>CM061558.1:248163197-249630072 GCA_030864225.1 Capsicum baccatum var. pendulum
CATGGAACTAATAAAAGATCTTAATTTAAAATTCATACAACTACATAATTCAATTCATAACACTAGAATCATAATTGAAGTTTTTAAAAAGTGTTCTTCAACTCTAAGGGTGGAAGAAATTCAAAGGATGAACACCTAACATACCTGAGTGATGGAATTTACGAAGATTATTAGGGATTTCTTGGAACTTTATCTTCACCTTGACAAACAAGGGTTTCTTTCTTGAGAGCATCTTGTGAATAAAGATTGAATTACCCTTTAGGATAGCAAATTTCATGTTAAGGCTAAATAATGAAAGGGTCAAAAAACCTATTTGCCCCCACAAACCCGAATAAAAGAATGTGGGATGGGGTCCCCATTGTTTCTACCCTTGCTCGGGTTAAGCATCCCTCATAGAGCTACCTTGAGCCTTAGTCAACTAGCCCTCGCAGCCCTGCCCTATCGCCACCCCTTGCTATTTTGGACATCCAAACTCACCCTTATGCTAGTCCAAAGAATCCATCACCGCGATGCGGCCCTACCCTATTTGGCTACTATTATGCACTAGAAAGGCCATAACTTCTCATCCCGAGTATCAGATTTGGGTGAAATTAGTATTGTTGCAAAGCTTGTTAAATTTCCTATAGTTTGGTGGGTCTTGAGCTGGAAAATTCTGAGTAGATCAAAAGTTATTCTTGTTTGAATTTGACTAAAGCAACATTCTTGTCAAAAACTCAATCGGTATGGGATATTTTGATTCATCAAATAGCTAGGAGTTATTTGGGACTTTAATAGGCATCAAACTAACTTATAAAGCTACCAAAGAATCATAATGTACTATGTGTGATCTTGAAACATGACTCTAGCGTTGGTTTTTATTTTTGAGCTATTACAATATCTCCCCCTTAGGAACATTTATCCTCAAATGAGACTAGCTGGAAGTACTGAGGGACTGAGATTACATGCTTAATATATGTGATTACATGATTGAATCTGAACATGTCACATAACTAAACTGGTTTCATGAATGCATGACTTACATGAGAATGATATGCACCTAAAATTGAATAGGAAAAAGATAAATTCTAAGAAGATTATGACCTAAAGCTATGTCTGAGTTTGCGGAGAAAAGGTGAGGATACTTGGTACGCATATCTGCTTCTACTTCCAAAGTATCTCTCTCAATAGACTGATTTTGCCAAAGAACTTTGACCAAGGGAACTAAGTTCCTTATTCGATGAACTTGAAGATCAAGAATTTTGATTGGAATTTCCTCGTAGGAAAGAATATTTTGAACATCTAAGCTTTCTAAGGGAACCACTACAGCTGGGTCGCCAATACACTTCCTCAACAAGGAAATATGGAATAATGGGTGCACTGAGGCTAAGTCTGCAAGAAACTCAAGCTCATAAGCCACCTTTCCGAAATGGCTCAAAATCCTATAAGGAATAGCATATTGGGGACTAAGCTTCCCCTTCTTACCAAACCTCTTCACTCTCTTCATGGGAGAGATCTTCAAATACAAAAAATCACCAACATCAAATTTAAGGTCTTTCCTTCTCACATCTGCATATGATTTCTGTCGGCTCTAGGCTACCTTGAGCCTCTCCTTGATCAACTGAATGTTATCTAAAGAATCAAACAGTAATTAAAGCCCTGCTCTTGTGGCCTCACCTATTTTAAACCAACCAACCGGAGATTTACATCTCCTCCTAAATAGAGCCTCAAACGGAGCCATCTGAATACTGGAATGATAGTTGTTATTATACGCGAACTCAATCAAAGGAAATGGTCATCCCAATTGCCCTTAAAGTCAACTACACAAGCTCTCAACATAGATTCTAAAGTTTGAATGGTCCTTTCTTCCTGACCATCTTTCTGAGGGTCACTACTAGAAAATACTGCTATCGTAATGAATTTCTTTGCAACAGTTGCCTAGGCATTGTGATAGAGGGCCTATTGATTTTCTAATGGACCTATTTGGTGGTATAACTATTGCAGTTATTGCATAACCATTGTATTACACTACCCTATAGGAACGGTTGGGAAAATCATTACCATAGAATTAGCTATGGCAACCCTTCATTTTGGAAAAAGAAATATTGCATCAGTTTTATCTTATACACATTTATGTCCACAAGTGCAAAAAGAAAAAATCATTTCTAAACTTCACATTATTGTACCCTTCTCTCTACAGCAAAAGGCATTGGTGTGAGTAACATTGAGCTCCATTTCTCCATTTTTGTAAGAATCGGATATACCTTCAGCCAATGATTTCTCTATATGTGTAAGTATCTCCATTTATGTACACACCAGTAGCTCAAATCGAACATGTACCAGTACTGCAAAAACCAGTTTCTAAGCTTTACCAACCACCACTTCTCCGACCACCACTTTCATTTCCGATCAAATTTGGGGCTTTCTGTTAATTTGGAGATTTTAATGGTAGTTTATTTTTCTAATAAATGATTTTGACCTAATTTTTTGAGTTTCTAATTAGGGGTTTTCTTCTCCTTCACTTTGATGGATTTAAATTTCGACATGCACAGTATAAATGCTTAGTATTTACTTATATAAATGCTTAGTATTATTCCTTTGTTTCCAAAATAGTTATTTGTTAATGTTTTGTTTTTTGTTTATTTTTTAATGTTCGATGTATCATAGACCATTTAGTGAGGATGAAGTGTGGAAATTAGACTTCCTTCTTTTATCGGATAGGTGATAGAAACTTGTATAACAAATGTGAGATAAGACTACGTCCTAACACCATATGCCTAATATCTTCCTATAGTTAGGAAACTGGCAATTTAGTTATTAAATGTCCGTCAATATCAATTTTGCCATTTTATAGACCATTCAGTTTGGACATATTAGTATCAGTGGAATATATATATTAAATGTTGAAAAAATTTAGAGTTTAGGAGAAAATGCACCAAAGTAACATAATGCCTGCTGCTTTTGCTACACTGGAAGCGTATAGCAGGCTTTTGTCCACCTTCTGAGAGAGGAAGGACCACTACTTTTGCTACATCCACTCACCATGTACACCCTGATTCTTTCTAATGTATCAATTTCCAATATATAGTGTATTACATGAAGAGAAAAGAACAGGTATGAATGTTTAGACCTCTCACTTCTGTTTTCTTGGGTTTGCTTTGACTATTTAGATTCTTTCATTGATTTTCTTTGATAAAGGATTCTGAGGGACTTTCAGAAATAGAAAGAGAATTAAGGAATTTAAAAGAACAATTAATTGAAGACTTTCTTGTCGTTCCTCTTATTCATGAACGTTATATCTTAGATCAGGTTAGTTACTTTGCATGAACTGTGAGAATTGGCATTTTATTCTTAATTGTTCTCCAAATATGTCATTCGTGGCCTTTTACTAGACTTGGTGGAACTGATCCCTGGATAAAGAGTCACTTGCATGCAAGGTATATATTTTTAACTGAGTTATTGTGTAGAACACAGGATTAACCGGAGATAAACGACTTAATAACAACAATATACCTACTGAAAGACTTCCCCCCTGTGCATAGAGGAAGATTTAATGCACCAGGCTTCCCTTTGAGTAAAGTTTTTTTTTTCAAAAATAGAAAGAATAAGAGGGTGTTTTAGTAAGTACGATCACACATAAAAACTTCTCCTAAACTTAGATCTTGTTGATTTAAAGTTCAATCATTATTGATGCTTTTATCATCTTTTTTCCCCTTTGTTTTAATATTTCTTTTCCTGTTTTTTGATGGAAAATTAATGTCCACAACTCAAAATTATGAGAGTTGTTAGCACATAAAAGTTTTAATGCTACTTTTTTCTTAATTGTTATGAAATCCTAAAAATAGATTTCTATATCCAAAGTGTTGATAATGAATATAGATAAAGAAGCCAATCGTTGAATTTTGCAATCCTATTGCTGTAGAATCATACAGTTCGGTTGGACTAACCACACATAAATAGAACTAGGCTTCACATACTTGTGATCAATAGAACAAAGCTTCATGTACTTGTGTTAAATGAGCATAGATTCATGTTATCTTATATGTATTCGGGTAGAAGAATCTGTAAATAAGAAACACAAACTTCAACACTAGTGCAAGTCTAATACAAGAAAACTTATGAAGTTTTGTACCCCTTCAACACTAGATTACCAATAATCTATCTAAGAAGTGTGTTAAGATTTAATAAAGAGATGAAACATAATTTAAGGCCAAGTCCTCCAAATTCACAGAGTGTCCTTAAGGAATAATTCCCCTCATTGTACTCGAGGTTTTGGAATCTTCCTCCTAGGATAAAATGGCCTTCATTTTTCATTCATATTTTTTCAAATTCTTTGAAGCCAACAATCCCCCACATGAATGGGAAATGGCTATTTTTCTTAAAAATTTTTACGGACAAGCATGTGATCATCAAGTAAAGACTGATTGCATTTGGATAAGTGGGTTTCCTTGGAACTTTCCGTAGTGAACATGCATCGGATGCACTCGGTCAAACAGTAGATTTGATATCTTTGAACCATCGAGCGTTAGTGTACAACTAGACAACACATGTCAGAAAACAATCCTTTTACCATTTATGATTCTCATGGTTTTGTTCTTTTCAGCCATGAACACGTCCCGGTTTCATGAGATCTTAGAGAATAGGCCTTTGCTAACATTCTCCTTGAAGCGGTTTCCACTTCACCCTCACATAGGTGATTTATAAATTTTCAATCCTATAGATTAAATTATTTGGTCAATGATGTTGGGCGTATTTATACGTCTAAGCACCATAACTTACCCATGTTTTAGCTAAGTTTAGAGGATAAAATACAGAATTCTTGCACTTTGTCTATTTTTATATAAGTGAGCTAACCTATGTGATTAGAATGCTTTTCAGGTACTAATGAGGAAGATTACGACACTTTAGGGACCTGTGGATAGCAAAGGAAACTTCACATAAAAGGAAAGTAGCTTCTGGACTGAATGTGATATATGGGAACTTTTTCCCGGGCAAACTCAATATTTTTAAATAGTTAAGGATGCAGTAGCAATTTATTAGAGAAGGATTTTATTAGAAGCCTTATGGCTGAATTTTTAGGGATTATTCATTATTCAGTACTATTTTAAAAACAAGAGAAAGCAGCTTAGCTTGAGGAGATAGAGAGAGAAACATTTTTCTCTCTTATTTTTGCTATTCATCTTCTCCACCAAGATCTTTCTATGTTTTGGTATGATGAATATTTCTATTGTTATTTCCATTTGATTCATGAGTAGCTAAGTTTATTTTTTAGGGTTGTGGAAACCTTGTAGTATACTCTCTATTGCTATGGGTTTTTTGAATTTATGATATGTTAATTAACTTATATCATTACTCTCTTCGTTATGATTGAATTCTCACGGTTGGAAACATAGGGAATGTGCCATTATAGCAATAACTTGTTTGATAGAAAAGTTACTATTTGAAAAATAGAGTAGTGACAAGAAATTAGGGTTTCCAACCTCTATTTTACATGTTAATGCCTTAGCAGGATTAACTACTTCGAGAGTTCGTATGATTGGTTGTATACTTTAGATTCGAGAGAACTAAGGTGAATAAATCCTCGATGGTTGAGAAAAACTTGGATTTAGAATTAGAATACATCTCTCTATAAGTTCATGCATGTGTAAATCCTTATTACTCATAGTTAATAGAGAAGTAAAAGCTACAAGGTGGACATAACCCTAACTTGTCATTCTCTGTGATCAAATATTAATACACATATTGGTTCATTGTTAAATTGTAACTATCATTTCAAATTTAAACCAAAACCTCCATTCAGGAACCTCTGACCAACATTCCAGTAACAACTACAGTACTTAGTAACATAGTATATCCTATGGGATTCGACACCCAACCTGTTTGGGCTCTATATTTGACAGCGACCGCTTACTCTCTCATAAGAGAGGTGTAATTTGGGTGTATCAAATTTTGGTGCCGTTGCCGGAGAATATTATTGTCAACTAAGTTGTGTTTGTTAGTCGACCTTTTGGTCAAATATTTCCAAAATTTTACTTTTTGTTTGTTGTTTTTGTTTTGATCAGGTTGAGTGTATTGCATGCCAAATACGCGGAGATCGGGCCACCCATTATTATCTATAAATCCTGAACCACATCTCATTGGAAGAATGGATGCGCAGCGAGACCCTGAAAGAATAGCTGCCCAACAGGAGCAGGCTAGTTAGCTGCATTGGCAGCTGAGCAAGTAAATCAACAGAATTCTGATAACCCAGGTCGGGTACAAAATATTGATGATGAGGACCTGGGTGATGATGAGTTATTAAATCCAAGGCGTGCAGATGATGTGGTTGCACCAGTGAACAGGAATGTCAACAGAGATCATTAAGCTAGGATGAGACCCGAACGCCGAGTTGTGCAAGTTACTTTTGAGGTTAATGATGATGACTTGGATGGGGCAGGTGCCATAGGGGATATTATTCCTCCGCCCTTGGCACCCGGAGCCAAGTTCAATATTACTAGCACTATGATCTAGCTACTGTAACTAAAAGGGTTATTTGGTGGACTTGCAGGCGATGATCCGAATATGCATTTGATTAATTTTATCTCAACATACAAATCATTTGACAATCCGAGGGTTGGACAGAATGTGATCCGACTGTATTTATTTCCATTGTCTCTATCTAATGAGGCAACTCTATGGTTAAATGGGCTAACTCCCGACTCTATTACCAATTGGAGGCAACTGAAAGACGCTTTCTTAGAAAGATTCTTTCCACCATCTAAAAGATCCTAATTAAGAGATGATATAAGCAATTTTAGACAGCTTCCAACTGAAGCTCTCTACAAGACTTGGGGAGAGGTTCAAGAAGAAGCTAATATGGTTCCCAAATCATCAGATAACCAATGTCCACTTGATGGAGAAATTATATAAGGCTTTGAATTCGGTGACTAAGCCAGTGGTAGATAATGTTGCAGATGGGTCATTCATGGACCTTACTTTTCTTGAGGCATCTGATATGTTAGATCGTATGACAAAGTAGAATAGTTCTTGGCATACAAAGGATTCTGAGGTAGCAAGCTCTACTGTATCTATTGCCATGACTGCAGAACATAGGCGAAGAGAAGAAGAGCATAACCAGGATATGGATCACATAAAAACATAGATGGACCTTCTCAATAAGCATTTATTATCAGGAAAGACAGAGAAGGTTAAAGCTATAGCATCACAGGGAAGGGCTGACTCCGATCCTGAGGAAGAAGCAAATTACTTAAACAATCCGATGGGTTTCTGAGGTGGCGGCCATGGAAACCAAGGCTAGAACCATCAAGGAGATTGGAAGAATAAAAGTGATAGGAGTGGACTGTATGTACCTCCTGGAAGCCATGATAATGCTGCAACTAGTTTAGCTAAAATATCTTTGGAGGACATGATGGAGAAAGTATTAAAGAGAGTTGAGGCGACAAATTCTAGGGTGACTACAATAAAGAGTGACGTATCTTCCATAAGTCAACTTGTAAATTTGCACTCAGTTGCTATTAAACAATTCGAGTAGCAGATGATCCAATTATCCACAGCATTCAACCAAAGAAAGAATTGGACTCTACCAAGTGATACAGTTCAGAATCTGAGGACTGATGGCTCATGTATGGCCATTACCACTAGGAGTGGTAAGATGTTATCTAGTCTAGGTTTGGGAGCTTTCTCTTATACTGATGAGGTTGAAATGGATTGGGAGATGGTTATTGAATCTCCAGTGGTGCCTGTGGAGTTGGGATGTTTGAAAAAGAAGAGTGCTGAAGTTGAACAACCAACTAAGACGAAGTATGTTACTGATATGGAGCAAGGCATAAGAAAGGAGGTAAAAGTTGCTCCAACTGAAATTCCAAGGCCGCCACCTCCATTTCAAAAATGATTACAGAAGATGATGGAAAGTTTAGCAAATTCATGGCTATGTTGAAGTAGTTGACAGTGAATGTGCCCCTAGTTGAAGCACTGGAATAGATGCCCGAATATGCTAAGTTTATGAAAGACCTATTGACAAAGATAAGGACTGTAAGCTATGAAACGGTAGACAATCTTCATCATTGTAGTGCTATTGCTACAAGATCTATTGTCCAGAAGAAATCTGATCCGGGAGCATTTACTGTTCCATGTACGATTGGATTGCTAAAGTTTGAAAAGGCCCTTTGTTATCTTGGGGCAAGTATCAGTCTGATGCCATTGAAGGTTTTCAAGAAATTGGGTTTGGGAGATCCTACGCCCACTAATATATGGCTTCTAATGGCGGATAGATCAGTAAAAAAGACAATAAGGATTCTACATGATGTAGTTGTAAAAGTTATTGATTTTATATTTCTTGCCAATTTTGTAATTCTTGATTGCAAAGTAGATTTTTGAAGTACCCATAATTTTGGGTAAGCCATTCTTAGTAACTGGAAGGGTGTTAGATTACATGGAGATGAATGAGCTGAAATTTAGGCTCAATGAGAAAGAAGTTAGCTTTAAAGTATGTCGGTCTAGGAAACAACAAAAGCAGATAAGTGTCTTCTCCATTGTTGATGTATTCTATGAAGATAAGTGAGATGTACCAGTTAAGGATATGTCTTTTGTGGATACCATACCTGGTTTGGTTGAACTTGCAAGCAAGGATGTGAGTGACTCAAAGTTGTTGGACAAATAATAAAGCATTGTATTGATCCAACAAAGAAGGTACAAATGATATCATTGATGTATCTTGATGAAGTCTGAGTAGTCAAGATAATCCGGTCATGTCGCGATGCTAAATCAGGCGCTACATGGGAGGCAACCCATGATTTTATTTTCACTTTATCATGTTAAACTAAAATGCGAAAAGAAGAGTTGAGCCACGACCAAAACTACGACGCTTGGTGGGAGGCAACCCATCTTTCTAATCATTTTTGTTGTTTTCAATTAAGTGTAGGTGCATGAAGTACTAAGGAGGAGATTACTACCAATTTTGATTTGGAAGTGAGCCATGTCAATGGTGGTAAGTTTAAGAGTGATGGGAACATTACAGATAAGTTGGATTGGTCAAATGTGTAAGGCTTAAGTATGATTCGCATTAGAGTCGCGCCTCGAATTATGTTAATTTGACCCAAAAAGCTTCACGGTGCAACTTTATTTTGTGACTTTCAATTGCCTATGCTCACTGCCTCACTTAGGCGATAGGTTAGGCGTCGCCTATGTCAACATAGCCTATAGCTTAGGCGCCGCCTATGTTATTGCCTATGCCCACTGGTTGGTTACTTTGCTACTTGTTTTGTAAGAAAAATAGTATCAAATAACTTTGATATTTGCTCCAATGATGATCTCCACATAGGTGGCATGACTCCTAATATTGATGAGAAGTACTACTATCCAGGTTCTTTATCTTGTTATTTACACTGGGGACAGTGCCGAGCTTAAGTGTGGGGTGGCTGGTTACTTTGCTACTTGTTTCGTAAGAAAATAAGACCTTTTCCTTAGTATACTTGTGGATAGAATTAGTTATTTTGTTCATTTTGTTAGTTATTTAGTCATAATTAGGTGTTTTTCTCGATGATGGATGGATGACAACAGTCTTAAGAGAAAAGTAGTCTTTCAATTACATGTAACTACTCTTGTGGATCATATGACATTATAGCCTAAGTATGTGATGGATCATTACGTTTGAAACACCTAGGCTCTAGTTGTGAATCTTGTTGTGATTGTTGGTTTTAATTGAATTGATTGTAACTATTCGGTCGAGAATCTATAATGCTCCTAATTGAGTTGACCATGTGCCATGAGTGTGTAAGACTGTTGTATATTCCTTATTGCAACTGATGCTAGAACTTTCCTGGTGTGTATGCAAAGCGAAATAAAGATTGTAAGTTTAGGAGATGATTTAGGCATTTCTTTGATAGCCATTCTTCATACCTTCTTTTGACCTACCTTTGTACATTATCTTAGATAGCTTCGTCGAGCCTTTAGCTTGTTCTTTTGTTATCCTCATATGTAGCCTAATCTATTCTTTAATAGACCGTAATTTGATCCAAAAAGCTCCTAATACGGTTTAATGTAAAATCAATGTGAGTTAGGAGTATGAGAATAAGAGGAAAAGGTGAAATTAATGCCCCGAATTCTAGTTACTGGCGTGAGCAATTGATGTGGTTGGGAGTAGCTAAAATTGTAGAAAAAGTTCAAAATTTTATCTTGGACATGTTATAATGAACCTATTTTGGCCCTGGTCCTTCTTGGACATTGTGCACCTCAACTAAGGCAAATTGCTTAAGTTGAGGGTGGCTATTCTAGGGATGTGTAACGTGAAAAGGGTGCAAAAAAAATATTTGAAAGGGTTGCATACTCCCGCCATAGTGTTATAAATTAAGCTTAACGAGTTGGGGTGAAAAGCAAATCTGTGAAGATAGAAAAAGTGGAAATTGGTTGTTTGAGATTAATCTTAATTGCATAAAGTAGTGTATTGAAGCGTTTAGGGAAGATAGTCACTATATGGTCATCAGTTGTAATTTGAGAATTCTTTGTGAGACTGAGCGCAACTTGATTCTTGTATCCATTTTGTTAGAAATTGCATAATTGTGAGTAATTATGGGTAACTCTCTTGTTGTCAAGTCATATGGTTGATGAAGGTTAGGTAATTTATATGATATTTTTTCTTGAACGATATGCAAGAAATTTCCAACTTAATGAGTCTATTCTTGAGGGTAGGTTGAATCTAGGAATGATTCCTGAAGCTACTTCTTGTTCATAATTGTTGTGTGAGCCTATTTGAGCATATTGTCTTCCATTGTGGGTGCTAAGGCTTGTGTAGTATGCATAAATAGATATGTTGTTCGAGGACGAACACAACTTTAAGTGTGGGGTGGTGATGTTGGTCATATTTATACGTCTAAGCACTATAACTTACCCATGTTTTAGCTAAGTTTTAAGGATAAAATATACATAATTCTTGCACATTGTCTATTTTTAGTTAAGTGAGCTGACCTATGTGATTAGCATGCTTTACAGGAACTAATGAGGAAGATTACAACACTTTGGGGACCTGTGGATAGCAAAGAAAACTTCACATAAAAGGAAAACAACTTTTGGACTGAATGTGATATATGGTAACTTTTTCCGGGCAAACTCAATATTTTTAAATAGTTAAGGATGCAGTATCAATTTATTAGAGAAGGATGTTATTAAATTCCTTATGGCTGAATTTTTAGGGATTATTCATTATTCGGTATTATTTTGAAAACAAGAGAAAGTGGCTTAGCTTAAGGAGAAAGAGAGACAAACGTTTTTCTCTCTTATTTTTGCTATTCATCTTCTCCACCAAGATCGATCTATGTTTTGGTATGATGCATATTTCTATTGTGATTTCCATTTTATTCTTGAGTATCTATGTTTATTTGTTAGGGTTATGGAAACCTTGTAGTATACTCTCTATTGCTCTGGGTTTTTTGAATTTATGATGTGTTAATTCACTTATATCATTACTCTCTTCGTTATGATTGAATTCTCGTGGTTGCAAACATAGGGAATGTGCCATTATAGCAATAACTTGTTCGATAGAAAAGTTACTATTTGGAAAAGAAAGTAGTGACAAGAAAATTGGGTTTCTAACCTCTATTTTACGCGTTAATGCCTTAGCAGGATTAACTACTTCGAGAGTTCGTATGATTGGTTGTATACTTTAGATTCGAGAGAACTAAGGTGAATAAATCCTTGATGGTTGAGAAACACTTGGATTTAGAATTAGAATACATCTCTCTATAAGTTCATGCATGTGTAAATCCTTATTACTCATAGTTAATAGAGAAGTAAAAGCTACAAGGTGGACATAACCCTAACTTGTCATTCTCTGTGATCAAATATTAATACACATATTGGTTCATTGTTAAATTGTAACTATCATTTCAAATTTAAACCAAAACCTCCATTCAAGAACCTCTGACCAACATTCCAGTAACAACTACAGTACTTAGTAACACAGTATTCCCTGTGGGATTCAACACCCAACCTGGTTGGGTTCTATATTTGACAGCGCCCGCTTACTCTCTTGTAATAGAGATGTAATTTAGGCGTATCAGTCAAATCTGCCAAATTTAGATAATCATTAAAAGACTTTTCATCTTAAGTCTTATCCTTGTTTACTGAACATTGTCTATATCATGAGAATAGGTTGGGTAATTCACAATTTTGAACCTATTAGACATAACTTTTTTTGATCTCCTTGAACCTAGCTCTTGGGATCTCCAGTCTGCTAGGTAGAGTTACCGCCATGCTGACTTTTCCTAAGCCTTAATCCCATTCCCTTAGATGTTCTTTCCACTTCTTCTCTTGATAGGCCTTTTATAAGTAGATCAAACACGTTATCCTTTTACTTTACAAAGTCAATAGTGATAATTCCACTAAAGACAAGTTCCCTAACGGTATTATATCTCCGTCATATGTTACAAGATTTACCATTGTACATCATGCTCCCTAGACTACCTATTGCCGCTTGGTTATCGCAATGTATACATACTGGTGCCACTGGTTTGGGCCAATAAGAAATATCTTCCAAGAAATCCCGAAACCATTCTACTTCTTCACCGTCTTTATCTATGCGATAAATTCAAATTCCATTGTAAAGCGAGCAATACAAGTTTGTTTGGATGATTTCCAAGAGACTGCTCCTCCACCGATAGTAAATACATATCCACTTGTGAAATTTACTTCATTCGATCTGGTGATCCAATTTGCATCACTATATCCTTCAAGTACCGCAGGATATTTATTATAATGCAAGGAGTAGACTTAAGTGTATTTAAGATACCCTAAAACTCTTTTCATTGCTATCCAATGAGTTTTATTTGAATTACTTATGTACCGACTCAATTTACTAATAGCGCATGCTATATCTTGTCATGTACAGTTCATTATATACATTAAACATCCCAATACTCTTGTGTACTCCAATTGTGAGTCACTTTCACCTTCATTCTTTTGAAGTGTAAAGCTCACATCCAAAGGAGTCTTGGCAATACCAAATTCCATATACTTGAATTTGTCAAGTACTTTTTCGATATAATGAGACTGTGACAATGCCAACCCTTGTGAAGTTCTATGGATTCTTATACCTAAGATCATATCTGTAACTCCAAGTTCTTTCGTATCGAACTTGCTTTCGAGCATTCATTTCATTGCATTTTCATCCTAAATGTCTCTACTGATGATCAACATTTCATCCACATATAAACAAACAATGACTTGATGATTCGGAGTGTCTTTAATGTAAACAAATTTATCACATTCATTTATTTTGAACCCGTTTACCAACATAGTTTGGTCAAACATCGTATGCAATTATTTAGGTTCTTGCTTTAGTCCATACAACAACTTAATAAGTTTACATACCTTATTCTCATTTTCTGGAACCACAAAACCCTCAGGTTGTTACATGTAAATTTCTTCCTCCGATTCTCTATTTAGGAATGGGGTTTTCACATCTATTTGATAGATTTCAAGACCATATTCTGTCGTCAAGGCAATTAACATTCGAATCGATGTTATCCTTGTTACTAACGAGTATGTATCAAAGTAATCAAGGCCTTCTTTTTTCTTGAAGCCTTTTACTACAAGTCTTTTCTTGCATTTGTTAATAGTACCATCCGCTTTCATTTTCCTTTTGAAGATCCATTTAGAACCTAAAGGTTTATTTACTGGAGGAAGATCGACCAATTCCCACGTATGGTTGCTTAAGATTGAATCAATCTCACTATTGACTACCTCTTTCCAAAAGGATGAGTCTGACGATGATATCGCTTCTTTAAATGTTTGAGGCTTAGTTTCTAAGAGAAATGTTACAAAATCTGATCCAAATGTAGTAGAAGTTCTTTGACGTGTACTACATCTTGGATTCTTTTCATTATGTACATTCTCACTTGAATTATCTCGAGGTTGTTTAGACCCTCCACTAGACTATTCATGTCTAGTTTTATACGGGTAAATGTTTTCAAAGAATTCAACATTATCTAATTTAATTACCGTATTTTCAATTATATCTGGATGTTCAGATTTATGAACCAAAAACCAACATGTTTTACTGCTTTTAGCATATCCTATGAACACGCAATCCACAGTCATAGGTCCTATCTTAACCCTCTTAGGCATAGGACCTTGGACCTTGGCTAGACACTCCCACACTTTGAAATATTTCAAGTTAGGTTTCCTTCCTTTCCATTTTTCATAAGAACTTAATTGTGTCTTACTATGGGGAACTCTATTGGGTATACAATTGGTTGTAAGGATAGCCTCCCCCCACAAGTTTTGCAGTAAACTGGAACTTATAAGCAAGACATTCATCATCTCCTTCGAAGTTTGGTTTTTCTTTTCTGAATATGGGGTTGTAGTTTGATAGACAAATTCCATTCTCTACACATATTTCAGCGAAGGGAGATTCATATTCTCCGCCCCTATCACTTCTTATCATTTTTATCTTTTTCTCTAATTGATTTTCTACTTCAGTTTTGTATTCCCTAAATACATATAATGCTTCATCCTTACTATTTATCAAGTAGACATAACAATATCTAGTGCAATCGTCAATAATAGTTATGAAATAATTTTTCCCACCATGTGATGGTGTTGACTTCATATCATGAATGTCAGTATGTACTAAGTCTAAAGGATTGGAATTTCTTTCAATGGACATATAAGGATACTTTGCATAATTTGATACCACACAAGTTTGACACTTTGATTTATTGCACTCAAAATTTGGCAAAACTGCTAAGTTAATCAATTTTCGTAACATTTTGTAATTAACATGGCCTAAACGTTCATGCCATAAAATATAAGACTCAAGCATGTAAGAAGAATTTAAACTTTAATTTATTTCAATATTCATTACATTCATCTTATAAATTCCCTCGTTGAGATAACCTTTTCCTACATACACTTCTCCTTTGCTAATTACAATTTTTCCAGAAGCTGTTACATATTTGAATCCGTTCTTGTCTAGAAGTAAAACAGAAATCAAGTTCCTACGTAATTCTGGAACGTACAAGACATTGTTAAGTGTCAAGACCTTTCCTAAAGTCATTTTCAAGCCTATTTTTCCTATTCCTTCTACCTTAGCCGTAGCAGAGTTAGCCATGTAGAGCATTTCTTCCACTTAAGCTGGAGCGAATGATGAAAACAACTCTTTGTTGGCACAAACATGGCGGGTGTCACCAGAATCTATCCACAACTCGCTAGGATTCCCCACCAAGTTGCATTCGAAAAACATAGCACACAGATCATCACATTCTTTTTTGGAATCAATCATATTTGCTTGGTACTTTCCTTTCTTTGGGGCACGACAATCCGTGGACTTATGGACAATCTTGCCACAGTTGAAGCACTTTCCCTTTAATTTCTTCTTGGGTTGATGGCTTCCTTGGTCAGCTTTCGTCCTTTTCTTCTAATTGTTTTAGTCATCTTCTACAATATGTGCTCCATTAATTATAGAATTCCCTTTTGACCTTCTCTCGGTAGCCTAATTATCCTCTTCAATACGTAGTCGACAATAAGATCTTCGACAGTCATCTCCTTGCATTTTTGCTTCAAGTAGTTTTTGAAGTCTTTCCACAAAGGTGGTACCTTCTCAATGATCGTTGCTACTTGAAATACTTCATTCACAATCAAACCAACAAAATAGTTTATGTGAGTACTAAGAACACTTTCAATTTGTTCAACTAATGTATTTTTCAAAGATATACCTTCTGGTAGGAGATAATGAATGATTACTTTCAATTCCTGCACTTGAGAGACAACCGATTTGTTATCTATCATTTTAAAGTCTAAGAACCTTACAACAAAGAATTTCTTAATTCCCGCATCTGCTGTCTTGTATTTTCGTTCTAGTTCCCCCACAATTTCTTTGATGTCTTGGTTCCACCGTAAACATTGTAGAGGTCATCTTGGAGACCACTCAATATATAATTCCTGCAAATGAAGTCCGAGTGTTTTCAAGCTTCTACAATTGTGAAATGCTCTTTGTTCGAGGTTCCCTTGGGCACCTCAGGATCATCCTCAGTAGTGAACCTTTGAAGGCATAGAGTAGTGAGGTAAAAGAATATTTTTTGTTGCCATCGCTTAAAGTCAATGCCCATAAATTTCCTGGGCTTTTGTGCAGGTGCCATTGGTTGCGGAGCATTTGCTCGACTTGTCGAGGCAATACTAGTTGCCCCCACTGTTGTAGCTGCATCTTGAATTTGACTTTCGTTAGTCATTTTTTCTATCACCACAAGACAATAAAATTTAGTATTCTCAGAATACTACATATAAACTTAAGAACCTTTAAACTCTTCTTCGTGTTTCGAGTTAACGATGAAGTTTTTATGACTTCCAATCATCAACCGAGTGATCTTTAACTTGTAATGAAGATTTTTTGTCTTCGAATCACTAGTTAAGTTCAAACGGAGTAGAAATCTTAAAGCTTTAATCTCCAAAAACAAGCAATACAGATTCTGCAAGGTTATTCCTTAAAATTGTTATCTTATATGTATTCGGGTACAAGAATCTATAAATAAGAAACATAAACTTTAATACTAGTTCAAGTCCAAGACAAGAACACTTATGAAGTTCTGTAACACCTTCAACACTAGATTACGAATAATCTATCTAAGAAGTGTGTTAAGATTCAGAAAAGAGATGAAACAGAATTTAAGACCAAGTCCTCGAAATTCATGTAGTGTCCTTAAGGATTAATTCCCCTCACTGTACACGAGGTTTTGAAATCTTCCCCCAGGATAAAATGACCTTCATTTTTCATTCACATTTTTTCATATAGTTTGAACCAAACCATTCACTTACTAAGTAAAAGAATAGGACTTGCTAATGATGTTAGACTTGCTGCTGATGTTAGGAATTTTATTACCATGTTAAGTACTCATTGCATCAGTTCTTGTCTAAGTTCTAGCATTTCCATTTTATAAAGGCGAGTTCTTGTTCTTTCATAAAATAAATCTGAAGTCTTTTCTAAGTGCTTCGTAAATTTTTGAGACCTAATTTTACTAGCTAAAAGGATGGATTCAATATTTAACTTCATAAGACCGAGTACACCATATTTAGCAGTATTCTGTCTTCCACAATTTAAATTTTTTTCATGTTACTGTAAGGTGCCATTAATCCAACAGATATTAAATAGGAAAAAACAATGGTCACATTTCTTGATGCTATCCTGGATAAGACACTCCGGAGCACTGTTGCGCTGCTTTCTGCTCGTGGCAGGAAAGAGTCAAGTGCTCTTGGGTTGGCAATTGTGGGGGCTGTTGCTGCAGGGTAAATCTGTTTTTGGTTCCAATATTCATTTCTTTTTTTTTTTTTGGACAAAGGTGTTGTCCAGACAAGCTTGCGCGTACCTTTACTAAATGCAGCCATATACCTTCTACCTCCCACCGGTATTCTCTACCCATCTCATTTACCAATAGGCTGCACCATTGGGTTCGTTTGTGATCTTACGTGGCGCTTTACTAACCTCTATAGTTTGCTATTACAGGTATTCCAATTTTTATATAACAGTGCCTAGTCCTAAAAATCTTAAAACTCTGTTGGACTTTGTCTGCAAAGGTTTCACTATGCTTTTGTACAAGGTAAGATGCAGAATATCCATTTGGGCATGGTCGATTGGCATAATCTCTATGAAATCTATCATTTCCCGGAATGTTATTATTTCTCTTTAAGTCAGCCATTTGGCCCTTCAAGTCCTTTTACATGAGAAAATGCTTCACCTTCTGAAATATCCATATAAACATAAGCATAGTGTAAGATTTTCATAAATTTCTTGTGTAAAGGATTTTCCCTCTCACATGTAGTTCGTACATAAGATTGGTTTCACGTTCTGTTTACAGTTTATAGTGATATCGGAACCCGCTGTATGCTTCTTTTATAGGAACACCTTGATTATGATATTGTGAAAAGCACTAATCCGAAGTTTAAAAAATCTACCGTGAGGATCAACATCTCTAAGCATCAAAGACAAACAATTCAGGTCAGTACTATGGGGGAGGAGTTGTATCACGATAATGAGTCTTCCATAAACTCATTCTTGCAGTGAATAATCTGATTTCCCTCTTTCTCCTTCACTTTGTGCATCTTCTGTTATCCCTGAACATTAGATGGCAATTTGATAACTTGGTCTAATATAGTTCCTCTTGGTGGTGATTTCTGTATGTCGGCTAGATTTCTTGTATTTCTCTCTTGTGCTTCTGTATTCTCTGAAGGTTGTCAGTATAGTTCCAACGCAATTGTTTATGTTCTTGTTCTCCTATCTGTGAATTTTGAATACTTAGCCTGTATTTTGCATTCACCAAATATTATAATGTCTTGGTATTCATTTGCTGTTTGTGAAAAAGATGCTTGTTACTATTTTTGAAATGGGATATTGTTGTTAATTGATAGTGAAGATAAGAGAATTATTGATAGCTATAAACTTGGTATGCTGTTATGGTTGAGTTCCTTGAGAATAAGATAAATTGTACTTCCGCTTCTTCTCGACTGCTAGAGGGCAATTAATTGCTCTATTTTGCATGTTTTTTTATACTTTCAAAATTATAATTCTTTCGGAGTTTGTTGGGTTCTAAGTAACGTGTGAATGGAAAATAGAGTAGGGAACAAATTGGTATGTGATTCTGACGATCAATTCGTGATTTTCTTGAAGATATCTTTTACTTATTTACGATCTACATTAATTGTGTGTTCCTTGGCTGATTGAGATTATTTATTCTGATTTTATAGATGTCCAAAATGAAGGAGACCGTGAAGAAAGATCAAGTGATGAAGACATTGCCCTTATATAAATGAAAGATATTATTTTGTAATGTGTGTATATATGTATAATTGTATATTATAATTTGGTATGTATATGTAAATACTAAATTACAACAGTGGTGACTATTTCATCTAAACCATTAATGGATATTTGAAAACGTTGCAATAATAGGTGAA
Organism: Capsicum baccatum var. pendulum; assembly: GCA_030864225.1. Taxonomy (NCBI): domain Eukaryota; kingdom Viridiplantae; phylum Streptophyta; class Magnoliopsida; order Solanales; family Solanaceae; genus Capsicum; species Capsicum baccatum. The sequence goes on from CM061558.1 coordinate 248,182,110, forward strand.
AATATCATTGCAATAGCTAAATAAAATCGTTGCAATAGCTAGCAAAAAAACGTTGCAACAGGTTAAAAGCATCATTGCAAAAGGACTCCAAAAATTTGAAAAAGAACATGAAAATCGTTGCAAAATACAAATAGGAGTTGCAATAGATTTCTGCAACTGGTGCAATAGAATAGTAAAATTGTTTCAATAGGGTTATTGCAATGTTATAAGTCATTGCAATAGGGTCTAATGCAACGGTTATCAACCATTGATATAGCTAAATGGATCTGTCCGAACAGAAGGTGTACAAAACCGTTGGCATAGGTGGGTCTATGGCAACGGTTGACACAACCATCGCATAAACCGTTGCCATAGATCTAAGTACTATTTTCCACCCTCAGACTGATGGGCAAGCTGAATGCACCATTCAGAACCTTGAGGATATGTTAAGGGCCTATGTAATTGACTTGAAAGGTAGTTGGGTAGATTATTATCCATTGATAGAGTTTCCGTACAACTATAGTTACCATGCCAGTATTCAGATGGCTCCTTTTTAAGCACTATATGGGAAGAGATTTTGATCGCCAATTGGGTAGGAATAAGTGGGTGAAACCCGGTTGTTTGGGCCTGACCTTGTTCATTAGGAGATAGAAAAAGTGAAGATCATTAGAGAATGACTTAAGACATCTCTGAGTCATAAGAAATGCTATGCCTATGTTAGGAGAAGGGAGTTGGAATTTGAGGTTAATGAAGAGGATCAGTGGGGTTGCCTATGAGTTAGATTTTCCCACAAGCCTGGATTCTATTCATCCAGTATTCCATGTGTCCATGTTGAAGAAGTGCATTGGAGATCATTCCCTAGTATTGCCTGTAGAAGATGTCAATGTGAAAGACTCCTATTCGTATGAAGAAGAACCCATTGCCATTTTGGATTGCCAAGTTTGGAAGTTGAGGAGCAAAGAAATAGCTTTGGTTAAGGTGATGTGCAAGAATCAAAAAGCCGAGGAAGATACTTGGGAGTCAGAAAATGATATGCGTGAGAGGTACCCAACTTTTTTCGAAGCCATGGATGATGATTTAGAAGATACAAATCCTATACTACTATATTTCTTCCATTTAGTTCTTGAAATTGTGCTTGTTATGTACCGAGTCATCATTCGGGGATGAATGATTCCAAGGAAGGGATAACGTAACAACCCACATTTCAGGCTAGAATATAAACCATCATTCCTACGTGTAATAGTTCAAAAATCCAATAAATACTAGGAAAATGTAGTTTTGTAATCAATTATGTATTGGGGGTATCTAATTTAGCATGAATTGATATCATAAAGGTCTCATAACTCAAAGACGAGATGAAAGTTTTCCTATCGATTGAGTTTTAGTGAGCGTCTAAACTTTAGTCAACATCCATAGACCATAAATTTTTGTATATAACTAATTAGGGGGCCTCTTGAATATCAAATGAATGATCTTTGAGTTCATTTTCCAATGCCTCTAGTTTTACCTTAATCCAGTATCGGGGTAAAAGGTTATGCCCATTTTACAGAGAGGTGTCAATCTGCCGAGGGTGCGATGGCCGACCCGATGGTCCGTCAAGCCTTCCGTCCCCCCAAAACTAGTGAGTTCAGTCACTGTACATGCCCAGATAGTCGAGGTGACAGTCCTTCACCCTCTTGACAGTCCGTCAACCAAGCCGTCAGGCAAAATTTGAAGTTCTGAAGGCACGATGATTTAAAAGGGTTGTTTTGGTACTTTTCCTCTTCGAAAAACCTCCCCAATGGATTTAATCACTCTCTAAAACATTATTAATCAATCCTTATCAGTTATACAAAATTAAAATTCCCTTTTCATAATCAAAATAAGATCAAACTAGGGTTTCCTCTTATAACAAGAAAAGCAAGGAATCAATCTTTAAGTCTAAGATCCCAAGAAAATAGTCAAGACTAGAGTTCCATTCTTCGAACTAAATAACTTAAGGTATGTGGGACTATGCTTAAGCCCCATGGGCATAAGTTTTAACATTTTTAGTAAATTTAAATCTGAAGGGGTTCTTGATATTGCTTGAATAATATGCATCATGGTTTCGCTTTGACAAAAGTATACGTTGATTTTAAACTTTTTTAATTAGAATTGAATTACGACTATAAGTACATGTATTGTCAAATGTATATTGAAAGATTTGATTGAGAGCATGAACAACAACTTCCCTCTCTTGGTATGACATTATGATCTAATTGTGTTGTGGATTATTTCAACTGCATGAACTAGTGTTTTAAAAGTAAATTTCTTATTGTTGTAGTAATTGACATGATTTATGACATAATGAGATGGATTCTTCTTGACATAAGTTTACTCATTAAATTTAAGTGAAGGATTGCATATTTTGAATAAGGTGGGCTATGAAGTTGATATGATATGAATGACTTGCAAGTTAGGGTATGACGATACCTGATGATGATAGTCCCTTTATAGATTAAATGTTAAATGATTTCAAAGTATGAAGCATGTTTTTTTGAATAACTAAAAAGTGGGCTTAAGAGAGCTAGTCGGTTACCTGAAGAAGGTTTTTGAGTGCAACGGATCATCGCTGAAAACAGTAGTTGCCGATACGAGTATTATCCTAAAAAGGAAATAATATAGACGTCATGTAAGGGTGATGCCACGGTATTCTTGTAAGGGGGTGTACCAAACTATTAAGAACTCCAATCCTTGCAATATACTGTGATTGGAGGCTTGGCCACCGAGTCAAGGGAGGATTCTATATAGCCTATGAATGTACAGATTTGTAGGGTGGACCGGTTAGCTCAGAAGAGTAACAAAGTTCCGAGTCATGTTTGCAAGAAAGCCTTTGAAAATTTTAAATTATGCCCATTTATTTACTTATCTTATATGTAATGTTTTACGAAATTCTCTCATTTATATTGTGCATTAAACATGCTATTTTTTTTTATTTTTTTCACATACCAGTAATATACATTGACCCCTCTATTTAAGGATACGAGAAACAGTCCCGGGGTTTCGTTCAGTAGTAATCTTGTGTGTATCGGAAGTTGAAGTTGGTGAGCCTTCTCTATTTTGTAAGGCCTAGTATTTACACTTTGTTATCTCATTTTGTGATTATTGTCTAACTGGGGGCCTTGTCCGAGTTCTAGATAAGATGTTGGTTTTGATGTATTAGAGATTTCGCAGGCAGATGTTAGATAGTATTAGAGGTTTATGGAATTTACTTCAGATTATTCATTTTAATTATAATAATGACCATGATTCTGTATTGATATGTATTTCCGCATTATTCTTTATAGTGTATGAATATGTGCATGATTTCTAGAGAGTAAAGAGAGCTCGGGCCTTCATGCTTTGGGATGCCCATCGCGGCTAGGTTCTCTGCTCGGGTCGTGACACTTTAGAACCTTAGGATCTGATACCAAGTTTGTAACACCCTAATACTACTCCCTAGTCATCACACAGTGCTTACAACACTGAAGGACCACAAGCAAACTCATGACTGGTACCTGCTGTGAACACTAAATAATATTCATGAAACATATGCAGAAGTAAAAACTAATAATGTGATAAGGTTTATAGTACTGAATACAACTGTAGAATAACTAATAACTTATAATGTCTGAAAAGCCTCTAAATAGCTTAAACAAAAGAGTTGATGGAACAGGTCCCAACTAACTCACAACCGTTGTCTGAAATAACTAAATACTAAAATGGTATAATGACTAAATAAATATTGTGTCCTTGATGTATGAGGACTTACTACTTAAGATACGACTGATAGACTGATCTAGCTAAGTATGGTTAGGAACTCGAGCATCCGAACATATGATATGACACATCATAGCTCAAAGAGTGAGTATGTGTCAATACGTGGAATGTACTTGTAACACCCTAAAATCTGATCCTGAGATGTCACATGGTGCTTAAGACTACGAGTATCCTTAAGCTAACCCTTTCTACCATCTACTAGATATAAATCTCATAATTAAGGTAATACAGACATGAAAGTCATACTGAATGCGGAAACTCTCTTTAGTAACTAAGAGTAGTCTGAATATAATGTTTGAAACATCAATACTGAATAATCTAACTGTAAACTTGTAGTTCGACAAGCCGCTACTACTAATACTAGAGAGTCACTGAGATAAACCCCTAGCTAACTCGAACTGTCTGAAAGAAATGCTAAAATCTCTTAAATTAATAAACTGTAAATTCTGAGTAATAAGTTCACAAACTATGAGGACTCACCAACTATCGGATGTAGATAGAGATGCTCGGACTACTAGCGCTACTGATACTAAGCACCTTAACTTACATTATGAGACAATATAGCATATAGACATATATGTTGATCAGTACTTTGAGGATGTACTGAGTATATGGTGGTGAAATGCATAAGTAAAACATCATCTCATCATCATGATTTATAAAACAATGCATGCTAGATGAAAATGACTCACATAAGTTGGAATATTAGAAATACTGAAATCATGAAAAATAAATCAATCATACTTTATAAATCTAGTGAGTCATAACATTTAGTTCTTAAAGTTGTACTAGCACAAGTACTCTGTCTTTAAATCATGCTATCTAAGTGTAGAAAGGACTCACTTCTAAGTCTAAAATCTGAAAGCTGAAATCCGTAACTCTTATCTTTCTGTAAAGCATAATCTGAACAACATTGTGAGATTTTACCCTTGGATTTCTAAAAGCTTTTTTTACTAGTAGGGAAATACTCAAAACTATTTATTTACTTTTTACTAGTAGGGAGGTTCTCTTTTAAATTTTTTTCTGTAAGAAAGGTTCTTCTAACTGAGATAAACCATGTGAGCTACATGGAGTCCAACGTCTCATCCTCCTAAGGAAGAAATCTCACATTGGGCAGAGGTGTCATACTCTTGTCAGGGAGTATAACGTCCGCTAAGTGATCACTATCTCAGCCCACTATGGGCTCTCAAATCTCAATTGTATATTGGCACGTAGTTCTGGGGTATGAGACCTTAGAATCATATCCAACTTGGTGCTAAAATTACTCCCTTTAACTTGTTGTGCTCATCTTGTTGGAAATCCACTTTAAAACTAGCATAAGGGTTTATTATGAAACTAGTTATGCATTTATCTGAATCAATCTATAAATGAAGCTATTTTACTTTCTGTAATCTATAGTAAATTTGTAAAGTGGATTCCAAAAATTTATCTGAGGATCAAAAGATCAAAACATTATTGTAAATCTAATATAACCAGATCATAAGATGCTTAAAGCATCATCTTTCTCATAATTTCAACATATAAACTTCGGACTTAGTAACCCATGCTTCAAACTCATGTCAAAAAATCAAAATAATCATGCTTGATAATGAAATCAATGATAATTAGACATGCTATTTATCTTCAAATTCTCTCAAAAATTCATAATCTTGCCAATAACAATATTGGGTATGAACCCTAATTCAAATCTCATGCATAATCATTCAAAATCATATGAATTCTAAATAAAAGCTTGATTTTGGGCACAAGGATGGAAGAAGATCCTTGTTCATAAACCCCACATACCTTGACAGATGATTAGATGAATAAACTTGAATTATTGATTCCTATTTGAGTTCTTGAAGATGGATTCTTGGTTATCTTGCCTTGTGAATCCTCAATATTAAGCTTTCTTGGAAAATCAATGGAGGATTTTGATTTCTTGGAGAAGAGGTTTTAGAGATCTAGGGTTTTGCATTTGATGAGAAAGATGAATAATGAGCACAAAGTGCTTTGAATAGGATTAATTTTTTGTTTTAAACTTCTAAACAAAACTGGAAAAGAGCATCATTTTTTCAATTTGGCTAGAACCGCGATGTGCCACTATCGCGGTGGCTTATTGTTAATTGGACGAGTGGAACCTAGACATTCTCTGTGAAACGCCACCATCATGGTGCCCCTTTGAAATGCCATTTTGGCCACTGGTGCGATGCGCTAATATCGCGTTGGGCTATGGGAAATCGACAATGGGGAAATTGGCCCTCTTCGCGATGCACCAATATCACATCGGTCTACTAGAATGGAATAATTGGAAATTTGGACTTTACTGTGATGCGAGCTATCGTAGAGGGCCACTAAAATTTGGAAATCATTATTTTACCACACTCTGCGACACGCTGAGTGCCCAGGTGGCTCACTGTCAACTAAAAAATGTTCAAACTCCTCAACCGAGTATCGAATTTGGGTGAATTTGGTATCAATGGAAAGCTTATTCAATTTTCCACACAATGGGAAGTCTAAATATGGAAAATTACACATAACATAAATATTCTTTTGAAGTGTTCATCTAACTGACATACCTGAATTATAGACTAATTTGGGGTCCAACCTGTAACCCCAGTTAGAAGGGTGTTAGCACTTTTTCATGGGATACTAACAATTCTGTGTCAACTCTAATCTGGTAGGAAGACTCATAAAATATATATATATGATTACGTCAATCCTAGTCTGGCAGAAAGACGACTTACCCTACACTGGCTACGTAGTTTTGTAACTTAGGGATTGATACTAAGGGCCAAACCCTTTACTAGAAGGAATTGCCCCATCCCTGCGTTCCCTCAGTGCTGAAGACTACTCCCAACTTAACTGACACTGATCACTAGACTATACTAAGCTTGACTGAACTCATGATTTTGTTAACTTATCGAATGTTACAATGGGATCATTCTAGTGCGAATTAAAACTAAGTAAGCATCTAAGTTTTGGGTATACAATACCCCCATGACTCGATTGCATAATTAAAGGAACCATATCACAAGTTTAGAGCATTATAGTTAGGACGTCATGCACAAATCATGTGCATAGGCATTTGGTCAAATACTTAGGGAGCATGGTTCTTGAACATGTGGAAAATAACATAGAATTATCATGATTACAACATTCAATTCACAATTCATGTGTTATGACATAAGTAGTACATAAATTAACACACATACTAGTTTATTTACTAGAAATTCATAATCTTCTAGGTCTAAAACCCATAAAATCAACAAATGCATGAACACAATTTGATTTAAGAATATAAATCATAATTTAAATCTTGCAAAGGGGTTCTTGAACTCTAAGGGTGGAAGGTAGCTCAGGATGAACACCTAACATACCTCGGTATTTGAATTCTTCAAGTTCCTTGGTAGTGTTCTTGAGATTTGTTATTGAATTGTGGAGGTTAGGGTTTTTGTTCTTGAAAAAGGGCTATTCTAATTTTGAGTAATTTGTGAAATAATGAGCAATTAGTACTTTTCTAGGGCATAGTTCAGTGTTTAGACTGACTGGGCCGAAGGAAAAAAACTTAAATTCTCTTAGAATTTAAAACTCAAAACTGACTAGAAATCTCAATTTTGACACCCAGTACGACCCGGTACAATCACATCGGGCCACTGGAAAGCTGACAAATGCAGACTAGAAACTCTGCGAGACACGACGTAATCACGGTACCCCACTAAATACGAATATGGCTCTCGATGCGACGCGGTGCTATCACGACGGTCCAATGGAAAATAACAAACGAGAAATAGCATATCAATGAGACGCGGTGCTAATCATGATGGCACACTAGAAAATGACAAACGTGAGTCTGGCAGTCACCGCGACACGACCCTATCGCGTTGGGCTACTGTTTTGCACTAAAGGTGTCATAACTTCTAACCCGAGTTTTGGATTTGGACAAAATTTGTATCGTTCGAAATCTTATTCAATTTCATAAAGTTTGGTGGGTCTTGAGCTAGAAAATTCAGAGTAGAGCAAAAGTTATGATTGTTTGAAGTTTATCAAAGCAACATTTTTGTCAAAAACTCAATCGGTATGGGATATTTTGATTCATCAAATAGCTGGGAGTTATTTGGGACCTTAATAGGCATAAAACTATCTCATAAAGATACCAAAGAATCATAATGTACTGCGCACGAGCTTGAAACATTACTCTAGCATTGGTTTGGATTTTTGGGGTATTACATGTATCTATTGCGTCTCCGTGTTTGGCTCTTGTTGTGTTGTCAAATGGAGAATATTTGTAATACTGTTATTATTAGTCATTAAATCACAATTATAACTCATTTACTCATTTAGTACAAGGTAATATGCACTAAAACTAAGTGCGAATGAGTTGTAAAATCACCACTCATCATTACCTTCGATTTGAAGGATTTTTCACATTAAACTTGATCTTCTTTACTTTCTCTGTTTTAATATTTACCTCTTTCCGTCATAACAGGTATATTATGGTATCAATACATATCCTAAAAAAATTTCTAATTTGTTCAATTCTTATCATGGGTTCAACTTTAGATACATAGTTCATCCTTGTCCTAATGTATATACACTTTTTAATTAGTTGGAGTAAAATCTACATGTAGGGCAAATAGCTAAAGAGACAATAAAAAGTTATTTTATAAAAAATATTTATTCGACATAAAAATACGTGCAAAGCGCGTGCCCTAAACTAGTTAAACGAGTGATCATACACAAAATAATATAAAAGTTTACATATGAGGGGAAAATTTATCTCTATCTAATTACAATATAATTTTAATACACCCAAATTTATATATCTTTCTAATTATAATATATATATATATATATATATACATATATATATATATATATATATATATATATATATATATATATATATATAATATCTTTCATATTGTATAAAATACGAAAGAAAGTAGATTTCCAGTATTTAGAACAATAAGAAATACAAGGACTGTCAACTAAAATCCAAAAAGCCTGTAAGATTATCCCTAACACTATATAAATATTTTTCAAACAATTCATTCAAGTATGTACTAGGCAAAAAGTTTAAGAACCAAACCCTACTAGAATCTTGAAGCCTCCCATTTGCAACCATAAAAAGGAGCAAGACAAAATGAGGCAAACCTAGTGGCCACACTCAATTTTTGATGCAAAATTCAAGGTATAAAATTTCTATTTCACCATTATGAAATTCTCTCATTACACACAAACAAGATTTGACCTTCATTTGACAAGAAAAAAAGTTGAGATATCAGTTTTTTTTTTTATAATGTTGACGACGATCTCTTTCTTCTTTATAATGAATAACAGAATAGAGAATTTCCACTATTGCCTGTTAATTTAATTACAGAAAGAGTGATAAGATTATTATAATCACTTGTGATTTTTGTTAGATTTTTTATTTTTGATAACTATTGCACAGGTTTTGAGAATGGAGGCACAATCGCTGTTGGGGCAACATTTGAGTTGACGTTTGTTATGGAAATTGGTAAAATTTATTTTTGATTTTTTTAATGAAGTTTTTATTTTTAAATTATTATTTCTGATAATTTTACGATTAAATGACTGAGAGAAGAAGATGGTCCGATCTTTTGGTTGAATGTTTTTGTAATTTTAATTGTAGAGTATCATTAGGGTTGTTTACATGAAATAAAAAATACGTTGAGATAATCTCATTCTCTTTCATCTAACTCAATAATTATTTTTGAAATCTATAGTAGTCAACTCTTCAGATGTAGATTTTTTTGAGTGTTCTTATCCTAACATACAATTTTAATAACCAAAAATTTGATTCATAAATTTTTTTTTTTCTAAATTTACTAGCGTGGTACTCATATTTAGTACCACAATATTAATTAAGAATTTCCCTTAGGTAACTTTATTACCAATAATCTATGTAAGTTAACAGTATTTTCCTAATATTACAAACTACAAATAGCATGAGATTTAGGGATTAGTCCCCTCCACTCTTATTTTATAGTTTTGTATGAGATTCAAGGTTTAGTCCTCTCCGTAGATCAAGTACATCTTATCAAGGCTGTAACCCTAGATATGAAGTTGTAGAAGAGGTGGATAAGGGTAAAAGGATAGTAGGAAGGGTGTGTCATTATTAGTAGGTAGGTGAACTTTATTTTGTTAGCCATTGTTGTAGCTATAGTATTAGTATTATTTCAGAGTGTGTTATTATTTGGCGTAAACTTGGTGAATCTTATTTATATTATTCTTCAGTTTTGTTATTCCTTTTTTTTGTCCCGTTACTATTTCTTTTCTAGACTATTATATCTTGAGGTGTGGGTCTAGCAGAAATAACCTCTTCATCTCATATCTGAGGTAGTGGTATGGATTGCGTACACTTACCTACCCAAGCCCAATTGATGAGAATATACTGGGTATGTTCTTGTTATTATTTCTTTTAGTGTTAAGTCCCCACCACTACTATTTTATCCACAAATCTTAAATAAAAGCATTGAAAAAATCAGGTGGGAAACCATATGTGCTTTTTGCATGTGTTGATGGAGGCTCAAATGCTATGGGACTGTGTCATGACATTGTTGATGATAAAGTTGTGAGGTTGGTTGGGTTAGAGGCTGCCGATTCTATCATTTTTTTTATATTAAATACGAAAGAAAGTAGATTTGTTAGTATATTAGAACAATAAGAAATACAAGTACTATCGACCAAATATACAAAAAACCCGTGAAATTATTCCTAATACTATATAAATAATTTTCAAAAAATTCATTTAAGTATGCCACTTATCAAAAGGCTTAAGAATCTTACCCTAATGGAATTTTGAAGCCTCCTATCTACCTCCAAAAAGGACAGGCCAAACGAGGTAAACCTAATAGCCACTCTCAATTTTTGACTCAAAATTCAAGATATCAATTTTCTATTTTGTCAGTAGTATTAAACATTGGAATCCTTTCATTACCCAGAAGAAACACTTCACCTTCATTTGAGATGCAAAAAAGTAGAGAAAATCCATTAGGATGATCATAAAGGCTATTGATTGTATGTATTTATATATATATACATATATATATATATGTATGTATGTAGATATATATACACACACACTCTCATTCATGGTTTCGCCACAAAATCATAGTTCATCCATCCAAGATTATTGGCCCATCAACATTTAAACCAAACTATGATCATTGCATGCCGAGAACATCAATACCTCGGCAAACGATGATCATATTTTGGGTTGAATCTTAATGGTCCAGTAATCTTGGATGAATGAACTATGATTCCTGGCTTATGAAGTACTGGCCATTCACTCATTCCCTTCATACTATTACTTAGAAAATAGCTAGGCCTAAGTTAGTTCATCCCTTGGGGGTGCAATTTTTTGCCACTAGAATGATCATTGCAGCTTGTTCCCAAATGTTTGGCCACTTCTAATATGGAATTCATCTCACAAATATTGATACCTTTAAGCATAATTATCTTCAAAAATATTTGAAAAGGCTTGTTATCTGTTCAAAAATCAATTTTTTCCCATAATCACGAAACCCCAAAAGGCAAAACAACACTATTCTATAGAACAACAACTTAATAGAAATCCAAAGTTACACTGGCAAATTCATCTGCACGAAGAACTGTCAGCTACTCATAAAACCTTTAAACAATAGCTATAACTCAAAAAAAAAAGAAACAACTTCTTGCACAATCTACAAGTCTATAAAAAGAAATATCAACTTTTGAGATAATTCACAACATTCGAAAAAAAACTATGATCAAGTATCAAGTACCAAGAATTCAATTTTTCGTAATCCCCTGATGCAGTACGTAACTACAACACCAAAAAAGACCTCAACTCTTTGCACAAACTAAAACTTCAGAAAATAAACGTCTATCTATACCAAGAATCCAACTTACTATAAACCCTTTGATGCACTAACTACAACACCAAAAGACTCCAACTTTTTCAACAAACTACAAATACTATCAAATACCAAATATTCCAATTTCTATAGACCCGTTGATGTAGTAACAACACCAAAATGATTCCAACTTTTTCCTCAAACTACAACTACTATCAACTACAAAGAATCCAAATTGTAAAAACCCTTGATTCAGTAAATACAACACCAAAAGTATTTCCCTCTTTCTTACATTTTATAGATGCAGGTAAATACCAATAAAAAAATATATTGTTATATAAAATAACGTAAACTTAGGTTGATGACACTGGATAATGAAGTAGTCAACTATGATAAGATCCACTGATGGTAAGATCAACAAGATATAAAGATTAATATTCTATTTATAATAGTGGTCTTAAAATTATCATGAAAGTTGGCCAAAAATAGTAGTTGATACATTAGACTCTCAACTTGTTCTCTTAATCCAAGCATTTAGTAACCAAGATCATGTAACTAAAGAGATTCAAAAGGGCAGGTTACTGGAAGAAGATCATTACTATCAAATATGGAGCTTAAAATAGAGATAAAAGAACCAGCAAAGTGTATGCTAAACATTTCCTACTCGGAAGGGTCGTGAACTAACCATCACCAGTTTTAGCCTCTAAACTAAGTTGTACACTTTAATCTAGATTTCTTGATGATTATATCTCTTTGGATTTTCTTTAGATAGGTCCAGTTGAGATTTGTTGTTTTTGCAGAGGTCTTTCACTTGGATTAGATGACTGTTCAGTCTCTAAACAAGTCCCTATAAATCCTATTAGTAGAATTTGTGGTTGAGAAGTTGTGTCAGGACTTACACGTTATGGAAAACTGCTACGTTCAAGTCCCACACCCCCTCTTTCACTTTTGCCTCGTCCAATTCCACTTATTTCATGAAATATTAGGCTAAAAAGAAGAAGTGTATCAGAACCATAAATTAAAGATGATAAAATATATTTCAACTTTCGAGGAAATTATCAATTTATAAAATAAAATTTTAAATCAAACAATTATAAAATATAGAACAATTTGTTGAACTTTTTAATTTAGTAATTCTACTTAAAACTCTAATTTCATTTATAAGTAAAAGCATCCATCATAAGAGCACAAAATGCAAGGTAGCATAGTATGAACATAAAATAAAAGATGTCGGTCTATTAAGAACACAAAACACAAGATACCAACCTAATAATTTCTCAAAAAAAGATGTAGACTAATAAAAGTATAAAATACAATGAAATTTCCATCCATCTTTTCTTGTCAATTTTCAACCGAATATATCATTGTCTTCTACATTATCATCAAGAAATTCTTCTTCACTTTCTCAATTATCCTATACACATATATAATTTTCATTAATGAAATCGTCTTCCTCTTTTTCTTGATCATTCGTTCGTAAAATAGTTTCTAGTTTAACATCTTTCCTTTGTAAAGAAACCTTAATATCTTAATTATTTGAACACAAAATATCTTCAACTTCATCTTATTGATAAACTTCTTCATTCTTCAGGAACATTAAAAAGATAATGAGGATTAGTCTTTAAGACCACAAGCCAATATTTATCAACCATGTCATACAAATAGAAGACTTGTTCAGACTGAGATGCCCACACAAATGGATCATTTGAATTCAAGAAACAACCAGTATTCACACTTGTAAAACTATATTTGTCAATCTTATATTCTCTTCCTAGGTGAGTCACATCACACCAATAAAACTTGAACAGATGAACATTTCTATTTTTTCATAACGGAACTCATAAATATCGTTTAATACACCATAATACTCATTAGGGTCTGAAACATCTTCTTTCACAAGAACTCTATTGTTCTGTGTTTTTCTCATAAGCTCTTTTGTTTGAAATCTTAATCCATTCACCATACATGGTGAATATAGATGTATCAATGGTTCTAGACCAATAGCTAAGCTTATGAGCTCATCATTTGCATGACCTTTGGAAGATAGTACAAATATCTATAAAAACAAGCAATACTATTATGACTAGTATAATACCATTGAATATATGCTAATATTTATTGTGTCATTCAATTAAACACCTAAGAGTGCAGGAAACCAATCAATAAATTCATAGTTATGCACCATATGAGCTCGCATTGAACTTTATACTTCAATCAATCTCATATATTCCCTAAAGTTTATGTTAGTTGAGATTAACTGAATTATATTAGTGTCAAATTATATTAGAATTAAAAAGAGACTACTACTACTTGTATTGTGAAATCTCTTCACAATTTTGAAGCACAAAAATTTATGTTTGATTGAACTCATCATGATGTAGCCTATTTTCTCCAATGAAGTCCATTTCGTTTTCAATAATACATCATGATCACAACACTTCAATCCATCTATGTTTTTCATATGCACATTAATACACCTAAAAATATTTGATGAAAAAATATCTGAAACCTTCAAATTAGTTAAGAAATTCCATAACTGTAACTTTTCTTTATGGGACAAAGCATAACATGCCGTCGGTAACAAAATATTATCTTCATCCTCAATTTGATGCAAACTTTGCCCAATTCCAAGGTCCACCTAATAATATCTAATTTTTAGTGTGTCTTTTATCTTTCCAATCATACTCATCATAGTTGATAAAACACCTTCAAACATATTTCTTTCTATGTACAGTGGATCAAGGTTATGTTATAGGTCAAGACCATCCCAATAAGGCAATTTAAAAAAGGAACTTTTCTTTTTCCAATTATAAGCAGCATTAGAAACACTACTATGCTTTCCCCTTTGGCCATTACCAAAAGTCATATTTGCACAAGTTCTTCAACACTAGTTATAGGAATAGGTACAGCCCCCATTTTCACTTTTTCATCAAATTAAACTCTATTTCTAGGCCATGGATGGTTAATAGGTAGAAAACAAAGATGGACCATATAAAACATCTTATTACGTAAAGAAATTGAATATGTATCTTTATGACAACAAGGGCATGCAAGTTTGAATTTGGTTGACCATCCTGAAAAGTTACCATATCCAAGAAAGTCATTAGTTGTCCATATGAGAGAAACACACATAAGAAAATTAGATTTTGAGTCTGCATCATAAGTCTCCAACCAATTTCATAATTCATTCAACTCTTCGATCATTGGTTGGAAGTATACATCAATATCATTGCCCAGATACTTAGGGCTCTGAATAAGAAGAGTCATTGTGAAATATGGACTTTTCATGCAATCCCATGGTGGTAAATTATATGTAGCTAGCACGACGGGCCAAATACTATAATTGAAACCCATATTCACATTTGGGTGAAACTTGTCACTTGCTAAATCTAATCGAATATTTTTTAAATCAACTAAAAAGGTAGGATTATGCTCATCAAAAATATTTCATTATATTGAGTCAGATGGATGTCGCATGATTCCATCATTAATATATTCCTCCTTGTGCTACCTCATCTTTTTTGCCGTCTGTTTTACACTGTATAATCTTTGAAGCCTTGGTTTGATTGAAAAATGTCATAACACTTTATGAGCCACTTTCTTGCCTATATGTTGTTTCAACTTCCATCTAGATTCACAACACTTTGGACATGACTGGACATAAAAATAATCATGCCAATATAATATACAGTCATTCTTACATGCATCACTTTGGGTGTACCCCAAGCCAAGATAGGAAAGAAATATTTTTGCTTCATAGAAAGACTTGGGTACAAATGATCCCTGACGGAGAACCACTTTTAAAAAGTACAACAACTCATCCATCGATTTGTTGCTCCAATACTTAAGTCACATCAAGTTGAGTAATTTAACAACAAAAGACAATTTTTAGACATTTGTGCAACCGGTATAAAGTTCTATCTGAGCATCTTCTAATAATCTATAAAACTTTGTTGCATGCACATTTGTCTCTTCATTGTCCTCCTGAGAATTAGTAGTACCCTATAAATTTGTATATCCACAAGAATCATGAATCATTTCAATAACATCATTCTCTTTAATATCATCATCTTCTACTTCATCACTACCGATGGGATTAGAATTTTCACTGCTAATGAACACTTCTTCATGATAGTCCCACACTCTATAGGAATCTATGAAGCCCTTATTCAATATGAGTAGCCTTACATCAGTTCACATCTTAAATACGATATTCCTACTCTCCTTACAAGGACATCTAATAATAGTTCTCACCCAGATTGATTAAACACCCAATTAAGAAAGTTATCGACTACATCTCTATATCTTTGGTTAACTCTATTCGTAATATCCATCAAAATTTTATCCATTCTTATCTTTTCAATCATAACAAAAAAATTTATTAATTTAGGATATAAGTATGACAGCAATAAAAATAAATACAAGATCAAAGTTATAAAACCTCAAATTTTTAAGCTAGAAATCGAACCGCCATTCGTACGTGTGCAAAATCTAATCCCATGATTCATATTTTAATTCATGTTTCATGATATTTATACTAATTTGGGAAGATATTTTGAAGTGAAAAATGTTAATAGAAACCACCTAGAGAAAAGTTGAGCTAAGAATCTTTTATTCATCCAAAGTATGGTATTCGATTCTACAAGGGTCTATTTTGGACGTGTAGAAGTTTTGATATACATGAATGTTTTCAGAACAAGACCCACCAAGTTGTATATAACTGATTAAGCTTTTCAATGATACCAACTTTTCCTTAATTTGATTCCCAAGCTAAAGGTTATAGCCATTTTTGTGAAAGGCAGTGAGGGCGCGCAATAAGCCAACGCCGCAGGGCTTAGAGCACCGGACTGGAGCGGGCATCGCGGGCTCTACTTCCCCAAAATAAAGGAGAACCACCTGGCCCATTCTTATGATGTTTTCAACTCCTTAAGGGTTAAGGGGCACTTTGGTTCTCTCCCATCAACCCCAAACATCCAAAGGATGATTTATATCACTAAAATGGCAATATTTGCCCATCTTCTTCAACATCAACTCACCAAAAACCCTATCTCTTCCACAAGAATAATAAATCAAGAATATAATCCTTCCATGTTCAATATTTTCAAGAAAAGTGTCAAGATTAGGGTTCTAATCTTCAAACAAAATAACATAAGGTATGTGGTACTATCCTTAAATTCCACGAGCATGGATTTTATCTTTTTTTTTTAAGTATAAGGATTTATAACCATGTTGTAAATTATGGGTTTTGAATATTGTTCCAAAAATCTTGTTAATAATTCATTTTGATGAAAATATATGCATTGTGTCGAACCCTTTTCATGGTAATCAAATTTTCACCCCTTATGTATATATAATGTTTAATTGAGAGCATTATCAATGAATCCCCTCTCTTGTTGCTAGCCAAAGTGTATCTTTGCATTGTGAGTGGTTTTGTATCCATGAATTAAGATTTGAAATTAAATTTCTAAACATCATGGTGTTTGACATGGTTTATAATATGATGAGAGGGAGTTTTCTTTCCACAAATACACTCTTGCATTAAAAATAATAATTGCATGTGATTGAATAAATTGACATGACCACCACATGGTTTGAATCTAACAAAAAAAAGGATAATTGCATAAGTTTTTCTTGAGTTTAAAAGTGATGAATCTCTTGTGATGTTATAAATCTAGGGTGTTCATGTGCATATTCTGAATAAGATGGGTTGTGAATTTGATATGATATTGACTTGGAAGTCAGGGTATGACGATACCCGGTGATGACATACCCTTAACAAAATAAGTATAGATTATTTTCAAAAGTGTGATACATGATTTCAAGGATCAAAAAGTTGGGCATAGAAGAGATAATTGGCTATCCGAAGAAGGTGTTTGAGTGTAAGAACTCATCTGTAATATACCGTACCACTACCTAGCTTAAATTCATCCCAAATATATCAAAGACATGTTTTAAAGATGAATAAATTATTGTGTGAGAGATTCAATAAGCTTTCTATCGATACCAAATTCGCTCAAATCTGATACAAGGGCTAAGAGTTAGGGCTAGTGAAACAGTGTATCACCTGATCCATCAGCACACCACGAAGCTAGCTTAAATAGAAATTGTCAATTTTCATTGTTACTCGGTGATAGGGATGCGTCGTGCCAAAGGCCCAGTTCATAATTGTCCTTTTCCAATGTTCCAACGCGATACCACCACGTCGCGGTAAGATTTCAGGTCGCATCCAAGGTGGCAACTCAATTGTACCACATCACGCCACCATGAAATTTTTCAGTTGTCACTTTTTAGAGCCACGATGCAATAGCGCCGCATCACACCAGGGGTCCAGATCAGGAAATTTTCATAAAAATTGAAAGAAGTGTCCAGTGTTAAATGGATTTTTTTCCATGATTTTATTCCACCCAGATGTTGAATTTAAGCCCTAAAAATTTCCTTATCTACTTATTATTCACTTTTTCCCCAATATTAAGAACATTCTCTCTCTAGAAAACAAAACCCTAGCCCTTAAGAATCAAGGTCAATCTCAATAAATCCATCTAAGAACTCCAAAAACCTTCAAGGTTTCCTTTCTTAGGTATGCATAGTGCTCATTCATGGATTCCTTTCGTCCATGAAGCCCAAGAATCAAGTTTAAAACTACGAATTATGATATTCATTCTATGTGTTGATTATGTTCATGTGGTTGTTATTGTTGTATGATTCCTAAGTTGGAATCTTTATGTGTTTTTTATGAAAATATGTTAGCATGTAAGTTGAAAACCATAAATTTTAGTTGGTTATGATATGTTAATTTGATGATTATGCCATTCTCTAAGTCATGCACCCTAAGTGTTTGATAAAATATCTAAGACACTAGAAATTATGTAATATGACTGAATTGTTACTTAAGTGAAGGATTCATGTTTTACCCTTATGTTCAAATGACTCCCATGCTATTGATGTGCAATGTAGATGTTTGTTTGAATGATCATGATGTTAGAGTATGAAATTATGACATTAAGTATATGCATTCTTACCATGTACAAGATTGGATAACCATACACTTCATGAAATCCCTAACTTATTGCATTATGGACTGTTGATGTTGGTCGTGTATTCAAGAACATCATGCCTTGTCAGTTTCCTTCTATCAATTCCTGGCGTTACTTGTACCTGATAATTTAGCTATGTTCCTAGAGCTAGTGTCATGTTTTCATAATATCCTCAGTCAAGACATGTTTAGTAGAATTAAGTCATTCATGTGACTCAGAAAAACTTAATAAACTCAATAATCCCAGTAATCTCAAAAAGTTCAGTACTTCAGTAAACTCAGTAGTATTCCATCAGTCAACAAAACTCAATGAACTAGTCTAGTTCAGTTCAGTTAATCATGTTCACTGTCTATTCAGATAAGAGTAGGATTTAGAACATAGTAACCATAAGGATAAGGACACACACTGACAGTTGATGTTGTGATACTTAGAAGCAATCCTTACATTCCAAAACTAACTATCCAGCATAGATTGAGACATCAACACTGAAAGATGAGGGTTGATGAGGTGGATAAACACTGTCAGATGAGGGTCTGTAATACCCCACATGTTTCTAAGCTAGGAAGTGAATAAGTATTTCTTCGTATGAAATCCCCTATCATGTGATTCATACTTGAGTACATGAATTACAATGAATATCCTAGTGATATGATAGCTTATGATGCATTAAGCATGTTCATATGAGTCACTGAAGGTAATACAAGAAAAGAGATTTTGAATCCATTAACTTTTAGTGTTTAATTTTGCAAGGATCATATTTGAAAGTGTATAACTCTATGTTAATGTGGTATTTGGGCTAATTTATACCCACAAAATTGTAGAGAATGGAATTAGCTTTCCGACGATACCAATTTCTCCTTAATCCAATACCCGAACAAAAAGTTATGCCCATTTTTGTGAGAGACAGTAAGCATAGGTGATTGGTTAGGCGCCGCCAAAACCAAGCATAGGAGATTGGTTAGGTGCCGCCTAAACTAGCTTAGGAAATCACTTGGGTGCCGCCTAAGTCAATTCCAGGTGCCCAAAACACTTCGTTTTGAGTTATTTTAGGGGTAATTAAGTCTTTTTACACTTGTTACATGTCCCTAAACTTAACCCTACGAAATATATAGCTTATAAACATATTACAATCCTATTTTCATCTCAAAACTCATCATCCAAGAGCACTAAAAGACAAAAAACAACTAGGGTTGCGTAACTAAGCTTGAAGATCCGATTTCAAGGAAATTTCTCCATCAATCATCAAGAATCTTCCTTCTAAGGTATGCGTGAGTTGATTTATGGATCCCTTTCATCCATAAAGTTCAAAAATTCTCATTTTCATTATAAAGTATGATTTATTGTTGGGTGTTGATGATCATGTTGTTGATATTGGGTGATTCTCAATATGGAATCTTTATTTGTTTTTTTTTTTTTGAATTTCATGATATTATATGAGTTGGAATCATGTAAATTGGGTTGTTCATGATGTGCGAATTTGATGATTTTACCTATGCTTAAGATGTGCATGTATGGTGTTTGATATAATGCCTAAGAATCTAGAAATCATGCAATATAGCTAAATTGTGACTAACAGAAGTATTCATGATATGCCCTTACGTTCCAATGACTTCTATGTTGTTAATGTGCCTTGTAAATGTTTTTCGAATACTCATGAACTATTCTTATGAGTTTATGCTATGTTTACTTGCAAATCCTACTTATGAACAAGATGTATGATAACCATGCAATCCGCATAAACTTCCATGCTATTGGTATGTGTTGCCAATATGATTATGTAATGAACAAGATATTAAGATTGTGCAAGTACTTCCATGTGATATGAAATCCTTTCCATGCAATACATTGTTGATAACCATGCATAGTATGAGATCCTTACTTAGGATATTATATATTATGTACTCTACTCTTATGATCAATTCAATCATGTGTGTCATTTTCCTTCCATCGAGTCTTGGGGGTACTTGTACCCAAAAACTATAGCTGTGTGCCTAGATCCATGTCAGGTTTCATGATATCGGAACTCAAGCTATTATTCCATGGACTTCAGTTAGTCATATGACTTAGCAAAATCTCATGATCTTAGTCTGTTGTCAGATATCAGTAACATTCTATGAGTTAATAGAATTTAGTAGGATTAACTTATGCGCAGTCAATTATTCATGTCGAGTCCCTTCAGATGGAAGTAGAGGCTAGCACCGAGAGAAACCAAGGATGGGAACTCACCTGCCAATTCACGGTGTGATTCTTAGTAGTCATCTTTGTGTTCCAGAACAACATAGCAAGCGTAGGTTGAGACATCTTAACCCGTCAGATTAGGGTTAATGAGGTGGGTTAACCCATCAGTTTAGGTTCCCACCATTATCATTGAGTACCCGCCAGATAAGGTTCACTCACAGGCTGTCCTAATCCATGGCACAGTATTGAGACCTCTCCAGTCGGGGCAGAGATTGGACCCCAGCTTAGTCATAACGGCATACATAGGGCATGTCGGTTAAACACTACTTCCCACATTTTTAGTATCATTCTCAGTAAAAGAACTCAGGGCGTTCTTCAGATTTCAGTATACACAGGACTGTAAGATACATTTGTCCATGTTATCATCTTCAGTATCTGTAATACCCTGCATGTCTCTAAGCTAGGACGTGAATTTGTATTCCTACGTATGAAATCTCCTATCCTGTGATTCATACTTGATTACATAATTTACAATGAATATCCTAGTTATAGGATAGCTTATGATGCATTAAGCATGTTCATATGAGTTTCTTAAGGTAATACAAGCTAAGAGTTTTTGAATCCATCGAGTTTTATTGTTCGATTTTGCAAGGGTCATATTTGAACTCAATGTTAATTTTGTATTTTGGCTAATTTATACCTGCCAAATTTTAGAGAATCAAATTATCTTTCCAACGATACCAATTTCTCCTTAATCCAATACCCGAGCAAAAAGTTATGCCCATTTTCGTGAGAGACAATAAGCATAAGCGATTGGTTAGGCGCCGCCCAACCCAAGCATAGGTGATTGGTTAGGTGCTGCCTAAACTAGCTTAGGAAATCACTTGGGCGTCGCCTACGTCAATTCCAGGTGTCAAAAACACTCTTTTTTGAGTTATTTTAAGGGTAATTAAGTTTTTTAACACTCCTTACAAGTCCCTAAACTTAACCCTACGAAATATATAGCTTCTAAACACATTACAACCCTATTGCCATCTCAAAGATCATCATCCAAGAGCACTAAAAGATAAAAACACCTAGGGTTACGTAACTAAGCTTGAAGATCCAATTTCAAGGAAATTCCTCCATCAAGCATCAAGAATCTTTCCTTCTAAGGTATGCGTGACTTGATTATTGGATCCCTTTCATAAATAAAGCTCAAAAACCCTATTATTCATTATAAAGTATGATTTCTATATTTTTGGGTGTTGATGATCATGTTGTTGCTATTGGGTGATCCCAAAATGGAATGTTTATATGTTTTTGTGAATTCATGATATCATATGAGTTGGAAACATGTAAATTTGGTTATTCATGATGTATAATATGATGATTTCACCTATGCTTAAAATGTGCATGTAAGGTGTTTGATAAAATTCCTAAGAGACTAGAAATCATGCAATATAGCTAAATTGTGACTAAGTGAATGATTCATGATATGCCCTTACATTCCAATGACTTCTATGTTGATAATGTGCCTTGTAAACGTTGTTGGAATTCTCATGAACTATACTTATGAAATTATGCTATGCTTACTTGCAAATCCTACTTATGAACAAGATGTATGATAACCATGCAATGCACATGAACTTCCATGCTATTGGTATGTGTTGCCAATATGATTATGTAATGAACATGATATTAAGATTGTGCAAGTAATTCCATGTGATATAAAATTGTTTTCATGCAATACATTGTTGATAACTATTCTTAGTACGAGATCCCTACTTATGATATTATAAATTATGGATTGTACTCTTATGATCAAGTTATTCATATGTGTCAGTTTCCTTTCTCGAGTCCTGGGGGTACTTATACCCAAAAACTGTAGCTGTGTGCCTAGATCCATGTCATGTTTCATGATATCGGAACTCACGCTATGATTCTATAGACTTCAGTCAGTCATGTGACTCAGGAAAACCTCATGACCTTAGTCAATTGTCAGATATCAGTAACATTCTGCTAGTCAATAGAATTCAGTAAGATTAAGTCATGCACAGTCAGTTATTCATGTCCAGTCCCTCCAGATGGGAGTAGAGGTCAGCAACGAGTGAACCCAAGGATGGGAACTCACCCTCCAGTTCAGGGTGTGATTCTTAGTGGTCATCCTTATGTTCCAAAACTACGTAGCCAGCATAGGTTGAGACACCTTAACCTGTCAGATTAGGGTTGATGAGGTGGCTTAACCTGTTAGTTTAGTGTTCCCACCATTCTCATTGAGTACCCACCAGATAAGGGTCACTCACAGGGAGTCCTTGCTCGTGGCACGATATTGACACCCCTCCAGTCGGGGCAGAGATTGGAACCCAGCTTAGCCATAACGGCATACATGGGGCATGTCGGTTAAACACTACTTCCCACAGTTTCAGTATCGGTTTCAGTAAAAGAACTTAGGGCGTTCTTCAGATTTTAGTATATACAGGATTGTCAGATACAATCGTCCATGTTATCAGTTTCAGTATCAGTCATGACAGTTATCAGTAAACCATGTATTAGATTATAGGTCATGCTATCACGTATTCGCGGTCCCAATTTCTTTATATATGTGTTTGCACTCCCATGATCATATTAGTCAGTCATTGTTGTTTATGCATGAAACCCTTTATGTTCAGCCTACCTTCCTTGTATACTCAGTACTCCAGTTGTACTGATGCATTTGTGCTATGGTGCTTTCTTTTCATGTTACACCATAGGGTCCGAAACATGAGCTACAGCCCAGCAGTAGCGGTAGCATTCCTGTCGCAGAGACACAGTGAGTTCTCATTGATTTGAGGACAATATGAATTGACATATTTATTTATTTCTTCAGTTCAGTTTTACGGAGTTAGTTGGATACATGTTCCTTCAACTCCTTATTCAGATAGTTTAGAGGCTTTTAGTTTTATGTTCAGATTGAGTTGGTTTGGGTATTTTCACCCACATGATTGTATTCAGTTGAACCTTATGGCCTTACAGTTCTATGTATTCCATATTATTATATCAGGATTTTTAGTATACAGGTACAGATATCAGTCATGGCTTAACTTGTGGTCCCTCGGGGCCATGAGCACCGTGTAGAATTCCAGTTCAGTGAATTGGGGTGTTACAAAATTGGTATAAGAGCCTAAGGTTCAATAGAGTCCTAGGAAGTCTGAAAGCCACATCTAGTAGAGTCTTATACATGGGTGTGTTGCATGCCACATTTATGTGCGGGAGGCTATAAGGAGTTTTTGGAACAGTCCCCTTTCTTCATTATTCATGTCATGCTAGTGAGCATAATCACAAGTTAAACTCTCAGTCTAATCCATTCTTCTCTTATTCCAGACCATGGCCCCAAAGAGAAGAAACCAGCCAGCTCCTCATCTTGAAGATCCTTTGGGTGAACATGTTTCCCATGCGGAGTTTTGAGCCATATTTACCACACTTGCTCAGTCCATGGCTGCACATAATGAACGGCCACCAATCATTCCGGCCAATCCAGTGGCCACTCCTAATAAAACTAGTGTTCGGGACTTCACACGGATAAACCCTCTATCTTTCCATGGTTCTAAGTCTTATGAGGACCCTCAGGAGTTTATTGACCATGTCTAGAAGGTTATTGACATCATGGGTGTTACTTCTATTGAGAGTGCTAAGTTAGCCGCCTACCAGTTATAGGATGTTGCTCATGATTGGTACAAATAGTGAAAGTCTGAGAGGTTAGATGATACAGGCCCTATCGAGTGGGAGAAATTTGTCACAGCCTTTTTAGATAGATTCTTTCCCCAAGAGCTGAAGGAAGCCAAAGTTCTTAAGTTCATCAACCTCAAGTAGGGGAATATGATATTTAAGGAGTAGTTTCTCAGATTTACTTAGCTATCCAGGTATGCTCCTCATGTGGTTGCAGACATTAGAGCTAAGATGATCAAGTTCGTGTCAGGGATCAATGACAAAGAGCGTGATCGTGCAGACCATCTCAGAATTGTTCTTCAGACTCTCATGGATCACCAATTATTTGCTAATTTTTGCAAATGCGAATTTTGGCTAGTATCAGTAGCATTCCTTGGCCATATTATTTTCGATGATGGCATTAGAGTAGATCCTCAAAAAACTGAGGTAGTAAGAAACTGGCCTAGAGCCGTATCTCCATCAGATATTAGGAGTTTCTTGGGTTTAGCTAGCTATTATAGATGGTTTGTCAAGGTATTTTCTTTTATTTCATCTCCCATGTCCAAATTGACTCAGATGAAGATTAAGTTTCAGTGGTCAGATTCATGCGAGAAGAGCTTTCAAGAGTTGAAGACTCGACTCACCTCCGCTGTAGTTCTAGCTATTCCAAATGGTTCAGATGGTTTTGTAGTCTTTTGTGATGCATCCAGAGTGGGTTTAGGTTGTGTCCTCATGCAGCATGGTAAGGTCATAGCCTACACCTCCGGATAGTTAAAGCCACATGAGAAGAATTATCCTACTCATGATCTTGAGTTAGCAGTGGTAGTTTTTGCCTTGAAGATTTGGAGGCATTATCTCTATGGAGTTCATATAGATATATTTACAGACCATAAAAAGCCTCCAGTATGTCTTTTCCCAAAAAGATCTAAATCTTTGCCATAGAAGGTGGTTAGAGCTCTTGAAGGATTACGACATGAGTGTTCTTTATCATCCGGGCAAGGCTAATATTGTGGATGGCGCTCTCAGTCGACTCTCTATGGGTTGTATTTCTCACGTTGAGGATAGTAAGAGAAAGATGGCTCAGGAGATCCATCAGCTGGTCAGACTAGGTGTTCACTTAGTCGATTCTTCAGAGGGTGGTGTATGTGTTCATAGTAGTTCAGAGTCATCTCTAGTTTCCGAGGTTAAAGCGAAACAAGATATGGATCCTATCCTTATCAAGTTCAAAGAGTTAATTCAAAATCAGAAAGTGGAGGT
Organism: Capsicum baccatum var. pendulum; assembly: GCA_030864225.1. NCBI lineage: Eukaryota > Viridiplantae > Streptophyta > Magnoliopsida > Solanales > Solanaceae > Capsicum > Capsicum baccatum. The sequence continues at coordinate 248,207,842 of CM061558.1, forward strand.
TTTCTCCCAAGGAGGAGATAGTGTTCTTCATTGTCAGGGGCGTGCATATGTTCCAGGTGTAGATGAATTGAGGCAGCAAATACTTACAGAAGCGCATGGTGCACAATACTCTACTCATCCAGGGGTCACTAAGATGTACCGCGACATGCGGGAGATCTATTGGTGGAGTTGGATGAAGAGAGATATTGCAGAGTTTGTGGCTAAGTTCTCTATATGTCAGCAGGTTAAGATAGAGCATCAGAAACCTAGTGGTACTATGCAAGAGTTTACCATTCCTACTTGGAAGTGGAAAGAAGTTAACATAGACTTTGTAACAAGTTTACCTAGAACTCGTCATCAGCATGATTTAGTCTGGGTCATTATAGATAGAATAAACAATTCAGCTCATTTCTTTCCTGTTCATACTTCTTATTCCGCTGAGGATTATGCCAAACTCTACATCAGGGAGTTAGTCAGATTACACGGTGTTTCACTATCTATCATCTTAGAAAGAGGTACCCAGTTCACTTCTAACTTTTGGAAAGTATTCCAAAAGGGTCTTGGTACCCAAGTCCATCTCAGCACATCGTTTTATCCTCAAACAGATTGTCAAGCAGAGAGGACCATTCAGACTCTTAAAGATATGCTAAGGGAGTATGCAATTGACTTCAAGGGATGTTGGGAAGACCACTTTCCTTTAATTAAGTTTGCATACAAAAATAGCTATCATTTTAGTATTAGGATGGCTCCATTAGAAGCTCTCTATAGTAGGAGATGTAGATCTTCGATTGGTTGTTTCGAAAAAAGTGAGGCCTTAATCATAGATCCTGACTTAGTATTCAATGCCTTAGAGAAAGTTCAGTTGATCAGAGAGAGACTCCGGGCTGCTCAGAGCCGACAGAAGTCCTATGCAGATGTTCATAGAAAGGATTTAGAGTTCGAGGTCAATGACTATGTCTATCTTAAGATCTCTCCCATGAAGGGAGTGAAGAGGTTCAGCAAGAAAGGGAAACTCAGTCCCTGATATGTCGGTCCCTTCAGAATTCTTTGTCGCTTCGGCAAGGTAGCTTATGAGCTTGAGTTGCCTTTAGATCTAGCCTCAGTCCATCCAGTCTTACATGTCTCTTTGATAAAGAAATGCGTAGGTGATCCAGAAGTTTTTGTCCCTATTCAGAGCATCGACATTAAGAACAACCTCTCTTATGAAGAGATTGCAGTCCAAATCTTAGATTATCAGACTCGTAGATTGAGGAAAAAAGAAGTCCCTCTAGTCAAGGTTCTTTGGCAAAATCAGTCTCATGAGGGAGCTAATTGGGAAGCAGAAGCAGATATGCGTACCAAGTATCCTCACCTGTTCCCCGCCAATTCAGATCAAGCTCAAGGGAATAGTTCTCCTTAATCTTATTTAGTTTCATGTTCATGTTTCCAGTATAAACTTGGTACCTATTAACTATGTCATACTCAGTCATGCATTCATGTGTAAGTTGTCCTCGCACTAGATATGCACGAGTTCAGTAAGTTTCGCATGTCAGTCATGAGATCAAGTTTCAGTTCTTTATGTTCAGTTCAGATTCTATTGTCTTGTATCCCTTTTCAGTAAATTCTCATTCGAGGACGAATGTTCCCAAGGGGGAGATATTGTAATACCCCGCATGTTTCTAAGCTAGGAAGTGAATAAGTATTCCTAAGTATGAAATCTCCTATCCTGTGATTCATACTTTAGTACATGATTTACAATGAATATCCTAGTGATAGGATAGATTATGATATATTAAGCATGTTCATATGAGTCACTTAAGGTAATACAAGCTAAGAGTTTTTGAATCCATCAAGTTTTAGTGTTCGATTTTGCAAAGGTCATATTTGAACGAGTATAACACGATGTTAACATGGTAGTTTGGCTTATTTAGACCCACCAAATTGTATAGAACCGAATTAGCTTTCCAATGATACCAATTTCGTCTTAATCCAATACCCGAGCAAAAAGTAATGCCTATTTTCGTGAGAGATAGTAAGCATAGGCGATTGGTTAGGCGCCGCCCAACCCAAGCATAGGTGATTGGTTAGGCGCCTCTTAACCTAGCTTAGGCACTTACTTGGGCGCTGCCTAAGTCAATTCTAGGTGTCAAAGCGACTCCATTTTGAGTTATTTTAAGGGTAATTAAGCATTTTAACACTCCTTACACGTCCCTGAACTTAACCCTTCGAAATATATAGCTTCAAAACATATTAAAATCCTATTTTCATCTCAAAGCTCATTATCCAAGAGAACTAAAAGAGAGAAACAACTAGGATTGCGTAACTAAGCTTGAAGATCCGATTTTAAGGAAATTCCTCCGTCAATCATCAAGAATCTATCTTTCTAAGGTATGTGTGAGTTTATTCATGGATCCTTTTCATCCATAAAGATCAAAAACCTTTTTTTCATTATAAAGTATGATTTCTATATTGTTGGGTGTTGATGATCATGTTGTTCATATTGGGTGATTCCCAAGATGGAATCTTTATATGTTTTTGTGAATTTATGATATCATATTAGTTGGAAACATGTAAATTTGGTTGTTCATGATGTATAATTTGATGATTTCACCTATGCTTAAGATGTGCATGTAAGGTGTTTGATAAAATGCCTAAGAAACTAGAAATCATGCAATATAGCTAAATTGTGACTAAGTGAATGATTCATGATATGCCTTTACGTTCCAATGACTTCTATAATGATAATGTGCTTTGTAAATGTTGTTGGAATACTCATGAACTATTCTTATGAAATTATGCTATGTTTTCTTGCAAATCCTACTTATGAACAAGATGTATGATAACCATGAAATCCGCATGAACTTCCATGCTATTGGTATGTGTTTCCAATATGATTATGCAATGAACATGATATTAAGATTGTGAAAGTACTTCCATGTGATATGAAATCTTTTTCATGGAATACATTATTGATAACCATGCTTAGTATGAGATCCCTACTTATGATATTACAAATTATGGACTCTACTCTTATGATCAAGTCAGTCATGAGTGTCAGTTTCCTTCCATCGAGTCCTGGGGGTACTTGTACCCTAAAACTATAGTTGTGTGCCTAGATCCATGTCATGTTTCACGATATCCAAACTCAAGATATGATTCCATAGACTTAAGTAAGTTATGTAACTTAGGAAAACCTCATGATCTTAGTTAGTTGTCAGATATAAGTTACATTCCGCCAGTCAATGGAATTTAGTAAGACTAAGTCATGCACAGTCAATTGTTCATGTCCAGTTCCTCCAGATGGGAGTAGAGGTTAGCACCGAGTGAACCCAAGGATGGGAACTCACCCACCAGTTTAGGGTGTGATTCTTAGTGGTCATCCTTGTGTTCCAGAACTACGTAGCCGGCGTAGGTTGAGACATCTTAACCCGTCAGATTAGGGTTGAGGAGGTGGCTTAACCCGTCAGTTTAGGGTTCCCACCATTCTCATTGAGTAACCGCCAGATAAGGGTCACTCACAGGTTGTCCTTACCTGTGGCATGGTATTTACACCCCTCTAGTCGGGGAAGAGATTGGACCCCAGCTTAGCCATAAAGGCATACATGGGGCATGTCGATAAAACACTACTTCCCACAGTTTTAGTATCAGTCTCAGTAAAAGAACTCAGGGTATTCTTCAGATTTCACTATATACACGACTGTCAGATACAGTCGTCCATGTTATCAGTTTTAGTATCAGTCCTAACAATAATCAGTAAACCATGTATTAGCTTACAGGTCATGCTATCACATATTCATGGTCCCAGTTTCTGTATATGTGTGTTTGCACTCCCTCGTTCATATTAGTTAGTCAGTGTTGTTCATGCATGAAACCCTTTATGTTCAGCCTGCCTTCCTCATATACTCAGTACTCCAGTTGTACTGACGCATATGCGCTATGGTTCTTTCTTTCCATGTTACACCATAGGATCTTAGACACGAGCTCTAGCCCAGTTGTAGCGGTAGCATTCCAGTCGCAGAGACACAGTGAGTCCTCATTGATTCGAGGATAATATGATTTGATACATTTATTTATTTCTTCAGTTCAGTTTTATGGAGTTAGTTGGAGACATGTTCTTTCAACTCCTTATTTAGATAGTTTAGAGGCTTTCAGATTTACGTTAAGATTGAGTTGTTTTGGGTATTTTTATCCACATGATAGTATTTAGTTGAACCTTATGGCCTTACAATTCTATGTATTCTGCATTATTATATGATGATTTGTAGTATACAGGTACAGATATCAGTCACGTGTTAACTTGTGGTCCTTCGAGGACATGAGCACGGTGTAGTACAATAGTTTAGCGAATTGGGGTGTTACAGTATCAGTCATGACAGTTATCAGTAAACCATGTATTAGCTTACAGGTCATGCTATGATATATTCACAGTCCTAGTTTCTAAATATGTGTGTTTGCACTCCCACGTTCATATTAGTCAGTCAGTGTTGTTCATGCATGAAACCCTTTATGTTCAGCCTACCTTTCTCGTATACTCAGTACTCCAATTATACTGAAGCATTTGCGCTATGGTGATTCTTTCCATGTTACACCATAGGGTCCGAGACATGAGCTCCATCCCAGCAGTAGTGGTAGCATTCCAGTCGCACAGATACAGTGAGTCCTCATTGATTCAAGGATAATATTATTTTATTCATTTATTTATTTCTTTAGTTCAGTTTTATGGAGTTAGTTGGAGACATGTTCCTTCAACTCCTTATTCAGATAATTTAGAGGCTTTCAAATTTATGTTCAGATTTACGTTAAGATTGAGTTGTTTTGGGTATTTTCACCCACATGATAGTATTCAATTGAACCTTATGGCCTTACAGTTCTATGTATTCCGCATTATTATATCATGATTTGTAGTATACAGGTATAGATATCAGTCATAGGTTTGCTTGTGGTCCCTTGGGGTCATGAGCACCGTGTAGCATTCCGATTCAGTGAATCGGGGTATTACGAACTTGGTATCAGAGCCTAAGGTTCAATAGAGTCCTACGAAGTCTGAAAACTGCATCTAGTAGAGTCTTCTACATGGGTGTGTTATGTGCCACATTTATGTGCGGGAGGCTATAAGATGTTTTAGGAAAAGTCCCTTTTCTTCATTATTCATGTCATACTTGTAATCAAAATTGCAAATTAAACTCTCAGTCTAATCCATTCTTCTATTATTCCAGACCATGGCCCCAAAGTGAAGAAACCAGCCAGCTCCTCAGCCTGAAGATCCTTTTGGCGAGCATGTTTCCCATGCGGAGTTTAGAGCTGCATTTACCACACTTGCTCAGTCCATGGCTGCACAGAATGAATGTCCACCAGTCATTCCAGCCAATCCAGTGGCCAATCCCAAATCAGCTAGGGTTCGGGACTTCACCCGGATGAACCCTGTATCTTTTCATGGGTCTAAGTCTGATGAGTCTCCTCAGGAGTTCATTGACCGAGTCCAGAAGGTAATCAACATCATGGATGTTACTTTTATTGTTAGTGCTGAGTTAGCCTCCTACCAATTATAGGATGTTGCTTATGATTGGTACAAACAGTGGAAGTCTAAAAGGTTAGATGATACAGGCCCTATCGAGTGGGAGGAATTTGTCACAGCCTTCTTAGACAAATTCTTTCCACAAGAGCTGAGGAAAGCCAATGTTCTTGAGTTCATCAACCTCAGGCAGAGGACTATGACGGTTAGGGAGTATTCTCTTGGATTTACTCAGCTATCTAGGTATGCTCCTCATGTACGTGCAGACAATAGAGCTAAGATGAGCAAGTTTATGTCAGGGCTCAATGATAGCGTGGTAAATAAGTGTAGGTCTGCGATGCTGATTGGTGATTTGACCTTAGCAAGACTCATGACCCATGCCCAACAAGTAGAAGAGCAGAAGTTTAAGGCTAGGGAGAGGCAGAAAAAGAGAGCAAGATCAGGTAATTTCAACATTGCTCACCCCAAGTCAGACGGAGGAAAACGTTCACAGTTTCGCTCCAAGTCAGTCGTTCTAGCTCCTTCCTCTGCCAGCACTCCAGTCCCGAAGTTCAGAGACGGCAATAGAGACAAAGTGCCAGGCTCTAAATCTCAGGGTAGTGTTAGGAGTGCCCAAACGAATCCCCTTTGTTAGACTTGTGGTAAGAACCACAAGGGCATTTACAGAGACGGTAGTGATGTCTATTTTGGTTATGGAAAGCCAGGCGACAAGATTAGGGAGTGTCTGCAGTCAAGTATTTAGGGTCAGCAAAATCATTCTACAGCTCAGTCCAGTTACCCGAACTAGTAGGGTGCCATTTCCAGTGCTCCTAGTGGGCAACGCCCAAACAGACTCTATGCTCTTCAGTACCAACAGGATCAGTAAAATTCTCCTGATGTCATTACTAGTATGTTACAGATTTTCCATGTTCATGCATATGCTTTGCTAGTTCCAGGTGCATCTTTGTATTTTGTTACTCCATACATAGCAGGCAATTTCAAAATTAGTCCCAAAGTCCTAGCAGAGCCCGGCTCAGTCTCTACCCTAGTGGGTAAAACCATCATAGCCCAATAGGTATACAAAAAATGCCCAGTTATGATATCTCATAAATCCACGTCAGCAGATTTAGTGGAGTTCGAGATGACGGATTTTGATGTCATTCTCGGCATGGATTGGCTTCATTCCTGCTATGCCAGAGTCAACTTCAGAAATAGGATAGTTTAGTTTCAGTTCCTGAATGAGCCCGTCCTAAAGTGGAAGGGTATCATTTCAGTGTTCAGGGGTCAACTTGTTTCCTACCTTCGGGCAAGAAAAATGATTTCTAAGGGGTGTGTGTATCATCTCGTGCATGTTAAAGATTCCAATTCTAAATATCCCATCCTCAAAATAGTTCTTGTTGTTAAAGAATACTCAGATGTATTTCCTAAAGATCTTCTAGGCATTTCTCCTAAAAGGGAAATAGATTTCGGCATAGACCTTCTTCGGGATACTCATCGTATTTTTATTCCGCCATACAGAATGGCACCAGCAGAACTCAAGGAACTGAAAGATCAATTGAAGGATCTCTTAGATAAGGGATTCATCAGGCCCAGTGTTTCCCCATGGGGTGTGCCAGTATTATTCGTGCACAAGAAAGACGGTTCTCTTAGGATGTGTATTGATTACCGTCAACTCAACAAGGTCACGGTCAAGAACAAATATCCTCTTCCCAGGATTGATCATCTATTCGACCAACTTCAGGGTGTCAGTTACTTCTCTAAGATAGACCTTAGATCAGGCTATCATCGGCTCAGGGTTAGAGAATATGACATTTTGAAGACAGCTTTTCGTACTCGGTATGGTCACTTCAAATTTTTAGTCATATCATTTGGTCTTACCAATGACCCTGCAGCTTTTATGGATTTGATGAACCGTGTGTTCAAGCAGTACTTGGACATGTTTGTCATAGTCTTTGTAGATGATATTCTAGTCTATTCTCACATAGAGCATGATCATGCAGACCATCTCAGGATTGTTCTTCAGACTCTCAGGGATCACCAGTTATTTGCTAAGTTCAGCTAGTGCAAATTTTGGCTAAGATCTGTAGCATTCATTGGCTATATTGTTTTTGGTGATGGAATTAGTGTAGATCCTCAGAAAACCAAGGCAGTAAGAAACTGGCCCAGACCCATATCTCTATCAGATATTAGGAGTTTCTTGGGTTTGGCTAGCTATTACAGACGGTTTGTCGAGGGATTTTCTTCTATTGCATATCCCGTGTCCAGATTGACTTAGAACAAGATTAAGTTTTAGTGGTCAGATTCATGTGAGAAGATCTTTCAAGAGTTGAAGACTCGACTCACCTCCACTCTAGCTATAGCTGTTCCGGATGGTTCAGACGGTTTTGTAGTCTATTGTGATGCATCCAGAGTGGTTTTAGGTTGTTTCCTCATACAGCATGGTAAGGTCATAGCCTATGTCTCTTGACAGTTAAAGCCACATGAGAAGAATTATCCTACTCATGATCTTGAGTTAGCGGTGGTAGTTTTTGCCTTGAAGATATGGAGGCTTTATCTCTATAGAGTTCAAGTAGATGTTTTCACAGACTATAAAAGCCTCCAGTATATTTTTTCCCAGAAATATCTCAATCTTCGCCAGAGAAGGTGGTTAGTGTTCTTTAAGGATTATGACATGAGTGTTCTTTATCATCTGGGCAAGGCCAATGTTGTGGCCGACGCTCTCAGTAGACTCTCCATGGGTAGTATTTCTCACCTTGAGGATAGTAAGAAAAATATGGTTCAGGAGATCCATTAGCTTATGAGACTAGGCATTTACTTAGTCGATTCTTTAGAGGGTAGTGTATGTGTTCATAGTAGTTTAGAGTCATCTCTAGTTTCTGAGGTGATAGATAAACAAGACAGGGATGCTAGCCTTGTCAAACTCAAAAATTTAGTTCAGAATCAGAAAGTTGAGGTTTTCTCCCACTGGGGAGATTGTGTTCTTCGTTGTCAGGGTCGTCTATGTGTTCCAGGTGTAGATGAATTGTGGCAGCGAATACTTACAGAAGCATATGGTGTGCGATACTCTATTTATCCAGGGTCCACTAAGATGTACCGCGATATGCAGAAGATCTATTGGTGGAGTGGGATGAAGAAAGATGTTACAAATTTTGTGGCTAAGTGCTCTACATGTCAGCAGGTTAAGATAAAGCATCAAAAACCTAGTGGTTCCATGCCAGAGTTCACCATTCCTACTTGGAAGTGGGAAGAAGTTAACATGGACTTCGTGATGGGTTTGCCTAGAACTCGTCATCAGCATGATTCAGTCTGGGTCATTATAGATAGAATAACCAAGTCAGCTCATTTCCTTCCTGTTCGTACTTCTTATTCCACCGAGGATTATGCCAAACTCTATATTACAGAGTTAGTCAGATTACACGGTGTTCCACTATCTATCATCTCAGACAGAGGTACCAATTCACTTCTCGATTTTGGAAAGCATTCCAAAAGGTTCTTGGTACCTAAGTCCATCTTAGCACAACATTTCATCCTCAGAAAGATGGTGAAGCAGAGAGGACCCTTCAGACTCTTGAAGATATTCTAAGGGCATGTGCAATTTACTTCAAGGGAAGTTGGGACGACCACTTGCCTTTGATTGAGTTTGCATACAACAATAGCTATCATTCTAGTATTCATATGGCTCCATTCAAAGCTCTCTATGGTAGGATATGTAGATATACGATTGGTTGGTTTGAAGTTAATAAGGCCTCAGTCATAGGTCCTAACTTACTATTCGACACCTTAAAGAAAGTTTAGTTGATCAGAGAGAGACTCCGGGCTGCTCAGAGTCAACAGAAGTCCTATGCAGATGTTTGTAGAAAGGATCTCAAGTTCGAGATCAATGACTATGTCTATATTAAGATCTCTCCCATGAAGGGAGTGAAGAGGTTCGACAAGAAAGGGAAACTCAGTCGCTGGTATGTCGGTCCCTTCAGAATGTTTTGTTGCTTCGGCAAGGTAGCTTATGAGCTTGAGTTGCCTTCAGATCTAGCCTCAGTCCATCCAGTCTTCCATGTCTCTTTTCTAAAGAAGTGCATAGGTGACTCAGCAATTGTTGTTCTTATTCAGAGGATCAACATTCATAACAGCCTCTCTTATGAAGAGATTCCAATCGAAATCATAGATTATCAGACTAGTCGATTGAGGAACAAAGAAGTATCTCTAGTCAGGGTTCTTTGGCGAAATCAGTCTCATGAGGGAGCTATTTAGGAAGCAGAAGCAGATATGCATACGAAGTATCCTCACCTCTTCCGCGCCAATTAAGATCAAGCTCAAGGTAATAGTTCTCCTTAATTTTATTCCATTCATGTTCATTTTTCCAGTATAAACTTGGTACCTATTAACCGTTTCATACTCAGACATGCATTCATGTGTCACTTGTCCGTGCATCAGATATGCACGAGTTTAGTATGTTTAGCATGTCAGTCATGAGATCAAGTTGTAGTTCTTCATGTTCAGTTTAGGTTCAATTGTTATTTATCCCTTTTCAGTAAATTCTCATTGGAGGACGAATGTTCCGCAGGGGGAGATATGGTAATACCCCGCATAGTTCTAAGCTAGGAAGTGAATAAGTATTCCTACGTATGAAATCCCCTATCCTATGATTCATACCTAAGTACATAACTCACAATTAATATCCTAGTGATAGGCTAGCTTATGATACATTAATCATGTTCATATGAGTCACTTAAGGTAATGCAAGCTAAGAGTTTTTGAATCCATCAAGTTTTAGTGTTCAATTTTGCAAGGGTCATATTTGAACGAGTATAACTCGATGTTAATGTGGTATTTTGGCTGATTTAGACCCACCAAATTGTAGAGAATTGAATTAGCTTTCCAACTATACCAATTTTTCCTTAATCCAATACTCGAGCAAAACGTTATGCCCATTTTTGTGAGAGACAGTAAGCATAGACGATTGGTTAGGCGCCGCCCAACCCAAGCATAGGCGATTGGTTAGACGCTGCCTAACCTAGCTTAGGAAATCAATTGGGCTCCGCCTAAGTCAATTCCAGGTGCCAAAAACACTCTGTTTTGAGTTAGTTTAAGGGTAATTAAGTCTTTTAACACTCCTTACACGTCCCTAAACTTAACCCTACAAAATATATTACTTCTAAACATATTACAACCCTATTTTCATCTAAAAGCTCATCATCCAAGAGAACTAAAATATAAAAAACAACTAGGCTTGCGTAACTAAGCTTGAAGATCCGATTTTAAGGAAATTCCTCCATCAATCATCAAGAATCTTCCTTCTAAGGTATGCGTGAGTTGATTTATAGATCCCTTTCATCCATAAAGTTCAAAAACCCTCTTTTTAATTATAAAGTATGATTTCTATAATTTTGGGTGTTGATGATCATGTTGTTCATATTGGGTGATTCCTAAGATGGACTTTTTATATGTTTGTGTTGAATTTCGTGATATCATACGAGTTGGAAACATGTAAATTTGGTTGTTCGTGATGTATGAATTTGATGATTTCACCTATGCTTAAGATGTGCATGTAAGATGTTTGATATAATGCCTAAGAAGCTAGAAATCATGCAATATATCTAAATTGTGACTAAGTGAAGGATTCATGATATGCCCTTACGTTCCAATGACTTCTGTGTTGTTAATGTGCCTTGTAAATATTTTTGGAATACTCATGAACTATTCTTATGATATTATGCTATGTTTACTTGCAAATCCTACGTATGAACAAGATGTATGATAACCATGAAATCCACATGAACTTTCATGCTATTGGTATGTGTTTCTATTATGATTATGTAATGAACATGAGATTAAGTTTGTCCAAGTACTTCCATGTGATATGAAATCCTTTCCATGCAATACATTGTTGATAACCATGCATAGTATGAGATCCCTACTTATTATATTATATATTATGGACTCTACTCTTATGATCAAGTTAGTCATGTGTGTCAGTTTCCTTCCATCGAGTCCTGGGGGTACTTATACCCAAAAACTATAGTTGTGTGCCTAGATCCATGTCATGTTTCACGATATCCCATCTCAAGCTATGATTCCATGGACTTCAGTCAGTCAGGTGACTCAGGAAAATCTCTTGATCTTAGTCACTTGTCATATATCAGTAATATTCTGTCAGTCAACGGAATTCAGTAAGATTAAGTCCTGCACAGTCTGTTATTCATTTTGAGTCCCTCCAGATGGGATTAGAGGTTAGCACTTAGTGAACCCAAGGATGGGAACTCACTGGCCAGTTCAAGGTGTGATTCTTAGTAGTCATCCTTGTATTCCGGAACTACATGGGAAGCGTAGGTTGAGATATCTTAACCCGTCAGATTAGGGTTCATGAGGTGGCTTAACCCATCAGTTTAGGATTGCCACCATTCTCATTAAGTACCCGCCAGATAAGGGTCACTCATAGACTGTCCTTACCCATGGCATGGTATTGACACCCCTCCAGTCGGGGCAGATATTGGACCCCAGCTTAGCCATAACGGCATATATGGGGAATGTCAGTTAAACACTACTTCCCAAAGTTTCAGTATCAATCTCAGTAAAAGAACTCAAGGCGTTCTTCAATTCTTAGTATATACAGGACTGTCAGATACAGTTGTCCATGTTATCAGCTTCCGTATCAGTCATGACAGTTGTCAGTAAACCATGTATTAGCTTACAGTTCATGCTATCACGTATTCATGGTCCCAGTTTCTATATATGTGTGTTTGCACTCCCACATTCATATTAGTCAATCAGTTTTGTTCATGTATGAAACCCTTAATATTCAGCCTACCTTCCTCGTATACTCAGTACTCCAGTTGTACTGACACATTTGCACTATGGTGCTTTATTTTCATGTTACACCATAGGTTCTGAGACACGAGCTCCAGTCCAGCAGTAGCGGTAGCATTCCAGTCGTAGAGACACCATGAGTCCTCATTGATTCGAGGACAATATGATTTGATTCATTTATTTATTTCTTCGGTTCAGTTTTACAGAGTTTGTTGGAGACATGTTCCTTCATCTCCTTTTTCAGATAGTTTAGAGGCTTTCAGATTTATGTTCAGATTTATATTCATATTGAGTTGTTTTGGGTATTTTCACCCACATGATTGTATTTAGTTAAACCTTATGGCCTTATAGTTCTATGTATTCCACGTTATTATATGATAATTTATAGTATACAGGTACAGATATCAGTCATGGGTTAGTTTGTGGTCCCTCAGGGTCATGAGCACCGTGTAGCATTCCGGTTCAGCAAATCGGGGTGTTACAGGGTCCCACCATTCTCTTTTAGGGACACTGACAGATGAGGGTCACCCATAACTTGTCTTTACCAGTGGCGCGGTATTGACACCTTTCCAATTGGGGTTACAGATTGGACCCCAACCTATCTATATTGCTTTATTTGGGGTATGTCGGTTAGTTAACTACTTCCCACAGCTACAGTTTTATACTTAGTCTCAGTAATAGAACTCAGATAGTTCTTTAGAAATTTAGGACTGTCAGATACAGTCAACTTAGAACAGTATGAAACTCAATTAGTTCCATCAGAACCTAGACTATTAGATACAGTCACTTAGTATTATTTATATCAATTATCAGTAACTCATGTTATCAATAATCAGACTCAATAGTCAGTACCATCACAAATTCAATCACAGTCACTTATTTATGTATGTATTCTCACGTTAAGGTTATAAAGTTAATTAGCATTGTTCTTGCATTTGTACCCTTTACATTCAACCTACCTCACATGCATACCAGTACATTCAATCATAATGACGCATTTGTGCTATGGTGTTTTATTCTATACAATAGATTTAGAAGCACGAGCTCCATAACATCAGTAGCATTCCAGTATCAGTAGTCAGATTTAGCAGTGAGTCCTCATCCTTCGAGGACATAATCATTACTTTATATCTTCGATACTTAGTTTATTTCATTATTTGGAATTAGTTGGGGACATGTCCCATGAACTCCTTATTCAAACAGTTTAGAGTCTTTCAGACTACATTATTTTTAGACTAGATATTTTCAGAAATTATCTCAGTTTTGGTATTGTCGTACCACATTATTCAGATATGTTTTTATCAGATGTATATCAGTTTTGAACCTTATGGCATGTTTCAGCCTACTATTTCCATATTTATACTCTATATTTTGCAGTATGCAGGTACAAATATCAATCATGGGTTAGCTTGTGGTCCTTCGGGGTCATGAGCATCATGTAGCATTTTGAATACCAGATTCGAGATGTTACATCATCGTTTGAAATCATAGTTTCCAATTGTATTATCTTGAAAGGGGGACAATGTGGACGTCATGTAAGGGTGATGCCATGGTATATTTGTATGGGGGTATAACAACTTAATAAAACTCCAATCCTTGTGGCATACTTGGATTGGAGGCTTGGTCACCGATTCAAGGTTGGATTCCATACATCCCATGGAATTACAGACTATAGGGTGTACAGATTATCTCAAAAAAATAACAGAGTGTTGAGTCATGATTGCAAGAAAGCATTTGAAATTCTAAATAAGGCCCATATGTTTTACTCATCGTATATATAATGTTGTATGAAATGCTCTCATCTATATTTTGTAATAAAAATGCTATTTTGGATTGTTTGACGTACCAGTAAAATTGTATTGACCTCCTATATTTTAGGATATAAGGCACAGTCTCGGTGTCCCGCTAAGTAGTAGAGTTGTTTTGTCAGAAGTTTGTAGTTGGGGTGCCTCCCTTATTTCAGAAGGCCTGGTTTGTCGGATAATTGTTATTTTATTTTGGCGCATGGTATGACTAGGGGCCTTCTCCCAGTTTTTAGATAGATGTTGGTTTTCTTATTGTTAGAGATTTCACAAACCTGTGTCAGGTTATTTGAATATTATAAACTTAATTTGGTATTGTTTAGTTTAATTAAGAGATTGACCATGTTTCCATTTTATTATCTTTTCCGCATTTCTTCATAGTAAATTAATGGTGTGCATAATGGCCACAGAGAAAAAGGGTGCTTGAGTTTTCATGGTTAGGGATGCTCGTTGCGGCCAGGGCATTGGTCCGGGTCGTTACAGAAGTGTATTACAAATATATCAATAAACTCCAAATTCATAATCAAACAAAGAGAAACTAATAACAAATATAATGTGTTGGACAAACTAAAAAATAAAGTATATAATGTGATTTTAAATTATTATAGGATCCAGTACGCAGATGCAGGGAGAGAAGACAAAAATAACACCAAAAGAATATGTATAGACTATGATGATGTTGTATCACTCTGTCACAGTTTACAATGTGACTACTACAAAGTTAAGGTTCATCTAAAAGAAAACTATTGAAAACTTGTTTGTTATCCCCCCAATTTTAAGAAGAACAAGACTACAAATATGGATTTTATTTATGATTTTGTGGGGAAGGGTCAACATCTTATTGTCAGAGTTCAACTTCTGATACATAGGGTAAAAAAATCACTGCTATCTTAAAATAGTGACTCAGAGCAACATATATGCTAATGTGACAGAACTTTATTAAACACTTGAGTGAGGGAAGTTGCCTTAAGGGACAAATATGACCCAGCCACTAGGTCTCTATTTTTTTACTTAAGAGTATTATAATAAAATTCTTCAGATACTTAGTAAGAATATGTTTATTAACCGGCACTTCAGCATTTCCAAAATCATCTAATGGTAACCTTTAAGGTTCAGATACATTTAAGGCTTTGATTGCTTCTTAGAATCTTACTGAATGCATAATACCTACTGGTGCAACAAACCATTTCAGGTCTAATGCTATCACAACCCGAGTGGGGGCCCTGGCCGTGATGGGCATTCCGAACCATGAAGGCCCAAGCTCCCTTCTCTATCTGGCAATCATACATACTTTTATATAATATGAAGGAAAATACAAAAATATAAAACAATACGGAATTATGGTCAATATCATAATTCAATTGAACAATCTGGAATTGAAACCATAAATCTCTAACAACGTCTAACATCAGTCTGCGAAATCTCTGCTAACTAAAAATGACATTTGTCTAAAATCTATGACAAGGCCCTCAGCCAGACCATGAATTAAAATGAAGTAAGGGAGGCTCACCAGCTGCAAACTTCTGATAAGTCAATCTATGGCTTGCGGGACCCTAGGACTATGTCTCAGAATCCTGAAATATAGGGGGTCAATACAGATGTACTGGCATACAGAGCAATCCTAAATAATGAGTTTTTATATAACAATTAAATAGATGAGAGCTAGTCTGAAATATCATGTATGAAATATTTAAAAATACATGGGCAAATTTAAAAGACTGAATAATTATCTAAAATCCATGACTCACTCTTTAGCTTACTTCTGAGCTAGGTCATATACCCTACAATTCTGAAATTTCACGGGATATATGGAATTTTACCTCGACTCGGCAGCCAAGCCCCCAACTCAAGTTTGCCGCAAGGGTTGGAGTCTCTGTCTCTGATATGCCACAGGGCACTAGGCCAGCTTATGGTCCCTCTTGGTTATATCGGCAAAAAATGGTTTTAGGCTACAAGTTATTTGAACTCAATCCTTCTTTGGGCAACCACCTAATCCTCTTTAATCCCATTTTAGCTATTTTAAGACATGTATTCTCTGAAACTCTTACTCTGTTATGGCATTCATTTATATGGTATCGTCATACCATTGACATGTAAGTCGAATCTCTGAGTGATAAAATAGAATATTATAATCTCTTCTTTCAAAACATAAAGTTCAAATCACCATACTTCAAAGTTCAAACCATTCAAGAAGACTCATACATTAAAATAGATGTCAAATTTTTTTTTAAAATCTCTCTTTTCAACATTTCAACAAACATGAGGTCGTCATGTAATTTTTTTAACAAATCATGGAATTCTTTCATTATATATTTACAACATTTATCAACATGTAAAACCCCATTTCTTAAATTCAAAAACAACTATCAAGTCATAAAAAATAATCAAGACATTTGTATCATGCTTCTCTAAATGCATTCGAAATAATCCATATCGTATGAAAAGAATGAGAAATCATAGCAAGAGAGGCATTTTATATTTTTATTCTCTCAATTAAATATTAAAACACAATTTCATACATACATATATATGATTACAAATCAATTTGGGGGAAAGGCCGCAAGACCAAAACAATAATATCATTAAAGAATTCATAATGCAAGATTATAAACATAATTTCAAAACCCCTTTAACATTTCATGATATCTATAAATTTAAATCTTATTCGAAGAGTTTTAAACGAACCCATGTAGTTTAGGAAAACCCCACATACCTTAAGTTGTTTAATTTGAGAATTGAAACTCCAATCTTGACACTGTTCTTCGATTATTGAAGTTAGAATATAGGCTCTAGATCTTTGGAAGAGAGGTTAGGGTTTCTTGTTCTTGATAATTTTGAGTAAAAATGGGAATAATATTTCCTAAAAACATTTTAATCCTCAGATAATACAGTTAAGAATTATAGGGAAAAAGATGAGACAACCTTCGAACTTAAAAGTTGCTGAACAAATCCCATCTTTGAGGCTTACCACAATGCAGTGATTGTGTCATAGAGACATCCACCATGACGCAGTGGAATCGCGATGACTTACTGGTTCGTGATAATTTCTATTTGGGGTTCACCACAATGAGATGCAATGCGGTGACCCACTGGAATTATACAAACGTCGATTTAGCCACTACCATAATGCGATGGCCTTCGCATCGCTATTCTCACCGTGATGCGGCCCAATCGCGGTGAGCCGCTAGATTAAAATCCAAACAAAATTTTAGACGCTCATCAAGACTCAAACAATGGGGAGGATTTTTGAACATTTACATGTAGGAATGACGGTCTATATTCCTGCCCGAAATATGGGTCGTGACAATTAGATTTTACAAATGTAGGAATGATGGTTCAATTTCTAGCTCGAAACTTCGGGGCATTACATTATCTCCCTCTTGGGATCATTCATCCCCGAATGATAGGTATGGACTTGTTAACACTCTAAAAGTGTAGAATAAAGAACCAAACCTCTCATTGAACATTTTTCCTTAGAAAAATATGCAAAGGCATCAAAAAAGCTTCATGATAACCCCTAGTCAAACATAAAAGCAAGAAACAGGGGATAATGAGACTTTACATGGGGATGATCTTGCACATGAGTTATATGAACATAATCATCACATCATAAGGAAGAGGTTTTCTTAATGATCATAGACCTAATTTATATTGGTACTATTAATGAAATAAGATTTCGCGGATGATAGGGTTAGGAACATTATATACTTTACAAAGTACCATGAATAGTCTTAAACTTAGAGCTACTAATCATCTACACCCCAAAGAATAAACAACATACATCACACTCGCCAACTTACAATTCTCCAATCACACATCTAGCAATAAGAATCTGAGTCCCACTACTTAGTAATTCTATGTTGAAGCCTAACTCGAAGTAACAAGGTGATAACTTGTAACGCCCCGCATCTGTACCCCAGACACTACACGGTACTCAAAATCCTAAAGGACCACAACTTAATCCATGACTAGTACCAGCTACAATAACTGAATAACAATATGGTAAATAAGAAGAAAATACGCAAAAAATTAGCCATAAGGTTCAATACTGTAAATAATACTAAATATGGTATCACAATACCAAAATTGAACATCAATACTTAAAACTAAACAAGTGTCTGAAAATACTCCTCTTAGAAGTCTCTAACTGTCTAAACTGTGGAGTTGATGGGACAAGTCCCCAACTAACTCCAACAACTGACAATGAATGGAAATATTGAAATAAATAATCATATCCTAGAACTATGAGGACTCATGACTAACTATTTATGCTGAGATTCTTAACTGTTAAGAGTGCTCGGGAGCCCGTCCATCAGAACCTATGATAAAAGACATCATAGTGCAAAGAAAAGCATATATCAGTACTTTGAATGTAGTGGTATGCTCAGTGATGTTGGCTAAAATGCATGGGTTAATACACATGAACAATACTAACTGAATCTCATGAGTATAACTGACTGACACTACATGCATGAATATGTAAACTGTACTGAGATCGTAATAACACTGAATACTGGATTACTAGCAGTTGAATGAATGTATCTGACATTCTTGATTTTGTGGAACTATATTGAGTCCCATACTAAGCTGAGTGACTGTCTCTGACAGTCCTAAATCTACAAAACTGAATTGAGTTCCACACTGAGACTAAATCTTAAACTAAGACAGTGGGAAGTAATCATCTAACCGATATATCCCTTCTCTTACTGATGTGGGGTCCAAACTATAACTCCAATTAGAAGGGTGTCAATATTGTGTCATGGGTAAGGACAAATGCTGAGTCCCCTCATCTAACAGGTGCTCTGAACGAGAATGGTGGTACCATCAACTGAAAGGTAGATCACCTCATCAACCCTCAAATCCCCTTATCTAAAAGGTTCTCTGAACGAGAATGGTGGTACCCTCAACTGGAAGGTAGATCACCTCATCAATCCTCAACTGGTAGGTTGATGTCTCAATCTACTCTGTCCCAGCAGTTTTTAAGGATTACACCCTCCATTGGAAGATTGAGTCCCCATTTTTGGGTTCACTCGGTGATGAATCCAACTATATAGACACTGGACTGAATTCTAAACTATAATAGGCTTGACTAAACTGTTACTGATCATACTGTATAACTAACTGAATTGATTTTACTAAAAACTGAACGAGACTGATTCTGAGTTCCCTGAGTTTTCCTATGTTCTGTGACTGACTGAATACTACTGATCCATGACTAATTCTACATTGTGACTGACTCTGGATCTAGACAAACATCTAAATTGTCGGGTATTAAATAACCCCAGGACTCGATAGCATAAACTTAAAAGACATGGCATAATCATGAGACATGTTAATTAATTACTTAGTAATCATTCATTCATTTGGGCATTCAAGCAAACACATCCATGACATGAACTTGCATATATGCTGACATGATATAATTTCACTATTTAACTCATATGTCTAATTTATCAAATCGTTATGGGGCACGATATATGTACATAATACTAACACAACCTATAGGCATGATGATTCAATTACAATTACACAATTCCAATAGTTTCAACATGGATTCACATGATAAAGCACACATATCAATTAACTCTATAGGAATCTTGCCATAAATCATGAATACACTTTAATTCAAATCATGAAATTATGAAATCACTCTACATGAACTTTAAAAGAGTTTCTTGGACTCCAAGGGTGGAAGGAACCCTTGGGTGAACACTTCACATACCTTTGTTGGTGAATTCTGGAAAATTAAAGGTGGAATCTTGGGCCTTGAATTGAATTTAATTCACCTAGGATTTTTGTTCTTGAGCAATTTGTGAAAGAATGATTATATTTTGCTAAAAGAGGGATAAATTTCATGTTATAGGGGCTAAAGGGTATGGAAAACGACATAATTAACCATGAGGACGTGACATTTTAATTACTAAAAAATTTAATTAACAATGCGCAGGTCGACGCACCACGTAATTGGCATCTATAAGATAGGCAACGCGCCACATCGAGTCCACATTGGTTCACTGGAATTAGACGTTGGGAGATGGAGAAAATATTTATCAATGTGATAATTGATGTGACACGTCAAGATTGCGTTGATTCACCAGTTTAGGATTCCGAAGGTGCTTCAAACAAAGTCTAAAAAATCTGAAACTTGTCTAGAAACACCTATTGACATTCCTGATCAAGAATTAACTCAAATATTAATATTTAAAAAACGTAAAGGTCGCGAAATAAGATTGACAACTTTCTAAGGCTAAAATAACGCTAAATCTAAATACTTAGCTGAATTTTCTAAGTCTGGGACCCCTTAGAAAGCTTAAAAGGCTGAGGCGAGCTTAGGATTTTGCAGGGTCTTCCAATATCTCCCCCTTGGGAACATTCGTCCTCAAATGAGACTGACTAAGCTGAGAGGAATGGTAGACTTAGCTTACTTACTGAATATGAACATCTGAAAAATGATTATCTGATTATCATTACTGACATACTGAATTTCATACTAAATATGCATATCTGATGCATGAGTACATAATTGAACTGACTCCTAAACATATGACTGAATATGCAATGGTAATTGATACCAAGTTTGTAATGAAAAATCTGAGAATGAATATGAATAAGCTTGAGGAAGACTATTACCTTAAGTTGAATCTGAGTTTGCAGAGAAGAGGTGAGGATACTTGGTCCACAAATTTTCTTCTGCTTCCCAAGTAGCACCCTCTACGGACTGATTCTGCCAAAGAACTTTGACTAGAGAGATATTTTGTTCCTCAGTCTGTGAATCTGATCATCAAGGATTTCAACTGGAATCTCTTCTTAAGAGAGGATGTTCTGAACATCTATGCCCTCTATAGGGACTACAACTGATGGGTTACATATGCATTTATTTAGCAATGAGACATGTAACACTTGATAGACTGAAGATAGATCTGAAGTCAACTCAAGTTTGTAAGCTACCTTTCCAAAATGGCTAAGAATTCAGTAAGGACCGACATATTAGGGACTGAGCTTCCCCTTCTGGCAAAAATGCTTCCCTTCTTTCATAAGTGATATTTTCAAGTACACATAGTCACCAATCTCGAACACGAGATCCTTTGTAAGCATATCTGTGTATGATTTTCTATCATCCCTGAGTTGTCTTAAGCTTTTCCCTGATCATCTGAACTTTCTCTAAGGTATCAAATATAAAGTCAGGACCCACCACTGCAACCTCACCTACTTCAAACCAACCAATAGGTGATCTACACCTTCTCCTATAAAGTGTTTCAAATAAGCAATCTAAATACTGGAATGATAGATATTGTTGTATGCAAACTTATTCAATGGCAATTTGTTATCCCAACTACCTTTAAAATTTATCGCACATGCTTGGAGCATATCCTCGAAAGTCTGAATGGTCCTTTTTGCTTGCCTATCTGTCTGAGGGTGAAAAGTTGTACTAACGTGAACTCGGGTACCAAGACCCTTTTAGAATGCTTTCCAAAAATAAGAGGTGAACTGGGTACCTCTATCTGAGATGATGGACAACAGAACACTGTACAATCTAAACAACTCCCTGATATAGATTTTTGTGTAATCATTGGCTGAGGAAAAGGAATGGACTGGTAGGAAATTAGATGATTTGGTCATCCTGTCAACAATGACCCAATCCAAATTATGCTAACGACGAGTATGAGGTAAACCAATCACAAAGTCCATATTCACTTCTTCCCATTTCTAGGTGGGAATGCTGAACTCCTACATGGACCCACTAGGCTTCTGATGTTCAATCTTAACTTGCTAACATATCAAGCACTTAGCCACAAACTCTGCAATATCTATCTTTATCCCACTCCACTAATAGATCTCCCATAAATCACAGTACATCTTATTGTCCCCTAGATGAATAGAGTAGCGCATACCATGGCTTTTGCAAGAATTTGCTGCCTCAATTCATCTACGCTTGGACCACATAGTAGACCCTGACAATGCAAAACACAATCTCCCCCTTGGGAGAAAACCTTTACCTTCTGATCTATAACTAATTCTTTTTACTTGACTAGTCTGGGAGAGCTATCCTGATTTTCCTTCACTTCGGAAACTAGATATGATTCTAAACTATTCTGCACCCTTACACTACCTTCTGCTGAATCGACTAAGTAGACACCTAGTCGGGATAGCTGATGAAATTCCTGGGATAAATTCTTTTTACTATCCTCGACATGAGCAACACTACCCATAGACATTCTACTGAGAGCGTCGGCGACTATATTGGCCTTGGCCGGATGATATAGGACATTCATGTCATAGTATTTCAACAACTCCAACCACCTTCTATGACAGAGATTTAGGTCTTTCTGAGAGAATACATACTGCAAGCTCTTATGGTCAGTGAACACATCCATGTGCACACCATAGATAGTTCCTTCAAATATTTAAGGCAAACACAACTGTTGCAAACACAAGATCATGAGTAGGGTAATTCCTCTCATGGGGTTTAAGCTTCTTAGAGGCATAGAGTATGACCTTACCTCTCTACATCAGAACATACCCCAAGCCAACTCTAGAGGCATCAAAATACACCACAAAGTCATCCAAACCATTTGGTAAGGTCAGCACTAGAGCTGTAGTGAGTCGAGTCTTCAACTCCTAAATACTCTTTTCACAAGAATCTGACCACTAGAACCTGACTTTCTTCTGAGTCAATCTAGACATAGGGGATGCAATAGACGAAATCCCTCAATGAACCATCGGTAATAACCAGCCAAACCTAAGAAACTCTGAATATCTAATAGAGCGATGGGCCTGGGCTAGTTTCTCACTATTTTAGTCTTTTGGGGATCAACTCTAATGCCATCACCGGAAACTATATGGCCGAGAAAAGCTACTGAACTTAGACAAAATTTGACTTATTGAATTTGGCAAACAAATTATGATTTCTAAGAGTATGTAATACTATTCTAAGATAGTCTACATGATCATGTTCACTGCAATAGTAGGCAAAAATGTGATCTATGAAGAGTATGACAAACATGTCCAAGTACTTCTTGAAAACACAATTCATCAAGTCCATGAAGGGTACTGGGACATTGGTAAGACCAAAGGACACGACTAAGAATTCAAAGTGACTTTACCAAGTAATGAAAGATATTTTTGGGATGTCACACTCCCTGACTCTGATCTGGTGATAGCCTGATCTGAGGTATATTTTAGAGACTTAACTGGCACTCTGAAGTTGGTCAAACAAGTCATCGATTCTGGGAAGTGGATACTTGTTCTTGACCATGACTTTATTTATCTGACAATAGTCAATAGACATTCTAAGGGAATCAACTTTCTTACACACGAATAAAATTGGTGCGCCGCATGCGGACAAACTGGGCCTGATAAATCCCTTATCTAGGAGATCTTTTAACTGCTCTTTTAATTCACTGAGATCTGCTAGAGCCATTCTGTATGGTAGAATAGATATGGGTTGAGTATCTGGAAAAAGATCAATTCTGAAATCAATTTCCCTTTCAGGAAGAACTCCAGGAAGATCATTTGGAAGCACATTTTGGAATTCACATGCTACTGAGAGTTTAAAGACTATGATGGTGACCAATATTTGGAATTCATCCCTTAGATATTATTTTTCCTGCCTGAAGGTAAGAAACAAGCTGAACCCTAAGTGTTGAAGTACTACCCCTCCACTCTAAGATAGGTTCATTTGGAAACTGAAATTGGACAATTCTATTTCTGTAGTCGATTGAGGCATAACACGAATGAAGCCAATCCATGCTAATAATGAAATCAAAATTAGTTATCTCGAATTCAACAAAATCTTCTAAAGTGATTTTGTGAGATATCATAAACAGGAAGTTCCTATATACCCATCTTGCTATGATGGATTTACCCACTGGGGTAGAAACTGAGAAAGGATCTACTAGGATTTTGGGACTTAACTCTGAAATCTACAACTATATATGTTGTAAAAAGGACAAAGAAACTCCTAGATCTAACAAACCATAAACATGTAAATAGAAAACTTGTAACGTACTAGTGACCACATCAAGAGAACTCTTCTGATCCTATCGGGACTGAAAAGCATAGAGTCTGTTTGGGCACTGCCTACTGGTGGCACTGAAATTGGCACCCTGTTGATTCCCGCGGGATGGTTATTCTGACCCTTAGAACCTGAATGGGGAAAATCTCTGACTCTGTGGCCTGGCTTGCAATACCCAAAACACATATCTATACCCACTCTACAGATACCCTAGTGGTTCTCACCACACTTTTGATAAAGAGGATTGGTTTGGGCACTACGAACACTGCCCTGGGGTTTAGGGCCTGGTGCCCTATCCCTATTTTTATCTCTAAATTTAGGCATAGGAGCACTGGATGAGGATGAAGAAGGAACTAAGGATACGATCAGAACTGAGAACGATCTCCACCCTTTGACTTAGGCTAAGCGAAGTTTAAACTACCTATTCTTGATCTCTTGTTGTCCCTCTCATTCTCTTTATTCTTAGCCTCCTTTATCTGATGAGCATGGACTATGAGCCTAGATATGTCTATCTCTTTAATAAGCATTGTGATCCTACACTCCTTGACCATACTGCTAGACATCTCTGCCATAAACTTACTCATTTGGGATCTGCTGTCTGCCACCACATAAGGAGCACAACTAGCTAATTTAGTAAATGTGAGAGAATACACTTTCACTGTTATATTTCCCTATTTTAGATTGATTAATTCCAAGACCTTTGTTTCCCTCAACTCCATTGGGAAGAACTTATCTAGAGAAGTAGTGGTAAACTCCGCCCACTCTATGGGCCCTACATCTACGACCCTATTGCTTTTTTCTATTTAAACCATGAGTGAGCCACATCCTGCAACTGATATACGGCTAACTCATCACTCTCAATCATGGTCACCCCCATAATATTAGTAACCTTCTGCACCTGATCAAGAAATTCCTGAGGGTCTACATCTAACTTAGACTAGGTAAACGATGAAGGGTTAATTTGGGTGAAGTCTCAAATCCTAGTAGCAGCAGTATTGGCCACTGGGTTGGCCGAAATGGCAATTAGCATTCATTTTAGGTTTCCATAGAATGAGCTAGGGTAGTGATGGTTGCTTTAACCTCAGCGTGGGAGAGGTGTTCGTCCAGTAGATCTAGCTGGACGGGATGGGGTTTTGGCTGATCTCCTGTTCCTCTTCCCTTAGTCCTCTTTGGAGGCATATTTTTGTAAACGGATGAGAAAGTATTAGACTGAGAGTTTAACTGGATCTCATTCTCACTCGTATGACATGAATATTAAAAGAAGGGAAATTTTTCCTAAAACATCTCGTAGCCTCTTATTCATAAGTGTGGCGCACAACACACCCATGGACAAGACTCTACTAGATATGACTTTCAGAATTCCTAGGACTCTGTTGAACCTTAGGCTCTAATACCAAGTTTGTAATCCCTTGATTATGTACTCCAGATGCTACACGGTGCTCATAATCCCGAAGGACCACAAGTTTACCTGTGACTGGTACCTACTGCAATAGCTGAATAATAATATGGTAAATAGGTGGAAAACAAGACATAAGGTTCAATACTATAAATAATTCTGAATATGGAATCATAATACCAAAATTGAACATCAACACTGAAAATCAAACAACTGTCTGAAAATACTCTAGTGTGAAAAGTCTCTAACTGTCTGAACTGTGAAGTTGATGGAACAAGTCCCTAACTAACTCCAACTACTGAAAATAAACTAGAAGGATGAAATAAATAATCACATCCTCGAATAATAAGGACTCACTACTAACTCTGTATACTGAGAGTCTGAACTGCTAAGGGGGATCGAGAGCCCGTCCGTCTGAACCAATGATATAAGATATCATAGCGTAAAGAAAAGCATGCGTCGGTACTTTGAATGTACTGGTATGCTCAGCGAGGTAGGCTTAAATGCATCGGTTCATATGCATGAGCAATACTAACTGAATATCATAAGTATGACTGAATGAGAGTACACGCATGAATATGTAAATTGTACTGAGATCGTAACAACAATGAATACTAGATTACTAGTAGCTAAATGACTATATCTAAAATCTTGATTCTATTGAACTATACTGAGTCCCATACAGAACTGAGTAACTGTTCTGACAGTCCTAAATCTACAGAACTAAACTGAGTTCCATACTGAGACTAAATCTGAAACTGAGATTGTGGGAAGTAATCATCTAATTGACATGCCCCTTCTCTAACTGATTTGGGGTATAACTTGTAACCCCAGTTGGAAGGGTGTCAATACTGTGCCATGGGCAAGGACAAGTGTTGAGTCACCCTCATCAGGCAGGTACTCTCAACAAGAATAGTGGTACCCTCAACTGGCAGGTAGATCACCTCATCAACCCTCAACTGTCAGGTTAATGTCTCAACCTACGTTGGCTATGCAATTCTAGAATGGAAGGACTACTTCTAAGGATTACACCCTCCACTAGAAGGTGAGTCCACACCCTTGGGTTTAGTCGGTGCTGAATCCTACTCTCAACTGAATAGACACTGGACTGAGTTCTAAACTATACTAGGCTGGACTGAACTGTTACTGATCGTACTGTATAACTAACTAAACTGATTTAACTGAACTGGACTGCAATGATTCAAAGTTCACTAAGTTTTCCTATGTTCTGTGATTGACTGAAATCTACTAATCGAGACATGACTAATTCTACTCTGTGACTGACCATCGCTCTTGACAAGAAGCTAAATTGTCAAGTATAAAATACCCCCAGGACTCGATAGCATAAACTTAAAAGACATGGCGTAATCTTGAGACATGGTAATTAACTACTTAGTCATCATTCATTCATTTTTGCATTCAAGGAAACACTTGGATGACATGAACTGGCATACATCCTAACATGATATAATTTCCCTATTCAACTAACATGGACAATTCATCAAACAAACAGTTGTGGGGCACAATATATGCACATAATACTAACACAATATATAGGCATCAGGATTCAAATCTAATTACACAATTTCAAGAGTTTCAACATGGAATCATATGATAAAGCACCCATATCAATTAACTCTACATAAATCTTGCCATAAATCATGAATAGACTTTAATTCAAATCATGGAAATCATGAAATTATTCTACATTAACTTTAAAAGTGTTTCTTGGAATCCAAGGGTGGAAGGAACCCTTGGATGAACACTTCACATACCGTAGTTGGTGAATTCTAGAAAATTAATGGTGGAATCTTGAGCCTTGAATTGAATTTAATTCACCTAGGGTTTTTGTTCATGAGCAATTTGTGAAAGAATGATTATATTTTGCTAAAAAAAGGATAAATTTTGTGTTATGGGGGCTGAAGGGCATGGCAAAAAGACTTAATTAACCATGAGGATGCGGCCTTTTAATTACTGAAAAATTAAATCATCGACGCGTATGCCGACGCGCTGCATCATTGGCATTGATACGATAGACAACGCGTCATGTTGAGTCTGCATCGGTTGACTGGAATTGGATGTTGGGAGCTGGAGAAAATGTTTAGCTCGATCGTCGATGCAACGCATCAAGATCCCATTGATTCACTGGTTTAGGATGCCTTAGCAAGCTTAAGAGACTGAGTCAAGCTTAGGATTTCGTGGGGTCTTACATAACTTAAACTATAGGACCCTCTAATTTACATCCCATTAAGAATATTGCCTCACTTTATCACTATCATCAAACACCCTCGAGTTTTAATTTAAACAATACTAACCAGATAGTACATGGGTTGTGTTTTCCTCAATCACAACATTCAAGTCTATCATTACTACACCCATTCCATGGATTTTTCCATCTAAGACCAGCAAATTCAATCAGATTCACAGAGATTTTCACCATATATCTCATAATAAAATTACATACCCTTCTTAGCTATTTCACACAACAAAAGTTCGTCTCCTTCTTTTACCTTTCACCTATAACATTAGCACAAGAAATCTCATAAAACTTTTCACCTTCAAGAACATCTTCACCCCTACCTAACACATTACTATGCTTTCACAACCACCATTATCCTATATTACGGAGGGTCATTATGGAACCCAAGCATAAATGTCATGAATGGAAAGTAACACCATTTGACCATAACTTATACTCATTGAACTACTCAAAGAGGGACATGAATGAAGATACAATAAAATAAACACAAAGTGCTCCGTAAATCAAGTGTCTGGATCATAAGTAGAGAGTCGTTCGGAAAAACACAATACAACATGAATTCTTAGGATAGGGCACAGTGAGAAATCATTGGTGCACATATCAGGATAGAATGAGGGAAAGAACTTGAATTACTCTCCTGGACCCTAAAGTCAGTAAGACAAACTGGACACCCGATGCGTTAAGTGATGCACCACGTTGGTCCCTACCAACGTAATTCCTAGTGCAAGGTGTCGACATCGCATTTCTCCTCTATATACATCATCTAAGCATGCCTCAAATGTCGTCTAAAAAAATCAAAACTTTTTTGACATACCCCATTCACACCCCTGATCATGAATCAACTCAAAGATATATGTCTCAAGGTCGGGAAGATCAATTTGAAAATTATGGAAGTTAATTTCTCAAAAATATGACTAAATCTTTTAACAACTAAAATTTTTTTTCAGGTTGTCAGTTCTCCATACATGCAACCAAGAGTGGTATTGGGTTGAGAATGCTATAGGGTGTTACATTATAACTAAGACAAAGATTTCCGCTTGAGGCGATTGCTCCTCATTTAAGGACCTAAGATTTTCCATGAGTTTGCAAAAACTTTATCACTTTGGCTAAACCCGAAATAGGATGAACTGGTGATATATACAAACATATTTCCTTAGGACCAAACATTCTGAGAGACATAGATTTTCATGGATCATGAGCAACATAACATATGGATAGAATACATGAAAGACTAGATTATGGAGAGACTTAATTTCTTCTAGTTTGGAGGTCAGATCATGAACATATGTCCATAGAGAACTCGAACCGTAGGCATAGGCTTGACTTGAATAGATGATTTAAAACATTAGCAGGATACTCTCCTAAATTGAAGTAAGAGGAGTATTCTTGAGTAGAAATAGGTTTATCATGGTTCTTACTTTAAACTTGACACCATAAGAAAAAATTCGTGAACTACTTTAATCCATTATCTCCCCGTTAGATCAAAGTCAAAATCCTAGACTTACGACTATATCCCCTTATCAAATCTATAACCACAACACTCCACAATGAGATATCACCATATACTTACACTAAACCCTCCTTGATGACCTATACTCCAAAGGACTTTCTTTTAATAACCGCTACTCTAAGCTTTCGCTAGCCTCTATAGCCATCACTCTACAACTCCCACTCTTATGAGAGGGTATCAGTATCTTTACAAACACAAACTTCTCTCATTAATCTCTAACTCAAAGATATTAAATTCTTTCTAGGACATCCCCTTTCAGGGACACTAATTGTAATATCTTCTAACTCTCAAAGTCATAAACTTATGACTAATATTTTCTTGGGCATAAACACCTACGCTTCTAAACACTTAACACTTCATCTTCAATTTCTTAGAATATTATCATTACACCTCTAATCACATAACCTAAAACATAACAAAATTTGTAGAACAATACCAAAGGCGCATATTCCCTACCTACACTTCCTGAATTCAACTTTAAAGAACACTATACATCAACTCCCCAGACATCTCCATACTACAAGACTCAAGAAAGAGATCTAGGTACACAAAACACTTATACACATAAAACTTTATTTAGCAACCTGCTACCAGGGGTTCAACTTATTCCCATATACTCATGTTCTTATCCACTTAATGATTTAACCACAATTCATTATTTTAACACTAGTCCTCATGTACACATACACCTCATAATTACCATTTAAACTTTTCATAAATTATCAACCTAGGTCATTTCGCACATCACATCAAGCCTACTAATTACTCCACAAAACATGCATCATTAATCTTAAACTATTATTCTTACCACTATACTCCACACCTAAACTCCACGTCTAAAGTATAAGTTTGTTGTCTATCCTCAATTATATATCACCGGTAAAGCATACCACATACCATACTAGTCCGTCAAATTGGGAAATCAACCCAAATATTTCACTTCACTTGACTACTACCTACAATCACAACCCCTCCATGACATCACCATTACAACTCAACATCCACTACATACCTTCTCACATGAAGTACTAGTTTACAACTACTAGATAAAGGAAAATCAAGGGGAGTAAAGTCACTAAATATGAATAGATGGTCTAAGTCTTATAATATACACTATTATAATCTTATCGACATATTCCATTTTCTCACATCATAGTGACTTACCCATGCATACATCACAGCTACCTTCAAAATTCTATATACCACAATGTGTCTATACTTAAAAATCATATACTATTTTAACCCTTTCCATTCACAGCCTATAAGGGATTCATATAACAATCATCACCATCCACTGTAGGCTCCTTCCCTATTTTGTATAACCAATAATTGTAGCTAGTCACTTCCTTCACAGACTACTATACAATCTAAAAATATTACTACAACATTAGTCACTTACTATAAAAAGGCAACCCATACCTTAATCAAGGGTTATGCAACTAAAACCATCTTTTTTATACAAAAAAATCACCCCCACTCAGATCTCTAATCTTGTGACTTCATACAACTAACTTATGGACCATCCTACTATCAATAGATCATGACACTTTAACATATACTGCTACTCAAGTGGAAATATAGTTCCAACATTTTTCTATATATCATTACCCTTGTATATGATATCTGCAACAAGGGTTTTAGAAAAGGGGTTGAACATACTCCATTCCTCAGGCTCAAATGCATGGTTGGTGTGGATAGAGAGTATAAGCTTAAATTAGTAAACTTTAAAGAACTTATGGACTCTTCGCAAGTCCTTGTGAAATTACATAACTATATAGATAACTCAATCAGAGAGAACCACATCATCGGGGAAGCTAGACTCTTAGACCTGTATTTCCTCGACAGTGAGGCATGGCCCATGAAATTAGAACAAGGAATGAATTTGGATATTTTTTTATGGACAATTCTATAGAATAAACTAGAGTATACAAGAATAGGAAAAACCTCCTAAGTTCTCGGTAGCCTCCTAATTATAAGTGTGATGCACAACACACCCATAAGCAAGACTCTACTAGATATGATTTTGCAGACTCCCTAGGACTATGAATTATGCTCTAAAATTCTCAAGAACCATTTCTGTAGACTAAGGAACAAAGAAGTTTCCTTAGTCAAAGTTCTTTGGCGAAATCAGTCTGTTGAGAGCGCTACATGGGAAGAAGAAGTAGATATGTAGGCCAAGTACCCTTATCGTTTAGCTATAGATTCAGATTAAGTTCAAGGTAACAATCTTCCTCAGATTATATCTTTTCAATTCCAAGTTTTAGGTTTATATAACCATTTATTCGATAGTTTATGCATTTTCAATAAGTTTAGGCATGATTTCAGTAGTACATATCAGTTATAGGCTCAGTTTTTAGCATCTCAATTTCATTAGCCATATTCGAGGATGAATGTTTCCAAAAGGAAGATATTATAATACCCCAAACTTTCTCCAGCTTAATTTCGTCTCTAGAATATTAAGGGATGGCCTTCAAAATGAATAATATTTGATTCATATAGAATTTTCTTGATTTTTACTTTTCATCATGTGGAAAATTGAATAATATTTCTATCAATACCCAAATTGCCCAAATCAGACCCTCGGTGAGGAAATTAAGACATTTTTAGTACGTAGTGTGTCAACTGAGCAGTCATCACATCTCAATGAAGGACAATTTCACAGTTGTCGAATTGTAGTAGCTCACTATGATTAGACCACGTCATGATGAGAATAGCAATGGAAAGGCCACGGCATCATGGTGGAGGCTAAATCAACGTTTGTCAAATTCCAGTAGGTCACTGCGATTGCACTGCATCGCGATGAACCCCAAAACAATAATTATACATATCCATTAAGTCACCGCGTCATGGTGAAGCCTTAAACAACATTGTAGTTATGATTTTCAAATTCCAAGAGTAGTTTAATATTTTGCTTAATCCATCAAATCATAAAAACAGAGGATTAAAAGTGATATTGAGACAATTGTATATCTTTTTCATCAAATTGTCACAAATACAAACCCTAGGCTTCAACATTCATCTCCAAGAATCCCGATATTTCACCATCCTTTCTCCAAATTAGTTCTAGATTCAAGACTTTCAATCTAAGAATTCCAAGAATTAACCTTCAAAGGCACAAATAGCATCTCAACCCAAGCTTGTTCATCAATTGAGTTATATGGGGTTTGAATAAGGATAAATCTTCCATCCTTGTGAACAAAAACTTGATTTTTGTTAAAGATTACATGATTTTCAAGTTAGGGTTGATACCCAATTCTTATAATTTTTTGTTTAAGAAATTATCGTGTTATTTAAGGATTCAATTGTAAGAGCTTTATATGTATCCATGTTTGAAATAATGAGATTCATATTATGAGTTATATTCCTCTATCTTGATTGAAATTGTTGAAAGCTTTTAGGATGATTGTTGAGCATGAAGTTTAAATATAATTTTTGATGTGTTAAAGCTTTATATTTTGTGCCCTAACTATAAGTGATGAGTTTATAAAGAGATTATGATCTCAAGTTTTATTGACAAGTTTGATAAGTTCTTTAAAAAGCAAAGATTGATCTTTTGATCCTAAGCTAAGCTAAGGAATCCACATTTTTTTCACATATTTTGAGATTTAAAGAATAGAAGCATAATCAGTTTTAATTATAAACCCTTATTCTATTTCAAGTTAGATTTCCTAAAAAGTTCTAAGCAATAAGTATGGGAGTAGTATTTAGCACCGAGTTGGGTATGATTCCAAGGTATCATGCCCCGGAACTATGTGCCACCAGAGGTTTCTAATTTTCCCATAGTGGGCTAAGATAGCGATCACTTAAGTTAAGGTTTTATTATGATGGCAAGGGTAGAATAGTTCTCCCTAACGCGGGCAAGACATTGGGCTCCATGTCAGCTTATATGATTTATGTAGGATAGAAGAAACTCCCAAGCCCAAAGTCACCAATTCCCTAAGTTCCAAAGTCAAAGATTTCCAATGTCTCTAAGTCTCAAAAGAAAGGAAATCACTAAAAATATTTTAGAAAAATAAGTGTAGAGGGTCACAAGATTTACTCAGATTACGCTTTACAGAACGGTTTTAGTTTCAGAATTTATATTTAAACATGAGCTCATTCTACACTTAGCTAGTATGACTTAAAGAGAACGTATAAGTACAATCCATAGAACTAAATGTCATGACTAACTAGATTTATAAAGCTTGATTTGCTATGCATGATTTTAGATTTCAATATTTTAGACATTCCAACTTAGGTGAGTCATTTACATTTAGCATGCATGATTTTATAAATTATGATGATATTTTCTTATGCATTACACACCCATATACTTAGTACATCCTTAAAGTACTGATCCAAATATATGTCTATATGTTACATTGTCTTATAATGTAGGTTCAAATGCTCAGCGTCAGCAGTGTGAGTAGTTCGAGCATCTCTATATACGCTTCCAGAGTTGGTGAGTCCTCATGATTCGAGGGCCTACTTCTTAATATTTTCTAGATCTCATAGTAATTGATGTACTATTTACCATTTAGTATAAATCAGTTCGGGGGTCTGTCCCAATGGCTCTCGATTTCTTTAGTAGTAGAGGCTTTTAGAACTATTAGTTGATTTCCAGACATTTAGTATTTGTCATTCAAATAGTGTTTTTAGTTTATTTCAGTTCAGATTTGATATAATATAGTACTATTGCTCGATCGGTTTATCTTGAAGTAAGCTCCAGATTTAGTAGCAAGCTTAAAGGGTTAGCTTAGGGCTACACGTAGCCTTGAGAATCGTGTGATGTCTCGGGATAAGATTTTCGGGCATTACAAACTTAGTATCAAAGCAGTATGATAGGCATCCCAAACCATCTAGGTTTGAGATGCCCCTATAACTCCCCAACCCACTAGTGATATTGTTCTCTTTCAGCCCAGGTCCGCATGGTCTTAAAATGCATCGCTAGGGAGTAAGGTTTGCTTACTTATATACCCAACATACCTCCTATGTTTGACCGATATGGGACACCTTCTCTTAAGTTTGGGTGTTACATACACCCTCCCTTATGGATGCAGCGACCTCCCTGAGGTTCGCCCTACCAAAAGAGATTTTCCTACACTCAGGACTGAGGTTTGCCTTGCCTTACCGGGATTCGCCTACACTTAGTTTGAACTCTGTCCCACATCGACAGGGATGAAATAGGAGCAGCTCTGATACCATTCTATCACGACCCGAACTGGGGCCCTGGCCACAATAGGCATCCCAAACCTTCTAGGCCTGATAGACAATTGTAACTCCCCAACCCACTAGTGATATTGTCTGCTTTGGGCCCATGCCGCATGGCTTTAAAATGCGTCACTAGGGAGTAAAGCTTTCTTACTTTTATGTCCAGTATCCCTCCTATGTTTTGCGATGTGGAACTCCTTCTCTTAAGTTGGGGTGTTACAAATGCTAATATGCATGATAAAGACACTATTACAAAAAAAATCAAGTTCAAATGACACACAATAATTCATGTCTAATTTGGATAATAGAAATAGAGCCAAAAAATTCACAATAAAAGCAAAATAATTAAAAACTAACAAAATAAGAAACTGAATCATTGATATTAACCTAGGGTATTCTATGTTTCACAAACTCTTTACTTTCGATGCCACACCATGTCGGATTCTCCAAGAATACAATACTTTTGGCGCATCAAACATGCACTCATTGACATTTTGAAGAGTATGGGTAACATACCAGGTAATTTAAAGAATATAAAAGTACATTTGGGTACATTAATTTTTGATTCAACATACCCGAGCTACAAATATATAATGGAAATTACAACAACAAAAGGTCTACAAATTCTAAAATGAACTTTCAGCTTACCCAAAGAAAGATAATTCAAAGACAACTTTTAAGGCCGAAAATTAACAAAATATAAAAAAAAAAATAGGGAGAAACATGAATTTTACCATCAGCTCTATATCATCATGAATTTTGAAATCTATTCCTTCGTTTTTCAACCTTACAGAATTATATTCCTACAGATTTTCTAGATGGTTAAAGAAATTACACATGCAATCTGAAAAAAACACATATATACCCAAAAGGGTTTTGACCACATACCTTATGGAGCACAAACTTTGAGAACCTTATTTGAGAAAAAAATAATACTTTCTAGCAAAGCGATATGGTATTCCTGAAAAATATTTAAGTTAAAGAAATAACATGTGAAAATAAAAAATGCATACACCACAAATCAATTTGAGTAGATACCTTACAGAGTAATAACTTTACAAAATCCTATTTCCGCAAAGAGGAATGAGTTTGAACAGAGAGAAAAATTTTAGGCATCTTGTTTTTTCAATGTATTTGAGATTTGAGCAAAGTTTTATCAACCAAACCTAACAAATTTCAGCTAACCCATTTTGTTTCTTCAATGGGTTTGAGATTTTGGTTTAACTTTGAGCAAAGAGAAGATGGTGTGTTGAGCTTGGAGCATTAACGATGAAATGGTGTTGAGCTTGAGCTAGGAGACGAAAACATTTCTTTTTTAATCTTACTGAAATTTTTCATATATAAATACCTACTAGAAGTTTCTCATTATAATAATTTTTAAAAATAAAATAAATTAGTTTTAGTGGCGATGTGGTTTACACATAATTACCTTCAAAGGCGTCATTTTATTAGCGTCACTATAAAAATTGAGCAAAAATTTTATCATTAGAGGAAACGAAAATTTTCAGTATAGTGACACCTATTAGAGTTGATAAAAATTACTCGATGCTTAAAGATGATGTGTTGTTGTGACAATAATTGTCGCCACTATAAAACTTGTTTCTTATAGTGATATATATTTACATACATATACATACATGTATATATTTATATATATATACATATATATATATATATATATATATATATATATATATTATATATATATATATATATATATATATTTCCAAGATTCTTTAACCTCATACTCCTTCATAATCCACACATCTATTTGAAGACTCTAATTTTCTTAGAAAATAGAAAAATCACTTGCTAGCACTCCCATGCATGACATTAAATCGAATCTCCTTCTTCATATGAGGGTTTTTCTAGCTTCTACAATTTTCTATTAGTTACATCTATAGTAGTGATGGCCCAATCATTGTAATAATCCGAGCCATCAAGTAGGTGTATGGATTATAAAGGAGTATTGGATTAAAATAATTTTGAACAAAAATGAATGGCATCCATCACTCTTATGATCATACCAAGAAATATCATTTTTCTCTTCTCTTCTCCATGTTAAATAAAGGAGAAATCTTGTTTGAGAATAATCAATCAAATTTCATAATTCTTATATATTAAAATAGTCTCCTGGAAATTAAAGATATAATTTTCACTTGAGTAAACAACTGCCACTACAAACAGTCCATTTGAATATCATTCTCACACAGTATTGAATAATGTTGAGATTCATTAGAAAAAATTATCCATCATTGTTTGGAAGGTCCTTTCACATCAGAACTCTGCACCTATCACATCCTAAGGTATATTGCTTCGCTTGGTGAGGAAGGGAAGGACAAAATAATGTATTCCCAAAACATCTACATTTCAACCTCCTCTCTCCACTTTCAAGTCAAAAGGAAGGTCAATATCTTCTCCCCTATCAAAACTTTCCAAATCTAAAAATCCATCTAGCTCTAAGAAATACATTCCTACACCTGTTAAATCAGACACATTGAGACTGATAAGTATCTTGCTATCGAAGAAATTCCTAAGTTTATTAATTCCTAAGTGGATCATATTATCCACTTCCAAAAGACAAGAACTTTCTAGGAGAAGGGTATAGACTGGTTATAGAGGTCCTACCATGGCAGTTTTATTAAAAAAATTGGGTGCCCAGGGGTGGACTAACCTATTCCTTCAACGTGATGTTCAAAGGAAATTTGGAAAATCTGAGGTGTATGAATTTTTACACCAATGAGATTGAACATGGTGATTTTTTTTCTTCATCTTTGAGAGGGGTGGCTATAAACTTGGTTGCAGATGATCTAGCTAGGATTTTAGATGTTCTATTGGGGGGATGGGGTCATTATGTAAAATTTTAGTGGCCTCCTTTGGATAATCTACGCTCTGCCTTAAAAAGCACTAGTATATTTTATGGTAACCCAAATATTGGTCACCATCATAGTCTTTAAAAGAGGAAAGTCTTCTTTGCATCAGTTGTATTTTTATGTTGTGCATAAAATGATCATCTTATGGAAACAAAAATGTACTGACAAAAATTTTCTTGATCTGACTCTTGTGGAACTACTGGATACTGAAGTTATAAGTGATTTACCAAACTCATGGCCAAGCACATGAAGAGGGTCCTTGTGAAAGATAAAAAGGGACATGCTCTACCCTATAAGTTCTGACTGGCACCTATTTTTGAGAATTACTCAATGCCCATACAAGTGAGGTCTCTGTAGACCACAAAGGATGTCATTGGCATAACGGAACACGTGTACTTACTTGTTTATATGAGGAGTGTTGAAACTCCTCTTCAACATGCAAGAAATGTGATGATAGGCGAATCTACGCGCCTATATCAATATATTTTGCCCATATTTTAGCCTAGTTTTGAGAACAAATTATATATTTCATGCACTTTTAGTCCTTTTTCCTATAAATGAGTTAACGAATATGATTAGTAAAGTTTCAGGTATAAATGATGCAAAATACAGCATTTTATGGCTTACTTGACGCAAAAGAAAGCTCACGAAGAAAGGAAAGGGATTTTACACGCCTAAGGACCAAAACTGCTGCATGGAAAATCTGTCCCGGGCTAAAACAGCATTTCTGAACACTTTGGGGACTTACAGACAAATAGCTGAATTTGGACAATGATACATTAACCTAGTACAATTGGGTTATGTATTTCATTAGTTTATTTGGATTATGATAATGTTACATTAACCTAGTACATTTGGGTTAAGTATTCCATTAGCCTAGTAGGATTTGGTTATTTATTTCATTAGCTTAGTAGGAGTAGGATATGGGTATTATAAATACTCTATCATGCTAGAGATTTTTATTCATTCCTCCCTTAGTGGAGAGAAGACATTCACAATTCATTCCTCAATTAATACATTCATTATTCACCATTAATCTTCTTTCATCCCTCTCTTCTTCCACCACAACACTTCTAATCAACTCTTCTAATCTTTCCATTAATTCTATTCATCTATTCCACAATAAGAGAATCATTACTTGCTAAGGAATCACGCCTCACGCCTATTACGTGATCTACACGCCATTACTCAATATTGTGATATAATAATAATGTCAATCGTGATCTCCTTCGCATTCATGGGTAACTAAACCTTTCAGTTGGGGTTATGGAAGCCGAATGAGATACTATCTATTGCTGTGAGTTTGTGACACGTATATTGCTTATATCATTATTCTCTTCATCTTAATCTACATTCTTTGTGGTTGCAAACGCAAGATTACGCCAGTCTAACATTTAACTTGTTCGAGAGAAAGGTTATTTGTCTGGAAAAGAGATAATGTCAAGGTAGTAGGACACCCTTTCCTATTAAAAAGCTAGTTCCGTAACTGGACTCACCTCTTGGAGAATTCGTACCGTTAGACACGCTTTAAGCTCGAGAGAGTTAAAGTGAAATAGTCCTTGTTGAGGTCGAGAGATGCTTGGATTTACCATAGAATACAATTCTCTATAAGCACATGCATGTCAAAACTCTACACACTCATAGACAATAGAGACGTATACCTCAGAAGGTGGACATAACCCCAAGGCTTCAATTCTCATTGTTTACAACTCACGTAACATTCTTTCTTTTTATTTTCAGCTTTTATTGTGATAATTACTAGACCCTTTGGTCAAAGATTCTCGTACTTTTATGTTTAGTTTTTGTTTTTTTTTATTGCAGTTTTTTTAGTGCATGCCCCATACTAGAAGTTCTGGTCGACCGTTATTACCAATCAATCCTGAACCACAACGAATTAGAAGAATGGAAGCACAAGCTTAAATCAACAGGATGGCTGCTCAACACGAGCAAGCAAGATTAGCTGCTCTTGCCGCTGCTCAAGTCCAACAACAAAACATTGATAATCCTGGGCGAGCAACAAATCCTAACGATGAAGATTTAGGTGATGACGAGTTGATAAACCCAAGGCATGTTGCTGAAACTACAACACCTGCCAACAGAAGAGGTCGACAAGCTTGGTATAGGTATGATCGCCAACCTTTGCAACCAGCTTTCGACGATGATGATGATGATCTTGATGGTGCCGGAGCCACTGGAGCTATAATTCCACCACCATTAGCGCCCGGAGCCAAGTTCAACATCACAAGCACCATGATTCAGTTATTGCAACTCAAGGGATTATTTGGTCGACTAGCAAGCGACGATCCGAATATGCATCTTATCAACTTTATTTCTACATGCAAGTCGTTTGACAATCCTGGTGTTGGTCAGAATGCAATTCGATTACGTCTATTTTCATTGTCTCTGTCTGGGGAGGCAACTCTATTGTTGAATGGGCTGACTCCTGATTCTATTACAAATTGGAGGCAATTGAGAGACGCTTTCCTAGAAAGAACCTTTCCGCCATCCAAGATGGCGCAATTGAGAGATGAAATCAACAACTTTCATCAGCTTCCCACTGAAGCTCTTCATGAAACATGGGAGAGGTTCAAGACAAAGCTAGCGAGATGCCCAAACCATCACATGACTAATGTTCACCTAATGGAGATCTTGTATAGAGCCTTGAATTCAATAACTAAACCAGTGGTGGATAATGCAGCTGGAGGTTCTTTCATGGACCTCACCTTTGGTCAGGCAAGCAATATGCTAGATCGTATGATGAAACAAAGTAGAGCTTGGCATACCAGGGATTCTGAGGTAGCAATCCCCATTTTATCTATTGGCATGACTGCAGACCAAAGAAGAAGAGAAGAAGAACGTGATCAAGATATGGTGCATTTGAAAACACAAATGGATCTTCTTACAAAGCATTTATTATCAGGGAAGACCGAAAAAGTGAAAGCTATTGCGTCAAAAGGAAGAGACGAATCTGATTCGGAAGATGAGGCCAACTACTTGAACAATCAGGGGGTTTTCGTGGGAATGCCAAAGGAAACCAAGGTCGGAACTATTATGATAAATCTGGAAGCAAAGACCAAGGTAGTTGGAAGAAAAGCAATGAAAAGAGTGGTTTGTACGTTCCCCCTGGTAGACGTGATACCACCACATCTAATTCTGAAAGTATGGAAGACATGATGGCTAAGTTATTGAAAGGAGTGGAAGCAACGAGCGTGGGAGTTACGGAGGTGATTAATGATTTGTCCTCTATGAAGTAAGTAGTTGATTCTCATTCCACTTCTATCAAGCAAATAGAGCAACAATTGAGCCAACTTTCAGCAGCACTCAATCAAAGAAAAGTCGGCACTTTACCTAGCGATACTGTGCCAAACCCAAGGAATAACGGGTCATGCATGGCCATCACTACCAGAAGTGGTAAGGTGCTGGAAACTTCAGCAAAAGTCAATCAAGTGGTTGATGAAGTTGCGGTCATGGATGACAACACAAAAGGAGAAGATGTCGCAGCACCCACTCCTGACGTCAAGGACGCCACATCCAGCATGGTGCAACCTGAAAAAGTGGAAAAACGGAAGCAAGAGGAGAAGAAAACCGTGGAGAGAACACTTCCATACCCACCACCACCTTTTCCCCAAAGATTGAGGAAGGTGGCGGATGACATAAAGTTCAGCAAATTCATGACTATGTTAAAGCAGCTGACCATTAATGTTCCATTGGTGGAGGCATTTGAACAAATGCCTGGATATGCAAAATTTATGAAGGATCTTTTGACTAAGAAGCGGGCATCAAGTTATGAGTTAGCGGATAATGTTCATCATTATAGTGCAGTTGCTACCCGATCGATAGTTCAGAAGAAGGCCGACCCCGGAGCTTTCACTATTCCCTTTCACTATTGGATCGTTGGATTTTGCCAAAGCATTGTGCGATCTACGTGCTAGCATAAATTTGATGCCACTATCCATCTACAAGAAGTTGGGGCTAGGCGATCCGACACCAACCAATATGAGGCTCGTGATGGCTGATAGGTCGGTAAAAAGACCTGTGGGTATCTTGAATGATGTGTTGGTGAAGGTTTCTTCATTCATCTTTCCTGCAGACTTCGTTATTCTGGATTGTAAAGAGGATTCTGAAGTTCCCATAATCCTGGGACGTCCTTTCCTTGCAACAGGAAGTGTGTTTATTGACTTGAAAGATAATGAGCTTTTGTTTCGAATTAATGACGAAGTAGTATGGTTTGATATATGCAAAGCCATGAAGCATCCCAGCGACATGAATGAGTTATCTTTGATGTTCATCAAGAGGATATGAAAGCATTATCTATAGAGAAATAGCCTACTGTTGAGCCATTGTCTGCTGCGCCACTGAATGTTGAGCATGAGGATAATGAAGATTATGAAGAACTTATGGGTGATCTAACAGAAATAGAGTCTTATACTCCTAAGCAACCGGATTGTGATCTCAACAATCAACCAACAGCGAAGACTCCCATTGACGAGCCACCAATGCTAGAATCGCAAGAGCTCCCCGATTATCTAAGGTATGTGTTCTTGGAAAGTAGAAATATACTTCCAGAGAGTGCAGATGATTTAAGTGAACAGCACGTAGAGGCTCTCATCTCTGATCTGAAGAGATACAAGAGAGATATGGGGTGGACTATTGATGATATAATTGGTGACTCTCCGGAGAAACATATGAGCCAGCTCAAAAAAGATCGCATGCCCACAGGTAAGCCTCATTGTCGTCTAAATCCTTTCAGAAAACGATCCACCATTTACCTCGACGAAGTCTGAGTACTCGAGGTAACTATGTCGTGCCACGACAATAAATAAGGCGCTACATGGGAGGCAACCCATCGTTTATCATTTTTCATTTATTGTTTTGTCTTTCTTTCGTTCTAGTACTTGTTTTGTTTTTTATAAATGAAAATCCAAAAATAAGAGTCGTGCCACGACCAAAACTAAGGCTCTTAGTGGGAGGCAACCCATCATACTAATTTTTTTCATTGGTTTTGAGCAAATATAGGTACGAGAAGTATTCAACGAGGAGATTGGTTTCACATGACGATTTGGACGCATTGTATGGTAAAGTTGGTAAGTTAGGAATAGTGATGCATAAGTCTATGGATTGAGCATCTCTCATGCCCAAATAGGCATCGAGGAAGGCTAGGCCTTGGAAAAACTAGGCCACGAACGATGCACAACCTATCCTATAGCCTAAGGTCTCGGAATCTAGTGTGCTATACACTATGCGCCGCCTATTCCTAAGTGTGCTTTTGACTATGCGCCGCCTATGCTATGGCATTTGGTCTCAGTATCTCATATGCCATAGACTATGCGGCGCATATGTCTACAAATGCCATAGACTATGCGGCGCATATGTCCCATTATGCTATAAACAATGCGCTGCATATGTCATGTCTACGCCAAGCATTATGCGCCGAATATGTGGGATTTTTGTCTCCAAAACCGATTGTAAATGGGTCATAGCCCGACCCCTTCTCTTCCTATATAAAGGGGACTTAGTTTTATAACATAACCACACTAAAAATTGACCTAAGGGCGCCGCATATACATCCAAATCCTCTCAAAATGTTCTTCTTTTGCTCTTCCAATTCACAAAACCATCCCCACAAGCTTCAAGCAAGTAAGTGCTCTCTTATTCTTCATTTATTTCTCGTAAGTACTACGTTGCTATGTCTAGTATGAATTGCTAAATCGTATAAGATTGTTGGTGATGTTTATGTGTTTGGATAATTGATACAAAATCATGTGAGTGAACATATACATAGGAAAATCTTGACTTGTTTCCGACTTGAATTTGGCTTCAATAGCATTGTTATGGTATTTACGGAATTACTATGGCTATAAACATTGCTTAAGATTGTTGTTTGGATACTTACATGTTAGACTATCCCGGCCATCGGGATAAGACTTATAGTGCCTACCGACATAAGAGGTTGTGATTGTTGTAAGAATAACTATTCCATGTGGTAACCCCTATGTAGTAGTGTTGTTATATCTACCATGAAAGTAGTCCAATGGGTGCAAGTAAGTGATGCATTGCTGATTTTCCTGTCGGAATACAATCCTAAAACGTATGTCGACGAAATCTGAGTACTCAACTACTTTTACTTCACTAATTTGTGTTAACAAAACTAAGTGTGGGGTGGTACCCCTAATGCTTGTTTATAGATTGTATCGATTGAGATTTTTCTTTCACTAACACTATTTCTAGTCTCAGGTACAATGGCACCTAAATCGAGGCAAGGCAAGGAGAAGGCTACCACTTCCCAAAAGGGCAAAAAGAGAGGTCGCAAGGACCAAGGAGAATCATCCTCAACGCAACTACCACGCAGAATGTTTGGAATAAAATGGGTTCTTGAGGAGGAAGCCAAAGAATGGTACAGGAACAACAAATAACGAAAATATGTTCATGTCGACTTGATCAACAAGGAAAGAAGGAGCCGCGTATGTTGGCAAAAATAATGGCATTGAAGCTGGATTTCATCTTCCGCGACATGGGAGAATGCAACCTTGATTTAACAAGAGAGTTTTATGCCAACTGGTCGCCAAACACAATAGGCAATGAAGTCAAAATTCGGGGCCAAGTTTTACAGCTCACCGCGGATTGGATCAACTCTTTTCTTGGCTTACCTTTGTTCGACACAGCACCATTCAAAGAGCTGTACAGTAGGCCTCCTTATAGAGCAATACGACACACACTTTGTGGAAGCAGATCGATGGCAAGGTGGGGCAGACATAAATAAACCGGCCGACACAACACCTTCCCCAATGCTCCACTAAATAGGGAAGCAAGAATATGGATGTGCATTG
This sequence comes from Capsicum baccatum var. pendulum, assembly GCA_030864225.1. Classification (NCBI taxonomy): domain Eukaryota; kingdom Viridiplantae; phylum Streptophyta; class Magnoliopsida; order Solanales; family Solanaceae; genus Capsicum; species Capsicum baccatum. The sequence goes on from CM061558.1 coordinate 248,251,968, forward strand.
TCAACTCATGCCTTATTCCCGGGACTCAATACACCAAGATATCAAGATATAGAGTGTGTTTGGTCTATGCTTTGATGACGAATGTTCCTATCAACTGAGGGGCAATAATTCGATCTACCATGAGGAAGGCCAGACTCCACAAAAGGTCCCACTTCACATTTGGAAATTTGTTGACAGCAATTTTGCGGAAGGAGGATATCGAAGGGAACCAGCTAACCACAAACTCCCACATAACCCAAAGAAGGTTGACCTCACCAAGGTCAAAGATTCTGAAACAACTCATGGTGTCAACCTTACTACTGCGGAGAGATATGCTCGTGATGAGAGTTTCTTCCGCCATCTCTATGGCATGACACGATTCACTATGATGAGTGGTGGACGTGTTCCAACTGCTGAAGAGCTCCAACAGCTGGACCACGACTACCCAATGAACATGCATGCACGGGAGATGTGCGGAGTAGGCGTATACTTTGAGGAACCTCTAGAGGATGATGTGCCGATTGATGACGATCGACGCTTGCCTGATTCTGACGAGGAGGAGAACTCTGACGATGACTCTTATGATGATTCAGACGAAGGAGGTATGACCCCCGACATTAAGAAAGAGTCCGACTAACCAAGTTCTTCGTATTTATTTTCCACTAAGGGCAGTGTCCAGTTTAAGTGTGGGGTGGCGGTATCGCATGCTATACTTCTCTGTTTGCACCAATGTTTGTTTGTTTACTTTGTTTTTTTTAAGTTTCTTATTTGAGTTCATTTATTTTGTTTTTTTTAAGTTTTTTTAGGAGTAAATTTTTTCTAGCTTCGCATGAAATTATTTTGACAGGCAGCATGAGATTATAACAAGAGTATGTGTTACAATTGTGACTATTGAGACGTTTAGACTCTAGTTGTGACTCATTATGTGATATTTAGTGGTTCAATTCCTTCACTTGTTGGGTCAAGAGTATATTACTTCCAATCAAGTCGACCATGTGCCTTGTGTGTGTGAGATAATAGTATATTCTATGTTTGTGGCTGATGCTAGAACTTGCCTGGTATGTATGCAAAGCGAAAATAAGGAGTGTAAGTTTAGGATATGATTTAGGCATTTCTTTGGCAACCTATATTTGTTTACCTTCAGTTTTACCTACCCATGAACATCATCCTAGTTAAACCCTTCTGAGCCTTTAGCCTATTTCTTTGACAACCTTGCATGCAAGCCTAATCCATTTTCTTTCAAGACCATAATTTGATCCAAATTTCTATGTGCTTTAAAGTGAAAAATTCATGTGACAACATAAGAGGAAATTGGGTGTTATGAAAAAGAAAGTGCTATCATAAGAGGTATGTTATGAAAATAAAAAGGAAAAGAAAGCTGAAAAGTAAGTTATGCTTAAAACTGAAAAACAAAAGAGGAGAACAAGGGTGGTAGAATAAAAGAAAGAAGAAAGATTGAAAGAAAAAAGTGTCAATGATACAAAGTGATGTAATAAAGCGCTTAGGAACCTAGTCACTATTCTTGGCCAAAGTAGTCCTACCCGTCCCTTAGCCTACATTACAACCATCAAAAGACCTACTTGATCCTAATCTTAACATTCCGACATTTAGTAGAGTACTACATTAAGGGCAAGACTATGGTCATCAGTTGATACATATGAATTCTTTGTGAGAGTGAGAGCAAGGATATTTTGATACCCATGTTTTATAAATGTGCTATACTTGTGAGTGATTATGGGTACTATATTGCGAGACACACATGGTTGACGAGTTTTGGATAGTTGTATATGATTCTATGTACCTAAACGTTTGCATGTGAGTTGATCACCATCACGAGTCTATGCTTGAGGTTAAATTGTTTCTACTTACAATCAAAAAACTACTCTTTGATTGACAATTGTTATGTTTGCCTTGATAAATGTTTTGTGTTGTTGCTGTAAAACCTAAGTTGATGTTTAGAAGGACATGATATTTTGTCCGAGGACGAACAAAGCTTCAAGTGTGGGGTGTTGATGATAGGTGAATTTACGCGCCTATATCAATATATTTTGCCCATATTTTAGCCTAGTTTTGAGAACAAATTATATATTTCATGCACTTTTAGTCCTTTTTCCTATAAATGAGCTAATGAATATGATTAGTAAAGTTTCAGGTATAAATGATGCAAAATACAGCATTTTATGGCTTACTTGACGCAAAAGAAAGCTCACGAAGAAAGAAAAGGGATTTTACACGCCTAAGGACCAAAACTGCTGCATGGAAAATCTGTCCCGGGCTAAAACAGCATTTCTGAAGACTTTGGGGACTTACAGAAACATAGCTGGATTTGGACAATGATACATTAACCTAGTACAATTGGGTTATGTATTTCATTAGTTTATTTGGATTATGATAATGTTACATTAACCTAGTACATTTGGGTTAAGTATTCCATTAGCCTAGTAGGATTTGGTTATTTATTTCATTAGCGTAGTAGGAGTAGGATATAGGTATTATAAATACCCTATCATGCTAGAGATTTTTATTCATTCCTCCCTTAGCGGAGAGAAGACATTCACAATTCATTCCTCAATTAATACATTCATCATTCACCATTAATCTTCTTCCATCCCTCTCTTCTTCCACCACAACACTTCTAATCAACTCTTCTAATCTTTCCATTAATTCTATTCATCTATTCCACAACAAGAGAATCGTTACTTGCTAAGGAATCACGCCTCACGCCTATCACTTGATCTACACGCCATTACTCAATATTGTGATATAATAACAATGTCAATGGTGATCTCCTTCGCATTCATGGGTAACTAAACCTCTCTTTTGGGGTTATGGAAGCCGAATGAGATACTATCTATTGCTGTGAGTTTGTGAGTTCGTGACACGTATATTGCTTATATCATTATTCTCTTCATCTTAATCTACATTCTTTGCGGTTGCAAATGCAAGATTACGTCAGTCTAACATTTAACTTGTTCGAGAGAAAGGTTATTTGTCTGGAAAAGAGATAATGTCAAGGTAGTAGGACAGCCTTTCCTATTAAAAAGCTAGTGCCATAACTGGACTAACCTCTTGGAGAATTCGTACCGTTAGACACGCTTTAAGCTCGAGAGAGTTAAAGTGAAATAGTCCTTGTTGAGGTCGAGAGACGCTTGGATTTACCATAAAATACAATTCTCTATAAGCACATGCATGTCACAATTCTACGCACTCATAGCCAATAGAGACGTATACCTCAGAAGGTGGACATAACCCCAACGCTTCAATTCTCATTGTTTACAACTTACGTAACAATCTTTCTCTTTTTACTTTGCTATTTTCAGCTTTTACTTCATTATTTTGTTTACATTACTTGCACAACAAGAATCCCCCCCTCTTACGAGACTTGCACCAAAAGTTTAGTAATTTTGCTTACTTGTTGGCCAAGCTATTCCCTGTTGGATCGACACCCAACCTAGGTTGGGTTCTATATTTGCTAACGACCGTTTTACACTCCTACGAGACTTGTAGATTGAGCGTTATCAAAATGCTCTTACTGAGAAGAATTCATCATTGATTACAATTCAAGATGAACATGATGCTTAGAAGGCTTTGCTTTAGGCACAAATATGTTCTCTTCAAGCTAAACTTGATCGTGACCAAGTTGAGAATATGGATATTGTCCGTAGGTTTACCTAGTTGCTTTGATATGATTCTTCCTCCTTGTCAAATCCTTAGAGCTTTAGTTTTTTTTGTTGTTCTTAATGTGTAGTTGTTTCTTCATGATAGTTTGAAGTAATTAGACAATGTTATATGATGGAAATTTAATGAAATAGCTACCTTTTCTTATTATTCAGCCTTTGCATAATTTAGTTACATTATGCGTCTTCTCTTTTATATTTTTCCTAAGTGGCCATGAATTATTAAATGATCATCTTGTTTTGGATTATCTTGAACCAGTTTTTCAATATGTTAAAAGGGGGAGATGGGTTGAGCAATTTTTATAACCTAATGACTAATCCGTTTCATTTTTAGTGTTTTTTGTTGATTAAGTGTTTCAGGGAATTAAAGTTTGTCATCATTAAAAAGGGAGAATTCGTTAGATCAATGAAGTTTTGATGATTGAAATATAAATGAAACATGTTACTTAAGATGGTCCAATAAAATAAACACAGTCACTAAGAAAAGTGGATAAGTTTTAGTTGAACACAGTAATGGCTAAGCTCTCTTAAGTATGGATAAGTTCTCTTTCTTTATTCATGGATCACGTTTGATAAAGAAGAAGTTGCAGTTGAATACAACACTTTTTTGATAAGTTTAAGAGGAATTGTTTAACTTAAACAAGGATATTGAGTTGAAAAAGGTGTTTCACAAATACAAGAGTTTCACTTGAAAAAGGACTTTGACTTAACAAAGAAGTCTTTTGAGTTGAAGAGTCCCAAGCGAAGTAAAAGAAAGCACATAGGAATATTTGGAGAGTCATTCTACATCAAGGGAGTAACTCACTTCTTTACTCACATACTAACAAATATATAAACACATCAACGAATTATTGGGGAAGTACCAAAGCTTGAAGCATCAAAGTTCAACCTGTTCCTAGTACTTAGAGTTAAGGATTTTTAGACTTTTTGTATTTGGTTGGTTCTTGAGTTGTATGTTTTTAATGTCTCAGTGAAGTATAAACTGAGTTAGGAGCATTGTCTTCAAGTTTGGGTACTTGAAAACTTAGGAACACTCACCTTGGAAAGGTTTGTGTTTTTGTAGAATTAGGAGTTACGATTTAATTCCTAGATTACAAGCGTCTAGTAATTTGTTGTTTATTGAGGCGCAATTGATTTAGTGGAGTTGGGGTTAAATCCTTCAGTGGTATAGGTCATGAGTTTTTATACCTCTTTGATCCGGGTGTTTTCCACATAAACATCATGGTGTAATTACTTACGATTATAGCTACATAGCAACCGGTTAGTCAACCTGTTCCATCAATAGGCAACTATTTGGCTAAAACAAGTAACCAGTAGGGCTCGTACTCTAACAAAAAAAGTTGAGTGAATCTTTTAAGATGAAGGACTTGGGACCAAAAAGAAAATTCTAGGCATCCAAGTACACAGAGATAGAGATACAACGGAGTTATCATTTTCCCAGAAGCATTACATTGTGAAGGTACTAAAGAGGTTCAATATGATTGAATAAAAAGTGGTTGGTACCTCTCTTGCTAAACAATTGAAATTGATCACGTCCTAGAGTCCATCCACTAACGAAGAGAAGAAAGAGATGCCTTGTATTCCCAACTCCTCTGTAGTTGGAAGCTTGATGTATGCTATGGTTTGCACTAAACCAGATATTGCACATGATGTTGGTACTGTTAGAAGATTACTTTCTAATCATAAAAAGAATCATTGCGATGTTGTAAAATGGATACTAAGAAAAAAATTAGGGTTCCTAATGCTTCTCCACGCTCAACAAGATGTGTCAACCTCGGGATGCTTTACTCCTAACTCAGAATCCCTTATTCAACAAGTGTAGTCTTACATCAATTCACAGCTTAAATACGGTATTCCTACACTCCTTAAAAGGATATCTAATAATAGTCCTTACTCCAGATTGATTGAACGCCCAATTAAGAAACTTATCTACTCCATCTCTATATCTTTGGTTAGCTCTATTCATTATATCTAACCAACTTTTATCCATTCTTATCTTTTCAATCATTAAAAAATCAACTTATTAATTAAAGAGATAAGTATGACAACAATCAAAATAAATACAAGATCGAAGTGTTTTGTAAGTATCACAACAAACTCCAAATTCATAGTCAAACAAAGAGAAACTAATCACAAATATAATGTGCTAGACAAACTAAAAAATAAAATATATAATGTAATTTTCAATTATTATAGTTTCCAGTACATAGATACAGTGGAAGAAGACACAACTAACACCAAAAGAATATGGATAGACTATTATGATGTTGTATAACTCTGTCATTTTACAATGTGAATAATGCAAAGTTAAGGTTCATCTCAAAGGCAACTATTGAAAACTGATTTGTTATCCTCCCAATTTTAAGAAGAAGAAGCCTTCAAATGTGGATTTTTTTACGATGTTATGGGGGACGGGTCAATATCCTATTGGAAGGGTTCAAATTCTAATGCATAGGATCAATATCCAATTGTCAAGGTTCAACATATATGCTAATGCGACTGAACTATATTAAACACTTGAGAGAGGGAAGTTGCCTCAAGGGACGAATATAACTCAGCCACCAGGCACTTATTTGCTTACTAAGAGTAGTATAATCAAATCGTTTAGATGCTTAATAATAATATGTCTATCAACAGGCACTTAAGTAGTTCAAAAAACATCTAATGAAAACCTCAAAGGTTCAGATACATTTATGGCTTTGATTTCTTCTCAGAATCTTACTGAATGCATAATAGCTATTGGTGCGACAAACCATTTGATGTCTAAAGCTAATATGCTTGATAAATATATTATTACAAAAAATCAGGTTCAAATGATACACAATAAGGCATGGCTAATATTGATAAAAGAAATTGAGCCAAATATTTCATAATAGAAACCAAATAATTAAAAACCAACAAAATAAAAAATTAAATCATTGATATTAACCTCGGGTATTCTATGTTGCACAGACTCTTTTCTTTTGATGCCAAACCCATGTCGGATTCTCCAAGAATACAATACTTTCGGAGAATCAAACATGCACTCATTAACATTTTGAAGAGTACGAGCAACATACCATGTAATTTAAAGATAAAAAAAAATACTTTTCTATACATTAATTGCTTATTCAACATACCTGATCTACAAACATATAATCTCAATAACAACACCAAAAGGTCTATAAATTCAAAAATAAACTTTCACCTTACCCAAAGAAAGATAACCCAAATACAAATTTTATGACTGAAAATTAACAAAATATAAAAAATAAATTAGGGAGAAACATGAATTTTACAGTCGGCTCTATAACCTCAAGAATTTTGAACACTATTCCTTCGTCCTTTGACCTTACAGAATTATATTCCTACAGATTTTCTAGCTGGTTATAGAAATTGCACATGCAATCTAATAAAATACATATATACCCAAAAGAGTTTTGACCACATACTTTATGGAGCACAAAATTTGTGCACCGTATTTGAGAAAAAATAAGACTTTCTAGCAAAGCAATATGGTGTTCCTGAAAAATATTTGAGTTAAAGAAATTGCATCTGAAACTAAAAAATGCATACACCCACAAATCAATTTGAGCACATACCTGATAGAGTAATAACTTTAGAAAATTATATTTTAGCAAAGATGAATGAGTTTGAACAAAGACCAAAATTTTAGGCATCTTGTTTCTTCAATGGATTTGATAATTGAGCAAAGTTTTAACCAACAAACCTAACAAATTTCAGCTAACCCATTTTGTTTCTTCAATGGATTTGAGATTTTGGTTTAGCTTTGAGCAAAGAAAAGATGGTTTGTTGAGCTTGGAGCAATGACGATGAAATGGTGTTGACCTTGAGCTAGGAGACAACAACATTTCTTTATTAATTTATCCAAGGAGACAAAAATGTATTGAGGAAATTTTTTTGATAGGACTCCAATGGAACTATTGGATACTGAAGTTAGAATTAATTTTTACAGAATCATGATCAAGCACATGCAGAAGTTCTATGTGAAAGATAAATAGGGGTATGCTCTGCCGTATGAGTTCTGGCTACCACCTATTTTTGAGGATTACTCTATGCCTATACAAGTATGGTCTCTACAAACCACAAAGAATGTCACTGGCATAGTGGAACACATGGACATACCAATTTCTATTAGTAGTGTTGGCACACCTCTTCAACATGGAAGAAATGCTCTTGCTAAGAATAATGTTGAAATGATTTCAGCTCAGGCTTTACATGGTGCTGAGAAGGCTTTGCTTCAGGATAAAATATGTACTCTACATGCTGAACTTTCTCGTGAGTGAGCTGAGAATATGGAAACTATTTGATGTTTTACCCAGTATATTCTATATGTTCCTTCCTCCTCGTCCAATCCTTAGAGCTTTTGTTTTTTTTATTGTTCTTAATGTGTAATGGTTTCTTCATAATAGTTTGAAGTAATTACATAATGTTATATGATATAAATTTACTAAAATAGCCACATTTTCTTATATTTTCTAAGTGGCCATGAATTATTAAACGAACATCTTATCTTGGCATATCTTGAACCAGATTTTTGATGATGTCAAAAGGGGGAAGATGAGTTGTACAGTGTTTATAACCTAATGACTAATCCATTTCATGATTAAGTATTTGAGGGAATTAAAGTTTGTAATCATCAAAAAGGAAGAATTTGTTCGATCAATGAAGTTTTGATGATGACATATAAATAAAACATGTTTCTCAAGCTATTCCAATCACATCAACACAGTCACTATGAAAAACAGACAAGTTTTAGTTGCATGCTGGAATGCATAAGTTCTCTTAAGTATGGATACGTTCTTCATGAAATACGTTCTTCATGAATCACTTCTGATAAAGAAAAAGTTGTAGTTAAATACAAAACTTTGTTGATAAGTTTCAGAGAAAGTGTTTCATTCAAACAAGGAGATTGATAGGAAAAAAGAGTTTCACAAATACAAGAGTTTCACTTGAAAATGGACTTTGACTTAACAAAGAAGTTTGTTGAGTTGAAGAGTCCCAAGAGATGTAAAAGAAACAATATAGTGAAGGACTCTTTGGAGAGTCATTATATATCGAGGGAGTAACCTACTTCTCTACTCACGCACTAACAAAGACAACAACACATTAACAAATTATCAGTGAAGTCTCATAGCTTGAAACATTGAAGCGGAACCTATTCCTCTTACTTAGAGTTAAGGATTTTTAAACTTTATGTATTAGGTTGGTTCTTGAGTTGTATGGTTTTGTAGTCTTAGTGAAGTATAAATTGAGTTAGGAGCATTGTCTTCAAGATTGGGAAATTAAAGACTTGGGAACTCTAACCTTGGGAAGGTTTGTATTTTTGTATAATTAGGAGTTAGAGTTTAATTGCTTTATTAAAATAGTCTTGTAATTTTTTATTTGTTGATGCTCAATTGATCTAGTGAAGTTGGAGTTAAATCCTGTAGAGAAATAGGTCATGATTTTTCACACCTCTTTGAGCTAGGTGTTTTCCACATAAACATCACTATGCAATTACTTACTGTTTTAGCTACACAGGAATACTTTAGTTAACATGTTCCATCAATGGGCAACTGTTAGGCTAAAATAAGTAACCAGTAGGGCTCTTAATCTAACAGACAAAGTTGAGCAAAGCTTTTTCAATGAAGGATATGGGACCAGCAAAGAAATTTTTAGGATTCCAAGTTCATAAAGATAGAGATAAAAAAAGAGTTATCATTGTCCCATAAGCATTACATTGAGAAGGTACTAAAGTGGTTCAATATGACAGAAAAGAAGTGGTTAGTATTCCTATTGCTAAACACTTCAAATTGAGCATGACCGAGAGTCCATCTACCAATAAAGAGAAGACTGAGATTCCTTGTATTCCCTACTCATCTGCAATTAGAAGCTTGATGTATGTTATAGTTTGCACAAAACCAGATATTGCACATAATATTGGTACTGTTAGTACATCTCTTTCTAATTCTAGAAAGGATCATTGGGATGCTGTAAAATGGATACTAAGATATTTGAAGGATATTGCGGATATGTAGTTGTGCTTTGGTAGTAACACGCCTGAACTTGCTTGCTCTATAGACTCTAATTTGGGAGGTAACCTTGACAACTAAAAATTCACTTTCAATTATTTGATCACTTTTACCGGGGGAGCTATTTCTTGGAAATCAATACTACAAAAGTGTATAGCTCTATCCACCATTGAAGCCAAATATATTGCTATCACTAAAGGTGCTAAATAATTGATTTGGGTGAAGAAATTTACGAAAGTTCTGGACTATGAAGAATCAAGGTTCGTCTAATTTTGTGATCATCAGAGTGTTATTCATCTCACCAAGCACTCCACTTTTCATTCAAATTACAAGAATATAAGTTTAAAGTATCATTGGATTAGAATGGTTGTGGAAGAGAAATGTAATACCCCCACACTTTTGAACTAGAAATCAAACTATTATTCCTAATATGGAAGCTCTAATAGAAATTATTTCCAAGTGATAATAAGATATTTATCCTCATGTTTTAAGTGCTTTCGAGGTGAAAAATCTTATAGGAATCACTTAGAGCAAAGTTGAGCTAAGGACCTTTGATTTGGCTAAAGCTTTGTATTTGATTTTACAAGGGACTACTTTGAATGGGTATAATGTAGATCAAGACACCCTAAATTGTAGATAATTGAGTCAGATTTCCAATGATACCAATTTCGGCAAAATCTGATACCCGAGAAAAGAGTTATAGCCATTTTCATGTGAGAGGTAGTGAGGTTGCGTGATTAGTACGCGTCGCACGCTCCATCACCCGCCCCTTGTTTACATCTATTGGTTCAGCATTTTTAATGTCTTTTTAGTCTTTTCTTCCCTTATAACTCCCATCCCATGCCTGATAACCGTCAAGGGGTGATATTTTCCTCTTATTTCATCAATTAAACATCTCAAATCCTCTAAAAAATATTACCCTATCTCGTCCCCCAAAGATCAAGAATCAGGCTCCTAAGTTAAGAATTGCAAGAAACAAGTCAAGATTCATGTTCTATTATCAAAACTAAGTAATCTAAGGTACGTAGGGTTTTCCTAAACTACATGGGCATGGTGAAATTATTTTAAAAATTTTAAATATTGAGAAATTATGAATTTACAAAAGGGTTTTGAATTTATATTTACAATTATGCATTGTGAACCCTCCTTGATAATAATGTTTTGGTCTTAAGGCCTCCCCCTTTAAATTTGATTTTTATCATATATATGCATACATGTGGTTTGAGTTTTGAAAAATGAATTGAGATCATTAAGATTTATACTCCCTCTTTTGTTATGAATTATCTAATTGTAATTAGAGAAGAATGATCTAAATGTCTTTACTATTGTTTGTTGACTTGGTTTTTTGTGATGACTTGAAGAGAGGGTATTTTTCTTAATTACATAAATGAAAGTGATAAGTTAAAGAGATTTCATTATTTGTTACAAGATACTTGACCACTATGTGTTTGTGAATTGAATTGAGGATCTTTGCCTATGTTTTCATGAATTTCACTATATGCGTCCTCTTATATTGTTTGACTAGCTTGGTGGTACATAAATAATGTTTTGAAAGAGAAAACAGTAACATGGCAATGTATGGATTGGAGATAAGACTTAAAAGTCTTGGTATGATGATACCAAACGGTTGAATGCCATAGTAGATTCAGCATAAACTAAAATAAAGATTTTTTGTCATATTTTAAATTTATGAAGATGAATTTCACAAAAAGGTTAAAAATGGGATTAAGGATAGTTAGATAGTTACCCAAATAAAGTACGAGTTGAAAGACACAACGCTAGAAAGCCTGATTTGCCAAACGAGATTATGGTACCCTGCTTTGAGATCTTATATACGTTGATCATGTAGGCCCAAATTGGGATTATGGTTAGGATCCCTTCTTTAAGATCTTATGCATTACCATAACATGTTGACTCGATTGGGGATTTTGGCACCCTGCTATGTGATCTTGCGTGTCCCTCTTATAGATACTTCAATCGTTGTGAAAAACTTGGACTGGGGGCTTAGCTGCCGAGTTAAGGGAGGATTCGATATAGCCCGTGGAATTACAGATTGTATGGTGTATCATCTAGGTAAGAAGAATAACAAAGAGTAGATTCATGATTTCAAGAAAGTGTTTCGAAATTTATCAAATTATGCCCATGTATTTTCAACTGTTTTAGACTGACATATTTTATGAATTGTTCTCACTTATGCTGTATAAAAGTACATTATTTTGGAGTACTCTGCGTACCAATACAACTGTATTGACCCCCTATATTTTTGTATCTAAGGCACAGTCTTGAGGTCCCGCTAAGCAGTAGATTGGGTTGTCCGAGTTTGCAGTTTGTGAGACTCTCTTATTCTAGAAGGCCTAATTTATAAGTCATTGTTATTTTATTTTGATTCATGGTCCGACTGCGGGCCTTGTCCCAGTCTTCAGACAGATGTAATTTTTAGATAGTAGAGATTTTGCAGACTAGTGTGAGATTTTTTTATTATTACGAACTCATGTCAGTATTGAGTAGTTTGAAATAAAAGTTTACGATGATTCCATTTTATTATGTATTTCCGCATTTCCTCTTAGTAGATGAACGGTGTATATGTGTAATATCCCGTATTTTCCTAGCCTAGATTAACCCTCAGTACATGGGTTATCCTAGGTAAAATTTTTGGAATACTCAGTATTTTTAAATTAGAGCCTGTCATTGCACAGGAAATTCAATTATCTTTCCAACGATATAAATTTTGCCTAAATACAACAACCGGGTAAGAAGTTATGGAAATTTTAAGTTTCAGTCATTAAACATCATTATTCAAGCCAGTAGAACGTCGAGGAGTGCGTCAAGATAGAAATTGTCAAATTACAGTGTTGCTCCACGATATTGGTGCATCGCGCTATAGACCTAGTTCTCAATTGTCAATTTCCAGTGTATCAACTCGATTCCACCATGTTGCGGTGCACTTATAGTTCACAAACAAAGTGGCAACGTGATACCACCATGTCTTGCCACCATGCAATTTCCCAGTTATTATTTTCTAGTGACATGATGTGATAGCGTCGCGTCGCGCCAGGGGTCTAGATTGGGGAAATTTCACAAAAAATTAAAGTTTTTTCTAGGGTTAAAATAGTCTTTTCCCATGATTTTATTCTGCGCAGATGTGGGATTTAATCCCTAAAAACATGTAAAACCCATCATTATTAACTTTTCCCCAAAATTAAAAGGTATTTCTCTCTTAAGAAAACAAACCCTAGCTCTCAAGAATCAAGTTCAATCCTAAGAATCTCTCTAAGAACTACAAGAATCTCACGAATTAAGGTATGTTAGATATTCATCCATGGATCCTTACCTTCCATGGGGCCCAAGGATCCTTTTTCAAAATACAAGATTTATGATTTCACTGTTTTAATTACATTGAATTCATGTTCATGATGTTGTATGAGTTTTAATCCATGATTTAGATTACAAGTTCCAAGAATTGATTCTAGTATGTATTGGATTACATGATATTCATGATAAACCCTCAAATTTGCAAGTTAATGGTTGTAACCATGTTAAATCTAAGTGTTTATGATTTAATGAACCAAGTATGCTTCTTATGTGTTTGATAAATAGTCTATAAGAATGAAATAATGCCATTATAGCATGCTAACATGTATTTCCCATCCATGTATAAGTTAATGCATTACAAGTGTTTGATGAAATGTCTCTATGAATGAATTATGCCCAAGTGAACATTGCTATGTTATCAAGATTATGCTTTGCATTACTTTTTATGCTACCAAGTTCTAGGTGTATTTAATACCCGACAATCTAGCTGTTACTTAGAGCCAGTGTTAGTTACAGAATAGTATCATTAATGTTAGGATCAGTAGTACTCTCAGTCTATTTCAGAACCCAGTAGAATTCAGTCAGTTATAGAACTTAGGAAACTCAGTGATCTCAGTATCAGTCCAGTCCAGTTCAGTATATTCAGTTCAATGTGTTTAAGTTGGGAGTAGGAACTAGCACCGAGCTAGTATAGAGGTGACGACTTCTCCCATAAGGAAGGTAGAGTTGTTAGTAGCAGTCTCACACTACAGAACTAAGTAGCCAGCATAGGATAGAAGGAGTCACCCGTCAGATTAAGGTTTGGCCACCTCCCAGGGGTTACCCATCAAATTAGGCTTGACATTCTATTTAGGGTCACTCGTCAGATAGGCTTGACCACAATAGTGTCTTTACCCCTGGCATGGTACTAGCACCCTTCCAATTGGGGTTACAGGTTGGACCTCACTCAGCTTACTCAAGGGCATGTCAGTTAAGTGAGAACTCCCAGAATTTCAGTTTCAGTCTTAGTATTCAAAATAGAACCAAGTTCAGCTCTATAGAATCAGAACTATCAGATACAGTCACTCAGTTATCAATAATTTAGATTATTAGTAATCTCAGATTACCAGTATATTCAAATATCAATTATCAGATTCTGTTCTAGTATACTCAGTTACAGTATTCACAGTATGTTCGGTAGTTACAGATCCTCTATGTATGCTAATCTAGCTCTTACATATCATTCATTTAGTTATTGTTCATACATATGAACCCATGAGTTCAGTCTTACCTTATTTAGCATACTAGTACATTCCTACGGATCACATATTCGTTTCTTGCACTATGATGTTTCATATCATAGGTTTGGATGCTCAGGTTCCTGCCGTGCTTGTCCAGATTCAGCTAGTAGTAGCAGATTTGGTAGTGAGTCCTCATCTATCGAGGATATGCTTTTATTTCAGTACTTCAGCTTAGCAGTATTTTAGAAGATGGATTTAGTTGGGGTATTGTCCCATTAACTCCACTTTTATATAGTTTTAGTTAGAGTCTTTTCAGACTAGATTTTCAGACAGTATTTTAGATTTAGATGTTATTGTTCATTATATGTATTTTAGATGTTTTGAACCTTATGTCATTTCAGCGTATTATTCTATAATTGTTTTAGTATTATTATTCAGTGCTCACAGCAGATATCATTCCTGTGTTAGATTGTTGTCCTTCAAGGTTGCAAGCACCGTGTGATGACTATGAGGTAGTCTCGGGTTATTACAAACTTGGTATTAGTACCTAAGGTTCAACAGTGTCCTAGAAAGTTTAAAAAGTCTCATCGTGTAGATTCTTGTGCATGGGTGTGTAGTGTGCCATATTTATGGACAGGAGGCTATGAGATGTTTTAGGAAAAATTTCCCTTCTTTCAGTATTCATGTCATATGAGTGAGTATGAGCTGAAGTTACACTCTCAGTATAATCCACTTCTTCCTTTCATTTATATAACATGCCTCCCAAAAGGACTAACGAAAGAAGAACTAAAAATTAGTCAGCCCCTCAGCCCATTCAGGCAGATCCCCTGGACGAACATATCACTCACGCAAAATTTAGAGTTGCATTCACTACTCTAACCAATTCAGTCGTAGCCCAGAATAAATGTCTAGCTGTTGTTTCAGCTAACTCAGTGTCCAATCTGCTACAACCAGGATTTGAGACTTCACCTGAATGAATTTTCCTTTCTTTATGGGATCTAAGTCTAAAAAGGATCCACAGGAGTTCCTCGATCAGGTTCAGAAAGTTACAAGAATCATGGGAGTGACTTCCAGTGAGAGTGCTGAGTTAGCTACCTATCAGCTATAAGATATAGCCGATACGTGGTTTAAGTAGTTGAAGGTAGATAGGGGTATAGATGTAAATTCCATAGAGTGGAAGGAGTTTGCTACTGCCTTCCTAAATAGATTATTTCCCTTAGAGTTGAGAGAAGCCAAAGTGTTAGAGTTCATTAATCTCAATCAATGTAGTATAAGCGTAAAAGAGTACTCCCTTAAGTTTACTCAGTTAGCCAGGTATGCTTCCCATGTAGTAGCAGAAATAGGTCCAGAATGAGCAAGTTTGTATCTGGGGTGTTAGATAGTATGGTTTAGGAATACAGAACAGTGATGTTGATTAAAGAGATAGACATATCTAGGCTTATGGTCCATGCTCAACAGATTGAAAAGAAGAAAATTAAGGAGAAGGAGTGGGAAAATAAGAAGGTGAGAATAGGTAACTATAATTTCAATCAGCCTAAGTCGGATGGAGGTAACCATTCCAAGTTTCTTCCAAAGTATTTAGTTTTAGCTCTATCCTCAGCCAGTGTACTGATAACCCAGGATAGCGTAAGAAATGGTCATACTTATCCATTTTACAGAGAGTGTAGTAAAAACTATTAGGGAGAGTGTAGGGCTGCCAGTAATATTTGTTACAGCTATGGGAAACTGGGCCATAGTCTTAGGGAGTATCGAGTAGCTTCTCAGAGAGGTAGGGATATATGCCATCAGGGTCAGTCTCATCAATCACTAGTTTAGTCCAGTCGCTCGAATCATCAAAGCTCCTCTTCCAGTTCCACCCACGATCAACGTTTAAATAGATTTTATACACTTCAGTCCTGATAAGATCAGGAGGGTCCTCCTGATGCGGTCACTGATAAGTTACAAATATCCCATTTATATGTTTATTCCCTATTAGATCCATGAGCTTTTATATCTTCGGTAATTTTTTACATAGTAGTCCATATCAATGTTAAACCCTAAAACGGTAGTAGGTTTGTTGATTTAGTAACCCACGAACATAGAATGATGACTGTACGCTAGGGGGGATAGTAGTATAGTACATGGTAGAAGACCATGCATGCTTACAGTTCCTAGTATAAGGAGTTCCAGTTTACTCCGTTGTACGAATCAGGTTCCATAAGTTTAGAAATTCCAAACTCAGGACATGCCATTCATGACACACGTATTCATGTTTCCTAGTATGCTCAGTTATCATGACTTATGTTGCACTCTAAATGGTCCATGAAGTTCAGTTTATGCCATGTGTTCCTCAGGTCTCACTAGTGTGTCAAAGTCATTCAGTCATCCTTCACTTAGATGGTGTCTCACATATCATCACAGTCTTAATTAAACCTACTCATTCCTATATTTAATATCATTAAAAACTTGGTATAAGTTGCCATCTTATATCATCCTCATGTCAATCATGTATTTCATAAATCGATTTTAGCCATGTAATCATACATAAAATATGCATATTCAGTATGTAAGTTCAGTCTATCAGACCAGTCACATAATCATAATTTAGTTGTGCATATCTAGTTCAGTACATAAACTCATTCTTTCTGTACTCTCTCAGCTTAAATAGCTATATTCGAGGACAAATGTTCCCAAGGGAGAGATATTATAATACCCCATATTTCCCTTGTCTATATTAACCCTCAGTACATGGGTTATCCTAGGTAAAATTTTTGGAATACTCAGTAATTTTTAGATTAGTGCTTGTCATTGCGTAGGAAATTCAATTAGATTTCTAACGATATAAAATTCGGCTAAATCTGACAACCAGGTAAGAAGTTATAGTGATTTTAAGTTTCACTCATTAAATATCATCATTTAAGCCAGTACCACATCGCGGAGTGTGTAAAGATAGCAATTATCAATCTCTAGTATTGCTTCGTGATATTGGTGCATCGCGCTATAGACCCAGTTCAAAATTAACAATTTCCAGTGTACCAACGCAATTTTACCGTATTGCGGTGCACTTCTAGTTCACAAACAAAGTGGCAACGTGATACCACCACGTCGCACCACCATGGAATTTCCTAGTTGTCATTTTCCAGTGACATGGCATGATAACACTGTATCGCTCGAAGGGTCCAGGTCAGGAAAAATTCACAAAAAATTAAAGTTGTCCAATGTTAAAAGTCTTTTCCCATGATTTTATTCCTCCCAGATGTGGTATTTAAGCCCTAATAACTTTTAAAACCCTTCATTATTCACTTTTCCCTAAAATCAAAAGGTATTTCTCTCTCAAGAAAAAAATCCTAGCTCACAAGAATCAAGGTCAATCCCAAGAATCTCTCTAAGAACTCTAAGAATCTTATGAGTTAAGGTATGTTAGATTCTCATCCATGGATCCTTACCTACCATGAAGCTCAAGGATCCTTTTTTAAAATACAAGATTTATGATTTATGATTTCCATGTTTGAATTAGATTGAATTCATGTTCATGATGTTGTTTGAGTTTTAATCCATGATTTAGATTAAAAGTTCCTAGAATTGATTTTAGTATGTGTTGGATTACATGATATTCATGATAAACACTCTAATTTCCAAGTTGATGGTTGTAACCATGTTAAATCTAAGTGTTTATGATTTAATGAACTAGGTATTCTTCTTATGTGTTTGGAAAATTGTCTATGAGAATGAAATAATATCACTATAGCATGGTAACATGTATTCCCCATCCATGTATATGTTAATTCATTACAAGTGTTTGATGAAATGTCTCTATGAATGAATTATTCCCAAGTGACTATTGTTAGGTTATTCAAGATTATGCTTTGCATTACTTTTCATGCTATTGAGTCCTAGGTGTATTTAATACCTGAAAATATAGTTGTTACTTAGAGCCAGCGTCAGTTACAGAAAAGTATCAGTCATTTAGGATCAGTAGTACTCTCAGTCCGTTACAGAACCTGGTAGAATTTAGTCAATTATAGAACTTAGGAAAACTCTATAATCTATGTATCAGTCCAGTCCATTTCAGTATACTCAGTTCAGTGTCTTTCAGTTGGGAGAAGGAACTAGCACCAAGAGAGTGTAGAGGTGACGACTTCTCCCATCAAGAAGGCAGAGTCATTAGTAGAAGTCTCACACTATAGAACTACATAGCCAGCGTAAGGTGTGAGGATTCACCTATCTGATTAAGGCTGGGCTACCTCCCAGGGCTCACCTGTCACATTAGGCTTGACTTTCTATTCAGAGTCACTCATCAAATATGCTTGATCATGGTACTGGAACCCTTCCAACAGGGTTACAGATTGGATCCCACTCAGCTTACTTAAGGGCATATCGGTTAAGTGAGAACTCCTAACATTTTAGTTTCAGTCTTAGTCTTCAAAATAGAACCCAGTTAAGTTCTATAGTATCAGGACTATCAGATATAGTCACTAATTTATTAGTAATTTAGATTATCTATGATCTCAAATTATCAGTATATTCAATTATCATTTATCAAATTTTGTTCTAGTATACCCAGTTACAGTATGCACAGTATGTTCAGTAGTTACAAATTCTCTATGTATGTTAATCCATCTCTTGCATATCATTCAGTTAGTTATTGTTCATGTATATAAACCCTTGCATTCAGTATTACCTCATTTAGCATACCAGTACATTCCCATGTACTGATCATTTACCCGTTTCTTGCGTTATGATGTTTCATATCATAGGTTTGGACACTTAGGTTTATGATCGCACTTAACCATATTCATCCAACAGTAAAAGATATAGTAGTGAGTCCTCATCTATCAAGGATATGCTTTTATTTCAGTACTTCAGCTTAGCAGTATTTTAGTAAATGGAATTAGTTAAGGGATTGTCCCATCAACTTCACTTTCACACAGTTTCAGTTAGAGGCTTTTCAGACTAGATTTTTAAATAATATTTTAGTTTTAGAATTTATTGTTCATTATCAGTATTATAGATATTTTGAAACTTATGGCATTTCAGCCTATTATTTCGCAATTATTTCAGTATTATTGTTCAGTGTTTATAGCAGATATCATTCATGTGTTAGATTATGGTCCTTCGGGGTTACAAGAACCATGTGGCGGCCAGGGGGTAGTCTCGATTCATTACAATATCATAGCAAGTTAGAAGGGCGCTCGGGACTTCATGGTATAGGATGTCCATCACGGTCAGGGCCTCGATTTAAGTCATGAAAAACTTAGTATTAGAGCACGATTAATGGTCCCTAGGTCACTGCAAAATTATGTCTAGTAGAGTTTTTCTTATGGGTGTGTTGTGCACCACAATTATAATCAGGAGGCTGTCGGGCATTTAGGAGTCATTTCTTATTATTTCATACTTTAGTTCTTGGTATATCATTGTACATAAGAGAGTTATCCAAATTCATTTCTTGTACTAATTTCATGGGCCATGCCTCCTTGTTGAGGCAATATAAGTCTAAGAGTCTAGCTCCCTTAGTGATATGGTTCTTTTTTATTGAGTTATCCATAAAAGTTATGAGATAGAACAAGGACTTGAGAGGAGTCTGTTAGTGCTTCAAAGTGTGTTGATTCGAGTGTATACCTTTATCCTAATGAAATCATACTTTTCAGCCTGAGGTGTGAAGTGTATTCAATCACCTTTCAATATTTTTGTTGTAGATGGCATGCATAAGGGTATTGATTTATAGAAGAAGGTTAGAACTATATTTCCACCTGATTAGTAGTATATGTTGAAATGTCATGATCTATTAGTAGGGAGATGGTTCAGAATTTGGTGACATGAAGTCAAAAGGTTAGTAGTCAGAGTGAGGGTGACTTTTGTGTAAATAAGTAGTTTTAGTTGTATAACCGTTGATTGAGCGATGGTTTTCCATTTTATAACGATAGACTAACGTGGTAGAAATATTTGTAGATTGTATGGTAGTCTATGAAGGAAGTGATAGGATATGATTATTTTTTATTAAAAATAGGGAAGGATCTAAGAATAGATAGTAATGGTGATTGTAGAAACTATTTATAGGTTGAACGAAAAGGGGTAGATTAGTCAATAAGTTATGGGTAGAAATTCATTTTTGTACATGGAATATTGAAGGTAGTGGTGATGTATGCATGAGTGAGTAAATATGATGTGGAGGAGTGTAATATATTGATCAGATCGTAATAGGTTATGTTATAATATTAAGATCAAATATCCCTATTATGAATTTACCTCCCTTTGATTGTCTTTACACTAGTAGTTGTAAAATAGTACTGTTTGTGAGAAGATATGTAATATATTTTGACGTGTAGTAGTAATGTCATGGAGGGAGCATGATTATAGGTAGTATTTAAATGAAATAAAGAATTTTGAGTTCATTTTTTGACTATGATGGACTAGTATAGTATGTGGGATGCTTCGTTGGGGGTACATGATTAACGTTAGACTGTAGGCTTGAACGTTAGATTTGAAGTGCGGTGATAAGAATAGTAGCCTAAGACTAGTGAGGTGTATTTTGTGGGAACGAACTTATAGACTTGATATGTGGTATGCAATAGCCTAGGTTGGAAACTTGTTGAATTATGAGTGGTAAATTGTGATGTATATGTATACATGAGAACAATAATAAAATGATGAATTATAATTAAATCATTAAGTGGATAAGAACATGAGTATATAGGAATAAGTTGGGTAGCATGTTGTTAGATAAGGTGTCATGTGTACGAGTGTCATGTGTACCTAGATTTTGTTCTTGAATCTGGTAGTATGGAGAAGTTTGATAAGTTGTTGTATGGTGTTCTTTTGATTTGAACTGAGGAGATATAGGTAGGAAATGTGCGCCATTGGTATAGTTTTAAAAATTTGGTTAAGTTGAAAGTTGTGTGACTAGAGATGTAATGCTAGTAATCTAAAGAATTGAAGATAGAGTGTTAAGTGTTCAGAAGTGTGGGTGTCTATGCCAATGATAATGGTAGTCGTAAGTTAATAACCTTGAGAGTTGGAAAAAATTACAACTAGTGTCCTTGAAGGGGGATGTTCAGTAAGAATGTAATATTCTTAAGTTATTGAGGGGAGTTTGTGTTCATGTGTATATTGATACCCCTTTTGTGATAAGGAGAGCGGAGGCGTATGCTTTTGAAATTGAGAGTTGTAGAGTGATGGCTATAGAGGCTAGCGAAAGTTAAGAGTAGCATTTTTGGAAAGCGAGGCATTCAAAGTATAGTTTATTAGGGAGTGTTTAGAGTTTAAGCATATGGTAATGTCTCTTTTGTGTTGACAGTTGTGGCTATAGATTTTGATATGAGGTTATGTCCGCAAGTCTAGAAGTGTGACGTTGATATAAGGGAGAGATGATGGATTAAAGTAGTTCCCGAAAGTTCTTGTAGTGTCAAGTTTCAAGTAAGAATCATGTTAAATTAATTCCTATTCAAGCAAGCTCCTTCTACTTTAATTTTAATGGACATCTACCATCATCTTATGTATTCAAATTTTACCTATATCTAAGGTTTGAGATCTCTATGTACCTTATGTCATGTTCCGACCTCCAAACTAGAAGAAATAATGTCCCATAGTAATCTTATATTCCAAATATCAAAGCTCTATGTTATGTTGATCATAATCCATAAGAAAAATTCATGTCTGACAAAATGCTTGGTTCTAAGAAACTGGGCTTCCTAAATATTACTATTTAATTTTATGTTGGGATTACCCAAAATGATAAAGTTGTGCGAACTTATAACTTTTTCAACTCTGAAAATGAGAAGCGATAGCTTCGAGTAGAATTCCTTGTCTCAATCATTGACTTCTTAAATCCCAAACTTATGTTATACGACTCATGATGTAAGGAATCATACTATGTAGTGTTTATGCCAGAGCGACTCTCTATTTATGATCCTGAACCTTGATATATGAAGCACTTTGTATATATTGTATTCTACCTTTATCTCATATCCCACCTTGAGTAGTTCAAAGAGTATAGGTTATAATCGAATAGTGTTACTCCTTTCCTTGAGGCCTATGCTCGGTTCCCTCCATGACCCTTCGAATGATAGTATGATAGTTGTTATGAAAGAGTAGTAATGACTTAGGGAGGAGGAATAGATGTTCTTGAATGTGAAAATTTGATTTGATCTGTTTAGCTAAGGTTATTAAAGATAGGGAAAAGAAGGGGGATGGACTTTCATTATGTGAAATAGTTAGGAAAGAGATATATGGCAAAAAAAATTTATGAAAGTTATTGAATTTGCTGGTCTTAGTGGGGGGAATTCAATGAAGTGGGTGTAGTAACGTGTAACGCCCCGAGTCTGTACCCTGGATGCTACACAGTGCTAGCGACCCCGAAGGACCACCAGCTAACCCATGACTGGTACTTACTCTAAGCACTGTATAATAATAACACTGTAATAGAAACCTATCTGAAATAAATGCGAAAGTGAGGATGCAAATGCCATAACTTTCATAACTGAAAACCAATACTAAATACTAAAACATATGTCTGAAATACTCCAGTCTGAAAGCCTTTAACTGTATAAATTATTGAGTTGATGGGACAAGCCCCCAACTAACTCCAACTACTGAAAACTGCATTGAAATACTGAAATAATACTCTATCCTTGAACTATGAGGACTCACAACTAAGGTCGTTGCTAATAGACTGGGCTGCTAAGCACGGTCAGGAGCCCATGGGTCTGAACCTATGATATAAGACATCATAGCAAAAAACAAGGTATGCATCAGGTCTTTGAATGTACTGGTATGCTAAGTGAGGTAGACTAATATGCATGGGTTAATGTGTATGAACAATAACTGACTGAGTAACATGAACATAACTGAATGAGAGAACATACATGAATACATAAAAAATAATAGAGATCATGTTAACACTAGTTACTGAACTTTGAATACTAATTAACTGATATATGAGTTTATTGATAACTGAGTGACTTTTTCTGACAGTCCTGATTGATAATTCGGTGACTATTTCTAACAGTCCTGATTCTGTAGAACTGAACTGAGTTCTATACTAAGCTGGGTGAATGTATATGACAGTCCTAATTTTGTAGAACTGAACTAATTTCTAAACTAAGACTGAAACTGAAACCTAAATTATGGGAGGTAATAATCTAACTGATAGCCCCTCTCTGAATGGATTGGGGTCCAACCTATACCCCATTAGGAAGGGTGTTAGTACCGTTCCACAGATAAAGATAAGTTGTGAGTCAACCCTCTCTGACAGGAATCTATTTCGTCAACCCTCAATGGCAAGAAAACTCATATAAGATGTATCAACCCTAGTCTGGCAGGAAGATATGTCATCCTACGCTGGCTACGTAGTTCTATAACGTAGGGATTACTACTAAGGGTCAAACCCTATTCTAGTAGAAATGCCCCTATCCCTGGGTTTGTTCGGTGTTGAATCCTAGTCCCAACTAAATATACATTGAATTGATTTCTAGTGCATACTAGGATTGACTAAATTGTTACTGATCGTAGTGTCTAACTAAACTGAACTAAGTTGACTAGGTTCCGCTAACTGATGGAGTACTGTTGAATCTAGTTAACTGACTAAGTTCTCTGAGTTCTTATCTGAATACTGAACTGAGACTATGACTGATTATTGAGTACTACTTTTTGTAACACTACTGATACTGTTGTGTAACTACTGTAAATCTAGGTAAATAGCTAGATTTGCGGGTATTGAATACCCCTAGGACTTGATAGTATGAAAAGTAAAGCATAGAATAAACATAAAATGTATAACACTATTCACTTGTTCATAACTCATCCATAAAGACATTTTATGAAACACTTATAAGGCATAAGTTTACACATACACTAGCATGTCATGATTTTTTCCCATTTAGTTCACATGAGCACTTTAACAAATGCTTGGGGAGCACCAATATGCACATCATACTAAACAACATGTAGGCATCATAACATCAATTCCCAAATTCAAAAATTCAATGGCTTCAAC
Organism: Capsicum baccatum var. pendulum; assembly: GCA_030864225.1. Taxonomy (NCBI): domain Eukaryota; kingdom Viridiplantae; phylum Streptophyta; class Magnoliopsida; order Solanales; family Solanaceae; genus Capsicum; species Capsicum baccatum. Next base: position 248,276,140 of record CM061558.1, read on the forward strand.
ATAAATTCACATGATACTACACACATGATAATTAATTCTACATGAAACTTGTAATAAACCATGGATTAGATACCCAATTACCATTATAATCGTGAATACACTTAAATATAATCATGGAAATCATGAAATCAATCTACTTGCAGATTAAAAGAGTTTTTTGGACTCCAAGGGTGAAACGAACCCTTGGACGATCACATCACATACCTTAGTACTTGAATTAATGAAGGTTGAGGGTGAGTTCTTAAAACTTGAACCTTGAATTAGAAGTCCGAGGATTGTGTTCTTGAGTAATTTTGAGAATAGTGAATGGATTTTGCCTCTAAAGTGGCTAAATATCATATTTTCGAGGGCTGATAGTTGTGGGAAAATAACCCAAATACACCTGAGGATGCGGCTTTTTAATGACTAAAAATAGGCCTAGTGATGCTCAAACCGATATATCGTATCAATAGGATAGATGGGATGGACGACGCGCTGCATTAAGTATGCATCGGTTCACCAAAAATTATACTGGGAGCTGGGGAAAAATATTCTTCAATGCTATAGGTGATGCGGCGCATTGAGATCACATTGAGACACTGGTTAGGACTCCCAAACATGCTCCAAACGATGTTTGAAAAATCTGAAGCTCATCCGAGAACACCTACTGACATTCCTGATCATAAAATAACTTAAAGATAGACATTTAATAGTCGTCAGGGTCACGAAATAAGATTGCCAACTGTGAAAGCTAAAATAACTCTAAGTATGAATACTTAGCTAAAATTTTCCAAGTCTGGGACCCCTTAACAAGCTTTAAAGGACTCAATTAAGCTTAGGATTTTGTGGGGTCTTACAATATCTCTCCCGTGGGAACATTCGTCCTCGAATGAGACCGACTAAGATGGGAGAACTGATATACTTAAAGTACATACTGGACCTACACAACTGAAGCATGATTTCACAGCTAGGACTACTGATATACTCAATTATCATACTGAACATGCATAATATTTGAATGATTTCATAACTAATATTACTGATAAGCTGATCTTGTATACTGAACATACATATCTGATGCATGAGTACGTGACTAATCTGATTCATGAATACATGACTGAGTATGCCACGTTACTTGATTCGAAGTTAGTAACTACATTTGAACTTGAAATTAAATAAATTTAAGGAAAACTATTACCTTGAGCGTCTGAGTTTGCGGAGAAGAGGTGAGGATACTTGGTCCCTCAATGGACTGATTCTGCCAAAAAACTTTGACTAGAGGGACTTCTTTGTTCCTCAATCTAAAAATCAAGGATTTAGATTGGAATTACCTCATCAAAGAGGTTTTTCTAAATATCTTTACCCTCTGCAGGTACTACAACTTCTGGGTCACCTATGCATTTATTTAGCCAGGAGACATGAAACACTGGGTGCACTGAAGCTAAGTCTGAAGGTAACTCAAGCTCGTAAGCTACCTTTTCAAAATGGTTAAGAATTTTGTAAGGACCGACATATCGAGAACTGAGATTTCCCTTCTTTCCAAACCTCCTTACTCCTTTCATAGCAGAGTTTTTAAAGTAAACATAGTCACTAATCACAAACTCGAGATCCTTTCTATGCACGTCAGCATATGATTTTTGTCGGTTCTGAGATGTCTTAAGCCTTTCCCTAATCAACTGACCTTTTTCTAAGGTATCACATACCAAGTCAGGACCTACCACTATGGCATCACCCACTTCTAACCAACTAATGGAAGATCTATATCTCCTCCCATAGAGCACCTCAAATGGAGCCATCCGAATGTTGAAATGGTAACGGTTATTATACGCAAACTCAATCAATGGCAAATGGTCATACCAACTGCCTTTAAAGTCAATGACACATGCTCTTAGCATATCTTCTAGAGTCTGGATGGTCCTTTCTACTTGACCATCTATCTGAGGGTGGAATTCTATACTGAGGTGAACTTGGGTACCAAGATCCTTTTAGAAGGCTTTCCAAAAATGAGAGGTAAATCGGATACCTCTATCTGAGATGATGGAAAATGGAACTTCATGAAATGTGACCAATTCTCTGGCATAGAGCTTGGTATAATACTCAGCTGAATAAGAGGTATGGACTGGTAAGAAATAAGTTGACTTGGTCATCTATGATAACACAAACTGAATCATACTGACGATGAGTACGGGCCAAACCCATCACAAAGTCCATCTTCACTTTTTCCCATTTCCATATAGGAAAACTGAAATCCTGCATGGAGCCACTAGGATTCTGCTGTTCAATCTTAACCTGCTGACATATTGAGAATTTAGCTACAAACCCTACAATATCTCTCTTTATCTCACTCCACCAAAAGACTTTCTGCAAGTCGCGGTACATCTTAGTGGACCCTTGACGAATAAAGTAGCGTGCACCATGCGTTTCTGCAAGAATCTGCTGCCTCAAGTCATTGGCACACATAGCTGACCCTGGCAACGCAATACACCATCTCCCCCTAAGGAGAAAACCTCTATTTTCTAATCTCAGACTGACTTTTCAACTTAACTAGACTGGGATCTCTGTCCTGCTTTTCCTTCACCTCAGAAACCAGAGATAATTTTGAACTACTCTGCACCCATACACTACCTTCTTCTGAATCAACTGAGAGGAAACCTAGTCGGGTAAGCTGATGAACTTCCTAAACTAACTTTTTCTTATTATCTTCCACATAAGTAGTACTACCCATAGACATCCTACTGAGAGCATCAACCACTACATTAGCCTTGCCCGAATGATATAGGACACTCATGTCATAGTCTTTCAACAACTCTATCCACCTTCTCTGACAGAGGTTTAGGTCTTTCTGAGAGAACACATACTGGAGGCTCTTATGGCCAGTGAATACATCAATATGTACCCCACACATATAGTGTCTCTAAATCTTTAACCTACTACTAACTTAAGATCATGAGTGGGATAGTTCTTTTTATGGGGCTTCAGCTGTCTAGAGGAATAGACTATGATCTTACTTCTCTGCATCAAAACATACCCCAAACCAACTCTGGATGAATAACAATATATCACAAACCCATCTAAACCATCTGGTAGAGTCAAAATTGGTGCTATAGTGAGTCGAGTCTTCAACAACTAAAAACTATACTCACCAGAATCTGACCACTGGAAATTGACTTTCTTCTGAGTCAATCTGAACATAGGGGATGCATTAAAAGAAATTCCTTCCACAAACCATTGGTAATAGTTTGCCAAGCCCAAGAAACTCCAGATATCTAATGTAGAGATGGGTCTGGGCTAGTTTCTCACTACTTCAGTCTTTTGGGGATCAACTCTAATGTCATTACCAAAAATGATATGGCCAATGAAAGCTACTTATCTTAGCCAAAATTTGCACTTACTAAATTTGATGAACAAATGATGGTTTCTATGTGTCTGTAACACTATTCTGAGATGTTCTGCATGATCATGTTCACTACGGGAGTAGACAAGAATGTCATCAATAAAGACTATGATGAACATATATAAGTACTTCTTGAACTCACTGTTCATCAAGTTCATGAAAGTTGTTGGGGCATTAGTGAGACCAAATGACATGACTAGGAATTCAAAGTGGCAATACCGAGTTTTGAAAGCTATTTTTAGATTGTCATATTTTATGACTCTGAGCTATTGATAGCTTGATCTGAGGTCTATCTTAGAAAATTAACTAGCACCCTGAAGTCAGTCAAACAAGTCATTGATTCTGGAAAGTGGATACTTGTTCTTGACCATGAATTTATTCAACTGATGGTAGTCTATACACATTCTAAGAGAATAGTCTTTCTTACGCACGAATAGAACGGGTACACCCTAAGGGGATATGCTAGGTCTGATGAATCCCTTATCTAGGAGATCCTTCAACTATTGTTTTAATTCTTTGAGTTCTAATGGATCCATTCTATATGGAGGAATAGATATGGGCTGAGTATCTGGAAGAAGGACTATTTTGAAGTCAATATTCCTCTCCGGAGAAACTCCTTAAAGATCTTTCGGAATTCACATACTACTGGAACTGACTCAATACTGGGAGTATTGGAAATAGCGTCCATGACTCGAACAAGATGATAGAAAAATCCCTTAGATATATTATTTCCTTGCCCATAGGTAAGAAATAAGTGTACCCTATGTGTTGAGGTACTACCCCTCCTTTCTAGGACAAGTTCATTTGGAAACTAAAATTGGACAATTTTGTTTCTGTAATCAACTGAGGCATAGCATGAATGAAGTCAATCCATACTAAGAATGACATCCAAATTTGTCATCTCAAATTCTACTATGTTTGCTGAAATGACTTTCTGAGATATTATGATCGTACAATTGTTGTATACCCGTTAGGCTATGTTAGATTCATCCACTGGGGTAAAGACTAAGAAATGCTCTACTAGGATATCCAAAATGAATCTGAAGTCAATATCTATATAAAGAGTTACAAAATACAAGAAAGCTCCTAGATCTAGCGAAGCGTAAGCATGCAAATGATAAACTTGTAACATACCAGTGAACACATTAGGATAAATTTCCTGATCCTGTCGAGACTGAAGTACATAGAGTCTATTTGGGTGTTGCACAGTGGTGGCACTGGAAGTGGTACCTTGCTTATTCCGACAATCAGACCGATTTAGGGGACAATTATAATGACTCTGCAAACTCACCTGAAGACACTGTCTAACCCTATGGCCTATCTTGTCATATTCAAAACATACATCGCTGCTAGCTCTACAGATATCCTGATGGTTTTTGCCACATTTCTAGTAGAGAGGATTTATTCAGGCGCTACTAACACTACCCTGGGGTTTAGGGCATGATACCCTATCTCTATTGTCGTCTCTAAATTTTGACACTGGATAAGTAGCTGAGGATGGATCTGGAACTAAATATTTTGGGTAGAATAGAGAACGATTCCCGCCCTCTGACTTAGGCTGAGTAAAGTTGATGCTACCTGGTCTAGCTCTCTTGCTCTCCCTCTCCTTCTCTTTATTCTTAGCCTCCTCTATTTACTAAGCGTGGACCACGAGCCTTGATATATCTATCTCCCTAATCAGTATTACGGTCCTACATTCCTTGACCACACTGTTAGACACACCTGAAACAAACTTACTCATCTTAGATATGCTATTTTCTACCACATGAGGGGCATATCTGGCTAACTGAGTAAACTTAAGAGAATACTCTTGTACTTTCATATTTCCCTGCTTTGGATTAATAAACTCTAAAACCTTCGCTCCTTTCAACTCTAGAGGGAAGAACCTAGCTAGAAAAGCAATAGCAAACTCTTCCTATTCTATGGGCCCTGCATCTGTAGCCCTCTCTGCTTTTCACTATTTGAACCACGAGTGAGCCACATCCTATAACTGATATGCATCCAACTAAGCACTTTCACTAGCAATCATCCTCAAAATATCTATAACTTTCTGTGCCTAATCAAGAAATTCTTATGGGTCTTTATCTGATTTCGACCCAGTAAAAGAGGGAGGTTCATTTGGGTAAAGTCTCAAATCCTAGCTGCAGCAGTATTTGCTACTGTATTGGTCGGAATGGTTGTTAGGTATTCATTTTGGGCTACCACAGAATGAGCAGGGGTGGTGAAAGCTTCTCTGAATTCCATATGGGAGACATACTTGTCCAGAGAATCTGGCTGGACGGGCTAATGTGTTCGTTGATTTCCTATTCTTTTTCTATTCATTTTTTGAGGCATGTTCTATAAATGGAAAGGAGAAAAAAGATTAGACTAAGAGTTTAATTTAAGCTTATGCTCACTTGCACGACATGAATACTGAGAGAAGGGAAACTTTTCCTCAAACATTTCATAGCCTCCTATCCATAAGTGTAGCGCTACACACCTATGCATAAGACTCTACTAGATGCGGCTTTCAGATTTTCTAGGAGTATGTTGAACCTTAGGCTATGATACCAAGTTTTTAACACCCCGAGTCTGTAACCCAAACACTACACGGTGCTAGCAACCCTGAAGGACCACCAGCTAACCCATGACTGGTACCTGCTGTGAAAACTGTATAATAATAATACTGTAATAGAAACCTGTCTAAGATAAATATGAAAGTGAGGCTGTAAATGCCATAAGTTTCATAACTAAAAACCAATACTGAATACCAATAACTGAATACTAAAAAACATGTCTGAAATACTTTAGTCTGAAAGGCTCTAACTATCTGAATTATGGAGTTGATGGGACAAGACCCCAACTAACTTGGACTACTAAAAACTACACTAAAATACTAAAATAATACTCTATCCTTGAACTATGAGGAATCACCACTAAGTCTGCTGCTGATAGGCTGGATTGCTAAGTACGGTCAGGAGCCCGTGTATCTAAACCTATGATATAAGACATCAGAGCATAAAAGAAAGATATGCACCATTACTTTGAATGTACTGGTATGCGAAGTGAGGTAGGATAATATGCAGGGGTTCATGTGCATAAAAAATAACTGACTGAGTAACATAAACATAACTGAATGAGAGAACATGCATGAATACATAAACTATAAATGGGATCATGTTAACACTAGTTAGTGAGTTTTGAATATTAATTAACTGAAATCAGAGTTTACTGATACTGTATTACTGATAACTAAGTAACAATTTTTGACAGACCTAATTGATAATTGGTTGACTACATCTGACAGTCCTGATTTTGTAGAACTGGACTGTGTTTTATACTAAGACTAAAACTAAAATTGAAATTATGGAAGGTAATCATCTAATCGATATGCCCCTCTGGCAGGAAGATATCTCAACCTACGCTGGCTATGTAGTTCTGTAATACAGGGATTGCTACTAAGGGTCAAACCCTATGCTGGCAGGAATACCCCTATCCCTAGGTTCGCTTGGTGTTGAATCTTACTCCCAACTAAATAAATGCTGAACTAATTTATAGTACATACTAGGATTTACTTAAATGTTACTAATCGTATTGTCTAACTAAACTGAAATGAGTTCACTGGGTTACGCTAATTAACGGAGTACTATAGAATCTGGTTAACTGACTAAGTTCACTGAGTTTTGAACTGAATACTGAACTGAGATTGTGACTGATTATTGAGTACTATTATTCGTAACACTACTAATACTGTTCAATAACTACTGTAACTCTAGGTAAACAACTAAATTTTCAAGTATTGAATACACCCAGGACTCGATAGCATGAAAAATACAGCATAAAGTAAATTTAAAAAGCATAACACTATACACTTGTTCATAACTCATCCATAGAGACATTTTATCAAACACTTGTATGGCATAAGTTTATGCATATACTAGCATGTTATGATTTTTCCCCATTTAGTTCACATGAGCACTTTAACAAATGCTTGGGAATCACCAATATGCACATAATACTAAACAACATATAGACATCATAACATCGATTCCCACATTCATAAATTCAATGGCTTCAACATAAATTACCATAATACTATGCACATGATAATAAATTCCACATGAAAATTGTAATAAACCATGGATTAGAAACCCAATTAACATTATAATCGTGAATACACTTAAATCCAATAATGGAAATCATTAAATCAATCTACTTGAAGTTTAAAAATGTTTCTTAGACTCCAAGGGTGAAAGGAACCCTTGGATGAAAACATCACATACCTGAGTACTGAAATTAATAAAGAATGATGGTGAGTTCTTGAATCTTGAACCTTGAATTAGAAGTCCTAGGGTTTTGTTCTTGAGTAATTTTGAGAATAGTAAATGAATTTTGCCTCTAAAGTGGATGTATCTCGTGTTTTGGGGGGCTAATAGACGTGGGAAAATGACCCAAGTACCCCTGAGGATGGGATTTTTTAATGACTAAAAACAGGCCTAGTGAGGTGTAGACCAACGCACTACGTTGATGGGATTGACGCACCACATCAGTTCACTAAAAATTACACTAGGAGCTGAGGAAAGTATTCATTGAAGCGGCGTGTTGAGATCGCGTCGATACACTGGCTTGGACTCCTAACCTTGCTTCAAATGATATTCAAAAAATCTAATATTCATCCGAGAACAGCTACTGACATTCCTGATCATGAAGCAACTTAAATGGTCATAAGGGTCGCGAAATAAGAGCTCCAACTATGAAGGCTAAAATAACTCTAAGTATGAATACTTAGCTAAAATTTTCTAAGTCTGGGACCCCTTAACAAGCTTTAAAGGACTGAATTAACCTTAGGATACATAATGATAGGCTTTAATGTTATGATTGATTAAAACACAACCCATGTACTATGTAGATTAGTATTCCCTAAATTAAAACTCGAGTGTTTTGATGGTAGTGATAAGGTAAAGAAATATTTTTGAAGAGATGTACAGTATGGAGTCCCATAGTTTAAGCTAGTATGTCTTTTCTCCGAGTTAGGATTCAGCCTAGAATTACTATATAGGGGAACTCAAACTGTTGTGATTAGAATTGTTATGGGAGAATTGTAAGTTGGAAATGATGAAGTGTGTTATTTGTTGTTTGGGGCATAGTTGAGTAGTGTATCTCAATTTTGGGTCTATTAGTTGTATCTTGAAAGGTAGAGAATGCCTCTATTTCTTATGTTTCGTAAAATCTTATTTCATGATTAGTACCAATATAAATCAGGTATATGATCACCAAATAAACTCATGCCTTATGTTGTGATGGTTATGATTCATAAAACTCATGTGCAAGATCATCCCTATGTATAAGTCTCATTACCTTGCTCTTCGTGCTTACATATTTCACTAGGGATTGTCATGAAGCTCTTTTGATGCCTTTCCATATTTCGGTGAGGAAAAGTGTTCAATGTGAGATTATATTGTTTATTCCACACTTGTATAGCTTCAAAAAGTCCTTACCTATCATTCGGGAATGAATGATCCTAGGGGGAGATAATGTAACACCCCTGCACTTTTGAACTATAAAAATTAAACTATTGTTCCTACGTCTGGAAGATCTAATAGAAATTATTTCCAAGTGAGAATAATTGCCATGATCTCTATCATCGTGTTTTAAGTGTTTTAGATCTGAAAAATCTTCATAGGAATCACTTATAGCAATGTTGAGCTATGGACATTTGTTGGGCCAAATCTTTGTATTTGATTTTAAAAAGGTCTAATTTGAATGTATATAACTTTCAATACATGTAGAATTTTGCACCTCAAGACCCGTAAAATTGTAGATAATTGAGTCAACTTTCCAATGCTATCAATTTCACTATAATCCGATACTCGAGAAAAAAGTTATAGCCATTTTTGTGATAGAAGTAGTGAGGTCGCATGATTAAAGCACGTCGCGCGCTCCAATGCCCAACCCTAGTTTACATCTATTGGTTCCATGATTTTAAGGGTTTTTTTTCTTTTTTTCCCTTATAACTCCAAGTCCACTCCCGATAACTATCAACGGGTGATATTTTCCTTCTATTTCATCAATTAAACATCTCATATCCTCTCAAAAACAAAACCCTAGTTCCTCCCCTAAAGATCAAGAATCAAGCTACTAAGTCAAGAATTCCAAGGGAAAAGTCAATATTCAGGTTCTATTATTTGAACTAAGTAATCTAAGGTACGTGGGGTTTTCCTAAACTACATGGGTATGGTGAAATCATTTTAATAATGTTTAACTGTTGAGAAATCATGAATTTACAAAAGGGTTTTGAATTTGTATATACAATTATGCATTGTGAACTGATACGCCCAAATTACAGCTCTCGTTAGAAAGTGTAAGCGGTCGCTGTCAAATATAGAACACAATTGGGTTGGGTGTCGAATCCCATAGGGAATACTCTGGTCACTAAGTGTTGCAATTATTAGTAGACTGTTGGTCAAAAATTCCAAGGAAAAAGGGGGGTATGGTTTAGGCATGAATTAATATTATCAAAGTAACGATGGAATGATTTGTGTAGTAAGATTTAATCACAGAGATTGATAAGTTAGGGTTATGTCCACCTTGTAAGTTCTACTTCTCTATTAACTATGAGTAACGCGGAATTTAGACATGCATGCACTTATAGAGAATCGTATTCTAATTCTAAATCCAAGTGTTTCTCAACCATCAAGGATTTATTTCACTTTAGCTCTCTCGAGCCTAAAGTGTATACTAATGGTACGAACTCTCCAAGAAGTTTATTCAGTTATGGCATTAACGCGTAAATAGAGGTTAGAAGCCCTATTTCCTTGTCACACTCTCTTTTCCAAACATGTAACTTTTCTCTCCAACAAGTTAAAGCTATAATGGCGTATTCTCTATGTTTGCAACCATAAGAATTCAATCAAAATGAAGAGAGTAATGATATAAGTAGCATAACACATCAATAATTCACAAACTCATAGTTAATAGATAGTATCTTACGAGGTTTTCATAACCCTAACAGAAAAGTTTAGCTACTCATGAATACAACGGAAAACAAAGTAGACATCATCATGATACCAAAACTCGAATAATCTCACGATGGAGATGTTTTGGCGTCAATACGAGGATGACGTGATTCTCCCTATCCGTTCCTCACGTAAGCCGTGTTTTGTGCCTAAACTATGACAGAATCTGAAAATTGAATAATGACTGAATAATTGTGAATCATGTTGAAAACTTCAGCAATAAGGTTTTTATAACATCCTTTTCTACTAAGTTGCTACTGCATCCTTAAGTATTTAAAAATGCTGAGTTTGCCCGGGAAAAAGTTCTCATGCATCACATTTAGTCCAAAAGTTGCCTTCCCTCTTATGTGAAGTTTTCCTTTGCTGCTTATAGGTCCACAAAGTGCTGAAATCTTCATCATTAGTACCTGAAAACATGCTAATCATATTGGTCAGCTCACTTAAAGGAAAATGGACTAAAAGTGCAAGAATTATATATTTTATCCTCAAAACTTAGCTAAAACATGGGTAAATTATGGTGCTTAGACGTATAAATACACCCAACATCACCACCCCACACTTAAAGCTTTGTTCGTCCTCGAACAAAATATTACATCCATGCAAACACTCAACTATAATTTCATAATAGCAACACAAAATGTTCAACAAGACATGCACGACAATCATTAACAAAGAGTAGGTTTCTTGATCACTACTAAAAACAACTCAACCTCCAACATAGACTCATTAGGATGGTTAATTTGTATCCATAAGCTAAGCCACAAAGAATCATATAAAACCACCCAAAAATCATCAACCATGTGTGTATCACACAAGATATCACCCATAATCACTCACAGTTTTGCATTTTTCGAAACATGGGTATAAGAGTCTCCTTGCTCTCACTCTCACAAAGAATTCTTATATTGCAACTGATGACCATAGGATTTCCCTTAGTTTAATGCTCCACTAATATCAGAATGCTAGGCTTAGGATCAAATAGGTCTTTACAGGCTGTAATGTAGGCTAAGGGACAGGTAGGACTATTTTGGCCAGAAATAGTGACTATGTTCCCTAAGCGCTTTAATACACCACATTAAGCCATTTACAATATCTTTTAACAACCCCTCTACCTTTCTTTCATCTACCAACCCCTTTTCACCTATTTTGTTATTCAATCATAAATACAACTATCTTTCTATTTTTCATTTTTAATTATTTTATTTTTTCCATTTTTTCTTTTCTTTTCATTTTTATTTTTCATTTTTAATTATTTTATAAAGCACTCTATGATAGCCAATTTTTTTTTCACAACATTTTCAAGTACCAATACACTCTGAGGCATCACTCTCACCATTTTTCTCTTATTTTGACACATGACTCTACACTTTAAACTGCTTAGGAATTTGGATCAAATTATGGTCTTGAAAAAAAATGGATTAGGCTACATACGAGGCTGTCAAAGAAAATAGCTAAAGGCTAAAAGGGGGTTAACTAGGACAATGTACAAAGATAGGTAAAAAGAAGGTAAACAATTTAAGGGCTGCCAAAGAAATGCCTAAATCATCTCCTAAACTCACACTCTTTATTTCGCTTCACACACACACCAGGCAAGTTCTAGCATCAGTCACAACAAAGAATATAAAATAACCTCACATACACAAGGCACATGGTCAACTTCATTGGGAGTAGTATAGATTCTTGACCCAACAGATGAATGAATTAAACCATAACAATTTATCACACAGTGAGTCACAACTTAGAGCCTAAGTGTCTCAATAGAAATGATTTAGCACAAACTCTTGTTATAACACCATGTCGTCTATCAGAACAGTTCCATGCAAAGTCTAAAATCTAACAAAAACAAGAATAAATGTAGGCAAAGAAGTACAATACAGTATACAAATACCCTCACCCCACACTTAGATGGGACATACTGCCCTCAGTGGAAATAAATAAGGAAAACCTGATTAGTCGGACTCCTCTTCTATGTCTGGGGTCATACCCCCTGCGTCGAAATTATCATCAGAGTTGTCCTCCACATCTGAGTCTGGCAGTCAGTCTTCCCTTCCTCCTCTAGAAGCCACTTGATTCCAAAAGTGCGTCGAGGTATTTGCAGAGAGGAGGACTCAGTTTGCTCTTTTCTTGACCTTTCTGTGAGGTGGACACTTTTTCTTTTCCTTGTCGTCCTTTTAGGGCCATTCTTCCTGAGATCACAATCGAGTCATGTTAGCTTCATCTCGGAAGATTCAATCGAAAAATAAACAGTAACGGCACCACCCCACACTTAATTTGTTGGCACAGACTAATTAAGTGAGTGATGTCGATTACTCAGACTTCATCGACATACATTTAGGCAATATATTCCAACAACATGTTTAGCACAGTCATACTTACATGTAATCTTGACTATACTTTCATGTTTGGATTAATGCACTTTTTGAACAAGACTACCACATAGAGATCATATCATGTTATTACATAGAAATAATCACACCATCTTATGCTTGTGGTCAATCATGATCGATATCTCAATGAACGAGTCATTCAAACATTCAAGCTTTCAACTTTCAAGATTATGTATTAGCTTCACAATTTCAACTTCATGGAAATATGACAGTGTATAACAAACAAGAACAATTTGGAACAAAGTCAAGAACACCCACACGTATTCTTTCACTCAACTAGATGTATCATAATAAACCAACCACATTCTAATCACCAACACCACTTCAAAATCTAATAAATCATTATAAACGTAGCATTTCAACAACTACAGAATATAAAAGAATAACTTTTATGATGATGGATTCGGAAGATGAGCTTGCAAGATTAGATGAGCAAAAACAAAAATTTTGAAAGAATTGGGGATCTTGGGCGGCGCCAATGTTGAGCAAACAATGGAATTGTGTTCTAAGATTAGGGATCTATTTAACGACTATGCCATGGGTCGGGTTTGATCCATGTACAATCGGGTTAGGAGGCAAAAAATGATAAGTAGGCGGCGCCTAATGCTTTGCCTATGCTTAGCATAGGCGGCGACTTTGTCAATGCCTAGTTGAGCATAGGCGGCGCCTTTGTCAATGCCTAGTTGAGCATAGGAGGCGCCTTTGTCAATGCCTAGTTGAGACAGTGAGCATAGGCAATGGCATAGGCGGCACCTATGGCATTGCCTAGATTTACCTAGGCAATGCCTTGTCTGTTGCCTAGATTGGCATAGGCAATGCCTTGTTCATTGCCTAGATTATCATAGGCATTGCCTTGTCCATTGCCTAGATCAGCATAGGCAATGCCTAACCGATAGCCTTTGCTCTTTCATTTCTAACTTACCACCTTTAACATGGCTCACTTTCAAATCAAAATTTGGTACTAATCCCCTCTTTTGTACGTCTTACACCTAACCTTAATCAAAAATAACAAAAACGATTAGAAGGATGGGTTGCCTCCCACCAAGAGCCTTAGTTTTGGTCGTGGCTCGACTCTTCTTTTTGGATTTTTATTTAACAAAAGCAAACTCCTAGTAAAACAAAACGATTAAAAATTATTGGTTGCCTCCCATGTAGCGCTTGATTTATTTTCGCGGCACGACATAGTTATCTCGATTACTTAGTCTTCATCGAGATATATGGACCATCATTTTCTGAATGGATTCAGACGACGCTGATGCTTAATAGTGGGTACACAATCTTCCTATAGCTGAATCTTGTGCATACCTATCCCAGGAGGGATACCAATTATACCAGCAATGGTCCACCAAATAGCTCTCTTGTACCTTTTATGAACAGAGATGAGAGCCGCTACTTGCTGTTTACCTAAATCAGCCTCAACAATAACCGGAAGTGTATTTCCACTTCCCAAGAACGCATACTTTAGATGACTGGGCAGCTTCTTCAATTCTAGCACTGGTGGCTCTTCAATGTATGATTTCGCTTGTTGTGAAGGTCGATTCTTAAGATCAAGGTCCAGCTTCTTAGTAGCATGAGAATATGAACCCACTCCTGTTAGAGCGCAAATAGTTTCTTCATATTCTTCAACATCCTCACGCTCAGAATTCAAAAGTACAGCAGACAATGGCTCAACAGTAAGCTGCTTCTCTACAAATAATTCTTTCTCATCCTCATAATGAACATCAGCTACAGAGAACACATTCATATCCTTAATCTGCTTCATTGATTTGCATACATCAAAGCGGACCGCTTCGTCATTCAATCGAAATAAAAGCTCATTACCTCTTAAATCAATAAGCACACTTCCTGTTGCGAGGAAAGGACGACCCAAGATTATAAAAACTTCAGAATCCACCTCACAATCCAAAATAACAAAGTCTGCAGGAAAAATAAAGGTAGAAACCATCACCAGTACATCATATAAGACACCAACAGGTCATTTTACCGACCTATCTGCCATCACGAGCCGCATATTGGTTGGTGTAGGATCACCCAACCCCAACTTTCTGTAAATGGATGGCGGCATCAAATTGATACTAGCTCCCAAATCGCACAAGCCTTAGCAAAATCCAAAGATCCCACCGTGCAAGGAATAGTGAAAGCACCAGGATCTGCCTTCTTCTATACTAAAGATCTCATGGCAATTGCACTGCAACGATGAACATCATCTGCCATTTCATAGTTTGCTGCCCGCTTCTTTGTCAAAAGGTCCTTCATGAATTTGGCGTACCCAGGCATCTGTTCCAGCGCCTCCACCAAAGGCACATTAATTGTCAGCTGCTTCAACATAGTCATGAATTTACTGAACCTTGTATCATCAGCTTTCTTCTTCAGTCTCTGAGGAAAAGGTGGTGGTGGAAGGGAAAGAGTTTTCTCCACCACTTCCTTTTTATTCTGATTCCCTTTATCAATCTTTTCAGACTGCTAACCTCTAGGTGTAGTATCATGAACATTCTCATTCTGATTTTCAGCTTCTACAGAATCATCACAATCAGCTTCAATAACATTCTCTTCTATATTATCAACCACCGGCTTGCCTTTGGATGGATTTTCCAATACCTTACCACTCCGGGTAGTAATAGCCAAACATGATCCATCGTTCCTTAGATTTTGCACAGTGTCACTAGGTAAAGTGCCAGTTTTTCATTGATTGAATGCCACGGATAGTTGACTCATTTGTTGTTCCAGCTGTTTTATTGCAGTGGAATGCGAGTCAACCAATCGCTTCATTAAGGACAAATCATTTTTTACTTCAGTCACTCCCGTGTTGGTTGCCTCCACTCCTTTCAAAAGCTTAGCCATCATATCTTCCATAGACATCTTCCCAAAGCCAGACGAAGCAGCTTCACGATTTCCAGGAGGAACATACAAACCACTCCTGTTAGTCTTATTCTTCCAACTCTCTTGGTCTCAGTCCTTGTATCCGAATTTATCATAATAGTTCCGACCTTGGTTTCCTTGGGCATTGCCTTGGAAACCCCCCTGATTACTCAAGTAGTTTGCTTCATCCTTATAATTGGAGTCATCTCTTCCCTGTGATACAACAGCTTTGACCTTTTCTGTCTTCCCTGATAATAAATGTTTGGTAAGAAGGTCCATCTGCGTTTTCATCTGAGCCATATATTGGTCACGTTCTTCTTCTCTTTGCCTTTGTTCTACCGTCAATCCAATAGATACAATAGAGCTTGCTACCTCAGAATCCCTGGTATACCAAGCTCTACTCTGCTTTGTCATACGATCTAGCATATCACTTGCCTCAATAAAAGTAACGTCCATGAATGGACCCACCTGCAGCATTATCAACCACTAGCATTGTCACCGAGTTCAAAGCCCTATATAATATTTCCATCAAGTGGATATTGGTCATCTGATGATTTGGGCACCGCATAAGCTTCTTTTTGAACCTCTCCCATGTTTTGTGGAGAGCTTCAGTTGGAAGCTGTTGAAAATTACTGATCTCAACTCTTAATTATGCTCTCCTTGATGGCAGAAAGAATCTTTCTAGGAAAGCATCTTTCAGTTGCCTGCAATTAGTAATAGAATCAGGAGTTAGTCCGTTCAACCATAGAGTTGCCTCTCCAGATAGAGACAATGGAAATAAGCGCAGCCGGATCGCATTCTTTCCAACCCCTGGATTTTCAAATGCCTTGCATAATGTGATAAAATTAATCAGATGCATATTCGGATCGTCTCCAGCAAGACCACCAAATAACCCTTTGAGTTGCAATAGCTGAATCATGGTGCTAGTGATATTGAACTTAGATCCGGGAGCCAAGGGCGGAGGAATAATAGCCCCTGTGGCACCAGCTCCATCCAAATAGTCATCATCATCATCATCATCAAAAAGAACCTGCACAGCTCGGTGTTCAGGTTTCATTCTATCTTGACGATCTCTCCTGTGCACAGGTGCCGCCACCTCATCAGCACGCCTTGGATTTAGTAACTCATCATCACCAAGGTCCTCATAATCAAGATTTGTTTCCCGACCTAGGTTATAAATATTCTGTTGATGCACATGAGCAGCTGCCAATGCAGCTAATCTAGCCTGCTCCTGTTGAGCAGCCCTCCTTTCAAGGTCTCGTTGTGCATCCATTCTGCTGATGAGATGTGGGCCAGGATTTATAGGTAATAATGGCTGACCAGAACTTCATGTATTTGGCATGCACTTCACTAAACCTGAACAAAATAAAAACAACAAACAAAAAGTAAAAGTATAGAATCTTTGACCAAAAGGTCTATTAACTATCAGAAACTTAGTTGACAACCGTATTCCCCGGCAACGGCGCCAAAATTTGATATGCCCAAATTACAGCTCTCGTTAGAAAGTGTAAGCTATCGCTGTCAAATATAGAACCCAACTGGGTTGGGTGTCGAATCCCACAGGGAATACTCTGGTCACTAAGTGTTGTAATTATTAGTAGACTGTTGGTCAAAAATTCCAAGGAAAAAGTGGGGTATGGTTTAGGCGTGAATTAATATTATCAAAGTAACGATGGAATGATTTGTGTAGTAAGATTTAATCACAGAGATTGATAAGTTAGGGTTATGTCCACCTTGTAAGTTCTACTTCTCTATTAACTATGAGCAACGCGGAATTTAGACATGCATGCACTTATAGAGAATCATATTCTAATTCTAAATCCAAGTGTTTCTCAACCATCAAGGATTTATTTCACTTTAGCTCTCTCGAGCCTAAAGTGTATACTAATGGTACGAACTCTCCAAGAAGTTAATCCGGTTAAGGCATTAATGTGTAAATAGAGGTTGGAAGCCCTATTTCCTTGTCAAACTCTCTTTTCCAAACATGTAAATTTTCTCTCGAACAAGTTAATGCTATAATGGCGTATTCTCTATGTTTGCAACCATAAGAATTCAATCAAAACGAAGAGAGTAATGATATAAGTAGCATAACACATCAATAATTCACAAACTCATAGTTAATAGATAGTATCTTACGAGGTTTTCATAACCCTAACAGAAAAGTTTAGCTACTCATGAATACAACGGAAAACAAAGTAGACATCATCATCATACCAAAACTCGAACAATCTCACGATGGAGATGCTTTGGCGTCAATACGAGGATGACGTGATTCTCCCTATCCGTTCCTCACGTAAGCCGTGTTTTGTGTCTAAACTATTACAAAATCTGAAAATTGAATAATGGCTGAATAATTGTTAATCATGCTGAAAACTTCAGCAATAAGGTTTTTATAACATCCTTTTCTGCTAAGTTTCTACTGCATCCTTAAGTATTTAAAAAGTGCTGAAATCTTCATCATTAGTACCTGAAAATATGCTAATCACATTGGTCATCTCACTTAAAGGAAAATGGACTAAAAGTGTAAGAATTATATATTTTATCCTCAAAACTTAGCAAAAACATGGGTAAATTATGGTACTTAGACGTATAAATACGCCCAACATCATGAACCCTCCTTGATAATAATATTTTGTTCTTGAGGCCTCCCCCCTTAAATTTGATTTTTGTCATATATATGTTAACATGTGGTTTGAGTTTTGAATATTGAAGTGAGAGCATGAAGATTTATACTCCCTCTCATGTAATGAGTTATCCGATTGTATGTAGAGAAGCATGATCTAAATGTCTTTACTATTGTTTGTTGACTTGGTTTTGGTGATGACTTGAAGAGAGAGAATTTTTCTTAATTACATAAATGAAAGTGATGAGTTAAAGAGATTTTAGTGTTTGTTACAATATACTTGACCACCATGTGTTTCTGAATTGAACTGAGGATCTTTGCCTATGTTTTCATGAATTTCACTTTACACATCCTTTTATACTATTTGACTAGTTTGGTGTTCTGAAAGCAATGTTTTGAAAGAGATGACTATAACATGATAATGTATTGCTTAGATATACGACTTGCAAGTCTTGCTATGGTGATACCAAATGGATTAATGTAATAGCAGATTCAAAATAGACTAAAATACAATTTTTTTCTCAGATTTTAAATTCAGAAAGATGCATGTTTAGAAAAGGTTAAAAATGGTCATAAAGAGAGTTAGATGGTTACCCGAAGAAAGTACGAGTTGAAAGACTCTATGCTAGAAACCATGATTCGCTGAATGGGATTATGGTACCGTACTTTGTGATCTTGTGTACCTTGATTCATGTCATCCCAAATTGGGACAATTGTTAGGAGCCCTACTTTTTGATCTTGTGCACTACTATAACATGTAGATTTGATTGGGGATTTTGGCACCCAGCTGTGTGATCTTGCATGTCCCCCTTATAGATACTCTAATCCATGCGGCAAACTTAGATTGGGGGTTTGGTCACCGAGTCAAGGGCAGATTCCATATAGCCCATGGAATTACAGATTGTAAGGTGTACCATCTAGCTCAGAAGAATAACAAAGAGTAGATTCATGATTTCAAGAAAGTGTTCTGAAATTTATCAAATTATGCCCATGTATTTTCAACTGTTTTAGACTGACATGTTTTATGAATTGCTCATACTTTTGTTGTATAAAAGTATATTATTTTGGATTGCTCTACGTACCAGTACATCTGTATTGACCCCCTCTATTTCAAGATATAAGGCACAGTCTTAGGGTTACGCAAAGGAGTATATTGCGATGTCCGAATTTTGCAGATGGTGAACCCCCCTTATTCTGAAAGAACTAATTTATAAGTCATTGTTATTTTATTTTGATTCTTGGTCCAACTGAGGGCCATGTCCTTGTCTATAGACGTATGTTATTTTCATATAATAGAAATTTCACAAACTAGTGTTAGATGTCTTTTATATTTATGAACTCATTTTGGTATTGAGTAGTTTGAAATAAAAGTGTAAAACCACGAGAAATTTTTTGTTGAAATTTTATGCGTAAACGTGTTGGGTTCTATCTTCTAGAATGAATTATAAGTTCTCCATGCGAAATGTCTTATATTATGATCCACCATTGCATAGAGTATCGAATAAGATTTCAAACGATATGTGGATCATCCAAAACGGTCACTCGAGCAACGAGTTATGAACATTCTGATCGAATCGTGAATAATAGTAAACAGTAAAACGTGCAGGAAAAAGTACTGAAGTCTGATGTATTTTTTCTCCAACTTTAAACGATCATAACACCTTGTACATAATAATCTAGGTGATATACTATATATCAACGGAAATATCTACGAGTCCACTTTCCAATGAAATTGGTTTCATCCAATTTGTCTATTGGAGAAAATAGTTATGGTCGATCTACTTTAGCCTCCCAAAAGTGAATTTTTGGGTCAACTTCAAACGATAATAACTCCTCATACATAATGATATGGGTGAGATATTATATATCAATGGAAAGATATGAGATTCCTATTTCTAATGAAATTGGTTTCATCCAATTTGGATATCAGAGTAAAACATTATGGTTGATATACTTCAGACTATCAAAATAGTCCACCAAAGGACAGATTCGAGAATTATTTGATTTTAGGGGCGTTTTGGTCATTCCTCCTCACCGAAAATCCGTCCAAACCCTATATTAAAGCCTATTAGAAGCATTATATGTTATATTTCATCAAACTCCCTTAAAAAGAAAACCCTAACCTCCTACATCCAACTTCAACAACCTCCAAAGTTCACCATTAATTCTGCAAATTTATTCAAGATTCCAAGTTCCTAGTTCAAGAACTTCAAGAACCTCCAAAGTTCACCATTAATTATGTAAATTTATTCAAGATTCCAAGTTCCAAGTTCAAGAACTCCAAGAACCATCATTCAAAGACACGATTAATATTTTAAAAATGAGTATCGATCTAAAGTTCATCATTCAAGATATGTGGGGTTTTTCAACAAAAACTCTCTTTCGTTCTTGTGTCCAAAAGTAATTTTCTTTACAAAGGCATGATTATTATTTGAATTTTATGAATTTGAAGCATGAACCCATATCTTATGATGATTATTATGAAATCTTGATATTTATGATTTTGAAAGATGAATTTACATGTGTGGTGATATAAATCATGAATCTTGAATGATATTTATCATGATTTTGATATTTGGGTCGTGAATCCCTATTGGAAATTGTGTTTTTTTAGGAATTGTGTGTTATAAGTACGTTGATGTTGAATATTTGAGATATTTGAATGACTTGACCATTTGGTCTTAATGAAGTTGTTTTGAACTCGAGTGTGAAAGAAATCCACCAGATGGTTGATTTTGATAGATGGGAAGCATGATGGCTCCCGATGTATATTTATATATTACTGAAATTGTTTTGTTGTGGATTTCCTTTGAAATGATCTGGGCAAAGTCCGGGAGAAATCTCTAGCATCGAGTGGGAGATATAAAGCGACCTTACTTCCCTAGAAGTACGTGCCCCCATAGGAGTGAGCCTGAGGCTGATTTATATTGTGATCACTAGTTTATGTTGATTTGATATCGATAATCCTACTCCAATGGCAATGATAGGATGGCTCTCCCCAATGTGGGTTGTACGTTGCACTCCATGTAGCTTACATGGTTTATGTCGGTTATAGGATCTCCTAGTGTGTGTGTGTTTCCTTGTGTCTATGGTGAATGGTGAAGTGATTTGAAAGTGGAATTGTGAAAGTTATTCTTTCTAAATATTTAAATGATATTTACATTATGAGAATTGATATTATTGATGAACTGAAAGTGATTGACAAATTATATGATGACTCGCATATGTTATTGTACTTATTTCATCCTCTCATGATTATGATGATTTTCTTTGGGCTATGTGAGTCTTTCATACATCCTGCATATTTCTAATAAATATTTATGATGATGATGTTTATACAACTGCATACACCCCCATATACTTGGTTTCTTTCCGTGGTACTGACCCACATCTTCGGATGTGGGCTACATTTTCTCAGAATGTAGGTTCAGGTGCTCAGTTCTAGGTTCGACAGTAATTCTTCGGGCACGCTGTTCTACATCCTCTATTGTGGTGAGTCCTCATGTTCCGAAGATGTGATGTCTGATGTTGGTTTTACGGAATTGTTTACATTTGAAAACTGAGTATGAGTTCGTTGGGGCATGTCTCAATGGCTCTCTGGTCTTATTGATTTTTTTATAGGCTTTTCAGACTAGTATAGATATTGGGAGTTGACTAATAAGTCGTATTTTGTTATCTTTCTAAAATTATTTTATTCTTTGATGATGATTACTCTGTTGATATTTGAGGGTTAATTATGGAAACCCCATTGATTTGTGTTGAACTGAATAAAAATGGCTCAAAGGGTTAGCTTGGGGCTAATCATAGCCTCAAGCACCGTGTGATGCTCCGGGACCCATTTTTTGGGGTATTTCAAACTTGGTATCAGAGCCTAAGGTTTTAAGGTGTCCTAGGGAGTCTGAGAAGCCGCATTAAGTGGAGTCTTGATCATCGGTGTGTAGCGCGCCACATCTATGAGCAAGAGGCTACAAGACGTTTTATGAAAAAGTGTGATTCTTTCTTTTAGAAGTCTATCGTGCTTAAAGTGTCTCTTTTTGCTATTGATTTGTGCTCTCTTCTTTCAGAAATATGCCTCCATGTCGAGCGAGAAGAAATAATGATGGTCAGCAACCTCAACCCACTGACCCATTGAATGAAAACATGTCTCAAGCTGAATTTCGCGCAGCCTTTCAAGCACTGGCCTAAGTTGTTACTAAAAATGTTCAGGCCAACCCGGCCCCAGCTCCACAGCAGCAAGGAGGTAATTCAGCTATTGCCAAGATCCGTGATTTCATGCAGATGAATCTTCCAGAATTCTATGGGTCCAAGTCTGATGAGGATCCACGGTTGTTTTTAGAGGAGGTGCAGAAGATTACTCAGGTGATGCATGTATATGAGGAAAATAGTGTGGAGTGGGCTGCGTATAGGTTGAAAGACCTTGCTTATGACTGGGTTGTTTCTTGGTGGAAAGGTAGAGGTGAGGGAGCTATCCCTACAACTTGGCAAGAGTTCCAGGATGCATTCCTGGATAAGATTTTCCCTTTGGAGATGAGAGAGGCAAAGGTGGAAGAGTTTATGAACCTACGATAGGGATGTATGACTATTAGAGAGTACTGTCTAAAGTTCAATCAGTTGGCCAAGTATACTCCTGACTTAGTCGCTGATAATCGGGCTAGTATGAGTAAGTTTGTGACTGGAGTGTCTAGTTATATGGTTAAGAAGTATAGGTCTGCTATGCTGAATAGTGAGATGAATCTTTCTAGGCTGATGACTCATGCCCAATAGATTAAGGCAAATAAAATTAAGGGGAGAGATAGAATGAGAGGGAATAAGAGAGCTAGGTTCGAGTAGCACGGACAGGGTCAGACTAGATCGCAGGGAGGGAGTCGCCCTCAGTATCAGTATTGTTTGTCTATGCCATCACTGTCATCTGCTAGTGCTCCCATGCCTAGAGTTAGGCAGGAGCAAGGTAGCAGGTCATATGCATCCAGGTCCCATTACAGTGCTGGCAATAAGACAAATCATCCCCTGTGTCGTAAGTATGGTTGGGCTCATTCGAGTGAGTGTTGGGGTGAGAAGAGGGGTTGTTTATGGTATGGTGACATGGGTCACAGAGTTACAGATTGTCCACAGGATGGATAAGGGCATCGTGACTATCGCCCTCAGACCCAGACTCAGACTATTAGTGCTCCAGTTCCAGCGACTCGCCCAGTGATGTTGGGCGTATTAACACGCCTAAGCACCATAATTTACCCATGTTTTAGCGAAGTTTTGAGGATAAAATATATAATTCTTGCACTTTTAGTCCATTTTCCTTTAAGTGAGCTGACCTATGTGATTAGCATATTCTTCAGGTATTAATGATGAAGATTTCAGCACTTTATGGACTTTTGAGCAGCAAAGGAAAACTTCACATTAGAGGGAAGGCAGCTTTTGGACTGAAAGTGATGCATGAGAAATTTTTTCCGGGCAAACCCAGCATTTTTAAACACTTAAGGATGCAGCAGTAATTTAGTAGACAAGGACATTATAAAAACCCTATTGCTGAATTTTTCAGCAAGTTTTTAATCATTATTCAATTTACAGATTTTGTAACCTGAGACAGAGAAACACGCTACATACTTGGGAACGGCTAGAGAGGGAAAAACGTCAATATCTTGTTTGACGCCAAACTCATCCCCATCGTGAGATTATTCTAACTTTGGTATGATGATGATGATGTCTTTGATTTCCGTTGTAATCATGAGTAGCTAAACTTCTCTGTTAGGGTTATGAAAACCTTGTGAGATACTATCTATTACTATGAGTTTATGAATTCTTGATGTGTATGCAACTTATATCATTACTCTCTTCGTTTTAATTTAATTCTCATGGTTGAAAACATAGAGAACATGCCATTATAGCATTAACTTGTTCGAGAGAAAAGTTACATGTTTGGAAAAGAGAGTGTGACAAGGAAATAGGGCTACCAACCCCTATTTACACGTTAATGCCTTAACCGGATTAATTTCTTGGAGAGTTCGTACCATCAGTTATACGCTTTAGGCTCGAGAGAGTTAAAGTGAAATAATCCTAGATGGCTGAGAAACACTAGGATTTACCATTAGAATACGAATCTCTATAAGTGCATGCATGTCTAAATTCCGCATTACTCATAGTTAATAGATACGTAGAACTCATAAGGTGGACATAACCCTAACTTATTATTCTCTGTGATTAAATCTGACTAAATACATCGTTTCATTCGTTACTTTGATATTATTAATTCACGCATAATCAAATCCCCCTTTTTGCGTGGAATTTGCGACTAACAGTCTAGTAATAATTGCAACACTTAGTGACCAAGTATTCCCTGTAGGATTCGACACCCAACCCAGTTGGGTTCTATATTTGACAGCGACCGCTTACACTTTCTTACGAGAGCTGTAGTTTGGGCGTTATCAAGTTTTGGCACCGTTGCCGGGGAATACGGTTGTCAAATAAGTTTGTGATAGTTACTATACCCGTTGGTCAAAGATTCTCGTATTTTACTTTTAATTGTTGTTTTTATTTTATTCAGGTTTGCTTGATTGCATTCCAAACACTCGAAGTTCAGATCAACTGTTATTACCTATCAATCATGAACCACATCTTATTGGCAGAATGGATGCTCAACGTGACATTGAAAGAAGGGTTGCTCAACAGGAGCAGGCTAGATTAGATGCATTGGCAGCTGCTCAAGTGCATCAATAGAATAATTATAACCTAGGTCGAGCAACAAATCCTAATGATGAGGACCTGGGTGATGATGAGCTACTAAATCCAAGGCGTGTAGATGAGGTTGCACCACCTGTGAACAGGAGAGATCGTCAAGCTAGAATGAGGCCTGAACACCGAGCTGTGCAGGTTCCTTTTGATGATGATGATGATGACTTGGATGGAGCTGGTGCCACAAGGGCTATTATTCCTCCACCCTTGGCACCTAGAGCCAAGTTCAATATCACTAGCACCATGATTCAGTTATTGCAGCTCAAGGGGTTATTTGGTGGACTTGCTAGCGATGATTCAAATATGCATCTGATCAATTTTATCTCAACGTGCAAGGCGTTTGAAAATCCAGGGGTTGGATAGAATGTTATTCGGCTACGCTTATTTCCATTGTCTCTATCTAGAGAGGCAACTCTATGGATGAACGGGCTAACTCCTGACTCTATTACTAATTGGAGGCAACTGAAAGACGCTTTCCTAGAAAGATTCTTTCTGCCATCCAAGAGAGCACAATTAAGAGATGAGATTAGCAATTTTCGACACTTCCAACTGAAGCTCTCCACAAAACATGGGAGAGGTTCAAGAAGAAGCTTATGCGGTGCCCAAACCATCAGATGACAAATATCCACTTCATGAAAATATGATATAGGGCTTTGAACTCAGTGACAAAGCCAGTGGTTGATAATGCTGCGGGTGGGTCATTCATGGACCTTACTTTTATTGAGGCAAGTGATATGCTAGATCGTATGACAATGAAGAGTAGAGCTTGGCATACCAGGGATTCTAAGGTAGCAAGCTCTACTATATCTATCGGTATGACTACAGAACAAAGGTGAAGAGAAGAGGAACGTGACCAGGATATGGCGCATATGAAAACGAAGATGGATCTTGTTACCAAGTATTTATTATCAGGGAAGACCGAAAAGGTTAAGGTCGTTGTATCACAGGGAAGAGATAAATCCAACTCTGAAGAAGAAGCGAACTACTTGAATAATCAGGGGGGTTTCCGAGGCAATGCCCAAGGAAACCAGGGTCTAAACTATTATGATAAATTAGGATATAAGGACCGTGATCAAGGTAGTTAGAAGAATAAGACTGACAGGAGTGGTTTGTATGTTCCTCCTGGAAATCGTTAGGCTGTGGCGTCTGGCTCTGGGAAGATGTCCATGGAAGATATGATGGCTAAGCTGTTGAAAGGAGTAGAGGCAACCAATATAGGCGTAACTGAGGTAAAGAATGATTTGTCATCAATAAATCAATTGGTTGACTCCCATTCTACTGCAATAAAATAGCTGGAGCAATAATTGACTCAACTATCATTTGCATTCAACCAAAGAAAGGCTGGAACGCTACCTAGCGACACTGTACAAAACCCAAAGAACGAAGGATCATGTATGGATATTACTACCAGGAGTGGTAAGGTGTTGGAAAATCCATCCAAAGGCAAACAGGTGGTTGATGATATAGCAGAGAATGTTAGTGAAGCAGATTGTGATGATGTTGTTGAAGCTGAAGAGAACATTTATGATGTTACTCCTAGATGTCACCATCCTGAAAAGAGTGATAATCGGAAGCAAGATAAAAAGGAAGTGGTGGAGAAAACTCTTCCCCTTCCACCACCATCTTTTCCTCAGAGACTGAAGAAAAAGGCTGATGACACTCCTAAAAAGATCGATAATCGGAAGCAAGATAAAAAAAAGTGGTGGAGAAAACTCTTCCCCTTTCACTACCACCTTTTCCTTAGAGACTGAAGAAGAAAGCTGATGATACAAGCTTTAGTAAATTCATGACTATGTTGAAGCAGCTGACAATTAATGTGACTTTGGTGGAGGCGCTGGAGAAAATGCTTGGGTACGCCAAATTCATGAAGGACCTTTTGACGAAGAAGTCGGCAGCAAGCTATGAGCTGGCAGATAATGTTCATCATTGCAGTGCAATTGCCACGAGGTCTTTAGTACAAAAAAAGGCAGATCCTGGTGCTTTCACTATTCCTTGCACGGTGGGATCTATGGATTTTTCTAAGGCATTGTGCGATTTGGGAGCTAGCATCAATTTGATGCCGCTATCCATTTACAGAAAGTTGGGTTTGGGCAATCCTACACCAACTAATATGCGGCTCGTGATGGCAGATAGGTCGGTAAAATGACCTGTTGGTATCTTATATGATGTATTGGTAAAGGTTTCTACCTTCATTTTTCCCGCAGACTTTGTTATTTTGGATTGCGAGGTGGATTCTGAAGTTCCCATAATCTTGGGTCGTACTTTCCTCGCAACTAGAAGTGTGCTTATTTATTTAAGAGCTAATGAGCTTTTATTTTGGCTGAATGATGAAGTGGTCCATTTTGATGTAAGCAAATAAATGAAGCAGCCCAAAGATATGAATGTGTTCTCTGTAGCTGATGTTTGTTATAAGGATGAGCAAGACTTATCTGTAGAGAAGCAGCTTAGTGTTGAGCCATTGGCTACTGTGCTTATGAATGTTGAGCGTGAGGATATTGAAGATTATGAAGAAATTATTTGTGGTCTAACAGGAATAGGGTCCTATTCTCATGTTCCTAAGAAGATGGACCTTGATCTTAAGAATCAACCTTCACCAACAGCGAAGACATCTATTGAAGAGCCACTTGTGCTAGACTTGAAAGAACTACCCAGTCATCTGAAGTATGCATTTTGGGGAAGTGGTGAGACATTTCCAGTTATTGTTGCGGCTGATTTAGGTGAACAGCAAGTAGCGGCTCTCATCTCTATTCTAAAGAGATATAAGAGAGCCACTGATTGGACTATTGATGATATAATTGGTATCCCTCCTGCGATATGTATGCACAAGATTCATCTCAAAGAAGATTGCATGCCCACAATAAAACATCAGCGTCATCTGAATCCATTAAGAAAATGATACACCATATATCTCGATGAAGTCTAAGAAATCGAGATAACTATGTCATGCCGCGACAATAAATCAAGGGCTAGATGGGAGGCAACCCATCATTTTTAATCGTTTTATTTTACTAGGAGTTTATTTTTGTTAAATAAAAATTCAAAAAGAAGAGTCGATCCACAACCAAAACTAAGGCATTTGGTGGGAGGCAACCCATCTTTCTAATCGTTTTGTTGTTTTTGATTAAGTGTAGGTTCAAGACGTACAAAGGAGGGGATTACTCCCAAAAATTTTGATTTGAAAGTGAGCCATGTTAAAGGTGGTAAGTTAGGAATGAAGGAGCAAAGTCTATCGGTTAGGCATTGCCTATGCAAATCTAGGCAACGAACAAGGCAAGGCCTATGTCATTGACTATGCTCACTGCCTAAACTAGGCAATGGACAAGGCAAGGCCTATACAAATCTAGGCAATGGACAAGGCAAGGCCTATGTAATTGCCTATGTTCACTGCCTCAACTAGGCAATGGACAAGGCAAGGCCTATATAAATCTAGGCAATGGACAAGGCAAGGCCTATGCAAAGCAAGGCAATACCATAGGCGCCTCCTATGCCATTGCCTATGCTCACTGTTTTAACTAGGCTATAGCATAAGCGCCGCCTATGCCCAACTAGGCGATAGCATAGGCGGCGCCTATGCCCAACTAGGCAATAGCATAGGTGCCGCCTATGCTAAGCATAGGCAAAGCATTAGGCGCCGCCTACTTATGCTTTTTGTCTCCTAACCCAATTTTCCATGGATAAAACCCGACCCATGGATTAGTCTATAAATAGATCTTCAACCGTAGAACAAAATACACTTCTTTGCTTAACCTAGGCGCCGCCTAAGCATCCCAAATCTCTCAAAGTTTTTCTTTTCGCTCATCTAATCTTGCAATATCATCTTCCCGAACTATCACCAAGTAAGTTATTCTTTTATATTCTGTAGTTGTTGCAATACTACGCTTATAATGGTATTTTAGATTTTGAAATGTTGTTTGGTGATAACAATATGATTGGTTTGTTATGATACATCTAGTTGAGTGAAATGCTTCGTGTGGGTGCTCTTGACTTTATTTCGATTTGTATTTGATTGTTATACACTATCATATTTTTATGTAGTCGAAATAGTGAAATTAATGCATAATCTTGAAAGTTGAAAGCTTGAATGTTTGAATGACTCGTTCATCGAGATACCGATCATGATTGACCACAAGCATAAGATGTTGTGATTATTTATATGCAATAACTTGATACGATCTATATGTGGTGGTCTTGTTTAAAAAGTGCATTCATCCAAACATGAAAGTATAGTCAAGATTACATGAAATAGAGTTGGAAAGGATATTCAAGATTACATGAAAGTATGACTGTGCTAAACATGTTGTTGGAACATTTCGCCTAAAAGTATGTCGATGAAGTCTGAGTAATCGACATCACTCACTTAATTAGTTTGTGCCAACAAATTAAGTGTGGGGTGGTGCCACTACTATTTGTTTTTTCGATTGAATCTTCCGAGATGAAGCTAACATGACTCTATCTTAATCTCAGGAAGAATGGCCCCAAAAGGACGACAAGGAAAAGAAAAAGCGTCCACCTCACAGAAAGAACAAAAAAGGTTAAGAAAAGAGCAAGCTGAGTCCTCCTCTTTGCAAATACCGCAACGCACTTTTGGAATAAAGTGGGTCCTAGAGGATGAAGAAAAGGAGTGGTACAAGAACAACAAAGTGAAAAAATATGTTCACATGGATTTGATGTAGAAGGAGAGTCTAGCAAAGAGAGAGCCCCGCATTTTGGCTAAAATCATGGCACTAAATCTTGATTTCATTGTCCGAGATATGGGGGAATTCAATCTTGATCTAACGCGAGAGTTTTATGCCAATTGGTCCCCAAAGACCACCGGAAGTGAAGTAAAGATTCGGGGCCAAGTCTTGCAACTGAATGCGGAGTTCTTAAATTCTTTTCTGGGACTTCCATCTGTGGATTCATCACCGCTCAAGGATCTTTATCACAGACCTCCCTACAGGTCAATTAGACACACACTGTGCGGAACAATATCCATGGCACGGTGGATTCGTCACAAGGATAACGGTTGGCACAATACCTTCCCGTATGCTTCCTTGAACAGAGGTTGTATATGGTTGAGGATAGTCAACTATTGCCTGATTCCTGGGACATAGTACACAAAGATCACATGTGATAGAGTATGCTTGGTGTACGCTCTGATGACTAATATTCCCATCAACATTGGCGCGATTATACGATCATCAATGCGTAAGGCTAGGCTACACAAAAGGTCCCATTTCAGCTTTGGTAATTTATTGACTGCGATATTAAGGAAGGAACACATTGAAGAGGAACCTGCAGATCATAAGATTCCACACAACCCGAAGAAGGTTGATCTCACGAAAGTTAAAGATCCTGAAACTGGTCATGGCATCAACCTTACAACTGCAGAAAGACATGCTCGAGATGAAAGTTTCTTTCGCTATCTATATGGCATGACTCGGTTTACCATGATGAGTGGGGGTCCTATTCCGACTGATGCAAAGCTCCAGCAGTTGGATTATGACTACCCGATAAATGATCATGTGTGGGCCATGTGTGGAGTGGGAGTACATTTTGAGAAGCCTCTCGATGATGACGTGCCAACTGATAGTGATCGCCGACTTCCAGACTCAGACATGGAGGACAAATCTGATGAAGACGACTCTGATGATGATTCTGACGAAGGGGGTATGAACCCAGACATAGAGGAGGAGTCCGACTAATCAGGTGTTCCTTATTTATTTTCCACTGAGGGTAGTGTATCCCATCTAAGTGTGGGGTTCTGGTATTTGTATGTTGTGTTATACTTCTTTGCCTACATTTATTCTTGTTTTTTTTATTTGTTTGAATTAGTTGTAGTTAGTTACTTCGTTAGATTTTTTTAGATTTTGCATGAAATTGTTCTGATAGACGGCATGGTGTTATGACAAGAGTTTGTGCTAAATCATTACTATTGAGACATTTAGGCTCCAAGTGTGACTCACTGTGTGATAAATTGTTATGGTTTAATTCATTCATATGTTGGGTCAAGAGTTTATACTGCTCCCAATAAAGTTGACCATGTGCCTTGTGTGTGTGAGATTATAGTATATTCTGTGTTGTGACTGATGCTAGAACTTTCCTGGTGTGTGTAAAGCAAAATAAAGAGTGTGAGTTTAGGAAATGATTTAGGCATTTCTTTGGTAGCCTGTAATTGTTTACCTTCTTTTTACCTACCTGTGTACATTATCCTAGTTAACCCCCTTTGAGACTTTAGCTATTTTCTTTGACAGCCTCATATGTATCCTAATCCATTTTTTTTCAAGACCATAATTTGATCCAAATTCCTAAGCGCTATAAATTGTAGAGTTATGTGACAAAATAAGAGGAAATTGGGTGAGAGTGATACCTCGAACTGTATTGGTACTTGAAATTGTTGTGAAAAAGAGTGGCTATCATAGAGGTGTTTTATAAAAAAAAATATATATATATAGATATATATATATATAAAGTTAGTTCTATTTATAATTGAATAACAAAAAAGGTGAAAAGGGGTGGTAGATGAAAGGAAAGTAGAGGGGTTGTTTAAAAGAAAGTGTTAATGACATAACGTAGTGTATTAAAGTGCTTAGGGAACATAGTCACTATTTATGGAATAAATAGTCCTACCTGTCCCTTAGCCTACATCACAACCTGTAAAGACCTATTTGATCCTAAGCTTAGCATTCTAATAGTAGTAGAGCATTACACTAAGGGAAAGCCTATGGTCATCAGTTGCAACATATGAATTCTTTGTGAGAGTGAGAGCAAGGAGAATCTTATACCCATGTTTCAAAAAATGCAAACTTGTAAGTTATTATGGGTGATATCTTGTGTGAGACACACATGGTTGATGATTGTTGGGTAGTTTTGTATAATTCTTTATGGCTTAACTTGTGGACACTAATTAACCATCCTCACGAGTCTATGTTGGAGGTTGAATTATTTCTAGTAGTGATCAAGAAACCTGCTCTTTGTTAATAATTGTCGTGCATGTCTTGAGGATAAATTTTGTGTTGCTGTTCTTAAATTCTAGTTAGGTGTTTGCATGGATGTTATATTTTGTTCGAGGACCAACAAAGCTTTAAGTGTGGGGTGTTGATGTTGGGCGTATTTACACGCCTAAGCACCATAATTTACCCATGTTTTAGCTAAGTTTTGAGGATAAAATATATAATTCTTGCACTTTTAGTCCATTTTCCTTTAAGTGAGCTGACCTATGTGATTAGCATGTTTTTCAGGTATTAATGATGAAGATTTCAGAACTTTATGGACTTTCGAGCAGCAAAGGAAAACTTCACATTAGAGGGAAGGCAGCTTTTGGACTGAAAGTGATGCATGGGAACTTTTTCCCGGGCAAACCCAGCATTTTTAAAGACTTAAGGATGCAGCAGTAATTTAGTAGACAAGGACATTATAAAAACCCTATTGTTGAATTTTTCAGCAAGTTTTTAATCATTATTCAGTGTACAGATTCTGTAACCTGAGACAGAGAAACACGCTACATACTTGGGAACGGCTAGAGAGGGAAAAACGTCAACCTCTTGTTTGACGCCAAACTCATCACCATTGTGAGATTATTCTAACTTTGGTATGATGATGATGATGTCTTTGATTTCCGTTGTAATCATGAGTAGCTAAACTTCTCTGTTAGGGTTATGAAAACCTTGTGAGATACTATCTATTACTATGAGTTTGTGAATTCTTGATGTGTATGCTACTTATATCATTACTCTCTTCGTTTTAATTTAATTCTCATGGTTGCAAACATAGAGAACATGCTATTATAGCATTAACTTGTTCGAGAGATAAGTTACATATTTGGAAAAAAGAGTGTGACAAGGAAATAGGGCTACCAACCCCTATTTACACGTTAATGCCTTAACCGGATTAATTTCTTGGAGATTTCGTACCATTAGTTATACTCTTTATGCTCGAGTGAGTTAAAGTGAAATAATCATGGATGGCTGAGAAACACTAGGATTTACCATTAGAATACGAATCTCTATAAGTGCATGCATGTCTAAATTCCGCATTACTCATAGTTAATAGATACGTAGAACTCATAAGGTGGACATAACCCTAACTTATTATTCTCTGTGATTAAATCTTACTAAATACATCGTTTCATTCGTTACTTTGATATTATTAATTCACGCATAATCAAATCCCCCCTTTTTGCGTGGAATTTGCGACCAACAGTCTACTAATAATTGCATCACTTAGTGACCAAGTATTTCCTGTGGGATTCGACACCCAACCCAGTTGGGTTCTATATTTGACAGCGATCGCTTACACTTTCTTACGAGAGCTGTAGTTTGGGAGTTATCAAATTTTGCCCCAGCTCAGGGCGCCTCTTCTAGCAATCCTGGCAGGCAGCACCAGAATAGATTCTATGCTTTACCATCTCGCCAGGAACAGGAGGACTCTCTCGATGTTGTTACTGGTACGCTTTGTATATTTCAGTTTGATGTGTACGCTTTTTTGGATCCTGGATCCAGTTTCTCATATGTTACACCTTTGATTGCTGTGAATTTTGAAATAAGTCCTGAGATTATTCCTAAGCCTATCCTAGTTTCTACCCCAGCGGGTGATTCGATTGTTGCCCAGAAAGAGTATAAAAAGTGTCATGTTATCCTTCTTCATAGAGTCTTGTTGGCTGATCTGATTTAGACATGGTATTTTTTGATGTGATTCTGGGTATGGACTGGTTGTATTCTTCTTATGCCTCTATTGATTGTCGGACCCGAGTGGTCAAGTTTCAGTTTTCGGGTGCATCCTTATTTGAGTGGTCTGGGAATTCTGTGTCACCCAAGAGTCATTTTATTTCTTACCTCAAAGCTAGAAATCTTATTTCCAAGGGGTGTATTTACCATTTGGTTAGAGTCAAAGACACTAAGTCTGGGACTCCAACTCTCCAGTCTGTTAACGTCGTCAATTAAGTTTTTGATGTCTTTCCGGATGATCTCCCAGGGATACCTCCTATAGAGAGATAGAATTTGGGATTGATCTTCTTCCTGATACTCAGCTCATTTCTATTCCTCCTTACTGTATGGTCCCGGCAAAACTTAAGAAGTTGAAAGGGCAACTCAAAGATCTACTAGATAAGGGTTTCATAAGGCCCAGTGTTTCTCCTTGGGGTGCTCCTGTTTTATTTGTGAGAAAGAAATATGGCTCTTTAAATATGTGCATTGATTACCGCCAACTGAATAAAGTCACCGTAAAAAATAAGTACCCTCTTCTGATAATAGATGATTTGTTTGACCAATTGCAAGGTGGAAGTTATTTCTCAAAGATAGACCTTCATTTCGACTATCATCAACTAAAAGTTAGGGAGTGTGACATCCCTAAAACTACTTTCCGAACACATTATAGCCATTTTGATCTTCTTATTATGTATTTCGGGTTAACTAATGCCCCAGCAGCTTTCATGGATCTCATGAATCAAGTGTTCAGATCATATCTAGATATATTTGTCATAGTATTCATCAATGATATACTGGTGTACTCCCATAGTGAGGATGAACATTCTGATCATCTCCAAACTGTCTTGCAAACCCTTAGAGATCACAAGTTGTTTTCCAAGTTTAGTAAGTGTGAGTTTTGGCTAAGGTCAGTTGCTTTTATGGGTCATATCATTTCTTCCGAGGGTATTAGAGTTGATCCCCAAAAGACTGAAGCTCTTAGAAATAGGCCTAGACCTATTTCTCCGACTGATATCCGAAGTTTCTTGGGTTTAGCTGGATATTACCACCATTTTTTTGAGGGTTTCTACTCTATAGCATCTCCTATGACTCGGTTGACTCAAAAGAAAGTAAAGTTCTTGTGGTCCGAATCTTGTGAGAAGAGTTTTCAAGAGTTGAAGAATCGACTCACTTTAGCCCCTGTTTTGACTTTGCCTGATGGTGTTGATGTTTTTGTGGTGTACTGTGATGCTTCGAGAGTTGGGTTGGGTTGCATATTGATGCAGAAGGGTAAGGTGATTGCTTATGCTTCTAGACAGTTGAAACCCCATGAGAAAAATTACCCCACCCATGACCTTGAGTTGGTTGTTGTTGTGTTTGCTTTGAAAATCTGGAGACACTATTTGTATGGTGTCCATGTTGATATTTTCACTGATCATAAGAGTCTGCAATATGTGTAAACTCAGAGAGAATTGAATCTTAGGCAGAGACGATGGTTAATATTGTTAATGGACTATGATATGAGTGTGCTGTACCATCCGAGCAAGGACAATGTTATGGCAGATGCCCTAAGTAGAGTGTCCATGGGTAGTGTTTTGCATGTGGTAGAAGGTAAGAAAAAGTTGGCTCGTGATGTACATCGTTTGGTTAGATTGGGGGTTAGGTTGTTTGACTCTACTGAAGGTAGTATAGGGGTTCAGAGTAGTTCTGAATGCTCCTTGGTTTCGAAAGTGAAGGAAAAACAATAGTTAGATGCTAGTTTGGTCATACTGAAGGAGTCAATCAAGGACCAAAAAGTAGAAGTTTTCTCCCAAGAGGGAGATGGTATGTTGAGATTGCAGGGTAGATTGTGTGTCCCAAATGTTGATGATCTGAGACAGAGGATTATGGCTAAAGCGCAGGGGGCATGATATTCTATTCATCCTGGTGCCACCAAGATATACCGAGACTTGCGGGAAATCTATTGGTGGAGTGGCATAAAGAAAGATATAGTAGCATTTGTAGCTAAGTGTGCAATATTCCAACAGGTTAAGGTTGAACACCAAAGACCTGGTGGTATGATTCAAGAGTTTAGTATTCCCACCTGGAAGTGGGAAGAGAAAAATATGGACTTTATGATTGGTTTACCTCCTTCCTGACACCATCGTGATTCCATTTGGGTTGTGGTTGATAGGTTGACTAAGTCTGCTCAATTCTTGCCTGTTCATACTTCATATACTGGTGAGGATTACGCTAGATTGTATATCCAAGAGCTAGTCAGGCTGCATGGAGTTCCCTTGTCTATCATTTCAGATAGGGGTACTCAGTTCACTTTGCAATTTTGGAAAGCTTTTCAGAAGGGTCTTGGTACCCAAGTGCTTTTGAGTTCTGCTTTTCATCTGCAGACCGATGGTCAGGCTGAGCGGACCATCCAGACCTTAGAGGATATATTGAGAGCTTGTGCACTTGACTTAAGGGAAATTGGGATGATCACTTACCGTTGATAGAGTTTGATTATAATAACTGATTCCACTCTAGTATTGGCATGGCTCCGTTTGAAGCCTTATATGGGAGAAAGTGTAGATCATCCACAGTTTGGTTTGAGGTGGGTAAAGCAGCTGTGAGTGGTCCTGATTCGGTATTTGAGGCTATGGAAAAAGTTAAGTTGATTAGGGAAAGGCTGAAAACTGTGCAGAGTTGTCAGAAGTCATATGTGGATGTTAGAATGAGAGAACTTGAGTTTGAAGTTGGTGACCTAGTGTATCTGAAAATTTCACCTATGAGAGGGGGTAAAGAGATTCGAAAAGAAGGGGAAGCTTAGTCCATGTTATGTTGGTCCATACAAAATTCTTAGTCGTGCTGGTAAGGTAGCTTATGAAGTCGAGTTGCCTTCCGAGTTGTCCTCTGTTCATCCAATATTCCATGTCTCCATGCTTAGAAAGCATATTAGCGATGTTGTGGTAGTGGATTCCTCTGTGAGAGCTGACATTCAAGAAAATCTTTCTTTTGATGAGATTCTTGTTGAGATTCTTGATTTCAGTGTCCGAAGACTAAGGAACAAAAAAGTTTCCTTGGTCAAGGTGTTGTGGTAAAACCAATCTGTTGAGGAAGCAACTTGGGAAGATGAGGCGGATATGCGATCAAAGTACCCGCACCTATTTTCCGCGAACTCTGATCAAGCCGAAGGTACCGTTCTTTCCTAAATCATTCACTTTTGATAAAAGTTGTAGCAGTTTAGTTGTCATTTATTATGTGTTCAGCTGTAGTTTCATGAATTTATGCATTCTATGTTGCATTCAGAGTGAGAAACGATGTGGTGATGAGTTTAACGAATGGTTTCAGCTGTATGCCCTATACCCTATCTAATCTTGGCATGTCTAGCGTCATTCGAGGAGGAATGTTTCCAAGGGGGGATAATGTAATACCCCGGGAAATTTTTCATTGAAATTTTGTGCGTAAACGTGTTGGGTTCTATCTTTTAGAATGAATTTTAAATTTTTCATGCAAAATGTCTTAAATTATGACCCACCATTGCGTAGAGTATCAAATAATATTTCTAACAATATGTAGATCATCCAAAACGGACACCCGAGCGACGAGTTATGAACATTCCGATCGAACCGTGAATAGCAGTGAACAGTAAAACGTGCAGGAAAAAGTACTGAGGCCTGGCGTATTTTTGATCCCACTTTAAATGATCAAAACTCCTTGTACATAATGATCTGGGTGATCTACTATATATCAACAAAAAGATCTATCAGTCCTCTTTCCAATGAAATTGGTTTCATCCAATTTGTCTATCGGAGCAAACAGTTATGGTCGATCTACTTCAGCCTATCAAAAGCGAATTTTTGGGTCAACTTCAAATGATCATAAATCCTCGTACAATGATCTGGGTAAGATACTATATATCAACTGAAAGATATGAGAGTCCTGTTTCTAATGAACTTGGTTTCATCCAATTTGGATATCAGAGTAAAACGTTATAGTTGATCTACTTCAGACTATCAAAATAGTCTACCAAAGGACAGATTCGAGAATAATTTGATTTTTAAGGGCGTTTTGGTCATTCCCCTCACCCAAAATCCGTCCAAACCCTATATTAAACCCTATTAGAAGCATTATATGTTATATTTCATCAAACTCCCTCAAAAAGAAAACCCTAAGCTCCTACATCCAACTTCAGGAACCTCTAAAGTTCACCATTATTTCTCCAAATTTATTCAAGATTCCAAGTTCCTAGTTCAACAACTTTAAGAACCTCCAAAGTTCACCATTAATTCTACAAATTTATTCAAGATTCCAAGTTCCTAGTTTAAGAACCCCAAGAACCATCTTCCAAAGGCACGATTAATATCTTAAAAATGAGTATCAATCTAAAGTTCATCATTCAAGGTATGTGAGGTTTTTCAACAAGAACTCTCTTTCGTTCTTGTGCCCAAAAGTAATTTTCTTTACAAAGGCATGATTTTTATTTGATTTTTATGGATTTGAAGCATAAACCCATATCTTATGATGATGATTATGAAATCTTGATGCTTATGATTTTTAAAAGATAAATTTACATGTGTGGTGATATAAAGCATGAATCTTGAATGATATTTGTCATGATTTTGATATTTGGGTCGTGAATCCCCATTGGAAATTTTATTTTTTTTTAGAAAGTGTGTGTTATAAGCACGTTGATGTTGAATATTTGAGATATTTTGAATGATTTGACCTTTTGGTCTTAATGGAGTTTTTTTTAACTCGAGTGTGAAAGAAATCCACAACGTGGATGATTTTGATAGATGGGAAGCATGATGGCTCCCGATGTATATTTATATATTACTGAAATTATTTTGTTATGGAATGTCTTTGAAATGATCTGAGCTAAGTCCAGGAGAAATATTTAGGACCGAGTGGGAGGTATAAAGCGACCTTACTTTCTTAGAACTACGGAGCCTGAGGCTGATTTATATAGTGATCACTAGTTTGTATGGATTTGATATCGATAGTCCTACTCCGATGGAAAGGATAGGACGGCTCTCCCCAATGTGGGTTGTACGTTGGACTCTATGTAGCTCACATGGTTTATGTCGGTTATAGGATCTCCAAGTGTGTGTATGTGTTTCATTGTGTCTATGGTGAATGGTGAAGTGATTTGAAAGTGGAATTGTGAAAGTTATTCTTTCGAAAGATTTAAATGATATTTTCATTATGATAATTGATATTCTTGATGAACTGAAAGTGATTAACAAATTATATGATGACTCACATGTGTTATTGTACTTATTTCATCCTCTCATGATTATGATGATTTTCTTCGGGCTGTGTGAGTCTTTCATACATCCTGCATATTTCTTATCAATATTTATGAAGATGACGTTTATACAACTGCATACACCCCCATATACTCGGTTCCTTTCCATGGTACTGACCCACATCTTTGGATGTGGGCTGCATTTTCTTGAAATATAGGTTCAGGTGCTCAGTTCAAGGTTCGACAGTGATTCTTCGGGCACGCTGTTCAACATCCTCTATTGTGGTGAGTCCTCATGTTCCGAGGATGTGATGTCTGATGTTGGTTTTATGGAATTGTTTACATTTGATAACTGAGTATGAGTTAGTTGGGGCATGTCTCAATGGCTCTCTGGTTTTATTGATTTTCTTATAGGCTTGTCAGACTAGTATAGATGTTGGGAGTTGACTAATATGTCATATTTTGTTATCTTTCTTAAATTCTTTAATTCTTGGATGATGATTACTCTGTTGATAATTAAGGATTAATTATGGAAACCCCATTGATTTGTGTTGAACTAAATGAAAATGGCTCAAAGGGTTAGCTTGGGGCTACTCGTAGCCTCAAGCACCGTGTGATGCTCCAGGACCCATTTTTTGGGGTGTTACAACCATAATTCTATTTTTTATGTATTTCCGCATTTCTTCTTAGTATATGAATGGTTTATATCATGGCAAGTTAGAGGAGGTGCTCCGGCCTTCATGGTTCGGGATGTCCGTCAAGACCAGGGCCTCGGTTCAGGTCGTGATAAGAAATTATTTCTTCTTGAAAAGCCATTTGACCACTTGGCTGGAGGGGGAGTTTGTAGGGTTGTGGCCCATGTTCCAGCCAAAGGCCCATGTCTTAGTCCTATTCTCTTTTGGTTTTCAATCCTATTCGGAAAAAAATTTGAATTTTTATTCCTATTTTGAACTGGTTTGACTTTAGGAAAAGCACCATCCTTCATCTATAAATAGGAATATCGGAGAGAGAATTATTCATGTTCATTGGTATTTGTCTTTGAGAGATATTAGCACATAAGAGAGGTTATTGAGAGAGCTTTGACAAAAGAGAGAAAAGAGAAAGGGAGTATTGCTCTGCAGTTTTCTCTCCAACTAGCCAACGTGAAATCTCATTTCCGATGCATTCACTATTGGATTGGGCTAAAATTTTGACCGAGTGTCCCAAATATCATGATGTTTGATTTGAACGGTGAAGATCGGATTTGGAAGTTCGCGGCATCAATTTTTATTCTCAAACAGTAGTTCTATTTTAGGTGATTTCTTTTGATTTTATTTTTTTGGTGTAGCTATTACGTCTCCGTGTTTGGCTCTTATTGTGTTGTCAATTCGAGAATATTTATAACACTCTTATTATTATAGTGGAACAATTTTGATTTCTGTGATCCCGTACTTGTTACCTTCGACTTGAAGAATTTTCCACATTAAACTTGGTCTTCTTTACTTTCTTGATTTTAATATTTACCTCTTTCCGTCATAACAGGTATATTATGGTATCAATGCATATCCCAAGAAAAATTCTAATTTGTTCAATTCTTATCATGGGTTCAACTTTATAATCATAGTTCATTCTTATCCTAAAGTATATACACTTTTTTTCACTCCAACTTTATTAGTTGAAGTAAAACCTACATATAGGGAAAATAGCTAAAGAGACAAAAAAAAAGTTTTTTTAAAAAGAAAAATTTTTACTCGACATAAAACATGTGCAAAATGCGTACCATAA
The DNA here is from genome assembly GCA_030864225.1 of Capsicum baccatum var. pendulum. Taxonomy (NCBI): domain Eukaryota; kingdom Viridiplantae; phylum Streptophyta; class Magnoliopsida; order Solanales; family Solanaceae; genus Capsicum; species Capsicum baccatum. The sequence continues at coordinate 248,316,751 of CM061558.1, forward strand.
ACTAGTTAAACGAGTAATGGTACACAAAATAATATATAAGTTTACATATGAGGGGCAAATTTATCTCTATCTAATTACAATATAATTTTAATACACCCAAATTTATATATCTTTCGAATTATAATATATATATATATATATATATATATATATATATATATATATATATATATATATATATATATATATATTGAAAATACAAAAGAAAGTTGATTTTCAGTATTTAGAATAATAAGAAATACAAGGACTATCAACTAAAATCCAAAAGGCCCGTAAAATTATCCCTAATACCATATAAATATTTTTCAAACAATTCATTTAAGTATGCACCAGGCAAAAAGATTACGAACCAAACCCTAATAGATTCTTGAAGCCTCTTGTCTGCAGCCATAAAAAGGTGCAAAACAAAATGAGGCAAGCCAAGTGGCCACACTCAATATTTTATTCAAAATTAAAGGTATAAAATTTCTATTTCGCCATTATGAAATTCTCTCATTACCCACAAACAAGATTTGACCTTCATTTGACAAGCAAAAAAGTTGAGATATCAATTTTTCTTTTAATAACGTTGACGAAGATCTCTTTCTTCTTTGTAAAGAATAATAGAATAGAGAATTTCAACTAATGCCAGTTAATTTAATTACAAAAAGAGTGAAAATCATTATAATAACTTGTGATTTTTGTTAGATTTTTTATTTTTGATAAGTATAGCACATGTTTTGCGAATGGTGGCACAATCCCTGTTGGGGCAACATTTGAGTTGAGGTTTGTCGTGGAACTTTTGTAAAATTTAATTTTGATTCTTTTGATCATGTTTTTATTTATTAAAATATTATTTATGATAATTTTATGATTAAATGACTGAGAGTATCATTAGGGTTGTTTACATGAAAAAAACACGTTGAGATAAACTCATTCTCTTTCATCTGACTCAATAATTATTTTTGAAATCTATAGTTGTCAATGCTTCAGATGTAGAATTTGTTGAGTGTCCGTATGCTAAGATACAATTTTAATAACAAAAAAATTGAGTAATAATTTTTTTTGCTAAATTTACTAGCGTGGTACTCATATTTAGTACCACAATATTATTTAAGAACTTACCTTAGTAAAACTTTATTACCAATAAGCTATGTAAGTTAACAGTATTTTCCTAATATTACAAACTACAAATACCATGAGGTTTAGGGATTAGTCCCCTCCACTCTTATTTTACAGTTTTGTATGAGATTCAAGGTTTAGTCCTCTCCGTGGATCAAGTCCAGCTTATCGAGGATGTAACCCTAGTTATGAAAGTGTGGAAGAGGAGGATAAGGGTAGAAGAATAGTAGGAAGGGTGTGTCATTATTAGTAGGTAGGAGAATTTTATTTTGTTAGCCGTGCTTGTAGCTTTAGGCTGCATTTGTTTTTTTTAGGATTCAGACGTCTGAATCTGAATGCACGTCTGAATGATTAAGATGTTGTCTCTAGATCTGAAAACTGAGTGATTAAGACTGTTTGTTTTTCAATATCTGAATGTGCAAAAAAAATTATTTGTATATATAATTAAATAAAAAAAAAAATTCAAATAAAAAATAAATTATATATCAGAAAAGTATGTAATATAATACAACAAAATTATATTATTTGATTGAAATGGATATTTATGTTCGTTAGTGATAGTGGAGATGATTTATAATGATGGTTGTGGTGCCAATGATTTATATTAGTGGTGATAGTTGTGATGGTTGGTATTATAGTGATGTTATAATGGTGGCAGTTGATAGTGGTGGTGGTAGCGGTTATGATGTGAAACAGGAATTCCTAGCTCGAGACCTTTCACACGAAGCCAAGCACGTGAGTTGCAACGACTCTAAGCCTTGTTCACATTCTTGGCCATGTGCGAGGCCCTTGTGAGCCCATCTAAGGGCCTATATTTAATAAAATGTAAAGAGGCCCACCAAGACACCCCAAACCCACCCACTTAAATGCCAAAGGTAATTTCGTCTTTGTCCTTCCTTTCTAAGTGACTATATAAGCCATGTAATAGGGCTAGTCTTGCTTTAGTTCATTCCTATTATTGAAGAAACACAAGTTTTGTAATATTTTGAGAACTTCTCTCTCTTGTTCTTGAGAGTGAACCCAAAACTAGACAACAAAGTGTAGTAACACTTTTGTTGTTCTTTTGCTAGAAAATTGGGGGTCTTGAGGTTCATGAGTTCCTCTTGATTCAAGTAAGAATTTGGTGTAAATATCTTTTAGTCTTAGGGTCCTAATTTTCATGTTAGAGTTCTTAGATTCTAGGATATTTTGTGTCAAGTTACTATCCATTATTTTGTAATCTTGTTGTTTGTATCTTGCTATAGTGAAGCCGTGTGGGCCCTTTTGATTCACTATAGTTATTGCAATCTTGTGCTATTTATCCATCTTGTTGAATATTGTCTTTGTTGCCTTGAAAACCTAGAGAAGCCGAGTGGGGCCTTTGATTCTCTAGTGATGTTGTTCTTGTTGTTATCTTGATTCTTTCTTGTAAGTTTGATCTTTTGTATCATTTGGTATCAAAGCTCAAGGCTTGGTTTTGTTCTTACAAAACCAATCTTGGGAAGCTCTTACCAAAAAGTGTGTTCTTGAACATTTTGGTCAAAAATTGGTTGTAGATCTACAAAAGATTTTACTTATTTAGTTTGTTTCTTGTGTTGGTCTCTTCCTCACCGACACAAAAAAAAAGTGTCTGAATCTAAAGCTGATCTTAATGAGAAGAGACTTGATGTTGTGAAAACTTGAAGTGGCCTTGAGTTTGACTTGTGTTGGATGTTGGAGTGCCATTGTGGTGTATTGTTGTTTTGTTCTTGAAGGTGTTGATGTTGTGTTCATCTTAAAATCTTATCTTCATCATATGTCGTAAAAGAGCAATAGATCCGAAAAGGTTGCAAGACAAAATTGAAAAAATTGTTTGTGAGAAGACTTGCTAACATCACCTTTCTAGACTTGACAACCATTTTCCCCTTAAAATAAGGAACCTTGTCTTGTGGAACTAGTAAGGTCAAACATCACCTTTTGAGTTTGAAAAAGTTGAAAAAAAAAATTACAAAACATTATGTTTCCCTCCCAATAACAAGTCATCCATTACACATGATATAAAGGGACCAAGGCTTCAAGTTGATGAACAACGTATGTAGACCCGTGGCCAATGACATGCTACCACATCACCCTATTTACTTATCACATGATAATTAAGATCAAATTTGGATGTTCTAGTTTCTAATTATTGATTCCTAATTTCATCTAATTGACTTGAGAACTAATTAACAAAGTAGTACATTCCTACTAGCTTGTCAATAGTCCTTTGAAGCTTTATGTTCGTGTCAACGTTTGTTTGTGTTCTTTTATCGTTTGAATACGTTGTAACTCTTGGCTCTAGTCCGACGAGAATTCTTTGAGTTTCAAACAAGAATCCATTTCGGATAAGAGCATACTCATACCTTAAGGATTCACGGGTTACTAGCCAATCTACAACACTTATGGAGCTTGAGTGTGAGTGAACCTAGAGAGTGTGAGTGAGGAGAGGTTATAAACTAACTTGTTTGTTGTTTGTGTAGGTGATACCTTGAAAATGGAGGGAACCACTTCTCAAACCGTGGATACTAATGAAATAGAGAATATGAGGGTCACTCTTGAGGCTATGACCCGAACTCTTGAAAGGTTGAGTACCGAAGTAGGAGCCATAAGGGGAGAAGTAACCACTATTAGTAGGAGGTTAGAACAAGTGGAGAGTCGAAGGAACTCTCGTCCTTCTACTCCTCAACATGTTTCGTCAAGTGGACATGATAGAAATTCTTCCACCACCGTTACTCCCAAAACATGGCCACAATTGCCAAACCTTCACTAGCTCTACTAAATGCCGCAAGCCAAACCACTTATAACCCTCTAAACTGAGACTCTAATAGACCAACCCATTCCCAAATGTCTCAAGTTCCGCAAGAGGTACTCGGACGTCAAATTCCTCCACAAAATCCGAACCCCCCTTCCAATCTCCACTAAACCAAAGACCACCACCTCCACAAAATCCAATTCCTCCGAATCAAGTTCCAAATATCCAAAATCATCCTGTCCACCTTGAGGAATGTCATAGAGCGGATTATTAAGGGTATGGAGCCTTTGATGATGCCTACATGAGGGAGGAAGAGATGAATGGAGGTCGTATGGATCCAAGGAGATACCGAGGGTATGGAGAAAGGGGAAACCAACACCTAGAGAGAGGCATAGGCATTAATACCATCAAATTGAGCCTACCTATATTTAAGGGTAAAAGTGACCCCAAGGTTTATCTTGCTTGGGAGTCAGCGTGTGATAAAGTGTTTCAAGTGAATGATATATCAGAGGAGAAGAAGAGTTGTTATGCCGTAGCTCATTTTGAAGGCTATGCTAACACTTGGTGGGAATACGTCAAGCGGTTCAACAATGAGTTGGTAGAGGAACAACCACCACCATGGTTTCGGTTGAGGTACTTAATGAGGCAATGGTATCTTCCCGAAAGTTATTATCATGAGTTGCTTGCTAGGTTGTACAATTTGCGATAAGGGAATCGAAGTGTTATAGTATACTATGATGAGTTTCAATAACTCATGTTGAATCTTCATCAGCGACGAGAAAAAATTGGCCATGATATCATTCAGTTCAAGTGTGGGTTGAAAAAAGAGATCTCCACTCATTTGACGCTTCACAAGTCTGATACCGCTGAAGGAATTTTTCAAGCAGCTCTTAAGATTTAAAAGGATCTTAAAGAGAGGTCGTCGTTCAAGGAAAAGGGACCATCAATCTCGTGTTAGCTGAGGAGCAAAGATATGGTTCAACCATCTTTGGGTTGGCCCAACAACAAGGACCAACCCGCCACTACAAGGCTGTCCGACCCTAAAATAGTTTATAAATTTCCTCCCCGACAAGAAGCTCACAAGTATCCTAATCCTAAATAGTTCTAATGTTTCAAGTGCCAAGGTTGGGGACATAAAGACAATGAATGTCCAAATCGGCACAATGTGATCCTAAGGGAAGGGATATTGTATTACCATGGTGAGAAAATGGGTCTTAAAAAATAAGAGAATGAGGTCGAGCCTCAAGATGGAGAGAAACCCAAAAATGAGCCACATGATGATGATGATGATTGTAAGGATGCTTATCCACAAGAAGGTGAGTGCGTGGTTCCAAACTTTGTAGTGAGGCGTGCCATGATTAGTTAGTCGATAGATGACCCTAGCCAATGGGAGAATTTATTCCATACTAAATGTTTGGTGAAGGGAAGTGTGTGTACTATGGTGATAAATAGTGGATGTTGTGCGAATATGGTTAGTGTTGCAATGGTGAACTTCTTGAAATTGCCGACTACACCTCACACTAGTCCTTACAAGATGCAATGGTTGAATGAATACGACGATTTAAAGGTCACAAGGCAATTTATGATATTTTTTAAGGTAGCCAACTACCATGACGAGGTTCTTTGTAATGTGATACCAATGCAAGCTTGTCACTTGTTGTTAGGAAGGCCTTGGCAATACAATAGGTCGACCAAACATGATGGAAGGTACAATCGGTATACACTTGAGAAGGATGGCCGAAAGGTCGCTCTTCATCCATTATTGCCTTCCCAAGTGAATGAATTATACCCAAAGATACGGGAATTGAGGGAAAAGGGAAAGAAGGCCAAGAGTGAGGGTAAAAAAGGGGAACCCAAGAGTGAGGGAGTAGGGGAAACCGAGGGGCTCCTAATTTCTAAGGGGCAAGGAAGTGTGGTGATTATGGCTAGGAGGAAAGAATTATTTGTGGATCATGAAGAGGACACTCCGATGCTCCTCTTGGCTCATTGTTTTAACACTAACGCCACTAATATTTCTATTTCTCCTCCTATTTCTTATGTTTTGCAGGATTACGAGGATGTCTTCCCAAAGGAATTACCGCAAGGATTGCCCCCACTTCAGGGAATTGAGTACCAAATAGATTTTGTGCTAGGTTCATAATTTCCCAACAAACCGGCTTATAGGATCAACCTGATGGATACGAAGGAATTGCAACACCAAGTTGAGAAACTCCTCAACAAAGGATATATCAAGGAGAGTATGAGCACTTGTGCGGTTCCAGTGCCACTATTTCCTAAGAAAGATGGGACTTAGCGTATGTGCGTTTATTGCTGAGCCATCAATATGATAACGGTAAAATATCATCACCCTATTCCTAGGTTAGATGATATGCTTGATGAATAGAGTGTTTAGTGTTTATTTTCTAAAATTAATTTGAGGAGTGGCTATCACCAAATTCGTATGCAATCGGGTGATGAATGGAAAATCGACTTCAAGACCAAATTCGCTCTCTATGAATGTATGGCTATGCCATTTGGCCTAACAAATGATCCAAGTACTTTCATGAGGCTAATGAATCATGTGATTAAGCCATTTATCAGAAAGTTTGTTGCTTTTTATTTTGATGATGTATTGGTGTATAGTAAGTCTTTAGATGAGCATGTAAAGCATTTACAATGTGTGTTTGATATCCTCCGAAAGGAGAAGTTATATGCTGATCTAGAAAAGTGTTATTTTGGGGTCTATGAGGTTGTATTTCTTGGTTTTGTGGTGAGATCAAGAGGGGATCGAAGTGGATGAATATAAGATTGACGCCATTAAAAATTGGCCAACTCCCAAAACCGTAGGTGAAGTGAGATGCTTCCATGGGTTGGCTAGTTTTTAGAGACGTTTTGTCAAAGGATTTAGCACCATTTCTGCCCCCTTGACCGAAGTGATTAAAAAGGATCGTCCTTTCAAGTGGGGAGATGAACAAGCTAAGGCCTTCGAGGACTTGAAAGCTATGCTCATCTCGGCCCCTTTGCTACAATTGCCAAATTTTGACAAGAGTTTTGAGGTTGAATATGATGCAAGCAAAGTCGACATAGGCGCGGTTTTAATGCAAGAATTGAAGTCTATTGCCTACTTTAGTGAAAAGCTCAAAGGAGCAACTCTAAACTACTCTACGTATGATTTAGAGTTGTATGCCTTGATTAGAGCCTTGGACACTTGGCAACATTATTTGTGGCCTAAAGAATTCGTGATCCGAACGGATCATGAATCTTTAAAGCATCTACGGGCTCAAGACAAGCTTAACCGGTGGCATGCCAAATGGATTGAATTTCTTGAAACTTTCCCTTATGTTATTTAATATAAGAAGGGTAAAGACAATGTGGTTGCTGATGCTTTGTCCCAAAAACATGTGCTTGTGTCTACTTTGTTTTATAAGTTGATGGGGTTTGAAAGCCTCAAGTCTTTATATCTCGATGACCCTCACTTCGCTCCTATCTATAGAGAAAGTGAAGAGTTGGAAAGGGATAGGTGGGATACGGATAGGGGTTCCCATCCCTATACCAAATTTGAAGGATACTTGTTTAAAGGTAGACGATTGTGTGTTCCCTTAAGTTCGTGGAGAGAATTATTTGTGAGGGAAGCATACAATGGCAATCTAATGGGCCATTTTAGGGTCGATAAGACCCTCGGAATTTTGGAAGAATAATTTTATTGGCCTAGAATGCACAAGGATGTGGACCGGATTTGCAGCCAATGTGTTGAGTGCAAAGGAGCCAAGTCACGGCTCCAACTCCAGGGGTTGTACACTCCATTGTCCACCCCTTTGCATCTTTGGCTTGACATGTCAATGGACTTCGTGTTGGGATTTTCGAGGACTGGAAGGGGGCGGGATAGTATTTTTGTCGTGGTGGATCAGTTTTCCAAGATGGCTCACTTTATTCCTTGTTCTAAATGTGATGATGCGCCTAGTGTAGCCACTTTTTTTATTGATAATGTTGTAAAACTTCATGGTGTTTCGAGGACCATAGTGAGTGATACGGATTCTAAATTCCTAAGCCACTTTTGAAAGTCCATGTGGGGTAGACTCGGTACTAAGTTATTGTTTTTAAATTCATGCCACCAACAAACCGATGGCCAAACGGAAGTAGTAAATAGGACCTTAGGGTCCATGCGATGGTCCATGGTTAAAGGAAAAATGACTTCTTGGGAGGAGTACTTACCGTTGATTGAGTTTGCTTATAATCGTGTTATACACTGGAGCACGGGGATGACACCCTTTGAGTGGGTATACGACATCAACCCCCTCGCCCCTTTGGATTTAACCCCTTTTCCAAGTGATCTTGTGATAAGCTTAGACAAAATCAAATGGGCCGAGGCCATAAAAAAGCTACATGAGAAGGTGAGGTTGCGGTTGAAGAAGGAAAACCAAGAAGTTGCGAGGCGAGCCAACTAAGGAAGAAGAAAGCTCATTCTTGAACCGGGAGATTGGGTATGGGTGCACCTAAGGAAGGATAGATCCCCATCTCAAAGGAATGCTAAGTTGATGCCACGGGGTGATGGCCCATTCCAAGTATTAGAAAGGATCAACGACAATGCCTACAAGATTGATCTACCCCCGGAATATCAAGTGTACGACACTTTCAACGTGTGATCTCTCTCGGGTGGAAACGGTGGAGGATGGAAATGATCCAAATTTGAGGACAAATTCCCTTCAAAATGGAGAGGATGGTACAGGAATTCCTAGCTCGATACCTTTCACACGAAGACAAGCATGTGAGTTGCAATGAATCCAAGCCTTGTTCACATTTTGGCCATGTGTGAGGCCCTTGTGAGCCCATCTTAGGGCCTATATTTAATAAAATGTAAAGAGTCCCACCAAGACACCCCAAACTAACCTACTTAAATGCCAAAGGTAATTTGGTCTTTGTCCCTCCTTTCTAAGTGACTATATAAGCTATGTAATAGGGCTAGTGTTTCTTTAGTTCATTCCTATTATTGAAGAAACACAAGTCTTGTAATATTTTGAGAACTTCTCTCTCTTGTTCTTGAGAGTGAACCCAAAACTAGACAACAAAGTGTAGTAACACTTTTGTTGTTCTTTGGCTAGAAAATTGGGGGTCTTGAGGTTCATGACTTCCTCTTGATTCAAGTAAGAATTTGGAGTAAATATCTTTTAGTCTTAGGGTCCTAATCTTCATGTTAGGGTTCTTAGATTCTAGGATATTTTGTGTCAAGTTACTATCCATTATTTTGTAATCTTGTTGTTTGTATCTTGATATAGAGAAGCCGTGTGGGGATCTTTCGATTCACTATAGTTATTGCAATCTTGTGTTATTTATCCATCTTATTGAATATTGTCGTTGTTTCCTTGAAAACCTAGAGAAGCCGAGTGGGGCCTTTGATTCTTTAGTGATGTTGTTCTTGTTGTTATCTTGATTCTTTGTTCTATGTTTGATTTTTTTGTATCATGATGTGACGTTGCTTGATGTTAGTAGTTAGAGGTGTTGATTGTGATGGCTGAAAAATGAATGCATGATGGTTGACTATGTGTTGGTGCTAGTTTGAGATGTTGTTAGTTGTGATGGTGGAGATAGTTGTTAGTAGAGATAAATTTTAGCGATGATAGTGATTGAAGTGATAGTAGAGGTAGCGTTAGTAGTGGCAATGGTGGTGATTGTTGAATAATTTGTGGAGATTGTGATGTATTAATGGTCACAATTAGTGGTGGTCATAGTTGTGATAGATGAGTTGGTCGATAGTAGGGATTGACCAATAATAGTTGATGACGGTCGTTCTGTTGACAACGATGGTGGTGGTAAATATAATTAGAATAACAGAGGTAGTAGGTGTGGTAGTGATTGACAATAGTGGTTGGTAGCGATATTTGATGTCGATGATGGTTGTGATGGTGGAGGTGGTTGGTTGTGGTTGACAATGATTGTGGTAGTAGAGGTGATGACTGATGATTATTTATAGAGTGGCGGTGAATATTATCCAACACCAGAATACCTTTTCAGACCTATTAAGACTTGATTCTAGATCTAAATGATTAAGACCTATTCAGACCTATTAAGATCTAAAATCTTAATAAAAAATAAATGCACTTAATGTTCTGAAGTCTGAACCATTCAGATTCATACCTCCATTAAGTGCAAACAAATGAGCCCTTAGTGTTAGTATTATTTCAGAGTCTGTTATTATTTATCGTATTACTTGGTAAGTCAAGTTTATATTATTCTTCAATGTTGTTATTCCTATTTTTTTCTTTACTATTTCTTTTCGAGACTGTTATATCTTAAGGTGTGGGTATCATAAATAACCTCTCTATCTCAAATCTGAGGAAGTGGTATGGATCGCGTACACTTACCCACCCAAGATTCCAATTGATGGGAATATACTGGGTATGCTCTTGTTATTGTTTAGTTCAGGGTTAAGTCCCCTCCACTACTATTTTATCCATTAATCTTCAATAAAAGCATTAAAAATAGGGTGGGAAACCATATATGCTTGTTGCATGTGTCGGTGGAGGCTCAAATGCTATGGGACTATGTCATGAGTTTGTTGACGATAAAGATATAAGGTTGATTGGGTTAGAGGCTACCGATTCTATCATTTTTTTATATTAAATACGAAATAAAGTAGATTTGTTAGTATATTAGAACAATATGAAATACAAGTACTATCGACAAAATATACAAAAAGCTCATAAAATTATCTCTAATACTATATAAATAATTTTCAAACAATTCATTTAAATATGCCACTTGTCAAAAGGATTAAGAATCTAACCCTAATGGAATCTTGAAGCCTCCCATCTACCGCCATAAAGGATAAGACCAAAACGAGGCAAACCTAGTACCTACTCTCAATTTTTGACGCAAAATTCAAGATATCAAATTTCTATTTGGTCATATTATTCATCATTGGAATCCTTTCATTTCTCACAAGCAAGATTTCACCTTCATTTGACATGCTAAAAAGTAGAGAAAATCTATTAGGATGATCATAAGGGCTATTAACGGTATGTATTTAAATATGTTTATATATATATATATATATATATATATACATACACACACACACTCTACAAGAAATCGCCTCAAAACAATTAAAAGTCGCCATTAAAGATTTGTCGAGGCGATAACTATGGCGTTGGTAGTACCTCCGCGACTAAATGTTATTTACGATGATAAAGATGTGTCGCCAAAGTAAAAAGGTATTTGTCACGACGTAATGCCACAAAACATAGAAAAATATGCTGCAAAATGTAATTTGACAAAACACATATGGTTGCCACTGATATATTAGCATTTACAGCGGCTTTGTTGCTGCAAAATCACCATCAGTTGTTACCACTTGTTTCTCGCCAAAAATACCTTTGTATTAGTAGCGATCACTATCGCCGAAAAATCAGTATCAATAGTGAACACACATTTTTCATCACTAAAATCTATATATTAGTAGCAATCCATATCTCTCCCATACCTTTAAATATTAGTGGCGACACTGCTATCTTGATACTAAAAAAATCTTAAAATAGCAAAATCCATTGCCACAAATCTACTAAATCATTAGTGGCAACTCTCATTTTGTCACTGAATTAAATGTTGTGCACTAATTAAAATATTATTTTCATCAATCACAGAATTGAATTTATTCAAAACCAATATTAGATAAAATTGAAAACAAATTTTTAGAACTACATATAATATTAGCTATTAAAAGCATCCAATATTACTTTAAAAAATCATTCTCCAACTAAATATTATAAGTACTTTCTTTACTAAGAAGTCAACAACACATATATTAATAACGTCATACCACTTCAATTTTATCATATTCGTATTGAACGTCTATCAATACCAAGAATTCAACTTACTATAAATCCTTTGATGCACTAACTACAACACCAAAAAGACTCCAACTTATTCAACAAACTACAAATACTATCAAATACCAACGATTGCAATTTCTATAGACCCTTTAAGGCAGTAACACTACAACACCAAAATGATTCCAACTTTTTCCACAAACTAAAACTACTATAAAATACCGAGAATCCAAATTCTAAAAATCATCGATTTAGTTACTACAATACAAAAAGTATTTCCCTCTTCCTTTATTTTTATTGATGCAAGAAAATTCAAATCAAAAAAATATATTGTTATATAAAAGAACGTAAATTTAGATTGATAACACTGAATAATGAAGTAATCAACTATGATAAAATCCAATGACGGTAAGATCAACGAGATAGAAATATTGATATTCTATTTATAAAAGTTGTCCTAAAATTATCATCAAAGTTGGCCAGAAATAATAGTTGATACATTAGGCTTACAACCTGTGCTCTTAATCCAAGCATTTAGTGCCAAAGATCATGTATCTAAAGATATTCAAAATGGCAGGTTACCGGAAGAAGATTATTACTGTCAAATATGGAGCTCAAAATGGAGATGAAAGAACCAGAAAAGTGATAGCTAAACATTTCCTACTCGGAAGGGTCGTGAACTAACTTGCACCAATTTCTGCCTATAGACTAAAGTGTACACTTTAATCTAGAATTCATGATGATTGTATCTCTGTGAATGTCCTTTGGACAGGTCCACTTGACATTTGTTATGTTTATAGAGGTCCTTCACTTGGATTAGATGATTGTTCAGTCTCTAAAGAAGTCCCAATAATTCCTATTAATTGTATTTGTAGTTGAGATGTTGTGTTAGAACTTACACGTTCTGAAAAACTGCTACATTCACGTCCTGCATCTCCTCTTCTAGTTTTGCCTCTTCCAATTCCTCTCATTTCATGCAATATTTGATTAAAAAGGAGAAGTTTATCAGAACCAGAAATTAAAGATGACAAAATATATATCAACTGTCGAAGAAATTATAAATTTATATAATGAAAATTTCTATCAAAAAAATAAAAAATATAAAATAATATGTAGAACTTTTTAAATTTACTGATTCTACTTAAAACACTAATTTTAATTATAAATAAAAGCTTCAAGCATAAGAACACAAAATACAAGGTGGCATAATAAGAACACAAAATAAAAAATGTCGGCCTATTAATAGCACAAAAAAGAAAATACCAGCCTAATAATAACTTCTCAAAGCAAGATGTAGCCTAATAAAAGCACAAAATACAAAGAACTTCCCATTTATCTTTTCTTCTCAATCTGCAGTAGGATATATCACTATTTTATATGTTATCATCAAGAAACTCTTCTTCACTTTCTTCATTATCCTATTCATCTATATAATTGTGATTAATGAAATCATCTTCGTCCTTTTCTTGATCATTGGTTTGTAAAATAGTTTCTGGTTCAACATCAGCCCTTTGTAAAGGCACCTCAATATCAGTTTCTTAATTATTTGCATATAAAATATCTTCAACTTCATCTTTTTTGATAAACTTCTTCATTTAGTAATGTGTCTTCTTCAACTTATGGCACATTAAAAATATCACAAGGATTAGTCTTTACAATCACAAACCAATCTTTATTGACCACGTCATTCAAATAAAAGACTTGTTCAGAATGAGATGCCCACACATATGGCTCATTTGTATTCAATGCATAATCAGTATTCACACTTGTAAAATCTTATTTGTCAATCTTATATTTTCTTCCTAGGTGAGCCACATCTCACCAATGAAACTTGAATAGATGAACATTTCTATTTACTGCATAACGTAATTCATAAATATCCCTTAATAAACCATAATACTCCTTATTAGGGTCTGATACATATCCTCTCACAAGAACTTCATAGTTCTGTGTTTTTCTCATAAGCTCTTTTGTTTGAAATCTAAATGCATTCACCATACATGTTGAATATAGATATATCAATGGTTCTATACCAACAGCTAAGCTGATGAGTTCATCATTTGCACGGCCTTGGCAAGATAGTACAAATATCTACAGAAACAAGCAATACTATTATGACTAGTATAATACCATTGAATATATGCTAATATTTATTTTGTCATTAATTAGACACCTATGCATGCCTGAAACAAATCAATAAATCCATAGTTATGCACCCTATGAGCTCACGTTGAACCTTATACTTCAATCTATCTCATATATTTCCTACAGTTTGTGTTAGTTCAGATTAACTGAATTATATTAGAGTCAAATTATATTAGAATTAAAAAGAGACTTCTGCCTGTATTGTGAAATCTCTTCACAATTTTGAAGCACATAAATACATGCTTGATTGAACTCATCATGAGGTATCCTATTTCCTCCATTTAAAGTCCATTTCATTTGCAATAATACGTGTTGATCATGACACTTAAATTCATGTATCTTTTTCTCATGCACATTAATAGAGCTAGAAATATATGATGAAAAGGCATCTGGAACCTTCAAATTAGCTATGAAATCACAGAACTTTAACTTCTCTCCATGGGACAAAGCATAGCATGCCACCGGTAATAAATATTATCTCCATCTTCAATTGGATGTAAACTTTGCCTAATTTGAAGGTCTGCCAAATAATATCTAATTTTTGATGTTTATTTTGTCTTTCCAACCATACTCATCATAGTTGATAAAATACTTTCAAACACATTTCTTTCTGTGTGCATTGAATCAAAGTAATGTCGTAGGTCAACACCATCCCAATAAGACAATTTAAAAAAGATACTTTTCTTCCTTGAATTATAAGCATTATTAGAAACACTACTATTCTTTCTGTTTTGGCCATTACCATAAGTCATATTTGCACAAGTGTTTCAACATCAGTTAAAGGAATAGGTGCGGCCCCCATTTCCACTTTTACATCAAATAAAATTCTATTTCTATACCATGGATGGTTAACAGGAGGAAAATGAAGATGACCTATATGATACAACTTATTATGTAAATAGATTGAATGTCTATCTTTATGACAAGAAGGGCATGCAAGTTTGCATTTGGTTGACCATTCTGAAAGGTTACCATATGCAGAAAATTCATTAATCATCCACATGAGAGAAACATAAATAAGAAAATTATATTTAAAGTGTTCATCATAAGTCTCCACTACATTTCATAATTTATTTAACTCTTCGATCATTGGTTGAAGTATCCATCAATATCATTGCCCAGACATTTCAGGCCCAGAATAAGAAGAGTCATTATAAAATATGGACTTTTCATGCAATACCACGGTGGTAAATTATATGTAGCTATCATGACGGGCCAAATACTATAATTGAAACTCATACTCCATTTTGGTTGAAACCTATCACTTGCAAAACCTAATCGAACATTTCTTAAATAAACTGAAAAGGTAGGATAATTATCATCAAACAAATGTCAATAAACTAGGTCAGATGGATGCGACATCAACAATATTTTCCTCCTTTTGCTACCTCATCTTTTTTCCATCTCTTTTGCCAACAATCTTTGAAACCTTGGTTTGATTGAAAAATTTTGCAACACTTTATGAGCCACTTTCTTGCCTTTATGTTATTTGACTTCTATATAGATTAACCACACTTTAGACATAACTGGACATTAAAATAATTATGGCAATATAATATACAATCATTCTTACATGCATCACTTTTAGTGTACCCCAAGTCGAGATAGGAAAGAACTTTTTTTACTTAATAGAATGACTTGGGTATAAATGACCCCTGAGGGAGAACCACTTTTAAAAAGTTCGACAACTCATCAATCGATTTGTTGATCCAATGGTTAAGGCACTTCAAGTGGAGTAATTTAACAACAAAAGATAATTTTTAGACTTTTGTGCAACCAGGATAAAGTTCTATCTAAGCATCTTCTAACAATCTATAAAACTTTGTTGCATGCACATTTGGCTCTTTATTGTCCTCTTGAGGATTAATAGTATACTCCAAATTTGTATATCCAGAAGAATCATGAATCATTTCAATAACATCATCCTCTTCAATTTCATCATCTTCTACTTTATTAATACCAGCGGGATTAGAATTTTCACCACAAACCAACAATTTTCCATGATAATCCCACACTCTATAGGAATCTTAAAAGCCCTTTTTAAACAAGTGTAGTCTTACATCAATTCATAGCTTAAACACGATATTCCTACATTCCTTACAAGGACATCTAATAATAGTGCTCACCCCAGATTGATTGAACACCCAATTAAAAAAGTTATCTACTGTATCTCTATATCTTTGGTTATCTCTATTTGTGATATCAAACCAACTTTTGTCCATTCTTATCTTTTCAATCATTACAAAAATCAATTTATTAATTAAATATATAAGTATGACAACAATCAAAATAAATACAAGATCGAAGCATATTATAAATATCATAACAGATTCCAAATTCATAGTCAAACAAAGAGAAACTAATCACAAATATAATGTGCTGGAAAACAAAAAATAGAGTAGACAATGTGATTTTAAATTACTATAATTTCCAATAAGCAGATGCAAGGAAAAAAGACACAACTAACACAAAAAGAATATGGATAGACTATGATGATGTTGTATTAATCTGTTACAGTTTACAATGTGACTAATGCAAAGTTAAGGTTTATCTCAAAGACAACTATTGAAAACTAATTTGTCTTCCTCCCAATTTTAAGAAGAAGAAGCCTACAAATGTGGATTTTGTTTGTGATGTTACGGGGTAAAGGTCAACATCCTATTTTCATTATCTTAAAATAATGACTCAGAACAACATTATATGGAAAAGAGATTGAACTATACTAAACACTTGAGCGAGGGAAGTTACCTCAATAGACTAATATGGCTGAAATCGAATCCTTCAAATGCTTAATAAGAATATGTCTATCAACCAGCACTTAAGCAGTTCCAAAATCATCTAATGGTAACCTGAAAGGCTCCGATACATTTAAGGCTTTGATTGCTTCTCAGAATCTTACTGAATACATAATAGCTACTGGTGTAACAAACCATTTGATGTCTAATGCTAATATGCTTGATAAAGACACTATTACAAAAATTCAGGTTCAAATAATAGACAATAAGGCATGGCTGATTTGGATAAAAGAAATTGAGCCAAAAATTTCTCAACAAAAACCAAATAATTAAAAACCAACAACAGAAAAAACTAAATCATTGATTTTAACCTCGGGTATTCTATGTTGTGCAGATTCTTTACTTTCGATGTCACACCCATGTCGGATTCTCTATGAATACAATACTTTTAGAGAATAAAGCATGCACTCATTGACATTTTGAAGAGTACGGGCAATATACCAGGTAATTTAAAGATTAAAAAAATAATTTTCTACACATTAATTGTTCATTCAACATACCCGATCTACAAACATATAATTGCAATAACAACACCAAAATATCTACAAATTCAAAAGTGAACTTTCATCTTACCCAAAGAAAGTTAACTCAAAGACAACAATTAAGACAAAAAATTAACAAAATATAAAAAATAAATTAGGGGGAAACATGAATTTTACCATCAGCTCTATAACCTTAAGAATTTTGAACTCTATTCCTTCGTCCTTCGACCTTACAAAATTATATTCCTACGTATTTTCTTGTTGGTTGAAGAAATCGCACATGCAATCTAAAAATAGACATATATACCCAAAAGGGTTTTGACCACATTCCTTATGAAGCACAAACTTTGAGAACCTTATTTGAGAAAAAATAAGAGTTTCTAGCAAAGAGATATGGTGTTCTTTAAAAATGTTTGAGTTAAAGAAATTGCATGTGAAAATAAAAGATGCATACACCCATAAATCAATTTCAGCAGATACCTGATAGAGTAATACCTTTAGAAAGTCCTATTTTAGCAAAGATGAATGAGTTCCTAATTGCATCTGTATTTTCTCTTGGATTGGTTGGGGCAATGGCCTGCTAGTTATTCAGAACAGCTACAGAATACACTAAGGCAATGAAAGTAGCCCTGAATTCGGTGTAATAGATATGCTCATTTCAGGAGATCTTCCTGAACAGGTGGGGGTGTAGGGTTAATCCCAATTATTTCTTTCGTTGTTTCTTCTGGGAGGCATTGTCTATAAACAAAATAAAGAATAAGTTAGAAAGAGGGATTGAATAGGGCTCATGCTCTTTCGTACGACATGAACACTGAAAGAAGGGAAACTTTCCTAAAACATCTCGTAGCCTCTTGCCCATAAGTGTGGTACTCTACACAACTTTTAGACTCCCTAAGAAACTTTAAAAACTTAGGCTCTGATATCAAGTTTTGTCACAACCCGAGGCTATACCCCTAGCCGTGATAACGGTGCTTACTGTCATAAGTGACCACAAGCTAATCCATGAGCTAGTACCTGCTATGATCACTGAATAAAAAAGGAATTAAAAAACATGTGTGAAAGATAATTTGATAAGATACTATAAATTAAAAATACTAAAATACATAATACTGACTTGTCTGATACAACTGATAAATATTGAAAGAACTGACTAAAAGTCTAACTAATTGTCTGAAATCCTCTAAACATCATCAGGAGTTTGTGGGACAAACCCTGAACTAACTCCGACTAACAAAACATAAGGAAATACTGAAATATCTATAAAATATATTGTAACACCCCGCATTTTGAGCTAGAATGAAAATCATCATTTCTATGCATAGATGATCCAAAATCCATAAATACTATGAAAATTTGGCATGTTAATCAATTATTTAGTTTGGGAACCTATTTGAGCATGAATTGAGATCATAGAGGTCCCCTAACTCAAGGACGAGTTGAAAGCTTTCCTATCGTTCGAGTTTGAGTGAGCGTCGAAACTTGGGTCAAATTTAATCGAGCATAAATCTTTGTATATAGTGAATAAGAGGGACTACTATATATCAAATAAAATCTCTTAGAATTATATTTCTAGCGATACCAATTTCGCCAAAATCTAATACCCTAGCGAAAAGTTATGGCCATTTTCGTGACTGAGACAGTAGCATCGTGTGATTAGTGTGGGACGCATGCTCTGTCACACACACCCAATTTCTAGGTCCTATTTTCATATTTTTAAGGGAAAAAGTGGTATTTTACACCCTCTATGAAGCCATAATACAAGATTAAATCCCCTAAATACCAAAATAAGGTCATTCTCTCTCAAAATTACCAAGAACACTTCTTAAGGTTTCAACCCAAAGATCAAAATATCTTATGATTTAACCATGGGTTTTGAATAATTCTTTGAGATTCAGAATCCTCATTGCGAGGGCTACAAGAAGCACTCATCAATTGTTCGAATAGCATCCCTAACGCACGAGTTCATTCAAGAGTCATAAATTAAGGTACGTGGGATTTTCCTAAAATTTTATGGGCAAAGAAACCATCTTTAATTCATTCTAACAGTTTAGAATCATGATTTTTAAGAAAGGGATTTTGAATTTATGACTAACAGCATGTTTTAGAGGCCTTGATCAGTATTATTTTGGTCTTTAGGCCTTCCCCCAAATTGATTTGAAACTCTATATATATATATATGTATGCATATGTTTAAGGATGAATATACAATTGAGAGCATGAATTTTAAAGAATCCCTCTCTTGTTATGATTTTTCCCATCTTTTATATGATATGATTTGTGTTTGAAATGACTTGATTATTGCTATGACTTGAATATGATTTTAAATCCAAAAGAGAGGGTTGTGTGTGTTGATAAATGTTGAATACACTTTTAATAAAAGAACTGCATGTTTGCAAAATATATACATGACCACCACATGGTTATTGAAAGAATGAGAATCTTAGCATGGTTTTGACTTGTGCTTTCGAAATATAAAATTTCCTATACTATTTGCATGCTTGGGTGATTTGAATTATGTTTTAATGAAAGAATCATGCATGGTACAATATGGCTCAGAAACAGGACTTGTAAGTCTTGGTGTGACGACACCAACTCAGTTATAGCCATAGTAATTCAGAATAGAATAGAACACATGTTTGAAATTAGATTTTCAGATTATGAATTCAGAAAGATACATGTTTAGAAAAGGTTTTAAAATAGGCTTAAAGAGAGTTAGATGGTTACCCGAAGAATGTACGAGTCGAAAGACTCTATGCTAGAATCCGTGATTTATCGATACGAGATTATTGTACCATGCTTTGTTATGTTGTATACCTTGATTCATATCATCCCAAATTGGAATTATGGTTAGGAGTCCTACTTTGTGATCTTATGCACTACCATGAAATATTGATTTGATTGGTGATTTTGGCACCCTACTGTGTGATCTTACGTATCCCCCTTATAGATACTCCAATCCTTGCAGCAAACTTGGATTGGGGGCTTGGCCTTCGAGTCAAGGGAGGATTCTATATAGCCCATGTAATTACAGATTATAGGGTGTACCATCTAGCTCGGAAGTAAGACAAAGAGTGATTCATGGTTTCAAATAAATGTTTTAAAGTCTTTAAAATGTACCCATGTGTTTTCATATATTATATGTAAAATTCTATCACTTATGTTAAATATAAATATATTATTTTGGATTACTCTGTGTACCAGTACATCTATATTGACCCCCCTCCCTTCCAGGTTCTGAGGCTCAATCTAGGGGTCCCGATAAGCAGTAGGTTTTCTCCAATCTGAAATGCATACTTTTGTAGTGATCCTTCTATATTTTAGAAGTCCTAGATTACTTTAGTCATTTATCATTATTATGTTTTGGTCTACTGGGGACCTTGTCCCAGTTTTCCGATAGTTGGGTTTATGCATGTAGTAGAGATTTCACAGACTGTGTCAGATATAACTCAGATGTTTTGAATTGTAGTTTTTAGTAAGATTTGAATTCAGATTTAATGACCATGATTCTATTTCATTAAGTATTTTTGCATTATCTTTTTCATATAAGGATAGTGTATGTGATTACAAGTTAGAAAGGCGTCCGAGCCTTCATGGTTCGGGATGCTCGTCATAGCTAGGGCCCTAATTCAGGTCCTGACAAACTTGGTATCAGATCATGGTTCATTGTCCTAGGGTATCTGCAAAGTTGCATCAGCTAAAGTCTTGTTTATGGGTTTGTAGCATACCACACTTATAGGCAGGAGGCTACTACGCATTTAGGAATGTCTCTCTTTCTTCATGTTCTAGTTTATGCTATGGAGTTATAATGTTTCTCTTACATACTCTAATTTGTGCTATGGTGTCGCCCATACGGAAGTAAAGTCATTCCAATTCTTTTCTTACTTTGATGTGCTCAGATATGTCTCATTATTGGGGGGATTCGATTGCAGAAGTTTAGAGTCTAAATGGTATAGTCCTTTTTGATTAATCCATATAAGAGTTTACAATTTGTGGAAGGACTTGAGAAGAGCCTGTTAGTGATCCAAGGTGTATTGATTCTAGTGTGAACTTTGATTCTAATGAAATCATGCTTTTCAGCCTGCAGTATTAAGTGTATTCAGTCCTTTTCAAAATTTATATTGCAGACATCATGCCTCATGGGGAATGATGTGTAGCAGAATGTTGGAACTGTATTCCCACCGGAGTAGTAGTATAAGTTAAAGTGATGGTGTCATGACCTATTGGTAGTGATATTGGACCAAGAAGTTGGTGATGTGAAGTCGCAAGGTTAGAAATTAGAATGAGGGTGACTTTTGTGTAGATAAATGAGTTTAGTTGAATAACTGATATTTGAGAATGATTTACCATTTTATAGTGATAGACTAATATGGTAGCTAGTAGTATGTGTGGATTGTATGGTAGTTTGTGTGGGAAGTGTTTGACTCAGATTTTTTTATTTATACAGAGTAAGATATGTATTCTTAGATCATTGAATGTTGTGTGTCAAGTTTCTATCTCTTGTAATCTTGTTATCATTGTGTTGTTGAAACTAAAAGTCTAGTGAAGCCGTGTGGGGCTCTTTCGATCCACTAGCATAGTTGCCTTGTCATTCATCTCATTTCTTTTTCAAAACACAAAATCAAAGTCTAGTGAAGTCATGTGGGGCCTATTTCAATTCACTAGCAACTTGTTCATCTTGTTGTTCTTGTGTTGGTTGGAACTGGGGTTTAGTGGCATAATGGCAAGAAAAGTGGTAAGGGAGATTTATGAAATATATGTATAGCCGAATTTTTTTGCATGATATTGAGTTGGTAATGAATTGATACATCATTGTGTGTTACTTTTGTAGAAGGTGGAGAAGGAGTTATTTGTTAAGGTGAATTGTTGTTTGCTTGAATTATGAAAAGAGTTGTTGACGGTGTTTGTTCTGTAGGAAGAGTATAGGTTATTGATAAAGGTACTTAGTGGATGAGTGTAGTTAATTTAGGCTTCCCTGAGATTACAAGAGGGAGTTTAATTGAAACTTATAAAGTGATGGAATAAGTTTAGCTGTAAAAAAAAAGTAGATAGTAATGGTGTGTAGAAGGAGGATGTGTTAATGGATTGTGAATAGGGTAGGCCATGTGATTATGATCGATTGTTGCTTTTATGGAGTTCTAATGTGCTAGTATTTCTTGATTGTTTATTTTATATTTTTTTTCAAGTGAGAACAGTGTGTAAGGTTGGATTGTAAACTATGTTTAGAACTAGACATTAAGTTTGAATAGTTAATGGACATAAAGGTAGATGTGATGATTTCTTGGTTAATGATACTAGTTATAGGGAAGTGATCTAATAGGCTTGAACAGCAAATGCAAGAGCTTAAGTTTATTTGAGCCGTAGTAAAGTATGATGTTGTATGTATGATGTAGAAATATGCCCAAAGTGATATGGAGTTGTGTTATTTTCTAAGGTTATTGCATGTTGTGTGTGACTAGTAGTACCGTTAAGTTGCTAAATGGAGAAAGACTAGTTAGATGGTACATGGTGTTCTAAATGGCCAAGTGAAGAAGTTTTAATTAATAGTGTTTATCCTTTTGATATGATCTTGATTCTCATGGTAGAGATCTATAAGATTGAAGTCATGATATTGGTGGGCTATAACGGAAGTAGAATTGGTTCATCAAAGACTTAGTGATATCCATGTTAAGTGTTAGAATCTAAGTTGAGTTTATTTTTAAGGTTGAACTAATAAAAATAAAAGTTGAAGTGTTAGAGGGTGTGCACTTTGCCTATGGGGATATTCACGAAGATTCGAAGTTAGAAAGTTTTCAAGTATTATGTGATGACTATTGGGGCTATAGAAAGGTAGGAGTGTGTCTCAGAAGGTAGTATTATCAGTGGGTTTACCACTTTCAGGTGTAGTCTTTCGGGTTAAGTTCTATGATATACGTGTATTGTCATTTTCTAGACCCTAGAGTGCAGTAAGTGTAGTTCAGTTTAGAAGCTAGTAAGGGATCTCTCAAACTTAAGATGATGGCTTGAAGCGAAGGAAGAGATGATAGGACGAATAACCAAGTCAAGCTCTCAGATTCTAGTAGTGATGTTAGTATGACATGGAATATCAGAAAGTGAGGGTAAGACTCAACCCATTCTTACCGCAGTATTTTTCAGTTATCCCAATACCTACTCATGCCTTACATTTCAATTCCATGATCATAGTTCATGTTCGTGTTTATGATAGAGAATCATGTACTCTTCCAGTCCCAAAATGAGGAGTTCCAATTCATTCAGTAGTCAGAATCACATTCCATATGTTATGAACTCCAAATTGATGTCATGAAGCTCATGACTCATGTACTCATGCTTTATAGTGTGCTCAGTTCCCATAAATCATTCTATACTCCTTATGATTGGTGAGATTCATCTTATAGTAATGTATGCCTCAATTCAGATCACTTTGATAAATACCTGATATTGATTTGCTATTCCTCAGGCCTCAATTAAGTGTCAAGTCTCGTATAATATCCTTCCATGCTTCAAGGTTTTATGTTCTAACCATTTAGTGACTCCTCCTTATGTAATGATAGTGGTGGGGAGTAAATGTTTCTTTTTGATAAAAAATCATTATATGCTTGTTTAGGAAAGGCCATAAGTATGAAGTAAGATTGGAGCCACGTCTTTGATGCATGTGATGGTTAGTTGAAATTTATGTGTGTATGTTCTTGAGGTAGCGCGTGGGAGTTCTACCGATGGTGGTTTAGAGAATATATGAAGTATGCCTTTATGGGTGTTTTCCTTGAAGTTCATATATGGTTATAAAGATAGGCTTGAATGATATGTTGGGATTTAAGTAGAGGAATGCAATATGCGCTAGTGAATCCACAGTAAGAGTTCAGAGTTGGTCATTGAAGTGGTAAGGCACGTTATGCTTAGGGTGTAAACTTTAAAAAGATATAGAAAGATTTATAAATGCCCCTATGAGAATTATAAGTTGAATCAAATGAGTATGATATTTAAGGGGAAATGTATAGTTGAGGGAGTATTCAAGAAATGTGCTAAGCTTAAAAGTGAGAAGTTGCATTGCCTAAGGCCTTGTAATCCTGTCCTAGTTTATGAGTTATATGTCTATATTCCATGCTATAGAGTAGGGTCATTGTTGTGATTCCTTAGTTGGATTTCTTGTGTAACTCATGTCAGAGATTCTTTGCTCCCTAATGCTACTAGGACTTCTTTAGAAAGAGTGTTGAAGAGATAATCCAGTTAAGTATAAGTGTCCAGTATAATTCAGTTTAACAGTCAGCAGACAAGTTACTGTGGTTTTCCACTTTTTCACCTAGTCCTACTGATAACGCTCAATCTACAGCTCTCGCAAGAGCGTAAAGCGGTCGTAGTCAAATATAGAACCCAACTGGGTTGGGTATCGATCCCACAGGGAATAGCTTGGTCAACAAGTAAGCAAAGATTACTAGACTTTTAGTGCAAGTCTCGTAAAAAGGGGGGATTGTAATGTGCAAGTACTGTAAACAAAATAGTAAAGTAAAAATAGAAAATAGAAAAGTAAAAAGAAAGAATGTTTAGTAAGATGTAAAACAATGAGAATTGAGAAGTTGGGGTTATGTCCACCTTATGAGGTGTACGTCTCTATTGTCTATGAGTTGTGCGGAACTTAGACATGCATGTGCTTATAGAGAATTGTATTCGATGGTAAATCCAAGCGTCTTTTGACCTAAACAAGGACTATTTCACTTTAACTCTTTCGAGCTTAAAGCGTATCTAATGGTACAAATTCTCCAAGAGGTTAATCCAGTTACGGCACTAACTTTTTAATAGGGGATGGGACCCTATTACCTTGACATTATCTCTTTTTCAGACATATAACTTTTCTTTCGAACAAGTTAATGCTATACTGGCGTTATTCTATGCGTCTGCAGCCACAAGAATTTGCATTAAGATGAAGAGAATAATGATATAAGCAGCATACGTGTCACGAATTCACAAACTCATAGCAATAGATAGTATCTCATAACGCTTCCATAACCCCAACAGAGAGATTTAGCTACTCATGAGTGCGAAGGAAATCACAATAGACATTATCATTGTACCACAATAAAGATCTCACGTTAGGTATAGGGGTAAGAATGGCGTGAATTCCTTGCTGAGTAACGTTTCTCTTGTTGTGGAAATTAAGAATTGAATAGATGAATAGAAGAAGAATAAAAAGTAGAATTAATGGAAGAATTAGAATCCGAGTTGTAAGTTGTGAAATAAGAAGTAGAATGAGAATTAAAACTAGAATGAATGAAAATCTCTAGCACAATAGGGTATTTATAATACCCATATCCTATTCCTACTAAGCTAATGCATTACTTAACCCAATCCTACTAGGTTAATGTATCATTATCCTAATCCTAATAAGTTACTGCTAGTCCCCAAAGTCTTCAGAATTGCTGTTTTTGCCCGGGATAGATTTTCCATGCGCCACTTTTGGTCCTTGGCGTCCAAGACTTGCTTTCCTCCTTTTGTGAAGCTTTCTTTGGCGTCAAGTTATTCATAAAATGCTGAATTCTGCATCATTTATACCTGAAAACTTGCTAATCATGTTCGTTAGCTCACTTACAGGAAAAAGGACTAAAAGTGCATGAATTATATATTTTGTCCTCAAAACTTGGCTAAAATATGGGTAAAATATAGCACTATAGGCGTATAAATTCGCCTATCATCAACACCCCACACTTAAAGCTTTGTTCGTCCTCGAACAACTATCATGTCCATCTAAACATCAACTTAGGGTTTCACAGTGACAACACAAAATATTCGTCAAGACAAGCATAACAATTATCAACAAAGAGTAGTTTTCCGATCATTAGCAGAAACAATTTAACCTCTAGCATAGAATGGTGATGGTGGTCAACTCATATTCAAAAGTTAAGGCATAAAGAATCATACATGACTACCCAAAAATCATCAACCATGTGTGTCTCACAATGTATTACCCATAATCACTCACAAGCATAGTATATTTGTCGAAACATGGGTAGAAGGGTATCTTTGCTCTCGCTCTCACAAAGAATTAATACGATGCAACTGATGACCATAGGCTTGCCCTTAGTGTAATGCTCCACTAAATGTCAGAATGCTAAGCTTAGGATCAAATAGGTCTTCTACAGGTTGTAATGTAGGCTAAGGAACGGGTAGGACTATTTTGGCCAGAAATAGTGACTAAGTTCCCTAAGTGCCTTAATACATCACATTATGCCATTTACACTTTCTTTCAAACAACCTTTCTACTTTCTTTTAATCTACCACCCCTTCTCACCTCTTTTGTTCTTCAATTTTGAATAGAATTAACTTTTTATATTTATTTTCCTTTTTCTTTTCATAACACACCTCTTATGATAGCAATTATTTTTCATAACAAATTCAAGCACCAATACATTCTAAAGTATCATACTCACCCAATTTCCTCTTATTTTGTCACATAACTTTACACTTTAAAGCACTTAGGAATTTGGATCAAATTATGGTCTTGAAAAAATGGATTAGGCTTACATATGAGGTTGTCAAAGAAAATAGGATAAAGGCTCAAAAGGGTTTAACTAGGATAATGTCCATGGGTAGGTAAAAAGAACGTAAATAAGTCTAGGTTGCCAAAGAAATGCCTAAACAATCTCCTAAACTTGCACGCTTTATTTTAGCTTTACATACATACCAGGCAAGTTCTAGCATCAGCCACAAGCATAGAATATACTATATCCTCGGACACACAAGGCACATGGTCGACTTTATTGGGAGTAGCATAGACTCTTGACCCAACAGATGAAGGAATTGAACCACATAATATCACATAGTGAGTCACAATTAGAGTCTAAATGTCTCAATAGTCATGATTTTAGCACAAACTCTTGTCATAATCTCATGCTGCCTATTAGAATAATTTCATGCGAAGTTAAGTTAAGAAGAAAAAATTTAACTAATAAAAAAAAATTAACTACTAAAAAGAAAATCAAAACAAACATAAATGCAAATGCAGATAGAGAAGTATAGCATGCAAATACCAGCACCCCACACTTAGACGGGACACACTGCCCTCAGTGGAAAATAAATAAGAAGAACCTGGTTAGTCGGACTCCTCCTCTATGTCTGGGGTCATACCCCCTTCGTCAGAATCATCATTGGAGTCGTCGTCATCAGAATTCTCCTCCACGTCGGAGTCTGGTATTTGTCGATCATCATCGATCGGCACATCATCATCAAGAGGTTCCTCAAAATATGTACCTACTCCACATATCTCCCTTGCATGCACATTCATTGGATAGTCATGATCCAGCTGTTGTAGCTCTGTAGCAGTTGGAACACGACCTCCGCTCATCATTGTAAACCGACTCATGCCATATAGATGGCGAAAGAAACTCTCATCCCGAGCATGTCTCTCTACCGTAGTAAGGTTGACTCCATGTGTTGATTCAGCATCTTTGACCTTTGTGAGGTCAACCTTCTTCGGGTTGTGTAGGATTTTATGATCAGCCGGCTCCCCTTCGATGTCTTCCTTCCTCAAGATTGCTGTCAACAGATTGCCGAAGCTGAAATGGGACCGCTTGTGTAGCCTAGCCTTCCGCATTGTAGACCGAATGATTGCCCCAATGTTGATAGGGACATTCGTCATCAATGCATATACCAATCATACTCTATCTCTTGTTATTTTTGTGTATTGCGTCCCTGGAATGAGGTGAGTGTTGACTAAACGCAACCATATCCTTGTTTCCCTATTCAAAGGAGCATATGGGAAGGTGTTGTGTCGACCGGTGTCTTTGTGTCTACTCCACAATGCCATGGATCTTGTTCCATAGAGTGTGTGTCAAATGGCTCTATATGGAGGTCTAATGTACAGCTCTTTGAATGGTGATGGATCAACAGCAGGCAAGCCAAGAAAGGAGTTGAAGAAATCCGCATTGAGTTGTAAAACTTGTCCCCGAATCTTGACCTCGCTTCCTTTGATTTTCGGTGACCCGTTGGCATAGAATTCTCTTGTTAAATCGAGATTGCATTCTCCCATGTCTCGAAAGATGAAATCAAGATGTAACGCCATGATCTTGGCCAACATGCGCGGTTCTTTCTTTGCTAGGCTTTCCTTGTTTATCAAGTCCACATGAACATATTTCTTCTCTTTGTTGTTCCTATACCATTCCTTTGCTTCCTCCTATAAAACCCATTTAATTCGGAACATGCGGTGTGGTACTTGCATCGAGGAGGACTCTCCTTGCTCTTTGCGTCCTCTTTTCTTGCCTTTTTGGGAAGTGGTTGCCTTTTCTTTGCCTTGTCTTGCTTTGGGTGCCATGTACCTGAGACTAAAACAATGTTCATGTTAGCGTCATCTCGATGGATACAATCTATAAACAAGCAGTAGTGGCACCACCCCACACTTAGTTTTTTGGTACAGACTAGTGAAGTGAAAGTGGTCGATTACTCAGACTTCATCGGCATACATTTTAGGTGCTATATTCCAACAATAAAATCAGTGCAGTCATACTTTTGTAATCTTGGCAATACTTTCATGTTTGATATATCAAGACTACTTCATAGGGATTGAATCAAGGTATAGTATCTAAAAAAAATCACAACCTCCCATGTTGGTAGGCAACTATCATTCTTTTCTCGATGAACAAGTCATTCCAACATGTAAGTATTCAAGTGACAAGATTATGCAATTTTTATGACCATATCAATTCCGCAAAAGTATGACAGTGCATCAAAGTCAAATACAAGTTGGGAACAAGTTAAGATTATCCTTACGTATACGTTCACTCACTTGGTTGTATCACAACAATTCAATAACATTCAAATCATCAATACTACTTCAAGATTTAACAATTCATAATAGGCGTAGTAGTGTAGTACTTACGGAATATAAATGAAGAACAAAGAAGTACTTACTTGATTGATGCCTTTGGATGATATTCTTGTGAAGAAAAAGAGCAAAAGGAAAATTTTTGAGAGGATTTGGAGACTATAGGTGGCACTTATGCTAGGTTTCCAATGTGTTTTTGGTTCAAGACTAAGTCTCTTTAAGGGAAGGTTGGGTCGGGTTTTGACCCATTTAAAATCGGTTTTTGACTATGCTTGGCATAGGCGGCGCCTTTTGCAAAGCATTGTCTAGCATAGGCGGCGCCTATGCCATGGCATTCCTAGGCATAGGCAGCGCCTTTCACTTAGCATATGAGATTCAGAGACAAAACGCATTAGCATATGCGGCGCCTATTCTATGTCACACTTGGGCATGGGAGGCGCCTATGCTATGGCACACTAGATTCTGAGACCTTAGGCCATAGTATAGGCCTTGCCTTGTTCGTGGCCTAGTTTTACCTAGGCCTAGCCTTGTTCGATGCCTATATTTTCATGAGCAATGCCCAATCCATAGATTTTTGCTTCTTCATTCCTAACTTACCACCTTTAACATGCAATACGTCCAAATCAAAATTTGAAACCAATCTCCTCTTTTACACCTCTTACACCTACATTTACTCAAAAACAACAAAAACAATTAGAACGATGGGTTGCCTCCCATCAAGCACCTTAGTTTTGGTCGTGGCTCGACAAAATCCTAAGAAAATAAAAATAACAAAAACAATTAAAAACGATGGGTTGCCTCCCACCATGCACTTAATTTATTGTCGCGGCACGACATAGCTATCTCGATTACTTAGACTTTATCGAGATAGATGGTGGATCGTTTTCTGAATAGATTCAGACGACAATGAGACTTACTTGTAGGCATGCAATCTTCTTCGAGATGACCCTTGTGCATGCCTATCCCGGGAGGGATACCAATTATATCATCAATAGTCCAACCCATGGCTCTCTTGTATCTCTTCAGAGCAGAGATAAGAGCCTCTATGTATTGTTCCCTTAAATCATCCTCCATACTTACCAGAAGTATATTTCCACTTTCCAAGAACACATACCTTAGATAATCGGGGAGCTCTTTCGATTCTAGCATTGGTGGCTCTTCAATGGAAGTTTTCACTGTTGGTGACAGTTGATTCTTAAGATCAAGGTCTGGCTGTTTAGGAGTATGAGAATTGTACCATATTTCTGTTAGAGCACACGTAGTTTCTTCATAATCTTCATCATCCTTATGCTCAACATTTAGTAGCGCAGCAGACAATGGCTCAACAGTAAGCTATTTTGCTACAGATAATGCTTTCTTATCCTCATAATGAACATCAGCTACAGAGAACACATTCATATCGTTGGGTTGCTTCATTGCTTTGCATATATCAAAGCGGACCACTTCGTCATTCAACCGAAATAAAAGCTCGTTAGCTCTCATGTCAATAAGTACACTTCTAGTTGCGAGGAAAGGACGTCTCAAGATTATGGGAACTTCAGAATCCACCTCACAATCCAGAATAACGAAGTCTGCAGGAAATATGAATGAAGAAACCTTCACCAACACATCATTCAAGATACCCACAGGTCATTTTACCTACCTATCAGCCATCACGAGCCTCATATTGGTTGTAGTAGGATCACCCAACCCCAACTTTTTATAGATCGATAATGGCATCAAATTGATGTTGGCTCCTAAATCTCATAATGCCTTGGCAAAATTCAAAGATCCAACGGTGCAAGTAATAGTGAAAGCACCAGGGTCAGCCTTCTTCTGAACTAGTGATCGGGTAGCGATTGTGCTGCAGTGATGAACGTCATCTTTCAACTCATAGCTGGCTTCCCGCTTCTTTGTCAAAAGATCCTTCATAAATTATGCATACCCAGGCATTTGTTCAAGTGCCTCTACCAATGGAACATTAATGGTCAGCTGCTTTAGCATAGTCATGAATTTGCTAAAATTTGTATCATCCGCCACCTTCTTCAATCTTTAAGGAAAAGGTGGTGGTGGATAAGGAATTGTTTTCTCCAGGGCTTTCTTTTCCTCTTGCTTCCGCTTTTCAGCTTTTTCAGGCTACAACATACTCGATGTGACGTCATGGACGCCATGGGTGGTTTCTGCAGAATCTTCTCCTTTCGCCTTATCATCAATATCCGCTACTTCATCAACCACTTGCTTGCCTTTTGATGAAGTTTCCAGCACCTTACCACTTCGGGTAGTAACAGCCATGCATGACCCATCATTCCTTGGGTTTTGCACAGTGTCGCTAGGTAAAGTGCCAGCCTTTCTTTGATTGCGTGCTGCTGAAAGTTGGCTCAATTGATGTTCTATTTGCTTGATTGAAGTGGAATGAGAATCAACTAATTGCTTCATAGAGGACAAATCATTTATTACCTCCGTTACTCCCGCGCTCGTTGTTTCCACTCCTTTCAATAGTTTAGCCATCATCTCTTTCATATTTCCAAAACTAGAGGTGGTGGTGTCACGTCTTCCTTGGGGGACGTATAAACCACTCTTTTCATTCTTGTCCTTCCAACTACCTTGGTCCCTGTTTCTAGATTTATCATAATAGTTCCAACCTTGGTTTCCTTGGGTATTACCTCGGAAACCCCCCTGATTGTTCAAGTAGTTGGCCTATTCTTTCGAATCAGATTCGTCTCTTCCTTTTGACGCAATAGCTTTGACTTTTTCGATCTTCCCTGATAATAGATGCTTTGTAAGAAGATCCACTTGTGTTTTCATGTGCGCCATATCTTTATCGCATTCTTCTTCTCTTATCCTTTGGTCTGCAGTCATGCCAATAGATAAAGTGGGGGGTTTGTTACCTCAGAATCCCTGGTATGCCAAGCTCTACTTTGCTTCGTCATACAATCTAGCCTATTGCTTGCTTGACCAAAGGTGAGGTCCATAAAAGATCCTCCAGCCGCATTATCCACCACTGGTTTAGTTATTGAATTCAAGGCTCTATATAGTATCTCCATTAGGTGAACATTAGTCATATGATGGTTCGGGCACCGCATTAGCTTCGTCTTGAACCTCTCCCATGTTTCATGAAGAGCTTCAGTTGGAAGCTGGCGAAAGTTGCTGATTTCATCTCTCAATTGTGCTCTTTTCGATGGCGGAAAGAATCTTTCTAGGAACACATCTCTCAATTGCCTCCAATTTGTAATAGAATCAGGAGTCAGCCCATTTAACCATAGAGTTGCCTCCCCAGACAGAGACAATGGAAATAGACGTAATCGAATTACATTCTGACCAACACCAGGATTGTCAAACGACTTGCATGTAGAAATAAAGTTGATGAGATGAATATTTGGATCATCGACTACTAGTCCACCAAACAATCCCTTGAGTTGCAATAACTGAATCATGGTGCTTGTGATGTTGAACTTGGCTCCGGGCACTAATGGTGGGGGAATTATGGCTCCTGTGGCTCCGGCTCCATCAAGATCATCATCATCATCGTCGAAAGCTGGTTGCATAGCTCGGCGTTCAGGTCTAAACCTAGCTTGACGATCTCTTCTGTTGCCAGCTAATGCGATCTTAGCAGCATGCCTAAGGTTTAGTAACTCGTCATCACCTAGGTCCTCGTCGTCAGGATTTATTGCTCGCCCAGGGTTATCAATATTCTGTTGATGCACTTGAGCAGCGGCTAGAGTAGCTAGTCTCGCCTGTTCCTGTTGAGCAGCCATCCTTTCAATTTCGTGTTGTACCTCCATTCTACCAATACGTTGTGGTTCAGGATTGATAGGTAATAACGGTTGACCAGAACTTCGAGTATGGGGCATACACTGAATAAAAACTTGCATAGAATAAAAACAAAAACTAAAAGTAAAAGTACGAGAATCTTTGACCAAAGGTTCTAGTAATTATCACAAACTTAATTGACACTCGTATTCGCCGACAACGACGCCAATTTTTGATAACGCTCAATCTATAGCTCTCGTAAGAGTGTAAAGCGGTCGTAGTCAAATATAGAACCCAACTGGGTTGGGTATCGATCCCACAGGGAATAGCTTGGTCAACAAGTAAGCAAAGATTACTAGACTTTTAGTGCAAGTCTCATAAAAAGGGGGGATTGTAATGTGCAAGTACTGTAAACAAAATAGTAAAGTAAAAGCAGAAAATAGCAAAGTAAAAAGAAAGAATGTTTAGTAAGATGTAAAACAATGAGAATTGAGAAGTTGCGGTTATGTCCACCTAATGAGTTGTACGTCTCTATTGGCTATGAGTTGTGTGGAATTCAGACATGCATGTGCTTATAGAGAATTGTATTCGATGGTAAATCCAAGAGTCTTTCGACCTAAGCAAGGACTATTTCACTTTAACTCTTTCGAGCTTAAAGCGTATCTAATGGTACAAATTCTCCAAGAGGTTAATCCAGTTACGGCACTAACTTTTTAATAGGGGATGGGACCCTATTACCTTGACATTATCTCTTTTCCAGACATATAACTTTTCTTTCGAACAAGTTAATGCTATACTGGCATTATTCTATGCATCTGCAGCCACAAGAATTTGCATTAAGATGAAGAGAATAATGATATAAGCAGCATACGTGTCATGAATTCACAAACTCATAGCAATAGATAGTATCTCATAAGGCTTCCATAACCCCAACAGAGAGATTTAGCTACTCATGAGTGCGAAGGAAATCACAATAGACATTATCATTGTACCACAATAAAGATCTCACGTTAGGTATAGGGGTAAGAATGGCGTGAATTCCTTGCTGAATAACGTTTCTCTTGTTGTGGAAATTAAGAATTGAATAGATGAATAGAAGAAGAATAAAAGGTAGAATTAATGGAAGAATTAGAATCTGAGTTGTAAGTTGTGGAATAAGAAGTAGAATGAGAATTAAAACTAGAATGAATGAAAATCTCTAGCACAATAGGGTATTTATAATACCCATATCCTATTCCTACTAAGCTAATGCATTACTTAACCCAATCCTACTAGGTTAATGTATCATTATCCTAATCCTAATAAGTTACTGCTAGTCCCCAAAGTCTTCAGAATTGCTGTTTTTGCCCGGGACAGATTTTCCATGGGCTACTTTGGTCCTTGGCGTCCAAGCTTTGCTTTCCTCCTTTTGTGAAGCTTTCTTTGGCATCAAGTTATCCATAAAATGCTGAATTCTGCATCATTTATACCTGAAAACTTGCTAATCATGTTCGTTAGTTCACTTACAGGAAAAAGGACTGAAAGTGCATGAATTATATATTTTGTCCTCAAAACTTGGCTAAAATATGGGTAAAATATAGCACTATAGGCGTGTAAATTCGCCTATCATCACCTACTATCCAAAGTCCAATGCGTACGACCATCCCAAAAGATAATCTATTCCATCCGTGTAAGTTACGAATGGAGTTTAGTCCAAGCATCATGTTTCAGATTCAGTTATTTAGTCATGACTTAGTTCATAAGATTTCAACATATAATCTCAAATTTTTCCAGATATTTTAGCTCAGATAGTGTAATACCTTTGTACGATCTAAATCTTGTTGCCACATGATTCATACTTACATAAGTTATCACTTCCAATTCCAATGTGTGTATTTGAGTATAAACACTTCGGGAGGAATCCTCAACTCTCAGCATGAATCATTTCCTTAAAATAAGTAAGGGCAAGTCAGCTCAGAATTCAGTTTCATGATAGAAGTTTAAATGTTTCATATCAGTTACATCCGTTCTTAAAAGACACATCATGTCCGCATTATTTCATACCTTTAAGCATCAACATTTCTACCCAGCATTCGGGGACGAATGATCCTAAGAGGGAGATAATGTAACACCCCTCATTTTGGGCTAGAACAAAAATTATCATTTTTGTGCGTAGATGATCCAAAAGCCATAAATCCTATGCAAATTTGGCATGTTAATCAATTATGTAGTGTGGGAACCTATTTGAGCATGAATTGAGGTCATAGAGGTCCCCTAACTAAAGGATGAGTTGAAAGCTTTCCTATCATTCGAGCTTGAGTGAGCTTCAAAACTTGGGTTAACTTCAGTCGACTATAACTTTTTGTATATAACGAATCAGAGGGCATACTATATATCAAATGAAATCTCTTCAAATTATATTTCCAGTGATACCAATTTCACCAAAATCCAATACTCGAGCAAAAAGTTATGGCCATTTTCGTGACTGAGATAGTAGCATCGCATGAATAGTATGTGACACACGCTCTATCGCACGCACCCAATTTCCAAGTCATATTTTTGCATTTTAAGGGGAAAAAAGGTATTTTCCACCCCCTATTCAGCCATAATATGGGATTAAATCCCCCAAACACCAAAATAAGGTCATTCTCACTCAAAATTACCAAGAACACTTCTTAGGGTTTCAACCCAAAGATCAAAATATCTTAAGATTTCACCGTGGGTTTTCAATAATTCTTCGAGATTCGTAATCTCCATTGCGAGGGCTATAAGAAGCACCCATCAATTATTCAGATAGCATCCCTAAAGCACGAATTCATTTAAGTGTCATAAATTAAGGTACGTGGGGTTTTTCTAAAATTTGATGGGCAAAGAAACCATCTTTAATTTAAGCTAACGGTTTAGAAATCAGAATTTTTAAGAAAGGAGTTTTGAATTTTTGATTATTAGTATGTTTTAGAAGCCTTGATTAGTATTGTTTTTGTAATACCCCAGAAAATTTTTTTCATTGAACTTTTGTGCGTAAATATGTCGCGATCCTATCTTCGAGAATGATTTATAGTTTTTTTGTGTGTCATTTCTTGGATTTCGACCCACAATTTTGTAGATCATCGAATAAGCTTTCCAACAATATATGGATCACCCAAAATGGAAACTCAAGCAATGAGTTATGACCATTCTAATCAAACTACTACCATTCCGATCGAACTGTGAACAGTAAAATGTGCAGGAAAAAAAATACTGCAGCCAGGCTATTTTGTTTGGTCAACTTCAAACGATCATAACTCCTTGTACATAATAATTGTGTGAGCTGCTATATATCATCCACCCTGAGAGTCTTCTTTCCAATGAAATTGGTTTCATCCAATGTGGACATCGGAGTAAAAAGTTATGGCCAATTTACTTCAGCCTATCGGATAGATCACTGAAGGGCAGATTTGACATTAATTGATTTTTAAAGATATTTTGGTCATTTCCTATTATGGTAACCCTCTATATATACCCCCTTTGAGTTGAGAATTGTCATTCATTTTCTCTCATTTCTCTTATATATCTCTCTCAAAATATATGTATATATATATAGAAGAGGAGTTAGGGTTAGGGTTCCAATTGGAGGAAAATCAATTCAAGGCTTTGCTTCGCTTCGCGAATTGCTTCCGTCAATCTTTTCGGCTACGAAATCTAAGGTATGCAAGTGTTTATCTATGGGATCCTTTCATCCATAGATCCCATAAATCCTTTTTCAAAGGCTCAATGTTCATGTGTATATATATATATATATATATATATGATTATACTTTCTAAATTTTCATTGTGTATGTGTGTAGTATTCACATGATGGTTAAGATATATGTGTGGGATGATTATGTGTGTTGGTTGAAGTATATGTGTGTAGTATTTGTGTGATGGTTAGTGATTATGTTGTTGAAGTTGATGATATCCAAGAAGGGATCTTTGTATGTTTGTGGAAACTACGGTAGTGTGTGATGTATAAATATATAAAATGGGTGATTGAATACTTGTAATCTTGATGAATCCACCTATGCCTAAGAAGTGCATGTAAGGTGTTTGTAAAAATATAAAAGAGACTAAAGATTTTATTTTTATAACATAATAGGTCCAAAATTAATTGATTATGAATATATGATGATTTAAATTGTTAAGCCTTGATTTATACTATTATTCCATTATTTCCTTGTTATGACTTGATAATTGTTATTGGGAATTATATATCCCTACTATTGATTGATATGTCAAATATTTTCTAAATGTGAGTTGGATTGTGAATTGAGAAATGTGGATGTTGAATTTGAAGGATGATGGTGTTGTGGTGCATGAAATTGAGAATTAAACTTATGCCCTAAATGGTGCATGTAAGATGATTGTTAAAATGCCTATGTGAAGAAGAATTTAAGTATTTGACATGTTTGTTATCCAAATTATGATTTCATGCCATATCCATATGCTTAACTTATGTCTACCATATGTTTGACAAAATATTTAAGAGAATAGGAAACTATGCATTGTGGTTCATTAGGTCTTAAAAGATAAATTCATGCTTTGTTCCCATGGATAATTGATTTCCTTGAATTTGTGGTGCATTGTGGGTGTATGATGGAATGCCATGATGAATTATTGAGGTAACTATGATGTTTGTGCGTAGTATTTGTTGTGGACCCAAAGCATACTCCCCACGTGTTCGATTGGATGCTTATTTGGAGAAATGAGGCCACTTGATTTTCTAAGTATCAATTCACTCCGTTACAGACCTCTGTACATTTTGTGAGATAGTAAGCTTATCTTAAAAGTAAGTGGCAATTATAAATACTCCGTCAAAGAACGGAATCAAGCGAACTCTGTCATATTGATAAAGTATCATAATGTGAGAACAGATTTAGTTCAGTTGAGTACAGTTAAGAACCGGTTAAATGTCTTTCAATTGGGAGTAGGATTGACCACCGAGCGAGCTAAAGATGGGAATATTCCTGCAAATAGAGGGTTTGATTCCTAGTAGCAATACTTATGCTCCAGAACTATGTCACCAGCATAGGTTGAGACATCTATCCTGCGAGTAGAGGGTTAGATGAGGTGGTTGTCCTGCGAGTACAGGGTCCCACCATTCTTGTTTGACGTCATGATAGTAGAGGGTCCAATGTAGTTGTCTTTACTGGTGGCGCGGTATTGATGCCCTTCCAGCTCGCATATAGGTTGGATCCCCATTGTGGTAAGTGGGGAATATCGGTTAAATGATCACTCCCACAGTTTCAGTAATAGTCTCAAAAAAGAACTCAGTTAATATGCAGAAGTTGAGGCTGTCAGATACAGGCCTCCTAGTATTGTTATCATTATCATTGAGTAGATAGACTTCCTGCGAGATGAGGGTTGCTCTCGAACTTATTTACCCATTATCATTATCGTTGAGTATATAGACTTCCTGCTAGATGAGGGTTGATCTCAGATTCAGTTGTTCAGTGTTCTAGAGACTTCCTGCTAGATGAGGGTTGATCTCAGATTCAGTTGTTCAGTGCTCCAGAGTTTGTGAATTTGAATATCAAATATCAGTAATATCAGTTATCCGATTTCTCAGTATTGATAAGTATAGATGTCAGCTCTAGTAGCTTCAGATACTCAGTATCTTATTGTCAGTATTATTATTTTCGGGTGTCAGTGTTCAAAATGTAACATTCGGTGTCATGATGATTTCAGTTGTACATGCATGTGTGTATTATTGATCAGACATGTTCCAAAATTGGTAACTGCAGAGTTTCTATATATGTTTATTCCAGCGAATACATATTATTCAGATTGTTATGTTTATGCATAAGCCTTATATTTAACCTTACCCTATCCTTGCATACATGGTACATTCTTTGTATTGACATATTCGTGCTATGGTGCTTTCCCCACCATAGGTTCAGAGGAGCGAGATTCAGAGTATATTTAGCTGTCGGATCTTGTAGCAATGGGTGCAGCAGTGAGTCCTCATCATCTGAGGATATTTTATTTTAGTGTTTGGCTGATTTTAGTAGACGGAGTTAGTTGGGAATTGTCCCTTCAACTCCACAATTCAAACAGTGTAGAGGCTTTTCAGACAATTGTAATGATATTTAGCTTTCACTATTGTATATTTAGATGTTTGAACCTTATCGTCAGACTTAGACAGTTTCTGCATTTATCATATTATATTATGCAGTGAACAGATACGGATATCAGTGAAGGGCTAGCTTGTGTCCCTCGGTGTCACGAGCACCGTGTGGAATTCTGATTCATGGGAATCGGAGCGTTACAAACATGGTATCAGAGCCTAAGGTTCAACAGTGTCCTACCAAATCTGAAAAGCCGCATCTAGTAGAGTCTTGTACAAGAGTGTGTTGTGCGCCACATTCATGTACGGGAGTCTATGGGATGTTTAGAAGAGTTTCCGTTCGTTTATGATCCAGATCGTACTATAGCAAGATTTTCCAAGAGAGTTATGTAGACTCTTGTAATGATCTACTTATGTCAGATTTACCTTACTCTTAAGGTAACACAAGTAGTGAAGCCAAAGTCTTTCAGATAGAACTTTCTCTGACGGTCTCCGTAGATAGTTTCGGGACAGTGTTCTCTAAAGTGAGCAGAGTACGCCTAATGGGGTTAGCTATTTATATGTTGAATGAATAGGCTTGAAATTATATATGTAAGAATCTAAGTGTGGAAATTGGGAATTATATGTGTTGATTGATAGAGATATAGCCACGATTCTCACGGTGTGGAGAAGTATAAGTTTAAGAGATGTGATGTTTGAAGCTAGAATGAGAATAGTATGTTTATTAAAGATTTGTGGATATTCATGTTATGTTTTAGGAGCTAAGCTTGAATTTTTGAAGAATGTAAGTTTGTGGACTCCAAACTAAGTATTAAGATGTGAATGTGGTATTAGTAGCCTATGAAGAAATCGAAGTAAATAATGTGTTTAGTGAGACAAGTAGGTGTTGAAAAGAGTGTATATATATGATAATGATTGTAGAGACTAAGGAAATATAAGAGTTGTATTCCAAGAAGTAGTTCTTTTTATGCATTAGTAATATCAGTTATCCGATTTCTCAGTATGGATAAGTATAGATGTCAGCTCTAGTAGCTTCAGATACTCAGTATCTTATTGTCAGTATTATTATTTTCGGGTGTCAGTGTTCAAAATGTAACATTCGGTGTCATGATGATTTCAGTTGTATTTTATGCATCCATGTGTGTATTGTTGATGAGACATGTTCCAAAATTGGTAACTGCAGAGTTTCTATATATGTTTATTC
The DNA here is from genome assembly GCA_030864225.1 of Capsicum baccatum var. pendulum. Classification (NCBI taxonomy): domain Eukaryota; kingdom Viridiplantae; phylum Streptophyta; class Magnoliopsida; order Solanales; family Solanaceae; genus Capsicum; species Capsicum baccatum. Next base: position 248,356,628 of record CM061558.1, read on the forward strand.
TAGCGAATACAGATTATTCAGATTTTTATGTTTATGCATAATCCTTATATTTTACCTTACCCTATACTTACATACTCGATACATTCTTTGTAATAACGCATTCGCGCTATGGTGCTTTCCCCACCATTGGTCCAAAAGAGCGAGATTCAGAATATATTTAGCTGTCAGATCTTGTAGCAGTAGGTGCAGCAGTGAGTCCTCATCATCCGAGGATATTCTATTTCAGTGTTTTGGTGAATTTAGTAGACAGAGTTAGTCGAGGAATTGTTCCTTCAACTCCACAGTTCAGACAGTGTAGAGGCTTTTCAGATAGATGTATTGATATTTAGTTTTCAGTACTGTATATTTAGATGTTTGAACCTTATGGCCAGATTTAGCCAGTTTCTGCATTTATTGTATTATATTATGCAGTGAACATATACGAATATCAGTGAAGGGTTAGCTTGTGGTCCCTCGGGGTCACGAGCACCGTATGGCATTCTGGTTCATGGGAATCGGGGCGTTACAAACTTGGAATCAGATCCTAAGGTTCAACAGTGTCCTAGTGAGTTCTAAAAAGCCGTATCTAGTAGAGTCTTGTACAAGAGTGTGTTGCACGCCACATTCATGTACGGGAGGCTATGGGATGTTTAGAAGAGTTTCCATTCGTTCATGATCTAGATCGTGCAATAGCAAGGTTTCCAAGAGAGTTATGTAGACTCTTGTAATGATCTACTTATGTCAGATTTACCTTACTCCTTAGGTAACAGAAGTAGTGAAGCCAAAGTCTTTCAAATAGAACTTTCTCTAACGGTCCCCGCAGATAGTTTTGGGATAGTGTTCTCTAAAGTAAGCAGAGTATGCCTTATGGGGTTAGCTGTTTATATGGTGAATGAATAGGCTTGAAATTATATATGTAAGAATCTAAGTGTGGAAGTTGGGAATTATATGTGTTGATTGATAGAGATATAGTTGCAATTCTCATGGTGTGGAGAAGTATAAGTTTAAGAGACGTGATGTTTGAAGGCTAGAATGAGAATAGTATGTTTATTAAATATTTGGGGATACTCAAGTTATGTTTTTGAAGCTAAGCTTGAATCTTCGAAGAATGTAAGTTTGTGGACTCCAAACTAAGTATTAATATGTGAATGTGGTATTAGTAGCCAATGAAGAAATCAAAGTAGATAATGTGTTTAGTGAGATAAGTAGGTGTTGAAAAGAGTGTATGTATATGATGATGATTGTAGAGACTAAGGAAAGATAAGAGTTGTATTCCAAGAAGTAGCATTGGTATTGAATTTATGTTTTCAGGTGTGGTCTTTCTGGATGAATTAAGTTATTATTTTGTGCACCGTTGTGCCTCAGACTCTAGAGTACATTGGTTGTAGTTCATTTTGGGATTTAGCCAAGTGTTCAAAAGTGCCTGACGATGACTTAAAGATGAGAGGAAGATGATAGAGAAAGTGATAAGTCAGGCCCTCAGAATTTGGTAGTGGTGCCAGTAGGTATGAAAAAGCAGTAAATGGAGACAGTTCCCGACCCATTCTTATTTTAGTGAAATATGTCTAGAGGGTCCTTGGGTCCCAAGTGGAAGATACCCATAATGTTATAATAATTGAATGTCCATGCTCTTTCTATGATGTTAACCTCATCTTTCATTGAATTTCTAGCTACGCTTTCGAGAATTTGGTATATTAGGTATATTCGTATTTAATATGCATGTTCAATAGAAAGGAACTCGAATTGTGTTCATTTTTAAACATGTATTGAAGATATTTGTTGGGTTATGATTCTGTGCATTTTAGATGCATGTGTATTGTGAAAATTTACCCATGAGTGGGTTGTTGAATGTTTTAAGCGATAGATGTACATGACCAGTAAACGTACGCAGAGTATTGGATGGTTCAGTCATGTGGTTATGAATTGAGATGTATTGCTGTCTTGAATAAACCTAGTCGATTAGTGTTTTTGATCTGGCCTTCACATTCAAGGACGAATGTTTCCAAGGAGGAGATGATGTAAAACCCCGAAAAAAAATTCGTGGAAATTTTGTGCGTAAATATGTCGGGATCCTATCTTCGAGAATGATTTGTAATTTTTCTATGTGTCATTTCTTGGATTTCGACCCACCATTTCATAGAGCATCGAATAAGCTTTCCAACGATATGTGGATTACCCAAAACGGACACTCGAGCGATGAGTTACGACCATTCCGATCAAACTACGACCATTTCGATCGAACTGTGAACAGTAAAATGTGCAGGAAAAAATAAATCTGCAGCCAGGCGATTTTTTTAGGTCAACTTCAAACGATCATAACTCCTTGTATATAATAAACTGTGTGATCTGCTATATATCAACGAAAATCCCCGAGAGTCTTCTTTCCAATAAAATTGGTTTCATCCAATGTGGACATCGGAGTAAAATGTTATGGCCAATTTACTTCAGCCTATCGGATAGATCATTGAAAGGCAGATTTGACATTAATTGATTTTTAAAGTTATTTTGGTCATTTTCCATTATGGTAACCCTCTATATATGACCCCTTTGAGCTGAGAATTGTCATTCATTTTCTCTCATTTCTCTTATATATCTCTCTCAAAATATATGTATATATATATATATAGAGAGAGAGAGAGAGAGAAGAAGAGGAGTTAGTATTAGGGTTCCAATTGGGGGAAAATCGATTCAAGGCTTCGCTTCGCGAATTGCTTCCGTCAATCTCTTTGGCTACGAAATCTAAGGTATGCTAGTGTTTATCTATGGGCTCCTTTCGTCCATAGAGCCCACAAATCCTTTTTCAAAGGCTCAAGATTCATGTGTATATATATATATGATTATACTTTCTAAATTTTCATTGTGTATGTGTGTAGTATACACATGATGGTTGAGATATATGTGTGGGATGATTATGTGTTTTGGTTGAAGTATATGTGTGTAGTATTTGTGTCATGGTTGGTGATTATGTTGTTGTGGTTGATGATATCCAAGAAGGGATCTTTGAATGTTTGTGAAAACTATGGTGGTGTGTGATGTATAAATATATGAAATGGGTGATTGAATACCTGTAATCTTGATGAATCCACCTATGCCTAAGAAGTGCATGTAAGGTGTTTGTGAAAATACCTAAGAGACTAGAGATTTTGTTTTTATAACATAATAGATCCAAAATTAATTGATTATAAATATATGATGATTTAAATTGGTAAGCCTTGATTTATACTATTAGTCCATTATTTCCTTGTTATGACTTGATAATTTTTATTGGGAATTATATATCACTACTATTGATTGATATGTCAAATATTTTCTAAATGTGAGTTGGATTGTGAATTGAGAAATGTGGATGTTGAAGTTGAAGGATGATGGTGTTGTGGTGCATGAAATTGAGCATTAAATCAATGCCCTAAATGATGCATGTAAGATGATTGCTAAAATGCCTATGTGAAGAAGAATTTAAGTATTTGACATGTTTGTTATCCAAATTATGATTTCATGCCATATCCATATGATTAACTTATGTCTACCATATGTTTGACAAAATATTTAAGAGAATAGGAAACTATGCATTGTGGTTCATTAGGTCTTAAAAGATAAATTCATGCTTTGTTCCTATGGATAATTGATTTCCTTGAATTTGTGGTGCGTTGTGGGTGTTTGATGGATTCCCATGATGAATTTTTGAGGTAACTATGATGTTTGTGCGTAGTATTTGCTATGGACCCAAAGCATGCTTCCTACGTGTTCGATTGGATGCTTATATGGAGAAATGAGGCCACTTGATTTGCTACGTGTGAAGTCCTCAATTATGTGTTGCGTATGATAGCCTATGGGCATATTGTGTTTGAGTTATCTATCTTGTGTTACTTTATGCTATTGTGTATTGGGGGTACGTATATCCAAAATAGTCTGCTGGTCTAGAGCCGAGTCAGTTTCACGGTAATCTCAATCGAGCGATGAACAATGAACTCCCGGTTAGTTTCTCAACTTGGAGAAAACTCAGTAATCTCAGAAATCATTCTTTATCGAATAATCGGGCCATAAAGCTCTGAAATCTTACATATCAATTCACTCCGTTACCGACCTCTGTACATTTTGTGAGATAGTAAGCTTATCTTAAAAGTAAGTGGCAATTACAAATATTTCGTCAGAGAACGGAATCAAGCGAACTCTGTCATATTGATAAAGTATCATATTGTGAGAACAGATTCAGTTCAGTTGAGTACAGTTAAGAACCGGTTAAATGTCTTTCAATTGGGAGAAGGATTTAGCACGATTCCCGCGAGTAGAGGGTTTGATTCCCGTAAGCAATCCTCATGCTCAAAACTACGTCGTTAGCGTAGGTTAAGATATCTATCCTGCGAGTAGAGGGTAAGATGAGTGGTTGTCCTGCGAGTAGAGTGTCCCACTGTTCTCGTTTGAGGTCCTAATAGTAGAGGTTCCTATGCAGTTGTCTTTACTGGTGGCGCGTTATTGATACCCTGTCAGCTAGGGTATAGGTTGGATCCCACTTGTGGTAAATGGGGTATGTCGGTTAAATGATCACTCCCACAGTTTTGGTAATAGTCTCAGAAAGAACTCAGTGAATGTGCAGAAGTTGAGTCTTTCAGATACAGGCCACCCAGCATTGCTATCATTATCATTGAGTAGAGAGACTTCCTGCGAGATAAGGGTTGATCTCGAACTTATTTACCTATTATCATTATCGTTGAGTATAGAGACTTCCTGCTAGATGAGGGTTGATCTCAGATTCAGTTGTTCAGTGTTCCAGAGTTGGTGAATTTGAATATCAAATGTCAGTAATATCAGTTAACCGATTTCTCTTTATGAATAAGTACAGATGTCAGCTCTAGTAGCTTCAGATACTCAGTATCTTATTGTCAGTATTATTATTTTCGGGTGTCATTGTTCAAAATGTAACATTCGGTGTCATAATGATTTCAGTTGTACTTTTTGCATCCATGTGTGTATTGTTGATCAGACATGTTCCAAAATTGGCAACTGCAAAGTTTTTTTATATGTTTATTCCAGTGAATACATATTATTCAGATTGTTATGTTTATGCATAAGCCTTATATTTTACCTTACCCTATCCTTGCATACTCGTTACATTCTTTGTAATGACGCATTCTCGCTATGGTGCTTTCCCCACCATTGGTTCAAAAGAGCGAGATTCAGAGTATATTTAGCTGTCAGATCTTGTAACAGTGGGTGCAGCAGTGAGTCCTCATCATCCGAGGATATTCTATTTCAGTGCTTTGGTGATTTTAGTAGACGGAGTTAGTTGGGGAATTGTCCCTTCAACTCCACAATTCAGACAGTGTAGAGGCTTTTCAGACAGATGTATTGATATTTAGTTTTCAATACTGTATATTTAGATGTTTAAACCTTATGACTAGATTTTGGTAGTTTCTGCATTTATCGTATTATATTATGCAGTGAACAGATACGGATATCAGTGAAGGGTTAGCTTGTGGTCCCTCGGGGTCACGAGCACCGTATGGCATTTCGGTTCATGGGAATCGGGGCGTTACAAAATTGGTATCAGAGCGTAAGGTTCAACAGTGTCCTAGAGAGTCAGAAAAGCCGCATCTAGTAGAGTCTTGTACAAGAGTGTGTTGCGTGCCACATTCATGTATGGGAGGCTATGGGATATTTAGAAAAGTTTCCGTTCGTTCATGATCTAGATCATGCAATAGCAAGACTTTCCAAGAGAGTTATGTAGACTCTTGTAATGATCTACTTATGTCAGATTTACCTTACTCTTATGGTAATAGAAGTAGTGAAGCCAAAGTCTTTCAGATAGAACTTTCTCTGACGGTCCCCGCAGATAGTTTCGGGACAGTGTTCTCTAAAGTGAGCAGAGTATGACTTATGGGGTTAGCTGTTTATATGGTGAATGAATAGGCTCGAAATTATATATGTAAGTATCTAAGTGTGGAATTTCGGAATTATATGTGCTGATTGATAGAGATATAGCTGCAATTCTCACGGTGTGGAGAAGTATAAGTTTAAGAGATGTGATGATTGAAGGTTAGAATGAGAATAGTATATTTATTAAAGATTTGTGGATATTTATGTTATATTTTAGAAGCTAAGCTTGAATCTTTGAAGAATGTAAGTTTGTGGACTCCAAACTAAGTATTAAGATGTGAATGTGGTATTAGAAGCCTATGAAGAAATCGAAGCAGATAATGTGTTTAGTGAGACAAGTAGGTGTTGAAAAGAGTGTATATATATGATGATGATTGTAGAGACTAAGGAAAGATAAGAGTTGTATTCCAAGAAGTAACATTGGTATCGAATTTATATTTTCATGTGTGGTCTTTCTGGATGAATTAAGTTATTATTTTGTGCACCGTTGTACCTCAGACTCTAGAGTACATTGGTTGTAGTTCATTTCGGGGTTTAGCCAAGTGTTCAAAAGTGTCTGACGATGACTTAAAGCTGAGAGAAGGATGATAGAGAAAGTGACAAGTCAGGCTCTCAGAATCTGGTAGTGGTGCCAATAGGTATGGAAAAGCAGTAAAGGGAGACAGTTCCCGACCCATTCTTATTTCAGTGAAATATGTCTCGAGGGACCTTGGGTCCCAAGGGGGAGATACCCCATAATGTTATAATAATTGCATGTCCATGCTCTTTCTCTGATGTTAACCTCATCGTTCGTTGCATTTCTAGTTACACTTTCGAGAATTTGCTGTATTAGGTATATTCGTATTTAATATGCACATTCAAAAGAAAGGAACTCGAATAGTGGGCATGTTTGAACATGTATTGAAGATATTGGTTGGGTTATTATTCTGTGCATTTGAGATGCATGTGTGTTGTGAAAATTTACCCATGAGTGGGTTGTTGAATGTTTTATGCGATAGATGTGCATAACTAGTGAACGTACGCAGAGTATTGGTTGCTTCAGTCATGTGGTTATGATTTAAGATGTGTTGCTATTTTGAATAAACCCAGTCGATTAGTGTTCTTGATCTGGCCTTCATATTCGAGGACGAATGTTTCTAAGGAGGAGATGATGTAATACCCTTTGAAATTTTGTGCGTAAATGTGTCCGGATCCTATCTTCGAGAATGATTTATAATTTTTCTGTCCATCATTTATTAGATTTCGACACACCATTTTGTAGAGCATCGAATAAGCTTTCAAACGATATGTGGATCACCCAAAACGGACACTCGAGCGATGAGTTACGACCATTCCGATCAAACTACGACTATTCCAACCGAACTGTGAACAGTAAAATGTGCAGGGAAAAAAAATACTGCAGCCAGGCGATTTTTTTTGGTCAACTTCAAACGACCATAACTCCTTGTAAATAATGAACTGTGTGAGCTGCTATATATCAACGAAAAGCCCTGAGAGTCTTGTTTCCAATAAATTTAGTTTCATCCAATGTGGACATCGGAGTAAAATATTATGGCCAATTTACTTCAGCCTATCGAATAGATCACTGAAGGGCAGATTTGACACTAATTGATTTTTAAAGGTATTTTGGTCATTTTCCATTATGGTAACCCTCTATATACCCTCTTTGAGCTGAGAATTGTCATTCATTTTCTCTCATTTCTCTTATATATCTCTCTTAAAATATATGTATATATATATATATATATATAGAGAGAGAGAGAGAGAAGAAGGGGAGTTAGGATTAGGGTTCCAATTGGGGGAAAATTGATTCAATGCTTCGCTTCGCGAATTGCTTCCGTTTATCTCTTCGGCTACGAAATCTAAGGTATGCAAGTGTTTATCTATGGGCTCCTTTTGTCCATAGTGCCCACAAATCCTTTTTCAAAGGCTAAAGATTCATGTATATATATATATATATGATTATACTTTCTAAATTTTTATTGTGTGTGTAGTATTCAGATGATGGTTGAGATATATATATGGGATGATTATGTGTGTTGGTTGAAGTATATGTGTGTAGTATTTGTGTGATGGTTGGTGATTTTGTTGTTGAAGTTGATGATATCCAAGAAGGGATCTTTGTATGTTTGTGGAAACTATGGTTGTGTGTGGTGTATAAATATATGAAATACGTGATTGAATACTTGTAATCTTGATGAATCCACCTATGCCTAAGAAGTGCATGTAAGGTGTTTATGAAAATACCTAAGAGACTAGAGATTTTATTTTTATAACATAACAGGTCCAAAATTAATTGATTATGAATATATGATGTTTTAAATTGTTAAGCCTTTATTTATACTATTATTCCATTATTTCCTTGTTATGACTTGATAATTGTTATTGGGAATTATATATCCCTACTATTGATTGATATGTCAAATATTTTTTAAATGTGAGTTGGATTGTGAATTGAGAAATGTGGATGTTGAAGTTGAAGGATGATGGTGTTGTGGTGCATGAAATTGAGTATTAAACCTTTGCCCTAAATGGTGCATGTAAGATGATTGCTAAAATTCCTATCTGAAGAAGAATTTAAGTATTTGACATGTTTGTTATCCAAATTATGATTTCATGCCATATCCATATGCTTAACTTATGTCTACCATATGTTTGACAAAATATTTAAGAGAATAGGAAACTATGCATTGTGGTTCATTAGGTCTTAAAAGATAAATTCATGCTTTGTTCCTTTGGATAATTGATTTTCTTGAATTTTTGGTGCGTTGTGGGTGTATGATGGAATGCCATGATGAATTATTGAGGTAACTATGATGTTTATGCGTTGTATTTGCTATGGACCCAAAGCATGCTCCTCAGGTGTTCGATTGGATTCTTATATGGAGAAATGATGCCACTTGATTTGCTAAGTATGAAGTCCTCAATTATGTGTTGCGTATGATGGCCTATGGGCATATTGTGTATGAGTTATCTGTCTTGTGTTACTTTATCCTATATTGTGCTATGTGTACGTATGCCCGAAATTGTTTGCTGGTCTAGAGCCGAGTCAGTTTCACGGTAATCTCAATCGAGCGATGAATAATGAACTCCTGGTTAGTTTTAAAACTTAGGGAAATTTAGTAATCTCAGAAATCATTATTTATCGAATAATCGGGCCATGAAGCTCTAAAATCTTACATATCAATTCACTCTATTATAGACCTCTGTACATTTTGTGAGATAGTAAGCTTATCTTTAAAGTAAGTGGCAATTAGAAATACTCTGTCAGAGAATGGAATCAAGTGAACTTTATCATATTGATAAAGTAACATAATGTGAGAACAGATTCAGTTCAGAACCGATTAAATGTCTTTCAATTGGGAGTAGGATTTAGCACCGAGCTAGCTAAGGATGGGAACATTCCTGCGAGTAGAGGGTTTGATTCCTGGTAGCAATCCTTATGCTCCAGAACTATGTCTCCAGCGTAGGTTGAGACATCTATCCTTCGAGTAGAGGGTTAGATGAGGTGGTTGTCCTACGAGTAGGGGGTCCTACCGTTCTCGTTTGTGGTCCTGATAGTAGAGGTTCCTATGCAGTTGTCTTTACTGGTGGCATGGTATTGACACCCTTCCAACTAGGGTACAAGTTGGATCCCACTTGTGTTATGTGTGTCATGTCAGTTAAATTATCACTCCCACAGTTTCAGTAACAGTCTCAGAAAAGGACTCAGTTAATGTGCAGAAGTTGAGGCTGTCAGATACAGGCCTCCCAGTATTGCTATCATTATCATTGAGTAGAGAGACTTCCTGCGAGATGAGGGTTGCTCTCGAATTCATTTACCCATTATCATTATCGTTGGGTATAGAGACTTCCTGCTAGATGAGGGTTGATCTCAAATTTAGTTGTTCAGTGTTCTAGAGATTTCCTACTAGATAAGGGTTGATCTCAGATTCAGTTGTTCAGTGTTCCAGAGTTGGTGAATTTGAATATCAAATATCAGTAGTATTAGTTATCTAATTTCTCAGTATGGATAAGTACAGATGTGAGCTCTAGTAGCTTTAGATACTTAGTATCTTATTGTCAGTATTATTATTTTCAGGTGTCAGTGTTCAAAATGTAACATTCGGTGTCATGATGATTTCAGTTGTACTTTATGCATCCATGTGTGTATTGTTGATCAAACATGTTCCAAAATTAGTAACTGCAGAATTTCTATATATGTTTATTCCAGCGAATACAGATTATTCAGATTGTTATATTTATGCATAAGCCTTATATTTTACCTTACCCTATCCTTGAATACTCAATACATTCTTTATACTGACGCATTCGCGCTACGGTGCTTCCCGCACCATAGATTCAGAAGAGCGAGATTCACAGTTTATTTAGCTGTCAGATCTTGTAGTAGTGGGTTCAGTAGTGAGTCCTCATCATCCGAGGATATTCTATTTCAGTGTTTTGGTGATTTTATTAGACGGATTTATTTGGGGAATTGTCCTTTCAACTCCACAGTTTAGACAGTGTAGAGTCTTTATAGACAGATGTATTGATATTTAGTTTTCAGTACTATATATTTAGATGTTTGAACCTTATGGCTAGATTTAGCCAGTTTCTACATTTATCATATTATATTATGCAGTGAACAGCTACGGATATCAGTGAAGGGTTAGCTTATGGTCCCTCGGGGTCACGAGCACCATGTGGCATTCCAGTTCATGGGAATCGGGGCATTACAAACTTGTTATCAGAGCCTAAGGTTCAAGAATGTCCTAGCAAGTCTGAAAAGCCGCATCTAGTAGAGTCTTGTACAAGAGTGTGTTGCGCACCACATTCATGTACGGAAGGCTATGGGATGTTTAGAAGAGTATCCGTTCATTCATGATCCAGATCGTGCTGTAGCAAGATTTTCCAAGAGAGTTATGTAGACTCTTGTAATGATCTACTTATGTCAGATTTACCTTACTCTTAAGGTAACAGAAGTAGTGAAGCCAAAGTCTTTCAGATAGAACTTTATCTGTCGGTCCTCGCAGATAGTTTTGGGACAGTGTTCTCTAAAGTGAGCATAGTATGCCTTATGGGGTTAGTTGTTTATATGGTGAATGAATATGCTTGAAATTATATATGTAAGAATCTAAGTATGGAAGTTGGGAATTATATGTGTTGATTGATAGAGATATAGCTGCGATTCTCATGGTGAGGAGAAGTATAAGTTTAAGAGACGTGATGTTTGAAGGCTAGAATGAGAATAGTATGTTTATTAAAGATTTGTGGATATTCATGTTATGTTTTAGAAGCTAAGCTTGAATCTTTGAAGAATGTAAGTTTGTGGACTCCAAACTAAGTATTAAGATGTGAATGTGGTATTAGTAGCCTATGAAGAAATCGAAGCAAATAATGTGTTTAGTGAGACAAGTAGGTGTTGAAAAGAGTGTATGTATATGATGATGATTGTAGAGACTAAGGAAAGATAAGAGTTATATTCCAAGAAGTAGCATTGGTATTGAATTTATGTTTTCAGGTGTGGTTTTTCTGGATGAATTAAGTTATCATTTTGTGCACCGTTGTGCCTCAGACTCTAGAGTACATTGGTTGTAGTTAATTTCGGGGTTTATCCAAGTATTCAAAAGTGTCTGACCATGACTTAAAGCTGAGAGGAGGAGAATAGAGAAAGTGACAAGTCAGGCCCTCAGAATCTGGTAGTGGTGCCAGTTGGTATGGAAAAGCAGTAAAGGGAAACAGTTCCCGACCCATTCTTATTTCAGTGAAATATGTCTAAAGGGACCTTGGGTCCCAAGGGGGAGATACCCCATAATGTCATAATAATTGCATGTCCATGCTCTTTCTATGATTTTAACCTCATCGTTCGTTGCATTTCTAGTTATGCTTTCAAGAATTTGGTATATTAGGTATATTCGTATTTAATATGCACGTTCAATAGAAAGTAACTCGAATTGTGGGCATGTTTGAATATGTATTGAAGAGATTGGTTGGGTTATGATTCTGCGCATTTGAGATACATGTGTGTTGTGAAAATTTACCCATGAGTGGGTTGTTGAATGTTTTATGCGATAGATGTGCATGACTAGTGAACGTACGCAGATTATTGGCTGCTTCAGTCGTGTGGTTATGATTTGAGATATGTTGTTGTCTTGAATAAACCCAGTCAATTAGTGTTCTTGATCCGTCCTTCACATTCAAGGACGAATGTTTCCAAGGAGGAGATGACGTAATACCCCGAAAAAAAAATTCGTTGAAATTTTGTGCGTAAATGTGTCGAGATCCTATCTTTGAGAATTATTTATAATTTTTCTGTGTGTCATTTCTTGGATTTCGACCCACCATTTCATAAAACATCGAATAAGCTTTCCAACGATATGTGGATTACCCAAAACGGACACTCAAGCGATGAGTTACGACCATTCCGATCAAACTACGACCATTTCGATCAAACTGTAAACAGTAAAATGTGCAGGAAAAAATAAATCTGCAGCCAGGCAATTTTTTTTGGTCAACTTCAAACGATCATAACTCCTTGTACATAATGAACTGTGTGAGCTTCTATATATCAACGGAAAGTCCTGAGAGTCTTCTTTCCAATAAAATTGGTTTTATCCAATGTGGACATCAGAGTAAAATGTTAGGGTCAATTTACTTCAGCCTATCGGATAGATCACTGAAGGGCAGATTTGACACTAATTAATTTTTAAAGGTATTTTGGTCATTTCCCATTATGGTAACCCTCTATATATACCCCCTTTGAGCTGAGAATTGTCATTCATTTTCTCTCATTTCTCTTATATCTCTTCCTCAAAAAGTATGTGTGTGTGTATATATATATATATATATATATATATATATATATATATATATAGAGAGAGAGAGAGAGAGAGAAGAAGAGGAGTTAGAATTAGGGTTCGAATTGGGGGAAAATCAATTCAAGGCTTCGCTTCGCAAAATGCTTTCGTCAATCTCTTCGGCTACAAAATCTAAGGTATGCAAGTGTTTATCTATGGGCTCCTTTTGTCCATAGAGCCCACAAATCCTTTTTCAAAGGCTCAAGATTCATGTGTGTATATATATATATATATATATATGATTATACTTTCTAAATTTTCATTTTGTATGTGCGTAGTATTCACATGATGGTTGAGATATATGTGTGGGATTATTATGTGTGTTGGTTGAAGTATATGTGTGTAGTATTTGTGTGATAGTTGGTGAATCTGTTGTTGAAGTTGATGATATCCATGAAGGGATCTCTGTATGTTTGTGGAAACTATGGTGGTGCGTGATGTATAAATATATGAAATGGGTGATTGAATACTTGTAATCTTGATGAATCCATCTATGCCTAAGAAGTGCATGTAAGGTGTTTGTGAAAATACCTAAGAGACTAGAAATTTTGTTTTTATAACATAATAGGTCCATAATTAATTGATTATGAATATATGATGTTTTAAATTGTTAAGCCCTGATTTATACTATTATTCCATTATTTCCTTGTTATGACTTGATAATTGTTATTGGAAATTATATATCCCTAATATTGATTGATATGTCAAATATTTTCTAAATGTGAGTTGGATTGTGAATTGAGAAATGTGGATGTTGAAGTTGAAGGATGATGGTGTTATGGTGCATGAAATTGAGCATTAAACCTATGCCCTAAATGGTGCATGTAAGATGATTGCTAAAATGCCTATGTGAAAAAAGATTTCAAGTATTTGACATGTTTGTTATCGAAATTATGATTTCATGCCATATCCATATGCTTAACTTATGTCTACCGTATGTTTGACAAAATATTTAAGAGAATAGAAAACTATGCATTATGGTTCATTAGGTCTTAAAAGATAAATTCATGCTTTGTTCCTATGGATAATTGATTTCCTTGAGTTTGTGGTGCGTTGTGGGTGTATGATGGAATGCCATGATGAATTATTGAGGTAACTATGATGTTTGTGCGTAGTTTTTGTTGTGGACCCAAAGCATGCTCCCCACATATTCGATTAGATGCTTATATGGAGAAATAAGGCCACTTGATTTGCTAAGTGTGAAGTCCTCAATTATGTGTTGCGTATGATGGCCTATGGGCATGTTGTGTGTGAGTTATCTATCTAGTGTTACTTTATGCTATTGTGTAGGTTGAGACATCTATCCTGCATGTAGAGGGTTAGATGAGGTGGTTTTCCTGCGAGTAGAGGGTCCCACTGTTCTCGTTTGAGGTCCTGATAGTAGGGGGTCCTATGCAGCTGTCTTTACTGGTGGCGCAGTATTGAGACCCTTCTAGCTGGGGTACAGGTTGGATCCTACTTGTGGTAAGTGGGGCATGTCGATTAAATGATCACTTCCACAGTTTCAGTAACAGTGTCAGAAAAAACTCAGTTAATGTGCAGAAGTTGAGGCGGTCAGATACAGGCCTCCTAGTAATGCTATCATTATCATTGAGTAGAGAGACTTCCTGCGAGATGAGGGTTGCTCTCGAACTTATTTACCTATTATCATTATCGTTGAGTATAGAGACTTCCTACTAGATGAGGGTTTATCTCAGTTTCAGTTGTTCAGTGTTCTAGAGACTTCCTGCTAGATGAGGGTTGATCTCAGATTCAGTTGTTCAGTGTTCCATAGTTGGTGAATTTGAATATCAAATATCAGTTATTCGATTTGTCAGTATGGATAAGTACAGATGTCAGCTCTAGTAGCTTCAGATACTCAGTATCTTATTATCAGTATTATTATTTTCGGGTGTCAGTGTTCGAAATATAACATTCGGTGTCGTGATGATTTCAGTTGTACTTTATGCATCAATGTGTGTATTGTTGATCAGACATGTTCCAAAATTGGTAACTGCAGAGTTTCTATATATGTTTTTCCAGCGAATACTTATTATTTAGATTGTTATGATTATTCATAAGCCTTATATTTTACCTTACCCTATCCTTGCATACTCGGTACATTCTTTGTACTGATGAATTCGCACTATGGTGCTTTCCCCACCATTGGTTCAGAAAAGCTAGATTCAGAGTATATTTAGCTATCAGATCTTGTAGCAGTGGGTGCAGCAGTGAGTTCTCATCATCTGAGGATATTCTATTTCAATGTTCTAGTGATTTTAGTAGACAGAGTTAGTTGGGGAATTGTTCCTTCAACTCCACAGTTCAGACAATGTAGAGGCTTTCAGACAGATGTATTGATATTTATTTTTCAGTACTGTATATTTATATGTTTGAACCTTATGGCCAGATTTAGCCAATTTCTGAATTTATCGTATTATATTATGCAGTAAACAGATACGGATATCAGTGAAGGGTTAGCTTGTGATCCCTCGGGGTTATGAGCACCGTGTGGCATTCCGGTTCATGGGAATGGGGGCGTTACAAACTTGATATCAGAGCCTAAGGTTCAATAGTGTCCTAGCGAGTCTAAAAAGCCGCATCTAGTAGAGGCTTGTACAAGAGTGTGTTGCACGCCACATTCATGTACGGGAGGCTATGGGATGTTTAAAAGAGTTTCCGTTCGTTCATGGTCTAGATCGTGCTATAGCAAGATTTTCCAAGAGGGTTATGCAGACTCTTGTATTGATCTACTTATGTCAGATTTACCTTACTCTTAAGGTAACAGAAGTAGTGAAGCCAAAGTCTTTCAGATAGAACTTTCTCTGATGGTCCCCGCAGATAGTTTTAGGACAGTGTTCTCTAAAGTGAGCAGAGTATGCCTTATGGGGTTAGCTGTTTATATGGTGAATGAATAGGCTTGAAATTATATATGTTAGAATCTAAGTGTGGAAGTTGGGAATTATATGTGTTGATTAATAGAGATATAGCTGCGATTCTTGTGGTGTGGAGAAGAATAAGTTTAAGAGGTGTGATGTTTGTAGGCTAGAATGACAATAGTATGTTTATTAAAGATTTGTGGATATTCATGTTATGTTTTAGAAGCTAAGCTTGAATCTTCGAAGAATGTAAGTTTGTGGACTCCAAACTAAGTATTAAGATGTGAATGTGGTAATCGTAGACTATGAAGAAATCGAAGCAGATAATTTGTTTAGTGAGAGAAGTAGGTGTTGCAAAGAGTGTATCTATATGATGATGATTGTAGAGACTAAGGAAAGATAAGAGTTTTATTCCAAGAAGTAACATTGGTATTGAATTTATGTTTTCAGGTGTGGTCTTTCTGGATGAATTAAGTTATCATTTTGTGCACCGTTATGCCTCAGACTCTAGAGTACATTGGTTGTAGTTCAATTCGGGGTTTATCCAAGGGTTCAAAAGTGTCTGACGATGACTTAAAGCTATGAGGAGGAGTATAGAGAAAGTGATAATTCAGGCCCTCGGAATCTGGTAGTGGTGCCAGTAGGTATGAAAAAGCAGTAAAAGGAGACAGTTCCCGACCCATTCTTATTTCAGTGAAATATGTCTAGAGGGACCTTGGGTCCCAAGGGGGAGATACCCCATAATGTTATAATAATTGCATGTCCATGCTCAATCTATGATGTTAACCTCATCATTCGTTGCATTTCTAGTAACGCTTTCGAGAATTTGGTATATTAGGTACATTCGTATTTAATATGCATGTTCAATAGAAAGGAACTCGAATTGTGGGCATGTTTGAACATGTATTGAAGAGATTGATTGGGTTATGATTCTGTGCATTTGGGATGCATGTGTGTTGTGAAAATTTACCCATGAGTGGGTTGTTGAATGTTTTATGCGATAGATGTGCATGACTAGTGAACATACACATAGAATTGGTTGCTTCAGTCGTGTGGTTATGATTTGAGATGTGTTGCTGTCTTGAATAAACCCAGTAGATTGGTGTTCTTGATCTGGCCTTCACATTCGAGGATGAATGTTTCCAAGGAGGAGATGATGTAATACCCCAGAAAATTTTTTCGTTGAAATCTTGTGAGTAAATGTGTCGGGATCCTATCTTCGAGAATTATTTATAATTTTTCTATGTGTCATTTCCTAGATTTCGACCCACCATTTTGTAGAGCATCGGACAAGATTTCCAACGATATGTGGATCACCCAAAACGGACACTCAAGCGATGAGTTACGACCATTCCGATCGAACTGTGAACAGTAAAATCTGCAGTAAAAAAAACTACTACAGCCAGGCGATTTTTTTTTGTCAACTTCAAATGATCATAACTCCTCGTACATAATGAACTGTGTGATCTGCTATATATCAACGAAAAGTCCTGAGAGTCTTCTTTCCAATAAAATTGGTTTCATCCAATGTGGACATCGGAGTAAAATGTTATGGCCAATTTACTTCAGCCTACCGGATAGATCAGTGAAGGGCAGATTTGACATTAATTGATTTTTAAAGGTATTTTAGTCATTTCCCATTGTGGTAACCCTCTATATATACCCCCTTTTGATCTGAGAATTATCATTCATTTTCTCCTATTTCTGTTATATCTCTCTTTTAAATTATATGTATTTCTATATATGTATAGAAGAAGAGGAGTTAGGATTAGGGTTCCTATTGGGGGGAAATTGTTTCAAGGCTTCGCTTCGCGAATTGCTTCTGTCAATCTCTTCGGCTACTAAATCTAAGGTATGCAAGTGTTTATCTATGGTCTCCTTTTGACCATAGAGCCCACAAATCCTTTTTCAAAGGCTCAAGATTCATGTATATATATATATATATATGATTATACTTTCTAAATTTTCATTGTGTTTGTGTGTAGTATTCACATGATGGTTGAGATATATGTGTGGGATGATTATGTGTGTTGGTTAAAGTATATGTGTGTAGTATTTGTGTGATGGTTGATGATTATGTTGTTGAAGTTGATGATATCCAAGAAGGGATCTTTGTATGTTTGTGGAAACTATGGTGGTGTGTGATGTATAAATATATGAAATGGGTGATTGAATACTTGTAATCTTGATGAATCCACCTATACCTAATAAGTGCATGTAAGGTGTTTGTGAAAATACCTAATAGACTAGAGATTTTGTTTTTATAACATAATAGGTCCATAATTAATTGATTATGAATATATGATGATTTAAATTGGTAAGCCCTGATTTATACTATTATTCCACTATTTTCTTGTTATGACTTGATTAATGTTATTGAGAATTATACATCCCTACTATTGATTGATATGTCAAATATTTTCTAAATGTGAGTTGGATTGTGAATTGAGAAATGTGTATGTTGAAGTTGAAGGATGAAGGTGTTGTGGTGCATGAAATTGAGCATTAAACCTATGCCCTAAATGGTGCATGTAAGATGATTGCTAAAATGCCTATGTGAAGAAGAATTTAAGTATTTGACATATTTGTTATCCAAATTATGATTTCATGCCACATCCATATGCTTAACTTATGTCTACCATATGTTTGACAAAATATTTAAGAGAATAGGAAACTATGCATTGTGTTTCATTAGGTCTTAAAAGATAAATTAATGCTTTGTTCCTTTGGATAATTAATTTCCTTGATTTTGTGGTGCGTTGTGGTTGTATGATGGAATGCCATGATGAATTATTGAGGTAACTATTATGTTTGTGCATAGTATTTGTTGTGGACCCAAAGCATGCTCCCCATGTGTTCGATTTCATGCTTATATGGAGAAATGATACCACTTGATTTGCTAAATGTGAAGTCCTCAATTATGTGTTGCGTATGATGGCCTATGGGCATGTTGTGTATGAGTTATCTGTCTTGTGTTACTTTATCCTATTGTGTACTGGGGGTATGTATTCCCGAAATAGTCTATTGGTCTAGAGCCGAGTCAGTTTCACTGTAATCTCAATCGAGCGATGAACAATGAACTCCCGGTTAGTTTCAAAACTTGGGGAAAACTCAGTAATCTCAAAAATCATTCTCTATCGAATAATCGAGCCATGAAGCTCAGAAATCTTACATGTCAATTCACTCCATTACAGACCTCTGTACATTTTGTGAGATAGTAAGCTTATCTTATAAGTAAGTGGCAATTAGAAATACTCCGTCAGAGAACGGAATCAAGCAGACTCTGTCTTATTGATGAAGTATCATAATGTGAGAACAGATTCAGTTCAGTTAAGTACAGTGAAGTACCGATTAAATGTATTTTAGTTGGGAGTATGATTCAGCACCGAGCGAGCTAAGGATGGGAACATTTCTGTGAGTAGAGGGTTTGATTCCTAGTAGTAATCCTTATGCTCCAGAACTACGTCGCCAGCGTAGGTTGAGACATCTATCATGTGAGTAGAGGGTTAGATGAGGTGGTTGTCCTGCGAGTACAGGGTCCCACTATTCTTGTTTGAGGTCCTGATAGTAGAGCGTTCTATGCAGTTGTCTTTACTGGTGGTGCGGTATTGACACCCTTTCAGCTGGGGTACAGGTTGGATCCCACTTGTGGTAAGTGGGGTATGTCGGTTATATCATCACTCCCACAGTTTCAGTGATAGTCTCAGAAAAGAACTTAGTTAATGTGCAGAAGTTGAGGCTGTCAGATACAGGCCTCCCAGTATTGCTATCATTATCATTGAGTAAAGAGACTTCCTGCGAGATTAGGGTTGCTCTCGAACTTATTTACCCATTATCATTATCATTGAGTATAGAGACTTCCTGCTGGATGAGGGTTGATCTCAGATTCAGTTGTTCAGTGTTCCAGATTGGTGAATTTGAATATCAAAAGTCAGTAATATCAGTTAACCGATTTCTCAGTATGGATAAGTACAGATGTCAGTTCTAGTAGATTCATATACTCAGTATCTTATTGTCAGTATTATTATTTTCGGGTGTTAGCGTTCAAAATGTAACATTCAGTGTCGTGATAATTTCAGTTGTAGTTTATTCATCCATGTGTGTATTGTTGACAAATATGTTCTAAAATTGGTAAATGCAGAGTTTCTATATATGTTTATTCCAGCGAATAAATATTATTCAAATTGTTATGTTTATGCATAAGCCTTATATTTTACCATACTCTATCCTTGCATACTTGGTACATTCTTTGTACTGACGCATTTGCGCTATGGTGCTTTCCCCACCATTGGTTCAGAAAAGCTAGATTCAGAGTATATTTAGCTATCAGATCTTGTAGCAGTGGGTGCAGCAGTGAGTTCTCATCATCTGAGGATATTCTATTTCAATGTTCTAGTGATTTTAGTAGACAGAGTTAGTTGGGGAATTGTTCCTTCAACTCCACAGTTCAGACAATGTAGAGGCTTTCAGACAGATGTATTGATATTTATTTTTCAGTACTGTATATTTATATGTTTGAACCTTATGGCCAGATTTAGCCAATTTCTGAATTTATCGTATTATATTATGCAGTAAACAGATACGGATATCAGTGAAGGGTTAGCTTGTGATCCCTCGGGGTTATGAGCACCGTGTGGCATTCCGGTTCATGGGAATGGGGGCGTTACAAACTTGATATCAGAGCCTAAGGTTCAATAGTGTCCTAGCGAGTCTAAAAAGCCGCATCTAGTAGAGGCTTGTACAAGAGTGTGTTGCACGCCACATTCATGTACGGGAGGCTATGGGATGTTTAAAAGAGTTTCCGTTCGTTCATGGTCTAGATCGTGCTATAGCAAGATTTTCCAAGAGGGTTATGCAGACTCTTGTATTGATCTACTTATGTCAGATTTACCTTACTCTTAAGGTAACAGAAGTAGTGAAGCCAAAGTCTTTCAGATAGAACTTTCTCTGATGGTCCCCGCAGATAGTTTTAGGACAGTGTTCTCTAAAGTGAGCAGAGTATGCCTTATGGGGTTAGCTGTTTATATGGTGAATGAATAGGCTTGAAATTATATATGTTAGAATCTAAGTGTGGAAGTTGGGAATTATATGTGTTGATTAATAGAGATATAGCTGCGATTCTTGTGGTGTGGAGAAGAATAAGTTTAAGAGGTGTGATGTTTGTAGGCTAGAATGACAATAGTATGTTTATTAAAGATTTGTGGATATTCATGTTATGTTTTAGAAGCTAAGCTTGAATCTTCGAAGAATGTAAGTTTGTGGACTCCAAACTAAGTATTAAGATGTGAATGTGGTAATCGTAGACTATGAAGAAATCGAAGCAGATAATTTGTTTAGTGAGAGAAGTAGGTGTTGCAAAGAGTGTATCTATATGATGATGATTGTAGAGACTAAGGAAAGATAAGAGTTTTATTCCAAGAAGTAACATTGGTATTGAATTTATGTTTTCAGGTGTGGTCTTTCTGGATGAATTAAGTTATCATTTTGTGCACCGTTATGCCTCAGACTCTAGAGTACATTGGTTGTAGTTCAATTCGGGGTTTATCCAAGGGTTCAAAAGTGTCTGACGATGACTTAAAGCTATGAGGAGGAGTATAGAGAAAGTGATAATTCAGGCCCTCGGAATCTGGTAGTGGTGCCAGTAGGTATGAAAAAGCAGTAAAAGGAGACAGTTCCCGACCCATTCTTATTTCAGTGAAATATGTCTAGAGGGACCTTGGGTCCCAAGGGGGAGATACCCCATAATGTTATAATAATTGCATGTCCATGCTCAATCTATGATGTTAACCTCATCATTCGTTGCATTTCTAGTAACGCTTTCGAGAATTTGGTATATTAGGTACATTCGTATTTAATATGCATGTTCAATAGAAAGGAACTCGAATTGTGGGCATGTTTGAACATGTATTGAAGAGATTGATTGGGTTATGATTCTGTGCATTTGGGATGCATGTGTGTTGTGAAAATTTACCCATGAGTGGGTTGTTGAATGTTTTATGCGATAGATGTGCATGACTAGTGAACATACACATAGAATTGGTTGCTTCAGTCGTGTGGTCATGATTTGAGATGTGTTGCTGTCTTGAATAAACCCAGTAGATTGGTGTTCTTGATCTGGCCTTCACATTCGAGGATGAATGTTTCCAAGGAGGAGATGATGTAATACCCCAGAAAATTTTTTCGTTGAAATCTTGTGAGTAAATGTGTCGGGATCCTATCTTCGAGAATTATTTATAATTTTTCTATGTGTCATTTCCTAGATTTCGACCCACCATTTTGTAGAGCATCGGACAAGATTTCCAACGATATGTGGATCACCCAAAACGGACACTCAAGCGATGAGTTACGACCATTCCGATCGAACTGTGAACAGTAAAATCTGCAGGAAAAAAAACTACTACAGCCAGGCGATTTTTTTTTGTCAACTTCAAATGATCATAACTCCTCGTACATAATGAACTGTGTGATCTGCTATATATCAACGAAAAGTCCTGAGAGTCTTCTTTCCAATAAAATTGGTTTCATCCAATGTGGACATCGGAGTAAAATGTTATGGCCAATTTACTTCAGCCTACCGGATAGATCAGTGAAGGGCAGATTTGACATTAATTGATTTTTAAAGGTATTTTAGTCATTTCCCATTGTGGTAACCCTCTATATATACCCCCTTTTGATCTGAGAATTATCATTCATTTTCTCCTATTTCTGTTATATCTCTCTTTTAAATTATATGTATTTCTATATATGTATAGAAGAAGAGGAGTTAGGATTAGGGTTCCTATTGGGGGGAAATTGTTTCAAGGCTTCGCTTCGCGAATTGCTTCTGTCAATCTCTTCGGCTACTAAATCTAAGGTATGCAAGTGTTTATCTATGGTCTCCTTTTGACCATAGAGCCCACAAATCCTTTTTCAAAGGCTCAAGATTCATGTATATATATATATATATATGATTATACTTTCTAAATTTTCATTGTGTTTGTGTGTAGTATTCACATGATGGTTGAGATATATGTGTGGGATGATTATGTGTGTTGGTTAAAGTATATGTGTGTAGTATTTGTGTGATGGTTGATGATTATGTTGTTGAAGTTGATGATATCCAAGAAGGAATCTTTGTATGTTTGTGGAAACTATGGTGGTGTGTGATGTATAAATATATGAAATGGGTGATTGAATACTTGTAATCTTGATGAATCCACCTATACCTAATAAGTGCATGTAAGGTGTTTGTGAAAATACCTAATAGACTAGAGATTTTGTTTTTATAACATAATAGGTCCATAATTAATTGATTATGAATATATGATGATTTAAATTGGTAAGCCCTGATTTATACTATTATTCCACTATTTTCTTGTTATGACTTGATTAATGTTATTGAGAATTATATATCCCTACTTTTGATTGATATGTCAAATATTTTCTAAATGTGAGTTGGATTGTGAATTGAGAAATGTGTATGTTGAAGTTGAAGGATGAAGGTGTTGTGGTGCATGAAATTGAGCATTAAACCTATGCCCTAAATGGTGCATGTAAGATGATTGCTAAAATGCCTATGTGAAGAGGAATTTAAGTATTTGACATATTTGTTATCCAAATTATGATTTCATGCCACATCCATATGCTTAACTTATGTCTACCATATGTTTGACAAAATATTTAAGAGAATAGGAAACTATGCATTGTGTTTCATTAGGTCTTAAAAGATAAATTAATGCTTTGTTCCTTTGGATAATTAATTTCCTTGATTTTGTGGTGCGTTGTGGCTGTATGATGGAATGCCATGATGAATTATTGAGGTAACTATTATGTTTGTGCATAGTATTTGCTGTGGACCCAAAGCATGCTCCCCATGTGTTCGATTTCATGCTTATATGGAGAAATGATACCACTTGATTTGCTAAATGTGAAGTCCTCAATTATGTGTTGCGTATGATGGCCTATGGGCATGTTGTGTATGAGTTATCTATCTTGTGTTACTTTATGCTATTGTGTGCTGGGGGTATGTATTCCCGAAATAGTCTATTGGTCTAGAGCCGAGTCAGTTTCACTGTAATCTCAATCGAGCGATGAACAATGAACTCCCGGTTAGTTTCAAAACTTGGGGAAAACTCAGTAATCTCAAAAATCATTCTCTATCGAATAATCGAGCCATGAAGCTCAGAAATCTTACATGTCAATTCACTCCGTTACAGACCTCTGTACATTTTGTGAGATAGTAAGCTTATCTTATAAGTAAGTGGCAATTAGAAATACTCCGTCAGAGAACGGAATCAAGCAGACTCTGTCTTATTGATGAAGTATCATAATGTGAGAACAGATTCAGTTCAGTTAAGTACAGTGAAGTACCGATTAAATGTATTTTAGTTGGGAGTATGATTCAGCACCGAGCGAGCTAAGGATGGGAACATTTCTGTGAGTAGAGGGTTTGATTCCTAGTAGTAATCCTTATGCTCCAGAACTACGTCGCCAGCGTAGGTTGAGACATCTATCATGTGAGTAGAGGGTTAGATGAGGTGGTTGTCCTGCGAGTACAGGGTCCCACTATTCTTGTTTGAGGTCCTGATAGTAGAGCGTTCTATGCAGTTGTCTTTACTGGTGGTGCGGTATTGACACCCTTTCAGCTGGGGTACAGGTTGGATCCCACTTGTGGTAAGTGGGGTATGTCGGTTATATCATCACTCCCACAGTTTCAGTGACAGTCTCAGAAAAGAACTTAGTTAATGTGCAGAAGTTGAGGCTGTCAGATACAGGCCTCCCAGTATTGCTATCATTATCATTGAGTAAAGAGACTTCCTGCGAGATTAGGGTTGCTCTCGAACTTATTTACCCATTATCATTATCATTGAGTATAGAGACTTCCTGCTGGATGAGGGTTGATCTCAGATTCAGTTGTTCAGTGTTCCAGATTGGTGAATTTGAATATCAAAAGTCAGTAATATCAGTTAACCGATTTCTCAGTATGGATAAGTACAGATGTCAGTTCTAGTAGATTCATATACTCAGTATCTTATTGTCAGTATTATTATTTTCGGGTGTTAGCGTTCAAAATGTAACATTCAGTGTCGTGATAATTTCAGTTGTAGTTTATTCATCCATGTGTGTATTGTTGACAAATATGTTCTAAAATTGGTAAATGCAGAGTTTCTATATATGTTTATTCCAGCGAATAAATATTATTCAAATTGTTATGTTTATGCATAAGCCTTATATTTTACCTTACTCTATCCTTGCATACTTGGTACATTCTTTGTACTGACGCATTTGCGCTATGGTGCTTTCCCCACTATAGGTTCAGAAGCGTGAGATTCAGAGTATATTTAGCTTTCAGATCTTATAGCAGTGGGTGTAGCAGTGAGTTCTCATCATCCGAGGATATTTTATTTCAGTGTTTTTGTGATTTTAGTAGACGGAGTTAGTTGGGGAATTGTCCCTTCAACTCCACAGTTCAGACAGTGTAGAGTCTTTTCAGATAGATGTATTGATATTTAGTTTTCAGTACTGTATATTTAGATGTTTGAACCTTATGGCCAGATTTATCCAGTTTTTGAATTTATCGTATTATATTATGCATTGAACAGATACGGATATCAGTGAACGGTTAGCTTGTAGTCCCTCGGGGTCACGAGCACCGTGTGGTGTTCCGGTTCATCGGAATTGGGGCATTACAGTTTTGGTCTTTAAGCCTTCTTTCAAATTGATTTGAAACTCTATATATATGTATGCATGTGTTTAAGGATAAATATACAATTGAGAGCGTGAATCCTGAAGAATCTCTCTCTTGTTATGATTTTTCCCATCTTTTATATGATATGAATTGTGTTTGAAATGTCTTGATTATTGCTATGACTTGAATATGATTTTGAATCCAAAAGAGTGGATTGTGCATGCTGATAATTATTGAATACACTTTTAATGAAAGAATTGTATGTTTTCCAAAAATACATGACCACCACATGGTTATTGAAAGAATGAGAATCTTAGCATGGTTTAGACTATGCTTTCGGAATATGAAATTTCCTATACTATTTGCATGCTTGGGTGGTCTGAATTATGTTTTAATGAAAGAATCATGCATGGTGCAATTTGGCTCAAAAATAGGACTTGCAAGTCTTGATGTGACGACACCAACTCAGTTAAAGCCATAGTAATTCAGAACAGAATAGAACACATGTTTGAAATCAAATTTTCAGATTATGAATTCAGAAAGATGCATCTTTAGAAAAGGTTTAAAAATAGGCTTAAAGAGAGTTAGATAGTTACCCAAAGATCGTACGAGTTGAAAGACTCTATGCAAGAAACCATGATTTACCGACACGGGATTATGGTACCATGCTTTGTGATCTTATATACCTTGATTCATGTCATCCCAAATTGGGACTATGGTCAGGAGCCCTGTTTTGTTATCTTGTGCACTACCATGACATGTTGATTTGATTGGGGATTTTTGCACCCTGCTGTGTGATCTTGTGTGTTCCCTTTGTAGATAATCCAATCCTTGCAGGAAACTGGGATTGGGGTCTTGGTCGTCGAGTCAAGGGATGATTCCATATAGCCCATGGAATTACAGATTGTAGGGTGTACCATCTAGCTCAGAAGTAAGACAAAGAGTGAGTCATGGTTTCAAAGAAATGTTTCAAAGTCTTTAAAATGTGCCCATGTGTTTTCATATATTATTATGTAAAATGTTTTATGAATTACTCTCACTTATGTTATATATAAATACATTATTTTGGATTTCTCTACATACCAGTACATCTGTATTGACTCCCCCTCCCTTTCAGGTTCTGAGGCTCAATCTAGGGGTCCGATAAGCAGTAGGTTTTCTCTAAACAGAAGTGCAGAGTTTCGTGGTGAGCCTTCTATATTTCAGAAGGCTTAGATTACTTCTGTCATTTATCAATATTATGTTTTGGTCTACTGGGGGCCTTGTCCCAATTTTTTGACAGTTGGGTTTATGCATATAGTAGAGATTTCACAGACTGAGTCAGATATAACTCAGATGTTTTGAATTGCAGTTTTCATTAAGATTTGAATTTAGATTTAATGACCATAATTCTGTTTCATTATGTATTTCTGTATTATCTTTTTTATATGAGGAGAGTGTATGTGATTACAAGTTAGAAGGGCATCCAAACCTTCATGGTTCGGGATGCTCATCACGGCTAGGGCCTCAGTTTAAATCATGACACATATCCTATCCTCGATGGATAAGGACTCACCACTACTGCTGTTGGGTAATGTTGAGTTGTCTAAGAACGGTCGGGACACTGAGCGTTCGAACCTATGTTATAAGACAACATGGCACAAAGAAAAGTATGCGATCAGTACTTTGAATATACTGGTATGTGAGATAAGAACTGACTGAAATTCATGAGATAACTGAGTACGAATGCATAAACATGTAATATCTGAGAATGCAAGACCAAGCATAAGTATGTTACTGAGATATTCTTAAATCTGAAAGACAGAAATCTATGTAACTGATAAATCGGTAGTCAAGAAAACCTGAGCAAGGATACACTAACATACTGACTGAAATTGTGAGAGGTATCATATAACCGACATGCCTCAATCTGACCTGATCGGAATCCAACCTATAACCCCAGTTGGAAGGGTGTTAGTACCATTCCACGGGTACTAATACTAGCTCTGTGGATCCACTAATTTGATGTCCCAAAGGACTAAGGAGCCAGTCCTAAACTGGTTGGTGACCCCTAAGAGTGTTTCAGTCCTAAACTGGAGGGTGACATCTCATTATACTACGTTTGATACGTAGTTCTGGAACTTAGGAACTGCTACTAAGGACCCAGTCCTAACTGACCCGTCTCTAGGTTTGCTCGGTGCTAAATCCTACTCCCAACGAAACTCACACTTGTACTGAATTGAACTAATTTTAACTGAACATTATTTTTGTTGGTGCTCATCAGGATTATATCAACTGAGTAAAATAATAAGGATTAAGTCATCGACAGGCACTTAAAGTTGCCCTGAAAACTCACTTAGACCCTTCAACTAAGGCATGAACCTATCAGGCCTTTAACCCACCTAAAATTTAATCAAATTAGGTCTTTTTAGTCTACATGGCATACTGCGTGTTTTTCACTCACTTGGGGTGCGTGAGGAGTACTATTTTACTAAATTACTAATAAAAATGTGCCAAGTGACACTGAGGGCCCTAAAAAATTATTAATAAAATAAAATTTAAAAAAGGCTCAATCATATTTCCTCCCCCACCCACCCACCCACCCACACCTATCTGATACCCTCTTGATCTCCCAACCATCCTCGTGGTCGTCATTATCGTTGTTAGCCTCATCCATATGATGCATAGTGACACTTTTTTGGTAGTGATAATGTTACATTGGTATAATCTCGTTTCTATAAGAACCATTAATTCCAGCAATTTGAAGAAAATATGAAAATTGCAAATGTATTGTTTTTTGTTTGATATGTCCATTGTGTCAAATGTTTATAAGCAAGACTAGTTACAACCAAAAATAATCAAACAGGAACTAGAAATGTCCTTAATGATATCACTTTATCGGATCACATTAGATATGTTATTGATATTGTACAACGTAATGGTAGTCTTTTTCAACTTCCCATGGTGAGTTGACATCATAGCCCATACAGGAATCTTCCATTTTTAGATATACAAAATCATAACCATGCCTCGAATCCAACTTTATGATAAAGCTAGGAAAATCATTAGATTAACACAACAACTGGTTTGCTGATTCTGTAAAAAGTACACCGAAGTCATTATTGACATGGAGATTTAAAGCGTACGTTGCTAAGGCTCCAAGGTTAACCTCTGATTTGAATTTAGTATTAGAGGATTCAACCATTGTCTAACAGTGATTGAGTCCTCTGAATATTGAATCCACATAGAGGAGAACCTCAAAGTGTAGTAGTCCAAGAAGGTAAGGAAAGAGACGAGGAGCTCCGTCATGTCCTCAAACTTATGGTTACCAGGCTAATGACAAATAATATCAATACATAAGAGTGGAATCGAAAAGGATTCATATTTTTTTCAAGATAACATGTAGACCGAAGAACCTAAAATAGAATATAATATTTTCCACTCAATCTAACAAAGATGAGGATTGTTATCGGTTATGTTCTCTATATGTAGCTAAAGGTCTCGAGACAACAATAGACTGGCCTATAAGGATGAGGATTTCTATCGGCATAATTCATGGGAAGGTTACATCAAGCAACATACTGCTTGATGAGCAAAGAAAACATAATTCATGGGAAGGTTACATCAAGCAACATACTGCTTGATGAGCAAAACAACCCAAAGATTGCAGATGTGGGAGTCTCCGAGCTTATGACTACTATTGGAAACACCAACGTGATCATCACTGCAGGCACGCTAGGTTATCATGCACCAGAACTCCCCAAAATTAAGAATTCAAGTACCAAGACTGATGTCTATAGTCTTGGAGTGATCATTTTGGAGCTCTTAACTAGAAAATCCCCCAGCGAGGCTACGGATGGTCTTGATTTGCCATAGTGGGTAGCTTCCATTATGAAAGAGGAGTGGACTAATAAAGTGTCTGATGTTGAACTTATGAGGGATGCACCTAATATTGGTGATAAGTTGCTTAATACATTGAAACTGGCTTTGAATTGTGTCGATCCCACACTAACTGCTCGGCCAGAAGCTCCGCAAGTACTATAGAAATTGGAGGAGATAGCGAAAAATGTTAAATAAACCTTCATGACTATGTACTCCATTTATACAAATTATCGCCCACCAATCAAACTAAGTATATATTAATTTGTAACCTTGAAATAGAGAACTAACTTTTTAACCTCTTAAACGAACATGAGAAATCTTTTTGTCTTCTTAAATTGAAGGTAAAAGGTTGAAGAAGATGAAGAGTTTCAGTAGTTGGACTAAGGGTTTTTGGAATTTTAGGTTATTTGATGATAATGTGGGAAGATAATGTGATATTAAATGGGTGTGGGTCGGATATTTAAAGGATCGGGTATTAAATGGGTTTCATGTCTTTTATTTTAATTAATATTAATTTATTTTACTTAATGACGTGGACCTATGATAAGAGGCCACATGGCAATCTTGTTTTTTAAAAACCATCACTAAAAACTAATGTCATGGATGAGCTGGCTTTGTAACGGCAATGACATAAATGAGCCTAACTTTTAACGGATGACATAAATGAGTCATTTCAAATAGTTGAGTGAAATTTTTGAGCCTTTTCCCATTAATATATCATCATTAAACCAAAATGTTATATAATGGAGGGACACATGGATGATACTAAGCAAAACAACAATTCCAATTCAAGAAACTAATGATAGCTGTAATCTAACATCGGCCATTAATTCCAAATGAGAAAACAAAAACAAATCAACAATCCAAGCCATGTCGTACAAAAATAGTCTCCCAAACATAAAAGGGAAAAGGCTCAAATATTTTACTAAACTATCAGAAATGACTCATTTATGTCATCCGTTAAAAGTTGGGCTCATTCATGCCATCGCCGTTATAAAATCGGTCCATCCATGCCATTACTTTTTAACGGTGGTTTTTAAAAAAACTATTTTGCCACGTGGCCTCTTATTAGAGGTCCACGTCATTTTTTAATTTTATTTTTTTTAAGTTTTGATCCATTAAGAAGAATTCACCCAACCTATCACCTTAACCCACTTTAATATTACTCTTAATTTTGACCTTAGATTTAAACATATATATAATCATTTAGTCTTCAAACATGAAATTTACACACTTGAATACTACGTTTAAAATAATATAGGTTAGAATAATTAATAATTTAAAATGATAAATGAATAAATTATGATTAAAATATAATTTATTTTGACTCTCGAAATTCGAACATCATCACATAATTTAGGATGAAGAGAATACCACATACATGAAGGACCACAATTTTTAATTAGGAAGAATACCTAAAACATTTCTTGTAAATTTGGATTATAAGTTGTATAATTGAATTATTGGTAGTCTTAATTATTTCGTTGACTTAGCTATGTGGTAGCATTTATACTCTTTAACGTGGATGAGACGTAGAGCATAATTTATTTTTAGGCATGTTAAAGCTTAAAAAAATATAAAATAAATAAAAGATCATCATCCAGGTATATAGGGTGTTTTCAGTCCACATATTTTTTAGTGTTGTATGGTACATACTCACGCAGACACTATTTATGTGTATATTAATGGATCTTTAATGTGTATATTAAAGAATCCACCCACGCAGAAAAAAGTTATGCTCTACGTCTCGTCAACGTTAAAGAGTATAAAGACTGCCAAATAGCCAAATTCATGAAATAATTAAGACTACCAATAATTCAATTATAAAACTTATAATCCAAATTTAGAAGGGATTTTTAGGTATTCTTTCTAATTAAAAGTTGAGGTTCTTTATTTATGTGGTATTCTCTTCATCCTAAATTATGTGATGATGTTCGGATTTCGAGAGTCTAAACAAATTAATTTTTAATCACAATTTATTCATTTGTCATTTTAAATTATTAATTATTCTAACCTATATTATTTTAAATGTAGTATTCAAGTGTGTAAATTTTATGTTCGAAGACTAAATGATTATATATATATATATATATATATATATATATATATATATATATATATATATATATATATATTTAAATCTAGGGTCAAAATTAAGAGTAATATTAAAGTGGGTTAAGGTGATAGGTTGGGTGTGGGTGAATTCTTCTTAATGGATCAAAACTATAAAAAAAATTAAAGAAAAAAATTTTTAAAAATGGCGTGGACCTCTAATAAGAGGCCACGTGGTAAAGCAGGATTTTAGAAAATCACCGTTAAAAAGTAATGGCATGGATGGATCAGTTTTATAACGGCGATGGCATGAATGAGCCCAACTTTTAACAAATAACATAAATGAGTCATTTCTGATAGTTCAGTGGTATATTTGAGCTTTTTCCCAACATAAAATAAAGATGCACTTCTCACTTGAGAAAACAACTTTAACACTCCAAAAGAGCCCTTAGAGAGTTGTCACTGGTAGTATTGTATCATATTGATGATTCACCAGAATAATTTGTTATTTTCGAAAATTGAACGTTTGATGTCACTGCCACCTGCATATGTAGATTTAATATAAACTCTAGAGGTGATTATTAATATGGCTAATAATATTTTATTAAAAGGGACTCAGTATTGAGCCAAAGCAATCATTGTGAAAAAAAAATATATTTATCTCGGAATGAAAGTAATGACATATATATATATATATATATATATATATATATATATATATATATATATATATATATATATATATATATATATTGAAAAGTTTCATCAAATCACTACCCAATTTGCTAAGAACTCATTTGATTTGAACAAAAATATTAGAGATTATAATTTCAACCAAAGACATGAAAATGAAATTTAATCTCCAGTTTGATATGAGTATATAATACAAAAAAATGATTTAGAATATATTGATTTTGGCTGATAGACTAATCAAATAGGGAATATATGTAATACCAAATTAGGTAGAAGCACTAAGCAGATCATCAATGTAAACTTGATCAAATCCACGGCCTTGTTCATTAGGAAGAGTAGCACTGGGAGGTCTAAGAATGTGATTAGCCATATTATTGAGATCCAAGCTATAATTACTTTGAGTGTGATGACTTCCACGGTTAAACTCTAGGCTAGGCATATAATTAATGTTCCCAATAATTGGACCTTGAAGTCCTTGTGAACCCGGCATTCCCAAAAATGGTCCATATTGTTGTATTCCACCACCAACATCATTTTGGACCGGAAAAAATGGGTTATTGAATGAATTGCCAAAGCTAAGGTAGTGGGGTTGAACCTGAAATTGTGGGTGATAGAATTGTTGGATTGAAAACTCTCCTCTAGCAAAAATATTGTTTGTGCTGAGAGTTGGAAATAAAAACTCCGGACCTCTTTGGACTTGATTTGGGTTACGTTGCAGATTTGAAACATTTGCGTGAAGACGAGGCATTGTCCCAAATTTTTTAAAGAAATTTCGTTGTCGAGAACCACTTGAAGATGCCTAATCTGATGAGTGAGGAATAGATTTTCGCTCTTTTGGAGCTCTCCAATTATTGGTATGACAT
Organism: Capsicum baccatum var. pendulum; assembly: GCA_030864225.1. Lineage (NCBI taxonomy): Eukaryota > Viridiplantae > Streptophyta > Magnoliopsida > Solanales > Solanaceae > Capsicum > Capsicum baccatum. The sequence goes on from CM061558.1 coordinate 248,389,311, forward strand.
TTCTGGGAAGTGTTTAAGAAAATGAAAAAAGGGATAAATCATGTATATATTTATCATTTGAACTCATTGTTATTTAGACATGCTTGAAACAACTGAAGTCATTTACAATAGAAGATATTTTTAGTGTTTGGTAATTGATGAACAATAAAATAAATAAAAACATGAAATAAACATTGGAAATTATATTATTTCATCAAACTACAAAATAATAGAAACTCGCAACTAATAATTAACTTCCATCACTAAACATGTAATAAAAGTCTATCACTAATGCTATTTATATAGTGTGTTTTGACAAGTCTTTTGAGTACTAAAAATTCATCATAGTGTCTAACTATTTACTAGCAAAAGTGAGAAAAGATAGATCTTTTGTTCTGCTTTTGATACAAATGCGGGAATAGCTCAGTTGGGAGAGCATCAAAGATCATAAAAGGTCATGTATTGATTGGCATTGTTATTATTGTTATTCTGCTTTGGAAAAATTCTCAGACACTAAACTATTAGAAATGACTCATTTATATCATCCGTTAAAAGTTCGGTTCATTCATGCCATTGCTATTGTAAAACCGATCCATACATGCCATTACTTTTTAACGGTGGTTTTCTAAAAAACTTCTTTGCCACGTGACCTCTTATTAGAGGTCCACGTCTTTTTTTTTTTTTTTTAGTTTTGATCCATTAAGAAGAATCCACTCACACCCAACCTATCACCTTAACTCACTTTAATATTACTCTTAATTTTGACCCTAGATTTGAACATTTATAAAATCATTTAGTCTTCGAACATGAAATTTACATAGTTAAATACTACGTTTAAAATAATATAGGTTAGAATAATTAATAATTTAAAATGGAAAATGAATAAATTGTGATTAAAAAATAATTTATTTTGACTCTCGAAATCCGAACATCATCACATAATTTAGGACGAAGAGAATACCACACACATGAAGGACCACAACTTTTAATTAGGAAGAATACCTAAAATTCCCTTCTAAATTTGGATTATAAGTTGTATAATTGAATTATTGGTAGTCTTAATTATTTCGTGGATTTGGCTATTTGGTAGACTTTATACTCTTTAACGTGGACGAGACGTAAAGCATAATTTATTTTTAGGCATGTTATAGTTTAAAAAAATATAAAATAAATGAAAGACCACTATCCAGGTATATAGGGTGTTTTCAGTCCGCATATTTTTTAGTGTTGTTTGATACCTACTCATGTAGACACTAATTATGTGTATATTAATGGATCTTTAATGTGTATATTAAAGAATCCACCTATGGAGAAAAAAGTTATGCTCTACGTCTCGTCCACGTTAAAGAGTATAAAGGTTACCAAATAGCCAAATTCACGAAATAATTAAGACTACTAATAATTCAATTATACAATTTATAATCCAAATTTAGAAGGAATTTTTAGGTATTCTTCCTAATTAAAAGTTGTGGTCCTTTATTTATGTGGTATTCTCTTCGTCCTAAATTATGTGATGATGTTCGGATTTCGAGAGACAAAAAAAGTTATTTTTTAATCACAATTTATTCATTTGTCATTTTAAATTATTAGTTATTCTAATCTATATTATTTTAAACGTAGTATTCAAGTGTGTAAACTTCATGTTCGAAGACTAAATGATTACATATATGTTTAAATTTGGGGTCAAAATTAAGAGTAATATTAAAGTGGGTTAAGGTGATAGGTTGGGTGTGGGTGAATTCTTCTTAATAGATCAAAACAAAAAAAAAAAAAAAAAAATTGACGTGAACCTCTAATATGAGACCACGTGGAAAAGCAGTTTTTTAGAAAACCACCGTTAAAAAGTAATGGCATGAATGAACCGATTTTATAACGACGATGACATAAATGAGCCCAACTTTTAACGAATGGCATAAATAAGTCATTTATGATAGTTCAATGACATATTTGAGTCTTTCCTCTTCTGCTTTTGATATAAAATTAATATTCAGATAGTTCTAGAAACAATAACTTCTATGAGAAGTGTTTAATGAAAAAAATCTTTTTAAGACAAATATTTTCTAGTAACCAAATACAAGAAAAAAAACTTCATAGAAAATATTTTTTTGTCAATAACTTCTCGCGAACCAAATACACACAAATGATATAAAATTTGCCATTTAAATTATTTAAAGATATACCTGAAGATGACTCCCTAATTGCATCTAATAAGACTAGGCACACCCATCACCTGAAGAATGATTTTGGGGATAACAATCTACATATTCCATAAGAATGTAACTTTAATTTAGTAACTATAATATTCTTAAATCAAGTCCATTACACGTAAATACTACAACCACTATGCCTTAATGAATTCATTCTATTCATATCGCTCCATATAATGGAATTACCAATAAATGTAATTAATAGTGAAATAAACTTACTTCCTTCACCTAGTTGCCACACAGCTTTCATGAATTTTCCATGAAGATACTCAGTCCATTCTATGCAAACCTTTTGCCTAACAGCCTTAATAACATTACTTCTTTGGCTTTCTCCTACATTAGTCTCTATCAAGTTTTCTCTACCTCTCTTTCTCTTCAACTTGTATTTTCCATTCGATCGGACATCATTTTCAGCCTCATGGATATAATTGTAACGAATATCTTCAACATGCATCGGACCTTCTCCCACTTTCTCTCGTTGCATTTTTTCTCTCAACACAAATTGCCATAAATACTTCAAAATTCCCCCATCAAATGGCTTTTTAATGTAAAGATAAGCTCCATTGTCCCAGGCCTTCTTTCCGAATAATTCATCATGTTCATCACATATTACTGCATAATTATTTTGAGAAGATTGAGATTAGAATTGAATATATTAACATTATATGGATAGTTAATTTTATACATATTCGCTAAACTTTATTTATTACAACAGTAATGTTACAAAATACTTGTTCATCATATATCAAAAGATATAGAAATTACCAATCAATAATTTGTGTCACTAAACAACAAAAACTCATTGCTAATTCTATTTAAGGATGAATTATAGAAAATTGATTTAGCTACAAATTATTTAACGATAGATTAATGGTAAATTTTATAGCTAACCTTTTTTGTAGTTTATTAATTAAAATAACTAACTATACCCATAGTAGACACATAAGTGGAAGAGTAGCACAAATACTTACCGAGTGAAATTATATCTAAGTTCATAGCTTGAGCTAAGAGTTCAAAAGAAAACAGGTTCACTGAATTGACATTGATTATCATCACGTCAATTTTTTCCTTTCCTTTAGAAAGCATTGTCATTGCTGCTGAAGTCGTACCAATCATAGTAACTGTATAGCTCCCTTTGAAAGTCAGTGAAGAAAATCATTCACAAAATTATCATTAGGGTTTGTTTAACATATACAAATTCAGTGATAAATTATCAGATTATATAGCTTCGATTTAGTTTATGCAATTGCACATATTCATCAACTTATATTACAACCACCTGCGAAATCTAAGATAAATTCACATAATTTACCCATATGAAGCATCATTTAGGATAAATTATTGGATTATATATAATATATAAGATCATGTAGGAAACATTATTAAAGAATCCAGGAAAAAAAAAACTCAAATGTGCCATCAGTATTTCAGAGATGGCTCGGATATGTCATCAACTAATAGTTGGGCTTATTACATTTTGTTCATTCGTGGCAATAACAACTAATGCAGTTCTAGTACAATGTGATTTTTCCGCGTGGCCTTATCTAAACACTTCATTGCTTACCAGCCTCCACCCCTTTTACGAGTGTCATATTTGAATCGTCATTTCATTAAGTTCAATGGTATATTTAAGTGTTTTTGCTATTATGCCTTATACTACATGACTCTTTTTGATAACAAAACTAACTTATATTATTTTTAAATTTTATCAATTCAGTATCTTTCGTAATTTGTAGGAAAAATTGCTCGATGGACCCTTGTACTATGTCCGTTTTGTAATGTGGATACTCCTACTTACGTGTTTGTCATCTGAACCTTTGAATCCATTAAAAGCAGCATTTTAAACCTCTCTGACGGTGTGTGTAATACAACCTTCCCACGTCAGCTTCCACATCATTTTTAGTATTACTTTAAATTCCATGCCCCACGTCAGCTCAATAATTTTTTTATAAATTGTGGAAAAATTTAAATAATTATATTTTTATTTTTGCTCACATATTCCAAATAATTAAAATTCTTCTCCAAGTAATTTAAATTTTTAACTATAAATTTATATATACAAACATAATGAATTTTTTATTTTAAATTTAAATATCTTTAATAAATTCATACAAACTTTGAGTTTTTTCAAGCTTATTCATGAAATTCACTAATTTTTCAATATCCACTATCACTAACTTTTAATTCAAATTTAAATTTTAATCCAAAAAAAATATGAAAAGACTTCAAATCTAAATATTAATCCAAAAAAAGTATAAAGAGATTTGAATTGAGAAGAAAAATTAAAAAGAAAAAAAAGTGAATTGAAAGTTTTTTCGGTTTTCGGGGAGGGGGGGGGGGGGGGGGGGGGCTGGTGCTGAGGAATAAATAGGGATGGGGGTTGGTTGATGTGAAGGAAAGGGGGTAGGGAGAGCTATAGGTAGGGTGAGGGCTGGTGCGTTGGGGTGGGGTTAAGGTTGGGGTTTGGGGGTGGCTGGACAGGCTAGGGGTAGGGGTGGCCAGGGTGGGTATATATATTGGTATTAAATATTTATATTTGGTCCGATATTATTTTAACTCTTACTTTATTTTTAATACATTTTTAGTTAAAAAATAAATAACTAAATAGAGCTAATTTTGAGATATTTTATTTTTATTCTAATTTTAAAAAAATAATACAAAAATTAAAAAATATTGTTTTTTTTTTAATTTTAAATAAATAAGTTTGTAGTTTTAGTACTATCTTTAATTATATTTATTTTCGGCTATTTATAAATTTTCATTGTATTTTCTTAAATATAAATATTAATTAGTTATTATATTATTATTATTATTTTTATTATTATTTTATTTATTTATTATTTATATTTTTATTTTTTATTATTTTCTATAAAAAATAAAAAAAAAATTAAAATTTAAAATTTTCCTCCCCTTATCTGATTCTAACTACTCCCTACCAACCACAAACGGCGGGCTCCAGCCGTCGAAACCAACCAACCAACGTCGTCGGAGCCATTATTGGAAAACTGATAGAGTCCATTTTATTAGTTTTGAGTGAAAATTGCCGGAAAACTAGTCAAATATCGCTGGCAAAATCATTTAATCGACGAAGCCCAACCGGCGCCGCTTTCTTTCTCAAGTCAGTGAAAATATCGCGTAGATGATACTAGATCTGCATTGATTTTGTCAAATTACTGAACCATTTTAAAATAGATTTTGTTTTAAAAATAGATGTGGTTAGTTTTATATATATTTATTTATTTTATTCTATTGTATTTTACGTATTTATTTTGTTTATTTATCTTTAACAATAAATGTTGATGTTTATTTGTTAAATTGTTTAATTGCCTTAATTAAATATTATTCACGAAAATTGTTAAGATTATGTAGCATTTTTGAAAAGATGAATTGTTACGAGTTTTTTTTTTTTTTACAAATAAGATAAAACAATATTTTAGTGTTAGGCAAATTTTAGGCACATTTTAAAATATTCGTCTCAATTAAGAATGCGGCATACGCATCTTTCCGAGACATTTTAAATTCAACGATGCAAAAATGCACCTTGATAAATATATTTTTAAATTAATTTTCACCAATTTATTTAACATAAGAGGTGTAGACAGACATATTCGATATAATTAAAAATGAGCGATTTTAGGCCTTAACATAATTTATTAAAATAATTTAAGTCAAGATAAGTCAATAAAAGTGATCATGCTAGAACCACGGGACTCGGGGGTGCCTCATACCTTCCCCTTGGTTAACAGAATTCCTTATCCCGATCTTCTGTCTTTGCAGACCATTATAAAGAGTCATTTCCTTTTAACTAGGGATTCAAAATGGTGACTTGGAACACCAAAACTCAATTTCAAGTGGCGAATCTGTAAATAAATTAATCCTTTTTGAATATCATTACTTTAATTGGAAAAATCCTTCGACTTCGAACCTTCGGGTAAAAAAGAGGTGTGCCATCTCTGGCGACTCTACTGGGGATATATAAGAAATCGAGTTTTTGATATTGACTTTTACTTGCTTTATTTATTTTTATATTGTATTTGTTGGCCTTATGTGTTACTTGCCACTCGTTTACTTCTTTGATAATGATCAACTGTTTTATAAATTGTCTTCTCTTGCGCACCCCCTCTGAGTCTCTAAAATTGGATAGAAGGAATACAACGTATACATTCCACTTTCATTTTGGGATAGCCGGAGTGTCAAGACACCTGGTGAAGAATTATAGTCACACATGTTAGGCGAGGTTCGGATCGACAACGAAGGGGGAGTAGCACTGCTATCGAACAAGTTGTCCCTACTCGGCTCGATTGTCCGCTCGGGTAAGTCAGTCTAGACATCTATCCCTTTTAGGCTAAACTTAGAAGAACTGAAACTCAGAATCTGGTTATCCTTATTAGGTTTCGCTTTATTTGCATCATGTGCATTTAACTTAACGGGATTCGGCACAGGGGCCGGGTCTATTTAGGACATATGACCTACTTTATAATGACCAACATGTGCATCCTACATGCTATTTGACATTTGTTTGGATGGCTATTTGATTGTTGACCAACCGACTTTTAGGTGACTTGGTAAAATGCAAGAGAATATATTGTTTTCAAATTTAATAAATTATTTTTTGAAGAAATTAAAAATATACGCATTTTTTAAAAGGTCTTCATGAACTACGAGAGTCTAATTCTCACATCTTAGTGAGATACGTAAGAAGTCCTTCCCAGGATACGACCCTGTCTTTTGAAAAATTATTCATAGATTTATCGAGAAATATTTTAAAAATATGAGTACTTTCATAATTATTTTTTTTCTTTCTTATCCTTAGGTTTAATTTTTCTATATATCTTAATAGTCCTGAATCTTTAGGGATCGTGAGGTTAAGTTATTATAAAATAAATAAAAATATATATATATAAATTTTAACCACCCTGAATCTTTAGGGATCATGAGGCTAAGTTTTTACAAAATAATATATATATAAATCTTAACAGTCATGAACCTTAAGGGGTCTTGAGGCTGAGTTTTGTATGACATATATTTCAAGAACTATGCATACCTGATTCTCACATTGATTAGATACATAGGCAGTTCTTCATGGATTTGGTGATTTTAAAGAAGGAAAAAAATATATTTGTGTTTCCTTCTAAACAAATAAAGAAGAGAGTTTTTGATTGGTATATAAAAATAAATTAATTTAGTTTCAAAAATTTAAAAAAAAAGGTGTTTTTATCATTATTAATTTAAGAAAAAAAAATCTTTCTCATTCCTCAAATTAAAAGAAAAATGTGTTTCTTCATATCTCCTGTTTTGACGAACTACATACACCTGATTCTCATCTTAAAGAGATACATAGACGCCCTTCTATGGTTCGGTGATCTTTTCAAAAAGGAATATAAAAGAAAAGAGTTTTTTTTTAAAGTGTTGCATTCTAGCTCCTTTGTCAATTCATTATAGTTACTTTAAGGTGGTTAGTTTATGACATGTTAGTTGGTCCTCCATATTACATCAAGTCTAGGAAAAGAGTCATGTCCAGCAAAAATATAGAGAGTGACACTATGGATCAGACAAAGAGTCGGGAAAATGAGATTTTAAAGCAAGAGATTGTGAGTTTGAGGCAACAAGTGATGGAAATGTATCGAGCTTGGGTCAGTGGGCTGCCTTCTCCTCTATTTTCTACTATTAACCCTACTAATACCTTGAGTTTTTCACCAAAATTGCAAGGTCAGTTTTCTGTTGTTAGTTATGCGCCACAACATGCCTCGAAATCTAATCCACGTCAAAAGCATCCCAATATTTCCATCACTTATTCTCTAGATCTGCAGAATAAATCTACCACATTGATAGCACCACCTATAATCTCTGCTTCTGTTGCTCAACCCTCTACTAAGTCTTCCACCTTGGATTTTCGTCCGCTAATTGTGCTTTTCTAATCTGCTAGTAAGTCGATGCTCAACACTCTTGATGATGACTATTATACTCCTGAGTCCACATCTATGTTAATTGGACCACCAAAATTTCTTACTGATAAGTCTGACATGACAGAAGAGTAAGAGAAAATGGATAGGAAAATGAAGAGCACACAAAAGGCTATGAAAAATTCTCAGGGAATTGCGAATTACGAATTATGAAGATGTTGTATATAAAGACTGAGACATGTCTTAAAGTGTTAACTTTCCTCCAAGCCTTGAGGTATCAAAATTTGAGGAACATGATGAGTACGATGATTCTATAAAACCTTTGGGACGATATTGTCATCAATTGGGAGATACTGGAGGTAAGAAGAAGGAAAATGTACCCATTGTCATTACAGGGGCAAAGTAGAGTTCAAGAGGTCCAACTCAACAATATTGTCAGTCTCAATTCCGAACTTGCACATCAAATTCGTATGCTCACCTACAATAAGGTTCATCTTTTCAAAATCCAAGATATTTCATTCCACTTCCTCAGTATCCTTTGAACAATGCACAATTGTATGCTCATTCATTTTCTTATCCCCAATAGCATGCACCGGTTCTTTAACATCATCTTCGATTCCCATATATTTATCAAGGAACTTCTAAGTCTAAGTTTTAATCGAGGACGGAGTTTGCAAAGAGTAGAAAGTCAAAGAATAATTTTACATCAATTGAGGAGTCGTATGCCAGTTTATTCTAGAGATTGAAAATGTTGGGTATAATCACTCCTCTCATTGAGTGTACTCCTGATCCACATTCAAGAAATTTTGATCCGGATGTATGATGTGCATACCATTCTGATATTCAGGGTCATAGTATTGAGGATTTTCGTGCTTTGAAAAGAGAAATAGAAAGGATGATTCAAGAAAAATTGATTGTAGTGCAAAACATTGACACTATGAGCATCACATGAAATCCTTCATCAACACACGGTAATGTACGATACGTGGAAAACAATGAGTTAAGCATGGGGATCCATAATTTATTTGTTGAAGAAAATATGTTGGACAGTAGTGGAGGCTTATTCATGTTGAAATGCAAACTAGTGGCTAAGATGTCAAGCTCAACCACTGAAAAGTCATTCCTTTCCTTACTTGGAGGGATTGATGGTAGTTTTTTTTTTTTTTTTTTTTTTTTTTTTTGAATTATTTCAGGATTGTAGTTCGGTATCTATTTTCTTTTGTCTGTCTGTCTGTTTTTTTTGTTTAAACTCTTCTATCTTTTCTTTTAATGAAATGTGATGTCCTTGTTGTTTTGTCTTGTTTTTAAGTTGTTTGTTTGTCTTCTTTACACAATACATTTTATGTTGATTCTAGTGTTATGACATACCTGTGAAATTTTTAGTCGGAACTTAAAATCCAACTTAATCATGAAACATTGACACAAAGAGCTAAAGTTAGAAAAATAGAGCATCTGAAAAAATAAGTAAAGTGTTGAGGTGTTTGGGGACATAGTTACAACCTCACTTAAATATATTGAGGCAATCACTTTGTGAATAAAAATAATTTAGTCTTCAGTGAGAAGGTATATCTCAAATATTTTGAATGGGATCAATCAGAGGATACATAGTTTCCACAGTCAGGAGTAGCAAAAGGAAGTTAGCTCAAAAATAAAGGCATGAGTCATCTATTGTGAGGAAAGTACAACACACGTAGACCTGTATGTTTTATGTGCATACGAAGCAGTGATATACTTGCTTAGTTAAAATTAATGTTCAAAAAGATGTGTATGATTTTTATGTTCACTCTCAGATTGCATGTTAAGTACTTGTATTTTTAAGAATTGATATGACGAAGGCATTTCATTCTGTTATTCAAATATTATGTCATCCTTTGTTACCTACTTTGAGCTTTAATTTTATTTTGTTTCATACAGATCTTTTGGAATCAAAATAAAGTCTGAAAAAAATAATTAAAAAAATATAAGGAAAGAAAAGTAAAAGTGTCAAGAAAGAGAGTATAGTCAGAAAAAGTGCCAAAAAAAATAGAGTCAGCAAAAAAAAATCTCTGTCTCTATAAAAAAAAGTCAAGAAAAAGAAAAAGAAAAAGAGAGCCAAGGTTAGAGAAAAAATCAAACAATAGAATAAGATGCCTGAACTATGTTTGACCCGATTCTTGCTATGACAAGATACGTAGGCAGCCCTACTCTGGGGTTTGGTCCAACCAAAAGAAAATTCAAATTACCCATAATAAAATGAAACTGGGGTAAAAGTTTATTTCCTTAAAAGAGTCGATTCCAAAAGTTGTAAGTATCTCACTTCAAGTGTCGTTTGAGCTTCATGCCATCCTTTCTTTCTAACCTTATCCAAAAGCCAAGTTACAACCAAAGAAAGACCTTTAGATCAATTTTTGAGAATTTTAAGGCCATGCATGCAATGTATAGGATGACACATTTTGGGAACCACTTGTCTTCCTCAGCATAAGGAGTCAGGAGAGAAATAAAAATGAGAAAGACTTATTGGTTAAAACCCTCACGGGCACCGTAAGACGATGGTGAGTTGAGAGAAATAAAATGAGAGAGTCTTGTTGATGAAAACTCTCACAGGCACCGTAAGATGATTGTGAGTTGAAAAATGACAATAAGAGTCTCATTGGTGAAAATCCTCACAAACACCATAGGGTAATGGTGAGTTGAGAGAAAGAAAATGAGAAAGGTTTATTGGCGAAAACCCTTCAAAATGTCAATAGCTGAATGGGATCTAGAAGTGCAATTGACCTAAGGAACAACTCAATTTCAGGGTCATTATCTCAAAAATTGGTGGAAAGTTTGGATGAAAAGATCAGACAGCTTAATGCAAAAATGCATGGCATAATCATTAGAGTTCACTATCATTTTCTTTAGTGAATTTTTTGTTTCTTTATTTAAAATGGGGACATTTATTTTCCTTTTATTTCTTCTTTATATCTTTGTTTTCTTGAGTTAGTTATTCAAAAAAATATCATCATTGTCATTTTTCTTATGTCTTTGAGTCGAATTCGTGTCATAACAAGTAAGAAAAGATTTCAAACCTGGCTACTAGCTTCTTCAATTGCACAAAGTAAGACAAAAATCCAACATATGAAAGAGACATGATTGTGAGCCGAAATAAGGCATGCAGAAAGTTTTGTCAACAGACGAGATTGGGAACTCATAGAAATACCAAGGTTCAAAGGGTTTATTTGAGTAGCATGGCAAAGCAGAGATACAATGTTTGTTTCAGAATCACTTCTAATAATTTGAGTTTGGGTCAATGATGCATCAAGTCGGTGACAGATGCTAATGATTGGAAGAAAGGTTAAATGTGACAAGAGCAAGAGTGATTGCCATGGAAGCTAAAGCCACAAACCTGCTACCATGTTTTTGAACTCACAAGTGTTCTTTGATGAAACATGAAATATGTTACCTTCAAATTAGGGACTTCAGAGCATAAATATCAAGGGCTGTAATGCCTCATTTCCACAAATTCAGGAAACAATGTTGCTGCACAGGTTTGATAATCAAATTACAGTTAAAATTTATCATCCTATATCCCTCGGAGACTACCTTTTAGTCGAGTCATTCCCCTTGATTCCTATAAGACGTGCCTTTTATTCAAGTCATTCCCCTTGATTCCTATAAGACGTACCCTTTAGTCGAGTCATTCTCCTTGATTCCTATAAGACGTACCTTTTAGTCGAGTCACTCCTCTTGATTCCTATAAGACGTACCTTTTAGTTTGTCATTCTCCTTAATTTCTATAAGACGTACCTTTTAGTCAAGTTATTCTCCTTGATTCCTATAAGATGTACCTTTTACTCAAGTCATTTCCCGTGATACCTATAAGACATACCTTTTAGTTAAGTCATTCCCCGTGATTCCTATAAGACATACCTTTTAGTCGAGTCACTCCCCTTGATTCCTATAAGATGTACCTCTTAGTCGAGTCGTTCCTTTTGATTCCTAGAAGATGTACCTCCTGGTTGAGTCAATCCCCTTTATTCCTAGAATATGTACTTCCTGTTCGAGTCATCCCCTTTGATTCCTAGAAGATGTACTTACTGGTTGAGTCATTCCACTTGATTCCTGTAAGATGTACTTCCTAGTCGAGTCATTCGTTTTGATTCTTATAAAATGTACCTTATAGTCAAGTCATTCTCTTTGACTTTTAGAAAATGCACTTTCTAGTCGAATCATTCCAATTAACCAATAGAAGATGCATTTGTTTGTTTGGGTTTTTCAAGTAGTTATGATGTGACTTTCACAAAAGTTCTCTAATGATAAACTGGGGCAAAAATTTAATTCCTTTTCTTTAGAACTTTACTTTTCCAAAAAATGGAATATCACTGTATAATAATCTTTGTTTGGATGATTTTTCTTTTTAGTTTTAATGTGATTTCAGAAGTGTAACGCCCCAAATCTGTTACCCGAAATACTACACAGTACTTATGACCCCGTAGGACCACAAGCTAACCTATGACTGATATCTGTACCTGTATACTGCATAATATACCATAAAATGTGGAAACATGAACTGAATGGCCATAAGGTTCAAAACTGAATGAACATCTGATAAATAATGTCTGAAAATGGTATAATAATATGAAAGTAAATCTAAAATAACTATCTAACATGCTATAGTCTGAAAGCCTCTAAACTGTATGAATAAGGAGTTGATGGGACATGTTCCCAACTAACTCTAACTACTAAAATAAACTGAAAATTGAATTAGTAATGAAATCATCATATCCTCGAAGGATGAGGACTTACTGCTAACTCTGATCGCTGAACTGGGATGCTACTGGTTCTCTAGAGCTCGTGCTTCTAAATTTATGATATAAGACACCATAGTGCAAATGCATCAGTACTTTAATATACTGGTATGCAAGTGAGGTAGGCTGAATGTAATAGGTTCATATGCATAAACAATACTAACTGATTGACTAACAAGAATGTAAGAATACATGCATACATACGTAACTGTAACTGAGATCATGCTAGGACTGAATACTGAGTTCTGACTACTGAGTTTTACTAATAACATGGAATTACTAATAGCTGAGGGACTGATACTATGTTACTGATTCATAAATAACAGTGTCTGACAGTTCTAATTATGAAAAACTGGTCTGGTGGACTGTATCTGACAGTCCTGAAGATGAATATTGATGACATGAGTTTTTATAACTGATATAATTGATAACGTGAATGACTGTATCTGACAGTCCTGAATCTGATGGAACTATCTGAGTTTCGTTCTATATCTGAGTTGACTGTATCTGACAGTCCTGAAATTTGAAGAACTATCTGAGTTCTTTTACTGAGGCTGATACTGAGACAAAAACTGTAACTGTGGGAAGTAATCATCTAATTGATATACCCCAAAACTGAACTGGTGGGGTTCAACATATAACCCCAACTAGAAGGGTGTTAGTGTCGCGCCACTGGTAAAGACCTGCTGTGAGTATACCCTCTCTGACAGGGAGCTCTTCCGTCAACCCCTCATGGTAGGTAACCTAAATGAGACGTATATATGTCCCTAAATGCGTAAGGTGCATCTCAACCTATGCTGGCTACGTAGTTTTGGAACTTAGGGATTGTTTCTAGGGATCTCAGGCCTATCTAGCGGGTGAGTCCCCATCTCTAGGCTCGCTCGGTACTGAATTCTACTTCCATCTAAAAGAAACTGAACTGATTAACTGAGTTGAACTGATACTATTGGTATTATTTAGCGGAGCTAAACTAAACTGAATTTACTGTGTTTCGTTGACTGACGGAATGTACTGAGTTCTGAGGACTAACTGATAATACTAAAGTTACTAAGATTGATTAGGAATACTGAGGTTATTGAGATTACTGAGTGTTGAGATTACTGAACTACTGAGATTACTGAGATTTCTGAGATTTCTGGGTTTTTCTGAGTCACATGACTGACTGAGTTCTATGGATCATAGCTTGACTGAGAGTATCGTGAAAACATGTCATGGCTCTAGGCACACAGATAAATTATTGGGTACAAGTACCCCTAGGAATCGATGGAAAGAAACTGACATAGCATGACTTATGTGAACACATGACCAACAACACAATTCATAATTCATATATTGAAGCACTTTATCAAACATATGATATACATAAACTTGTACAAACATGGGGATTTCATAATATCATGCTAGTTGGGCACTTTTCCTTCGTATCGGCATTTAATCAAACACATGATAGGCATAATATATGTAGACACCATTATACAACAATTACACATCATGATTCAACATCTAATTTCATCATCCTAGGGTTTAATCATATGTTCACATGAATATACATCTATACAAATCAATTCCACATAACATTAATCACCCAATATGGATTTGAATTCAATTGATCATTATCAACATAAACAAAATAAATCCAACATGAAGTTCATAAAGAAAATCTAAAATCTTTACTTTAGAAAAGAGATTCTTGGGTTTCATGGAATAAAAGAGTCCGTGAATGAACACTATGCATACCATAGTTCATGATTTCGTGAAGATTGACGGTGATACCTTCTTGAATTTGAATCCCTAATAGAAACCCTAGCTTGTTCTTGAGAGAAACTAGTATATTTTGGGTGAAGAATGGCTAAATCAAGTGTTATTGAGTTTAAATAGAGGCAGTAAATTGACCCTTTTAACCCTTGGAAGCGTCTTGTAATTTCAGTAAAATTTTCCCAAGTTGGGTCCCTGGCGCGTCGCGGTGCTATCGTGTCATGTTACTGAAATTTGACAATTGGAAAACTAAGGGATGGCACGATGCGGAGCCATTGCGTTGCCCCTTCCTTCCTGACCTAAAACTTTGGCGCGACGTGGGGGAAACCGCGCTGAGTCACTAGAAAAGGACAATTGCCATTTTATCTTGTGGCGTGGCACGCTACTGACCAATATGGCACTATTTTACGATGGGAACTTGAAATAGGCATAACTTCTTACCTGGTTATCGGATTTAAGCGAATCTTATATCGATGGAAATCTTATTGAATATCCTACATGACAAAAAGTGAAAATCTTGAAAATCCCACATGGAAAAATCATCATTCAATTTAGAAGCTAATACTAGGCATTCTTGGAACGAAATTAGCTAGGAAACTTTAGGGTATTACAAGAATCCCACCTAAGGAACAGTGTGAAGAAAAAGAAAGTCCAAGAACCCACCTGAAGAATAGGGTGAAGGAAAAGTAAGTTCAGGAGCCCGCCTGAAGAATAGGGTAAAGAAAAAGAAAGTCCAAGGGCATGTCTGAAGAACAGGGTGAAGAAAAAAAGAAGTCTAGGAGCCCGCCTGAAAAATAGGATAAAGAAAAAGAGAGCTCAGGAGCCCTTCTGAAGAACAGGGGGAAGAAAAAGAAAGTCCAGGAGCCCGCCTGAAGAACAGGGTAAAGGAAAAGTAAGTCCAGGAGCCCGCCTGAAGAACAGGGTGAAGAAATAGCAAGTCAGGAGTCCGCCAGAAGAACAGGGTGAAGAAGTAATAACAATTCAGGAGCCTGCCTGAAGAACAGGGTGAAGAAGTAACAAATCAGGAGCCCGACTAAAGAACAGGGTGAAAAGAATAAAAAAGCAAGCCAGGAGCCCGCCTGAAGAATAGGGTGAAATTTCAAGTTCAAGTCATGAAGATTCAAATCAAGATTCTAAAGAAATTGCATCTTTCATTTGTATTTTTCATTTTTTATTTTTGTTAGTCATTTGGATGTAAAAAACAGAAGTCGTGAATCAGAAACTTGACGAAACCTCAATCGACCTTTAACTCTTTCTCTCACCTTTTTACCATTGAACTACACGTGACTTGATTTTCTTATAACTCGGGGTATATAGGAAGTCCAAAACCAGAACTCAGTCACATCTTTTATTTTATTTTATTTTATTTTATTTTATTTTATTTTATTTTATCTTCACTTTTTGAATAATCGGAGGATCAAAAATCATCTCTTTGTCTACTTCTTTGCATGAAAACATTTTGAGATTTCTAACAAAGAGGGAAAAAATGTATACACGTGATTTTGACCCTCCTCGAGTTTAATATATGTATATTTTCCGGTATTAAATATTTATATTTGATTCAATATTATTTTAACTATTATTTTATTTTTAATACATTTTTAGCTAAAAAATAAATATCGAAATAAAGCTAATTTTGAGATATTTTATTTTTATTCTAATTTCAAAAGAAATAATACAAAAATTAAAAAATATTTTTTTTTAAATTTTAAATAAATAAGTTTGTAGTTTTAGTACCATCTTTAATTATATTTATTTTTGGCTATTTATAAATTTTTATTGAATTTTCTTAAATATAAAAAGCAACTAGTTATTATTTTATTATTATTATTATTATGTTTATTGATTATTTTTATTTTTATTTGTTATTATTATTTTATATAAAAAAGAAAAAAAAGAAAATTTTAAAATTTAAAATTTTCCTCTCTTTATCTGATTCTAACTACTCCCCACCAACCATAAACGGCGGGCTCCAGCCGCCGAAACCAACCAACGTCATCGGAGTCGTTACTGGAAAACGGCTAGACTCCGTTTTATTATTTTTTGGGTGAAAATTGTCAGAAAACCGGTCAAATATCGCCAGCAAAACCATTTAACCGGTGTCGCTTTCTTTCTCAAGTCAGTGCAAATATCGCGTAGATGATACTAGATTTGCACTAGTTTTGTCAAATTACTAAACCATTTTAAAATAGATTTTGTTTTAAAAATAGATGTGGGTAATTTTATATATATTTATTTATTTTATTCCATTGTATTTTACGTATTTATTTTGTTTATTTATCTTTAACAATAAATGTTGATGTTTATTTGTTAAATTTTTTAATTTCCTTAATTAAATATTATTCAGGAAAATTATTAAGATTAAGTAGCATTTTGGAAAGAGAAAATGGTCAAATACCCCCCAACCTTTACCCGAAATCCCAACTACACAACTATACTTTGAAAGGGTCCTATGACCCACCCCCCACCCCCGAACTATTTAAAAATGGAATGTATAACCCCCAAACGTTGACGCTCAGATGCGTAATGGAAAGTGAGCAACACACACCTGTCATGTAATGCCATCTAATTTCCACGTAATATTATTTTTTTATATAAAAAATTAATTATTATTCTTTAATATATATATATATATATATATATATATATATATATATATATATATATAAATATATTCTCTTCTTTGAATTTTCCTTTCCATTTCCCATTTTTCTTTCATTTTGAAAGCATTTTTGGAAGCACAGGAATCCGGATTAATTGAGGAGAAGGACCAGATTTTGATTCATGAATATGTTCACATTTTCAAAAATATATGTGAGCAACTCAACTTGAATCAACCAAGTTGGCGTCGTCACCGCCACTGCCTGCCGCCGTCGCCGGAGCTCCGGTGATTTTGATGTCGCGGACCAGTCCCAACAGGTGCGCCACCTCAACACGAGCACACCCTAATAAAAATCGTTCAAAAATGATGCTCCAATTGCCGTGAAATCATATTTGAGCACAGCGTCGTCGCTGACGAACTCCGATGAAGGTGGTGCCGCCACTGTCCACCACCAATCGACGTAATACCATCACCAAATTTTATTTTAGCTATTGCATCAATTGTTGAAATAATTATTAATTTTGTCATTTTGATGGAATTGAAGATAGACCCATTTGGGGTGTGTGTTCTTGAAATAGAATGAAATTAGTTATTTGTTTTTATGAAATTTCAGAATTTGGTGGGGGGGGGAGGGGGGGAGCAGCCATGGTGTTTTATGTTTTGTTGAAGAAGAAGAAATGACATAGATGAGTTCTTGGTGCCATTGTTTGTGAAGATGAAAAATTGAAGTGGAAGAACGAAAAATGTCATTGATGAGTTCTTGGATGTCATTGATGTCATTGTTTGTGAAGAAGAAGAAGGAGAAGAAGAAGGAGAAGAAGAAGAAGAAGAAGGAGAAGAAGAAGAAGAAGAAGAAGAAGAAGAAGAAGAAGAAGAAGAATTGAAGGAGAAAGAAAATAAATAAAGAAAAATAATAATTAGAATTATATATATTTATTTAAAGAAATATTAAAATTAAATTTTTAATAAAAAATTCGGTTTTCACTCTCTTTAAAGAAAGTGAAACGCACACTCTTGCCACGTCAACGTTTGGGGGTATATATTTCATTTTTAAATAGTTCAGGGGGGTCATAGGACCTCTTTAAAGTATAGTTGTGTAGTTGGGATTTGGGGTAAAGGTTTGGGGGGTATTTGACCATTTTCTCTTTTGAAAAAGATGAATTGTTACGAGTTTTTTTTCATAAATAAGATAAATCAATATTTTAGCGTTAGGCAAATTTTAGGCACGTTTTAAAATATTCTTCTCAATTAAGAATGCGGCATACACATCTTTGCAAGACATTTTAAATTCAACGATGCAAAAATGTACCTGGACAAATATCTTTTTAAATTAATTTTCACCAATTTATTTACACATAAGAGGTGTAGACAGACATTTTCAGTATAATTAAAAATAAGCGATTTTAGGTCTTAACATAATTTATTTAAATAATTTAAGTCATGATTAGTCAATAAAAGTGACCGTGCGGGAGTCGAGGGGTGCCTTACACCTTTCCCTCGGTCAACCGAATTCCTTACTCGATCTTCTATTTTCGCAAACCATAATAAAGAGTTATTTCCTTTTGACTAGGGATTCAAAATGGTGACTTGGAACACCAAAACTCAATTTTAAGTGGCGACTCTGTAAATAAATTAATTCATATTCAATATCGTCACTTTAATTGGAAAAATCCTTCGACTTCAAATCTTTGGGTGAAAAGGGGGTGTGACAGTGGGGGTGCTGGACGGGGCTGGGGTGGGGTGGGGTTGCTGGATCGTGGTGAGGGGTGGGGTGGGGTGCAGGACATGGAGAGGGGGATTGGGGGTGGGGGATGCTGGTCGGGGCTGGGGTGGGGTGCGGTGCTGGACGGAGGGAGTGGGGTGGGTGGGGGTGGCTGGACTGGGGGATGGGGTTGGGGAAGTTTTTTTTTTATTTTTTTTAAAAATTTATTATTTTTTAATTTTTAAAAATATTTTTAAATCAAAAAAGATGGAGGAAAAAAGGCCCTTTTTAAAATTTTAATATTATTTTAATATAAATATATTGCTTTCACTCGATCATAAATATTGAGTCTTATTGAGTTAAAGGGTTCAGATAACAAACATGTAAGTAGGAGTATCCACATTACAAAACGGATATAGTACAAGGGTTCATCAAGCCATTTTGCCTAATTTGTATAATAAACTTATAATTTTATGTAACAAACTTACAAGAATAAGTTTGCCCCTTATACTAATAACATTATTATTTTATGTGGAAAATTTTTGTGCTCTCATTTAATTGAATATTGAATCTGGTTTAATCTCGTATTAGTACAAGGTGGACAAAATGAAGACTCATATCTGGATTCTTATCTAATAAGAAAGTGTCACCTAAACTCAAAGGCAACTCCTACAGGTGGTAGTTAGACTGGCTATATTGTATGGGACGAAGTGTTGGCCAGTCAAGAACTCTAACATTCAGAAGATGAAAGTGGTAGAAATGATGAGGATGCTATGATAGATCTGTTGGTATACTAAGAGAAATAGAATTAAAAATAAAGATACTCAATACAAGTGGTAATGACTTCAGTGAAAAACATGATGCGGGAAGGGAAGTTAAGTTGCTTTAGACATATGATGTAGAGATACATAGATGCCCTGGTGCAGAGGTGTGAGAAGTTGGTTATGGATGGATTTAGGTAAAGTAAAGGTAGACAAAAGAAGTATCGGGGGTGATTAGACGGGTCATGACGCAGTTACAGCTTACCAAAGACATGACCTTAGATAGGAAAGTGTGGAGGACATAAATTACGATAGAAGGTTAGTAGGTACGAGTGTCCCCATACTAGTAGATATGAGTGTGTTGTGTTATTTCCTTTTCTAGTAGTCATAGGACTACTTTTCTAATTTTGTGTTCTTCAATTTCTGTTACTACCTATTGTTTTCGTGCAGTTCGAATAGAGTATTATTTTGTTATAGTATTGGTCTTTTGCTATTTGTCATTTTGTATGCTACCTACTGTCTTTTATACTCCCGGCCATGACATTTTTTCATTGTTTTTATCTTGAGTTGGGTTCTATAGGGAAAAGCCTCTCTACCTTATCTCTAAGGTATAGGTATGATCTGTACACATTCTACCCTCTTCAAACCCTACTTTATGAGAGTACATTAGACATGTTGTTGAATCTGATCTTATATGATATCATTCACAATTTCCACATATTTTATGGATTTTTGAAAAGATTTACGAAACATATAAAAAACAATTAAGAAAAAATGATTGGTTTAAAAGAACGTACACTAATGAAAATGTGTTGCATGTGAAAAGTACATTTGAGGGTATCTAAGTACATTTTAGCAGGCTGCTGAAATCTTTGGGATACGTTACAGACTTTAAATATCATCAAAGATGTGGCAGGTTAAAAATAGTGCAATTGGGCTTTGCAGATGACCTTCTATTGTTCTGTAGAGGGGATCCACAATCTGTAGCTCATATGTTTAATTTCTTTAAGTAGTCCTCTGCAGCATCAGGGCTAGTAGCTAAACCCAGCAAGAGCTTCATTTATTTTAGAGGTGTGTCACAGGTCAACCAAGAAATTTTTTTGGAGATTTTGGGTTTCAGAAGGATTCTCTTCATTTTAAGTACTTAGGAGTCCCACTAAGTACTAAAAGGTTAACTATTATGCAATGCCAACCACTCGTCGATAAGATGTTAAGTAGAGTAACTAGCTGGACCGCAAGATTTCTCTCCTATGCAGGAAGAGTCCAGTTAATTAGGAGTGCTTTGTTGGCTGTACTATCTTTCTGGTCGCAAATTTTTGTGCTTCCTAAGCAGGCGAGTACTATGATCATATCAATATGTAGAAGGTTTTTATGGACCGGAAAAGCTGAAGTAAGTAAGAAAGCTTTTATCACTTGGGAGCAGCTTTGCATGCCAAATTCAGCAGGGGGCTAAATTTACTGGATATTGAGATTTGGAACAAAGTAGTGATAGCAAAATTATTGTGGTGTTTGAGTCATAAAAAATACGAACTATGGGTAAGGTGGGTGGAGAGTTACTACATAAAAGATGGATCATTGTGGGATACTGAACCAAAACAAGCATCATAGATTATGAAAAAGATTCTAAGAGGGAAGAAGTATTTTATAGCTGCAGGATATTGCTATAATAAGTGTCTAAACATGCCAAAATTCTCAGTACAAAAGCTATATAGAGAGCTGCAAGGATCATTTCACAAAGTGCAATGGAAGATAGTAATTTGTAACAACTTGGGGGCTCCTAAATGCTTGTTCATTTTCAGAGTTGCTGCCTGGGAAAGACTTGCAACAATGGATATATTAGGGAGGTGGGGACTGAATATTGGCCCGGAATGTCCGTTGTGTACTACTGGTATGGAAAGTGTTGAACATTTATTTTTGTGTGTTCATATTCAGCCTATATATGGAAAA
This sequence comes from Capsicum baccatum var. pendulum, assembly GCA_030864225.1. Taxonomy (NCBI): domain Eukaryota; kingdom Viridiplantae; phylum Streptophyta; class Magnoliopsida; order Solanales; family Solanaceae; genus Capsicum; species Capsicum baccatum. Next base: position 248,410,933 of record CM061558.1, read on the forward strand.
TGGTCTTAAAGTGGTAGGGGATTACTCATCACCCTAGAGGTTGGTCACATGAACTAACGTGGATGAGTACTTGGAAAGGAAAGCATTCCAATGCAGCAATATTTCGGATGTCCGCAACATAACAACTTGTATATCATCTATGGAAGGAAAGGAGTCGTAGAGTAGTTCAAAGAATTTTTCGAGGTGCAGTGCCAGTGATTAAGACTATTATACAGGAGGTGTGTCACAGAGGGAGCAACAATACCAAAATAGCTATGAGATTAAAGGACTTAAATTTCTACCCAGTATAATAGCTTGCATCGGTCTGTTTTAGGATCATGGTGTTACTGATTTGGGCTAGATGAAGCCCACGATAGTTTTTCTTTGTTTTGGAATTCCTACTGGTAATAAATTAAATTTATTTACCAAAAAAATTAAGAGTATTATATGTTTTGAGTATTTATGTGTTTTCAAGGTGAAATTAGGGTTATTACAACGGCTGGAATGTGGTAATTGCTTAGGAAAATGCCACAAAATATTGTTCAAGAAATGAAAAGACAGAATAAAAAGAGAACAATGAGGTACAGTTGGACCAGTAAAGTACATATGAAGTTTGTGAATTAAGAGTATGTATGTTTCTTCGTAGTGGGATTTGGGGTTGGGACGTGATAATGTCCCGGGAAAATGACAAAATTTTCTTAAGAAAAAAATGGGTTTAAATGGGAGTACATTAATGAGGTGTAGTTGGATGTGAAAGTGCATATGCGTAAGCAAATTAAGAGTATGAATGTCTTTTCACAGTAAAATTTGGGGTGTTAATATTGGCTAGAACGTGATAAGGTATGAAATAGATCACATATTTCATTTGTAAAATAGGTAGGAGCTAATAAATAATGAAGGGCTTAGATAATGTCACGTGAAAAAATTTGCTAGTAGTAAGACTTTGTTAGTGATTAATGGCACGAATGAACCAAATGTGTCACGATAATAACATAATAAGGTCAACTATTAAGGAATGACATGATTGAACTATTTATAAAAGTTCAGTAGTGTATTTCAGATTTTCTCCAAGAATTTATTTCAATTATGCAGCAACAACATTTAAGTTGGAGGGATTAACACACTTTGGACAGAGAAAAATCAATGAATACTGACAAAATGATTGAAAAACCAAACAAAAGAAATAGGAAAAAAGCCATAAAGCTCAGCTAAGTTATACCGAAAGCGTCAGTTATATTCCTTTTTTGGTAGAATGAAATAGTTCAAGAGAACCATTATTGTAATATAGTTTTGGGGTAAGATAATTGTGGCATTTACTTATTTATTTTAAATATTCTGAAAATTGTCTATTACCTTAACAAATTAAAGTAGCGGAAGTAAAATTAATAACCACTAATGCTGAGTCAATTTTTTTTTTTTTTGTAAAAAAATGGCTAGTAGCTATTAAACTAGATCCAAATCTTTTTTCTTTTCATATTAAGGAAAAATTTAATAAAATCAAAATATTTTGAAATTTAGGACATTTTCTAAATGATCAAACTAACATAAAGGAAAATATTTTTATTCTACGAAAGTCATATCCCCTCACTTTTTTTTCTACATTCAATAAAAGATTAAAAAAAATTATCTCAAAGTGAATAATACTAATTGTCAGATTAGTTTTTATCTTGTCTTTCTCTTGCCCTTTCTCTTTCCTCTCATTACCCTATTCTTGTGCCTTCGTCCCTCCACCATCTAAACAAAATTAGTTTTTAAAATGATAGATAGATTAGTAAAAATCAAATATCGATCTACATCTTCAAAATTATTTTTGAGAGATTTAATTGACTTTCTCATCCATATCAATTGACAAAGAAGATTTTCCCCTCTTCTCAACAAAAGAAGATCAATTATAAAATTCAAATGTGAGTTGATTAAATAATTAAAACACATAAAATTGTCTCCCTCCAGGGACATTTGATAATTGCAATGATATGAATATTAATATAAAATTATCAAATTCCTTTGAAAAGTCATATAATCTTTATAGAGAAAGGTAAAGTGTGTGACATACTTATACCAAGAATCAAAAATAGAAAATCTAATTTGGTTCTTCTTAACCACAAAAAACTAAACTATTAACTTTGAAAATAATATATAAAAACAGAGGAATAGCGTTATGGCAACCAGAAAAAAAGAAATCTAAGATTTACATGATGTATAGATGAATCTAAAAAGAGATCAACGTTAATTTCACAAATGCAACAACAAGCATCATATCAATAAAATATGTTATATAAAGGAAATCACACTAAATTTAGTTATAAAAGATTGAAAGGCTATAAGTTCTATATATATTTGTAGAGATGTCACCTTTATAGTCATAAAATTTTAGAAAATCTATCATCTTAGTAGCAGAAGTTGTATCACTATCAATTAGCATCACACCAACTTCTTCAATCATACCATAGTAAGAAGCTGTCATTTCAATTCCTCCAACAATTTAACCTCTTCGGAGATATAAGAAATTTTTCTCTGTGGTCATAACTCTTTTGGTCGACACTTATATAGTACCTTTAGCGGCTAGGAGGCATGTCTACTGTTCACTATATAAACAATTTTTATTTGATTATTTTTTCTTTCTTGAGTCAAGATAAGAGTATATATGTTGTTGTAGTCAAGATAAGAGTAAACTTTTATCTTTTTCTTTTCCATTTATAGATTTAGTATGGAGAGCAACTTTTTTTCTTGATAGAACTATTTTTCACTTTTCTAACTTTAAGTGGTAAATCTTGATTTACAGTCAAATTTACTAAAGTAGTTATATCTTTGTATTTGTTTTAATTTTAATATCTTATTTGGTATTGGATAATTGTATGTCATAATTTTTGCATTTAAATTTCTATAGGCTCTGATACCAATTGTAGGGGGTGCGGATAACTTGAGTAACTTAAATAGATCTATTATAGCTCTAATAGGTCTATTTTTATTTGTGTGTGGATATTTCTTAACTTCTCTAAACATTTTTATTTTTAATTTATTTATTTTAATTTTATTAATGTTCATATCTTGGGGGTTGATTGAATGATATTTGATTAAATGCTTTACTGTAATATTTTTTAGTTTTTTCTCTAAGTCTTTGCAATTCTTGTATATTATTTTGAAGGTATTTTAAATATTATATATCCTTTGTTCTGAAATATTCAATTAAATTCTCTTTCATAAGTATTTCTGATAATCTTATTTCTTCCATATCTTGTCTCCAATATTTTAAATACTCATAGTCTATCATTTTATTCTAAAGTAGTTGTAATACCGCAAATTTCTTTGTAATAATTTATTCTAATTGTACAATATCTGATATTAAATTCTAGGTTATCTATTTCATTAATTATCCTGTCTTTTTCTTCTATGAATAATTCTATGTCTAAATCATATTCTAAATTGTCTTTTAATTCTAATTGTTTTATGGTTTTATTTATCCAAATTAATCTTTCTTTCAATTGTTTCCTTCCTCTTCTAAGCTGATTTCTATAATTAATTTCTTCGTATAGCCAATTTTGTTTCTCTCTAACTCTTTAAATATATTCTAGCAATTTTAATCTGTATAATACCCATCTGAATAATAACTATCTGAATTATTTCTACCATAGAAATCTATATTTTCTAATTCATCTTCTATCCAATTAGTACTTAGTAATTCATCTTCAAAATCAAATATTTTTTCCCATATTATTTTCTTTATGTCTTCTATTTCTAAGTCTATTATGATATATAAAACAAGTATCTTAGTTTCATCAGATATAAAGTTTGTTTATAGAGTTATCTTAGTATCTTACTTATATAGTATCTAATGAAACTAAGATACTTTTTTTATATATCATAAAAGACTTAGAATTAGAAGACATAAAGAAAATAATATGGGAAAAAATATTTGATTTTAAAGTTGAGTTACTAAGTACTAATTGGATAGCAGATGAATTAGAAAATATAGATTTCTATGGTAAAAATAATTCAGATAGTTATTATTCAGATGGATATTATACAGATTGAAAATGTTAGAATCTATTCAAAGAGTTAGAGAGAAACAAAGTTGGTTATACGAATAAATTAATTATAGAAATCAGCTTAGAAGAGGAAGGGAACAATTGAAAGAAAGATTAATTTGGATAAATAAAACCATAAAAACAACTAGAATTAAAAGACAGTTTAGAATATGATTTAGACATAGAATTATTTATAGAAGAAAAAGACAGGATAATTAATGAAATAGATAACCTAGAATTTAATATCAGATATAGTACAATTAGAATAAATTATTACAAAGAAATTTGTAGTATTACAACCACTTTAGGATAAAATGATAGATTATGAGTATTTAAAAAATTGGAGACAAGATATGGAAGCAATAATATTAACAAAAATACTTATGAAAGAGAATTTATTTGAATATTTCAGAACAAAGGATATAGAATATTTAAAATACCTTCAAAATAATATACAAGAATTGCAAAGACTAAGAGTAAAAACTAAAGAATATTACAGTAAAACATTTAATCAAATACCATCCAATCACCCCCAAGATATGAACATTAATAAAATTAAAATAAATAAACTAAAAATAAAAATGTTTTGAGAAGTTAAGAAATATCCACACACAAATAAAAATAGATCCATTAGAGCTATAATAGATCTATTTAAGTTACCCAAGTTATCCGCACCCCCTACAATTGGTATCAAAGCCTATGTTGATACCCAAGTTATCCAAGTTATCCTATAATAGATCTATTTAAGTTACACAAATTATCCGCACCCCCTACAATTTATTTGTTATTATTTTTATATCTTCTTCAGTTATTTGGCTCATTGTTATATCTTTTTCAGTCATTTGATTCATCTAATTCATTATCTATTTCATTATCTGTTTCATTCTCTGAAATTTCATATTTACTATCTTCACTTTCTAACTCATAATCCATATAATCTATCTGGATATATTCTGTATTTTCTATTTTTATTTCTGATATTTGTTTCTTTTTTGAACTTTTTGGTAATTTACAATCTCTAGCTAAATGTCCTAGTTTTCCACAATTATAACAAGTAATTCTTTATAGATTTCTTTTTCCTACTAGTCTTTTATGTTTATAATTTTTTACATAATATCTTTTTCTTGGTTTCTTATACTTATATTTTGACTTCTTGTATTTTTTATATTTCTTATGTCTTTTTCTTTTCTTATAATATCTTTCTTCACATCCAAATTGAGGTGCTATTTTATCTTTGCAATATGCTAAATTTCTTATTAATGTTTTTTTCATTTTTATTTCTTCTCTATATTTTTCACATAGATTTCTATACCATTGTTGTAAAAATTTTATTCTTGCTCCTAGGGTATCTACTATTTTTGCTTTATCCCAACTCTTTATTATTTTTGAACTAAATGGTTCAGGTAATTTACTAAAATATAATCTTCTTATTTCTTTAGTTTCTTCTGTATTATATGTTCCTTTATAATAATATTCTTTAAATGCGCACATATACTCATCTATATAGCACATATTACATATTGGTAGTTTTAACATTAAATTTCTATTTATATCTTTTTCTTTATTTTGTTGTTGTTCTTCTGTTGTTACACTGTTAAATTCATTTCTTATAGCTATTTCATATTTTTTCAATATTTCTGTTGGTAGTATTTTAGTAGTTGTTGATGTTCCTTCTGTTTTGTTAGCAAATCTTAATACTTTTTTACTTGCTTCGGCTAAGTTTGAAAACCATAATTTTACTGTTCCTATTAATGTCTTTTCTATATATTCTAGTGTGTTTGTTATATCTATTTTATTATCTAATAATTATTTTGATATGTATCCTACCCATAGTTGTATTATTTTATTTGTGTCTATTACACAGTCTAAATCTAAAAAGTTGTAATTAAGTATTTGTTTTGATGTCCATTTATTAAATTCATCCTTTGGATTATATCTTTTAAACTTACTTATGTAATTATATGTTGGTTTTCTTATTTTTGATGTACTAGGTATTATATTTTTATCTAAAGTATTTACTTCTGTATTTATTAGTTCTAGATTTTCTTTATTAATTACTTCTTGTTCTTCATTAATTTCTAGTTTTTCTATGTTTTCTAGAATTTCTGTATATGTTTCACTATCTTCCGAATCATAATTATCTGTTTCTTCAGCATCTATTGTATTTATTTCTAATTCACTGGTTTCTGATTCTTTATTTTTATTTCTAATTTTTCTTTAAATTGATTTTTCTCGTTTAATAATTTTTGTTCTTTATCTTTGTCTTCTTTTTCTTTCTGTCTTTTTTTCATACAAATCTTTTAGCATTTGTAGTTCTTTTTCTAATTCAACAATCCTACTATTTTTAGTTTCTTCTATTTTTCTCATATTTCTTCTGTGGTTTGTTGTTTTATTTTATCTATTTTTTTCTGTCTATTTCTTCATTTTCTCTTTCTATTCTTACTATCTGCCAATTTATCTTCTAATTTTAATTTTTTTTCTAACATTAAATATAAATGTACACCTATTTTCTTATATCTTCTACCTAAATTAGATAATACTATTTTTATTTTTAATCCTTCATAATTTTCATATGTTTTTTCATCTATTATAAATTATTCTTTGTTCATTTTATTTAAACGTATATAGGTTATGTTGATATATATATTCTAGACTATCTATTGTTGATTCTAAATTTGATATTTCTTCTTTTTGTGAATTTATCGAGTTTTTACTAACTTCGACAACTATGTTATACTGTGGTCTTTCTATCCTTATTTTAATTCTTTACGTTTTTCAGATATTATTTGTTTTAATTCTTTATATTTTTGTAATTTTAATTTGTTATTCACCTAAGCAATATTTATGATATTTTGGTTGATATTTAAATCTAATTTTATCATAGATCTAATAAATTAATCAAATAAATTCAAATACATACTACTTCCGTAACTTTAAACAACATAGTCTCTGATACCAATTGTAGGAGATGCGGATAACTTGGGTAACTTAAATAGATCTATTATAGTTGAAACTTATACCTTAAGAAAAATGAGACCTCAACATCAGGATTGATAATTAATTTTACAAAAAATTACACAAATACATGACTTATGTTTTTAATATTACAAAAAATCTCAACTCCCTAAACATATTATAAAAATCTCATATATACACAAAATGCTATGTATATGTCGGCTATGTTATGTATATTAATAGAGAGAGAGAGTAAAGTAATTAAAAAAGTAGGAGAGAGTGTAATTACTTTTAAAAGGTTGGTATTTATGTTATTTATACATTATTTTATTTATCACCTTCCTTTAGACATATAAATTTTGTTAGATTAAATTCATATAAAATTTGGGCTTAATTCATGTTCGTTTGGGTTGATTAATTAATTTGAGCTTTACAAATTAATTAGTCATTGTATTAAATTCAAGACCAAGGTCCATTACCCCTTCAAGTCCAAATCCATGCCACGTGTCAGGGTGACTTGGCGTTCACGTCAAATGCAAGGCCAACAAGATGACGCCATGTGTCCAGCTGATGTGAAAATCTCATTCAAATTCAAAAACAAGTCAAAGCCTTAAGTGTCAAAATGACATATTTCAGCCAATCACAAGTCACAGGACCTACTCCCAACAACTATAAATAAGGAAGTTACGTAATATTTTAAGGGGATTCAAAAAATACTTTGACAAGCATTAGAGCAACGTTGGTATCGGTTACTAAGTTCTTCAGAGGAGCAATCAATGAAGTTCCTCTCGGAGTTTTTTTTGAATTAATAAAACACTTTTCAACGTTCTGACGATTGAAATACATCACTAGGAATTCAAATCATCCAACGATTTGCGAAACACACTACTGAAGGACTTCAGATCATTTCTAAGTTTATAATAGAAAAATCAAGAGTTCCAAAATTATAGTCACAAGTTTCATTAAAAAAAATTACTTTTTCTTTTATTTATCTTTGGTTGTAGTTAATTTTCGATACCTTTGAAAATTTGTTGCGAGAACTCCTACTTACAAATAGGCAGCACTATTAATAAATAATTGAACATTTAAATTAACTGCTCAGGTATTCAATTATATACTTGTAAAATTCATACATTACCGTTAAATCAACATATATCTACAAAATTTCTTACATATATTTTACTATGCTAATGAGGACAAGCATCAAAGAAGTATTAGTTATTGCTGGAACTTTAATATAAAAAAAAATTAAAGTTCATATATGACTTAGTTAAGATGATAAATAGTTGTTATTTGTGACGAAGAAAATCTTAATAAAATTTGAGGAATACAAACTCGATTAATATATTAAATCAACCATGAGAAATTCTTAGATAGATAGGAGAATTACGAGTTGTATATGTAGTATTTTAATTTGGCTGTTAAATTCTCAGTGTAACACCCTACAAACTTCTGGCTAAGTTTCTAACCATTCGTCATATGTTTAAAGGACAAAAGCGATTCTTTTAAACCATAGGTAAGTATTATGATCATTCACCCAGTGTGTAAAGTTCTTTCGATATGAATCATGGTCATAGGAAGCATTTAGAGCAAAGTCAAGCTGAGAGCATTTGTTATCTATTGAGTTTTGATATTTTATCCTACAAGGATCAACTTTAAATGAGTATAACTTCTAGAATATAGAGAGTTTTGGAGCTCAAGACCCACCAAATGAAAGATCTTTGAGTCTTTTTTTTAATGCATCTAATTTCACCTTTATTCAATATCGGAGTAAAAATTTATGCTTCTATTACCTAAGGGTGTCCGTCTGCCAGAGATTGATGACCTGAGTTGACGATCCGTCAACTCAAGTCGTCAATATTAGTCAATAAAACTTAAAATCGACCAGAGATTGATGACCTGAGTTGACAAGACGTCAACTAGTTGATGGACCATCAACTGAAATCATCAGTCTTAATTAGTAAAAATAAAAAATGGCTAGAGATTAATGCCGGAAGTTGACGAACCGTTAACGAGTTGACGGGTCGTCAACCGAAGTCGTCAAATAAGAAATTCCTATAATTTTTTTAGTTTCTTTAGAGGTATCTTGGTCTTTTTCTTACCTCAAAGTCCTCCCCCATGACTTAAATCACTCAATAAATATTATTTACTTAGCATTAGTAAGTTTTCATCGCTCTTTCTCCTCTGCATCTCAAGAGAAAAAAAATTAGGGTTTCTTCCTAAAATTCAACTTTCAAAACTTCAAACTCAAGTTTTCCTTCAAAAAATCGAGAAGTTCATGTATGTGGGGTTTAAACAAGGATTACCTTTCTTTCTTGTGCCCAAAAACATAGTTTTTACATGAATTTTAATGGATTTGATGTTTAGGGTTCAAACCTATTTCCATGATTTTGAAATCATGATGCTTCCCCATGATTTAAAGTTCATTTAGTACAAAATTTCATATTTACTCATATTTTTACTCACGTGGTTGATCTTATGAATTGAGTTTTTATCATTTTGACATAAAATTTCATGAGTTAGAAATGTACATGATTGTAGTATGATTCGTTCAGTTTACAAGCAATTCAGACTTACTATGTCAGATTTGAGACTATCATATCATGATTACGATCTCAATTTTGATCTTATGACTTCAGACATGATATGAAATTCACATAGTTATGTATGAACATGATTTAGGAATAAAATCATGATTGAATTTCAGACTTATAAACCTATACACTTACTTTATGGTGAATTTCATATATAATAAGAGCACTAGTATGTTTTGGGAGTAGTATTTAGCATCGAGGGAGCGTGGCTTTAGCATACCCAATTTATTAGAAACTATGTACCACCATAGGCTAAAGAGGTCCACGCCAGAGAGTGTCTCCCTTGCCCAAATGGGCTCAGTTTAGTGATCACTCCAGTTAAAGGTTCTATACCGATGAAAAGGTATGGAGCAACCCTCCTTAATGTGGGTCAGCTGTTGGACTTCATATTGCTCACATCATTTATGTCGGTTGTGAAAATCTCTCATAGAAATATTAATTTCAGAAACCAAGTGTAATTACTCACTAGCCTTACTAGATTATGCTTTATAATATTTTAGATTTCAGTTTTATTCATGAACATGGTGAGTCTATCTATACTTATGTATATTTTAAGCTTATAATTTATATCAGTTTTTACTTATTGCATTAACCCACATATACTCAGTACATTCTAGAAATACTGATCACATATACGTCTATGTGTCTACATTATATCATATTGTAGGTATTAGTTGTAGCTCACAACATCATCATCAGGCAGTTCACAGCTTTCTGTCAGAAGGTGACGAGTTCTATTTATTCGAGGACTTGAGTCAGTTATAGTTCTAGTATTTTAGTTTAAATCATTTGAATTGATTAGGGATAGTGGGGGTCATGTCCTTGCTACCTATAGTCAGTATTAGTAGAAGCTTTATAGAAAGTCAAACAGAGTTTATAAATTTAGTTTAAGTTTCCTTTTGTACAACTAATGTTGTAAATATTTTTAAACAGTATTGTATTGAACTAGTTCAGCTAATGATATTGTTTCCGTGTAGTATTTTCAGTATCATGTATTTGTATTTGGTTTCTCACAAATTATGTCAGTATCATGGATTAACTTGAAATTACTGATAGTTTTATGCACCGTGTGACATCCAGGGGTAATCTCGGGGGCGTTACATGACTATGACTAAAATTATGCTAATAGAAGTATCAATTTGAAATCCTACTGATATGTATATTTACATATTATATACTTTTTTTAATTTGCATCCAAAAATCAAAATACACCACTAATCATAGCTAGTGTCACGATCCAAAAATTAAAATTGTGATATCACCTACCCTATTACCCTGGTAGGTAAGCCAAACCTTCATAACTTAAACTACACTAATATAATAGAATGATAAATACAATAATCAGAATCCAAATACCGCCTTCATAAAAAGTATAACTAAGTATAAACAAAATCAACTCAAGATTCAGTGTCATATGTACAAGATCAATACATGAACAAGTGTCAAATTTGATATACAAGTCTCCAATAAAGTAAGACAAAAGTAGAACGAGTTGGATCAAGGTGTCCGAATGTAAGGAGCTCATATCTTTGGATGGTGTACAACTCCTGGAGATCAAGAACCATACTGCAAATTGATACCAAAATCTACATCAAAAAGAAAAGTAGGGTGAGTACAAAGTATTAAATATGCACCATAGGCCAATCAAGCTTAAATAGTCATTATATCAAATAAAAAATATTAAATAAACTCTGCATGTGGAAAAGTCTCAACAATTCAGTATTAACAATTAACATAAAACATAACAAGGTATAACAGTGATGAAAAGTGTAATGTAATGCAATGTTATGCAATGGCCAATGTCTGCCAGTATACACCTTATTCATAATGGCATGATGTAAGATGGGACTCATGGGAGAATTATGAGGTTTATATATCCTCCTGGAACTATTTTCCATGGGGCACCATCAAATCACTTGTCCAAGATCATTTCCCAGCGGACATTTAAAAAAGAGAGTATTTTCTTCAAAATTGGTATTTTCAATAGTGCCAATTCTGGTGATTCATGAAATGAATGAATATGTATGCTCAAAACAACATACTAAATTCAAATTCAATAGCTATATAAATGTAGTAAAATTCTCAACTCATAATTGTAGGCTACAAACCTCATTTTAAATAAAATCTTCAAACTTGCTAGAAGGTCACACTTTTTTATTAATCTTATTTACTTTCCATATGGTACTGATTATGGAAAATCAACCCTCTATATGTACAATAATACATGAGTCATCCCAAAACATAATATATGAAATATTCTGTTTAAATCTCATGTCATACATTGGCAAAAAGAAACACATTTCGAACATTATAATTTCTATTCATCATAATAACAAATCCAACCCAACATTTCATCAAACCTATAACATGTTTTACATGACAAGTTCCTATAACATGTTTTGCGCGACAAGTTTTCATCCAAACTAAGTTTGAAGAAGAGTAAATCATAACTACATCTAAGTCGAATCACAATTTCACACAATCACATAATAGTCTTTCCCTTTTGAAAGGACTTGACACATTCCTAGTCTATCAAAAATATATTTTATAAGTATTCATGTGTAAATTGATATCCATATTATGATACAAAATATTGGATCAAAAATCAACCCTCGAGGTTTGATAATAAATTAAAAAATTCTTTCAAATCACTTTACCATAAGATAAGGAACTCAGATATGAAATTTCATCAAAAATAAAGAACAAATCAATCTGAAATCATCAAAAATCAATTGAAGAAACTTGGGATAAAAAAATCCAACTTCAAACCCCTAAAACACCGTGTTAAGTCCAAAATACAAGATAAAATAGTAGGAAATCATTCCATTAGAAATTAAGAACCTACCCTCTTTCAATAACAAAGAAATTTCACCTAAAATTGAATAAATCCAAACACTAGAGGTCTAACAATGATGGAAAAAAATGTCAAATCACCCAAAATCACTGTTTAAGTTGTTGTAACTCATTTGCCGCAATCATCCTCCCTTAGAGATATTGTATGAAAAATGGGACTGAATATTTAGTGGGATCATGCTCCTACAATGCCAATGACACAGACTAATCCTATCATCGAGCATGATCGCTCACAGATGGTGCTAAAAGCTTGCCCTGACCTTCTGCACGATTATTCTCTAGTAATATCATAAGCGTTGACCAACTAATCTATTCAATGTAATTACACTTTAAGTGGGAAATATAATAAAGATCAAACATATCTTTAACACTCAAAAATTCATCCAGAATCCTCCATACATAAACTAATATTGCAGATTAATCATAAAACACATCCTGAACCAGTTGGAATCATCAAAATGTCACTCCAAGATCATTTTGTAATGACCCTCAAGGTCATTTTCTGCATTTTTACACTATTTCACAATTTAGAGCTTTCTTATAATTATCTCAAGTTATTTATGACTTACTGGAGTTGACAGTTTGACTACCGAGTGGCTCATTTAATTTGTAGACCCAATTCTCTATTTTGAAGTTTTGTTGTTGAGAATTGGGTATTGGGATTGAACTTTAGATTAACGGCCTCGTATTCTAATTATGAGAGTTTTTTTATATCTAGAACATCAATTTTAGGCTAGAAAGATCTTTGATTCGAGTCCTAAAACTTTTGAACTTATTTTGGGTTGTAGGATGGATTTAGGTTAAAATGATCATAGGGTGTGGAATCCGCATTTTATCGAAATTACCATAGATGAAAATTTTGATGGCACCATTGAGTCCATAATGTAAAATTTAATAGGATAGAATAGTTTGTTTGCTTTTACAGGATTTTGAATGAATCTCAAGAATCCGATAAAAAACCTAGCAAATGCCAAGTTTAGCTGGTACTACATCAGCTGATACAGACCAAGAATGGCATTCGCGTTCGCAAGGCCTTGATCGTGTTTGGAAAGGGCAAGGCAATTGGTCTATTGCGATGGCCTTGACCGCATTCCCCAAGGCCAAGTTCACTGGCAATCACATTTGTAAGCTTATCTTCACGTTCACGAAGAGTATCCACTGGGCTAAACCAGGCTTCCTTCGTTACAATCATGATAGACCAGTCACATTCGCGAAGGGTAAGCCGAGTTGAGGCTCTCATTCGTGATGGGGTCCCAGTGATGAAGGGACCCCCGACATTATATATAGATGTCAAACCTAATTTTCTCATATTTTTACAAGTCTCAATTTCCACTAAAATCCCTAGAGAGCTAAGAGAGTGAGAGGATCGATACGTGGGTGTTTGGGGTGAGCTGGAGAGTTCATGGGGATGTTTTCTAATTAATAATTGTTGTAAGTTTTCTTTGATTTCTTATTTAAGTCTCTGTCTTGATATCAAAATCTATAATACTTTGCAGGCTAATTGAGAGAGTAATTGCTCTCAGATTTCACCCATTTGGGGGGATAAATAATCCTTGATCCTAGAGGGATGTTTTGACGATTTCAAAGTTGTGATTCCACAAGTGGATCCCACATGAAATTTTTAGCTTAATTTTAGAACGAAGCTTTTATATAATATGGATATTGTTATTCTCGTATTAATATGTAGAACACTATTTTAATACTATGGCATCATACAGAGTCTTCTCAAAAGGAAAATCTCTAATTTAGTAGGCTTTCTTGGGAATTCATCGGCATCTAGGTAGGCTAGGCTTACTTTCCTTATAGATTGAGCTATATTATGGTAGTGGTATGGTATATGCTAGATTTGGGTTGGGATTTACGAATTGATTGTACGTTTAGTGAAATTTGGAATATGTATAGTCGATTAGTGAGCTGTTTTTTTGGTAGAATTAACCTATTTATCCTTTACTTGGATTAAACTATGACCTTTGGACTTGTTAGACTTATTTGACACTTGATAGTTAAAGCGGACCCCGTCAGTCCTCTTTAAGATCATATATCTTAATTAGATCTTTGTAGATCAAGTATGCCTTCTTTCATCATTATATACATATTCCTGGACCCAAGGATAATTTAGATATCTTTTTGATTCTCGGCTAGATTTGGTAATCCTATATTTACTTTAACGAGTGGTTCAAGTTTACTATTTAATTATGATATTTAAAGACCGATTAGAGTCTGCCACTTATCATTCATTTATGATACTTAAAGATTAGTTCGAGTCCGACATGACTATTCACTTATGCCATGAGAGTTCGGTTCGAGTCTGATATTTATGGTTCACTTATTATATTAAGGATTCAATTTAAGCCCGGTATTTATGGTATGAAGAGATTCACATAGATGGTTTCGTTGGCTAGTTACTTTATAATTATTGTTGTTGGTATTTTTCTCTTGATTGCATCCATCGGGTTTATGGGATTCGGTTGATTATCATTCTCATGTTTGCTCCTTCTAGGATTATAGGGACCCAGTTACATTGTAGTTAGCTTCTATTCATTTTTATATTATTTACCTTATTAGCTAAAGCATTATTTCAGGTTTGTCCTTTTATCCCTGATTTTAGTTTACATTATCGCATCATATTATGCTTTTATTATGATTTAGCTCAGTCGACCGATGATGCCTACTAAGTATTCATTGTTTTGGTACTCATACTACACGTATGCATCTTTTTCTAATGCAAATTTGAGTACTAGATATTGTCGCTAGCATTCTATCCTACATATTCTAGAGTTCAGAGATAGGGTGAGCTTTTGAAATCAGAATTGATTCTCTCTCATTTTGCTACTTTTGGGATAGTCTTTTCTTTCGAAGCTATTTTTATATTAATACTATTAGTACTCTTATTCTTTTGGTTAGTGGCTCTTATATCGACCTTACTACGTCATGGGATACGTTTTTGCTCTTTCTCTCTCTTATTAGATACCGGTCTTATCTTACATGTCCCGTACGTATACCTCACTTCAAGGAGTTCAGTTTACAAAATAACATCGATATTGTAAAAGAAAATATGCTTAATCAATTTATTATATTCGAAAAACACTTTAATATAAAATGAATATATTCATACAAAACATATTAAAGACATAAGAGAGTATCACGTAAATTAATAATAATTGTATATGAAAAATAAATTCTTGTGTGTACGTTATATTATTAAGTACAAACTTTAAAGAACTGGTGTAAATTATTAACCTTATTTGCAGTAAATTTGCAAATTTAGTTTATTGGGTTTAGTATTTAAATCAAATTGAATTGTATTAAATATAGTCAATTTAGGCAAATTTTCATAGTTGTTTGTATAGGATCCCTATTTAATTATATTTAGTTTTTAAAGTAGCAACTTTTAGATTAAATCTTTAGTTATTTTTTGGTTTGCAGAAATTATGTTCTATATAAGGTAAAATTCTACTTTCTTACCTAGATCAATAAGAACTTTAATTAATTTCAAATTCTTAAATATTTGATATAACAATTAAACAATAATTATTTTAGGAAAAAAAGCAAAAAGACAATTTTGTTTATTGTAAAATCATTTAATGAATGACAAAATATTCGAATCACTTTTCTAAGGGTAGGTTTACATGCTTTGCATGTGTCTCTATCGTCAATTAAAAAGTTCATTATATCTATATATCTTGTACCAATCAATCAAAAGAGCCTATTGTTAAAAATAATGGTAATATGTCAGATCTCATAGTTTTTTTTACAATTGAAACAGTTGCATATAATTAAATTTTAAAAGTGAATTCATATAGAATCAAAATGACTAATTAATTTCTTGTGACGGGATGTAATGATCCAAAGAATTTGTTCAAATTTGTAACTAAGTCACCCAAATTATTAATTGTACATGCATCATTATTAACAAAAATCACAAAAAAAAAATTCAATTAAAAATTATCTATCAAGAATAAATAATAATTTATTATTTTAAACTTTAAGAACACACTAAAATCACAAAAGAAAACTTCTCTATTAGTAATTATCTATTAAAAATACATGATAGTTTATTTTTGTAAACATAAAGAAATATATATGTCAAAATTTTAGAAATCTTACCTTAAATCACAACCAAATTTATCACTTCAATCATATATACCATCAACATTTAAAACAAAATAGAAAAAGAAACTTCTCAGTAAGCAATTATCGATCAACAATACATGATAGTTTATTATTGTAAACTTCAAGAACATACTAGAATTTTAGAAAACTTACCTCAAATCACAAACAAATTCATCTCTTTAATATTAGATACTGTCAAGATTGTAATCATCAAGTATTTACTAAAATATTAGAAAATTTAGCTCAAATTACAAGTAAATTTGTCTCTTCAATCATAAGATATATCAAGATTTTACAAAACACTTATCAATTAACAATTGTCTCTCAAAATACATGATAATTATTTGTTATAAATTTCAAGAATATACTAAAATTTTAGAAAACTTAGCTCAAATCACAAGAAAATTTATCTCTTCAATCAAACAAAAGAAACAATAAACTAAACCAAGAAAAATTATCATATGCTATAAAACAATATGAATATAGATTAAAAAAACTCATCCGATGAGCAACAATCAATTGTATGGAGAACCCAAAAAGGAGATATTAATAATAAAGTTGTAGGCTTTTTAAAAAATAAATACTAACACTAATACGTTTCATACTTATTTTATTATTGTTTTTTCCTTTTATACCTTTGTTAATTGGGTTTCTTCTTCAATACGAATACTAAAATATTAGTAAAGATTCTTACTCCTAAAATTGATACTAATATTTATAGTGAGTTTAGTTACAATAAGATACAATTTTCATATAACGTAAAATTATAATTGATTCAAATTATCTCTTATCATATATTTTAGGACTTTTACTTTAAGAAAAAGTCTTACCATATATTTTAAACTTTTAATCCCATATATTTTAGGAGATGATATTATCAATATAATTAAATAATAATTTGAGAAAATAGTAAAAATATGATTTTGTCTAAAGGAGAAATTTTTAATGGAGGATAAAATGTTTGAATCACTTTTCTAAGGATTTTCACATTTATAATGTATTATGAGCCATTCGGATAGGATTTAAAAAATAGCTTTTTAACTTATGTGCTTAAAAACTGAAAATAAGGGCTTACAACTTAAGCAGATAAGTGTTTGGATAGAAGTGACAAAAATGGAAAAAGTTTGTTGATGTGTTTCGTAAACAAGTGTGGCTAAGAACTTTTTTGTTGTCAAAATGACTAAAATGTCTTTAAAGCTGTTAATACCATAATAAGTTGAATTATATATAATTTTTAATTCTAATAATTCAAAAACAAAGGATAAAGATAAAGAGAAAACTGGAGCGAAGGGACGGAGAGAAACAACAACGAGAAAAAAAAAAGAAAAATAATATATTTAAGGGCTACAAATTTGGGGTATTGTTGGAATTGAAGGAAAATATAAAAAATAAAATGGTAAATACCGTGGTCAAACTTAAAAGAATTTTAATCTAAAAATTAAAAAGTTGGTTTACCTAGCTTCTCACTTTTTGCCTTTTTCAATCAGTTTTTAGCTTCTTTTTTTAAAGTATTTTCTTATTTTACCAAACACTTCAAAAAGCTAAAAAAGAGATTAAAAGTAAAACACCCCAAACTTTGGCCCTTGAAAAATTTCCTGAGTCTTGGACATTTTGTGCACCATACGACTCAACATACTACTCATATGGTGAAGGTACAGGTCAAGGACCTAGTTGTATAATGGTCAATGTCACACTGATAAAGTTCTGTTCTTGGTACGAGAAGGCATCATACAACTCGTATGATCATGATACGAGAAGTATAGTGCCAAAAGGTATGTTGTTCAGTGTCTAGCCTTGACATTCCACATAGAATATGATTTTAATGGGTACTAGTCATATGGTAGGGTAAGACTCATGCTAAGGATTCGTATGTTGGATAGATTATGGTGCACAACATTCTGATCAAAGTACGAGTGGAAGGTACCACTCGTATGATGGGGTACGAGTGGAGAGGCCTAACTATACCCTTCTGCGAGTCTTCTACAGTTAGCTGAGGATATTTTAGACATTTTTCACCCCAAGCCCTTAAGACGCCACAACCTATAATACTATTTGGTCCCTTATTCCTCACTTTGGAAGATCAAAACACTCTCAAAAACTCTCTAGAAACCTCTCCAGGAGATTGGGCTAATGTTTCATCAAGTTGACCATCTATAGGCTTAAAGATCAAAATCTCTCCGTAAATCTTCATAATTCAAGCATGTGACTCTTTCTTCATTGTTATTTCATAAAAATCATGTGTTTTAAACATTGTTCTTGAATCATAAATGGTGGTTTTGAAATCCATGATTGGGAGTTTAAATGTCTAATATTGAGTATTGTTCTCTCATTACTTCACTTGTGTTTATACATATTTTTGGTAATGATTTTGCACATGTGGGTGTATGGAAATTGTGATTTAATGAATGGGTCATGGTTAACCCTAACTTGATAATTTTTGGTTTGAATAATGGTTTGATAATGGTATGCTATCAGCCAGTTTGTGAAAATCCCTATGGGAAGAAACTTATCACATAATGAGTTGGATTTTGAACTAATGCTTGGTATAAGAATGTTAATGAAGTATGAATGATTGTAAAGGTCTTGACAACCATAAATTGAATTGAAATATGTTTTGAACTAAGGCATTGGCCAAATATTGTAAATGGTTTCATAAAATACCTTGTTAGTCATAAGTTTAAATGAAATTTAACCTTAGTAGTTTAAATGTATAAATGGTTCGAGTCTCTAAAATTTGAATTAAAGTGATGTTTTTGTATAGACAACGGGTTTGAATCCCAAATGTTGAATATAATGGTTATGGCATGTTGTACTCTTGCAAGTGGGGTTAGTATGACGATACCAATAGGATGCCTTTAGTAAGTAACTGGATAAATGTTTGTGTATGTGTGATGGATATTTTAATTGGGCTTTAAATAAGGTTGTGTAGGCGAGTTGTGAAGGAGGAGATCCCAAAGAATCAATACTGGGAACTGTGTTTGTCAGCGTGGGGGTCAAAATGGTTGTGGTTCGAGTTCTCTATCTTAAGACGACCATGAAGTTTGAATCTCCGTACTACATGATGTGGGAGGTTTGAGTCCCCCATGTCATACTAAATGATTGGGTGATTAAATTTCTTCAGAATGTGAATGGAAAGTTTTAGTCTCCCAAGCGTATATGTAAGATCATTCTCCAGTTTATGCGGCTACACAGACTGGGGCCCAACTAGGGGGTGAGAGCTGAAGCCCATATAGCCAGTAGGTATTATTAATATGATAGTTAAGCTACACAACCCAGGCTAAGATTTTAAAAATGCATGCTAAACCATGATCCCTACCCCGACATGATATATATATATATATATATATATATATATATATATATATGTATACATGTGATTGCATATGATGATTTGACTTGACTTTAATGATGGCATTATTTTATTCCTCTATCCCTGGGTTACATGCTAGCACTCCAACCTCTAACCATCTCTAAAATCTGTATCCCCACATGATACAATGACCAAAACTTCTTCTTCTTTACTTGTGCGATGACCTGGTGTTCGAGCAGTTCGTGAGTTGACACTAAAGTGGTAAGATTCCATACTTTGGAAGGCATTCATTTTATAGTCTTTTTACTCTATTTCATAGACTTTGTTAGACTTGGATTTTGGCTATTGTCAGGGGCATGTCCCGATATTTTATTAACTTTGAATTGTAGAGGCTTTTTGGATTGCTATGAACTTGGGTGTGTTGGTTTAGTATGTTGTGGTGATGAATGGTTGCAATGACCCGAGTCTATACCCTGGATGCTACACGGTGCTCATAATCCCAAAGGACCACAAGCTAACCCATGACTGGTACCTGCTGCAATAACTTTATACTAATGTTATAATCATAAAATAACTGAGATAAATATGGAAAAATGTCTTGAGGTCCAAATCTGGAAACAATATTGAGTATGGTATAATAATACCAAAACTGAATATAAGTACAAAAAGAAAACTAAACAACTGTCTGAAAATACTCTATTCTGAAAAGCCTCTAAAACTGTCTAAACTATGGAGTTGATGGGACAATCCCCAACTAACTCTGACTACTGATACTAAAACTGACATACTGTAAATAATATGCATGTCCTCGAACTATGAGGACTCACCACTACTCTGACTGCTGAAATTTGGATCTGCTAAGGATGCTCATGATCTTGTGCATCAGAACCTATGATATAAGACATCATAGTGCAAAACAAAGCATGCGTCAGTACTTTGAATGTATTAGTATGCTCAGTGAGTTAGGCTAAAATGCGTGGGTTCACATGCATGAACAATACTAACTGAATAACATGAGTATCACTGAATAAGAGTACATGCATGAATACATATACTGTAACTGAGATCGTGATACACTGAATACTAAGTCTAGATACTGATTAACTGATTACTGAGTCTACTAATGATGTATTACTGATATCTAAATAACTCTATCTGACAGTCATGAACTCTGTGGAACTGTAATGAGTTCCATACTGAGCTGAGAGATTATATTCGATAGTAATGAATTTGTAGAACTGAACTGAGTTATATTCTGATACTGAATTTGAATTTGAGATTGTGGGAGGTAATAATCTAACCTACATAACCCTCTCTGAACTAATTCGAGTCCAACCTATAACCCCATCTGGAAGGGTGTCAATACCATGCCATGGGTAAAGACAAGCTGTGAGTTAACCCTCTCTAATAGGAAGATCTTCCATCAACCCTCGCTGATAGAAAAAACTCAAACGAGATATATCAACCCCAATAATATCTGGAAGGAAAATATCTCAACCTACGCTAGCTACGTAGTTCTGGAACACAAGGATTTCTTCTAAGGATCACACTCTCTACTAGCAGGTGAGCCTAAATCCTTGGGTTCACTCGGTGCCGAATCCTACTCCCAACTAAATAGACACTGTACTGAGTTCTAAACTGTACTAGGCTAGATTAAGTTATTACTAATATTACTATTTGACCAAACTGAATTAAGTTTAGTAGATTTTGCGGACTGATGAAAACTACTGAATTCTATTAACTGACTGAGTACTACTATGTACTACTGAGGTCTCAACCGAGTACTGTGACTATATATATATATATATAATCATGAATTAGGAACTTAATCCAAATAGCAATCATGGATACACTTCAATTCCAAACATGAAAATCATGAAATTAATTAATTGAAGTTCAAAAGAGATTCTTGGACTCCAGAAGTGGAAGGAACCCTTGGATGAACACTTTACATACCTTGATGCTTGATTTTTAGAAGATTGATGGTAAAATTCTTAAGATTTAAATCTTGAATTGAAAATCGTAAGGCTTGTTCTTGAGAGATTTTGAGAGAAAATGAGTATATATTTGTGAATTAAGGCTGAATTTTGTGTTTTTAGGGGCTGAAGGTTGGGGAAAAAGACCAAAATACCCCCAAGGTTCCGGTCTTTTAATGACTGAAAACTATACCATCGATGCACAGACTAACGCGTCGTGTCTTTGGCATCGATGTGATGGCCAACGCGTTGCATTGAGTCCACATCGACTCACTGAAAATTGATGTTGGGAGCTGGGGAAAACATGTATCAACGTGATAGTCAACATGGCGCACCAATGTCACATTGATTCACTATTTTAGGTTTCCAAAGGAGCTTCAAATGAAGTTCGAAAAATCTGCAACTCGTCCAGAAACACCTACGGACATTCCTGATCATGAATTAACTAAAATATCAACATTTGTTTGACACGAAGGTCGTAAAATAAGATTTCCAACTTTTGTAGGCTAAAATGGCACCAAGTCGGAATACTAAGCTAAAATATTCTCAGTCTGGGACCCCTAGACAAGCTTAAAGGACTGAATTAATCTAAGGATTTTGCGGGGTCTTACAATGGTTTAGACATTTCATAAGTTATTGCTAGTCTCATTTTGCATATCTTGTTATATGTTCTGAATTTATCCAATAGTTGTGGTTGATATGTTGGTTAAGTTAGGTGAGGGGGGTGATCTCTGATCCACGTGGGACTTGAGATACCCATCACGGTCAGGCCCTAGTTTGGATCATGAAAAAGTTGTTATCAAATCCTAGGTTCATGGTCAATTAGGTGTCCATAAAGCTGTGTCAAGTAGAGTCTCTTTTATGGGTGTGTAGCATGCCGCACTTATAAGAGAGAGGCTATGAGGCATTTAGGAATGTTTCCCTTTCTTATTGTTCTTTTTCTAGCTATAGAGTCTAAGGTCTCAAATTTTCTTAATCTCTATTTGTTATCCTTTCAATTCATGTCTCAGAAGAGATATGAAACTCATGGATTCTTCTGTCCCACTGGAGGAAAACATGATCGGAGCTCATCCTACCGATGGGATACAACCCCGATCTAGGGTCGTTGCTTCTGATTGCCTTCATAAAGTCCCACTGGTCCGTACTGGTCGTTATCCAAGTGGTGACACCTCTACTCAGTCACCTCAAGGAGATATTTCTAATGCAGAGTTCTGTCATTCTATTCAGTTGTTGACACAAATAGTGATTTCTCTATCACACTAGTCCGATCTTATTGGTAAGAGGAGTCAGATAAGGATGGGGGAAAAGCAAAACAAGAATTTTAGATATTTAGAGAAGGGTAGGGGCCGGTACAATAGCAATAGTCATAGGAGAAAATAGACTAAGAAAGTTTGGCAAAATCTGGTTCTTAACCCTCGGCTAAAACCCCTTACCATAGGACATTCGAAGGATGTCAACTTCATCATAGTAGTGGTACTAGGGCATGGGGTTCCCAATACCAGTCTAATAAAGCCTATTTAGTTCTACTCTATCCTCTTTGCCCATTCTGTGGCTGGGGACATCGCGGGTTCTATCATGAAGGGAAAAAAAATGCTTCAGTTATGGTTAGATTGGTCATATGCTGTGGAATTGTCCTTTTTGGATTGCTTCTTAGGCTAACAAGGTCCCTAATGCTATTTTGTCAGGACCAAAATTATCTCGATGCTTTTTTCGACCGCTGGGAGTCTGAAGAGTCTCCTGATGTTTTCCTTGAAATGTCAAAAATCTTTACCCGTGATGAGTACTACTTACTTGATTTAGTGATCTCTCTCTCCTTTATGTGACCCCATTTATGGCTATTTATTTTATTTTGGTCCCGAGTGTCTGTCGAATCCCTTTTCTGTTTCTACCCTGGTAGGAGACTCTTTGGCTGTTAGAAGATTCTATAGGGGGGGTGTGGTATCTATTGGTAGTAGAGAAACTTTGGTAGACTTGATAGAGATGGATATGGTTGACTTTGATGTTACTTTGGGAATGGACTGGTTTCACTCGTTCTGTACTTTCTTAGATTGTCTAACCCAAAAGGTCATGTTTAAATTCCTTAATAAGCTAATTATGTGTGGAAGGGTGTATCATTAGCACCTAAGGGAAGGTTTATATCATATCTTAGAGCTAAGAGATTAATCTCCAAGGGGTGTTATCATCTGCTCTAGGTTAGAGATTTTAACTTAGTAGGTCCTTCTTTGCATTCAGTTCTTGTGGTAAATGAGTTTTCCAAGGTCTTCCCTGATTACCTTCCCGGTATCCTTCTCGATAGGAAGATTGATTTCGATATTAATCTTGTTCTGGATATTCGTCCAATTTTTATTCCCCCATATAGAATGGATCTGTCGAATCGAAAGAACTCAGGGAGCAACTAAAGGACCTCTTACACAAAGGTTTCATCCATGCTAGTGTGTACCCATGGGGAGCACTGATGTTATTTATGCGTAACGAGGGTGGGTTTCTTCGGATATGTATAGGACGTTGGCGATGAGAAAGGAAATTTAGAGTAATCTCCTTGTTGGGTAGATTATTATGATTTGTGTGATATTTCGTGGGTGGTGCATGATTATTTTTAGATGCTAAGTTTGAAATTTTGATTCTAAGTTTGGTGATAAAGATGTTAACTCAAGGATAGTGATGCACGATTTGTGGGGGTGAATTAGTAGGGTAATGCTATATGTGATAGAGCTTGGGTTGATGCCCTATGAAATAGTGTATTATATAATAGTGGTATAGATATGGGTCCTTTGTGTTGAAATGGAAGAGCGGACAAATCATTAAATGGATAAAAGTTTTGGGTTACAAGAGAAAAGTATACTTAGTTTCGAGTTAGGGGTACCCTGTATGCCTAGCTTACGTTTCTAAAGATTCTGAGCATAGAGAAGTCTAGGGTGTTGCTATATGGTGTTATGTGGATCCAAACTAAGGGAGGAGTACATAGACTATGTGAACTCTTGGTATAGATTTAGAATCTATTGAGATACGAGGATATGATGTTAGAGGAGAAATGCTCGTATTCTAAGGACTTAAAAAGAGATCGAGGAGTGTTTAGAAGCATAGATGTCCAAACCCCTAATTAGTAGTTGCGAGGCTATGATTTTAGAGGTTATCGGATCATTGGTGGGTTCGAACGTACAATGGATATAGTAAAGGTAAGCTTGAATGTTATGATAGGTAGTTAGGAATCCTGATAGGACAGGATGGTTGATTGTTGTGGTGGGATCGAGTAGTCTTTTGGATGGATGTAAGGAATAGATCCCCGTGGCCTAAGTTAACCTCTTTTAGCTTTGAATAGGCTTAAACTTGGGAGCAGTATAGATATAGATAGATAAACTCAAGCTCTCTTAGTGATGTGTCTATGGGAAATTGTAAGATCAAATTCGTTGAGACGTGGTATTCGTTAATGATTTTGTAGGGTGAGGACTAAAGGTGGAGTCTTTGTAGAGGTCCCTTCAGACAAGCATAAGGTAGAAGGAGATACTTAGGAAGTTGATGAGGACATGAAGTCCAAGTATTTATTCCTATTCCCAATTTTGGAAAATCGTGCTTGAGGTATGTGTTGTTTTTGACACCTTTGTTTCATATCTTGTTGATGATAGATTGTAAATCACTTGGTGTTTGTTTTCAGTCATAAAGGTAAGATTAGAGATGTTTTGGGTTTAATCGTGCTTGTAGTGCCTCTTCCCATCATTTTAGGATGAATGATCCTAAGGGGGAGACTGAAATACCCCAAACTTAAGCGCTTGCAAAATTTCCTAAGTCTTGGACATTTTGTGAATCATAGACTCACCAGACTACTCGTATGGTGAGGGTATAGGTAAAGGATCCTAGTTGTATGATGGTTAGTGTCACACTGGAAAAGTTTTGCTCTTTGTACGAGAAGGCATCATATAACTTGAATGATCATGAAACGAGAAGTATAGAATCAAATTGTATATTGTTTAGGGTATAGCCTTGACATTCTGCTTAGGGTATGATTTGAATGGTTACTAGTCATATGGTTAGGTACAACTCATGCTAAGGATTCGTATGTTGGACAGATTATAGTGACCAACATTTTGATCAAGGTATGAGTGGAAGGTACCAATCATATGATGGGGCATGAGTGTAGAGGCCAAATTGTACCCTTCTGCGAGTCACTACATCTTTTTAGCTGGGGGTATTTTAGACATTTCCCACCCCAAGCCCTTAAGACCCATGGCCTATAACACTATTTGGTCCCTTATTCCTCACTTTGGAAAATAAAAACGCTCTCAAAAACTCTCTAGAAACCTCTAAAAGAGATTGGTCTAGGGTTTCATAAATGTGACCATCTAGAGGCTTAAAGATCAAAATACCTCCGTAAATCTTTGTAATTTTGGCTCATTGTTAGTTCATAAAAATCTTGTGTTTTTGTAATGCCCCCAGATCCCATCTTGAGATGTTACTCGGTTCTTATGGACCTGAAGGACCACAAGCTAACTCTTTTTTTATATCTATACTGTACACTGCATAATATCTGAAAAAAAATATGGAAACTTGCCATAAGGTTCAACAAATATATACATACTCAAAGCTAAAAACTGAATACTAATACATCCCTCTGAAAATCCTCTAACTGCCTGAACTGTGGAGTTGATGGGACATGTCCCCAACTAACTTCGTCAACAAAAAATAAACAAAGTCTGAAACAATAGTAGTAAACTGAGACTCGTCCTCGAAAAAAGAGGACTCACTACTACTGCTGCTGACTGGGACCAAACTGCTGAAGATAAACTGGATCCTGTGCCTCTGAACCTATGGCGTCAAATAAAATACCATAGCGCAAATGTGTCAGTACAAAAATGTACCGAGTATATAGACGGGGTAGGATAATGCAAGGTTTCATGCATGCGCAATATCTAAACTGAATAATCATGAAAATGCCGCATGAGAACACATACATGAATGCACAGAACATGAACACAATTATCGCAACTATAGATACTGAAACTCAGATACCACTTTACTGCAGACTGAACTCACTACTGACACTGAGATACTGAATCACTGACTCATCTGATACTGATAACTGAGGATTTAGATGTGCTTACATCAATGACTGGATTCTTAGACTTACTGCTTTCGACTGACAAGATTAGAGATCAATCTTTCTAACAGATGATTTTGGAAGCTTTATCAATGATAATAAATACGATTATATCTGAATCTGACAACCAGAATGCTCAATAGAAATCTGATACTATGATCAAGGCTATCTGATGGTATATCTCTAAATATGATATCAAACAACTATATGTGAGACCAAGTCTATCTAATGGGATGGTCCATGAATCAATAGAACTATCTGAGTTCCTCACAATGATATATGACTGTATCTGACAGTCCTGATTTTTGAAGACTGATTTTGAAATTGAGACTAAATGTAAAACTGAAACAGTGAGAAGTAATCACTTAACTGACATGCCCTGACCTACCACAGGTGGGGTCTAACCTGTGCCCCAGTTGGAAGGGTGTCATTACCGCGCTACTGGTAAAGACAACTCTATGTGACCCTCATATAGAAGGTCCTCAAACGAGAACGGTGGAGCCCTCATCTAGTAGGTCAAGCTACCTCATTTACCCTCATTTAGAAGGTATGGTGTCTCTCATCCACCCTCAACTAACAGGTGTGATGTCTCAACCTACGCTGGCTACGTAGTTCTGGAGCACAAGGATTGCTTCTAAGAATCACACCCTCTACTATAGGTGAGATCCCATCCTTGAGCTCGCTCGGTGATAGTTTCTACTCCCAACTGAAAGACTCATAACTGAATTCTCAACTGAACACTGGCTGAACTGAATCTGACACTGATCATATTAATCAAAAGGTCTAACTGAGTTACACTGAGATCACTTGGTTTCGTATCTGACGGAAAAGATATCAAATCATAGTATCTGGCTGATGATACAGAACTTGAATAGATTACTCGAATTTCTTTTGAGATTAGGATTGAATGACTTAAATACTATTAGAACTGAGCTGATTACAGGTCTGAGGCTATATTAATAGCGATACAGAGATAACTGAGATTACTGAGCTTTATTAAGCTTTACACTTGTCTGAGGATACAGAGTTCTATAGTTTATTGAGTTCTAAGAATCGTGGCTCAATTGGAATTATCGAGAAACTGACACGGGCTCTAGAAAACAGCTCTATTTTTGGGTATAAATACCCCAGGACTCGATAACATAAAAGTAAGACATAATCATTCTTCATCACAAATCATTTATGCATCATCACGGTCATCCATCTACAATCATTTAGTCATCATTACAAGCATTCATTCATCATTACAATCATTCATGTATTATCACAATCATTAAAGAATCACTTCAAGTAGTTGTTCATCATAACATCGGTTCACTTTAAGCATTTAGGAAACATAGACATCTATTCATCATCACAACCACCAAAGGGTCACTCCAACCCTTTAAGGATCATCAACATCGGTTCACTATCATATACTAGCCTAGGGGAGACATGCTATTAGATTATACCCCATTCAATGAGATCTTACATCAAGTACTTCATACCTATATCGGTCTTGTCATGTATTTGGATATCACTTGATTTGGGAGAAACTTCATACTAACACATCACTATTTACTTTCTAACCACTTGACATGTGTTGAAAGCTTAGCATATATCAAAGAGCACAAAATTAGGGAATTTACAACCATCATATCTCGACTTGTTCACTAGGGTCTTTCAACAACCATTAGACACGACCGATTTTACACCTACTTGGTGATTTCATGCTATCTTGGCACATTTCACTCACTAAGGCATGCATGGACTAGCTCACAATTTGGGGTTACCTATTCAACATACTATAGTGGCCCTTATGCTTCACCTAAGCTCTTTATCAAACCTATGGGGAATGTTCTTCACTTATTCAACCATTTCTACACCCAAAAGTCATGAACACATCACATGAAAAAACAACTTCAAGAGGGTCTATCACAAACATGACATGAATTCCACATACTAAGGTCAAAGCTCATAAATTTTGTAGGGAAACATAAATCAAAACTCAACAACATATTAATCATCCATTTCAACTCATACATATCATTAACAACTCATAAACGTAAAAATCTTTTAGTTTTAAGAAGGGTCCTTGAACTTCTATGATGAAAGGGGCCCAAGAATCAATATCTACATACCTTAAAATTTGAAATTGGATGAACTTTAGTGCTTGAAAATTTATCCACACTTGAAATAAATAAATTCTTGAAGCCCACACTATGAGGGACTTGATTCTTGAAGAAAGATTGAAGATTTATGGATGAATTTTCGGAGGATTAAGATTCTTGAATTGAAACCCTAGATATTCTCTCTTTAGAGAATTGCAAGAGAAATGGAGAAATTAGGAATTGAATGAGGGTTCCTCATATTTATAGAGGCTAAAAAAAAGTGGGAAATGATCAAAATACCTTTGCAAAAATGCCCTTGAATTGCTGAAAAAAATGTTCTTGACGTCATCCGTGATAGGCTGTCAGGTCCATGATAGGCCATCACAAATGGTCGTCACAAAAGGGGTCCAATTCTTGATTTTTTGCCCAGGGCTGATGACGTCGTCATAAATGTCGTCAAAATGTGACGACATCGTCAGAAACGTTGTCACCATTTTCCAGCTTGACATGCTGGAGTAAAATGGGCATAACTCTCTGCTCCAATATTGGATTTAGGCGAAATTGGTATAGTTGGAAAGCTAATTCAAAGATATTTCATTTGATATACAGAAAGCCACCCATTTATTCATATACAATAAGTTATGGTCGATTGAAGTTGACCCAAATTTTGACGGTCACTAAAACTTGAATAATAGGAAAGTTTTCAACTCATCTATAAGTTAGGGGACCTATATGATCTTAATTCATGCTCAAATAGATTCCCACATGATTCAAATTATTTCATACTTGGGAGGATATTTTCAAAATATTTTGACTCAAATTTTTTCTTTACCAATAGGCTCTAAGGCTCAGACTGGAAGAGGATTTTGCAGGGCATTACAGTTCTAAACATTGTTCTTGAATCCTAAATGGTGGCTTAAAAATCTATGGTTGGGGGTTTTGTAACACCCCAAAATCTAGTTCCTAGGACGCCACACAGTGCTTTGAACAACAAGTAGTCCTGAGTTAACCCTGGCTACTTTTTCTAAATCTGAACCTCACAATAGGGGAAAATACAATTGAAAAATAAAAATATATATGAAAAGTTGTTTGAATCACCTGGATATATCTGAATCATACTAATCTCAAAAGTTTGATAAAGAAAATGCTTAAACTCTATGTACTAAGATAGAAATCTGAATACTAAATCTGGTAGTTTGGCAAGACTCTACTATCTGAATCTAGAGAACCACTAGGACACGCCCCAGCTGACTCAACTGTCTGAAATGAATGGTGGAACATATACTAATAAACTAAAAGTGTGAACATCTAAGTCCCCGAACTATGAGGACTCACCAACTACAGGAATATAGAAGAGATGCTCGAAGATCACTCACGCTGCTGAGACTGAGCACCTGAACCTACATTATGAGACAATGTAGGACATAGACATATATGTGGATCAGTACTTTAAGGATGTACTGAGTATATGAGGGTGTAATGCATAAGTAAACATCATCATAATTAGAAAGTAAATGCATATGGATATATATGACTCACATAAGCTTGAATATCTAAAATATCAAAATACAAAATCATGTATAACAAATCATAATTGTAAATCTAGTTAGCCATAACACTTAGTCTTATAAAAAACTTTTCTATCATTCTTTTCTTTTAAAACTTAGAAGTTTTGGGAGCTTCGGAAATCTTGAAATTTCGGGACATAGGGACTTTGGGACTCAGGGAGTTTCTTCTAACCGACATAAACCATGTGAGCTGACATGGAGTCCAAAGTCTTGCCCACGTTGGGAAGAGTTGTTCTACCCTTGTCATCAGAATAGAACCTTAATTTAATTGATCACTATCTTAGACCACTATGGTAAAATTATAAACCTATGGTGGAACGTAGTTCAGGGGCATGAGACCTTGGAATCATACCCAACTCGGTGCTAAATACTACTCCCATACTTATTGCTCAGAACTTTTAGGAAATCCACCTTAAAACAGCACAAGGGTTTATAATGAAAACCAATTATATTTCTCTTTGCTTTAAATCATAAACTGTATGAATAATGTGGATTCCTATCTTTATTTAGATCAATAGATTAACTTTCTTTATTAAAATCTGAAAATAGCTAATCATGGGATGCTTAAAACATAGTCATTCTTTAAATTTCAACATACAAAACTAGGGCTTAATGACCCATGATTCAATTTCATGTCAAACACCATAAGGTTCATTCTTGATAATACAAATATTCATAATTCAACGTAAAATCTTGAAAATATGATCATACGCATTAATTTTTGAAAAGTAGACATGTAATTCAATACCCAAATCACTTAAAATCTCAAAATCATGCAATTAGCAACATTGGGTATAAACCATAACTTAAATTTCATGGGAAATAATACAAAACTCAGCAATTTGTAATTTAAAGTAAGTTTTTGGGCACACGGATGAAAGATTTATCCTTATTCAAAATCCCACATGCATTGTTGGATGATCTAGATGCTAGAACTTGACTCTTGAATATTTATTGATGTTTTGGAGATGACTTCTTAAAGTTCTTGAAGTGGGAATTCTCAATCTTAAATTTTCTTGGAGGATTAATTGAGAAATTTTGGATTTCTTTGGGAGGAAGTTTGATGAACTAGGGTTTTATTTTTTAGAGAAAAGTGATGAAATAAGCATAAAGTGCCTTAGTATATGATTAATGAGGTGTTTTGTACGGATTGGAGCCTTGGGAATTGACCAAATTACCCCCTTTAAACTTTTATACAAAATTTGAAAACATATATTTTCCCGATCTGGGTGGCCACCGCGATGCGCCACTATCGCGGTGGCTTACTGGAAATCGACGAATGGAAAATGACCAGACTCCGCGAAGTGGAGACATCATGGTGCCCCTTTGGAAGGCCATTTTTTCACATGGAGTTATGCACCATTATCGCGTTGGACCTCTAAAAATTGACAAACGAGAAATTGACCCTCTCCGCTATGCGCTATTATCGCGGAGGGCTACTTGAATGGGACTATTAGAAATTTGGCTCTCTCCGCGACGCACCAATATCATGAAGAGCCGCTAGAAATCGACAATCATCATTTAAACCTACTACGTGATGCGCTATTGACCGAAATGACGGTGTTTTATGACTGGGACTAAAAATAGCCATATCTTCTTACCTGGTTATCAGATTTATGCGAATCTTATATCGTTTGAAAGATGATTCAATTTCTTATGAAATGGAAAGTCGAAATATAAAGAATTGCCCCCGAAATAAATAGTATTAATTTTGGGAACCTATCCCTTAACATTCTAGGGTCAAATTTAAGCTAGGAAAATTGTAGGGTATTACAATATCTCCCCTTGGAAACATTCGTCATCGAATGTGGCTAGTTAAGCTGAAATTTCTGAGGAATCTGAAAATATAAGGTCGTATGCACAACTAAAATAAACTGCAAGTCTGAATCTAAATCATTCTGAACTTCTGTGTAATCTATGAGTGAATGAACTTACATGAGGACAACTATATTGCTGAATATATGAGAAGAAAAGAATTGAATCAAGGAAGAGTGTTACCTTCGTCTACATCTATTTTGTCGATAAAAGGTGAGGATACTTGGATCGCATATCTGCTTCTGCTTCACAAGTAGCGCCCTCAACACACTGATTCCACCAAAGAACTTTAACCAAGGGAACTTTTTTGTTCCTTAGTCTACGGATCTGATGTTCTAAAATCTCAACTAGAATCTCTTCATAAGAAAGATTGTTCCGAATATCTGAGCTTTCTAAAGGAACTACAATAGTGGAGTCACCGATACTCTTCTTAAGTAGAGAGACATGGAATACAGGATGAACGGTTGACAAGTCTGCAAGCAACTCAAGCTCATAAGATACTCTCCCAACATGACTCAAAATTCTATAGGGGCCAACATACGGGGGCTAAGCTTTCCCTTCTTTCCAAACCTCTTCATCCCTTTCATAGGTTAAATTTTTAGATACACTAAATCACCAACCTTAAACTCGAGGTCCCTTCTTCTCACATCTGTATACGATTTCTGATGACTCTGGGCTATTTTCAATCTTTCTCTAATCAACTTAACTTTCTCCATTGCTTCAAACACTGCATCAAGCCCAAGCAAACTGGCCTTACCCATTTCAAACCAACCTATGGGTGATCTACATCTCCTTTCATAAAGAGACTCAAATGGGGCCATCTAAATGTTATAATGATAACTGTTATTATATGCGAACTCAATCAATGGCAAATGCTCATCCCAATTACCCTTGAAATCAAGATCACATGCCCTCAACATATCTTCTAGAGTTTAGATGGTCCTCTATACTTGACCATCTGTCTGAGGGTGGAAAGCTAAACTAAGATAGACTTGGGTTCCAAGACCCTTCTAAAAAGCTCTCCAAAATTAGGAAGTAAATTAAGTACCCCTATTCGAGATGATAAAGAAGGGAACTCCATGTAATATGACTAACTCTCGGATATACAAATTAGCATAAACCTCAGCTATATAGGATGTATGAACTGGCAGAAAATAAGCTGACTTAGTCAATCTATCTACAATAACCTAAATCAAATCATGATGATGACGCGAATGGGGTAAACTAGTAAAAAAATCCATATTTACCTCTACCCACTACCAAATTGGGATACCAAACTCTTGAAACATACCACTAGGTCTTTGGTGTTCTACCTTAACCTGTTGACGAATTGCACACTTTGCTACGAACTCTGTTATATCTCTCTTTATACCACTTCACCAATAGATTTCCCATAAGTTGCGGTATATCTTGGTAGCACCTGGATGACTAGAATTATGTGCACCATGCACTTCGGTCATAATTCTCTGTCTCAACTGATCTACACAAGGTACATACAATCTATTTTGATATGTAAACATGCCATCTCCCTATTGCGAGAAAACCTCTACCCTTTGGTCTTTAACTGGCTCTTTTAGTTTGACCAAACTAGAATCCATATCTTGCTACTCCTTCACTTCCAAACTTAGGGAAGATTTAGAACTACTCTAAACCCAAACATTGCCTTCAGCTAAATCAACAAACCTAACACCTAATCTAGCCAAACGATGAACTTATTGAGATAATTCTTTTTTATCATTCTC
Organism: Capsicum baccatum var. pendulum; assembly: GCA_030864225.1. Classification (NCBI taxonomy): domain Eukaryota; kingdom Viridiplantae; phylum Streptophyta; class Magnoliopsida; order Solanales; family Solanaceae; genus Capsicum; species Capsicum baccatum. The sequence continues at coordinate 248,445,045 of CM061558.1, forward strand.
CACATGAGTAACATTGCCCATACACAACCTACTAAGGGTATATGCCACTACATTAGCCTTTCCCAGATGATACAACATACTCATATCATAGTCCTTCAATAACTCCAACCACCTTGTCTGACGGAGATTCAACTCCCTTTGAGAAAACACCTACTGTAAGCTTTTGTGGTCTGTGAACACATCAACATGTACACCATACAGATAATCTCTCCAGATTTTCAAAGAAAACACCATAATAGCTAATTCAAGATCATGGGTTGGGTAATTATTTTTATGAGGCTTCAACTTTCTAGAGGAATAGGCTATGACCTTACCACTCAGCATCAACACACAACCCAAACCAACTCTAGAGGCATTGAAATAAACAACAAAGTTGTCTGTACCATCAGGTAATGCTAGAATTGGGGTTGAAGTGAGTCGAGTCTTCAACTCCTGAAAACTCTTCTCGCGGGAATCTGACCACAGGAACTTAACTTTATTTTGGGTCAATCTAGATACAGGAGACGCGATAGAAGATAAACCTTCAACAAAAAGGCGGTAATAAATAGCTAGACCCAAGAAACTCCTAATGTCTGACGGAGAGATAGGTCTAGGACAATTCCTTATGGATTTTTTCTTTTGGGGATTGACTTTAATACCATGAACGGAGATAATATGACCGAGAAAGGCTATTGATCTTATCCAAAATTCACACCTGCTGAATTTGGTGAACAATTGATGATCTCTAAGAGTTTCCAAGACAACTTTAAGATGATCTACATGGTCATCCTCACTACGGTAATACACAAGGATGTCACCTATGAATATTTGAACAATTGATTCATGAGGTCCATGAAAGTTGTTGGGGCATTAGTTAGCCCAAAATACGTGACTAGAAACTCAAAATGACTATAACGGGGTCTAAAACTTGTCTTTGGAATATGACATTATCTTACTTTAAGTTGGTGATAGCCGGATCTAAGGTCTATCTTTGAGAAATAACTTGCACCTTGCAATTGATCAAACAGGTCATCAATTCTAGGAAGAGGATATTTGTTCTTGACTATAACATTATTCAACTGATGATCGTCGATGCACATGCGCAAAGAACCATCTTTCTTTCATACGAATAGGACAGAGAGCCCTATAGAGAAACTCTAGGCCTTATGAAGCCTTTATCTAGAAGATCTTTGAGTTTCTCCTTTAACTCCTTAAGCTTTATGGGAGCCATATGATAAGGAGGTATAGAAATAGGTTGAGTATCTGGGAGAAAGTCAATGCCAAATTCTATTTCCCTATCGAGAGGTACCCCTGGGAGATCTTCTAGAAAAATATCAGGAAACTCATTGACCACTCGGACCAACTAAATTGTTGGAGTCTCGAACTTAGTGTCTTTAACTCGAACTAGATGGTAAATGCAACCTTTGGATATCAACTTTCTGGCCTTAAGGTAAGATATGAAATAACTCTTGGGAGACACTGAATTACCTGACCACTCAAAGACTGGCTGATTTGGAAACTAAAAGTTTACCACTCGGGTGTGGCAATCTATAGAAACATAATAGGAATAAAGCCAATCCATACCCAGAATAAGGTTAAAATCAACCATGTTTAACTCTATCAGGTCTGATAACATGACTTTATGAAGAACAGTGATAGGACAATTTTTATAAATCTATTTGGCAACAACTGACTCACCTACTAGAGTAGACACAAAGAAGGGTTTAGGAATCTTTTTAGAACTTATCTAAAAATTTCCAGCAACTAACGGGTTCATATAAGAAAAACTCGACCCAAGGTCTAAAAACACATAAATATCAGAATGAAAGACGTGAAGCATACTAGTCACAACATCAATTGAATCCTCCTATTTCTGATGGAATAGTAAAGCATAAAATCAATTCTGGTGCTGACCACCATTGATACTAGATGATGCGCCCTAATGAGGAGCTGGGCGACCTAAAAGAGCTAGTGCACTATTAGTCTTAGTCTGAGGATGAACATCTCTATTTACCTGATTAGCATACAAACACTCTCTAATTCTATGACCTAACTTGCCACAACCAAAACAACCCTTTTGTCTAGCGAAGCACTCACTAGGGTGAGTTCTACCACACTTAGCACATGAAGGATAATTGGGCTTACCGCTCACACTATTCTGAGATCTGGATATGGAAGACTTACCCCACTGTTCTTGCCTATTTCTGGGTGCAGGAGCACTGGCTGAAGAAAGTGCAGGCATAGAAGAACGATTTTGAAACTGCAAATGATTTCCTCCTCTAGACCTATTCTGACCATAATCAAACTACCCTATTCTAGCCCTCTTATTTGCTCTCTCTCTTTCCTTCCCCTTTTATTCCTTAATTTGTTAAGCATGCATCATCAATCTAGGAAGATCTATGTTTCTGATAAGCATAGAAGTCCTACACTTCTTAACTACCAGCCCAAATACACCGGTCACAAACTTACTCATACTTGACCTAGGGTCAGTCATCAGATCAAGGGCATACTTAGACAACTGGTTGAACTTGAGGAAAGACTCCTTCACAGTCATTAAGCCTTGCCTCATGTTCATAAACTCTTCTATCTTAGCTTCCCTCATCTAACGTGGGAAGAACTTGTCTATGATATATTCTAAAATATCTGCCAAGTCATGGGAGCTGCATTCTTCCCTCTACTTTTCTTCCAAATCACCACCCAATAATATGCAACATCCTTCAACCTATAAGATGTCAATTCTATACTCTCTTCTTCAGAAATATCCATAATTCGAGTGATCTTTTTCACCTCATCTAGATACAACTGTGGGTTCTCACCTGCCTTTAACCCATAGAATTCTAGCGCATTCATCCTCATAAAAACTCAGATTCTGGCTGCGGCCATGTCCCCATCCTATTGAGGTGGGACTGCAGCCTGATGATTACCCAAAACATTAGCTGTCATAGCTTGACTAGTGCCTGAAAGGCAGCCTAAAACTCTGTATGTGACATATTTTCATTCAAAGGGTCTGCGAGCTAAGGTGGCTGGTTATGATTTCTGAGGGCGTTATCTTGATGAGAAGGTATTTTTTGTCATGTGAAAGCACGATTTAGAAGTAGATAGAGACAATAAATGCATGATATATCATGAAAGAGGAGATAATTTCCTAAAATGCTTCATAGCCTCGTTCTCATAGATGTGGCGTGCTTCACACCAATGATCAAGACTTTATGTAACGTGCCTTGTCTGAATCCCTAAGGCTCTCTAAACCTTAGGCTCTGATACCAAGTTTGTAATGCCATGAAAGCTAGTTCCTAGGATGCCACATGCTCCGAACTACAAGTAGTCCTGAGCTAACCCTGGCTTTCTTTACTAAATCTGAACCTCATAATAGGGGATAATATAAATGAAAAATCATAATATATGCAAAAAGTTATCTGAATCATCTGGATATATCTAAATCATACTAACCTCAAAAGTATGATAAAGCAAATACTGAAACTCTATGTACTAAAATAGATATCTAAATACTAAATCTGGTAGTCTAACAATCCTCTACTATCTAAATCTAGAGATCCACTGGGATATGCCCCAGCTGAATCAACTGTCAGAAATGAATGATGGAACATATACTATTAAACTGAAAGTGTGAACATCTAAGTTCCCAAACTTTGAGGATTCACCGACTGTAGGAATACAGAAGAGATGCTCGAAGATCACTCACACTGCTGAGACTGAGCATCTGAACCTTTATTATGAGATAATGTAGCACATAGACATATTTGTGGATCAGTACTTTGAGGATGTACTAAGTATATAGGGGTGTAATGCATAAGTAAATATCATCATAATTAGAAAGTAAATGCATATGGATGACTCACATAAGCTTGAATTTCTAAACTATCGAAATACAAAATCATGTATAACAAATCATACTTGTAATTCTAGCGACCCATAACACTTAGTCTTATTAAAACTTTCCTATCACTCTTTTCTTTTGAAACTTAGAAGTTTTGGGAACTTTGGAAATCTTGGAACTTTGGGACATAGGGACTTTGGGACTCAGGGAGTTTATTCTAACAAACATAAAATATGTGAGCTGACATGGAGTCCAACATCTTGCCCACGTTGGGAGAGTTGTTCTACCCTTGCCATTGGAATAGAACCTTAATTTAAGTGATCACTATCTTAGCCCGCTATGGGCAAATCAGAAACCTATGGCATCACATAGTTCTAGGGTATGAGACCTTGAAATCATACCCAACTCGGTGCTAAATACTACTCCCATAATTATCACTCAGAACTTTTAGGAAATCCACCTTAAAACAGCACAAGGCTTTACAATGAAAACCAATTATACTTCTCTTTTATTTAAATCATAAACTTTATGAATAATGTGGATTCCTATCTTTACTTGGATCAATAAATCAACTTTATTTATCAAAATTTGAAAATAGCTAATCATGGAATGCTTAAAATATAGTCAATCTTAAAATGTCAACATACAAACTAGGGCTTAGTGACCCAAGCTTCAATTTTAGGTCAAACACCATAAGGTTCATGCTTGATGATACAAATATTCATAACTCAACTTAAAATCTTGAAAATATGATCATACGCATTAATTTTTGAAAAGTAGACATGTAATTCAATACCCAAACCACTTAAAATCTCAAAATCATACAATTAGCAACATTGGGCATAAACCCTAACTTAAATTTCATGCACAATTTGTAATTTAAAGTAAGTTTTTGGGCTAGAACTTGAATATTGGATCTTTATTGATGTTTTGGAGATGACTTCTTAAATTTCTTGAAGTGGGAATTATCAATCTTGAATTATCTTAGAGGATTAATGGAGAAATTTTGGATTTCTTGGAGAGAAAGTTAGATGAACTAGGGTTTGCTTTTTTAGAGAAAGGTAATAAAATAAGCATAAAGTGCCTTAGTATATGATTAATGAGGTGTTTCAGATGGATTGGGGCCCTGTGGATTGACCAAAATACCACCTTTAAACTTTTATACGAAACTGGAAAACATATATTTTCTCGATTTGGGTGGCCACTACGATGCGCCACTATCGCGGTAGCTCACTGAAAATCGATGAATGGAAAATGGGAAGACTCCGTGACAGAAATACATTGCGGTGCTTCTTTGAAATACAATTTTGGCATATAGAATGACGTTCCATTATCGATCTGGACCTCTGGATATTGACAAACGAGAAATTGACCCTCTCCGTGATGCGCCATTATTGCGAAGGGTCACTTGAATGGGACAATTAGAAATTTGGCTCTCTCCATGATGCGCCAATATCATGGAGGGCCACTGGAAATTGACAATCATCATTTAAAGCAACTACGTGATGCGCTATTAACCGAAATGATGGTGTTTTATGATTGGGACTTAAAATAGCCATAACTTCTTACTCCGTTATCGAATTTATGCGAATCTTATATCGTTGAAAATCTAATTCAAATTATTACGCAAAGAAAAGTTGAAATCTAAGTAATTCCACCTAAAATAAATAGTATTTGTTTTGGGAAGCTATCCCTTAACATTCTAGGGACTAATTTAAGCTAGGAAAATTGTGGGGTATTACAGGTTTGAATTTCTAATGTTGAGTATTGTTTTCTCATGACTTCACTTGTGCTTATATATATTTTTGGTAATGGTTTTGCACATCTGGGTGCATGGAAATTGCAGTTTAATGAATGGGTCATGGTTAAACCTAACTTGATGATTTTTTGCTTTGAATAGTGATCTGATAATGGTATGTCATCAACTAATTTATGAAAATGCCTATAATAAGAAGCTTGTCACATGATGAATTGGGTTTGAACTAATGCTTGGCATAAGAATGTTAATAAAGGATGAATAATTTATAAAGTTCTTAACGACCATAAATTTAATTAAAATATGTTTTGAACTAAGGCATTGGCCTAATAATGTAAATAGTTGGTAAATGGTTCCATGAAAAACCTTGTTGGTCATAAGTTTAAATGAATTGTAACCTTGGTGGTTTAAATGGCTAAATGGGTTTGAGTCCCTAAAATTTGAATTGAAGAGATGTTTTCTTATAGACAATGGGTTCGAGTCCTAAATGTTGAATGATATTGGTTATGGCATGTTGTATGCTTGCAAGTGGGGTTGGTATGATGATACCACTAGGATACCTTTGGTAAGTAACTGGATAAATGTTTGTTTATGTGTGATGAATGTTTTAATTGGGATTTAAAGAGGGTTGTGTAGCCGAGTTGTGAAGATGGAGATCTCGAGATATCAACACTGGAAATCGTAGTTGTCAGTGCAGGGGTTAAAACGGCTTGAGATTTGAGTTCTCTTTCCTAGTATGACTGGGAAATTTGAATCTTCATACTACATGATATGGGAGGTTCGAGTCCCCCTATCATACTATATAATCTGGTGCTTAAGTCACTTTAGACTATGAGTAGAAGTTTGAGTCTCCCAAGTGTGTATGTAAGATTATTCTCCGATTTGTGTGGCTACATGGATTGGGGCCCGACCAGGTGGTGAGAGATAGAGCCCATATAGTCCGTGGGTGTTATTAACATGACAACTAAGATACACAAGCCAGGCTAAGATTTCAAAAATGCATGCTAAACCTTGATCCCTATCCTAGCATGATGTATATATATATGTATACATATATATATATGTGTTATATATATATATATGTGTGTGTGTGTATGTGTGCGTATATATATATATATATAAATGTATATATATATATATTTGTATACATGTGAGTGCATATGATGATTTTGACTTAGCTTTAATGATGGCATTATTTTATTCCTATATCCCTAAGTTGTATGCTAGCGCTCCAACCGCTAACCGTCCCCGAATACTGTATCCTCACGTGATACAGGGACCAGAATTTCTTATTTTTTTCCTACGCAGTGACCAGGTGTTCGAGCGGGACATTGAAGTGGTGAACTTCCATACTTCGAAAGGCATTCATTTCACAGTTTTTTTACTGACTTTGAATTGAAGAGGCTTTGTAGATTACTGTGGACTTGGGTGTGTTGGTTTAGTGTGTTGTGGTGATGAATGGTTTAGACATTTCATAAACTATTCCTAGTCTCATTTCCCATATCTTATTATATGTTGGAAATTCATCCGACACTTGTTGTTGATATGTTGATTAGGTTAGGTGAAGGGGCTGATCTTCGGTCTATGTGGGACTTGAGATACTCGTCACGGCCAGGCCCTAGTTTGAGTCATGACAAAAAGATGGTTTGACTAGATTTTAATACTATCCAAACAGACTACAGATATAGATTATATATTATAGATATATGTTATCATTTTTATATTGTATATCACCTACTATCTATTTGTATGCTAAATTTTCAATATTATGTTCACTAGTTACTTGTCATTTCAGACTATGGTTTGGCCTACCTACTAGTGGGTTAAACTAGGTATCATCATGACCTGAGAAATTGGATCATGACACTTTTTGACCAAATGTTGAATTTGGCCAATTCAAAACTTAAGAAACTCAAGATTTCCAACCAAGGATCCAAATAACCCCTAAGTGCCTTAGGACCCTTACATACTATCCATCTAAGTCACAAAATACCCTTAGACTTAGTAGAATCATTAAAACATGAAAACAGTCTTTTTAGCCTCGACTATTGATTTTGGTTAACTCTTTCAAGTTTCATATTTCAAAAAACTCACAAACTTATTCAAAACATATCTGAACACATCAAATTTCATATCACCCATTACTATAAGTCATAAACATCATTTCAAAGTTATGGGAGGGGTCAAATAAGTAAAAAGAATTGAAAATCACAAAACAAATATAAGGGTTGTTGAATCTAATTATCTTAAATTTAGTGTTATAATTCCTCTAGAACCGTGTAGAAACAAACTAAACAAAAAAGAGACCAGTCCAATGAAGATAGTGGTAAGGGTGAAACTTAAACATAAAAACTGGTTCCAAAGTGGTTTACATTATCCAGTTTTTTTTAAAAAAGGAAAAATTTCACAAATCCATAACCTAGGATATCTAAATTACTAAAAATTCCTTCACTTAGTAAGAATGATAAATATTTCTTATTTACATTCTCTCTTTAAATTTTCAGATACATAAATTCTACCCTAAAAATTAGGTTATATTAATTGTCTCCTAAAAGTGTTCCTTAATATCTTCTCTTCATCAATTTAATACCACTAAATTAATCTCCTCATCCTTTTTCAAAGTAATTTTTAGAAAATTCTCTCCTCTCTATCCTCCCGCCCCCTCTCTCTCTCCCACTATTCTTCCACCCTCTCTCTCTCCCTTTCTCCATAGTTCACCCTTCTTTCTCCTCCTTTACATTTTTAGTAGTTCTTTTGTTAATTTTTTGTATAGATGCATATGATTTTCTTTGTTATTTTTTTATCTCAACCTTAAACAATGTCAAGAATTTTATTATTTTTTCTTCTATTTCAACGTCAAATAATGTTGAGGATTTCATTTTTTTCTGTTGTTTCAATAATAGACAAATGAAGTTGTGCACATGAAAAAGAATGTTAGGATTGATATTTTGTAGTGATCAATCTATAACCAAACAAATTTATGGATGTTGTTTTGTGCTGAATTAAAGTTGAAGTCTTTTGTTAGAAATTATGTTCTTTTAAGATGTATTCTAATTGCTTCCATTTAAGAAGTATTCCAATTACAGTATATATTGATTATTAATTATAAGTATTCCATTTTAAGTATTCCAATTGAATAGTACAAGTGTTCTGTTAGAAGTATTAGAAGTATAGTACATATTGATTATCTATAAGAAGTATTTGAGTTAAAGTATTGTACAAGAATATGGTCATTTTATTAGATACAAGTTGATTTTAAATGTACACATATGTCAATTATATATATTTCAATTAAAACATCCTGGGTTTTGACCCTTAGAAAATTTTCTAGAATTTTCATTCTTTGGACCCAATACGACTCATACGTATGAGTTGTATGTTGGGGTACGAGTGGTATAATCCTATCGTATGTTGACCAGTGTTAGTTGGTGGGATGGTTGGTCACTGGAATGGGTAAAACCTAGGGTTATGAGTCATAGGGCTTGGTACAAGTCATATCAGGGACTCGTATTATGGGCAGTGTTTGATCTTCCTGGTATTTCATTCTGCCAGAGATACGGGTTATAGGTTTGGATCGTATGCTGGGGTTACGACTTGGTTAGATGATTCGTATACTAGACAGTATCTGATCTATAGGTAAGTCTTGGATACGAGTGGTGGGTAATAATCGTATTGGGTGGGTATGACTCGTATTGGTCAGTCGTATCCCTGTGATGAGATTTTGTGCAACTTAAGTAGGGGTATTTAGGATATTTTTCTAGTTACCCTAATTAGGACCAACGCCTTCTAATATACTTAGGAGGTTATTTACCCTATTATTCTATTCATAACACTTAGAAAATACTCCAACATACTCCATAAGTCTCTCAAGATCTTTTGTGGCAAGAAAGCTAGGGTTTTAACTAAAGGATTGCTTTGGGACTTGTATTGGTGATTTCCTTCCATTATCTTCTTGGTTTAAGGCATGATTTCTTCCCTCATTGTAATGTCAACTAAAGTCATAGTTTATATGATTGATTTCATAGTTTTACTATTTCATAATTATGGTTTTCAACTATTATTTTGGGGGTTTTGATAGTAAATGCTTGGGTATGGTTTCCTATGGTCTTAATTATGCTTTTATAATCATTAATAGTGGTTTTGGACAATTGAATTGCATAGTGATGGTTTAATGGTCTTTGGAATTGGTTTTGGTTATATAATGCCTCCAATGTGTTTGATAAAATGCTTATAAAGGTATATTCATTGCTTTGACTTATTTTAATGGAGCTCTTGCTTGTTTTCAGATTATGTAATAAAGCTTTAAATGGTTTGAAAAGTCTAAATGGTTATGCTTGTGGGGACATAAAAGTCTCCCAAGTGGTTTAATATGGTATATGGAAGGGCACCTGAAAGTTTCCTTAACCTAAATAGTTTGGCTATGGATATTTCTTGCAAGTAAGGAGTGGTATGATGATACCACTAATATTTACCTTGGTTAATAAAATGGTAAATGGATTGGTTGGTCATTTGGAAATGGTATTCATTAGGCATTCATGGCGGGGTGTGTAGAAAAGCCATGGAAGGTGGCGGTCCCGGAGGAACCAAAACTGGAAACTCGTATTTGCCGATATGAGGATTGGTCTTAGTAGACCGTGTACATGATGTCACACTATTGCGGGATGTAATATTCAACCCATGGTATGCTTTCTTGGTCATGCAGCTACACGCACTAGGGCCCTTTCTGCAGGGGGATCTGAACCCATATAGCCCGTAGGTGGTTTAGGATAGCCAAGCTACACAGCTCAAGTAAAGGTATATATACACATATATATACATATTTATAAATATTATATATATATATATATATGTGTGTGTGTGTATGTGTGTGTGTGTGGTTGGTTGGTTGGTTGGTTTCATTGGGTGGTTTTACTTGGTTTTATAACTGGCATTATTATATCCTTATTGTGAGATTCATACTAGAAGTCACTGGCTAACCCATCTATTGGCGGATGTATACCCAGGCTATGCAGGAATTGGTCGTTCAACTCCTCCTACATAGTCATTGACTCGGGGACAGCATTTGGACTAAAGTGGTGAGCTTCCATCCTTTTTGAAGGCATCATTTTATGTTATGGATTGTTAGACGTTTTGACTTTATTTTTGATATTGGTTTTGTCCCTGGTGAGTGCATGTCCCAATCAAATTTATTTACTCTTTTGGATAGAGGCTTTGTGGTACTTTTGAGGGTTGTTATGGGTGAGATCAGTATTAGTGTCGGCCTTGGCATTGGAATAAGTTGGCATACTGGTATCATCGGACATGATTTCTTACTATTCCATCTATTACATTTTGGGATTTATTAACATATTATGTTTTGCTATTCTCTTTGGTTATGGCCTGGTATATAGCCTATGGTTTGGCTTGGTATGATTGGATGGTTGATTTGGTATGGGTGGACTCAGTTGGGTCGATCACTATTGTGACCCTATCCCAGAGTCTTCATGAGAGAATTTACATTATCTTGATATATTCTTGAAATTTAACCCATCTAATGCTGGATATAGGTGGTTGGGTTAGGTAATCGAGGGCGGTACCCGATCCTGTTTGGACTTGGGATTCCCATTACGACAAGGAACGGGATCAGGTCGGGTCAAGTTGGTATTAGAGACTAGGTTCATGGTCACTTGGTAGTCCACAAAGCCATGTTGAGTAGAGTCACTTTTAGGGGTGTAAAGCACGCTACACTCATAAGGGAGAGGCTACAAGGCATTTAGAAATGTTTCACTTTCTTAATCCTAGAATCTTCTCTAATCCTTGTTTTCTCGTCTTTTAGATTATGCCTCCTAGATCTGGAACAAAAGAAAATTCTTTTGTCCCATATGGGGATAATGCTGAAGGGGTACGTCCTACGTCTGGAGTACATCTTCGATCTCATGGTCCTATTCCTGACGGTGTTGGAGTTTCTCCTATTCTGGCTAGTTCTCCTCAGGTCCCTTAGGGCAAACATGATGAATGTAGAATTTCATTAGTCTATTCATATTATTGCCCAACTGGTTGCTGCTTAAGTAGAGCGGGGTGCGGCTGGCGCTTTGTTTTCTGAGGCCACAAGAGTTAGTCAATTTATGAAGATGGGTCCTCCAACTTTTACTGAGTAAAGGCGGAGGAGGATCCACAAGGCTTCTTGGATGATATGAAAAAAATCTTTCGGGTGATGCAGGCTACTAATGTAGAGGGGTTTAACCTTGTAGCCTATTAGCTCTGGGATGTTTCTTATCAGTAGTATGAGGAGTAGGACAAGGATAGAGGTGATATAAAAGAGGAAGGGTTATGAGAGGCCTTTTCTAACTCCTTCTTAGATCGGTTCTTTCCTCAAGAGTTAAGGAAAGCTAATATGGAGGAGTTTGTGAACCTCAGGCAAGGGGGGGGGGTGTCGGTAAACAAATATGCTTTGAATTTCCATCAACTATCAAGGTATGCTCCTGAATTAGTGGCTGATATGACGTTAAGAATGAGGAACTTTGCTTCTGGGTTGAATAGATATCTGAATCTGGAAAGAAAGACTACCTTGCTCATTAAACATATGGACATCTCGAGGTTGACTATTCATATGCAGCAGGTTGAGGATAAGAAGAAGAGGCAAGTAGAGTTTGGGGATAGGTATGAAAAAAGGAGCAGGTTTTCTGATCAGGGAGGTGCTCAGTCGCAGGGTGGTAAAGATGGTGGCAAATGGCAGAAAAAGAAGTAAGGAAGTTCTGGCAACTTTTCTGCTAATCCTCCTTACCAGTCGGGAGACAAGTGATAACGCTCAACTTACACGTCAATTTAGTGCAAGGCGGTAGCTGTTAATATATTTACCCAACTTTGGAGTTGGGGTCGAATCCACAGGGAACAATGTGAGTGGTGATTAAACTAATTTGAAACTATAGCTACAAGTTAAATTCGGACAAATGACACGAAAAGATAAAATGGGGATAATTAGACAATGGTTAAGTATTCAACTTGTTTCAGAACTCAAAACTAAGATTTCAACGATTCAAATCAATGATAGAGAGAAACTAGAGTTGTGATCACTATGACTATTAATCCTCCATTGAATAAAACTGTAGTACTGGGTTCTCATGAGTTTTGGGAAACACCAAATTACCAATTTTGACAGTTCATCTAAGTGTTTCTCAGCCTATCTAGATGTTTGGCTTCCTAATTCTCTCAAACTTAGGAAACCCTCCTATTAATACAGATTTTATCTTAAGTTGGTCAATCTTGTTACAACATTAACCATTAGAAGTGAGCTTAACCTTCCCAAATCCTTGTTGATAATTCACTACCTTTCGTTTATTTCTCAGTTTGAGCAAATCAACATAAGGTGAGATCTATTGTTTGCAACCAACAGAAAATAATTAATAAAAAAGAACTATCAAGATGTTCCCACAATCATTCAAACCCTAGCCAACCATTAAATCAATAGAGGAATCATCATAGATCTCACAACCCTAGTTGTGGGTTTTAGTTTTACATGGAATAAAAAAAATAACAACAATTGAATCCATAACTCAAGGTAATTAAACTTACAAAATATGTGGTAAGAAGTTGATTCTCTAATAAATCCAAGAGGAATATCCCACAACTCAGTCAAAGAATTAAAAATTGAAATCAAAGTTAAGCGCCAAAACTACAGAGAAAAGTGACCAAGTCCCACCCTGCAATTCAAGGTGCAGATCCCTCCTTATATAATAAAACCCTAAATTATGCTTTAAATACTTCAGCCTAATTATGGAAACAAAATCACAGAGTGCGGTATTTTTCTCGGACAGGTGATGATATTTGTGACACCTTATCAGGAGTCTGACGACTTATCAGAAATGTCGTCAGCTCCTTCTTCAGTTTTGGCACTTCTTGTTTAAGGATGATGATTAAACCTAATGGCTTATCAGATATATGATGATATACCAGAAATATCGTCACTTTGGCACTCCAAATATAATTCTCGTCCTAATCCTGACGGCAATCCTGATGGCTTATCACACTTCTGACAGCTTAGCACATGATGTTGTCACTTAGTTCAGCTGAAGTCTATTTTCTATCTAGGTTGACGGCAACTCTAATAGCCTATCATAGGGCTGAATACTTATCAGAAATGTCGTCAGCCACATTTCCTGCTATTTGCACCAGAATTTATCTTTTTCACCTCCATTATTTTCGGTTCTCTTGCATCTTGACTTATTCTAAAAAATCAAGGATAACACAATCAAAAACGACAAAAGTTGATTAAGACCTTACAATTATTTAGAGTTAAAAGCCTCAAATTTGCTAGCATCTGCTCACACACCAACACCCTCAACTTAAAATAATTGTTTATCCTCAAGCAACCAAAACACAACTAAGAGGATACAAAGTACAATTGGCAGCTAATCACTCATATAATCTCAAAATATCATCACCTTCTCCAAGGTCAATCAATTCAATAGCAACTGTGTCTATTATTGGAAAATAATCATGTAACACACCGGAATCAAGATATGGCCAAATTCAGCAACAACAACCATGCATGTATCAATGTGCCCTCACAACAAAAAAATCCCTTCTTCACTCATTTCAGCAATCACATGTGTAGGTACAGGGACAATCAAAAGATTCTCACTCTCAGAATGAAGATCCAGTCAATGTATGCCAAATGCCATAGGCTTGCCCTTATATTCATTACCAAGGTTTTCAGACAGGTCAGTTAAGATTACTATAGGTCTTCTTCTGGCTTGTAATGTAGGCTAGGGGCTGGTATGATATTCAAGGAGATTTACAGTGCCTACGCCTCCTTGACACTACACTAACCTCTTGGGGTCTCACTTCTTAACCCCTTTTTTTCCTTTCTTGATTAAAGTACATTCAAGATGGGTGCGATCTTTTTGACAATCATTTCTTCTTTTTTCACAACTTTTCTTTTCTTCTTCTTTTTCCACCGCACCCACCTTTTTTTCTCTTTTTTGCTTTTATTCTACCTTTCTTCATACTTATTTTTCATCAGACACCCCTATGATAGCCACCATCAACTTAGGCTATTTACCTAAGTCAAAGTGCATAATGTCCAAGGAGGACCAGGGCCAAAATAGGTTCATTGTGATACAAATGGGAAGGTGATAGGTATAACAAAAAGAATAGGCATTCAGGTTCAAAGTCGGGATCAAGGGATATTATTCACACATGGAAGGTCATTTAGGCTAAAAGTGGACTAATATCAAAATGGCCTATGATCCTTTCGTAACTCCTATCCTACAACCTAGGCAAGACTAACCAGGCAAGTTCTAGATTCAATCATACAAAGGGAACTCAGTAAACCTCACGCACATATGGCACACAAGTATATCACACATTGCTACTTATCTGATCCATGTAATTGTTTAGCAATAATTATCATGTTGTTAGAACTAATGCCAAACTCAAGATGCACAGTGGTCACAAATAGATGTAATTCACGCTGTTACCAGATAGATAATTGGAGAGGTATTTATCATTCCAAGAAAAATCAACAAAAATATGTCAACTGCCCTAGATATTTATTTTTCCTCCAGTGAATCACAACACATCACAAAACAAACACAATACGCCTAAAGATGTTGGCTCTACTAAGAACAAGACTCCAGGGAAGAGTGGCATAACAACAAAACCCCCAAGAGGACATCAACACCCACAAGTAGTACCACCCTTAAGTTATAGTCATGCATTGTCCCCAATGTGTCAGACCAAACAAGAGAGTTAGAAACATACCTGTGGAACCATGGGTGCAAATATCTAATGTCAATCACATAATACGAATACAAAAAAACAAAATACCTTGGGTTACCTCGCAAGAAGCGCCTAATTTAGTGTCACGGCACGACTAGGTTATCTTGACTACATAGAATTCATTAAGATACCTTAAAAGTGCTTCATAGTTTATCCCACCACTTAGACGATTTGAATTTAACCCCCAACTTAGAGTCCATCTTCTTGCCTCTATCATAGGGGGTTGTACAAAAATTAAGAAGTCGAGTAATGGATTGAGCATGGTAAACCACTCGACCTTAAAGTGAGGTGTGTTTTCATGTTGCTTGTCTAATGTAAAATCAAGAATATAGGATTCTTGTTCCTCATCTTCATACTCTTCTACTATTTTAAATGATTCCAAGACAAGATATCATCTAAACATAATGTAGAAAAATGCTTCGAGTGAGGCCCAACTAATTCTACTTCAATATTTACACTATCTACTACACACTCACTTTTTTTCACCTTGTTAATATCAGTCTCAAGATCAAGATGACAATCGAGTTGTTGTGATTCTTGAGTTTTCTCCTCAAATTGGCTAATGTCCCCGCCATATTCTTCTTTGTTTAGCCACTATAAACATGGTCGAACTGGTAATTCTTTTAGCTTTGCCCACAGCTGTTCTTGATTCTCTAAGATTTATTTCATCAATGTGTTTGCTTGAATCATGACTGCAAACATATCTTCAGTATGATCACTTTGACCACAAGCCAAACACCAAGTTACAGTAAGTAGGACAGTATCTACATCATATTGTGAAGGTCCCATCCATGCACTTCCAAGTAAATCTGGACATCAAGCCTTAAAATATGGTCCCCCACAATAATAACAAGAATCATCACAAGAATCTTCATCACTAAAACAACCATCTAACCAGGTTGACATCTCAAGAAAGGTGTGAGAAAAATAAAAATAAAATAAAATAAAATAAATAAATAAATAAATAATAACTAATCAAATATTTACAAGTTTGAATTCAAGCAAGTAAACTAAAATTCCAAAACAACACAAAATGCCAAATTGTTCTCCGACAATGGCGTCATGTTTTATAACGCTCAACTTACACGTCAATTAGTGCAAGGCGGTCGTCGTCAATATATTTACCCAACTTTAGAGTCGGGGTCGAATCCACAGGGAACAATGTGAGTGGTGATTAAACTAATTTGAAACTATAGCTATAAGTTAAATTCAGACAGATTACATAAAAAGATAAAATGGGGATAATTAGACAATCGTTAAGTGTTCAACTTGTTTCAGAACTCAAAACTATGATTTCAACGGTTCAAATCAATGATAAAGAGAAACTAGGGTTGTGATAACTATGATTATTAATCCTCCATTGAATAATAACTGTAGTACTAGGTACTCATGACTTGTGGGAAATACCAAATTACCAATTTTGACAGTTCATCTAAGTGTTTCTCAACCTACCTAGATGTTTGGCTTCCTAATTCTCTCGAACTTAGGAAACCCTCCTATTCATACTGATTTTATCTTAAGTTGGTCAATCTTGTTATAGCATTAACCATTAGATGGGAGCTTAACCTTCCCATATCCTTGTTGATAATTCACTACCTTTCGTTTATTTCTCAGTTCGAGCAAATCAACATAAGGTGAGATCTATTGTTTGCAACCAACAGAAAATAATTAATAAAAAAGAATTATCAAGATGTTCCCACTATCATTCAAACCCTAGCCAACTATTAAATCAATGGAGGAATCATCATAGATCCCATAATCCTAGTTGTGGGTTTTAGTTCCACATGGAATAAAAAAATAATAACAGTTGAATCCATAACTCAAGGTAATTAAACTTACAAAATATGTAGTCAGAAGTTGATTCTCTAATATATCCAAGAGAAATATCCGACAACTCAGTCAAAGACTTGAAAATTGAAATCAAAGTTAAGAGCCAAAACTACAGAGAAAAGTGACCAAGTCCCACCCTACAGTTCAAGGTGTAGATCCCGCCTTATATAAGAAAACCCTAAATTATGCTTTCAATACTTCAGCCTAATTATGGAAACAAAATCATAGAGTGCAGTATTTTTCTCGGACAGGTGATGACATTTGTGACGCCTTATCAAGAGTCTGACGACTTATCAGAAATATCGTCAGCTCCTTCTTCAGTTTTAGCACTTCCTGTTTAAGGATGATGATGAAACCTAATGGCTTATCAAATATGTAATGATATGTCACAAATATCGTCACTTTGTTACTCCAAATCTGATTCTCAGCCTAAGCCCGATGGTAATCCTGATGGATTATCACACTTCAAATGGTTTATCACATGATGTTGTCACTTAGTTCAGCTGAAGTCTATTTTTTGTCTTGGTTGATGGAAACTCTGATAGCCTATCACAGGGCTGATGACTTATCATAGGCTTGCCCTTATATTCATTACCAAGGTTTTTAGACAGGTCAGTTAGGATCACTATAGGTCTTCTTCTGGCTTGTAATGTAGGCTAGGGGCTGGTATGATATTTAAGGGCATTTAGAGTAACTACGCCTCCTTAACAATACACTAACCTCTTGAGGTCTCACTTCCTAACCTTTTTTTCCTTTCTTGATTAAAGAACATTCAAGATAGGTACAGTCTTTTCGACAATCATTTCTTTTTTTTTCACAACCTTTCTTTTCTTCTTCTTTTTCCACCGCACCCACCTTTTTTTTCTTTACTTTACCTTTGTTCTACCTTTTTTCATACTCATTTTTCATCAGCACCCCTATTATAGCCACCCTCAACTTAGGCTATTTGCCTAAGTCAAAGTACATAATGTCCAAGGAGGACCAGGGCCAAAATAGGTTCATTGTGATACAAATGGGAAGGTGATAGGTATAAGAAAAAGAATAGGCATTCAGGGACAAAATCGGGATCAAGGGATATCATTCACACATGGAAGGTCATTTAGGCTAAAAGTGGACTAATATCAAAATGGCCTATGATCCTTTCGTAACTCCTATGCTACAACCTAGGCAAGACTAACCAGGCAAGTTTTAGATTCAATCATACAAAGAAAACTCAGTACATCTCACACACACATGGCACGCAAGTATATCACACATTGTTACATATCCGGTTCATGCAATTATTTAGCAATGATTATCATGTCGCTACAACTAATGCCAAAATCAAGATGCACAGTGGTCATAAATAGATGTAATTCACACAGTTAGCAGATAGATAATTGGAGAGATATTTATCATTCCAAGAAAAATTTAAAAAAAATGTCAAATTCCCTAGATACTTATTTTTCCTCTAGTTAACCAAAATATATCACAAAATAAACACAATATGCTTAAACATGCCGGCTGTACGAGGAACAAGACTCCAGGGAAAAGAGGTACGACAACAAAACCCCCAAGAGGACATCAACACCCACAAGTAATACCACCCTCAACTTATAATTATGTATCGTCCCCAATGCATCAAACCAAACAAGAGAGTTAGAAACATACCTGTGGCATCATGGGTGCAAAAATCTGATGTCAATCACATAATATGAATACAAATAATAAAATACCTTGGGTTGCCTCCCAAGAAGTGCCTAATTTAGTGCCAGGCACGACTAGGTTATCTTGACTACTCAGATTTCATCAAGATACCTTAAAAGTGCTTCATTGTTTATCTCTACACTTAAACGATTTGAATTTTACCCCAAACTTAGAGTTTATCTTCTTTCTTCGATCATAGGAGGTGGTACAAAAATTAAGAAGTCGAGTAATGGATTGAGCATGGTAAACCACTCGACCTTAAAGTGAGATATTTTTTTATATTGCTTGTCTAATGTAAAATCAAGAATATAGGATTCTTGTTCCTCATCTTCACACTCTTCTACTATTTTAAATGATTCCACAGACAAGATATCATCTAAACATAATGTAGAAAGATGCTTTGAGTGAGGCCCAATTAATTCTACTTCAAAATTTACACTTTTACTACACACTCACTTTTTTCCATCTTCTCAATATTAGTCTTAAGATTAAGATGATAATCGAGTGGTTGTGATTTTTGAGTTTTCTCCTCAAATTGGATAATGTTCCCATCATATTCTTCTTTGTTTAGCCACTGTAAACATGGTGGGAATTGTAACTCTTTTAGCTTTGTCCACAGTTGTTCTTGATTATCTAAGATTCGTTTCATCAATTTGTTCGCTTGAATCGTGACAGCGCACATATCTTCAATATGATCACTTTGACCACAAAACAAACACCAAGTTACAGTAAGTAGGACAGTATCCACATTATATTGTGAAGGTTTCATCCATGCACTTCCAGGTAAATCTGAACATCAAGCCTCAAAATATGGTCCCCCACAATAATAACAAGAATCATCACAAGAATCGTCATCACTCAAAAAACCATCTATCCAGGCAGACATCTCAAGAAAGGTGTGAAAAAAAACAAAAATAAAATAAAATAAATAAATAAATAAAAAATAAACTAAATAAATATTTACAAGTTTGAATTTAAGCAAGTAAACTAAAATTCTAAACCAACTCAAAATGCCAAATTGTTCCCCGACAACGACTCCATTTTTTATAATGCTCAACTTACACGTCAATTTAGTATAAGACGGTCGTCGTCAATATATTTACCCAACTTTGGAGTTGGGGTCGAATCCATAGGGAACAATGTGAGTGGTGATTAAACTAATTTAAAACTATAGCTACAAGTTAAATTCAGACAGATGACACGAAAAGATAAAATGGGGATAATTAGACAATGATTAAGTGTTCAACTTATTTAAGAACTCAAAACTAAGATTTCAACGGTTCAAATCAATGATAGAGAGAAACTAGGGTTGTGATCACTATGACTATTAATCCTCCATTGAATAATAAATATAGTACTGGGTTCTCATGACTTGTAGGAAACACCAAATTATCAATTTCGATAATTCATCTAAGTATTTATCAACCTACCTAGATGTTTGGCTTCCTACTTCTCTCGAACTTAAGAAACCCTCCTATTCGTACTAATTTTATCTCAAGTTGGTCAATCTTGTTACAACATTAACCATTAGATGGGAGCTTAACCTTCCCAAAGCCTTATTGATAATTCACTACCTTTCATTTATTTCTCAGTTCGAGCAAATCAACATAAGGTGAGATCTATTGTTTGCAACCAATAGAAAATAATTAATACAAAAGAATTATCAAGATGTTCCCACAATCATTCAAACCCTATCCAACTATTAAATAAATGGAGGAATCATCATAGATCCCATAATCCTAGTTATGGGTTTTAGTTCCACATGGAATAAAAAAAAATAATAACAGTTGAATCCATAACTCAAGGTAATTAAACTTAAAAAATATGTAGTCAGAACTTGATTCTCTAATATATCCAAGAGAAATATCCGACAACTCAGTCAAAGAATTGAAATAAGAGCCAAAACTACAGAGAAAAGTGACCAAGTCCCACCCCGCAGTTCAAGGTGCAGATCCCTCCTTATGTAAGAAAACCCTAAATTATGCTTTAAATACTTCAGCCTAATTATGGAAAAAAAATCACAGAGTGCAGTATTTTTCTCGGACAGGTGACAACATTTGTGATACCTTATCAGGAGTCTGACGACTTATCAGAAATGTCGTCAGCTCCTTCTTCAGTTTTGGCACTTCCTGTTTAAGTCTGATGATGAAACCTAACGGTTTATCAGATTTGTGATAACATATATGAAATATTGTCACTTTTTCACTCCAAATCTGATTCTTGGCCTAAGCTGACGGCAATCCTGATGGCTTATCACACTTCTAACGGCTTATCACACGATGTTGTCACTTAGTTCAGCTGAAGTCTATTTTATGTCTAGGTTGACGGCAACTCTGATAGCCTATCACAGGGCTGACGACTTATCAGAAATGTCGTCAGCCACACTTTCCTGCTATTTGCATTAGAATTCATCCTTTTTACCTCCATTATTTTGGGTTCTCTTGCATCCTGACTTATGCTGCAAAATCAAGGATAACACAATCAAAAATGACAAAAGTTGCTTAAGACCTTGCAATTATTTAGAGTTAAAAGCCTCAAATGTGTTAGCATCTGCTCACACATCAACAGGCATCATCAAGGTGGTTTTAATTCTCGGGCACAGGTTGCCTAATCTCAAGCAAGCATAGGTCAGTCAGTTTCTTCATGTCCTCCTTGTCGATTCTGTAGTCATCCTCATCGGGGTTATTGCAATGAAGGAAGGAACAAATACCTCAAGTATGGACAGACAGGCCATCGGCTCAGGGATTATCCGATCAATAAGGTTGACAGGTGGCGAATAAGATTCATGTGGCTTCATCTTCTAATCCTGCACCTGGTGGTGTGGCATCTGCTTCTGTTACTGCTCCTGGTTCTAGTGTAGGTCGGAACAATTTATATGTTTTAGCATGCCGACAGGAATTTGAGGCATCACCTGATGTTGTTACTGGTACGTTACAATTTTTCTCTCATGACGTATATTGTTTGCTTGATCCGGGGTCCACTCTATCTTATGTGACTCCATATGTGGTTGTATCTTTTGGTGTTAATTCAAAAGTTATTTCGGATCCTTTTTCTGTTTCTACCCTGGTAGGTGACTCTGTTATGGTTAAGAGAATCTATAGGGATGTATGGTATATGTTGGTAGCAAGAAGATTATTTATCGTTAATTAATAAACACATGATGATTATTTATGAGATGCAACATTAATTTACACTATTCACTTAACGCTTAAAGTATATTACAAATTTTTCCTATACATAAACTAAAATTTATATCTCACTTTGCACTAGCCAATCTATTATGTATCTCGATTAAATATGTTCACAAATTTTGTCTGATACATAAATTAAACTACGTATCTCAGTATTTTCTTGTCAGTATAATATGTATATAGATCAAATTTGTTCGTAAATAGATATATCTCAGCAATTGTAAATTTTGTATCTCTGCCTCAAGAATATGCAAAGCGTGAGATACATAATTTATAAACTAACAACAACGTCATCTGTATCTCAAATTGAAAATATTTTTTTATTTCCGCTGAAATATAACAACAACAGATACATACCCTTGTTTGTTGGATTTTTTGAATTTGAAATTGAAAGAATGACCAATGACACACTTTTCTTAGCCACTATGTATAGCTTCACCATATCATTACAGATCAACAATGAAGATGAATTTTCTTCAACAATATATCGAGTTTTAACAATATAGCTTTACCATCATATCATTACATGTTCTTCGATTACAATGTCTCAATCTTATATTTTCGTATTTGACACCAGTAATACAAACACTGAAATTCCGTAACAACACCAATATATTCATTGAGAATTGTTGAGGAAAAAAAAAAGAGCACCGAGAAATTTGAAACTTTGAAAAAAATCACAGAAAAAATAAAGAAAATAGGAGAATATTGATTTTAAAATTTGAATAGGGAGAAGAATATTATGAAAATATGCATTATTTAACAAATTACGCTTTTTATGAACTTTTTACTGATAATTAGAAGATATGAATAGTAATTTACTCCTTTATTATGTTAATTTATGTTACTTACCTTAATTAACGCGCATTAACTGTTTTATGGGATTTATCACCAGTTATGTATCTCTTGCAATTAGATGTATCGAAAAATTAAAAAAAAAATAGAATTTGATGAAATTTTGATAAAAGTTAGAACAGAGCGTAATTAGGAATAAATTACTTTAGATCTGTGTAAAAAGGTTACAATATCCAGTTTAAAGAAAAGGTATAAACAAATTTATATTAATTAATGAGTAATTGAGTTCTAAATATTTCTTAAAAATTATAGCTGAATTTTCTTTTTTCCTAATGTTGATTCCAGTAAGTCAACTTTTTTTCTTTTCAAGTATAACCCCTCTCATGAATCTATATGAAAGAGACTAGAATTTATTTGTTATAATTTTGTTTTTTAAGTCTTAGTTTAATGACTTGCATAGTCTTTTTGTTCTTTTAAATTCATTTTACAAGTTTGAATCTTCTCATAGCTTTATTATATTGCTTATGACTTGGGTTATCCGATTTCTGCGATCGAGGATTCGGGAGAGAATGAAAAGTTTTTAAGATTTGAAATTTGAGATGTGTGCCCAAAGTCTATAGTCTAGGATAACAATCTCAAATTCAAAATTGGACAGTCTTTTGGGGGTTCAATGGTCAAGGGCCTAAAATGTTATTCAACTATATAAAATGATGCAAAAACACCTTTTATCTACCTATTAAGCCTAAAATGTCTTTTCCGTATACCCATTGGGCCTAAAATATCTTTCTCACATACCTATTTGGTCTAAAATGAGCTTCTCGTCTACTTATTGGGTCTATTTTGCTTTTTTATTTAGGCAAATTACATTAAAAAGTCATCCTTAAAATTTAATTACATAAATAATAGTATTTTTTCAATATTACAAAAAAAAAAAATTAACATATATAATAATTTAAAAGATCAGAAAAAATAATTATAATTCCTAATGTAATGCAATAACTAATTATCAATTCACCTTAATTTATAAGATTTATATTTTTAATAGGTTGATGATTTTTGATAATTAGTTATTGCATATAGGTAGATGTGGTTGGTACTAGTCTCGGGATATTTGTGAGTGATTTGGGCCTTGGATTGAATTTTTGAGATTCAAGGAAGCTTAGAGTTAATCACAGTCAACATTTAATCTAGATAATATCGGATGGATGAGTTGATAGTTTCAATAGGTTCGAAATATATTTTATGATCGATTTGTATTGTTGGTTTGCGTCTAAAGGGTCTCGAATGAGTTTTGGGTGTTAGTACAGAGTGTGGTATTTTGACGTCGTTGAACTTTAATGGTACCACTTGAAGCAAATGAGCTCCAAATAGTGTTTTGATTGAACCATAAGATCAGTATCAAGATTTCGTGCAAAAGAATCATTGCATTTCAAGTTTTTGCGAAGGAGATATCACTATTTAACGCGGATACTTATTATTGATGCCGCCAGGATCACGATCGCGATTGTGAGGCTTTAGTCGCAAACACAAAGAGTTTCCATTGAAGGCTTCACAAATACGGACCTTTGTCGTGAACGCAAAGAGTCGCCACCAAAAGTCCGAGCATTTTAATATAAAAATACAAATTTCAGGAATTTAGTATTTTCACATTATGGAGGCTCGGAGATCTTAATTGAGGCGATTATCTATGCATTTTTATTGTAAGAATGTTGGATACAAGACTATCTTTATTTGGTTTATGTTCTAATAATACCCATCATGTTTTCACATTTAGATTTTAAAAATTAAGATTTTAAGCTCCGGAGATAAGAAATTGAAAATCATTGGTTTGAGGATCATTTTGTTATTGATTTAGGCCACCCACTTGGATATAATCACAGCCTAAAGTAAGATGATGCTGAGTGGAGCTTCTGTCAGTGATCACTTTTAACAAAAAAAAAGGAGGAAAAATGATCAGTTTTCATCATGAATCATACACGAAATTGCTGAGACATTTGAATTTTAGGAGGATCCTATTATCCCTGGACAAATTAAAATCATATCTTTGGCAACCTTAGTGCCTATGTGGCACATCAGTGAATCAACACACTGAAGGTTCACGAAAGCACACGTATGTGCCACGTAGGCACTAAGATTGCCAAAAATACGGTTTTAATTAGTTCAGGACTAATAGGACCCTCCTAAAATTCGGGTGTGTCTCAACAATTTTGTGTATACTTTAGGGTGGAAACAATGCATTTTCTAAAAAAGAAAATTACAACAATTTAAGGACTGTTGTAAATAAATATTTTGAAATATGCTAAAATGAAAGAGGAGAGGAGAGAGATCTATATAAGAAAAGATTTTATTTCTTCTTCTTCTTCTTCTTGGTGTGTTTAACAATGTAACATACCATGTCTTTTATAGGCAAGAGTAGGTGTAAAAAGTTTAGTATGTGAAAATACATTTACAAAAGATGTCTTCTCTACACGATATAATACTATGTGTAATAGGTGTAGTATGTGAAGTATGAGTATTATGTGAACATCCACAAATAACTTATTTACAACATTCTCCCTTCGATGTTCATGTAAAAGAAAAATTTTAAAAGAAATAAGATGTACATAGCAGTATGTAATACGTCTTGTTTGCTATCTCATTAAAAACCTTACCAGAAAAATCTATTGGGACAAAACCTTGGTGAAGGGAACAAGATTGCAACGCGTATTTATTCCCCCTGATAAAAACATCACTTAATATCTAGGAGACAACACATTCCAATCTTGTATCTCAACTTCTCAAAGGTTGATGTTGGCAATGCTTTAGTGAACATATCTACGAGGTTATCGCTTGAACGAACTTGGTGAACATCTATTTCACCCCTCTTTTGAAGATCATGAGTAAAGAATAATTTTGGTGAAATGTGTTTTGTTTTGTCTCCTTTGATGTATCCTCCTCTTAATTGACCTATATATGCGGTGTTGTCTTCATATAATATTGTTGGAATATTCTTCTTCAAAGTAAGGCCACATATTTCCTTAATGTGTTGAGTTATTGACCTCAACCAGACACATTCTCGACTTGCTTAATGAATGGCTATTATCTCTGCATGATTTGAAGATGTAGCAATCATGGTTTGTTTTGTTGAACGCCATGATATAGTTGTACCTCTACATGTAAACAAATAACCTATCTGAGATCGACCTTTATGTGGGTCAGATAAATATCCTACATCTGCATAATCAATTAATTGTGAATCGGACTTATTTGAATAAAATAGTCACATATCAATAGTTCCTCGGAGGTATCTGAATATATATTTAATACCATTTCAATGTCTTCGTGTCGGGGAAGAACTAAATCTTGCTAATAAATTTACAGCAAAAGATATATCTGATCGTGAATTACTAGTAAGATACATTAATGTCCCGATTGCAATAAGATATGGTACCTCAGCACCAACAAGTTCTTCATTATTTTCATAAGGTCGTGGATCTTTATTAGTATCAAGTGATCTAACAACCATTGGGGTACTCAATGAATGTGCTTTATCCATATAAAATCTCTTTAAAAAATTTTCAGTCTATGTGGATTGATGGACAAATATTTCATTTGTAAAATGTTTAATTTGTAGACTAAGACAAAATTTTGTCTTTCCAAGGTCTTTCATTTCAATTTCATTTTTCAAACATTCTATTGTATTTGGAAGCTCTTCAGGAGTTCCAATGATATTCAAATCATCAACATATACAACTATTATGATAAATTCAGATCTAGACCATTTAATAAAGACACAAGGACAGATTGGGTCATTTTTATACCCTTCTTTAAATAGGTATTCGCTAAGACGATTATCCCACATGTGTCCTGATTGTAATAATCCATATAAGGATTTCTGAATCTTGATTGAATAATTTTCTCGAGAATTTTTATACGCATCGGGCATTTTGAATCCTTCAGGAATTTTTATATAAACATCACTGTCTAATGAGTCATATAAGTAGGCTATGACAACGTCTAAAAGATGCATATCAAGTTTTTCGTGAATTGCCAAATTAATAAGATACCTGAAGGTGATTGCATCCACCACCGGAGAATATATCTCCATATAATCATTGTCAGGTCTTTACAAAAATCCTTGTGCCACAAGTCGTGCTTTATATCTTACGAATTCATTTTTCTCATTTTGTTTTCGCACAAAAACCCATTTGTACCCCACTGGCTTTATACCTTTAGGTGTTTGGACTATAGGTTCAAAAACTTTGTGTTTTTCAAGTGAAGCCAATTCAATTTTGATTTCATCTTTCCATTTTGGCCAATCATTTCTCGGTCTACATTCTTCGACAGATTTTAGTTCAAGATCCTCATCTTGTAGAATTATTTCATTAGCAATATTATAAGCAAAAATATAATCGACAATTACATTATTTCGATTCCATATATTTCTTGATGAGACATAACTGAATGAAATCTCTTTATTTTTATTATTTTCAGGTACCTTAACCTTTTCTAAGGTTTCATCAATTGTTATCTCTTGTTGCTCTTCATTAGTAGCTACCTCCATATTATGATTATTTTGATCATTTGCTCATCTTCTTTTTCGAGGATTTTTATCTTTAGAAATGATTGGTCTACCATGTTTTAAGTGTGGTTTAGACTCATTTGCATTACTCAATTGTCCTATCGTGACATCAACTCGAATAGGAGCATTAGCAGCTGGAATGTGAGATTTTGTAATTCTTGATAGGTCAGAGAATGCATCTGGCAGTTGATTTGCAAATGAATTATCCTTTGAACTTCTAGTTCACATTTATTTATAAGAGGATCTAAGTGAGATAATGATAATGCATTCCAGTCTATCTCCTTTTCTAACCGCTTATTTTCTCCCCCTAGTGTTGGATATATTGTTTTATCAAAATTAAAATCATTATATATTATCGTAAATAAATCTCCAGTCATAGGTTTCAAATATTTTATAATAGAAGGAGATTCATACCCAACATATATTCCCAATCTTCTTTGAGGACCCATTTTTGTGCATTGTGGTAGAGCAATTGTAACATATATGACACATTTAAAAACTCTTAGATGGAAAATATTTGGCTCTTGACCAAAAATTAATTGTAATAGGGAGACTTTATGATAACTTATGGGACTTATCCGCATAAGAGCTGCTGCATCTAAAATAGCATGACCCCATATCGAAATAGGAAGTTTTATTCTCATAAGCATTGGTCTAGCAATTAATTGGAGGTGTTTAATCAATGATTGTTCTAGACCATTTTGAGTATGAACATGGAAAACCGGATGTTCAACTGTTATTCCAGTTGATATACAATAATAATTAAAAGCCTGAGATGTAAATTCACTCGCATTATCAAGACAAATTGTCTTTATTGTATAATCTGGAAATTGTGCTCTTAACTTTATTATTTGAGCAAGTAATCTTGCAAATGCCAGATTACAAGTTGATACTAGACACACATGTGACAATCTTGTATATGCATCTATTAAAACCATATAATACTTAAATGGTCCACATGGAGGGTGAATGGGCCCACATATATCACCCTGTATACGTTCCAGAAATACAGGGGATTCAATTCCCACTTTTATTATTGATGGCCTAGTAATTAATTTGCCTTGAGAATATGCAACACAAGAGAATTCTTTAAATTGAAGAATCTTCTGGTTCTTCAATGAGTATCCATATGAATTCTCAATTATTTTGCGTATCATAGTAGAATTGGGATGGCCCAACCGATCATGCCAAATAATAAAACTGTTTGAATCAGCAAACTTTTGATTTACTATGGCATGTGTTTCAACAGTGCTAATACTTGTGTAGTATAAGCTGGAAGAAAGAGCGGGTAATGTTTCAAGTATATATTTATTATTTGACATTATTTTAGTAATATAAAGATATTCAATTTTTCCATCATTTGTAGTCTCAATATGATAGCCATTTTGGCGAATTTCTTTGAAACTTAATAAGTTTCTTTGAGACTTACTACAATATAATGCTTCATCAATCATCAAATTTGTTCCTCCAGAAAGTAATAAGTTAGCTTTTTCGGAGCCTTCAATTAATCTTGTACTACCACATATAGTATTAACATTGGCTTCTTTCATCACCAAATAAGAGAAATATTTCTTATCTTTTAGAATAGTATGTGTGGTAGCACTATCTATAAGACATATATCATCGTAACTTATTTTGAATCCAATTGATGATTGGGGAATTTCCATATTCTTCAAATAAAAAAAACATATTATAAGAAATTTGAAAAACTAACATAAGAAATGTAGAAATTAGAAATACATGGTACTTTAATAAAACAGAAAAACATAATTGCAAACAAAAGAAAATAATAACTTTCTTTATAATTTATTCTCAACTAAGGTGATCAGTTCTTCAATCAATGTCCTCATAGAAATCTTCAGATTTCAAATGGGTAATATCTGAGAGACACTTAAAGTCATCATCATTGTAAGCAAGATTTGCCTCAACATCATCATATGTATTTGATGGATCTTCTTCATCATCATCACCTCGAACGGTGAAGTGTACTTCCACGTCATTTTCCTTTTTTTAAGGGAAGGTTGACAAAGTTTGACAAAATGATCAGGCGTACGACAAACACGTGCCCAATGACCTTTCATACTACATCGGTGACAAATATTAACTTTACCCTTTGAAGGATTATTTTGAGAACCTTTATTATTTTCTTATTTATTTCTACCTTTATGATGATAATTATTTCATCCTCTGCCTCGTCCTCTCCCAAATCCACGACCATGGCCTCGACCATGACCGCGATAATAATTTTGCCTTATTTTAGGCTTACCATGTACTACTACAACATTCGCTTCAGGGAATGGAGCAGATCCAGTGGGACGAGCTTCATGATTTTTTATTAACAAAGTATTATTCTGCTCTGTCACAAGTAGGCATGTAATTAATTCTGAACATTTCTTAAATCCCTTTCACAATATTGTTGTTTTAGCAATACATTAGAAGCATGAAAAATGAAAAAAAAATTCTCTAGTAAGTCCTCATCAGTGATGGGTTTTCCGCATAATCTTACTATTGAACTTACTTTATGAATAGCAGAATTATACTCAACCACAGTTTTATAATCTTGAAACCAAAGGTGAATCCAATCATATTTAGCTTTTGATAATATCGTCAATTTTAGGTGGTGATAGCGGTCCTTCAAGTTGGTCCACAATTCGAATGGATCTTTCACAGTTAAATATTCACTTTTTAATCCTTAGTGGAGGTGATGACGAAGAAAAATCCTCCGAGAAAGACAAACTTTCAACAAGCTTCAAGTATTCAACAGGCACAGCAAATCCAGCTTGAAGCCGTTCGGAGAACATCCGAGATATATGTTCTGTTATGTGTTCATCATACTAACCGATGACTCCGTAAGAACTCCTAAGGTTGTTCTGGTACATATGCTGCCAGTACTATACTACCGTAGAGTTCAAGTCTTATGCCTTCAGGAATCATGATCGAATCCAACCAACTCCAAAGAGATTCATGTTATACTGGATTCAATGCTCTAAAGATTCCTGCAATGCAACGATCTTCATGTTGTATCACCTGGTAGGAATCACAGGCCATGAAGTCCAAGCCAAGTCAAAAATTTTACTACTTTGGAAAATTTCCGATGTAATTCTCTATCTTGACGATGAATAATGTGAAGAACAGTGCTTCACTCCCAAGTGAAGAAAATGTATTCCAATAAGAAAATACTATACCAATAGTGTAGTCTGACGAATACCAACAAAATATCAGCCACCGCATGAGTTCAAAATTGATGAAACCGAAAGCATACGGATAAGGAACCAGCCTCAGGAATGCAATGACTCATCTAATTGAAAGAGTTACTTCACTAGATTGATGAAGAGAAGCTTGGAAGGCCAAGAAAGCCTCAGGCAGAAGCACGAAGTAGATTGGTGGATGGAAGAAGGATACACGACCTCACCACCACCGGCTCCATCCAACATCGATTATTGAGAGATGGAATAAGATAACATGTGTAAGAAAGTTACCTTCTCTAGTGGGGTACTCTTTCTAGTGGGTTACCCTCTCCAGTAGGTTACCATTTCCAATGGGTTACCCTCCTCTCCAAGGAAACCCTGTTAGATGAGTTACCCTCGTCAGTGGGTTACCCTTTTCAATGGGTTACCCTCATCTCCAAGGAAATCCCTTCTCAGTGGTTTACCCTTTCAGATGGGTTTCTTCAAGCTGCTGACTCAGCTACTTTAAAGACAAGGAGCTTATCCACTTACTTGCAAGATGCCTGTGAAGCTACTGATGCACCTGCTTACAAGCTGTTGACTCACCTGCTTGCACATGCTGTCACGTGCCAACAACATAGTGTGTTTTATTTTTATTTGCCCCCCCCCCATATCTTAGTAGGGCCCAGTGTGAATAAAGATAAGGCCTATCCAATCATAAAAGATAATGTTTATCCCTTCTAAAAGGATAAGACTTATCCTTACTAACGGATAATGCCTATCCCTTAGCTCTTAGGAGAGGAATTGTAATATTTTATTTCAAGTTTATCCATAGCTTAGCTTAGCTAGTAAACTTCCTTCCTCTATAAAAGGAAGCCTAGATCATTTTCTTCACCTATCATTTTCTCTACCTAGAAACCTCTTATATAGTTTCTCTCTATTATCAATAAAAATGTTTGTTGGCTAAACTCTCTTGCTCTTGCTTTCTCTCTTCCAAAGGGATGGGTACATAGATTATCTAGATCGGAGTAGGGGGTAAACAAATACTACAGCGAAGTGCTAGCTTGTTGCGACATCAACAATGGCACCCCGAAGTTACTTTCCATGTTTATGAAATGAAATTAGCTTTGTCCACGCGATATAGATGCCTAAGTACTTTCCATGAATAATGAAGTTGGCTTTTTCAACACGACATAGATGTCTAAGTCCTTTCCATGTATATGAAACGAAATTGGCTTAAACCATGCCATATCTTTTCGAAAAGATTCAATGTCTATAAAAAAAAACACGCAGATCTGGGGTCTGCCTTAGTGCACATATTGTTCTACATCTGTTTTGAGGGAAACAGGACAGGGAGAGCTGCCATAAGACCCATTTTAGGAAAATACAAAAAAATCTTGTACTAAGGAGACAAAGGATCTCATGTGTTCTAAGATAGGCTTGTGGGTTGTGAAGGCTTTGTTGCTGAGGCAAACCATCCTTGATGTTTAGCTTGCAGTTCTAAAGCCATGACATCCCGTTAAGGGTTGTGAAGGCTTTTTAGCTAAAAGCAAACCGTTTATACAGATGTGTATCTCAGTCGTAAGAAAGATATGGTGTGTAGATTAAAAGCTTTGATTTCATATGTCATGTCATCTATATGGACATGAATTGCCTGTCATGCTGGAAAGGTTAGTCTCTGTGTCTGTGGTATCGATAAAATCTTTGACTTGTTAAGGTATACTGTCTCTATGGTGTTGAAACCCATTGGAAATTTGGGCCTCTGTTTCTATGGTGTTTGATGAAAGCTTTGATTTAATATGGTGTGCCTCCTAAATGGTCTTGAAACCGCCTTTCATGTTGGAAAGTGTGTGCCGCCTACATGGTTGTGAAACCGCCTTTCATGTTGGAAAGTTTGGGGTCTATGTCCTAGCATCTGGCCGATCTCATCGGCAGCCTTTCAAGCCCCCTGCCTCCCCGTCTATTTCATATCAGATAAAATCCCCACTCCCGAAGGGCGGGAGGAAGCAGGAGTTTGCATCCACCTTATCTGATTGCAAACACGTAAGCCAGCGTTACATTTTTATTTTCTTTTGTTTTTACTTTTCCCTTGTTTAGTCATAGTTTCATTTGCATGTCAGACTCAGTGTTTACAAACTACTAAAGTATGTGTCTTGTACATAATTGAGTCATAGTTTGTTTCCATAGAACTTTAGAACAAACACATCGAGTCTTCATAGTTCAATAAAATACAAAAATATGTCTACCACGGAGTCCCTGTCCAGTTCATGTAATCCTTTTGTCAAGGTAAACATGGCTACCAGTTCTAGTGATACATTGTCATGTAAACTTGACTATATATATGAAGCATAGGTGTTACCATCCCAATAACAGATGTGTACCACACCTTTACAAAATCCCTATTCAGCTATTGCGAAAAAGGTATGCAATCCTAGGATGATGATTCACTCCATGGTCCAACAAAAAATGCAAAGAGTTAAGGAATATGTTGCTACAACTCCACTTGTTCAGCACCCTATTCTGGTAACTCAAGAAGTACAGTTCATATCACTACAGATCCCAGAGAACTTTCTGCAGCAATGCGCAAGTCTTGGATTTACTCCTCCATATTGTTGTTGTGCGAATTGGGTTGACATATCAGGGGAGAAAAGGCCGGCCAGTTGTGGTGAATCTTTCTATTCTTGATACGAGAATCAATAAGTACCAACATGCGAACTTGAGTACATCGGAGATAATTCTAGACGATAATGGTACAGTCTTTGTCACCATTTTCCCTGACTTCAACATACAGTTAGCTGATCCACAACTAAAGAAGGCTTTAAAAATCTACGTCCAGATTCTCGATACTCGGCAGGACAGAGATGTCAGTCAGGCAACTCTCCACTGTCAGATAGCCTTGAGTGTTCAAAACCATAACATGAACCTACTTCCTTCAAGTGGCAGGAACTATCTGTTCTTGACCATCATTGATAGAACCACAAAGTGTACCAAAATCCCGAAAAAAACATATCTATGGATGAATTGGTTAACATTATCCCAACTTCATGGGTTACTAAATATGAAAAGTTGAGAGCCCATCCTCAACCTCTCATCCTCACTGATGATTCCGACCGCCACTATCTCAAAAGGTCACCCAACACCACCTTCTTCATCCCTATGTACAACCCAAATGATGATTTTTTAGATGTAAAAGACTTGGATACCATCCTAAAGTTCCTTACTGTCTATATGAGATAGCATGATTGGATAAAGAACTTCAATCATGAGGGTCGTAGTCTGATGTGGTGTAAATTCCCTTTCTCAGGACATTACCCATGAAAGACTGATTGTGACTATCGAATCTGTAGAAGAAAACTTGTTGAGGCTACTCGACCTGAGATGCTTATGATGCCCCTGTCTACATCCAGTCACACAGATGCTTACCTATCAAACCATCAATCTGAAAAGGATAACCAAATCAAAGATCTAATATCGTTGTATGTTATCCGATCAGAGAATGCTTCAACTGCCTCTCAACACGCCATACTTATCAGAACACTAGAAAGCAGGTTGCGAACTATACAGTCTGAAAAATGCCCGATAGGAGCCTTAATACTATGGTTTCTTGACTAGCAATGGAAGGAAATGGCCTCATTAAAAGAATAGATCCATCTCTTGAAATATGATCATGCCAAACACCAAAATACCTAAGAAACAATTGTATTTCCCAAAATTTATCCTTTACGAGAACCAGTCCAGCCCATTTCCACCATCCCACCTTGTTCATCCATACAAACGTTGTTCTCTCCAACTCTTAAATATGAACAGAAGGAGTTCAACATCTCTAAGTTTGTATGGGAGAGAAAGGATTCCTTGGAAGCTTAGAGGAAATACGACCGCACCATACAGCAAAAAGCTAGATTTGGTACTGTATTCCCAAATGGTCATTCTACACTAGAATTAGTGTTAACCATCTTCGCTTTGTTCATCCGTGAGATTCACTACTACGTTAAAAGGTGAACAGACAAGGAGAGATACCATGACACGAAGGGTTAAGAAGATAAAGTATTTTGGTTGGGTTGCACATGATCCTGATAAGGTGGTGTCAACACACGCTCCCATTGGCCATGGTCCAGTTTTTGTAGCCCGAGCTAATGATCTTGAGCTCCAAGGAACAGAAACCCTTTATGACAAGCCATCAGAGGTTTCTTTCATTCAAAGAACATTGAAAGATTGTGATCCTGAAGAACAATTGTAGGACAACTACAACATTGTTGATCTAAAACATATGATCATCACAACCCGAGAAAAAATATTCAACCGCTTCAGATGATCGCTTGTAGATCTTCGAGGAGGAATCCTATAACGGCGAACATGTCTCTCTGGAGCAGTATCTTCCCTAAACAATGACAAATCTGCTGACTCGATCTACCTCAATCCAGTTAACCGAAGTGTTTTTGCTCTAAAGGGAGATGAGCTTATGCAGAAAAAGTCATCACATCATTCAGACTCCCATCCTTTGGGAAGCATAAGGAAACATTGCTCGACAACCCCATATCGGATAATTTTTCCCAATCTGTCCACTCAATAACACACATAAAGATCTAGCTCTCGAGCTGAAGAATCTCCTCAGCTATCAAGGTGTCAAGCAAGGCATAGGAGATACATGCAGTTCAGATAGGCTAGAAAGAAAAAATCGCCGGACAAAAAGTTGTTGACCGATAGATGTGACAAATCCTCCAAGAAGATAGATCCAGGCAAACACAAATGCTTTATCTGCCATGACAAAGGACAGCTTGCAAAAGAATGTCCCAAGTCCAAAAAGGTGAAGAGAGAAGTGCTCGCCTTGATGAATATAATGGATTATCATGAAAATCTTGATGATCCTTATCTAGCTGCAGAAGAAATTCACAGATCTGCATTCAATGCAGAGAAGAAAATATATGAGAACATCTTTATCAGTGTCCAATTGTCATATTTCGTTAGTAGACAATCATATGGTCCTACCGATGACTTCTGTGTTGAAGAACATATTAAGAATGACGAAGATATTTTGCAGCAATCAACCCAATTGTCTGAGAAGAAATGTCCATCTATGTCAGAGAAACACTTCAGCAAACCAGCAGTCTCTTAACTAGTCTCTGAGCAATTCCAATTGTCGAAAGATCTAGTCCTATAAGAGAGGAAAAAACCAATAACAGAGGCGGAGGAAACCATTGCTAAAGATATATCCCTGCCTCAAAACTTCAGAACAATAAGGAATTTGGCTGAAGGAGACCAACACATGATACGGTCAGATTTCACATCTAGAATCCTGTTGAATGCCTTCTGCAAAGATGCAAGCTATGCCAGGCAGGAAATCCTCTAGACCTTGCATGGTCAATGTGAGAAGAGATCTGCATTAAAGCAAATTATTGGGAACTTTCCAGTTCTTGATTCTTATTGTGGTAGGAATAATCTTGTTATGAAGTTCAATTGCCCCTGTTCAAGTCGGCGGATGGGATCTCAATGAAAAATACTGTTCAGGATATTCAAACTACCCATTCCACTAGACGACAAGCCTAAGGTAGTATGGCAAACCAAGTACTTCTGACGAAGAAGCTAGTAGATTACCAGAAGAAGAATAATGGTTGCTTCATCTGCAAAAAGCCTAGTCACTTTGCAAAAAATTATCCTCCACTCAAGAAGTCGAAAGACGTTGTCCACCTCTTTGAAAAGATAGATGATCATGTTAAAATCTATCTCCACCAAGAGGAGAAAACATAATGAAATCTCACTATTGCTATAACTCAATCCCTACCTCAAGACTTCAAAACGAGTAAGAATATGGCTAAAGACAATCAACACATGATATTGCCAGATTGATCATCCAAAATCCTACTAAATTACTTCTACAAAGGCATAAACTATGATGGGCAAGTCATTCTCCAGGCCTTGCGCAGTCTATGCCTGAAGAGATCTGTACTGAAGCAAATTATTAAGAACTACCCAATTTTTTATTCTTATTGCAGCATGAACTATCTTGTTATAAAGTCCAATTGCCTGTGTTCAAGTTGTCGGATAGGACCCCGGTGAAAGCTACTATTCAGGAGATTCAAACTACCCAGGCCACCAGACGACAAGCCTAAGGTAGTATGGTAAACTAGGTATTTCAGGCGAGGAAGCCCAGCAGATTACCAGAAAAAAATAATGGGTGCTTCATCTATAAAAGGCCTGGTCACTTTGTAAAAAACTGTCCTCAACTCAAGAAGTTGAAAGACGTTGTCCACCTTTTTGAAGAGATAGCCGATTATGTTAAAATTTATCTCCACAAATAGGACAACCTTGAATTGTTCTTTTCATTGAAATAAGAATCGCCAAAGGACAACATCCTCCCCATAGATATTTATGCAGGTTATCTCTACCTGATATCCATCGTAGTAGAAGATACCCAGACATCGGCCACACAGTCTATCATGCTCAACACATCAGGAATATTATCATCTAGGCTAACATATTGCTCTCTAGATCTGTTTAATAGATATCTGGATTCTTCAGATCCATCTATCCTTTGAGAAATCCAAACTTTTAACAAGCTTCAAATATTCAAACATCACAACAAATCCATCTTGAAGTCGTTCGAAGAACATTCGGGATATTTTCTCTGGTATTTGTTCATTTTGCTAGCTAATGACTCCCAGTAAGAACTCCTATGGTTGTTTTGGTACATATACCACCAGTACTATTCTATCATGGAGTTCAAGTGTAATGTCTTTAGGCATCATAGTCGAATACAACCAACTCCAAAGAGATTCATGCTATACTTGATTCGATGCTTTAAAGATTTAAGCAAGGTAACGGTGTTCATGCTGTATCACCTGGTATGAATCACAGGCCATGAAGTCCAAGCCAAGTCTAAAATTTCACTACTCTAGAAATTTTCCAATATAATGCTCTCTCTAGATGATGAATACTATAAAGAATAGTGCTTCACTCCCCAGTGAAGCAAATGCATTCCAATAATAAGATACTACACCGATAGTACAGTCTGACGAATACCAGCAAAATATCAGCCACCATATGAGTTCAAAATTAATAAAACCAGAAGTATATGGATGAGGAACCATCCTCAGAAATGCAATGATTCATCCAACAGAAAGATTTACTTTACCAGATCTATGAAGAGAAGCATAGACGGCCAAGAATGCCTCAAGCAAAAGCATGAAGTAGATTAGTGGATGGAAGAAAGATACGCGACCTCACTTCCACCAGCTCTATCCAACACCAACTCTTGAGAGATGAAGTCAGATGACATATCCAAGAAAGTTACCCTCTCCAGCGGGTTACCCTTTCTAGTGGGTTACCTTCTCCAGTGGGTTACCCTTTCCAGTGGTTTACCCTCCTCTCTAAGGAAACCCTATTAGATGGGTTACCCTCATCAGTGTGTTACCCTTTTTCAGTGGGTTGCCCACATCTCCAAGGAAACCCTCTTCAGAGGGTTACCCTTTTAGATGGGTTTCTTCAAGCTGCTGACTCAGCTACATTAAATACAAGGAGCTTAGTCACCTACTTGCAAGATGCATGTGAAGCTGCTGATGTACCTGCTTGCAAACTACTGACTCACCTACTTGCACATGCTATCACGTGCCAACAACATAGTCTATTTTATTTTTATTTGGCCCCCCACATGTTAGTTGGACCCAGTGTTATTAAAGATAAGGCCTATCCAGTCATAAAAGATAATGCTTATCCCTTCTAAGAGGATAATGCTTATCCCTTCTAAAAGGATAAAACTTATCCGTACTAATGGATAATGCCTATCCCTAAGATGTTAGGATAGGATTGTAATATTTTATTTCATATTTATCCATAGGAAATACTACAGCGAAGTGATAGCTTGTTCCAACAGTAATAATGGCACCCCGAAGTTACTTTCCATGTTTATGAAATGAAATTGGCTTTGTCCATGCAACGCAGATACCTAAATACTTTCCATGAATAACGAAGTTGACTTTGTCCACATGACGTAGATGTCTAAGTCCTTTCCATGTATATGAAATGAAATTGTCTTAGTCCATGCCATAGCTTTCTGAAAAGATTCAATATCTATGAAAGAACATGCAGATATAGGGTCTACCTTAGTACACATATTATTCTGCGTCTATTTGAGTTCAACAGTCCAGGGAGAGCCGCCGTAATACCCGTTTTAAGAAAATACAGAATAATCTTGAACTAAGGAAACAAGGGATCTCATGTGTTCTAATACTAGCAAAGTCAAGCCATCCCTCTTTTGGGTTGTGAAGGCTTTGTTGTCGCGGCAAACCGTATTTGATGTGTAGCTTGCAGTTCTGAAGCCATGCCATCCCATTAAGGGTTATGAAGGCTTTTTAGATAAAATCAAACCAACTATACAGATGCATAGATCAGTCGTATTAAAGTTGTGATGTGTAGATTCAAATCTTTGATTTCATATGGCATACCATCTATATGGTCGTAATTCACCTGTCATGTTGGAAAGGTTAGTCTTTGTGTCTGAGGTGTTGACAAAAGCTTTGACTTGTTAAGGTATACCACCTCAATGGTTTTGAAACGCATTGGAAAGTTAGGCTCTGTGTCTGTGGTGTTTGACAAGAGCTTTGATTTTTTATGGCGTGCCGCCTACATGGTCATGAAACCGTCTTTCATGTTGGAAAGTGTGTGCTGCCTACATAGTCATGAAACCACCTTTCATGTTAGAAAGTTTGAGGTTTTCTGCATAGCGTCTGGCCGGTCTCGCCGGCAGACTATCGTGCCCCCTGCCTCCCCGTCTATTTGGTATCAAAGCCATCCCCACTCTCGGAGGTCGGGAGGAAGCAGGAGTTTGCATCCACCTCTGTTTATTACAAACATGTGATCCAGATTTACGTTTTTATTCTTAGTCTTGAGTTTTAATTGTCCAAACTACTACTCTTAGATCCATCCTTAATATTTGCTTCAAATGTTTACCACTCAAGTCTTATACATATTAGTTATATAGTTTTACTATCATTATCAGATTTAAGAGTTTTCCACTTTTCATATACTACGTCATGTACATAATCGAGTCGTAGTTAATTTCTTAGATTTTAGAACAAATATTTCGTTTGTATTGCTCTTAGATCCTTAGAAAAAATATAGAGTCAGTCCATAAGAACACAAAAATATTTTCATTGAGTCTTTCCCTTAGAACTTTAGAACAAATATAACGAGTCTTTATAGTTCAGAAAATACAAAAAGATGTCCACCTCTTTGAGTAGGTCTAATTCCTGTAGGTCTCTAGCTCCAATAAATATGTCCCCTACCAAAGATCTATCATCTAAGTTTGATTATCTATATGGAGTAGATGTGATACCACCAGACCAAAAGATATCCTTGACATATCTACCTCTCTTAAACCCTAACTTTGTCTTTGCAAAGATAGCATGTAACCTATGGCTGCGAATCCGTTCTTTGGTACAGCAAAGATCAAGAGGAGTTATAGAATATGTTGCTGCCTCCTAGATAGACCAGTATCCTAGTCTTGAAACTTAGGAGGAATAGCTCATCACTCTACAGATGCCGGGGGATTTTCCAAGATAGTGGAGGAACCAAGGCTTCACCCATATCCACTTTGGTATTGTTAGGGTTGCGTTGTCATATCATGGAAGAAAAGGCTAGCCCTTAGTGGAAAGTCTTTCATCCTTAATACCTGGTATGATGAATATTAACATGCCAACTTGGGAATCTCATAAATCAACACTGAACGTCGGTACAGTCTTTGCCACTATATTCCCCAATTTCAACATGTCCCTCTCTGATCTGTATCTAACGGAGGCGCTAAAGATCCAAATCCATATTTTTGGAGCTCCACAAGCCATAGATTCTACCCAGGAAACTCTCTACTACCAGTTATCTTGGCGAGTTCAGAATTATGCTATGGATCTATTCCTTCCAGGTGGTGATGATGCTTTGTTCCTAAACATAGATGCCAAAAATTAAACCACTCAGTATGTGCAGAACTCGAGGAAAATCTCCAGAGATGAACTCGTGAAGGTACTACCAAATTCATGGGTCATAAACTTTAAGAAGTTGAGAGATCATCCTCAATCTCACCAAACTATGGAGCCGACCTTTGCCAGAAGGAGTGATAACACCGTCATAATTAGGTTCAACCACTCACATCTAAAATAGCCTCGCACCTACTTCCAAGCTGCTAACTCACCTGCTTACAAGCTGCTAACTCACCTGCTTGCACATGCTGTCACATGCCAACAACATAGTTTGTTTTATTTTATTTGGCCCCCCACATGTTAGTAGGACCCTGTATGAATAAAGATAAGGCCTATCCAGTTGTAAAAGATAATGCTTATCCCTTCCAAAAGGATAAGACTTATCCTTAGTAATGGATAATGCCTATCCCTGCTATTAGGATAAGATTTTAATAGTTTATTTCATGTTTATCTGTAGAATAGCTTAGCTTAGCTAGTAATATTCCTTTCTCTATAAAAGGAAGCATAGATCATTTGCTCTTGTATGGTTTCTCTCTTCTATCAATCAAAATATTTGTTTGCTAAACTCTCTTGCTCTTGCTTTCACTCTTCCAAAGGTATGGGTACTTTGATCCTCTTGCTCGGAGTATGGGGGTAAGGAAATACTATGGCAAAGTGCTAGATTGTTTCGACGGAAACAATGGCACCCCAAAGTTACTTTCCATGTTTATGAAACAAAGTTATCTTTATCCACGTAATGTAGATGCCTAAATAATTTCAATGAATAACAAAGTGGGCTTTGTCCACTCGACGTAGATGTCTAAGTTCTTTCCATGTATATAAAACGTAATTGGCTTAGTCCATGCCATAGTATTCTGAAAAGATTCAATATCTGTGAAAGAACAAGCAGATTTGGGGTCTGCCTTAGTAAATATATTGTTCTACGTCCGTTTTGAGGGAAATAGGCCAGGGAGAGACACCGTAAGACCTATTTTAGGAAAATACGGAACAATTTTGTACTAAGGAGACAAGGGATTTCATGTGTTCTAAGACTGGAAAACTCAAGTCATCTCTCTTTTGGGTTGTGAAGGCTTTGTTGCTGAGGCAAACCATCCTTGATGTGTAGCTTGCAGTTCTGAAGCCATTCCATCCCGTTAAGGGTTGTGCCATCTATACGGATGCTCAACTCAATCGTAAGAAAGTTGTGATGTGTAGATCAAAAGCTTTGATTTCATATCTCAATCTATGGTATGGACTAAGCCAATTTCATTTCATATACATGGAAAGTACTTATACATCTACGTCGAGTGGACAAAGCCCACTTTGTTATTCACTGAAAGTATTTAGGCATCTATATTGCATGGACAAAGACAACTTTGATTCATAAACATGGAAAGTAACTTTGGGGTTCCATTGTTGCCGTCGC
Organism: Capsicum baccatum var. pendulum; assembly: GCA_030864225.1. Taxonomy (NCBI): domain Eukaryota; kingdom Viridiplantae; phylum Streptophyta; class Magnoliopsida; order Solanales; family Solanaceae; genus Capsicum; species Capsicum baccatum. The sequence goes on from CM061558.1 coordinate 248,486,977, forward strand.
AACAATCTAGCACTTCGTTGTAGTATTTCTTTACCCCCATACTCTAACCTAGAGGATCAAAGCACCCATCCCTTTGGAAGAGTGAAATCAAGAGCAAAAGAGTTTAGCAAACAAACATTTTAATTGATAGCAGAGAGAAACTATACAAGAGATTTTATTTTAGAGCCTATGATCGGTGGAGCAAATAATCTATGCTTCATTTTATAGAGGAAGGAATATTACTAGCTAAGCTAAGCTATTCTACAGATAAACACGAAATAAAATATTACAATCCTATCCTAATAGCTAAGGGATAGGCATTATCCATTAATAAGGATACGTCTTATCCTTTTGGCAGGGATAAGCATTATCTTTTACAACTGGATAGTCCTTATCTTTATTCATACCGAGTCCTACTAACATGTGGAGGGCCAAATAAAATAAAACAAACTATATTGTTGGCATGTGACAGCATGTGCAAGCAGGTGAGTTAGCAGTTTACAAGCAGGTGCATCAACAGTTTCTTAGGAATCTTGCAAGTAGGTGGATAAGCTCTTTTTCTTAGAAGTGGCTAACTCAGTAGCTTCAAGAAACCAATCTGAAAGGGTAACCCACAAAGGAGGGCTTCCTTGGAGATGAGTATAACCCACTGAAAAGGGTAACCCACTAATGAGGGTAACCCTCTGATAGGGTTTTCTTGGAGAGGAGGGTGACCCACTGGAAAGGGTAACCTGCTGGAGAAGGTAACTTTCTTGCACATATCATCCGATGTCATCTCTTAGGCATCAGTGTTGGATGGATCCAGTGGCGTCAAGGTTGGGTATCCTTATTCCATCTACCAATCTACTTTGTGCTTCTGCTTGAAGCGTTCTTGGACTTCCAAGCATCTCTTCATTGATCTGGTGAAGTAACTCTTTCTTTTAGATAAATCTCTGCATTTCTGTGTTGGATCCTTCATCCATATGTTTATGGCTTCATCAGTTTTGACTTCATACGGTGGCTGATATCCTTTGGTTGATCGTCAGACTTTATCCAAGTATGGATGATCCTTGGTGTATTCCCTTGGAATGCATCTGGTTTGCTGGAGAGTGGAGCATTATTCTTCACGACATTCATCTTCAAGATGGGGCATTAAATTAGAAAATTTCTAGAGTAGTGAAATTTCAACTTTGTTTGGACTTCATGGCCTGTGATTCCTACCAGGTGATACAACTTGAAGACCGTTGCATCGCAGGAATCTTTTAAGCATCAAATCTAGTAAGCATAAATCTCTTTGGAGTTGATTGGATTTGATCATGATGCCTGAAGACATAATACTTAAAATCCATGGTAGTATAGTACTGGAAGCATATGTACTAGAACAACCTTAGGAGTCCTTGCTGGGAATCATCAGCTAGTATGATAAACACATAATAGAAAAGATATCTCAGATGTTCTCCGAGTAGCTTTAAGATGGATTTCTGGTGCTTGTTGAATACTTGAAGCTTGTTGAAAGTCTGGCTTTCTCGTAGGATAGATGGATTTGAAGAATCCAGATATCTATTGAAAAGATCTAGAGAGCAATCTGTTAGCTCGGAAGATAATATTCCTGATGTGTTGAGCATGATAGACTGAGTGACCGATATCTGGGTGTCTTCTCCGATGATGGATATCAGGTAGAGATAAACAGCATAGACATCTCCTGAATAAATATCTACGAGGAAGATGTTGTCCTTCGTCGATTTTTTTTAGAAAGAAAACCAATTCAAGGTCATCCTTTAGGTGGAGATAGATTTCAACATGATCAGATATCCCTTTAAATAGGTGGACAACGTCTTTCAACTTCTTGAGTTGAGGACATTCTTTTGCAAAGTGACCAGGCCTTTTACAGATAAAGCACCCATTATTCTTCACGGGTAATCTACTGGGCTTCTTCCCCTGAAATACCTAGTTTACCGTACTACCTTAAGCTTGTCGTCTGGTGGCCTAGGTAGTTTGAATCTCTTGAATGGTAGCTTTCACTGAGATCCCATCCGACAACTTGAACACAGGAAATTGGACTTCATAACACGATAGTTCATGCTGTAATAAGAATCAAGAACTGGGTTGTTCCTAATAATCTGCTTCAGTACAAATCTCTTCAGGCATAGACTATAAACGGCCTGGAGGATGACTTGCCCAACATAGTTCACACCTTTGTAGAAGGAATTCAATAGGATTTTGGATGATCAATCTTGTAATATCATGTGTTGATCTCCTTCAGACAGATTTCTACTCATTTTGAAGTCTTGAGGTAGGGATAGAGTTGTATTAATAGTTTTCTCCGCCTCTAATGTTGGTTCTTGCCTTTTTTCTGGGACTGGATCACTCGTCATCTGGAATTGCTTAGAGACTGGTTGAGAGACCACTGGTTTACTGAAGTGTCTCTCTAACATAGATGGGCATTCCTCCTCAGGAAATTAGAAATCATCCTCATCGATTTTGATATATTTATCAGCATAGAAGTCACCAGTAGGACTAGATAACTATTTACTAATGAAAGATGGTGATTGGACATTGATAAAGATGTTCTCAAATATTTTCTTCTCTATGTTGAACGCAGATCTTAGAATTTCTTCTGCAATTGGATAAGGATCATCAAGATCTTCATGACAATCCATGGTATTCATTGAGGAATGCACTTCTCTCTTCACCTTTTTGGACTTAGGACATTCTTTTGCAAGGCATCCTTTGTCATGGCAGATGAAGTATTTGTGTTTTCCTGGATCTATCTTCTTGGAGGATCTATCTTCATGGCCCATCTGAACTGCATGTATCTCCTATGCCTTGCCTGACATCTCGATATCTGGGGATACCCTTCTTGTTTTAGTACTGAATCCATATGTATATCAACAGAGTGGAGAGATTGGGAACATATATCCGATATGAGGTTGCCGAATAAAGTTTCCTTGTGCTTCTCAGAAGGATGGGAGATTAATAGTGTGATGACTCTTATTGTATAAGCCCATCATCCATTTGAACAACAACAATAGCATCAACTGGATTGAGGTGGATCAATTCAGTGATTTTGTCATTGCTTTTGAGAAGACACTTCTTTAGAAAGACCTGTTCACCGTTATAGGATTCCTCAATGGGGATCTGCAAGAGATCATATGGACAGGTGGAATATCGTGCACAACTTGTGATTATTATGTGTGCTGAATCAACATCATTGTCCTTGTCGTCCTGCAATTGTTCTTTTAGATCACAGTTTGGTGATGCTCTCTGGATAAAAGGAACCTCTAATAGATCATATTGCCTATCTGTTCTCTGGATCTCAAGATCATCAGCTGAGACTATAGCAATTAGACCTTGGCTGATGGGAGTGTTTATCAACACCATCTTATCAGTATCATATGGAACCTGGACAAAATACTTTATCTTCTCGACCCTTGGTGTCATGGAATATCTCCTCGTCTATTCATCTTCTAACGTAGTAGTGAATCTCATAGATGAATAGAGTAGAGGTGGTTGGCCCAATTCTAGTCTAGAATGGCTATGTGGGAATACAGTACCAACTTTGGCTTTTTTGTTGTATGGTACGTTCATATTTCCTTTGAGCTGCCATGGCATTCTTCCTCTCCCATACAAACTTAGTGATGTTGAACTCTTTCTATTCATCCTTAGAAGCTGGCGAAAATAATGTTGGTATGGATGGACGAGGTGGGATGGTGGAAAAGGGCTAAACAGGACCTCATGATAGATGTGTTTTGGGAAATATGGTCATTTTTTGGGCATTCTAGAGTTTAACATGATCGTATTTCAGGAGATTGATTTGTTCTTCCAATGAGTCCATTTCCTTTCGTTATTGGTCAAGAAAATATAGTATTGAGGAGTCTATTGGGCATTATTAAGACTGTATAGTTTACAGCCCGTTTTCCAGTGCTCTGATAAGTATGGCGTGTTGAGCAGCAACTGAAGCATTCTCTGATCGAATAATTTATGGCAATATTAGAGCTTGTATTTGGTTATCCTCTTCAGATTGATGGTTTGATAGGTAAGCATCTGTGTGACTAGATGTAGAGAAGGTCATCATAAGTATCTCAAGTTAAGTAACCGCAGCAGCATTTGTTCTGCAGATTCGACAGTCAGAATCAGTCTTCCATGGGTAATGTCCTGAGAAAGGGCATTTACACTACATCAAACTACGACCCTCATGATTGAAGTTCTTTATCCAATCATGTTGTATTATAAAGCCAATGAGGAATTTAACGATGGTATCCGAGTCCTTTACATCTGAAAAGTCATTACTTAGGTTGTACATGGGGATATCGAAGGTGGTTTTGGGTGGCCTTTTGAGATAATGGTGGTCGGAATCATTAGTAGAATTGAGAGGCTGAGGATGGGCTCTCAACTTCTCATAGTTAATGAACCATGAAGCTGGGATAATGCTGACCTGTTCATCCCGGGATATGTTTCTCAGGATTTTGGTACACTCTGTGGTTCTATCAACGATGGTCAAGAACAGAGAGTTCTTGCCATTTGAAGGAAGTAGGTTCATGTCATAGTTCTGAACTTTCCAGTCTATCTGACAGTGGAGAGTTTCCTAACTGGAATCTTTGTCCTACTGAGCATCGAGAATCTGGACCTGGATCTTCAATGCCTTCATTAGATGTGGATCAGCTAACGGTATGTTGATGTCAGAGAACATAGTGAAAAAGACTGTACAATCATCGTCCAGAATCATCTCCGATGTACTCAAGTTCGCAAGTTGGTACTTATTGAATCTAGTATCAAGAAGAGAAAGATGCGCCACAACTGGCCAGACTTTTCTCACCTAATATGTCAACCCAATTCGCACATCACCAATATGGAGATGAGTAAATCCAAGACTTTCCCATTGTTGTGGAAAGTCCTCTGGCATCTGTAGTGATATGAACTGTACTTCTCGAGTTACCAGAATAGGGTGCTGAACAAGTGGTGTTGCAGCAACATATTCCTTCACTCCTTGCATCTTTTGTTGGACCATGGAGTGAATCATCATCCTCGGATTGCATACCTTTTTTGCAACAGCTAAATAGTGATTTTGTAAAGGTGTGGAACACATCTGTTATTGTGATAGTAACACCTCTACTTCATATATATAGTCAATTTTACTTAACAACGTACAACTAGAACTGGTAGCCATGTTTATCTGGACAGAAGGATTACATAAACTAGATGGGGACTCTGTAGTAGACATATTTTTTGTATTTTTTTGAACTATAAAGACTCGATGTATTTGTTCTAAAATTCTAGGGAAGAGACTTAATAAAATCAAAATCTTTTTGTGGTTTTTTGGACTGACTCTATATTTGTGCTAAGTATCTTAGGATAAAACAAAACAAAGATTTGTTCTAAAATTTAAGGAAAGAAACCACGACTCGATTATGTACAAGACGCATACTTTGGTAGTTTGTAAACACTAACTCTAATATGCTAATGAAAACTATTACTTAAGTAAAAGGGAAAAGTAAAAACAAAAAGAAAATAAAAATGTAAAGCAGTCTCACTTGTTTGCAATCAGCAGAGGTGGATGCAAACTCCAGCTTCCTTCCGCCCTTCGGGAGTGAGGATGGATCTGATACCAATTAGACGGGGAGGCAAGGGGGAACAGAAGGCTACTAGTGAGACCGGCCAGAGGCTAGGCAACAGACCCCAAATTTTCCAACATGAAAAAGGGGTTCACGAACATGTAGGCGGCACTCCGTATGAAATTAAAGCTTTCGTAAAAAACCACAATACCACAGACACAGAGACTAACTTTCCAATGGGTTTCAACATCATGGAGGTGGTATACCATAACAATTCAAAGCTTTCGTTGACACCATAGACACAGAGACTAACCTTTCCAACATGACAGGCGAATAAGGACCATATAGGCGGCATGCTATATGAAATCAAAGCTTTGAATCTACACATTATAGCTTTCCTACTATTGAGATATGCATCCATATAGACGGATTGATTTTAGCTAAAAAACCTTCACAACTCTTAACGAGATGGCATGGCTTCAAAACTGCAAGCTACACATCAAGAATGGTTTGCCTTGGTAACAAATCCTTCACAACCCAAAAAAGGGATAGCTTGACATTGCCAGTCTTAGAACACATGAGATCCCTTGTCACCTTAGTACAAGATTGTTTCATATTTTCCTAAAACGGGTCTTACAGTGGCTCTCCCTGGCTTGTTGCCCTCAAACGGATGCAGAACAATATGTGTACTAAGGCATACCCCAGATCTACGTGTTCTTTCACAGAAATTGAATCTTTTTGGAAAGCTATGGCATGGACTAAGCCAATTTCATTTCATATACATAGAAAGGACTTATACATCTATGTCTTGTGGACAATTCCGACTTTATTATTCATGGAAAGTATTTAGGCATATATGTTACGTGGACAAAGCCAACTTTATTTCATAAACATGGAAAGTAACTTCGGGATGCCATTATTGCCATCACAACAAGATAGCACTTCGCCGTAGTATTTCCTTACCCCTCTATTGTAACCTAGAGGATCAAAGTAACCATCCCTTTGGAACAGAAAAATCAAGAGCAAAAGAGTTTAGCCAATAAACAATTTTATTGATAGCAGAGAGAAACTATACAAAAGGTTTTTTAGGTAGAGCCAATGATAGGTGGAGCAAATGAATCATGATAGATTTTATAGAGAAAGGCAGATTACTAGCTAATATAAGATATCATGGGTAAACATGAAATAAAATATTACAATCCTATCCTAACAGCTAAGGGATAGGCATTATTCGTTAATAAGGATAAGTTTTATCCTTTTGGAAGGGATAAGAATTATCTTTTACGACTGGATAGGCCTTATATTTATTCATACTAGGACCTACTAATATGTAGAGGGCCAAATAAAAACAAAACATGCTATGTTGCTGGCACGTGACAACATGTGCAAGCAGGTGAGTCAGCAGCTTACAAGCAAGTACATCAACAACTTCACAGGCAACTTGCAAGTAGGTGAATAAGCTTCTTTTCTTCGAAGTAGCTGAGTCAGCAACTTGAACAAACCCATTTAAAAGGGCAACCCACTGAGGAGAGTTTCCTTGGATATGAGGGTAAGAAAGGGTGACCTACTGATGAGGGTAACCCATCTGATAAGGTTTCCATGGAGAGGAGGGTAACCCACTGGAGAGGGTATCTTTATTGCACATGTCATCTAATGTCATCTCTCAAGCATTGGTGTTTTTTGGAGACGGTGGTGGCATGGTCGCGTATCCTTCTTCCATCCACCAATCTACTTTGTGTTTCTGCCTGGGGCATTTTTTCCCTTCCAAGATTTTCTTCATCGATCTGGTGAAGTAACTCCTTCTTAATGATGAATGTTTGCATTCCTGCTAGGGAACTTTTAGTCGGATACTTGTGATAGAGAGAGTAACTTCATCCCTTGTGATTTTATATTGTGGTTGGTATTCTTTTGTTGCTCATCAAACATGATCCCAGTGGGGATGAATGTCATCTGCTTAGTTCTATTTTCCCGATTTATTCGGCCAGATTTCTCTTGGAATGCATCTGTTCTGCTAGAAAATAAAGCTCTGAGCTTTATAGTATTCATTTTCCAGGAAGAGTATAGACATAGAAAATTTCCAAAAGAGTGAAATCTCTGTTTGAGCTTGGATGTCGTGGCCTATGATTCTGACAGGACAATACAGAATGAAGACCAGCGCATCATAGGAATCTTTGAAGCATTGAACCCAGTATTCTTGTGGCTTGAACCACAGCATAAATCTCTTCAGAGCTGGCTGTATTCGATAAAAATACCTGAAGGAATCGCACTTGAACTTTATGAGGATGTAGTGCTAGTAGCACAGGTACCAAAATAGCCATAAGAGTTCTTGTGGGAAGTCGTTGGCCAGCGCAATGAACACATGGCCGAAGGGATACTCTGGGTGTACTCCGAAAAGCTTCAAGATGGATCTTCCATACTTTTTGAACACTTAAAACTCACAGAAGTTTCTTCTTTCTCAGAGAATGGATGGATTGAAGGGATCCAAATACTAGTTGAATAGATCTGGAGGGTAGCCTGCTAGCCTGAAATATAGTATTCTTGCCATGTTGAGAATAAGGATTTGACTGTCCTGGTGTTAGTTGCCTTCTCCATTTCTGGATATCAGATAGAGATCATCAGCATAGATATTGCCTGAATCTTCATACACGTCTATGGAGAAGAGGGTGTCCTCTATCGGTTTTTCTTCCAGCGAGAAGACCGATTCAAGATCGTCCTACATGATGACATAGATTCCTACATGATCATCTATCTCTTCAAACTACCTAGTACAGGATTCAACTCCGTGATGAGATAGGAGTTCTTGTTTGAAATCCTAATAGCATCCCACCAATCAATATGTATGCTGAAGAATCTGGATGTGAATTCGGATTATATCATGTATTTCTCTTGCTCTGCTAGATTCTTTATCACCATCGAAGTATAGATATCCTATATCTATTGAGGACAAGATAAAATCATAATATCATCGAGGGTGAGATGTAAAATCCGATTCCCATGATCTTTTTTATTGGTGTACCTAGATCTGGCCTTCTTTCTGGGATTAGATCGTCCATAATCTTGTCTTGGTCGTCGATGACATTGGAGACCTCTGGTTCATGTATATTAGTGGATAGTCTTCTTCTACTGTAAATTTAGCATCGATTGTGTTAGGTTTATCAGTATGTAATGGATCATTAGCAGTAACATCAGAATCTATCATCTATGTTGGAGCATAAATAGATGAAACATTCTTTTCTTCTGTGTCTTCAGAGGATGGTCCATCACCGATTTCAAAACATACATCCACAGTGTTAATGGTGGATGAGTGTTCTTTCTCTCTCTTAATTTCAAGGCCAAAGAGATCATTGATGGCTTTCAAAAAAAAATTTGGGCTAATCTTCAGAACTTGTTGAGTAATGGCATTCCCAGAATCTGCATCATCAGATTGAGAGATAACTTGACTTGGTATGATGGAGTTGTCCTTCATAAGACCCTTTTTATCGAGAAGACATTGTATGGTGGATCTCCATACTTCATCTTATCTCTCTCTAAATTGTGATTCTATAATTTGGACCTCTGAATTATTGTCTGGGATAATAAGATCCAGTGTAAGAGCAGCATGCCTTCTGATCGACTTATCAGTGTGTTGTGGGGCTTGTGTAGAATACTTCATTTTTTTAACCTCATTTTATGCCATCTTGGATTCTTTTTTAGATGCCATGGCATCCTTCTTTTTCCATACGAACGTGGTAATGTCAAACTCCTTCTGTTCCTCTATTGGGGATGTAATAAATAACATTGAATAAGGTGGAGAGGTGGGAAAAAGTTGGCTTAATCCTCGTGAAGAATATAGTTTAGGAAATACGGTGCATCCGTATTTCAAAAGATGGATTTGTTGCTCCAACGAGGCTCTATCATTCTTTTGTTGGTCAAGAAAATATAGTATTGAGGATCCTAGCGGGCATCTTTCATACTGTATAGTAGGCAGTGGTGGCCATTCTTATTGTTGGTAGGATACTTCAAATGGGTAGTTGTTGCTTCCATCATCTGAAGGCCTTTGATATTGGGGTTTCTGGAATCTCCAATACTTATCCCATTCTAGTTCTTTTTCCTCCTCATCGAAATCATTCCACCAATCCTTTTGGCATCTGTAGCAATCACAGTCGATATCCCATAGGTAGTGTACTGTGAACGGGTCTTTAAACCAGTGCATGTATGCCCATCATGACCAAAGTGTATAATCCAATCTTGATCGTTCATGGCGCTTTTGAAGTAGCTTAATATATTCACTGGATCTAAATTCTCCGTATCCAGAAAAGTCTCAGGTAGGGTATGCATATGGATGGAGAGAGATGTTCTATAAGGTTTTCTAGCGAATATGGGTGACTGGAGATGTTAAGGATGAACTCTCATAATCTCATAAATTTTGATCCATGATTTTGGAAGAATCATGAGTATTTCTTCCTTTGGGACATCTTTTGAGACTTCGATACACTGGGTTGTACCTTTAGTGGTATCTATGGTTAGGAATAACGAGTGGTAGACACCAGGAAGGGATGGATTTCTTCTGTGGTTATGGAATTGCCAAACTATCTGGTAGTGTAACATTGTTTGTGAAGGGCTATACTCTGGTGTGGCTCCAAGAATTTAGGATTGAAGCCTCAGTTCCTTTGTAAGATATGGATCTGAGAGGGACATGGTAAAGTTGAGGAACACAGTAGCAACGACTATCCCTGAGTCCAATGTAATGTCCTGAGTGCCTAAATTCGTATGTCGGTACTCTTCAAACCTAGTATCAAGAATGGAAAAGCGTGCCTTTAACGACTATCCTTTTCTCCTTTATGGGTCAAGGTAATTCGAATTGTACCAAAATGGACATGGGTAAAGCTGTACCTTTTTCACTGCTGTGGAAAGTTCTTAGTCATACGCAGAGTGATGAATTGTTCAGCTGGAGTTATAAGCACATGCTGGTCAAGTTTTGTTCCATAAAAGTATTCCTTAACTCCTTCTGGTTTCAGTTGATATAAGGAATCAATCTGCAGGTCTGGATTACACGTCTTTCTGGCAATGGCAGAGATGGGTTTTGTATGGGTAGATATATGGAAGACAGATTTTGTTCTTTTATCAACACATCTACTTCATAAAGATAATCTCTATTACATGACATAGTTCTGTTGATAGTTGGAGACAAGTGTAATGTTTCCAAGGATCTGCATAAACTAGTCACAGAAGACGTAGATGGTGAACACTCTGAGATTGACATATTTTTGTATTTTGGGGACTATAATGACTCAATATGTTTGTTCTAAGGTACTATGGAAAAGATTCAATAAAATGAAAATCTTTTTTGGGTTTTATGGACTAACTCTATATATTTGTGCTAAGAATCTATGGACAAGACACAAGTAATATTTGCTCTAAAATCTAAGAAAGTAACTACGACTCGATTATGTACAGGACACAGTATACGAAAAGTGGAATCCCTTTGGAAGAGAGAAAGCAAGAGAAAGAGAGTTTAGCCAACAAATATTTTTATTGATAGTAGAGAAAAACTATACAAGAGGTACTTAGGTAGAGTAAATGATAGGTAGAGCAAATGATCTAGGATTTCTTTTATAGAGGAAGGAAACTTACTAGCTAAGCTAAGATATAGATAAACCTGAAATAAAATATTATAACTCCTATCCTAATAGCTAAGGGATAGGCATTATCCATTAGTAAGGATAAGTCTTATCCTTTTAGAAGGGATAAGCCTTATCTTTTATGACTGGATGGGCCTTATATCATTCACACTGTGCCCTAATAACATGTGGGGGCCAAATAAAACAAAACACACAATGTTGTTGGCAGGTGATAGCATGTGTAAGCAGGTGAGTCAACCGCTTACAAGCAGGTGCATCAGCAGTTTCACAGGCATCTTGCAAGCTCGTGGATAAGCTCCTTGCCTTTGAAGTAGCTGATTTAGTAGTTTAAAGAAACCCATCTAAAAGGGTAACCCACAGAGGAGGGTTTCCATGGAGAGAAGGGTAACCCAATAGAAAGGGTAACACACTAGAGAAGGTAACCCACTAAAAAGGGTAACTCGCTAGAGAGGGTAACTTTCTTGCACATGTCATCTAACTTCATCTCTCAGGCATCAGTTTTGGATGGAGTCAATGGCGGTGAGGTCGTGTATCCTTCTTCCATCCACCAATATGCTTTTTGCTTCTTCCTGAGGCATTTTTGGCCTTCCAAGCTTCTGTTCATCGATCTGGTGAAGTAACTCTTTCATCCTGGATGAATCATTGCATTCCTGAGGCTGGTTCCTCATCTGTATGCTTCCGATTTTATTAATTTTTAACTCATACAATGGCTGATATTTTGTTGGTATTCATCGAACTGCACTATCAGTGTGGTATCTTTTTATTGGAATGCATTTTCTTTGCTGGGAGTGAAGCGCTATTTTTCACAGTATTCATCATCAAAATAGAGCATTACATCAAAAAATTTCTAGAGTAGTGAAATTTCTAACTTGGCTTGGATGTCATGGCCTGTGATTCCTACCAGGTGATATAACATAAAGATCGTTGCATCGCAGGAATCTTTAGAGCATCGAATCCAGTATAGCATGAATCTCTTTGGAGTTGGTTGGATTCGATCATGATGCCTGAAGGCATAACACTTGAATCAACGATAGTATAATACTGGCAGCGTATGTACCAGAACAACCTTAGGAGTTGTTGCTGGGAGTCATCGACTAGTATGATGAACATATAATAGAAAATATATCTTGAATGTTCTCCGAATAGCTTTAAGATGGATTTGGTATGACGCTTTAATACTTGAATCTTGTTGAAAGTTTGGCTTTCTCGGAGGATAGATGGATCTGAAGGATCCATATATCTATTGAACAGATCTAGAGAGCAATCTGTTAGCTTGAAAGATAATATTCCTGATGTGTTGAGCATGATAGACTGAGTGGTTGATGTCTGGGTGTCTTCTCCGATGATGGATATCAGGTAGAGATAAATAGCATAGACATCTCTTGACTAAACATCTACGGGGAAGATGCTATCCTTCGTCGATTCTTCTTTTAGTGAGAAGACCAATTCAAGGTTGTCCTCTTTGTGGAGATAGATTTTAACATGATCAGCTATCTTTTCAAAGAGGTGGACGTCTTTCGACTTCTTGAGTTGAGGACAGTCTTTCACAAAGTGACCAGGCCTTTTGCAGATGAAGAAATCATTATTCTTGTTCTAGTAATCTGCTGGGCTTCATCGCCTGAAATACCTAGTTTTCTATACTACCTCAGTCTTATTGTCTGGTGGCCTAGGTAGTTTGAATCTTTTAAACAATATCTTTCACCAGGATCCAGTCTGGCAACTTGAATAGGGGCAATCGGAATTCATAAAAAGATTGTTCCTATCGTAATAAGAATCAAGAACTGGGAAGTTCTCAATAATCTGCTTTAATGTAGATGTTTTCTCGCATTAACCGTGCAAGGCCTGGAGGATTGCCTACCTGGTATAGCTTGTATCTTTGCAGAAGGCATTCAGCAAGATTTTGGATATGCAATCTGACCATATCATATGTTGGTCTCCTACAGCTAGAGTCTTTATTGTTCTGAAGTCCTGAGGTAGGGATAGAGTTGTAGCAATGATTTTCTCCACCTTTGTTGTTTTTTCTTACTTCTTTTATGGGACTGGATCACTCATCAACTGAAATTGCTTAGAGACTGGTTGAGAGACCACTGGTTTGCTGGAGCATGTCTATGACATAGATGAATATTCCTCCTCAGGCAATAGGATTGATTGCTGCAAAGCATCTTTGTTGTTTTTGATACATTTATCAGCATAGAAGTAACTGATAGGGCTAGATGACTGTTTACTAATGAGAGATGGCGATTGGACACTGATAAATATTTCCTCAGATATTTTCTTCTCTGCATTGAATGCATATCTGGGAATTTCTTCTGCGGCTAGATGAGGATCATCAAGATCTTCATGACAATCCATAGCATTCATCGCGGCTAAAACTTTTATCTTCACTTTTTTAGACTTGGGAAATTCTTTTGCAAGGTTTCCTTTGTCATGGAATATGAAGAATTTGTGTTTTCCCGTATTTGTCTTCTTAAAGGATTTGTCACCTTTGTTGATCAACAACTCTTTGTCTGACGGTTTCTTCTTTCTGGCCCATCTGAACTGCATGTATCTCCTGTGCCTTGCCTGATGTCTTGATATCTGGAGAGACCCTTCTAGCTTTAGTTTTGGATCTATATGTATATCATCAGAGTGGAGAGACTGGGAACATTCATCCGACATGAGGTTACTGAATAAAGTTTCCTTGTGTTTCTCGGAAGAATGGGAGCTTGTATGGTGTGATGACTCTTATTGTATAAGACCATCATAGTTTTGAATAACAATAATAGAATCGACTGGTTTGATATAGATCAATTCAGTGATTTTGTCATTGCTTTTGTGAAGACACTTCTTCAGAAAGACCTATTCGCCATTATGGAATTCCTCATCGAGGATCTGCAAGAGATCATTTAGACTGGTCGAATCTCATGCTCATCTGGTGATCATCATGTGTGTTGGATCAACATCATTGTCATTTTATCCTGCAATTGTTCATTCAGATCACTGTTTAGTGATGCTCTCTGGATAGAAAGAACCTCTGATGGATCATATTTTATATCTATTCTCTGGATCTCAAGATCATCAGCTGAGACTACAACAATTGGACCTTTTCCAATAAGTGTATGTATCGACACAATATTATCAAGATTTATATGCAACCCGGCTAGAATATAATATCTTCTCGACCCTTGCTATCATGGCATTTCTCCTTATCTGTTCATTTTCTAGCATAGAAGTGCATTTCATGTATGAATAAAGTGGAGATGGTTGGCCTAATTCCAGTGTAGAATGGCTATGTAGGAATATAGTATCAACTCTAACTTTTTGTTGTATGGTGCGATCGTAATCCCTTTGAGTTGACATGGTATCCTTCATTGCCCATACAAACTTGGCGATGTCAAACGCTTTCTGTTCATCTTTGAAAGTTGGAGAAAACAATGTTGGTATGGATGGATAAGGTGGTATGATGGAAAAGGGCTGGACTGGACCTCGTGATAGATATGTTTTGGGAAATACGATTGTTTTTTGGGCATTCCAAGTTTAGCATGACCATATTTTAGGAGATAGATCTGTTCTTCCAACGAGGCCATTTCCTTGCATTGTTAGTCAAGAAAACGTAGTATTTAGGAGCCTATTGGGAATTTCTTAGACTGTATAGTTTGTAGCCTGCTTTCCAGTACTCTGATAAGTATGGCGTGTTGAGGAGCAGTTGAAACATTCTCTGATTGGATAACATATGGCGATATTGGAGCTTGGATTAGGTTATCCTCTTTATATTAATAGTTTGATAGGTAAGCAACTATGTGATTGGATGTAGAGAGGGGCGTTATAAGAATCTCAGGTTGAGTAGCCGCAGCAGCCTTTCTTCTCCAGATTCGATAGTCACAATCAATCTTCCATGGATAATGTCCTGAGAAAGGGTATTTACGCAATATCAAACTACGACCCTCATGATTGAATTTTTTTATCCAATCGTGTTGTCTCATAAAGCTAGTGAAGAACTTAAGGATGGTATCTGGGTCTTTTTCATCTGAAAGATCCTCATTTGGGTTGTACATGGGGATGTATAAGGTGGGTTGGGGTGGCCTTTTGAGATAGTGGTGGTCAAAATCATCAGTGGGGATGAGAGGTTGAGGATGGGCTCTCAACTTCTCATATTTAGTGACCCATGGAGCTGGGATAATGCTCACCAGTTCATCCCTAGATATGTTTCTTGGTATTTTGGTACACTCTGTGGTTCTATCAACGATGGTCAAGAACAGAGAGTTCTTGCCACTAGAAGGAAGTTGGTTCATGTCATGGTTCTGAACTCACGAAGCTATATGACAGTGGAGAGTTGCCTGACCGGCATCTCTGTCCTGCTTAGCATCTAGAATCTGGACCTGGATCTTCAACGCCTTCATTAGTTGTGGATCAGCTAATAGTACGTTGAAGTCAGGGAACATGGTGACAAAGACTGTACCATCATTGTCCAAAATTATCTCAAATGTACTCAAGTTTGCATGTTGGTACTTATTGAATCTAGTATTAAGAAGAGAAAGATGTGCCACAACTGACCGGCCTTTTCTCCCCTGATATGTCAACCCAATTTGCACATCACCAATATGGAGATGAGTAAATCCAAGACTTTCCCATTGTTGTGGAAAGTCCTCTGGCATCTGTAGTGATATGAACTATACTTCTCGAGTTACCAGAATAGGGTGTTGAACAAGTGGTGTTGCAACAACATATTCCTTCACTCCTTGTATCTTTTGTTGGACCATGGAGTGAATCATCATCCTCGGATTGCATACCTTTTTCGCAATAGCTGAATAGTGATTTTTTAAAGGTATGGTAAACATCTGTTGTTGTGATGGTAACACCTCTACTTCATAGATATAGTCAAGTTTACATGACAATGTAGCACTAGAAGTGGTAGCCATGTTTATCTTGACAGAAGGATTACGTGAACTGGACGAGGACTCTGTAGTATACATATTTTTGTATTTTTCTGGACAACAAAGACTCGACGTATTTGTTCTAAAATTCTAGGGAAGACACTCAACAAAATGAAATTCTTTTTGTGGTTTTTTGGACTGACTCTATATTTGTGCTAAGGATCTAAGGATAAAACAAAATAAATATTTCTTCT
Source organism: Capsicum baccatum var. pendulum (assembly GCA_030864225.1). Taxonomy (NCBI): domain Eukaryota; kingdom Viridiplantae; phylum Streptophyta; class Magnoliopsida; order Solanales; family Solanaceae; genus Capsicum; species Capsicum baccatum. Next base: position 248,503,215 of record CM061558.1, read on the forward strand.
AAAATCTAAGGAAACAAACTACGACTCGATTATGTACAAGACACAGACTTTTGTAGTTTGTAAACACTGACTATGATATGCAAATAAAAACTATGACTTGAGTAAAAGGGAAAAGTAAAAAGAAAAGAAAAGAAAAATGTAAAGTTGTCTCATGTAGTTGCAATCAGCAGAGGTGGATGCAAACTTCTTCTTCCTCCCACCCTCCAGGAGTGGGGATAGCTCTGATACCAAATAGATGGGGAGGCAGGGGGAACGGAAAGCTTTCGGTGAGACCGGCAAGAGGATAGGCAACAAACCTCGAACTTTCCAACTTGAAAGGTGGTTTCTCAACTATGTAGGCGGCACGTCATATGAAATCAAAGCTTTCGTCAAACACCATAGACACAGAGCCTAACTTATCAATGGGTTTCAACACCATAGAGGTGGTATACCTTGACAAGTCAAAGCTTTCATTGACACCATAGACACAGAGACTAACCTTTCCAACATGACAGGCTATTCACGACCATATAGGCGGCATGCCATACAAAATCAAAGCTTTTAATTGACATACCACATCGTTCCTATGACTGATCTACGCATCCATATAGACGGTTTGCCTTTAGATAAAAAGCCTTCATAACCATTAACGGGATGGCATGGATTCAGACCTGTAAGCCACACATCAAGGATGGTTTACCTCGGCAACAAAGCCTTCACAACCTAGAAGAGGGATGGTTTGACTTTTCCAGTCTTAGAACACATGAAATACCTTATCTCCTTCGTCTAAGATTCTTCCATATTTTCCTAAAATGGGTCTTACCGCGTCTCTCCCTGGCCTATTTCCCTCAAATCGGATGCAGAACAATATGTGTACTAAGGCAGACCCCAGATCTGTGTGTTCTTTCACAAAAATTGAATCTTTTCGGAAAGTTATGGCATGGACTAAGCTAATTTCATTTCATATACATGGAGAGGATTTATACATCTACGTCATGTGGACAAAGACAACTTCATTATTTATGAAAAGTACTTAGGCATCTACGTTGCATGGACAAAGCCAACTTCATTTTATAAACAAGGAAAGTAACTTCGGGTGCCATTCTCATCATCACTGGAAGGACACTGCTTCATGCTCAATTTGAAGTGCATAGCTAAAGGTGTACTGAAAACCTTATCCTTATCCATGTTAAACCTTCAAAGTACTTTCGGAATGTACTTCTCTTGTGATAACCACAACTTCATGGCCTTTCTATCACGGACAATCTACATTCCAAGAATCTGTCTTGTTTGTCCTAAGCCTTTCATAGAAAAAGACTTACTCAACTCTTACTTCAACTTTTGAATCTTGCAAGCATTATGACCAATAACAAGCATGTCATCAATATATAGCAACACAATAATAAAGTCAACATCAGAGAATTTTTGCACAAAAATACAATGGTCTGAAGTAGTCTTCTTAAAGCCCTGCTGACTCATAAATGAACCAAACTTCCTATAACACTGCTTAGGAGCTTGTTTCAAACCATACAAGATCTTCTTCAATTTGCAAACATAATTCTGTTTTCCTTTGACTTTAAAACCTTCAGGCTGCTCCGTATAAATTTCTTCATCTAAGTCATCATGGAGAAAAGCAGTTTTAACATCCATTTGCTCAACCTCTAAATCTGAACTTGCGGCTAAGCCTAGAACCACACGAATGGATGACATTTTCAAAACTAGAGAGAATATCTCATCAAAATCAACTCTCCTTTTTTGGTTAAATCCCATCACAACCAATCTAGCCTTGTACCGTGGAATTGGGTTACCATCTTTATGCTTCACCTGAAAAACCCACCTATTTTTCAAAGCTTTTTTGTCTTTAGGTAGCTTAACCAAATCAAAGGTATAATTATCATGTAAAGATTTAATCTCATCTTCCATAGCATCAAACCACTTTTCTTTTTCTTCACTTTCTATGACCTCATCAAGACTCTCAAATTCTCTCCCGTCAGTCAAGAGTACATACTCACTGAAAGAATAATGAGATAAAGGTATTCTCTCTCTAGTAGATCATTTGAGAGAACTCTCTGAGGCATCAACAACTGGTTGCTGATCAACCATATCAACTTGCACTGGAGCATCAATAACTTCTTGCTGGTCATTCTGAACATAATTACCATCTTCATTATCAACTTGATTTTCAACATCATGAAGATTTTCTTCAGGAGCAGTAGTCAAAGAAATTGGATCAATATCAACTACTCTCACTACTCTGAGAATCAACCTTCTTAGCTTTGTCAAAATCTTCAATTGTTTGGTCTTCAAAGAACACAACATCGCGGTTTCTAACAAGTTTCTTCTCAATTGGATCATAGAAACAATAGCCAAATTCATCTTGACCATAACCAATGAAGATACACTGCCTAGTTTTAACATCCAACTTTGACCTTTCATCTTTAGGAACATGCACAAAAGCTTTACATCAAAAAACTCTAAGATGATCATAAGAAACATTCTTACCAGACCATAACCTATCAGGGACATCACCATCCAAAGCAACAGAAGAAGATAATTGATAACATAAGCAGCAGTATTAAGTGCTTTTGCCCAAAATAAATCTGGCAGCTTAGCATCTGAAAGCATACATATAACCCTCTTAACTAGAGTTTTGTTCATCCTCTCTGCTAAATCATTCAACTAAGGATTTTTTGGAGGAGTTTTCTGATACCGAATACCCTGCTCTCTGCAATATCTATCAAAAGAACCAATATATTCAACACCATTATCTGAACGGATGTATTTCAATTTCTTCCCTATCTGTCTCTCAACCAAGGCCTGAAAATCCTTGAACACATCAAGTACTCGATCCTTGGACTTCAAAGGAAATACCCAGATTTTGCAAGAATGATCATCGTTAAAAGTCACAAAATAAAGTGCACCACCATAAGACCTTACTTTAAAAGGATCACACAAATCAGAATGCACCAACTCCAGCAAATCAAACTTTCTTGAAGGCGGATGACTCTGAAAAAAAATTCTTTTCTGTTTACCAGGTAAGCAATGAACAAGATTCTTCAAATTTGCTTGTTTCACTCCAGAAAGCAAATTTTTCTTAGTCAACCTATTAATCCCTTTCTCACTTATATGACTCAATCTTCTATGCCACAACTCTGATAAAGTATTATTCTCTACCAAGTTTATCAAGACTCTAGAAGTAGAGCCCTGAAATATATACAAGTTAGACAACTTGTCACCTCGATCCATAATCATCAAACCTCTAGTAAGCTTCCACTGGCCAGCACCAAGGGTGTTAACATAACCCTCGTCATTAAGGTTCCCTGCTAAAATCAAGTTCAGGCAGGCATCTGGTGCATGCTTGACATTATTGAGAACTAGTTTGGAACCATTGTTACTTTCCAAACAAACAGTGCCAATATCAAGTACTTTAACTTCATCATTATTGCCCATTTTCAACATCCAAAAATTACCTGGAGTATAAGAAAAAAATAATTCCTTCTTGGCATAACATGAGAAGGAGCACCAGAATCCACAAACTAGCTAGACTCATCACGAACAAGATTAATGACATTCTCACCACAATTAACAAGAATATTATTATTAGCAACAACTGCAACACGATTTTCATTATTGTCTTCTTTCTTTTGTCGTCTCATATCTCTCTTATTCTTGTAGCAATATTTTATAATATGCCCCTTTTTGTTGCCATAATCACATGTAAAATTCTTGAATTTAGACCTTGACTTGCTTCTACTTTTATCTCTATCATTCGAACCTCTAGACTTGTTTCTCCCCCTCTCTTCAGTAACCAAAACATCAGAGTGTGAAGATGAAGAAGATAGGCCTGAGATCTTATTCTCATCTCTTCATTCAAGATACCACTCTTAATATATTTTATAGTTACAACACCACGGGGAGCAAAATTAGTTAAAGAAACTCGAAGAGTTTCCAAAGAGTCTGGCAGAGTATTAAGAAACCAAAGTCTCTGAATTTCTTCATCGAACTTTACACCCATTCTGGACAGCTAGTCAAGGACACCCTGAAAATTATTTATATGATCAGAAATAGGATTTCCCTCTTTATACCTAATATTCATCAATTGCTTAAGCAGGAACAACTTGTTACTGTCAGTTTTTAAAGCATAAAGTGACTCGAGCTTGTCCCACAAACTTCTGGAATGTGTCTCATTCACAATATGATTTCTAACATTATCTTCAACCCATTGTCTAATATAGCCACAAACCTGTAAGTGCTCAAATTTCCAGTCTTCGTCTGTCATGAATTAAGGCTTAGAAGACGCAAATGTAAGTAAATGCATTTTCTTAACAAAGAGAAGATTTTTCATCTTGCCTTTCCAAGTATGATAGTTACTATTATTCAAATACACCATCTTGCTCATATTTTCCTCCATTATTCAAATCAACAATCAATAACAATCAACTCTCTGATACCACTTTGTTGGAAAAGACAAGGGCACAATCAAAGAAGCCGACAGGGTAGCAGCGGAAAAATACTCAAGTCTAAACTTTTCCTCTCAATTTGAACCAAGAGGAGACAAGAAAATCCAAGAAAAACAAAGTAATATGGCAGAAAATAAATCAATCACGCAAATACGGCAAGACAAAAATAAAACCAAGAACAAGAGACATCAAATTTATATGGAAAACCCTTCGATGTGAAGAGTAAAAAACCACGGGACCAAAAACCCCACTATAATCACCAAAATTTATAATATTATTCTCCAAAATTTCCACCAAACAAGTGTCAAACAACAAGCAATAATACATAAACCACAGCACCAAACACTAGAGAAATAAAGGAGCGAAAGTACCAAAACGTTGCTACTATGTTGGAATAAAGAACAGGATACAAAGGCCACTTAATCCAACTCCATTAGTTTCTAATCAAAGACTGTGATGATAGAAACAATTATTCCAAAAATGAGCTTAATCGGACAAGAAACGAAGCGAGGATCGCAGTTTGAAGTTGACAATTGTGGCTGGAATTTTTGGGCGAAAATCAGCTTTGTTTTTCTCTCTTTGGCTACTGAAAACTCTCTTTGTGATGGTGAATAAGACCTAAAAAGATCTATATATATGACTCATAGTAATGGGCCTATGGACAAAAGTGGGTTGGTCCAAATTGGGCATTATTTATCCACATAAGAAGGGAAAAAGACCAATGACCTAACACACTCTTGTAAGTATGTAACATAAACCTCCACCTCGATTAGAGGGACAATTATTCCATGCTACTCATCCCTTCCAATCTATCAAATCCAACACATCAATTCAAACAATGTCTACATAAATGGCCAAGATCTAACCACAATCATTATCAGTCGTGCATCCAACATCATATATATTTATATGGAGATAAATTAACTTAGAGATCATAATCCTAAGACTATAATTTGGGATAATTTATACGTATCAAGAAAACCCTTAATACATTAGTACCACTCTTGTAAGTATACCACGTAAATCTCCAACTCTAGTTGAGGAAAAATTCTTCCATGTTACTCATCCCTTCAATACATCACTCTCCTTTCCAATCTATCAAATTCAAACCTTCAATTCGAACAAAGTCTATATGGACAGTCCAGATCTAACCAGAACAATAATCCGTTATCCATTCCACCATCATATATATTTGTATATGAAATAAATTAGTTCAAAGATCATGATCCTAGGACTATAATCCGAGATAATTGCTATGTACCAAAAAAAGCACTTCATGCATTTGGACCACTCTTGTAAGTATGTCACGTAAATCTCCCCTTCCAGTTGAGGGGGCAATTCTTCCATGTTACTAATCTCTTCCGTACATCACTGTCCTTTCCAATCTATCAAATTCAAACCATTAATTTGAATAAAGTCTACATAGACGGTCCAAATCTAACTACAACCATCATCAGTCGTGCATACCACCATCATATATATTTATATGAGATATATTACTTTAGAGATCATAATTTTAAAATTATAATTCAAGATAATTTATACGTACCAAAAAAAATCATTCATTAGGACAACTCTGGTAAGTATACCACATCAACCTCCAATTTCAGTTAAAGGGCAATTTCTCCTTGCTACTTATCCCTACAATACATCACTCCCTTCTTTACAATCAATCAAATCTAAACCGTTAATACAAATAATGTCAATTTGGATGATCTTAGATATAACCATAGCCATCATCAATTGTGTCGTCCCATCACCATATAGATTCCTACTACTCTTCACCTTTTAATCAACAGAAAAGGGCCTAAAATGCCCTTCAACTATTGAAAATGATGCAACTATACTCTCCTTCCACCTTTAGGCTCTAAAATGCCCTTCCATCCACCTATTTTTACCCTTCTTCTTAACAGATAAATAATTAGGATTTTAACTTAACACGTGACAGTTTCTTATTGATTAAATTTTTATTAATCAAAAGTCAAAAAAAAAAAAAAACTTAAACCAAATCACTAAATATCTAACCCATCCGTCGGGACCCAAATCACTAAAAAAATTATTGAGCTTGATATTTTCCCCGGAAAACATCCATAGCAGGAACAAAATATTATAATAGAGGAACTCAACCGTCACAAACAACACGTGGATCACAAGAAAAATTTTTGAAGAGTAAATTACCAAGATTTTGAAGAGGAATATCAAGGGGAATATAATGTGGGTCATTATCAAGAATCGGAATCACAGACCCATTTTAGCAAATCAACTAATTAAACTCATCAGAAACTTCCAACATTTGAAAAGAAAAAAAATGCAAAATTTTGCTAATCAATAGTTTGACATTTTTTTTGGAAAATAAAAGGAACTCAAATCATCTTCTTCATCGACAAATACGTACACCACCCAAATTTTCAACAGTTAAAAGGGAGCAAAAAAGCAGAAAAAATGAACCGTCACACCCAATTTGGAGACAAAATGGAGAAGAATTTTTACCAAGATTTTGAAGAGGGGAGAAAGGAGAAAGAGAAATGAGAATGTGGGTCGTCGTCATCACGGTGAAATTGACTAAATCATATACATCCAATTTTCTTTAGCTATTAAATAAATTAAGAACAGGAAAACCAAGCTATCACTGATCAATTTGAAGAGGAAAAGGAATGTGGGTCATCATCAAGAATTGGAATCACAGTGAAATTGAGTAATACATATACACCCAATTTTCTTTAACAGTTAAGAAAATGAAGGAACCAACTAAAACGACACAGCATTCTAAAATAGAGGGACCTAAAAGGGGACAACATTCTAAACCAGTTAAGTTTTTTTTTTTTTACTTTTGATTAATAAAAATTTAACCAATAAGAAACTGTAACGTGTTAAGTTAAAATCATAATTATTTATCTGTTAAGAAGAAGGGTAAAATGGGTACAAATAGGTGGATGGAGGGGCATTTTAGAGCCCAAAGGTAGAAGGACGATATATTTGCACCATTTTCAATAGTTGAAGGGCATTTTAGGCCTTTTCCGTTTAATCAAATATGGAATAAATTTATTTTAAAATTAATTTTAGAATTAATTACTTTCTCAGTTCATTTTTATTTATCCACTATACTAAAAATAGATGTCTAACAATATTTATTTAATTTAAAAAATTAATGGATAATCCACTTGTTTCTACTTATTTTATCCTTAGTTATAGTTATTAGTTAATAAATTTATTAATCTCAAATTAGTTATATTTAAAGAGTTATATGATCAAATAATTCTTATTATTTATAATTTTTTAAAGGTTTAATTCATCGATAGGCTCTTAAACTTATTTCGAGATTTCACTTAGACCCCTCAACTCATATTTGTGCCTTCAGACACTTAACCCACCCGAAATTAAATTTGATCCACTTATACCTTTTTCGCCTACATAGCACCTCGAGTGATAATTACTAGAGGTGGGCGCGCAAAACCTTTCAAATTTTTTGACAAGCCAATAAGAAATTGACATGTCAACAAAAAGAAAAACCTAAATTTAAATATAAAAGTCACACCTTTTTCATTATTATTTTTTTCAATCTCTTCCTCTTTCTTTTTCGTTTTCTTTTTGGCGAAATGGTCTTGTGGACCCTTGTACTTGTTCGAGTTCATAAAGTGAACACCTCTACTTAGACTTTTGTCATCTAAACCCCTCAACTCAATAAAACTCAACATTTTAAACTCTTTTGATGCATATATGACATTAAGTTGCTGATGTAGAATGCGCATGTTTGGACACGTTTTTTAGGGCGCTTGAAATTAAGAAAAAACATTTAAAATATTTAATAAAACTAAAAAATAATATATATTTTTTAAAAAAATCCCTTTCTTCTCCACCCACCCCCTCCAAACCCACCCCCTCCAATTTTTTTTCCTTTCTTTTTCTTTATCACACCCCACCCCGTGTCCCCCCACCCCCTCTAGTTTTTTTATTTCTTATTTTTTTCTCACCCCCACCCCATCCCACTATTTTTTTCTTCAGCCCCCACCCCCACTGCACCCAAAAGAAAAAAAAAATCTAATTTTCCTCTTCAAAATTTCCTTCTCCTTCACTTGAGATTTACTTTTTTATTTTTTTTGTAAATTAATATCTCAATTCAAACCTTTTCATATTTTTTTAGGATTAAAATTTAAACTTGAATCTAAAGTGAGTGATAGTGGATATTGAAAAATTAATAAACTCCATGCATAAGCTTGAAAAAGCTTGAAGTTCAAGTTTGAAGAGCAATAAATTGATTTTTGTGATTTCTCAAAGATATTCAAAATTGAAAATTAAAAAATTTATTGTGTTTGTGTATTTGAATTTATAGTTGAAAACTTAAATTAATTGAAGAGGAATTCCAACTATTTGGAATGAAATTAAAATTTTTATATAATTTATAAAGGTTGTTTATTTAATTAAATTTATTTTAATATTTAATTTCTTATGTGGCATTTTTAAAATGACGTGAAACTTAATGCAACATTTAAAAATGGTGTGAAAGTTGACGTGGAAGCAATTTTGTTAGACACACCAAAATAGGATTTAAATTATTGAGTTTTATTGAGTTAAAGGGATCAGATGACAGAAGTCTAAGTAGATGTGTTCACTTTATAAACTCGGATAAGTACAAGGATCCACGAGACCATTTTGCCTTTCTTTTTAAATAATATTTTTCTTTTCTCCTTTGCATAATCAACTATGTCTATCTCTGTCATCTCTACCTCTTTCTTTCTCTTTTTTTTTCTAAATAATCTTTTTCTCTTTCTCATCTTCATAAACTATAGCTATCTCCGTCACCATTTCATTACCACAAGTCAACCACTCCACACCAAATATTTATGATCTATCTTTTTGTGATAGATTTCGTAAAAATTACAAATTTATATTTTGGGTATTGAACTTATGATGAAATGGGTGTGATAAATTAGATAAGATTTGTTGAAAAACATCTTTAAAATCTAAATTTTGACGAAATTGATGCAGGAATTTAGAAAAAAAATTATATAATTAAGTGTAGATTGGTGAAGAATGGATTCGGGGGCAAACATTTCAAGAAATAAATTGAATTTCAATAAATGAAAATTTTCAATTTCAACAACTAGAATCAAAGTATCACTAATCAAAATTTTCTGGCGAACTTCATTTTTGCCAGCTAGATTGGTATATGCATTGCCGCTTTTGATACAAGTCAAATGGTCGCCTTAGATTTAGATGCAATCATTCAAAGCCATTACTTGAAGAATCAAGCTTTGGTCACATGAAGGGCACAGGATCATACTTGGAAGGGTCATTTTGAGCATGCCACTAAACAAACTTGAGTGTGGAAGATTGCTTGAAGCCTTGAAGACTTGAGGACTATCGGGTTTAGACCCCACTTATTGGTTCACGATTTTGGTTCCTTTTATTAAGGGCATTTTAGTCACTTAGCCTTAAGGGCATTTTGGTCACTTATCTTTTTCCAAGTGACACTCCATGGCCGCCTCTCCTCTTTAAGGGCGTTGGAGTCATTTTGCCTTTCATTATGTAATAAGACTATATATAGTATCTTTTAGGTCTTATCTCTTTAGTTGTTTGATTATGAAATTTTGAGATATTGAAAGTTCTCTCTCTTTGAGAGTGTAGTTCTTAGGTTAGGGCTTGGAATATCCATTTTAGTGTAAGGATTGGAAAAGTCAATATTGTACGTTGCTTAGAAACGGTGGTTGTAAAAGTGAGTTGATTCCTTTAGCGGTCACCGTAAGAAGATTGGTGTTTGTACTTGCAACTTTAAGGGTCTTTACGTTTGATACATGTTTAAGTTCTTATTATTCGTAAGTCCTTATGTCATCTTAACTATCCTTATCTTTACATTATCGCATTTTCATTATCCTATCTTGTGTTTGTGTGTTATTGCCGTGAGAGTGTTGTTTGTTGCTCTCAGCTTTGTGCCTTGTTGTTCTCGTGTTGTGGACTATTTTTAGCTTTCATGGGTCAATCGTTATCATTTGATATTAGATCATGGTTTGATCTTATTCCCACAAGATCAATCTTGAGCTCATAAACTTTGAAAATAAAAAAAAGGTGTTAGAAAACTGAAAATCAAAAAGAAGCAAATTTGTCCATTTTTGTGTCTTGGCCGAAATTGTGTTGTTGTAGTTGTCTTGGCCGAGTTTGAGTATATATCTAGGTGTATTTTTAATTGTTTTGTTGTTTCTTGTGTTAGATTCTTTCTTTACTAACACCATTGAGTCAAGATTCAAGTTGAGCTTGAACGGTTCTTGTTGGTATTGTTGTTGCGATTCCATACTTGAATATTGTTGGTACGTTTTGGTGTTGTTGTTGTGGACTGAAATTTGAAGGTATGGTTTGAACTCATGTTGTTGGTATTTTGTTGTGGGTTTTAATTTAGAAAAAGGTGTTGGTTCTTGGAGCTCAACGTGAGATTTGGTATTCAAACTCCTATTGAATATTCTTATTGTTCTAGACCAATATTCATGTATAGTTGTAATAAGACTCTTTAATAGTGTTGTTTGATCCAAACCCAAGTAGTGGTAAGAGAAGCCCTTGTGTTTGTCTTAAAACTAGTCCCCAAAAATCTACCAAAAGGGAAGGGAGACAAAAGATCTACCAAAAATACTAGTTACCAAAAGAAAGAAAGACCATTTTCCTAGGTGTCCAAAAGAGGAAAAGTCCACCAACCCCTCAAAAAGGTGTCTTGCCTAAAAGGTGTAAGACAAGTCATACCTTTTTAAAAGGTTAAAAGGGCTTGAATCTTGTTGTTGTCTTCTCCAAGGGAGGGTAAACCACTTCAAGAACCAAAATTCAAACAAAAATTTCAAAGTTGCGAAAAATAATAACCTTTCAAAAACCGTGACCAATCCTAGACCACCACATCACCAATTCGTACAATACCAAAACTTTTGGCTCAAAATCTTAGATTCTTAGTTTCTTGTTGTTGATTCTTAGTTTCATTTTGTTGATTCTTATACTAATTGGCAACTAGTAAATACCTACTAAGTTGTAAATTAGTTTTTGAATCCATTTCTTTCGTGTCTTGAATATTTGTGTGCTTTTCTCATTTTAAACTCGTAGTAACTTCTTAGTTTCAAGTTCGTAAGTAAATTTTATTTTGTGTCTTGAGTCGATCAAACAAGAATACATTCCAGCCTCCAAGTAGAATTGACATCCTATTGACTACCAGAGTATAAGCAACTTTCAATATTCACCACTCCAATTGTGGGAATCACAAAGGTGAGTGTATATGAGTGTTGGTGAGAAGCTTTACTACTAATCTTGTTTGTTTATTGTGTAGGTACAAAGGTGATATAAGGGGAACAGATCTTTGATAGTCGGGATTATTATGGCTACGACATGGGAGGCTATGATTGTAGTGAGGGTTTTTATGGCTATGAAGTTAAAGGAGATTGCGGAGGCTATAAAAATAGCCATGATCAAAACTTGGGCAGATTTAAGAGTTACAGTTTTGAGGGAGAAAATAAGGTAAATGAAGTACCTAGTGCTTATGGTGAATTTGGAGATGATGTAGGACCTCTTGATGGATCTTATGATGACATTAGGGCATATGAGGAGTCTTACACTTCTCACACCAAACCTAGATTTAGTGTTAAGTATAACCCTTTCGTTCGCAAAACTTATGAGAGCTATGATAAGAGTGCACGTGAGGAGTGTGAAGATTCATATTCTACACCTTGTAGTACTTCTTATCAAGGTCAATATAGTATGAATGGTTATACTAGTGGAGGTTGTCTAACGAGAAGAAGAGGGTATGTATCTCCAAAACTGAGGGGTACTTGTGTGCCTTACAATGTTGATCCGAGAAGGAGTGTACACTCTGGAAAGGTGACCATATGTGGGATACCGGGATACTTCATTGTGTTAAATAGTAGGTACTATAGAAACGACATCCTTCCATCCATGGTTGATTACTTGGGGTTGTTTCGTGAGCCTTTACTTTTTCCATACTTCTTGGATGGGCTTAAGGTTACCTAGAGGGGCAAAGTTGTCTTCTCCCAATTTGAATACTATGAGGAGGTGTGGTGTGATATTCTTCTCTTGACATACGGTCATGTATACTTAGGTGCCGATTGGTTTACATAACATAAAGTTCTAAATGTGCAAAATTAGCCTAATATTGTAAGAGACTGATAGAGAAATCACCTCGTGACGTATATTTTGCCCGAGCCACAAAGAGAAGTATACACCTACTCTTATTTGAATGATGATGAGAGACAAAATATTGAGAGGATTAAGGGTGTGCAAGGTGGTAATTCAAGAGTGCAAAAGAGAGAAGTTGTGTTGAGCAAAGTGAGGGGATTTTCACCAAACCAAGCTAACATTGTTTGTCTTTCTATTTCTAAGGACATTTGTGTAGGTACCGACATGGAAAGTGAAGGAGACCAATGCGGAAGTGAAGTTATTTCCCAAGTTTGTGGAGGACCTTCACAACACAGCAAAGGAGAGTCGACTAAAGGATTTTAAGGTAAAATAGCTAACTCTTACACTTTGTGCATGTTAATGATAATTGTGTGGCTAGTAGCCCATTAAGTATGAGTAGTAGCTTACTTAATTGTGAGTCTAATTATTCTTTGCCTTTTGTTGATGATGTACATGTTGTGAGTGTATATACACTAGTTGATCCTATTGATGACCAAATTGACTCTTCTTGTAAGATCAATTTATGTCCACCTAGTGTTGAAGCCTATATGTTGAATGGGAGTACATTGTATTGTGTAATTGGTGTTGATCAACCTATTTGTGGAAATTTTCCACCACTTGAGTATGTGTGTGATGTGATTAATGGAACTAAAGTGAGTGAAGTATTTGAAAGAGTTGGTCAACAAAAGAGGAGTGAACCCGAAAGCTATTCTTGGGACAATCTTGTGCTTGAAACCATTTTGAAACTTGATATTAATCTCTTAGAGAGTGAGGAACTTGTTTGTTCCAAATCTATCTGTGGTTTGGATCACGCACTCCTTAGGTATAAGTCTTGTTTGAAGATGATATAAATACTCCTAATGAGCCTAGTGGTGAAAAAGATGGTATAGCTTACCTTGGAGGCTATAGACTATATGTTAACCCACTATGGTGTGACAATATTCCTTCTAAAGATGAAAATTTCTTCTTGAAAGATGAGAGTACTCTTAAGGATAAGGAATGAGTAGTCTTGAAAGTTACTCTTTCTTCTACTTTGTGTGACTTTATTGTTGAGAGTACTCATGGTTATGATTAGGAAACTAGTAGAGAGTACACACATGAGGGCACCTTAGTAGAAATTGACTTGAGTGATGCTTTTCTCTACTATCTATTTACTTTGGGTGATATGTATGCTATTGTAGAGAGCGTGTCATTTAGTTTGGGTGGAGGCCACGGGAAAGGCGAGTGTTGTCTAGACCCGTGTCTATGGCCACTCTTCCCACTTGACCCCTGTGCTAAATATGGAAATGGTGATGTTGGTGCACCCAACTTGTTGCTTGGTCTCCATGACAAGCAAAGTGTCACTTTTGGTGAATCCCATAACCAAATCCTTTGAACTTTTTTCATTGAGTTTTTAATATTCCTTTCAAAGGATCCTTGGTTATACTTTAAATATGTACCGCCTTGGTGTGATGATGTTTATTATTGTGCTAACCCTAACCCTCATGCCATGAGGTGTCGTGCTTGTTTGTCCTTTCTCTAGTTTTTCAAGGTACGGATTCGAGGTTGAATTCTTTCCAAGAAGAGAAGGATGATCCAATTCAAATGATCACCTTAGATTTCGATGCCATCATTCAAAGTCACTACGTGAAGAATCAAGATTTGGTCGCATGGAGGGCACAAGATCGTACTTTTAGGGGTCGTTATGAGCATACCACTAAACAAACCAAGTGTGAAGATTGCTTGGAGCCTTGAAGACTTTAGGACTCTCGGGTTTGGACCTCACTTATTGGTTCACGATTTTGGTTCCCTTTATTAAGGGTATTTTGGTCACATAGCCTTAAGGGCATTTTGGTCACTTAGACTAAAGGGTATTTTGGTCACTTATCCTTGTCCAAGTGACACTCCATGGACGCCCCTCCTCATTAAGGGCATTGGAGTCATTTTGTCTTCCATTATGTAATAAGACTATATATAGTTTCTTTTAGGTCTTCTCTCTTTAGTTGTTTGATGATGAAACTATGAAACATTGAAAGTTCTCTCTCTTTAAAAGTGTAGTTCTTAGGTTAGGACTTGGAATAGCTATTTTAGTGTAGGGCTTGGAAAAGTCGATATTGTACGTTGCTTAGAAATGGTGGTTGTAAAAGTGAGTTGATTTCCTTAGCAGTCACCGCAAGAAGATTGGTGTTTGTACTTGCGACTTTAAGGGTCTTTACGTTTGATACACGTTTGGGTTCTTGTTATTCGTAAGTCCTTATGTCATCTTAACTATCCTTATCTTTATATTATCGCATTTTCGTTATCCTATCTTGTGTTTGTGTGTTATTGACGTGATATTATTTCTTGTTGCTCTCGACTTTGTGCCTTGTTGTTCTCGTGTTGTGGACTGTTTTTAGCTTTCATAGATCAATCATTTTCAACTTTCGGCGGAACAACACAGTAGAGAAAAGTCGTTCTCTAAAGGTTGAAAAAGTGAATTTAACTGATTTCTTCTCTTTTTTGTGTGTTTTTATTGAGATTTTTGATTGATTACGTCAATCTAAGGTTAATTCAGTTTAAGTGGATGTGAATGTATTAAAAAACGCATTTTTTAAGGTGAATTTTGGTATACACATTGTTGTTGGTGTAGGTTTTTTTTTTGCTTATGGTGATCCCTGTGTCTTCATGAATGATTCGGTGAAGAAATACACACACACATATATATACTAGATTAGTGTACGTGTCTCTCACGTCAATCAATAAAATATACATAAGAATTATGAACAATATAATTAGAAGGTAGCAATATATTAACGTTAGAAAATGATATATCTATTTAAATTATATAAATAAATATTATATATGTATGTGTGTGTATGTATTTTCTAGTTTAGTAATTTTATATCTAGTTGATTAATTAAGTTATTCTTTTTTACATTATATGATATAGCAAATATGAAATCTTAAAAGCTTTCTAAAATTTTGACGAACTGTACTTCTCGCAAAATTCTTTTACCTTATTATTAGACTAGTGTACTTGATCGCGCTTCGCGCAAAATAGTATTCCATATTTAGATTTCACTAAAGAAAAATAAAAAGTTTGAAATAAATGAATAAAATATAAATAATCTTCACATTTAGTTTAATGCTTGCCGTCCTTTTTTTTTTATAGTTCTCATGATATCTTTTTAATACATTGGTATTGAATATGATGCTCATGAAATTTGAATACATGGACTTCAAAAGAAAAATTAAAATAGATTAGTATCTTGCTAGTTGTGAATCGATTAGAATCTTGTTAGTCGGGAATCTTTCTTTAAGCGCTTCAACCTGAAACAAAAAAGAAATAAAATCACAAAAACTCAGTGAATAAGGAATATTTATAAGATTGGATACCCCCAATAACTATAACTATTATATAGTACGTAATAAAATATCAATATTTTTTAGATAATGATTTCAAGTCAAAAAGCAAACTCACATGTCAAGGTACCAAAAAAAGATAGATCGGTAGAAATAATAATTACTTGGGAACTTTTTTTAGATTGTAGTAGAATTTGTTCATCATTTTTTTTCGAATCACATAGAATATATCTCGTCTAATAGAAATAGAACTAATATAAAAATACCTGAATTTTGGTGTTTGTCAAAGATATAACATACATATCGTAGAGACTGATCAAGTGAAAGGGTATCAACAAAAAAAATAATATATACTTCTCCTATATTACAAATGAGTGAAAATATTAGAGAATGAGTTAATTTAAAAGAAGAAGATGAATCTCAAACAAAAAACTAAATGTGTAGTATAAATCTAACTTACCGCTATTGATAATTCGACTTCTACTTTTAGACTTCTCAACTAACATTTGTTTGTAACTTACCAATGGCTTTTTGATTTTTAAAATTTTAAAAATATATTAAAACAATGCGTAAAAGAAAAAAATATGTAAGCAATGCCGCAAAAAGGAATTTAGCTACATAAATAATCAAACTTTTATATCCCTTATATGAAATTCCTTCCATGTTATAATTTAACATGTTGAATTAAAAAGGACACCTTTACTCCCAAATTAGGTGATGTTTTGACTTATTGAGAGTCAGATTAATTAATTTTGCAAAGTTAAGTCGGATTAAAGTAACTCAATATTATAAAATTGAAAGACAGTTAAAAAAAATTATATGAAAACTATTACCAGTTGCAATTCTTCTCAATATTAACTAAAGTTTACATAACTTAAATCTCGAGAAATGAAAAATATCAGACAAATTAAAACACTGAAGAACTATACCTTTTTTAATTTCTATCAGAATAATCTTGTACTTGATGTTGTAACACTCTTCATACCGAATTATTGCTAATGCTCTCATGAATCTTCTTTTGCAAGCAAGTCATGCTAGTTTGATGAGAAGAAAACATAAATGATTTAAAAAAACACGACAAACTAACAAAAATAACAAACCTAATAATACATAAAATGTATAAAATGTATGAGTTATGAAAGAAAATTTCTTTTACTACTACCAACAAAGAGAAAAATAACTTTTAGACTTCTTCCATAAAATTTGTATCATGAATTCAGCTTAGAATTGTTAGAAATTTTTGGTATTCCTCAATAAACTTTAATACTCTTAAATGTATTTTCTTTTTAATAGAGCAATGAATGATAATATTTATAGAATAAATGATAGAGTGGTTTAGTTTTCTTTATACACATAAATATTTAAAATAGAAGAAAACTTAATTAATATTCAAAAAAAACACAAAAAAAATAAATAGCTTTGGAGGCCTCTAAGGCATGCCACATAGGATTCACTATTGATCTCCTTTATATATATGTGTGTGTGTGTGTGTATTGATTGTAATGTTGCGTATCAATACCAACATTATTTCTTTACTTTCGGGTGTAGTAATTCGTGTTAGGGTTTTTGCCCTGATTTTCTTACTATATTGAAGTTTTATTTTTTCTTAGAAGGAAAATAAAAGTTAACATAATTACTTTTACTTTTCCTGAAAGAAAAAAATATAATTCTTTTCCATATTTGGCTAACCTCTTTCTTGGAGGAAAGGTTTTGGACATCTATAAATAGAAGACCCCCCTTCTCATACCATAACACAATAGCATCCACAATGTAGTTGTTTAAAGAGTTTTGTTTAGGGAGAGATTTTCTCTCTAATAATTTTATGTTTTTTTTTTTATAATAGGTTTTTATATGTAAGTCAATTGGCCAAACTATATAATCATCATGTTTTTAGTATGTTTTTCTTTTTGTCTGATTTATCATCTCAATAGTTTGTAACTAATAGCTTCCGCATGACGCCCTCTTGATTTCGAACCCAACAACGAGTCAGGTTCAATAGTCCAATGGTGTGGTGAGACGAGATTAAACAGGTTCAAAGCGGTTTCAAAATCAAGCTGCAACAATTTGGATGATAATGAAGATTTTTGTCGAACTACATGTGGAGAACAAGTTTCAACCATTTTTTCAGCACTCCTGCTGCTGCATCTTTAAAAATAAAAATAAAATATTACTTTTAAACCAATTTTTAACCATGATATTTTAAACCTTATTTTTAACCATGGCAAGCAGCAGTTATGAAGATTATATCAAAAACGAAGTTCATGCACGTGATATGAAGAGAAAACGGATCAAGTGAAGAAATCAAGTCCAAAAGGAGAGATTTGTTAGGGTTTTTGCCCTGATTTTCTTACAATATTTAAGTTTTATTTTTTCTTAGAAGGAAAATAAAAGTTACCATAATTACTTTTACTTTTCCTGAAAGAAAAAAATATAATTTTTTTCCATATTTGGCTACCTCTTTCTTGGAGGAAAGGTTTTGGACATCTATAAATAGAAGACCCCCTTCTCATACCATAACACAATAGCATCCACAATGTAGTCGTTTAAAGAGTTTTGTTTAGGGGGAGATTTTCTCTCTAATAGTTTTATGTTTTCTTTTATATTAGGTTTTTATATGTAGGTCAATTGGCCAAACTATATAATCATTATGTTTTTAGTATGTTTTTCTTTTTGTCTGATTTATCGTCTCAATAGTTTGCAACTAATAGCTTCCACATGATGCCCTCTCAATTTCGAACCCAACAATTCGATCCCTTTTCTTATTTTTGGTAAGTGAAAATATAGACTTATTTTAAGCAACATTTAAAACTTTTGCTTATTAATGGAGTCGGTACAATCATGATCGTGAAAGTGTGTACATCATCTTTGTTACTATATTTAAACAATACTTAAACATTATAACTTTAAGGGATCGTTTGGTAGAGTGCATTGAAAAGTTAATTCATGCATTAGTTTAATGTATATTAGTAGTATCTTGTTTGGTATATATTTTTACCCTATGTATAACTAATGCTTGCATTAGTTATACACTCTATTGTTTATTGAGGTGTGCATTACTAATACCCCAAAATCCATGACATTAGTAATGCAATGAATCTAATGCATGTATTAACATGCTTAAAGACACTATTATCCCTTAAGAAAAAATTTGCATCCTTTCCAACATATATATATTGAGGGTATTATGTAAAAAAAAAAAAAAATCTTTTAGAAATTATGTAATTCATGTTATTTTTAATACATCTAACCAAACACTGCATAAGAAAAATACAAATATAACTAATGCAAGCATAACTAACACAAGCATTGCTAATACAAGCATTACTAATACACCATATTTTACATTATTCTTATACACTCTACCAAGCGAGCCCTAAGTTTTTTGTTAACTTAAATAAACTTTAAATACAAGAACGTACATATGGATGCGAAAAAAAATAATGATTGAATAAAATTCGAAAAGACAATCCAAACAAAAACATAGAGTATTAAGGGGTCGTTTGGTAGAGTGTATTGACAAAATTAATACATGTATTAATTAATGAGCATTAGTAATACCTTGTTTGGTACCATATTTTTACTATGCATAAATAATACTTGTAGTAATTATACAATGTATTGTGTATTAATAATACACACCATTTTTCATGTATTAATAATGCAACACTTTTAACACATGTATTAATTTATTAAATTAGTTATTACCCCTCAAATTATTTTTCCGTCTTTCTTTTCCCACTATATCACGCTCTCTGTTCCTTTTCCACCATAATAAAAATTTCTCTCTGTTTTAGTACTCAGACCTTGGAAAAGAGAAGGTTATGTTCTCTGTATCTTCTAGCTTCTCTCTAATCAACATTTGCTTTTCTCATAAGGTTGTAATTCAATCAAACCTATATTCTTGGTCATTGTTTCTTTTTTTCTACCCCTATTTCACAATTTAGGTATAGTTTATTTTACATCAAAATCACGATTTAGAGTTTGACAACTATTTTTGAACACAATCTTTCAAAGTCAATGAATTTAACGATGAAATTTAGGTTTAGCACTCTTTTTGTTCTAGTTACTGCCTCTTTGTATGTTATTTTTCGTTAAGACCTTCGGATATGTAAGATTGCAGGGGATGATGACGCTATCTGATTTATCTAAATTTAGTTCCTGTTTTGTGTTACTGGTAAAGGTGTTCAATGGATTGAATAATGTGTAATCTTTTCGTTATTTGGTGTACTGAATTTTGAGGTTTTTTTCAAGCTGAGATTTCGATGATTGCTTAGGACCTTACAATGGTACTTGCACAATTTCATTTTTCTGCACACTCTGGCTTCTGAGATTATGGCTTCAACTTACAATTACTCGATTGTGATAGGTTTTGGGCACTCCACATAGGCTTAATGTTGTTCTTAGAGTTGACCTGTTTAGCTGTGTTTTTCGGGTCAGCTATGCCTTCGAATTCTTCCTTTTTCCAGCCACAATTTCATTAATTTTATTTCTAGAATTTTTGAATTTAGAGAAGAAGTGAAAAATTGAATTTTCTACTGTATAGCTGCTGCAGTTCCATGTATTTCTGGAAAACAGATGGTACAAGGGTGGGTTGAAGGAAAGGGTAATTTGGTAAACATACATTTTTTTTACAAAATTTATATAAATATATATTATCTTTAATACATCAAACAAAACAATGTGTAAAAATAAATGTATGTGTAACTAATACTAGCATTACTAATACTTGCATTAATAATACAAGCATTACAAATACCCCATATTTAGCATTATTCTTATACACTTTATCAAACGACCCCTAAATGTTTACCAGGAATTAAAAAGGGGACCTTCACTCTAATAAACAAACAAAAAGCTAACACAGCTTCCATATATATATATATATATATATATATATATATATATATATATATATATATATATATATATATATATATATATATATATATATATATATATAATATATTAAAAGTGTGAAAACCCGTAGAAAAGTAATTTAAACTTTTTACCCTTCATTAAAAATCTCTGTAATAGATAAAATTATCTTTTTACTTATTTTTCTAATTATTATATTATTATATTTAAATATTTAAAATGAATCCTGCAATATATGATAAAAAAAATATATGAAAACAATAAATAAATTATAACGTATTCTTGATAGACAATTGCTAGTTAAAAAATTTTGTGTGTGTTTATGAAATATTGATAGTATGGTCCATTGAAGAGATAAATTTGCTTGTGGTTTAAGGTACATTTTTGTTAGATTTTAATATGTTTTTATATTTACAAGAATAGATTATCTTGTATTTTGATAAACAGATGCAAATTGAAAAGTTTTCTTTTATGATTTTAGTATGTTATGAAAGTCGAAAGCAATAAGTTATCATGAATTCTTGATAGATAATTGCTAATTGAGAAGTTTTTTTTGTTATGCTTTTTGTTTATAATAATGACATAATAATTAATGATTTAACATTGACTTATTTACAAATTTTATCAAATTCTTTGTATTTCTACATTCCATCACGAGAAATTGGTTAGTCATTCTAATTTTATATGAATCCTCTTCTAAAATATAATTATATGTAATTATTTCAATTGTGAATAAATGATGAACTCTGGTATATCATTCTTATCTTAAACAATATGCTTTAGTGATTGTTTTTTGTTTTGTTTTGCTATACGTTATATCATCTAAATGATATATAATTTAATATATCATCGATTGTTGATTTCTAATAATTTTTCTGTTAAAGTTATCCTTCAATAAAAGTTTCTACAATCACAAAATAGTCATATACTTTTTTTCTAAAATATTTATCATTTAATTATTATCTTTAGATTTAAGACTTAAAAATCAATTAAAATTCTTATTTGAGCTAAGTAAAAAATTATAATTTTATTACTCCTAAATTAATAAGAATTTTACCCTAATCGTTATTTCATCCAGTTAATCGCATTAAAGATTATATATGAATTATACAAAATCAATACTCGATTTGTATGAAGCATGATCTTTAATTTCATACAGTGGACAATGGCATATTTGCTATACAATATTTATTTATATCATTTGAAAATACATAAATTCATTTTAGCATTATTGCTATTTTTAATTCTCTTAGTTTTTTATACATAATTTTATTTATTGATGCAAGTTACACGTGTAAAGCACGTAAACTAAACTAGTATATATTAAAAGTGTGAAAATCCTTATAAAAGTGATTTGAACTTTTTGACCTTCATTAAAACATTTCGTAGTAGGTAAAATAGTTTTTTCACCTTTTTTTCCTCAAATTAATTTTATAAAAAAAATGGATTGCTATTTTTTTTTTTTCCCTTTAGCCTCCTTTTTCGTTTATGATTTGGATACATACTTCTTTCCACATATGAATACGTGAATTTTTATTTTTCCTTTTAAAAGAATCATGGACGTCACTTTTTCTCAAAATTAGGTTTAGGAATAATTAATGTAGAGTTCTAAATATTTTGTTCCTCATAGGATTTAATCTCTCAATTCCACTAAAATTCTTTCACCTTCGTCACAAAATCAAATTTTAATGAGTTGGTTCTAAAGAATTCAAATTCAATTAGGAACAGTGAAGTTCTTAATTTATATAAATTTCATTGTATGCCTTCTTCCTCTTCCACTCAATAATAATTGGGCAAACAACATAAATCTCAGCAGTTTAGAGCTTAAGTATAGAAAATTTTATAATTTTCCTTTATAAAGATACATTTTGTAATCCCAACATAAATACTCGCATATTGTAATTTATAGAAGAACATTTTTTTTTCCTTTATAAAGATACATAATTAGCTCCGAATATAGTTTTTTTTTTGAATTTGAGTCTATCGAGATACATAATTAGCTTTCAATACATCTGACGAATAAACATAATTAGTTAAAATTTTTATAATTAATTTATAAGAATAAAAATTTGTATAAATATGATAAATTAAGTGTATGTTCACGTTATTTTTTTATAATAATTCGTAGGTCCTTGGAAGCCATACTTAGTAAGAAAATTTTATTTCTTTTGACATGAAAAGACTATTCTAAACAAATGCAAAGCTCTCTCATATTATTTCACCTAATTAAAGTCCTCTTCTATTATGCATGCTCCATTGCACCCTTTTTTACATTCAAAATCTATTTTTGTATTAGGCATATAGCATCATAACGGTTAACAACAACAAGAAAATGCACAAGAATTTAGATATTTTCACCTTTTCATAGTACTTTTCTTACTAATTAATGTACTTTAAAAGCAATTAGTTATCTACTCGCATTTCATGGTGTTACCTAATTCATACGTGTTGGGTTATGGTTGTCAATTTATTTAAAATTACGTTAAAGTCAAAATTCGAATAACAATGCTTGTACAAATAAAATATAAAATTTTGAAATTAAGGAAAGTTATGTGTATTAAATTTTAACTTATTTGTAAGACATAAGGATTCATAATAATTAGTACTTTAAAATTGAATAAATTTTTCTTTTTAAATCTTTCTTGAACTATATTAGAAATACTAATATTTAAAAGAAAGAAAATAAAAGGTCAAAAAATTCGAAAGAATAAGGGGGAAATCGGAGAAAAAGAAAAGTATCAACAGAATTGTAGGAAGAAGGTCTTATGTATATTGCATGAAAACTATAGTTTAATTTGCATGAAATTCTAATTAATGAATTCTTTTCATTTGCAAAAATAAAAAAATAAAAAGTGAATAGATGAGATACAACATACAGTAACATATTTGAGATACAATATTTATTTATATTATTAAAAATAAATATAATAACGTGAATATAATTACTACTTTTAAATAATATTATCCTTAATTCGTGTGTATATTTTATTGATTAATGTAAAACACACGTGCAAATCACGTACACTAATCTAGTACTATATATATACACCAAATTTTTACTTAGAAGAAGTTGAGTTTCCTGTAGATTCACAACAAAAAAAATAATAAATCATCAAAACTCAAACTAAGTCAATAATGAACAACAAATGAAAAGAAAGTACATCAATGACACCGAGATTGTTGGTGAAGTTTTTTGATAGAGAGTTCATCAGCTTCTCATTTTCAGAAAACTACTTAAATTAAAATTAAAATTAGAAGAAAACATTAAAATCTCATAGACATAAAATAATTTACGATTTTTTACGCTCAAAAAAGTTTTGCCAAATTCACCTTGTCATATTCAAATAAACATAAATTCATGTAGATAAACAACTAAAATCCTTATCAGAAAATATTAATGAACAACGAATGAGAAGAAAGTACCTCAATAATATCAGGATTGTTGATGAAGTTTCTAGACTTCCACTTTTCATAAAAGCCCTTTTTATAGAAGTATATTCACATACAACTCCTATATAATTTATGTTAGGTATATATTATTTGTATTATAATAGAATACTACTGAATGTTATCAAAAATAAGGAAAATTTTTTGCCAAAAATAGATTTGCATTGCATATATATATTTATACTATTTGTATTATAGTATTACGATACCTCTTAATTTTACCAAAAATAAGAAATTTTGCAATTTTACCAAAAATAAGAAATTTTGCAAAACTAAAAGCCGACAATTGAGAGCAACAACCAACATGAAAACATTAATTATATCTCCTCCTATATACTTTAAGAGTCTAGTTAATATTATAAATATACTAAAATAATAATTGAAGGAAATAAGTGAAAAGATAATTTTATCTATTGCAGAGATTTTTAATGAAGGGCAAAAAGTTTAAATCACTTTATATATATACATATATATTTTTTTCTTACAATTTATTATTATTTTTTTTCAAATTTATTATCAAATGTCACTGTTTAATCCGTCAACGAAAGTGTGTTACATATATTTATATTTTAGCTGATTAATAAAAAAATATTTAAATAATTCAAATATTGAATGAGTTAAATATTTAACAGATACAAATCTGAGTTGAGAAAATTCAAGTGAAATTTCAAATAAATTTAAAAATAAAGTACAAATATTGACAGAGGGAAGGAGTATCTCGTATCACTTGTAGGACCTCCAACTCCACTTGAGGGCAATTCTTCCTTGTTACTCATCCCTTCAATATATCGGCCCCCTTCTTTCCAATCAATCGAATCCAAACCGTCTATTCTAACAATGTCGACGTGGACGGTCCACATTTAATCACAACCATCATCAATCGTGCATCCCACCACCATATATATACTACTACTCAACTTTCATAGGTCTCGCCGGTTACTCTCTTCCGTACAGTCGCCGCCGCCGGTAAATTACAATTCTAATTTTCCGATCAATACTTCGTCGGATCCGGTGCCGGAATACTGAAAATACTTCGATCGGTACTTATGTATGTAATCACCATTATGCTTATATATGTATATTGTATAGCTTCAACCACTGCATGTCGGAGTGATAGGGTTAGAGCTAGAGTTTTGTGGATCGTCGAATCGAAAATGTTAAACAATTGTATGAGCATTGGTTGCAAATTAGAGTTAAATTTAAAATATTAAATTAATTTAGTTCAATTTAGCTTGGAAGATTAGTGTAATGAAGTGGAATGTGGCAACCAAATGTTTTGTTTATCGAGAGTCGAACTATATGGACTTTGACTAACATTTGAAGTATTGCAACTTTGCCTTATAATTATGCTCACCAATGACATCCGGCGCTGTTACTTTGAAGAAATTAGAGAAGTATTTTTTTTCGTATAGTTTTTGAATATTTAGATTTTAAATTTGAAATATTGAATTTATATATTTCAATTTACCTTTGAAGATTAGTTAAACTGACTCTAGTGAAGTGAAATGCGGCTAGTAAAAGTGATCGGAGGGAGTAGCTTGAAGAATTGATGAAAATTTGTATGAGCATTGGTTGCAAAGTATAGTTGAAGTGTACTCCTTATGTACACTTTTACTTGTCACGTTTCGTCTATCGAGAGCTAGCTAAACTGTATGGACTTTGGTTAACATTTGAAGGATTGCGACTTGTAGTATTTTTGTGTAGTTTTTGAATATTTAAATTTTGAATTTAGAATATTAAATTAATTTAGTTCATTTAGCTTTGAAGATTAGTCTAATGAAGTGGAATGTGGCAACCAAATGTTTTGTTTATTGGGAGTCAAACTGTATGTATTTTGACTAACATTTGAAAAGTTGTTTAGACTCGCAAAGGCTAGGGAGAGGAAGGGCCGTGATCTCGATCAGGTGAGGTGCATTAAGGGGGAGGACGGCAGAGTGTTGATGGAGGACAGCCATATTAAGAATAGATGGAAGTCGTACTTCCATAGGCTCTTGAATGACGAAGGGGATAGAGCTATTGTGTTAGGGGAACTGGAGCGCTCAGAGGAGTGTCGGGAGTTTAGTTATTGTAGACGTTTTAGGGTAGAGGAGGTTAGAGAGGCTGTTCGCAGGATGCGGAGGGGTAGGGCGACGGGGCCGGATGAGATACCGGTGGAGTTTTGGAAGTACGTTGGAGAGGCTGGGGTAAGGTGGTTGACTGGTCTGTTTAACGAAATCTTCAAGACGGCAAGGATGCCCGAGGCATGGAGGTGGAGTACCATAATCCCTCTCTATAAGAATAAGGGAGACATCCAGAGTTGCAATAACTATAGGGGGATTAAGTTATTGAGTCACTCTATGAAGATTTGGGAGAGAGTCGTCGAGGGGAGGCTGAGACGGATAGTGTCTATTTCGGAAAATCAGTTCGGATTTATGCCTGGGCGCTCGACGACGGAGGCAATTCACCTGGTACGGAGGCTGGTGGAACAGTATAGGGAAAGGAAGAAGGACCTGCACATGGTGTTTATCGATCTAGAGAAGGCTTACGACAAAGTTCCCAGGGAGGTGCTTTGAGATGCTTGGAGGTGAGTCGAGTCCCGATGGCCTATATCAGAGCAGTTAAAGATATGTATGATGGAGCGAAAACTCAGGTGAGGACGGCGGGAGGAGACTCAGAGCATTTTACTGTCTTGACAGGATTGCATCAGGGATCTACTCTTAGTCCTTTTTTGTTTGCTTTGGTAATGGATGTGTTGACGCGGAGTATCCAAGGGGAAGTGCCTTGGTGTATGCTTTTTGCAGACGATGTAGTTCTGATTGACGAGACCCGAAAGGGTGTGAATGACAAATTAGAGGTGTGGAGACAAACTCTTGAGTCTAAAGGGTTCAGGTTGAGCAGAAGCAAGACAGAGTATTTGGAATGCAAGTTTAATGACGTGAGGTTGGAGGATGAGGTGGTAGTGAAGCTGGAATCGCAGGAGGTATGTAAGAGGGATAGTTTCAAGTATCTCGGGTCCGTGATTCAGGGTAACGGTGAGATTGACGAGGATGTCTCGCACCGTATTGGGGCGGGATGGTTGAAGTGGAAGCTCGCGTCGGGGGTGTTGTGTGATAAGAAGGTGCCGCCCAAGCTTAAAGGCAAATTCTACAGGATGGTAGTCCGTCCGGCCATGTTGTATGGAGCGGAGTGTTGGCCAGTTAAGAACTCCCACATCCAAAAAATGAAGGTGGCGGAAATGCGAATGTTGCGCTGGATGTGTGGGATGACTAGAGGGGACAGAGTTAGGAATGAGACTATCAGGGAGAAGGTTGGGGTGGCTCCAGTGGAGTGCAAGATGCGGGAAGTCCGATTGAGTTGGTTTGGACACGTGAAGAGGAGGGACATGGATGCCCCGGTCCGTAGGTGTGAGAGGCTAGCGTTGGATGGTTTTAGGCGGGGTAGGGGTAGGCCGAAGAAGTACTGGGGAGAGGTGATTAGACGGGACATGGAGCAGTTACAGCTCACCGAGGACATGACCCTAGATAGGAAGGTCTGGAGGGCGAGGATTAGGGCAGAAGACTAGGGCCAGTTTGGGGGCGCAAGGGTAAGGAGTGGGGGATTATTCCTGTTATTCTTCCTACTCTTATTTTTATTCCTATTCCTATTCTGCTTCTTGTTACGATTTCGGTGTTCCATGTTTTATTATGTATCTGAGTGCTTCCCGATGTTTCCTACTACCATGCGTTACTTTATATTTATATTTATATTTATATTTATATTTATATTTATATTTATATTTATATTTATATTTGTGTGGCGACTGTCTTGAGCCGGGGGTCTATCGGAAACAGCCTTTCTACTTCTTCAGAGGTAGAGGTATGGACTGCGTACATCTTACCCCCCCCCAGACCCCACTAGGTGGGAATACACTGGGTTTGTTGTTGTTGTATTTGAATGATTGCAACTTATAGTATTTTTTTTTTTGGTAGTTTTCGAATATTTAAATCTTAAATTTAAGATATTGAATTTATTTAGTTAAATTTAGCTTCGAAGATTAGTCAATTTGACTCTTGTGATGTGAAATGTGACAAGTAAAAAGGTAAGTGACATTGGAAAAGCTTAATGAATCTTAGCTGAAGTGTACGAGTTTTATCTGGTTCTTTTAACGGTGTTGCAGTGCAGTTGCAATGAGTGTTTTGACTATCTGAAAGTTGCTAATTTGGTACTCTAAGCAACTTGTGCAAAGAGTTAAAAGTGTATAAGATAGTTCTGTCATGCTTTGTGAATTTCTGTGACATAGGAAAATCAATGCACAACGGTTTTGTTTCTATTAGGAACGAGGAGGAATCGAATTTCTAGGAGTGAACTCACAGCGAATTTTTCATTCTGTTTGTGTTCAACTCTAGTTTCCGATATTCTTTGGTGCATTCTGTTTATGTTCAACTCTAGTTTCCGATATTTTTTCGTATATTTTCGGAAGACCTAATTTATAGGATACCTGGTTCAACGCGCTTGCACATTTTAGAGATACCGATACTACATTTGCTTGTCACTATTGATATTTCCAATTTTTATTGGTCTATTCGTCTTTCATCCGTCCTTCTGAATCAACTGCAATTCGTAATCAAAATTTGACGTCATTTTAGGTTAAATGGATGTCAGGTAACAATACAAAAGACAAACATTGAGTTGGTCTAGTCTATATGGAGCAACTTATATCATTATCCCCTTCTCTGCATACTTGCTTGACTACGAAAATTCTGATCATATTGGTTTCCAGAGGTATCATCAGATTAGATCAATTGTGAACTTGGAACCCCCATTGTCGAATCATTGTGTTCATAATTTCAGTTTAAGAAAAAGATGTTCATAATTTCTTTGTAAAAAAATCCTTAACATTCATAATGCTTCTCTTTAACAAACTTAGGTTGGTCATATCAATGTGTTGTGGATGCGTGAAGACAACTATAATAAGAAATTAACTATATTATTAGTAGATTTATTTATTATTCTAGAACTAGAAGAGGATTTACTTTTGCTATCGTTATTAGTATAGAATAGGGTTTTATATTTTCTACTTTTATAAGGATTAGACTTTCTAGAATAGGCTTTTATGTTTCCTACTTTCATAGAGATTAGGCTTATGAATCCTATTTAAAGGTTTTTTTCAAGAATAAATCAATAAGTCATATTTCAGAAAAACCAAGGGATTTTAAGGAGCTGAAGAGATCGGAGTTCTCTCTTCCATTAAATCTTAGGTTTTAGCCTCCCTTTAATGAGTTGAATCTATGTATTGCCCTGTGAATCGATCCTTCTCTATAGATCCTAACACAATGCTTAGACGGAACTAGAACTATTATCTTTTTGGAGGCAGGCCTTGAATTTTAAGCACTATGCGAAGACCTTCCAAGCATAATACCAAATTCTTGGAATTTTAATCTCCTGCAACTGACGAGCTGATGAACAAATACCATTTTAGGAAGAAAGATATGATTCGCAAAATTAAACCTAGAGTGGGTACTTTATTAGCTAGTGTTACTGCTTACAACTTGTCGCAAACAGATATTGACCCTGCCATTATATAGTTGATACCTGATAAGCCAGTAGTACAGTCTACAACTCGTCTCAAACTGGGAAAGGTAGATCGATAAGCTAGTGTTATTGGTTACAATTTGTCTCAAGCTTAGAGAGGTAGATATTTGATAAGCTAGTAGCACTGAGACTGTTTTTTAAGATTTATTTTCAATTGAACACATTTCTAAATTAAGTTCTTGGTTCCTTAAAATTTTCTATATTGTTCAAATCAATTTCTTATGTTTTGCGAGATATTCTCTCTTCAACAACAACAAACCCAGTGTATTCCCACCTGGTGGGGTCTGGGGGGGTAAGATGTACGCAGTTCATACCTCTACCTCTAAAGAAGTAGAAAGGCTGTTTCCGATAGACCCCCGGCTGAAGACACAAAACACCAGATACCACACAAATACAAATACAAAGTGAAGCACCGAACAAGGTTACAAGAGTACATAACATAACATCCATAACATAGATACGGCAGCCATAAGTAGAAGAAAAAGAAAACAGAGGAAAGCACCCATATTCGTACCCCCAGCAAGTAATTCCCTACACTAGCGACCCAAACTGGCCCTAGTCCTCTGCCCTAATTCGCGTTCTCCAGACCTTCCTATCTAGGGTCATGTCCTCGGTGAGCTGTAACTGCTCCATGTCCCGCCTAATCACCTCACCCCAGTACTTCTTCAGCCTACCCCTACCCCGCCTAAAACCATCCAACGCTAGCGTCTCACACCTAAGAACCGGGGCATCCATGCCCCTCCTCTTCACGTGTCCGAACCAGCTCAATCGGACTTCCCGCATCTTGCACTCCACTGGAGTCACACCAACCTTCTCCCTGATAATCTCATTCCGAACTCTATCCCCCTAGTCAGCCCGCACATCCAGCGCAACATCCGCATCTCTGCCACCTTCATCCGCAAAACATAATCTTATGTTTTGCGAGATATTCTCTCTTAAATCCTTAAATTTCAAATAGAACTTGAGAAAAGGAATGTTGTAGGGATGTCATTCATCCTGGAAAAAAGAAGAAATGTCATTCACAATTGATTAACCTTGCACTTCCCCTTTAGTAACTAGCATAGAGTTTCAGTAAAAATCCTTTTCTCAGTAAAATATCAAATCACAATCTTTTTGTTGTAGTCTTTGCAGATCTTGCAGTTCTGATTGACTAAGTGAATCCATATGAAATGGCTTATGATAACTCCTCCACGCTTGAGCCCAAACGCTCCCATCAATTGTTCATGGATGGCATCGAGCCTGAATTGCTTCCCAACAAGAAGCAAGCCATCGAAGTACCTAATCACAGTTTGTTCTCTGGACTTGTAAGTTCCAATATTGCTCCCTGGATGAGCACTCCTGGTTTCCACTCAGTACCAGTACCAGGCCAATATGCAGAAAGGCACTTTGACAATGAAAGCGCAAGATCGCTCAGCTTTGATGACAACATTGTTCCATCTGTTGGCTTAGGCAACATGACTATAGCTAGAAAAGTGATGGAAGATTCATTTGGAAGTGATTCCTCATTTGGTTTATCCATATCCCATACACTGGAGGATCCTATATTAGGTCTTAACTATAGTGGTATCAGAAAGGTTAAAGTTAGCCAGGTGAAGGAGGCTGGGAATTTCATGCCTATTTCAATGGGTGATACCGATACCAGAGGGATCAGCAATGCAATGCCAACAGATCATGCTTTTAGTAAGGCTGAGGATCATTGCATAGGTACGGGACTCTCTTATAACGGAGGTGATGATCATATGATGTCATTAGGTGACACATTTAATAGGGAAGACAACAATTTCATATCTATGGGTCAACCTTTTAACAAGGTGGATAGCAATGAAATATCAGGGGGTCATAGCTTCAAGGAGAGCAATTCACTGTCAATGAGTCACCCTTTCTGTAAAGATGAAAGCAATATTACTATGCTGAATCAAAGTTTTAGCAGAGAGAATGATAGCACTATATCAGTGGGTCACTCATTCAATGACAATAATACTTCCATATCAATGGATCAGCAATTCAGTAATGATGATAGCAATATTACATCAATTGGCGAAACTCTTAATAAGATCACTGACGCCAGTCCGCCTATGAGCCACTGCTACAGCAAAGTCAATGACAATACCATATCAGTGAGTCTGACCTATAGTAAAGTTGAAAATAATAATATATCAATGAGCCAATCATTTGGCAGGGTGGAAAGCAATATCATATCCTTTGGTGGATTCAATGAAGATGATGATATAAACCCTTCCGGAGGGCTGATTTGCAGTTATGACTTATTAATGAGTCAGTCTTCAGGCCAACAATCGGATATTGTTGCTGGAAAGCGACTGGTTGAGTCAAATTCTGATACAGTTACAAGTGCTGCTCAAATGGCTGGCAGTAAGGAATTTATTTCTAAAAAGGAGCAGAAACCAACTAAAAAGCCTCCTTCGAACAGTTTCCCTTCAAATGTGAGAAGTTTGCTCTCAACTGGTATGTTAGATGGAGTGCCTGTCAAGTATATAGCTTGGTCCAGAGAGGTGAACTTAACATTTTATGAGTTTTATCTTTGACACTGTGATGTTCACGAGATGACACTATTCTCCCTTTTTATGGTAGAAGGAACTCCGTGGTATTATAAAAGGCTCTGGTTACCTCTGTAGCTGTCAATCATGTAATTTTTCCAAGGTACATTTAATGCCAATTTTCGTTATTGCCGGACCAGCTTGTTGCACAATTTACTGATTAGATATGGTGTAACTTCTACATGTAGGCAATTAATGCTTATGAGTTTGAGCGCCATGCTGGTTGTAAGACAAAACACCCTAATAATCATATATACTTCGAGAATGGGAAGACAATCTACGGGATTGTTCAGGAGCTCAGGAACACACCACAGGATTTATTATTTGAAGTTATTCAGACAATTACTGGATCTCCCATTAACCAAAAATCATTTCGCATCTGGAAAGGTGTCTGAATTAACTGAGCTCTTTATAATCTAGAATGTGTATTTTTTCCTCATGTTGACATCTTTTCTTATTTCTTCAGAATCTTTTCTAGCTGCTACACGTGAACTTCAGCGTATATATGGGAAGGATGAGGTCAGAAGACTGTCATAAAGAGGAATCCATCTGCAAGGTATGATGCAAAAATGTGTCTGCATCTGCATACCATATATAGATGTACTCTTTACTATTTTGCAGCCCTATAAATCGTGGTTGATCCAGAATTTTTTTTTTGGGGACTCCATTGGCAGAAACTGCAGCAAGAATTCATGATACTAAGCCTGCAGAACGTGTATTTTCATAACTCTCCTGAAACCTGTATAGTAAAGCCGGAACCAGATCTATCATACATTACGAATTTAGGATCTCAAAGTGAATTTTCATCACATTTATTAGTTAAATCAAATTAATTTGTCACGTCCGCGGAAGCTATAAATTTTGTGGGAAAATTAATTCATGATACTAAGCCTGCAGAACGTGTATTTTCATAATTATAACTCTCCTGAAACCTGTATATTGAAGCCGGAACAAGATCATTCATACATTACAAATTTAGGATCTCAAAGTGAATTTTCATCAAATTTATTAGTTAAATCAAATTAATTTGTCATGTCCACGGAAGCTATAAATTTTGTGGGCAAAGTTGGGAGTGGTTCCAAGGCAGTGACTGCAAAGGTGACATACTGACAGTAAGATTCTGACCTAATTTGAAGTGATTAAGTCATTAGAGATACTCAATATGTTGAAAAGAGATTATATCATCTATTCAGTGCCCCTTACAACATCAACAACGACAACATACCTAGTGAAATCCCACAAGTGGGGGGTCTACAAAGTGTAGAGTGTACACAAACCTTACCCGTACCTCATGGGGAGGTAGAGAGGCTGTTTAGAAGGATCCTTGGCTTAAGTGTAGCAATTCAAAGTAGTTATGGAAAGGAAAAAGATTGAAGAAAACACGACAATTTACAAGGAAAGCAGTACAAAGCATTCAAAAGAGGAACAGTGATAAAGACATTGATAATGGATGGGATGTTTATGATTTTAGTTTCTTAATTGGAAAAATAGACAAGTTTGATATTATTCAATGATCCATGATCTCTGCCTATGTTTCAGATTCACATTTTCCGCATGCATCAACATTTATTTTCTCTTCACCCTTACCATATTTGAAAAGCAAGGGGAAAAGCCTATACGGAAAAAGAGAAGAAAATAAAAGGGCAGCTCGGTGCACTAAAGCTACCGCTATGTGCGGTGTCCGGGGAAGGGCCTCACCACAAGGGTGTATCGTACGCAGCCTTACCTTGCATTTCAATGTACTTAGGTTTAACTAGAGTCTAGAGACATGTTTAAAATAGTTGTTTCTCTCTCTGTTTCAATCTATATGACATAGTTTGGCTCGACATGGATGTAAGTTAAAACTAGAGACTTTTGAAACTTGTTGTCTTAAAACATGGGAGACACTTGTTTTGCAACAAAAAGTATTTCATTAAGGGTATAATGGGAAGTTTATTGATAGATGTTTCCAAATATAGAAATATGTCAATTCTTTTTCGAACAGATACGGATTACAACAACAACAACAAACCCAGTGTATATTTCACACAAGATTTTATGTGAAGAAGGGAGTTAAATTGTCCTTATAAATATTCAGTTGTTAAAACTGTAGTACACCGCTAAATAGCTAGCATCCGTAGGCTAAGATTGTGTAAACTATCAATTATAAAGAAGTACTCTTAGAGATGGTAAAACTTTTGAACTTGGCGTAAAATCAATTAAGCTAGGACAAAGTAAAAAAGGATATCTGGTGAATTAGATAAGGATAAGAGTATTAAGTGTGGAACATAAAGATTTAGGCAAGTGCATGTACACATTGAAGTATAAAGTTCAATTACCTTTTCACTTCATATAGAATGATACTCCTTTCTCCCATTTATGTGACATGGAATTTTAAAATGCTAGTTTGATGGTATATCATATTGGAAGGAATTAAAGAAAATGTTAATTAGAAGTTGTAAAGTTTTTCAAATGAAGCGAAATGAGTATGAGGATTATATAGTTGACCCCAACTAGTTTGGTTTGAAGTGTTATTGTTGTTCTTTTGTAAGTAGAAAATTTAGACATTAAATTTAGGGTACATTAGTTCATTAATTTTAATCATCAATTTGGTGAATATTGTATGTGTTATCAGTTATTACAAATGAGTCATTTTTTGACACGTCTGAACGTGAATGTTTGTAACATATATTGATGAGTAATAGACAACTCATGTTGTATTGGTAAAAAGTGAGACTAAGCTTCGCTGTTAGTACTTGAAAGTTGGTGTCTGTTAGTGGTGTAAGCATCAGTCTTCAAATTGCAATTTTTTGTTTCACGTGAATGCCAATAGTCTGACTTTGAATGCTTGATATGGTTTTGAATTTTCAACAATTCTTCATTTCAACTTTCACAACAGTTTGATACATAAACTGATGATAGTATGTGCTTGTTCACGTTGCGAATTGTGATGTCTGGAAGAGATGAGATGGCTTTCTCTTGTTAAACATGTGAGATATTTGTTTTAGATTCATGTCTCTCTAGTAACCTGAAGGTCGAAAATTGGTTAGGAGCCTAAATAGAGCAAGTTTCAAACTCTTATCATGTTAACATATCTGTTGCAGTAATTTGAGTTGCCCCACATTCACATTCATCCCCCTCTCTTAATTTGTTACAAGTCCTGCTTATCAAAAGAAATCTATTGCAATTCGTTACACAGATGGTTAACATAGATGAACCAAGAACAAGAATGATTTTACATTTTACCTTCTTTTTCCAACGAGGAAGAATATGGAAGAGGACCACAATTTTCTCATACTATAGTAAACAAGCAATGGTGCTATTCATTATGTGCTTCTAATGTTGATGCACTAATGTGGCCTTCTAAAGGCCTTTAGGTCCCTTTGTTTAGTTCCTTTATTTTTCTCTTTTGGGGAAGTCATCTTTGTCCATCTTTGATAGGTTAATGATCGGCGACCTAATAGTATTTGTAACGTACCGTAATGTCAATTAATCTGTATTGGTCCAACCCGTACAAGTAACTGTTAAGACTGACTGGTTCAAACTTTCTAGACACTGATTTTTGGCACAGAAAATATTTTCAGATAGAACTTCGGTATTGCAGATCTGAAGTTCAAGAACCAACTTATCTACATTCTACATGTCTCAGCATGATTATGGCTGTTACGATAATTTATACAGGGTTTAGTATCCATTCAACAAACCAAAAGAAAAAGCCTATTGGCTTAACATAGTTTAGTTATTCTGTACTTAAGAAAGAAGTTTCCAAAAATGGTTGTTTAACTGGCCTAAATTTTGGTCACATGCTGAAATTTGGTTGACAGCTTGACATTATTTTTTCCTTCCCTTAGACCAGAAAGAAACTCCTCTTTATATATAAAAACTAATAATTACTAATTGAAGATGCATCTGAAGAGAAGCTCATTTCTTAGATGAAGAAACTGTTCTATAGCGGATAGCCGGACCTCCTTAAGCCTCAAATAGAAAATCATTATATGCTTTCATCTGCAGTAGCAGTTGTTCCTCTCGATGGATTGATGTGGATAACTGTCTGACTTAAATTTTCCTTGTCGATTTTGGTTTCATGTGTCATTTCCTGTGTTGGTAATTCTTGCTCATCGAGGGATGGAGATTTCTGATCCTTGCTTTTACCCCACAGGACTATGTAAAGGCCGACAACAATTACAATAGCACCAAGTACCCTGCAAAAAAAAGTTTCATTATAGTTTGTGTTGGGGCGTAGCTTATAAGATCTTTAAGGGTTATAAGAATTACCTTCCCAGGTTTAGTTGTTCACGTAGAATGATTGTACTCAATATAGCTACAATAACCATGCTTAATGGATTAAAAGCTGTGACGAAAACAGGGCCTCTGACTTTCATTATGACTCCTTGGATGTAATATGCAAGTCCTGAACAGAATATTCCCTGGATTGTGACATCGAAAGTGATTAGCTTTTAATAGGCTTAACTTTATTAGTGATCGCTGATCGGTAAAAACTATGCTTCAAGCTATTTCCCCCCAACTTCTCTCATTTTGCAGAGGTAAGTTGCTTGCGACAGTGATTAGGGAACATCGATCTTTAAATTCATGAAATTTGATGAAGCATAAGCAGCTTCCAGATAACATGTTCTGTCACATATAGTTGGATAAACATCCAAAGAATGGGTACTTCTGAAATTCTTAGTATGCTCGTGTTCTGAGAAGATTTAACCACATTAACTTACACTATATACAGCTGCAAGAAACTTAGAGTCCCAGTTTATAGCCCACACTGCAGTTTTTCCTCTCTCCATTACCAATGCTACTATAGCTCCCTCAGCTGTTCCCAACAAACATATCCAAGCCGTGAGCGAGAGCTCAGCAGGATAGGTCCGCAGTGTGATTGCCTGCACATAGAGTACTAGAGTCAGATATAATGCTTACTTACTAATTACTTATTGCTAACTAAGTTCTATCTTTACCTGCAAAATCATGAATGCAGCCCAACTGAAGCACCCAATTGTTATCATGATGGAACCTTTGATAGCATGACTTAGATTTAACCCACCACTTTGAGCTTCTTGACCGACATATCCTTTTGTCCAAAATAGGTCAACTATTGGGCCTCGTACTAGTGTCATGATCATGGCTCCTGCCACTGTGGCAACAGTCCCAACTATTTTGGCTTGGCTGCGGATGCTTGTAAGCTTCACCTTCTCAAGCCTAGAACAAATAATATATGTGCAAAATGAATTAACATCATAATTTGGGAATTATTCTTCTGGCAAAATCCATCTTGGGATTTTCTTGTTAGTTCATATTTGCTAGTGATTATGTGTAATTATAGCTATAGAACGAGACAAAGCATATAATTTACCTGAATATCCAGGCCATTATAAAAGTAATGGCAGGAAGAATGTTGCACATTGCAGCTGCAAAAGTTGCTGTTGTGTATTTCAGGCCAATAGAATAGAGATTCTGGTCGATGACGGGCCTGTTGATTAAGAGAGACATGCTTATGTTAGACATTAATGGGATGGAGAAAAAGTGATTTGAGTGTTTAAGGCTTACTCCAGTATGCTAAGAAGTACCAACTTGGCAAATATTGAGAGAGTCATCTTTGGCCGTACTTTCCTGTTAAGAGATATTAAGCGTGCTATTATTCTTTCTAGGGGGAATACTAAGAAACACTTTTTGTATTCTGTCTTTCTTCTACTAAGAAATAGACTTCGAATTGAAGTTGCAAACACGTTAATTGAACATAGGGAGGGAGGGTGAGACATACTTGTCTAGAATTATTGCAAAAGGAGCGATAACCAAAGTGGCAACTGCATGGCGGTACACAACGAATACATAGTTACTCATTCCTTCATTCAAGGCCACTTTGGTGAGGATATCCATGCCTGCTAGACCAAATTGGAGAAAAATGACAGCAAGGAAGGGTTTTGCTGTGTTGTACAGTTTAAGTACTGCCATTATTTACTTGCAACAAAGCTTAACCTCTTTGAGAGCACTACTATTGTAAGGGCAGAAGTGCAGCATAAGTAACTGCTGCTTTTCTGTATATATAGACAAATTCTCTCACACTATTTTCGTTCTCTATGCCCTTTATCTGCTAAGCAGATCAGGACAAAATCTATTGGATTTCATTTGTGTAGATAATTTGTTTAATTAATTACTCGGTAAGCCTCCACTTTTTAAATGGAGTGGCCTAGTCACGCGGACCTACTCATCACTTGCTTCTAGGAAAAGTAAACTGGGACTGAATACCCTTTTATTTTGTTGCTACTTTCTGTTAGTTGTCTGCTCTGTATGAACTCAAATGTTCTTGAATCAGTTCAATACGTTCTCTTATATCTTAATATTTCCAAAAATGTGTTTTTATTCCTTGAGATAATACTTGTTCCCTGCGTATGCTCATACTCATGTTTATTAATTCGTTTGCAGAAACTTCTATGGTTATGTACAACAGATTGACAACCAAGGTGTGTGGGTTGCCTGAGTAACTGTGTTCCTTTTGCTATTGGTCCTCATCGTTGATCACTCTATTATACCCTTTGAGATCCTTGGTAATAATTCTTGTCAAATAGTTATGCCTGTAAATTATGTCTTCCCTTTGGTTTTAAATTTTTTGTTAACAGATGTATGTAAAAATTAGCACGTAAGTTTTTGCACGCTGGTTAATTCGATGAGAATCTGTCTACGAAGTTTCCCCAACTGAGTGTTTTGCTTGGTGTCATAGTTTATTAGCTAGACCATGGACGTATCCTACTTCTCTTTTGTGTTCTCTGTTGATTTGTTGTTTATCTGCTCTCCCAATTGGCAGTGCACCAAACTTACCACTTCTGAATTGAATATTCTTTTGGATTTTTAGTATTATAAAGTTTGATACCTTGCTGTGAGCTAAAATTTTGTTCCAAGTGCCTAGGTTAGGCACATGAATATTATATGAGGTGCATCATGAAGTTACAAACGGTTCCATTAAATATTCTCTGGCCATTAGTCTTTTTAAATTAGTATTGTAATTGATGCAACCATATTGGTTCTTTAGAAAACATAATGAATATGGTTAGACCAATCACATTGCCTATATTTTTTGCATAAAAAATCATAGGGGGTTGGATGTTTACGTGACAAATTGCCTACCTTTTATATGTTGCATGTTGTGTTGGTAACCTTTTCCAACGTTTTTATTTTATGTATAGAATGATTACTAGGAATTAAAAGATTGTATTGGGGTAGCTAGTATAGAATCTTCTTTATGAAAGAATTATTCATATACACCATAATGCTCTCTTACGTCCCACTTGAAAAATCATTGTTCCCATCATAGACTGAAATGATCATCCAGATTAACCACTTGAGTCTGTTTTTTACATTATTGTCAACTTTATAATTGATTGACATCGATTGTAGCACCAGAATGTGTTGTAGGCTCATCAAGTCCTTTGGAAAATTATATACTAAGCGCTTACTTGGGGTTGATTGGTAATAGGTGATAAGCTTAGTATTGAAATTGATTTTATGAATAAACATTTGCGTGTACGGACATGAGAGTTGTAACTGAAAATAATTAGGTAATACGTTTGGTAAAACTTTATTAATTAGTTGCTCTATTGTTAAAACTTGATATTGGCACGGGCTCAACTTATGTTAATTTCTTAATCTCAAGTATTTGAAATTTTATAAGTCAATAAACT
Organism: Capsicum baccatum var. pendulum; assembly: GCA_030864225.1. Taxonomy (NCBI): domain Eukaryota; kingdom Viridiplantae; phylum Streptophyta; class Magnoliopsida; order Solanales; family Solanaceae; genus Capsicum; species Capsicum baccatum. Next base: position 248,543,220 of record CM061558.1, read on the forward strand.
CTTTTATATGATTTTTAAATATTTCAAGTTGTTAATTAGTGATTTATATTACTTTTACATAATTTTCATGTACTATATGTTACTTTTTTGTCTCAATTTATGTGGCACTAATGAAATATTTGAGAAGATCAATCAAATTATTATGTAGGTTTAGATATTTTACGTTGATAATAACTATAATTTATATGACTTTCTACGACATAATTTTCAAGTAATATATTTTACTCCCTCTATTCCAATTTATATGACATTGATAGAATTTGAAAAGTTTTTTTTTTTTAAAAAAAAATTGATATATTTTAATCTAATAATTATTGTGATTTATATTACTTTTTATTTCTTTTCAGATAGTATATCTCAATTTATCTGATAAAATTTTGAGTCAATTAAAATTTTGTGTCTCCATATAATTTAAATAATTAATTATTACTCTAATTTATAGTTTTACACAATGTTCAAATATATAACAGATAAAAATAAAAATAAAATAATTAAAATAAAAATATAATATTACAAAAATGTCCTTGACCAGAAGCAGGCATGACAACTGCTAGATATCTGTTCAGCTGCCCGACACTCACGCTTATATAGTAGTAATTATAGTACTTTTACGCATTTCAAATATATAACAAATTAAAATAAACATAAGATAATTAAATTAAAATAAAAATATAAAATTACAAAAATATCCTCACAGATCGCTGAAAGTAGCATGACAATCGTCAGCTATGTGCTTCAGCTGCCCGTCACACTTATTAATAGTAGTAATAACTATAATTCCCTTAAATTTTTTATTAAAAAATATTAATTCATTAGTATTTTTGTAATTGTATAGAAAAGGAGGAACTATGGTACGGGGTCAAAAAAGGTTTGAGATTTTATTGAACTTAAAAAGAAGTATTAAGAATATAACAATATCCCCCCTATAATTCCACAAGGTGAAGAATATAACAATACCCCCATATAATTCCACAAGGTGAATGTGTAAAGTTAAACTGCATGTGAATCCTTTTGTTTTTAATAAATTCTTGGTTCAAGGAAAAATAGGCTAAAGCACTCTAGAAAAATGAAGTAAAAAAAATACAAGAAACAACATATAGTATCATGACAATAATCATAAAATGATATGATAGTTGAAGTATCCAAAACTACAAAAACAATATCACGACTATTTGTACGAACAAACAACACACTATTGTCTACATACTTGTTATTCTAATTTGCATCATCCACAACCTCCTATTTTAAGGTCATGTTCTTGATAAGTTGGAATCGTGAAGTATTCTTTTTAATGGCTTTTCTCCAGTACTTTTTTGATTTACCCCACCTCTAATGAAACTATCAATGATAGCCAACCTTTCATGCCTCTGCATTGAGGCATTCAGCTATCTTCTTGTCACATGCTTAGCCATTTCAGTCACGATTCCCGTATCTTTTCCTCCATCGAATCTACTCTCTGTGTGTGTTAGATATCCTCATTTTTAATCCTATCTCCATCAGTATGCCTACATATTCATTGCAACATTCTTATTTCTGCAACTTTCAACTCCTAAACGTGAGTTTTTTATTGACCAACACTCTGCCTCATATAGCATATTTGCTCTGACTACCACTCGTAAGTCTTTAAGTTTTGTTGATATCCTTTTATCACACTAGATAAGATTCTGTATGCAAGCCTTCATTTCATCCACTCTGCATCAATGTAGTGAGTGACATTTTTGATAATCTTTTCATTTCCTTGAATAATAAACCCAAGATACTTGAAACTTCATCTCTTTTGGATGACCTAGTGAATGACCCCATTTCCTTGGATAATAGTCTCACTTCTATATCCGACTTATGCATTACATCATTGAACTTGCACTCTAAGTATTCTATTTTAGTTGCACTCAACCTGAACTCTTTCGACTCGAGAGTCTATCTTCAAATCTCCAGCTTATTGTTAACTCATTGTGAGTCTCAAAGTCTATCTTCAAATCTTCAGTTTATTGTTAACTTCGTTGTGAGTCTCGTTAAAATAAATATGTATAAGGAAATAAAAAAATTGACCAAACTAAAAATGGTTTTATTTGTTTAACTTATAAGTTGAAAGTGAAAGACCAACTCACAACTTTAGTTGATTTTGGTTTACAATTTCTTAGTTTATACGTGATTTGGCTATATACCAAAATGCATAAATAATTAAGCCAAAAAGCTTAGCTAAACATCATCTATTATTGTTGAAAAGGTGGTCAAACTTGAAAGAAAGTTGCAAATAAAAGGAGGGCTCTTTTAATGAGTCTCCAATCTCCACATACACAAAGATTGAATTATTGTAACCATATGAGGTAGCTTTGAATTATATATAAAGCAATTTTTCTTTTAAAAGGACAAAATGAGGTATGCACTCAAGGGTGTGGCATAGTGATTAATGAAGTGAGCCGAAAACATGAGGTCTCTGGAACAAATCCTAGCAAAGTGAAACACAAACACTAAGTGATTTCTTTTTATCTGTTCTAGTCTTGTTGGACGCAGTTACCTGAAATCTTTTGTTGATAGGAGGTGACTAATATTCGATGAAATTAGTCGATGTTCCTGTAAACTGACCCAGACAGTACGATTATTAAAAAAAAAAAAAAGGACAAAAGAAGATGTGGCTTTCGGATAAAAGCTTAGGTCTGAGTAAAGAAGGGAAAAGGGGAAAGAAGGGAGTGGAAGTAGCGTCTGATTGCAATTGTTTCCAATATGGGCTGTTGTGTTTTCCATATGAGATAGGGCTTTCCATTATTGCCATGACACCAACATTTTATTACTTTATGATCTCATACGTCATTTGTAGTATGCCATTTTTCAGATTTTATCCATGAATTTTGAAAGTTGCGATTGGTCCAAAGGATTCAGACAAATTATTCAAAAAAAGAAAAAGGCTAGTGCAAACCGGATCACAAGGGTCAATTATACGTAGTTTTATTCTTGATTTTTGCAAGAGATTGTTTTCAAAGCTTGAACATGTGACCTCTTAGTCACATGACTACAATTTTACCAGTTACGCTAACGCCCTCCTTCAATCAAATATATAATATATCCCGATGTTATTCATGAATTTTTATAATTCTCTATGCAAAATGGGATATGCAATTTAAAGAGATGCCCGAAGTGGCATATATATCATAGACCAAAACTAGGTGCAAAAAATCTATCAAATTGACTTAGTAATTAAATCAGAAAAATAGAGCAGAATTAGACTAATATTGTGAATGCATTAGAAAAATAGAGCAAAGAATGTGATTAACGTTAACGTTATAAGATCTCAAGATACTGCGAATAGCTACCCCTAAGTTCCAATCAAATTGGATATATAAATCTTCACTAACCATGTTGCTTCATTTAAATTCATCTCATACAGGTTATAATAGAATTGATGATTGTTTTCTATTTGTGTGTGTCATCCTTGTGCGGGGATCATGTTAATCTTCTCTATATTGTTTCAAGTTTATCGGATGACCCCAAAGGGACATGATCGTTTTCTATTCATGATTCATCCATGAGGTCGAAACTACTTACACATGCTTGGTTTTTTTCAAAAGAAAAAAAGGATTGTCTTAATAAATGTGTTTCAAACCTAAAATACAAATATATTTTTTATTAAACTTTTCAATAGAGGGTGCATTGCAACATACCATTTAACAAATTGAAATGGATATTTTTTTCAAAATAATTACATTAACTTATAAGAGAGAGAGAAAAAGAGTAAGCCTTTTCTAATCACAAACGTACAAGTCTTTCTCTACACCCCTTTACTCCATGCGGCAAATAGTAACAAACTCTGAGTTGTGTAATTAGCTATTAACAAATTTTGTTCCCTCATACTAAAGGATAGTTTTCAAGTTTAATAAGTTTCTCGTACCAATGAAGTCTTAGAGTAATTAATAAAAGTTGATGTAGTGTGATTAGGAAGTGTAGAAATATATGATCTAAACGAGAGAAGATCATCAAGATTACTAAGAATACAATACTTCTCTTATGGAAGCTATAGAACAAGAAAGAAAGAAGGTGAGAAAGAAACAGAATTGATGGGAAGAAGAGAGTGTTATTAGATAGTTGTGGAAATGAATGAGATGGATCAATCTCTATCTTGATAATGTAGTACATATACATGAGTGATCATGATATACAGACAAGCATAGAAGCTTCTACAGTTAACTAATTCTAACTACCTCTTAACAGTCATAACTAACTTTTCACAAAGTTAGTTATGCATAGTGCTTCTTGTTAACTTCAACTACTTAGTTCCTACTTGAGCTAGAAATTTCAAGCCTTTCTTCTTGTTCATCTCAACACTACCCCTCAAGTTAGGTGGTGTAAATACCTAATTTTTGACCAGATCTAACGTTTTTATGTCATTTTAGTGTTCAATTTATTTTTATTTTTTTAAGCCTAAATTAGATATTTTCAGTTTATCTTATTTTACAAAGTTTGTTTAAAAGTTTTGAAAACTACAAAAATAGAGTTACATTTTAAATAAGCTTTTATTCTCATTATTTATTTATTTATTTACTAATTAAAAAAAAAAAGAAAAATTTTAAATCATATTTATTTTCTTCTTTTAATTTTAATGAATAATCTAGTAATATTAATATTTCGTAATCATGTTTTAAGATTAATTATTTAACTTACTTATAGTTTATTAGTCTTAAATAATTTTTATTTTTTTATTTTTATTTTGTTTTTCTTTTATTATTTTTATTTAAAACATTAATTTTAAAAAAATAATAAAAAAAGAAGAAGCCCTAAACTATCCCATCACCCTTTTCCCACCAACCTAAAACCACTCCCCCATTATCTTCCAATTTCCCACGTCCACAACCTGCACTACAAACACACATAAAGAAAAGAGAGAAAAATAACATTCTGTAATAAGAGAAAAACAAAAAGGAAGAAGGGGAAAAGAAAGAAAAAAGAGCCACGAATTGAGTTCGGGTTTTGTTTCGAGTTTCCGGTGATGGTGTTTGCTCCTTTACTTAGTTTAATTCATCACACAGAAGATTGCAAGCGAACTGAAAATAGTTGAGGTTCATTTTTATCTTCTGTTTCAATATATTGGAGAAAGCATTGGCTTCATATTAGAGGTCCATTTCTTAACGTTCATTTGACTCATTTCATGTTTATTAATGTAATATTCTCATAAAGTTGATACTCTTTGTAATGTATAATTTTCTTCTTGTTAGTTTATTAATTTTTCTTATTCTCTCGATACAACAACGATGATAAGCATATTATATTTTTAATGAACTTTCATGTTTTAGTAACCACTAAGGGCGATGAAAACTTATTCATCGTAATAAGTCTAGTTGTTAAAATAAAGTATGGTTTAGTTACAGTAACATAAAAAATGGGTTTTGAAAACTCTCTGAGTTCTACTAGGTGAAGTCCCATCGTTTGAAAATAAGAGATGTAAGTATTGCTGCCTTTAGTGCATTTTCTAAATATTGACATCTCTACTGCATTTTCCCATCCACATAAGATATACATTGTTCTACTGATACATCCGAAAGAATATTTTATAAATTTCTTTCAAGAAATTTTAAGTTTGTCCTTTCTTAATGGGATTTTAATGTTCCAAATGTTATGAAATTTATTTTGAGTGAGTGTTGAGTCATCTCAGTTTGATTTTTGTTTAATCCTTAAATGTTTACTACTATAAGATTGACTTAATCCATTCCAACGAGAAAATGGGGAGAAAACAACTACTCGAGAGGAGAGATTAGGTATTGAACTTTAGAAAGTTTATGTTCTATTTTAAGGAAAATATAACCACGGTAAAACTGGAGAATAGTGCTATCATTAAGTCACTATTTCAAGTTTCTAGTTTGTTAGAATGTGAAAATTTCGATGTTATAATTTCTTTACGTGTCATTTGATCATCACTACTTAATTCAATGTCTCTTTATTGGAAAATTATGTATAACACTTGAAAGGAAATGTTAGTGTATCATTTGTGGGGTGTCACAATGATTCAGATTAACTCATCATCTCTTAGATTATCACAAATCTAGTCAACTGTTTCAAGATATGATTTATTAAGTGCATGAAAGGGAAAGTAAGGGACTGCGAATTTATTCAAGACTCATCTAAAAAAAAAAAAATTAAAAGGAGAGGAAAAATCCATTGTATGGGAGTGAACTTGTAATTTAAAGGTTCTCAACCTCAAGAATTTGAAAGTTTATTATACAAGTGAAAATTAACGATGAAGTTGGAAAGCCCTACTACCGACCATTCGTTATAATAAAATCTAACTTATCATTTTAAAACCAATCTAATCGAGTTGGGTATATTTTGAATATATTCGGTGCTTATTTAGACTTTGAAAAATGGAGCGATCCATAAATGCCTCAAAGGCAGGAGAGAGATACCAAAACTTGTGGTAAGGCCGAAAAGTACTACTATCAGTAATCCACACATCAAGGCAGTTTTTAATAAATTCTCAATAAATAAAAGCAGGATGTAAGTAACTTTTATGCTAACAAATGTTTTATATATCTAAAAGATTAATTTAAGCCAGACGTAAGTCATTAAAGCGACCGTTCTAGAACCATGGGACTCGAGGGGTGCCTCACACCTTCTCCCCGGTCAACAGAATTCCTTATCCGGATTTTTAGTTTGCAGACCAATAAAACAAAGAGTCATTTTTTTTATTGGGGATTCAATAAGGTGACTTGGAACACTCAAACTCAATTCCAAGTGGCGACTCTGTAAATAAAATAATCCCTATTCAAAATGTCACTTTATTTGAAAAAATTCATTTTTCTCTAAAATCCTCCCTAGTGGGGTCAGATACGGTAAAAATAGGAGTGTGACAGATGGCGACTCTGTTGGGGACATAATCAGAATTCGAGCTTTTATATTGACTTGTTTGGCTTTATTTAATTTTGATATTGCATATTGTTGGCCTAAATGTGTTATTTGCCTACATCTTTAACTGCTTTGATATTATTTGAATTGCAATGTAAACTGTCTTCTCTCACGCACCTATCTGAGTCTTCTGAGATACTTTATACTCGGAGATGCGGTATACACTCCCGATCTTGAGATAACAGAGATACGGCAACGCTCCTGGGAAGAATTCTATAGTCACCCATGATTTAGGACAGGGAGAGACCAACAGTGAGGTCGGAAAGCCCTGCTACCGGTAAAGTTATCCCTGCCCGACTCGAGTTGTCCTCTCGTTTTACAGCCAGTCTTGATACCTAACTCATCCAGGTTAAACCTAGTAGAACTGAAACTTAGACATGATATTCCTATTAGTCTCCACTTTATTTGCATAACGTGCATTTTTAACTTAGTGGAGGCTCGACAAAGTTTTGAATGTCTAAAAGTACCCTATTTTAAGACTATTCAGTTTTTGTGTCACTAGTTGTATTAACTGTTAGGCTGTTTTAAATGTTGTTCAGCTTTGGAATCCATTAGCGTAAGAGAGGCTGGAAATTGCTATCCAAAACCTATCCTTTTTTGAAACTCAAATGAGGTGTGAGATTTGCTTTCATAATAAAAGACAAAAAAATAATTTTATAAATTATTGAGTTTGCCGCAATCTGGACGAACTACGCACACCTGATTCTCATCTCTGCGAGATACGTAAGCAGCCCTCCACGGGTTCGGTGATCTTAAAAAATGAAGGTTGTATTTTATTAAGAAAAGAAAAAGAAAAGTTTTGATCCTTATAAAAAAAAATCAATCAATTTGTTTTCAAAAAAAATAAATAAATTATCAATAAATTCAATAAAATCATTTTCTTTTCAAATAAAAAGCGGATTTCTTCATGTCTCCCGCTTCATGAACTACGCACACTTGATTCTCATCTCAGTGAGATACGTAGGTAACCTTTCTTAGGTTTGGTGATACTCATTAAATTTAAAAAAATAATAAAGGACGTTAGTCTTCTTCCAAAAGAAATACTTATATAAAGTAAAAAAAAAAAAGGTGTTTATTAAGATTTCAAAAAATAAAAATAGAAAAGAAAAAAAAAAGTTTTTCTTAATTCAAAATTCAAAATTCAAAAAAAAAATAAAAGTTCTTGCTTCATCTTTTAAGCTTCTTGAACTACGTTTGACCTGATTCTTGTTTCAACAAGATACGTAGGCAACTCTTCTTTTGAGTTCGTCTCATCTACAAAAATAAATCTTGACCTAATAATTGGTACCAATATACTTAACAATATGAATTAAAAAAAAATTAAGTGTATTATGAGATACAATAGAGTGGACGAACTTGAATATGAACTACAGATTCTTTTGATGCCTCTAATTATATTAAAGTTCACTTGCAAAATTTTCTTGTTCTAAGTCAAGTTTAAAATAAATCTTACCTCACTATTTCATATGCATTGAGTGGTGAGCTTTAGATTGAAAATTCAAAGGCATTGCTCTGTTAATCTAGAACTTGGCGTGAATGTCTGTTGTGACAAAATTTTGAGATACACTTGGTTTGGGAAAGGATCGTAGGCCTTCTTTGATCTGATTGTGTATTTCACAACTCATCAAATGACATTAATCCCTAGCACTTCTCCCTTTGAGCATAAAACCTTTTCTTTGGATAATCACATTTGAGCCTATACCTTTCGAGTGCTTATATGCACTATCCCTCTTTTGGCCTATTTCATTGAGCACACTAAATAAGTACAAGTTGCAAATGAAGATTCAAGATCAAAGGTGCCAGTGGCAAAGAACGTATAGCCCAGGAGAACAAAAACAAAAGACGACTTCAAAGAAAAAAGAGCAAAACCCCATTAAAAAAAAATTAAAAAAAAAACTCCAACAAAGATGGATAATCCTCATCATCGTAAAAAAAAGATTAAGAAAATACATTTATCAAAAATAAAAGGGAAAAAGATCCAGCACAAGGTTCAAACAAAGTCGAAACAAATATAAAACAAGGGGAAAAGAAGCACAATAAAGAAGATCGAGAGTCAAATCGCAACAAATAGCAAAAGCACGAAAACAATGCAATGCTCATTGAGGAATTAGTCACTTAACTCCCAAATATCATCTTACCTGCCCCTAAGCCTACAATATCAACCAATGACAAGTCCTACATAATTTCATTTTGAGTGTTCTCACATTAGTGGATACTTACATGATTGTCAAGCTTATGGTATCTCATTGATGCGTTGAATATCTTTCTAAGTGTGAGAGATTATGTCCTCAAATTTAAACTCTTTTATTACGAGTAAATTAGGACTTTAGTTGTGGTAAGAGCACTTGAAACTTGATGATAAGAAGGATTTTAAACACTTGATTGAGGCAAGATAAAAAAATCTTGTCAAAAATTAAATATATTCGAGGTACCATTTGAAACTATAAGGATCACTTCTAAGTTCATCTTGATTTTTGCTCGAAAGTAATTAGAGATAATTCGACCATAGTGCTAATTGTTGGGATCAATTGAAGTCAAGAAATGAATTAATTTCATTCTTTCATTCTCCAGATATTTACAAAGCACATACTTTAAAAAAAAATGAAATATAAAATATTATGTTCTTATGAACTACGTTAGACCTGATTCTTGCTATGCAAGATATGTGGGCAATCCTACAATAGGGTTCGGTCTAGCTGAATAAATTTTTTTTACATCCCTAAAAGGTATAATATTGGAGCATTTTTTTCTATTTAAAAAAATACAAAAGGAATTTCAAAGTTCCTCGCATCCAAAATTGGGGCATATTTTTTTCTCACTTACCTCAATAGGTAAAACATCTCCTGAGTACTCTTTAGGGAACAAAACTCCCTAATTCTCTTTGTCCTCATAGGGTACCATCCCCTAGCTGACTTTTTTTTGTCCTTATAGGGTACCATCCCCTAGTTGACATCTTCTTCGTCCTCATAGGGTACAATCCCCTAGTTGACATCTTATTCATCTTCATAGGGCGCCATCCCCTATTGGAAATCTTATTTCGTCTTCATAGGGCGTCATACCCTAGTTGACATCTTACTCGTCTTCATAGGGCACCATCCCCTAGTTGACATCTTATTCGTCTTCATAGGGCGCCATCCCCTAGTTGACATCTTATCTCGTCTTCATAGGGTGCTATCCCCTAGTTGACATCTTATTCGTCTTCATAGGGCACCATCCCCTAGTTAACATCTTATTTCATCTTTATAGTGCGTCATCCTCTAGTGGACATCTTATTTCATCTTCATAGGGTGCCATCTACTTGTTGACATCTTATTCGTCTTCAGAGGGCGCCATCCCCTAGTAGACATCTTCTTCATCTTTATAGGGTGCCATCCCCTAGTTGACATCTTAGGAAACACCATTTCCTAAATTTTCTTATTCGTCTTCATAGGGCGCCATCCCCTAGTTGACATTTTATTTCGTCCTCATAGGGTACCATCCCCTAGTTGATATCTTATTCGTCTTCATAGGGTGCCATCCCCTAGTTGACATCTTATCTCGTCATCATAGGGTGTTATCCCCTACTTGACATCTTATTCATCTTCATAGGGCGCCATCCCCTAGTTGACATCTTATTTCATCTTCATAGAGCGCCATCTCTTAGTTGACATCTTGTTCGTCTTGATAGGACACCATCCCCTAGTTATCTCGTCTTCATAAGGTGTCATCCCCTTGTTGACATCTTATTTCGTCTTCATAGGGCGCTATCCTCTAGTGGACATCTTATTTCGTCTTCATAGGGCGCCATCCTCTAGTGGACATCTTATTTCGTCTTCATAGGGCGTCATCTACTTATTGACATCTTATTCGTCTTCAGAGGGCTCCATCCCCTAGTAGACATCTTCTTCGTCTTTTTAGGGTGCCATCCCTTAGTTGACATCTTAGGAAACACCATTTCCTAATTTTTCTTATTCGCTTCATACGGCGCCATCCCTTAGTTGACATTTTATTTCATCTTTATGGGGCGTCATCCCCTAGTTGACATTTTAGGAAATAAACTTTCCTATTTTTCTTCTTTATGTTTTCATAGGGTATGACAATCCCTAGTCGTATTTTAAGAAGCAAAAATGGTAATTTTTTTTCATGCATTCACAAGGCATAACATCATGTTGTTGCATTATTGAGAACAAGAATCTTATTTTACTGCATACCTAGCTTTGATTTCTATAATTTTAATTTATTTTTAAATTATCGTGTAGTTTTTCTAATAACTCACAAAATTTTTCTAGTGCAAACTGGGGCAAAAAAAAATTATTTGTTTTGTTTTGTTTTCATTGATGGCTTGCAGGGTTTTCTGCAAAGCACATGTATATTCAAAAATGAAATCCCGCCTTCAGTCAGAATATAGAAGAATGATCAGTTTGAAGATAGTTAGAGTCAGCTTTGCATCCGTAGTGATCCAACATCTCAAGAGACATCTTTCAACTTCTGATCAAGAGAATCAAGACAATTAGAATAGATTAGAGCATGTAACTTTCATTTCTAGTTTCACTTTTTCTTTTTCAGTTGAAATAAAAGGAGCTACTAACCGAAAACTCGATGGGACCTCAACTCAACTCTCTAATATCCATTCACTCCTACACCCACTTGAACTACACATGACCTGATTCTCTTATAACCGGAGATATGTAGGCTGCTCAAACAAAGAGCTCGGTCACACCTCTTTTTCCAATATTTATTACTTTTTATTTTTGAATAAATGGTGGGGCCAAAAATTAGTCAAGTTTACTTCTTTACTTGAAAACTCTCCATGTTTACAAGAACTGAGGGGCATTCTGTAAACACCTAATTTTTTTACCAAATCTAACGTTTTTATTTCATTTTTGTGTTCAATTTAATTTTATTCTTTTAGGCCTAAATTAGATATTTTCAGTTTATCTTATTTTACAAGGTTTGTTTAAAAGTTTTGATAACTACAAAAATAGAGTTACATTTTAAATAAGCTTTTATTTTCATTATTTGTTTATTTATTTATTTACTAAGAAATTTTTTTAAATCATATTTGTTTTCTTCTTTTAATTTTTAACAAATAATCTAGTGAAGTTAATATTCCGTAATCATGTTTTAAGGCTAATTATTTAACTTACTTATAGTTTAGTATTCTTAAATAAATTTTATTTTTTTTATTTTTCTTTTATTATTTTAATTTATAACATTAATTTAAAAAAAAAAAAAAAAGAAGAAGCCCTAAACTACCCATCACCCTTTTCCCACTAACCTAAAACCACTCCCCCATTATCTCTCAATTTTCCACGTCCATAACCTGCACTACAAACACACATACACCATATATAACATACACACGCAGGCAACCAAAAAAAGGGGGAAGAATACAATTACATAGAATAATTTGGGATTAGAAGAGACACGGACAAAGAAGAAATACACTTAGGGAGATCAAACGAAAAATAGAAGAAAAGAAAAGAGAGCAAAATAACATTCTGTAAGAAGAGAAAAAACAAAAAGGAAGAAGAGGAAAAGAAAGAAAAAAAGAGCCACGAATTGAGTTCGGGTTTTGTTTCGAGTTTCCGGTGATGGTGTTTGCTCCTTTACTTAGTTTAATTCATCACACAGGACATTGCAAGCGAACTGAAAATAGTTGAGGTTCATTTTTATCTTCTGTTTCAATATATTGGAGAAAGCATTGGCTTCATATTAGAGGTCCATTTCTTAACGTTCATTTGACTCATTTCATGTTTATTAATGTAATATTCTCATAAAGTTGATACTCTTTGTAATGTATAATTTTCTTCTTGTTAGTTTATTAATTTTTCTTATTCTCTCGATACAACAACGATGATAAGCATATTATATTTTTAATGAACTTTCATGTTTTAGTAACCACTAAGGGCGATGAAAACTTATTCATCGTAATAAGTCTAGTTGTTAAAATAAAGTATGGTTTAGTTACAGTAACATAAAAAATGGGTTTTGAAAACTCTCTGAGTTCTACTAGGTGAAGTCCCATCGTTTGAAAATAAGAGATGTAAGTATTGCTGCCTTTAGTGCATTTTCTAAATATTGACATCTCTACTGCATTTTCCCATCCACATAAGATATACATTGTTCTACTGATACATCCGAAAGAATATTTTATAAATTTCTTTCAAGAAATTTTAAGTTTGTCCTTTCTTAATGGGATTTTAATGTTCCAACTATTATGAAATTTATTTTGAGTGAGTGTTGAGTCATCTCAGTTTGATTTTTGTTTAATCCTTAAATATGTACTACTATAAGATTGACTTAATCCATTCCAACAAGAAAATGGGGAGAAAACAACTACTCGAGAGGAGAGATTAGGTATTAAACTTTAGAAAGTGTAAGTTCTATTTTAAGGAAAATATAACCACGGTAAAACTGGAGAATAGTGCTATCATTAAGTCACTATTTCAAGTTTTTAGTTTGTTAGAATGTGAAAATTTCGATGTTATAATTTCTTTACGTGTAATTGCGAATTTATTCAAGACTCATCTCAAAAAAAAATTGAAAGGAGAGGAAAAACCCATTGTATGGGAGTGAACTTGTAAAATAAAGGTTCTCAACCTCAAGAATTTAAAAGTTTATTATACAAGTGAAAATTAACGATTAAGTTGGAAAGCCCTGCTACCAACCATTCATTATAATAAAATCTAACTATCATTTAAAATCGATATAATCGAGTTGGGTAGATTCTGAACATATTAGGTTCTTATTTAGACTTTGAAAAATGGATCGATATATAAATGCCTCAAAGGCGGGAGAGATATACCAAAACTCATGGTAAGGTCGAAAAGTACTACTATCGGTAAGCCACGCATCGAGGCAGTTTTTAATAAATTCTCAATAAATAAAAGCAGGATGTAAGCAACTTTTAGGATAACAAATATTTTATATATCTAAAAGATTAATTTAAGTCAGACGTAAGTCATTAAAGCGGCCGTGCTAGAACCATGGGACTCGAGGGGTGCCTCACACCTTCCCCCCCGGTCAACAAAATTTCTTATTTGGATTTCTAGTTCGCAGACCAATAAAACAAAGAGTTATTTCCTTTTGATTGGGGATTCAATAAGGTGACTTGGAACACCCAAATTCTATTCCAAGTGGCGACTCTGTAAATAAAATAATCCCTATTCAAAACATCACTTTATTTGGAAAAACTCATTTTTCTCTAAAACTAACTCCCTAGTGGGGTCAGATGCGGTAAAAATAGGGGTGTGACAGGTGGTGAGAATATGTTAAGCATACCTAGCTTAGAAGTCAGATGAATATGTTGGTCTCTAGATGGCCTTTTGGTTAATAAATCTGCAGATTGTTGCTTGGTATTGATGTACTCTATCTGCACAATGCCCTATTGCAACTTCTCTCTTAGGAAGTGAAGATCTATCTCTCTGTGTTTAGTCCTTTAATAGAAAACAGGATTGGTTGCAATTTTAAAGCAGACTTACTGTCACAGTAAACTGTGGTAGGATATTTTAGTTCCATACTAATCTCTTTAAGCATTCCAATTAGCCAAATTAGTTTTGCAATAGTTGATGCTAGTCTTCTATATTCTGACTGTGCTGAGCTTCTTGAGATAGTGGTTTGTTTCTTAGATTTCCATGCTACCAGTGATTTTTCAACCTTTACTAAGAAACCAATAACTGATCTTCTTGTTTGTGGACATGCTGCCAGTCAGCATCACAAAATACAGTAATGTGGCCTTAAGGCTTACTTGATAGGAGTAACCCCTTTTTAGGTTGTTCTTTGATGTATTTGACTATTCTTTGGGCTGCTTCTATGTGAGATCTCTTTGGCTGCTGCAAGAACTGACTTAAAGTTTGCATACCATAAGCTATATTAGGTTTGGTGACAGTGAGGTATAGCAGCTTTCCAATCAATCTCTAGTATTGACCTTGATACTTTATCTTTGTGTAGTGCTTCTCCTCTTATATATTCATAATACTCCCTTATTTTGAGTTTCTGACTAGTGTCTATAGGTGTCTTTGCAGGTTTGGCACCTGATAGTCCTAGTTCAGATATTAACTCAAGAGCATATTTTCTCTGATGCATGAGTATACCTTGTTCTGACCTTGAAAACTCAATTCCTAAGAAGTATTTTAGCTCACCTAGGTCCTTCATTTTGAATGTCTATTATAGATGTCTTTTAGTGTCTTCAATGAGTTTTAGTATGTCACCTGTTATCAGCATATCATCCACATATATGAGTACAATAACCCTGCCTTGACTTATCTTTTTAGTGAATAAGGAGTGATCATAGTGACTTTATTGAAACTGGGACTTGATGAGAGCCTGAGTAAGCTTAGAATTCCACTGTCTTGGGGCTCGTTTAAGTCCATATAATGACTTTATGAGTCTATATACCATGTTCTCCCCTTAGCTCATAAAACCTTGAGGCATGTCCATGTATATCTCATCAGTTAAGTCACCTTGTAAGAAGGCATTGTCTACATCCATTTGATGTATATGCCAATGCTTAGATGCAGCCGTAAATAACATAAATTTCACCGTGATCATCTTAACCACTGGTGATAATGTCTCTTAGTAATCAATCCCCTCTCGTTGGTTGTAACCCTTGGCAACTAATGTTGCTTTCATCCTTTCCACTTCACCATTTGACTTGTATTTTATCTAGTAAATCCACTTGCAGACAATAGTGCTTCTTCCTGTTAGAAGTTGAACTATTTCCTATGTTTTGTTGTCTTGAAGAGCTTGAATTTCAGCTTTCATTATTTATACCCATTGTGGATCTCTTGCAGCCTCAGCATAAGTCTTTGGCTCTATCAATGAAGAGAAAGCTGAAAGAAAAGTATTATAGTTAGGTGAAATATTATTATAAGAAACATAATCTGATAGAGGATATAGAGATTTGTCCTGCAGGATTATAAAGATAAAGTTCTTGAGCTATATAGGTAGTTGAGTGCCTCTGGTTGATTTCTAGTTAGTACTGGATGTTGCCTCACTCTTGAGGTTGTAGGAGCTATAGATGATGTGTTGTCATTAGCTGGATGGGGAATGTGGACCAGGTTATTGTTAGTAGTTTGAGAAGAACTAGTGATTTTTCTTGACTCAGTGTGATCTTCACCATGACCTTCTACCAAATTTTCCACAAGTAGAGGTGGTTCTGAGGTTGTTTTTTAGAAAGAAAACTTAGACTCTTGAAAAGATATATCTCTGCTGACAACTAAAGATTTGTTAGTAAGATCATATAGTATGCATCCTTTTTGAGTTTCTGAGTACCTCATTAATGTTGCTGTCCAAACTCTAGACTCCAACTTATTATTTTGAGTTAGATCTTTTGCACAACACAGACATCCTAGTACTCTCAAGTGGTTTATGAAGGGTAGTCTATTGTATAGTTTTTGATATGGGGACATGGCTAGAGTTGTAGAATGTATTCTATTAATTAAATATACAACATCTTACACACAATAACCCCAAAATCTAAGAGGGAAGTGAGATTGAAGTTTGATGGCTCTAGTGACCTTAAGTATATGTCTATGTTTCCTTTCAGCTAGTCCATTTTGCTGAGGAGTGTAAGGACATGATCTTTGGAGTATGATGCCTAGTATATTGAATAAGGTGGTGCAAGTGTTATTAATAAACTCAAATCCATTGTCAGATCTAATTATCTTGATTGTTTTATTGAATTGTATTTTAACAAACTGTAGGAATAAAGAAATAACAATACAGACACCAGACATCATTTTAAGCAAGTGAATCCAAGTCATTCTAGTGTAGTCATTAACTATAGTCAAAAAGTATTTATTTCCATAACAAGTTGGTACTCTGTAGGGACCCCATACATCCATGTGAACAAGATTGAAACTATCAGTAGTAAGACTAGTACTAGAATGAAAAATTGTCTGCATTGTTTAGCACCTGGGCATATATCACACTTTTTGATAATATCTTCTACACTATGCTGATTTAGTCAAAGCATGGTGGTTAAGGTTTTACTAGAGGTGTGTCCTAGTATCTTATGCCACAAGCTTATATCAGCAGCACTAAAAGATGCTGTCTTTTGACCAGACAAGTTGACAACATTAGTTCTCAGGTTATCCTTAATAGAGTTGACCAACAAGTATAATCCATTGCATTCTTTACCAATTACTTTCACCTTCCCATTTGAGAGGTCCTGAAAAATACAAAAGCTAGGATAAAAAAAAGCAACATTGTTTAAGTCTTTTGTTGCTTGTGATACAGATATCAGATTATACTTGAACTGTGGTAGCACAAATACTTTGTTAAGTGTGTCTTTCTCAAAAATGGAACTTGAGCCAATGTGAGTTACCAATGCTTTATTCCTATTAGGTAGCTGAACATGTTTTGACTCTGTTGGTTGTCTTATTAATATACTATCAATCATATCAATGTTAGACACCATATGATTGGTGGCACCGATGTCAATAATCCAATTCTGGAGGATCTTTGACACTGAGAAGACTTTGTGGTTAGATATACCTGAGCTGCTGGAAGCATTGATTGAGGGTCCTTGTATATTAGTATTGTTAAAATTCAGTTGTGTTTGGTTTAGCAGTTGAACAATTTGATCAAGATGACTTTGAGTGAATGCACAAGTTCCAGTTTGCACTATATTCTTGACTTGAGCGTTAGCAGTTTGTGCTTCTGTATCTTGGATTTCATTGTTCCTTTTTGAGTAGGAATTGTGGGCAGAGGGTCCACCAGTACTTGACCCTGACTAGATATTTGAAGGTGCTCCCCCTCTCTTCTTGAACCTTGAATCATTAGGATAGACAACTAGTTTATATTAGATATCTTTAGTATGTCCCTTCATATTGCAAAACTCATAGAATAGGTTTTGATTCTTTATAAACTTTAAGCCTGTAGTTCTTGAATACATTGTAGTAGGATCATGACCATGTACTGCAGGCATATCACCAAGAAGTCCTGCACAGAAATTCATTGATTTTTGGGATTCATCACTGATGATCATGGAATATGCCTGATTTACTGAGGGTAAAGGTGTCATTATGAGGATTTGGCTCCTTACTTGAAGGTAATTATCACTGAGCCCTATCAAGAACTGATAAAGTTTTTGCCTTTGCAAATATACTAAGAATTCCCTTGATTTTTTACAATTACAACTAGGTGGAGGTACTAATGCCTCAAGTTCTACCCACAGTTCTTTCAACTTTGTGAATTATACAACAACACTCATAGTACCCTACACTAATGTAGCAATCTCTTTGTTCAGGTTGAATGTTCTTGACCCATCAAGTTTGTCAAATCTTTCTTTGAGATCTTCCCATACTTCATATGTTGTAGTTGCATAGACGATGCCTCCTAACAGGGAACTTGAGATAGTGTTCATCAACCAAGACTGCACTACAACATTACACCTTTCCCACTGGTAACCTAATTCTGCACTAAAGCTTTCTTTCTTCCAAGATCCATCAATGAAACCTAACTTGTTTCTCCCTAACAATGCAATTCTCATAGATTTGCTCCAGATAGAATAGTTTTCAGAACTAGTAAGTTGTAGGGAAATCAAATAAATACCACTCACATCTGCAAAATGTAGGTGAAGTGGATGATTGTGATCCAGAGCCTGAGTAGTGCTTCTGGTTGCAGGTGCAACAACTTCAGTTTTCATTTTTTCTTTTTTTTAGAAGAAATTGCTAACAACTTCCACTTCTTGAATTGCTTTGCAGTTCTTGACACTCAAGAATATATACTCTTCAAACTTAAGTTAGTTGTATTAGAACCAACAAGATAACTGCAGAGATCAAAGCATTTTCCAACACCAGAAATAAGAATAGATTACAGATTGCAAATTTCAACTTGCAGACTCAAAGAAATAGGAGATTGCAGATTGCGGAATGACTTAGAAGTTAATCAAATTGTGTGGCTCTGATACCATGTAGAATTATATGATCTAAACGAGAGAAGATCATCAAGATTACTAAGAATACAATGCTTCTCTTATGGAAGCTATAAAACCAGAAAGGTAGAAGGAGAGAAAGAAATAGAATTGATGGGAAGAAGAGAGTGTTATTTGATAGTTGTAGAAATGAATGAGATGGATCAATCTCTATCTTGATAATGTAGTTACATATACATGAGCGATCACTATATATAGATAAGCATAGAAGCTTCTAGAGTTCACTAATTCTAACTACCTCTTAACAGTCATAACTAACTTTTCACAAAGTTAGTTATGCATAATGCTTCTTGTTAACTTCAGCTACTTAGTTCCTACTTGAGCTGGAAACCTCAAGTCTTTCTTCCTGTTCATCTCAACAGGAAGTCATGGGTTCAAGCCGTAAAAATAATTTCTTGCTGAAAGGTGAGATAAGTTTGTGTATAATAAATCTTAATGGTTCGATTATTTCGTTAGACTCCGCATTTAAAAGAACTATATATATCTTGGCTCTACAATTCATGCTGTACTTGAAATATGGTTCGAGCAGACATATCGTGAGATGAAAAATTATTATTCTAGCATACTCTTGATCATCCTATTTTTTTCAAGTGCAATTTTTTTATATTTATGCTACTTTTTTTCTTTAATTCATAATGTATCTACTCTTCAAATCATCAAGCACCAATTTTAAGTGTCAAAAGTTAATTATCTTGGAGATATATGTTTTGAAGTCAATAGAACCTCCATCATTTTGCTTCAAATAATTAAGCAAGAAACAAATAATACCTTTTTAAAATCTTTGCGTTAAGAATGTAAACGCCTTTGAGTGCACACATCCCAACCCAAATTTTAGTATTGGTACTAACTATATTATTAGATTGAGATTTGCTTTTTCTTGATGTCAACAACAACAATCATATTCAAGTGATTTTATAAGTGAAGTATGAAATGAATAGTTTAATTATTACTTTTATTTTAAAAAATAAAAGTAAAATAAAAGTTGTTTTCGATAAATTCTCTCGAGTCAAAATTCCTTATTTGTGAATGCCAATTTTAATATTTTAATATTACATGCAATGACTCAAATCCAATTTTAATACTAGTAGATTTGCGATTAAAGAGATTATTAGCCCATTGAAAAGGTGACTGGAATATTGTTTTCCCAAACGAAAAAATAAGTAGGATTTTGACTCCTTTTTAAAATACTTTCTTCATTTCTAAATACTTATCTTTTTTTTTTGTCACACTTCTTAAGAAAAATAATAAGGATACTCCTATCAATTTAATATAATAATATATCTTTCTTTTGCACCACATTAATATCTTTGTATATTTATGACTAGGTAAAGATGAAACAAACAACTAATTATGTCTTGATTTTTTTAAAATGACAAGTATTTAGCAACCAATGGAGTAAAATAAATGTTTAGAAAGGAAAGTTTTTCCAGTTTTTACTCCCTTTGGACTGTGTATAATGGTGACCAAGTTATCTAAGACCTCATTTGGTTGCCTAAAATAAGTCGCCATTTACTCATTTTGCAAATGGTGAAAACAATTTTGCTTCCATTTTCCTTGTTTAGTTTCTATGCATTGACAGCTTAGTTTTAAATTTTCTTTTGCATTATTTTATTAGGTTACTTGAAAGGTAGTTTCAAATGGTTACTCATAACAAGCTTAATTAAAAACCTGAAACTTGAATAGAGTAATAGTTACTAAGACATGAAAGGGTTATTTACTCTTAACAGGCAAATCTAGCCCATACCGTCAAATCTCCCAAAATAGGATTTGAACCTATGATCATCGGCTGATAGTCAATCATTCTATCATTGAGCTACTGAGGAATAACAATAGATTCAATCTCATAGAGTTCAATTCTTGTTACCAAATCCCAGACCTATATTAATTCTCCATTATGTTAATATCCATCTTGTTGAGGATATAAAGATTGCCAAAGTTATCTTTACTTTGTACCCATAAATATGATGTTGAGAGAACATATTTTATCACCTTATCTCATCAACGCATGATTTGCAAGAACAGCAAAAGATTGATAGCTAGTTAATCCATTGAAAAGAAACAAAGAGAGAGTGAGAGATTAATACGTATCGTTATTTAGATTTATTGGATCGTATTATCTCGTTAAGTTCATCATTAGGAAACTATGAAAAAAAAATTCATTTTGTGTAACAATGAGTTGATGTGATCGTATCGTTCCTTTTTTTTTTCCTCATTTTATATGTACTTATTATTTAATAATTTATTTTATACTTTATCCTATCTTTTTATAATAGATCTATCTCGTACCTACTTTTCTTGTAGGTTTTATCCTTCAAATTAATGATATACGATATTATGTAATAGCGGAAAATGATACAATCGATCCGAAAGTTAAATTCGTACCGATACAATTAATACAACATAATATAATATAATATGATACATTATAAAACCTTAATATAGGGGGCAAAGAACTTTTAAAAAAATTATGGAAGAAATTTACTTAAAGAAGAAAATCTCACTTCTTACTACATTCATCTCATAAAATCTAGTTCCTATGTATAACCTTCCCCCAGATGGAGCCACCTCCCCTTAAAAATA
This sequence comes from Capsicum baccatum var. pendulum, assembly GCA_030864225.1. Classification (NCBI taxonomy): domain Eukaryota; kingdom Viridiplantae; phylum Streptophyta; class Magnoliopsida; order Solanales; family Solanaceae; genus Capsicum; species Capsicum baccatum. The sequence goes on from CM061558.1 coordinate 248,564,611, forward strand.
AATTAAAAGGAAAACAATTTGCATATTACTTTGCGATGGTAACGTTGATTAATGTTCACCTTAATTATCATGGTTGTGATTAATTGGTAGGACTGTTCCACCCTTAATTAGGAGTCTCAAATTCGAGCTTTGAGATATGGAGAAATTTTGTTGGAAGCGTCACCCCAGAGTGAGCGTTGCAGTGCATTAATAATTCAAATTAGTCGGGGCTCCATACAAATATCGAATACCCGAGGGAAACCAAGAAAAACATTGATTACTTTCAATTTTAGTTTGCGTTTAGCTAAATAATTTGAAAATTACTATTGCCAAATATATTGTAACAACAAATTTATGTTTGGGTAAGATTTCAAAATTACTTTAGAGGGTTGGGGGGGGGGGGGGGGGGGAGGGAGGGTCTTTTTTTATTTTCCGAAAGAAAAAGTTGTGCTATTATTCAAAATTGTTTAATTTTTCTTTAAAAAAGCTTAATCAAACACTTTAATTCTTTAAAATTAGCATTTAGAAGGAAAAAAATAAACACTAGTTTTCACTTTTCCAAAGTACACTTTAATTCTTTAAAATTAGCATTTATAAGGAAAAATATAAACACTGTTTTCACTTTTCCAAAGTTTGGTTTGGTCAGAATCTTATTTCTAAAGTAGATCTCTTTTTCTCTTTTCTTATTTTAAAATCTCTATGATTATTAGAATATAAAACAGTAATAACCATTAATTTTAGATTAAAAATGATTTAAAGTAAGATCATAAGTCGAGATATTCCACTTAAGAGATGAAAGCCAAGTGAGACCCCAATAATATTTATTAAATAAACACAAATGGGACAGTGTGCTATAAGTTTCCTAAAATATTGGTTAAGTAATATTTTAAAGATTGTGTTGAGTATTCACTTGATACGTAATAGAATGATATTCTTAAGGCGGAATAGTTTGAAAGATTTTTGTATTAATTTCGATTTGTTATTTTAGCTCTTATACTCTTTCGAGTTTCATTGGAGCATTTTAATTTGCTGTCATATGGTCAGGATATCATAACTTCAAGTCGTAAAAATAATCTTAGATACAAATATAAAATAAGACTCTTCATAATAAATTCTTGTGATTCATCCCTTTCCTTAGTTCTGCATATAATAAGAATTTTAGTTCATTAAGGTATTATTTTTAAAAAATAAAATATTCATAATTTATGCTATCCGATTTTTCAGAAAATATTCTACACAAAGGGTGTGTTTGGTATGATGGAAAATATTTTCCTATTTTCCCTTGTTTGGTTGCAGTAAAATGTTTGGAAAACATTTTACACAACAGTTAATTTTCCTCAATTTGAGGAAAAATGACTTCCCTCATGGGCTAAGGGAGGCCATTTTCTAGAAAATAACAAATGTGACTTATGACCCCACCCCCACCTCTCTTTCTTACTCCAACAACACTCATATTCACATCACTCAAAAATTTCATATTTCTCAAAAATTTACATTACTCAAAAATATTTTTTGCTGTGCTTTGCTTTAATTTTTCAATGCTTGAAATAAAAAATAGTGAAACCCAAATTTTTCCCATTTCCAATGTTCATTGAATGTATTGTTATTTTCATATGCATAGAGGAAGACTTACCTATATTACTTTTGCTAATTGCACATTTTATTTTGTCATCAATGTAACTTGTTTCACGAGGTTGAATAATCTTGTCGTTCCATTATATTTCTAGTGATTGTAGTATCTTGAGATTGTCCTAAAAAAATATTGAAAAGTGTCTCTTATATTTGCTAATAGTTGCTTAAATCTAGTGATTGTAATATTTTAGTATTCGATATTGATATTATTTGTTATGCTTAAATTAGTTTTTACAAATTGTTGAGTTGCTAGAGGCACTGATATACTAGTTAACAGTTAATAGTATTTTCTAAAAAACTATTTTTTCACTCACCAATCAAACACTAGAAAATATTTTTCTAAAAAATAATCTCTATTCACTAACCAAACATCATAAAACATTTTCCACTCTCCAACAAAACATAAAAAAATAAATAAAAAATTAACTTATTTTTCAAGAATACATTTTCCAGAAAAATATTTTCCATCATACCAAACACGCTGAAAGTCATAAAATGGTGATGGAAAATAAAAAAGCAATTCGAAAATCTTCGAAGGATATAAACAAAAAATTAAATTATTATTTTGTGATAGATAAACTGACTTGGACACTGATGTGTGGTTGACGTCAGCCAAGTGAAAATTACACGTGTCAAGAGGTGTTTATAGTACCACTTTTTACGGGTTTGTGGGTCTACTTAACTTTTAACTATAAAGACAAGACATGAAAGATCCGTGCTATATATTATTTTTTATTAATATAAATATAATTTAAATAATTAATTATTAAAATAATTTAAATTTTTAATTATTGTAATTTATAATATTTTTTTCTATTCTTATTTAAGTGATACTAATATAAGTTCGAGTGTCAATCGAATATTTTATATCTTTTATATTTTTAAGTTATTAAATATGTGATTTATAATGATTTAAGTATAATTTTTCAATAAGATAATAATACTCTCCAAGTTCCAGTTTATGTGTCATCTCATTTTTAAATAATAGGTAATTTCTATGGCACTAATATAATTTTGATAGTCAAACAAATATTTTATGCTGACATATCATTTTGTGTGTATTTTATATTTTTATGAAATATTATTAATTTTTTAATACTTAAATGACCATAAAAATTGATTGTGGTGATATAATAAAATCACGATTGAAACAATGAAGCAGAGATGTCTAAATAACTTAAAACAACTAATTAGAAATGATAAAATAAAATTATTATAATAAATAATTTTGAAAAAAATTATAAATGGGTCTTATATAAGACATTAAATTAATTTAAAATATCAAAAGATAATTTATCATTTTATGTTTAATTTATTTTTCATTAAATATTATTAATTTGTTAATACTTAATTGACTTGTAATAATTAATTAGGGGTGATACAGTAAAATTACGATCGAAGCAGCTTAAGAAGGTAGTACAAAACATCAAAAGTTAATTTATTATTTTATTTTTATTTTTATTTTTTTAAAAAATAATTATGGGTGATATAGCGGTAGCTTTAGTGTACCGGACTGCCTTTTTTTTTTTAATAATAAAATCACGATTGAAACTACGAAAAATACATGTCTTAAATGACTTATAACAACCAAATTTAGAAGTGATATAATAACATTACTATAAAAAATACTTGTGAAAAAATTTAAATAGATTTCATATAAGACATCAAGTAGAAATAAAACGTCAACAATTAATTTATCATTTTACATTTAATTTATTATTTCTATTAAATATTATTATTATTTTTATTACCTAAATGACTTATAATGATTAATTAGGGGTGGTATAGTAAAATTACGATTGAAATAAAACGTCAAAAAATAATTTATCATTTTATATTTAATTTATTATTTTTATTAAATATTATTAATTTTTTAATACTTAGATGACTTATAATGATTAATTAGGGGTGATATAGTAAAATTATGATTGAAATAAAACATCAACAATCAATTTATCATTTTATATTCAATTAATTATTTTTATTAAATATTATTAATTTTCTTTTACTTAGATTAGTTATACTGATTAATTACGGGTGATATAGTAAAATGCAGCACTTGGAGTGCAAGTTTAGTGACTCGAGGCAAGAGGACGACGTGATAGTGAAGTTGGAGTCGCAGGTGGTTTGTAAGAGAGATAGTTTTAAGTATCTGGGATCTATGATCCAGGGGAATGAAGAGGCTGATGAGGATGTCTATAACCATATTTCGGCAGGTTGGATGAAATGGAGGCTAGCCTCAGTAATTTTATGCGATAAGAAGGTGCCTCTCAAGATTAAGGGTAAATTCTATAGAGCTGTTGTCCAGCCGGCTATGTTATGTGGGGCGGAGTGTTGGCCTATTAAGAATTCTCACGTCCAAAAGTTGAAGGTGGCAGAAATGAGAATATTGCGTTGGATGTACGAATTTACGAGGGCTGACAGGGTCAGGAATGAGATTATTCAGGAGAAGATGGGAGTGGATTCGGTGGAAGATAAGTTGAGGGAAGTGAGGTTGAGATGGTTTGGCCATGTGATGAGAAGAGGAACGGATGCACCAGTTCGTAGGTATGAGAGGTTGGCCTTGGGGAGTTTCAAATGGGGTAGGGGTAGACCGAAGATGTACTGGAGAGGAGTAATTAGACGTAACATAGAGCAGTTATAGCTTACTGAGGACATGACCTCGATAGAAAGGTTTGGAGGAAGAGTACTACATTAGAGGGCTAAGGTGTGTGGTCGAGTCGTAGTCTGTAAGTAGGAGAGTTAGGCGTAGCTTGGTTGGTAGTTCTAGATTTGGGGGAGGGGGGCCTTTGGTTGGGTAATTGCACTTCTTTTTTGTGGATGGTGCTTCTCTGTTATTTTATTATTTTGCTCGCCTTTTGGTCTATGGTCCTTCGTTTTGAGTCGGGGGTCTATCGGAAACAACTTCTCTAGTTCCTCGGGAGTAGTAGTATGAACTGCGTATATTTTATCCTCCCCAGACCCCACTATGTCGGAATATACTGGGTTTGTTGTTGTTATTATTGTTGATATAGTAAAATTACGATTGAAGCAGTTGACGCAGGAATGTCGAGGAGCTGTCTGCTTATCCCCATTTATAAGTAACTAAAAAATGACTTATAATGATAAATTAGGGGTGATATAGTAAAATTACGATTGAAATAAAGCGTCAACAATTAATTTATCATTTTATATTCAATTTATTATTTTTATTAAATATTATTAATTTTTTTATACTTAGATGACTTATAATGATTAATTAGGTGGGATATAGTGAAATTACGATTGAAATAAAACATCAACAATCAATTTATTATTTTATATTTAATTTATTATTTTTATTGAATATTATAAATTTTTTTATATTTAGATGAGTTATAATGATTAATTATGGGTGATATAGTAAAATAACAATTGAAGTAGCTGAAGCAGGCAACACAAGAGACATGTCGAGGAGCTTCCTGCTTATCCCCATTTATAAGTAAGTAGAATATATATATATATATATGTGTGTGTGTGTGTGTGTGTGTGTGTGTGTGTGTGTGTGTGTGTGTGTGTATCTCTATATATGTAGGATTAGACATCAAAGGCTCGTGCTCAGCATAAGCCAAATATATATTATTTTTTGTCTTAATTTATGAGATACAAATATAATTTAGATAATCAATCATTAAAATAATTAAAATTTTTAATTATTGTGATTTATAATATTTTTTCTTCTATTCCAATTTAAGTGATACTGATATAAGTTTGAGAGTCAATCAAATATTTCATATCTTTTATATTTTTAAGTTGTTAAATATGTGATTTAAAATGATTTTAGCATAATTTTTTAATGAGATATTAATACTCCCCCAGTTCCAGTTTACGTGTCGTCTCATTTTCAAATAATATGTAATTTTTGTGGCACTAATATATTTCGATAGTCAAATAAATATTTTATGTTGACATATTATTTTGTGTGTATTTTATCCTTTTTTATGAAATATTATTAATCTTTTAACGCATAGATTACCATAAAAATTAATTATGGTGATATAATAAAGTCACGATTGAAAAAATGAAGCAGACATGTCTAAATAACTCAAAACAACTAATTAGAAATGATAAAACATAATTATTATATAAAATACTTGTGAAATTTTTTTATAAATGGGTCTCATATAAGAAATCAAATTAATTTAAAATTTCAAGAGATAATTTATCATTTTATGTTTAATGTTCTTAAATTAAATATTATTAATTTATTAATACTTAATTGACTTATAATAATTAATTAGGGGTGTTATAGTAAAATTACGATCAAAACAACTGAAGAAGGAAGTACAAAACATCAAGAATTAATTTATTATTTTATTTTTATTTTTTTATTTTTAAAAATTAATTATGGGTGATATAATAAAATCACAATTGAAACAACAAAACAGACATGTCTTAAATGACTTATAACAACCAATTAGAAGTGATATAATAAAGTTACTATAAGAAATACTTGTGAAAAAATTTAAATAGTTCTCATATAAGGCATCAAGTAGAAATAAAATGTCAACAATTAATTTATCATTTTACATCCAATTTATTATTTTTATTAAATATTATTACTTGTTTATTACTTAAATGACTTATAATGATTAATTAGGGGTGATATAGTAAATTTACGATTGAAATAAAGTTTCAACAATTAATTTCTCATTTTATATTCAATTTATTAGTTTTATTAAATATTATTAATTTTTTTATACTTAGATGACTTATAATGATTAATTAGGGGTGATAGTAAAATTATGATTGAAATAAATTGTCAACAATCAATTTATCATTTTACATCCAATTTATTATTTTTATTAAATATTATTAATTTTCTTATATTTAGATGGGCTATAATGATTAATTAGGGGTGATGTAGTAAAATTACGATTGAAGTAGCTGAAGCAGGCAGCACAAGCAAGCATGTCGAGGAGCTGCCTACTTATCCCCATTTATAAGTAAGTATAATTAGGATGATAAAACAAAATAAGTAAGGGGTCGTTTGGTAGAGTATATTGGAAAAACTAATGCATGTATTAGTCAATGTGTACTATTAGTACCTTGTTTGGTATATCTTTTTAGTTATACACTCTATTGTGTATTGAGGTGTGTATTAATAATATACATTATTTTTTATGCATTAGTAATACAATGGCTTTAAACACATGTATTAACTTATTAAATGACCTTAATGCCCCTCAATTTCTCTCTCAAAATATTTCACAATTTCTTTTCCCATTATTTTTATTTGCAACAGTGAATCTTCAGGTACTGTACTATTCTGAATATCCATAACTGCTGCCATTACCTAAATATACCGAACTAATTACTCGATCTCGAAAACACACTGGCTTTGAAGAAAACTTTCTCTAAAAATTGAAAGTTGGCATTTTCTTTGTTGCTTTTCTTCAAAGAAACATCAAAAACAAAATTCAAAAGTTACAAAAAATTTTCTTGAAAAAACACAAATAGTTTACAGAAAGGGATCAAAGAAGCAGGATGTTACAGAAGGGGGAAGATTAAAAAAGATGAAAAAACACAAAAAAAAAAATTGAGAATTTTTTTTTGATTTTTTTTAATCTTTTATTTTATTTTTGTTTCGACTATGTTAATCCGTTAGCATAATATTTCATGCGCAAAGACGAAGGTCTTGCAAGTAATTCTAAACCTCTATAGACTATTTCAGTAATACTAATTATATTTGAGATGACAAAAAATCTTTGTTGCAAAGAAGAGTACAAAGTCCAAGAAGGATATTTTTGTAAATAAACATTTCTTTTATAGAATTATTTAAGATAGAGTAAATGCTCTGCTTCTACCCTAAACTATATACGAAATTGCTAAGACACACTCAAACTTTAGGAGGGTCCTATTACCCCTTGGACTAATTAAAATTGTATTTTTGGCAACCTTAGTGTACATGTGGCACATCAGTGAATCAATGTACTAAAGGTCCACGTAGGCACACGTATATGCCACATAGGCACTGAAGTTACCAAAAATACGGTGTTAGTTAGTCCAACGGGAATAGGACCCTCCTAAAGTTCGAGTGTATCTCAGCAATTAAGTGTATAGTTTAGGGTGGAAACAAAACATTTTCTCTTTAAGATATATTATTTCTAATACATCAAAATAAATAATACATAAGAAATAATATAGCATAACTAATGCAAGCATAACTAATACAAGCATTATTATTACACTATATTCTATATTAATCTTGTACATTCTACCAAACGACCCCTAAGGATTTTTAGTCTACCCCGCCTATTATTAATATCATGAGGCTACTTAATAAAAACATGTGAATCTAATCCAACACCAATGATATAGCAACTCTTGAGCTAAAAGAGGTTAGGCATATTCTATATATGTAAATATTTTGAATTCGAGTCATGCGAGCAAACAAAATCTTGATAAGAACTATCCTTTTCTTTTAAGAGGTCTTATGTGATATTTAACAGTATCAAATAAGCGAAATGGATCCACCAAAGAATTACTTGAGCTGAAATAAATGGACTAATATGGGCTACACAATGAGATTGTAATTCAAGCTGTCCAACTATTGTTTTAGGAAAAAATCCATAAGTAGCAAACTTAAGTCCATAATTAGAAGTTTTATCACAACTGTTTCATAATTACCTGAAATAGCAACTTGTATTTTGTATTTTAGAAACTTGTTGCTACTAAAATATATATACAAACGAGATTTACTGCCCTTGTTTTCCTCAAATCAGTTAAGTTAAATAGGAATAATTACCTCAATTATTTGAAGCTAAAGATTCTTTTTTCATAAATGACTCATGCTAAGTGTAATTGTCGTTATGTTTCAACAACTCAAATCAAAATTTAAAAAAACATTTTAAGGTATAGTTTTCAATGACTAAAATCAAACTCAAATCAACTGAAGATTCTTATTTACATGGTCTTCAAAATTTTAAAATAAATCATCATTGTTTTTATAGGTATTGAATCATAAAATTGATTTCGTATATGAATTTCAGCAAATTAAAACGACTTAAGCATGTTGTTCGAAATCGTTTTTCTATCAAATAATTTTTTTCTACAAATCATTTTTTAATATTTCGTATATGGATTTCAGAAAATTAAGGTGACTACATTATTTCATCGAACTCGATGTTAACCGAACTGATCGAATTATTGTTTGATCAAACTCAATTTTGCTACATACTCAATAAACAGTACCAATTTTTCCTTTTTTTGAATGTATATAGTCGATGAGTGTATTCGTATATTGTAACACCCCGATAATTCAAGACAATGTTAGAATCATGCCTCAAGTTAATACAAAATCAAAAATCATATTTTGGTCATTTGATAAGTGATTTAGACATATATTAAGGTCACAAATTGCTCCTAGATTATAGACAAGTCAAAACATCTCTTAATGATTAGATTCTTGTGAAGAATATAACTATAGTCAGTTTCAAACGAGCATAACTTTTGAATTACTAATAATTTTTTAGCTCAAGACCCAACATCAGATAGATAATTGAATTAGCTTTTCAACGCCATCAATTTTACCTTAATACAATATCAGAGTAAAAATTATGGCCAAATTACTGAACACTGTCAAAGCTGTCAATGACAACAACTCTAAGAATGAGTCGTTGTCAGACATAACAGGTTGTCAGAGGGAGTCATTGCGACAACAATAGGGGATAAATTTGGGTCCTCTGACTTAAGCAACGAATCATGGCCAGACATAACGAGTCATTTCTAGAGTCGTTGGGACTGCTTCTAGGAGTTTTCCAGACGGTTTTTAAGGGATTTTCTTTTGTCTTTTTTCTCTCTTTTAAAATAAAAAACTACATGGTTTAAGCTATCCTAAGACTGAATATAAAGTCTAAACAACTCCAAATCCCTCATTCTTAATACAACACTCGAATTACTCAAGAAACATGCGGTTTTTCACTCTTCCAAAGCAAGAAAATAGGGTTCTTCATATCCAAGTTCAAATCCTCCAAATTTTAATTCAAGAATCAAAATTAATCAGGTATGTGGGTATTCAATGAGGATCTCCTTTCATCCTCATACCCAAATTATAATTTTGTTCGTGAATTTTAATGAACTAGGGTTTTACCAAATTGTTATTCTAAGCTTAAATTTAATTTTCCATGATATATTTGTTACTCATAAGCATGTTTTAATGATTATTCAGGGTTTTTAAGGCCCATATTATATCATGCTCGCTATTCTTAAATCCATGCATACTTTGCTTGATATTAGTCAAGATTTTACGCATATGATCAAGCTATATGAGATTTATCAGTTTCAAGTCTATCAAGCACTATTTATCATGATTTTGCAGATTTCAATCTATATTAGTTGGCATACCAAGTTTTTTCATAAAATTTAATACTTTCATAGACTTAGAATTATGAACCTTCCATATGTTGGTAATTCATAATTTTGATTCGTGCTATGAAATTTTCCCTTTTTCCTATTATGATCAACTTTTAATATTATTATGTTCAGTTGCATTAGTCAAAGCTGGTGGGTTATGAATACCCGATACCTAGGGATTCATGCATATATCAATGTACATGTTATTGAGCACTTCAGATTATCCATTGTTGATATTTCTAGAATGTAATCATAATGGACAGTATAGTTTTTAGTGTCATTCAGTTGGGAGTAGTATTTAGCACTAAGTAAATGCAGGGATGAAGGCTCACCGGTCAGTTGAGGCTTAAGGACTTTAGTAGAAATTTCTAAGTTTCAGAACTACGACACCACCATAGGTTATAAAGGATCACCCATCAGTTGAGGCATGACACCCTAGTCCTTTGGGACATTAATTTAATGGATCCACGCCAGCCAGTGTGAGTACCCTTGGCAAGGTACTAGCACCTTTTCAACTGGGTTACAGGTTGAACCCCGATTTGCCCAGATTGGGGTATGCCGGTTATTGTTAGCTCCTAGAGTACTCAGTTCATGTTTTAGATCATGTTGAGCTTCAGATTATACGTGACTTGTATTTAATTATTCAGTTTCATTCAGTACATATTTATGCTTGGTCATTGCATCATTTCACATTACACAATTTCAGACCCAGTATTCATACATGACCCTTAGTATTGATTTACAACATATTCATCTTTAACTTTAGATTAAATATAGTAGTCATGCTTCTACCGCTTCCCTGTTTATAAAAATATTTTAGCTCATGATTTAGAAATTTCACTACGCCTTAATGCTTTTATGTACAAATATATTTTAAATATATATAGTTCAACAAATGGCTTTCTTCCCTAGTTTTAAGACATGTTTTAAGTATTATCATGACTAGTGCATATCTCACCTACTCAGTACATTTCAAATACTGATCGCATGCCTCTTCTGCCTATATTTTCCATGTGATGTGGATTCAGGTGCTTACTACAGGATCATAGCCAAACAAATCATAACATTCAGGCAACAGGTGATGAGTTCTCTTATTTCGAGGACTCAAGTCAATTGCATTTTTAGTATTACAATTTTATTCGTATGTATTGATTTGGGATAGTTGGGTCATGTCCCGACTACCCATAGTTAGTATTAGTAGAGGCATCACAGATAGTCAGTTAGATTTGTAGTAATCAGTTTCTCCTTCTTATTAGAATACAAATGTTGTAATTAAACTTTCTAATACTAAATGTATTGAATCAGTTTGTTCCATGATTATGTTTTCTCTCAGTTCATTTAGTTTTTATATCTGTTTTAATCAGTTTTTTAAGCATCATGCAAGTACCATGGATTAGCCTGAGATCACTTGTAATTCTATGCACCATGTTATGACTAACGGGTAGTCTCAGGTCGTGACATATATTCAAAATAGTGTAATTGTATTTTGTTCATTTTTATTTGTATATTTTGTATCTGTATATTTTGATTATGTTTGTATATTTAGAGCATTATTTGTATATGTTGACTATAATTGTATATTATCAGTTTATTTACTTGCTGTAATTCTATTTGTATATTTTCTGCGGAATTGTGAATTTGATATGTGCATTTGTATAATTAGAATTATGTTGTACATTTTGACTGTAGTTTTGCTTTAATGCTTCTATCTGTATGTTTTCAGTGTAGTTACGATTGAATGAATATGTCATACTTTTTAATTTATATTTTGATAACATTTTTGTTGTGCAGAAGATTAGCAATGGGAAGCATCCCTGTTCTTGTGAAGCATTTTGAGAGATGGACATATGAACAAAATTATGAAGAATACATCACTAGTGCTATATTGTTGAGCACAATGCATCATATAATGAACTATATAATCTTCTGGCATTTTATATTATTGTATATTTGAGCAGTAAAAATACCTAAATTAAATATCAAACCACAGGTAGTTCAGGAAAATATGTATACATAATGACATGGGTCTAAAGGCGTATATTTTGAAAAATAAGGAGATGCTATAGATGAATTATTTGCCTTTGTATGTAAGTATGTAGAAAGATGCTTTCAGCATATGTAGAAAGATGCTTTCAGCACATTTGCAAGTTCATTGTTATGTGATGTTGAAAGATGAAATGTCTATTACAATTCGCGTCAAAGGATAAATACATCTACTAACAGTGCATTAATAGTTATTGATAAGACAAATACATTAGATGTATTTGAGATGGATACGAGTTATGTGATTATTTCAAACCCACATCATAAGCATGTTGAGGTAGACCTGGTATACCTCTAAAAAAAAAAAATCTTAAAGTCAGTCATGAAGGATTATACAATTAAGGAGAAGTTTCAAATAGATCTAAAAGGTCAAGTAATACCTGGTAAGTATATTCTACATTAAATTTTTTGTGTTTAATATACATTTAAAAATATATTTTGACTATATTTAGTTTTAATGGATGTAGTTATACACTATTGTGCAAATCTCGTAATTGTGGCTTTTTATTTCGTACCTTTGGTATAATGAACTCTGGGATGTTTAGAGTTTGAGAGTTCGTACAAAACATACATGTCCAGTGAAAGACAATGTTAGTCCCAAGTTGCATGCAACAAGTATGTTGATAGATGGTACGGTTAAACTAAAACTTAAAAACCATAAACGACAGTGAAACTAAAATAAAAAATGATATGAAGGAAGACTTGAGTATGGATTTGACATATAATTTAAGTTGGAGGGCCAAAGAGAAAGCATTAGAAGAATTGAGGGGGAAACCATCAGCATCATACGATGAATTACCAGCATACTTATATGTTTTGAACACTATTTATCCTGATTCACATATAAGAATGAAGAGGACTAATGAAAATGAGTTCTTATATGTGTTTGTAACTTTTCGTGCATTCAATAAAATATTCAAGCATTGTAGACCTATCATAGTTATTGATGGTAGTTATCTGAAAGGAATGTATACTGGGACATTTGTAGTTGTCTGCACCATGAATGGAGCTAGTAAGTTACTCTCGAAAATACATATAAATTCTCTTTCAAAAATACAATATGCATGTGCAAGTTGTGTTTGAAAAATACATATACAGTTAAGTATTGGTATTTTGCAATTGTGTGTGAAAAATACATATAAAGTTAACTATATGTGTTTTGCAAATGTGTTTGAAAAATACATATACAGTTTACTGTATTTAGAACTGTGTTTGTAAAAATATATATACAAATAAATATATGTATTTGTATGTAACAGTGCAAAATGCATTTATATATGTAGGGAATACCAATACAGTTAAGTATTGGTATTTTGCAATTGTGTGTGAAAAATACATATAAAGTTAACTATATGTGTTTTGCAAATGTGTTTGAAAAATACATATACAGTTTAGTGTATTTAGAACTGTGTTTGTAAAAATATATATACAAATAAATATATGTATTTGTATGTAACAGTGCAAAATGCATTTATATATGTAGGGAATATCTTTACTTTAACATATGGTATGCTTGATGAAGAAAATGATGCATTTTGAACATAATTTTTTGAGTATCTCAACCAAGCGTACGGTGAAAGAGAACACATGTGTGTCACTTCTGATCGAAATGAAAGCATCATAAAAGTTATTTGTAATGTGTACAAAGATGTACCTCATTATGCATGGATGTGACATTTATGGAGAAATATGAAAAATGATTTTAGAAAGTCACATGATGTGTTATTTGAGATCTTTTATACAATGGTAAAATCATATTAAAAGTTTGAATTTCACAAGTTAATGAAAAATGTGGATGCCATTGATGTTAGAGTGAAGAGTTACTTGAAATTGGCAAGTTACGAAAAGCAGGCTAGGGCATATGCACCAGTTCATAGGGGATGGACTATGACATCAAACATTGTTGAGCCAATAAATATTGCACATGTATCGGCTACAAAATTACCCATATATGAATTGTTTAGAGGAAGTTAGATTGATGTTTGGTAGATAAAACTGCAAAAATAGACAGAAAGCTTCATATACGTTCACAACACTCATTGAAATATTTAATGAAATATTCAAAGAGAATGAGGCAAGTGTATAGTATAACGGTATAACCATTTATATTTGTCACAATATTTGTAATTGCCCATATATATTTTTCTTTTACTACAAATATATATATTTAGTGGAATAAATAAATACAATTTTATGTATTAAGTTATAGTTGTATTTACATATATGTATGCGCATGCGTGCTTTCAAAAAAATACATATATAGTAATCTATATGTATTTATACTCCTGTTTGTAAAATGCATATACAGTTTTGTTTCTATGTATGAAAATACATTTAGAAAGTTTGAATTTGATATTTTTTAGAATTATTTTTTAAATATCAGATTGTACCATCCTCAAAGTACGCCTATACAGTACATGAGAAAGAAAAGCATTTTATTGTTTGCCTCAAGAAAAAATATGTTCTTGTCACACATTCTAATTGGATGAGATACCATGTACACATGCTTGTGTAGTCCTGGATAGGAAGAATTTTACAAAGGGATCATATTTCTCTGACTTTGTATAAGCCAAAAATAGTATGAGAACATATGATGTTTAAATTTATCCTTTACCACGCAAAGATGATTGGATAATTTCAGATAACATACTTGTTGAGGTAGTAGTGCCTCCAAAATACAAATGACCTCTTGGCAGACCTCCAAAAAAAGATCATGAAAAATCAGGAAGAAATATATTTGAAAAGAAAAACATCAATTCATGTAGTGCTTATGGGTTTAAGGATCACAATACACGTTCCTATAGGAAATCTCGTAAATGATACATTTGTTCTGATGTTATCTTCATTCAGAATTTTTTTAAACTTTTCATAATATTAAACTCATTTGCTAAATATGTGATTAATTCTTCAACGACAATTATGTTTCATCTATTAGAATACGTAACAGTTGTGTATATGTATTTCTAACTTTGTTTGAAAAATACATATACAATTGCCTTTATGTATTAGCAAAGACAATGAACTACATAATTTTATATGTATTTGCTAAATATGTAATTATTATATATGGCTACCTATATGTATTTGCTAAATATGTGATTAATTCTTAAATGACAATCACAGTTACCGATATGTATTTACAAACTTTATTTGAAAAAATACATATACAACTGCGTCTATGTATTTCTTACTTTATTTGAAAAATACATATACAATTGCCTATATGTATTAGCAATGACAATTAACTACATAATATTTGATGTATTTGTCTCTATGTATTTTCTAAATATGTGATTAATTCTTATATGACAATCACAGTTTCCTTTATGTATTTACAAATTTGTTTGAAAAAATACATATACAGTTGCCTATATATATTTCTAACTTTGTTTGAAAAATATATATACAGTTGGCTATATGTATTAGCAATGACAATTAACTACATAATTTTATATGTATTTTCAATATATATTTGATAAATATGTGATTAATACATGTGATTACCTATATATATTTGCTAAATATGTGATTAATTCTTCAATGACAATCACAACTACCTGTATGTATTTACAAACTTTGTTCGAAAAAATACAAATACATTTTTCTATTTGTATTTGCAACTTTTGTTTGAAAAAAGTACTGAAAAATTAAAGAGTACACATACTATACAATTATTGAAAACAGGATACATATGCAACATAAAACTAAAATAGAAATCTTCCATTCAATTTGATATAGTACAAATCTACAAAATATAATAACATAACATAATTGTCAAATAACTACTCTACTACATTACTATCAACCTACTGTTAAATTTTATCAAATACAAAGTACAAAAAAATCATCAAACTTCAGAGACTTTGGTGTCAATTGTTATCCTGATTTTTCTAACAAGCCTCAATGGTGCTTCGTCGTCACTTTGAGCATTAACTTCTTGTTTTCTCATGCCATAATCCCACATAAATGAAGCATATCTTGTACGAAGCCAGTCGAGCTTGAAATCAACCAAAGGAACACCTTCACCATAAGAAAGACACTCCGTATATACAACCATATACAATCCACAATTCCTACAAATACATTAAGTAATAAATTAGAATTTATTCTGTAGAAACTTAAAAAAATTAACTTGATATATGTATATTAGGATACTCACAAGCTGCCACTTGGTTGTTGAGACAAATCCTCCACATAACACACATAAAAAAGGTCCAACTTATTTTTATCTTTGTATTTTAAATTATTATCAAGATGAATATCCTTCTTTTCATAGAAATTACAAGCCTGAATACACATAGATATAATCTTTGCTAACTTCTCAATTTCAACAAGGACATCGACATAATGACCAATAGCTGAGAATGAATTCTATATGAATATGCATCTTCTAAGAATGATAAAATAGTAAAAACCCAATAATGTCTCTCCTTTACATTGACAGGAATAACAATATTATCAATTGTATGCCATGACACTATAGCATGCATACGGAGCCCATTTATGAACTCATTAAGATGGTACTCCTGTCCACCCGTATTAAGAGTTGAATCATCCAACATATAAACTACCAGCATAATGTTAACTATGTTCATGAAGTTGCAATCTACTGTGCTATCTTTGTATGTGCTATGATGTTCATACTTGGACTTCTTTCACAAGTAGTAAAAGCAAACATCAATTTACTGCATTATAAAATACATATATAAAAATCATACACCAAAATACAAGAACAATCACACCAATTGTACATAAACATAAACATATATATAGAAATACACACACACACACACACACACACACACATATATATATATATATATATATATATATATATATATTCATAAAGTGCTTTATATGTATTTTTAATTGAGAATGTAAACAACATATGTGTATATTCATATGTAAACTGCATATGTATATATTCAAAAAATAAAATACAAATGACAAACAACATATATATTTTTTTGTTTTTTAATTTATATTACAACTCCATAATTTTTATATATCATGAAGATAAGAAAAAAATAATCATAAAATACTTACAGAGTCTGCCCATGACTGACCAACACAACCCACAATGTCGAACTAATTTTTATCTTTGACTGTTCGAACACTAAAAAACATAATTGATATGATTTATTTGTTCCTCTTGTAATGTTCCTCTTTTCCCTTACCGTTAATTTATTCAATACGTTGCTATTTCATGTACATTAAAATAAAAGACCAATACAATTCAGTTGAACATACATACCTAGTTGCATGATTGTAATACCCCGTATTTCTACCTAGCTTAAAATTATCCCAAAAATGTTAAAGACTTGCTATGGAGATGAATACACTTTCGTACATATGGAATTTTTAAGATTTTGACTTTTATCACGTGGAAAATTGAACAATCTTTCCGCCGATATCAAATTCGCCCAAAATTGACACCCAGGTGAAAAGTTAGAGCTGTTTTAGTAAGACAGTATACCACCTGGTACTTTAGCACATTGCGAAGCCAACCAAAATGGCATTTGTCATAAACCAGTGAGCCTCTGTGATATTGACGCATCTTGCCAAGGCTCAATTTTAGAATTGTCAATTTCTAGTACACCAACGCGTTTCCACCACGTTGCGGTGCCATTTCAGTTTGCAACTAAGGTGGCAACGCAATTTCCACCGCGTCGCACCTCCAACTAGTTTTCCAATTGTCCAGTTTCCAGTAATCTGGAATAATTGGTGGTTGTGGGTAGTGCTATGCCATACCAGCTAGAGTAGAGGAAGAGGCTTTTGATGCTGTGATTACTGGTATCATCCCCATTTGTTTTAGACATGCATCTATATTATTTAATCCCAGATCGACCTTCTCCTATGTGTCTGTATATTTTACTTAGGGTTTTTATTCTGTTAGTAAGCCTCTTACCATGCCTATTTGTGTATCAAACCTAATAGGTGATTCTTTAATGGTGGATCGAGTGTACCGATCTTGTGTTGTGACTTTTGACGAGCATGAGTTCTTAGTAGACTTGCTTGTGTTAGATATGGTCGATTTTGATGTTATTTTGTGTATGAATTGGTTGGCTCCTTATATATTATCTTTGATTGTCTTGCTAAGACAGTGACTTTAGCTTCATCAGGTGTGTCAAGGATTGCTTAAAAGGGTGCACTTGGTCCTAAAAGGATTATATCTTATGTTCAGGCTCGCAAATTGATTGAGAGAGATATTTATCATTCTTGACACTACTGCTGTTTTGCCCCCTTCCTTGGATTCTGTCTGTGTTGTCCTTGAGTTTATTGATGTGTTCCCTATGGACTTGCTTGGTATGACTTTTGATCAAGATATTTATTTTATTATTAATGTTGATTTGGAAACCAAGCCCATTTCTATTCCTCTTTATAGGATGTCTTTAGCAGAGTTGAAGAAACTAAAGGATCAATTCCAAGATTTGTTGCATAGGGGATTTATCCGACCTAGTGCTTTACTTTAGGGCATGCCTATCTTGTTTGTGAAGAAAAAGGGATGTATCTATGTGGATGTGCATTGATTATCGACAGTTGAATAAGGTGACGGTTAAGAATGGGTATCGTCTTCCTCGCATCAATGATTTATTTGATCAACTTCATGGTGTTGTGGTGTTTTTTGAAGATTGATTTGAGGTTCGGTTATCACCAATTGAGGATTAGAGCTTTGGATATTCTAAAGATAAATTTTCAGACACAATATGATCATTATGAGTTCTTGGTCATGTCCTTTGGGTTGACCAATGCCCCTGCCGTATTTATGGAGTTGATAAACTGGGTGTTTCATCCATATCTTGACTTTTTTGTTATTATATTTATAGATAATATCTTAGTGTATTCCAAGAGTGAGGTTGAGCATGAGGAGCATTTGCGTATTGGGCTTTAGAATATGAGGGGTGAGAAGTTGTATGCTAAGTTCTTTAAGTACTAGTTTTGGTTGGAGTCTGTTTCTTTCTTGAATCATATGGTGACTAAGGAAGGTATTATGGTTGATCCAGCCAAGGTTGCAGCAGTTCATGATTGCGTATGCATCTCGTCAGTTGAAGCCTCGTGAGAGGAATTATCCTACCCATGATTTGGAGCTATGTGTAGTTGTGTTTGCCTTGAAGTTATGGAGGAACTACTTGTATGGAGTCTTTTTTGAGATCTTTTCAGATCATCGTAGCCTTCAGTACTTTTTCACCTAGCGAGATCTTAATATGAGGCATCGTTATTGGCTTGAGTTTCTTAAGGATTATGACTTGACTATTCTCTATCATTTGGGTAAGGATAATATGGTTGTAGATGACTTGAGCCAAAAGTTGACTAGCATGGGAAGCTTTACACAGGAGAGGCTTTTGGTCTTAGAGGTTTAGTTTTTAGCTAAACAGATGGTTAGACTTGATATTTCGACACCGGGGCATATTTTGGCATTTGTGGATGCCGATCTTCTTTGATGGAGAAGATTCAAACTCATCAGTTTGATGATATTGGATTGAGGTTGATTCGAGATAAGGTATTGAGTGGGGAGGCTAAGGAAGCCTCACTTGATTCAGATGTAGTTTTTTGGATTGGAGGTCGAGTTTGTGTGTCGAGAATAGGTGATTGGATTAGGTTTATCTTTGAGGAGGCCCACTATTCCATATATTCTATCCATCCAAGTGTGATTAAGATATATCGTAATTTGTGGCAGCATTTCAGTTGGGGTGGAATAAAGTGAGATATAGCAGATTTTATGGCTCGTTACCTATGTTGTCAATAGGTGAAGGCTGAGTATATGAGGCTTAGTGGGTTGCTTCAGAGGTTACCCATTCCCGAGGGGAAGTGGGAATGGATCACCATGGATTTTATGACTGATTTGCCTTGTGCATCTCATGATTCTAACAGTGTTTGGGTCACCGTGGATCGATTAACCAAGTTAGCTCATCTTATTCCAGTTTAGGTCTCATTCAGTATTGAGAGGTCGGACCGTATCTACATTCATGAGATTATACGTTTGCATGGTGTGCCGGTGTCAATTATTTTAGATCGAGGTTCTGTGTTCACATCTCATTTTTGGAAGACTTTTCAAGAGAAGTTGGGTACTCAGGTTGATCTTAGCATAACATTTCACCCTAGATTGATGGCCTGGTAGAGCAAAGTATCCATATTTTTGAGGATATTCTTTGCACATGCGTGATGGATTTTGGTGTCCATTGGGAGCAACTTTTGGCTTTAGCAGAGTTTGCATATAATAATAGCTACCATTGCAATATTGATATGGCTCCTTTAGAGGCATTGTATGGTAGGCGTTTTTGCTCTCCAATTGGTTGTTTCGATGTTTTAGAGGTGAAACGTTGAGGTACAGACTTGCTTCATAAGTCTTTAGATAGAGTCCAGGTCATTCAGGATAGACTTAGATCGGCTCAGAGTAGGCAGAAGTGCTATGCAGATCGTAGACTTTGTGCCTTGAGATTTGGTGTTGGTGATCGTGTTTTTCTTTGAGTTTTACCTATGGAGGGTGTAATGAGGTTTGGGAAGAGGGACAAGGTTAGCCCCACGTATATTGGTTCATTTGAGATTCTTGGGACTGTTGGTGATGTGGCTTATGAGTTGGCTTTGCCCCTGATCTATCAGCTATTCATCCAGTTTTTCATATTTCTATGCTTCATCGTTATATTCTGGATGAGTCTCATATTATTTATTGGGAGTCAGCTCTGCTAGATGTGTGGTTGTCTTTTGTTGAAGAGCTAGTCTCTATTTTGGCTAGGGATGTTAGATAGTTGCGCTCTAAAGTGATCCCTGTGGTTAAGGTCCCGCGACGACATCGACCTGTAGTTGAACCTACTTGGGAGGTCGAGTCTAATATGCATTGTTCTTATCCCAGATCTTTGTTGATTCAGGTGTTTCTTTGCCTTAGTTCGAGGACGAACTAGATTTTTAGTGGTGGATGCTGTAACAACCTAAAAATTTGATAAAATATATGAAATTTATAATTTTGTGTGATTTGACTATTTTACCCCCTTCCCCGTAGTTTCATTATAGTTTTTATGGGGTGTGGGAGCGATTGGTATGATTTTTGATGTATTTTGGTATCATTTATACGATATTGTGATTTTTGATTGCTTCGAGAGCCTTATTTTGGACTTATGTGGATATCTTTTGATCCATACAACGGATGGCCGAACGGACTACGCCAGCAGCTCCAAAATATCATTTTTAGGCTATATAGACTTTTGGTATGGGGCCCATTGCACTGGAGCTCATTTCATTGAAAAAATTCAAAATATGGATGTGGGACCCACATTTGGTCGAAACGACCTCGGATGGAAAATTTGACTTTGTCAAAAGATTCAAAAAGTTGATTTTAGGATATTTGCATATTTGGTGTAATTTTACAACTTTTAAATCTCATTTCGATCCTCGATTTGGAAAGTTGCAATTTTGCAATTTTGGCGGTCAACTTTTTGAAAATGATGTTTTTTCAAAAATTTGACTTCGCCAACGCGTCCGAAACATCGAATTTAGTGTGGTTGCATCATTTGTTTGCATATATCGGACTCCAAATGAATTCTGGGCACCCCATCGAAGTTCACATTGAAAAAAAAAAGAAAAAACCCCAGCTTTTTCCTTCCGTTAGTGCAGAAACTCTACACTATATATAGCAGTTTTTGAGTTTATTTTTCTCATTTTTCATCTTGCCTCTTGGGAATTAAATCCTAAAATAGTGTGGGTGCTTAGAATTAAAGTTTGTGAGAGCTTGGAAAGCTAGATTAACACCCATTTCTTGGTTTTATTACTGATTTAAGGTAAGAATTCACCCCTTTCTTAGTAATTTTTGATTAATTTCTCAAAAACCCTAAAATCTTAGGGCTTGATTTTAAATTCCAATTTCACTTGAATAATATTTTACCTTATGATTACTAGTTTTCATCAATTTAACCCTTAAAACAACTCCGATTCTTGATTTTAACGCAGATTTCAAAGATCTTTACCCGGTAAAGCTTAAAAATATTTTTTCTTCAATTTGAACCTCATTTTTTTTTACTCGATTTGACTTGGGTTTTCAGTTGTAGATTCTCAAAAATATGGGAAACATGTTTTTGAAGTAAAGTGCTAATTTTGCCCTTCTTTTTTGGAAACCCATTCCCGGTGTCTTTTTTGACCCCAAATCAAAAGTAGTCAATATAGGGGTCGTTTGCTTTGTTTTGATGTGTAGATTCCATATTTGATTATTTTTAGTGGAGTTTGATATTGTTTGTGAAAATTAAGGTCGTTGGTTCGAAGTATAGCAGACCGGTTTCAACTTTTGAGGTAGGTCACAGAGACTGCAAAAGAAGTGTTAGGTATTTTGAGGGGTCGGGCAGGAAGGCATAAGGGGGACTGGTGGTGGAATGAAGAAGTTAAAAATAAAGTGAAGAGTAAGAAGGGGGCGTAAAGTTTATTGAAAGAAGGATGAAGATAATAAGCGGGTGAATAGAGAGGTGTACAAAGTAGCAAGGAAGGAGGCCAAGTTAGCAGTTATGGTGGCTAAGACAATAGTATTTTAGAGCATGTATGCGGGGTTAGAGGAGAAAGATGGGGAAAAGAGATTGTATAGGATGCCTAAATATAGGGAGCAAAAGGGTCGTGACCTCGATCTAGTAAAATTCACTAAGGGGGAGGATGAAAGAGTTTTGGTGGAGGATGTCCACATTAAGAAGAAATGGCAGGAGTATTTTCATGGATAATTGAATGATGAGGGGGACAGAAACATTAAGCTAGGGGAGCTGGAGCACTCGGAGGATAATCGGGATTTCGGTTACTGTAGACATTTTAAGGTTGAGGAGGTCAGAGAGGCTATTCATAGGATGCGAAGGGGCAGGGCGACTGGGCCTGATGAAATTCCAGAGGATTTTTGGAAGTTTACTGGTGGAGCTGGTTGACTAATTTGTTTAACGGCATTTTCAAGTCTGTGAAAATTCTTGAGGCTTGGAGATAGAGTATGATAATTCCATAGTATAAAAACAAGGGTGACATTCAGAGTTGTAACAACTATAGGGGTATTAACCTATTGAGTTACACTATGAAGATTTGAGAGATGGTGGTTGAACAGAGATTGAAGAGGGTCGTGTCTTTTTTGGAGAATCAGTTTGGATTTATTCCTGGTCTCTCAACGACAGAGGCAATCCACTTGGTAAGAAGATTGGTGGAGAAGTATAGGGAAAGGAAGAGGGATTTACACATGGTGTTTATCGACCTGGAGAAGGCCTATGACAAAGTACTGAGGAAGGTTCTTTAGAGATGCTTGGAGGTGAGAGGGGTCCCAATGGAGTACATCAGAGTGATTAAGGACATGTATGAGGGAGTGAAGACTCGGGTGAAGACGACAGAAGGAGAATATGATCTTTTCCTAGTAGAGATAGGGTGGCACCAGGGATCGACTCTGAACACATTTTTGTTTGTGCTGGTGATGGACGTGTTGACATGGAGTATTCAAGATGTGGTGCCTTGGTGTATGTTATTTGCAGATGATATGTTGCTAATTGATGAGATGCGGGGGGTGGGGTGGGGTGTATGAATGAAAAATTAGAGGTTTGGAGGCAAACCCTCGAATCTAAGGGGTTTAGGTTGAGTAGGTCCAATATGGAGTATTTGGAATTCAAGTTTAGTGACTTGAAGCAGGAGGACGGAGTGGTGGTGAGGTTGGATTCCCAAGATGTTTGTAAGAAGGATAGTTTTAAGTATCTTGGGTCTATGATTCAGGGGAATGGTGAGATTTATGAGGATGTCTCTAAACATATTGGAGCAGATTGAATAAAGTGGAGTATCGCCTTGGGAGTGCTATGTGATATGAAAGAGCCCTTAAATCTTAAAGGTAAGTTCTACAGAGTGGCAGTTCATCCGGCCATGCTGTATGGCGCGGAGTGTTGGCCAGTCAAGAACTCCAACATCCAAAAATTGAAGGTAGTGGAAATGAGAATGTTATGTTAGATGTGTGGAATTACTAGAGGAAATAGATTTAGGAATGAGATTATTCGGGAGAAGGTAAGAGTAGCTTCGGTGGAGGACAAGATTCGGGAAAGAAGGCGGGGATGGTTTGGGCATATGATGAAAAGGGGCAAGGATTCCCCCGTTTGTAGGTGCGAGATGCTAACTTTGGTTCATTTCAAGAGGAGTAGATGTAGGCCAAAGAAATACTTGAGAGAAGTGATTAGGCACAACATGGGGCTGTTACAGCTTTCTGAGAATAAGACTCTAGATAGGAAGGTGTGGAGGTCGCGAATTAGGGTAGAAGGTTAATGCGTGTGTGGGTTGTATATAGTAGTTAGGGAGCTTTGGTGTAGCCGTCTTAGTAAGCCTACGACTGTGCCCATTGGTAGGAGCCGTTAGTGTATGCTATTACAAGGGGGTGGCCTTTTCTTTTTTCTTATTTACTTTTTTTTTTTACTTTCATATTGCTCTTATTTTCTTGGCTCTCTTAACTCTATTTGTATTTCGGTTATGCCATTCATTCTACTTCATATATTACTATGACCTTGTTAACTATTCTTTATCTTGAGCCGGGGGTCTATCAGAAATAACCTCTCTACTTTTTTGAAAGTAGCGGTATGAACTGCGCACATTGTACCCCCCCAGACCCTCACTTGGTGGGAATTCATTGGATTTTTTGTTGTTGTTGTTGTTGTATGGCTTAACTCTTTTAAACTAGGTTGGGTAGTAAATAATGATACAAAATGCATGTTAAGGGTAGGAACTAATCATGAAAAATGACTATTTATGTGTTGTGCCCATGTGGGGGCCTATATGTGATGTAATTGTCGAAATTAAGTTATTATATGATATGTGTGACCATGTGGGTCCTATGTGATATTAATAGCATTGAATACATGTGAATAATTGTATTGTGCTGTTAAGATGTTTAATATGGTACCATTGATGTATTTTTATTATATTCATACTTTATTTGGCATATAAGACATGTGGAAATTCATGGATGAAACTGAAATAATGAGTGGATAATGGCTCACATAGTTGTGAAAATATATCATTGTGATTTGTTGGGAAAATACTCATTGTGATTGGTTGTAAGCATTACATCCTCATATAATACTCATTCATGAAACATTGGTACCACCGTGACAACATTTGATAAACACTGGAAACACATTTTTAAAACCCTCTTCGAGGGATGTGTCGGGGAGGAGATATTGTAACACCTTATAAAACCCCTTTCGAGGAATGTGCTGGAAAGGAGATTTGAGATATGTGGATTGTATACGGGTTGACGAACCCCCCATGGGTCCTACATTGGGAGGCTTGCCTTTGTAGGTGTATACAAGGATTGTGCGACGATTGTGGAGGTTGTGTGATGACCTCGTGCATCATCATCATCATCATCATTATATACATTGCACTTACTTATTGTGTTATGTTGTGTTGTATTGCCATATTGACTTGTCGTTTATGTATTTATTGTATCTTCTTTTAGTTGTATTTGATGATCTTGTATATGTATGTTACCCCTTGTTCTTCTTATGTGTGGTATAATACATACTTTTGTTCTATCTTGATGTGATGTTGTAATATATGTGAGATATATTAGAATTGTTAATACAAGCGCTGTGGGCTACCATTGTGGGATATTTTTTGATTGCAGGTGAAGTGTCCTTAGTTTATGTTTTGTATGCTTTATTTACTACTTTGCTTGGTCGGCTTATGATACCTACTGAGTACAAGTTGACCGTACTTATGCCTACTGCGCCCTTTCGGTGTAGGTCCTAGATCAAGTGCACCTTAACTTGCTTGACTCAGGCAATTACTGGAGCTTCTAAGGTAGCGGTTGGACATTCATGCGTCTGAATTTCACCTCTATCTTTCTATAGTAGTTATGTCTTTATTAGTATTTGGAGACAGATATTATTCCTTTGTGGTTATATTTCTAATGTATCTGACTTTTGGATTGTTTTAGTAGTTCTTACACTATGATACCTGATTTTGGGCATGATTTGTATTTTGGATAAGTTCTTTCCGCATTGTTATGATTACTTATATGGTTCGACTTCGTTCTAGAAGCCTTATCTTGGGATATTTTTATTTTTTTATTTTTTTGCATTGGTTTGGGTGATAGGCTCACTTGTCAAGGTACGCTGCGACAAGTTCCATATGACCTTTATTTTTGGGTCATGACATACATTCCTTAACCATAATTCAAATATGACTGGAAGCGACAAAGATAACTTATTGACCATCAGGGACAATGTGATAGCAGAACAAAGTGAGATGATTTCTGAACTTGTGAGAAAATTGCAAATGCTCCAAGCGGAGATGAATCATACTAGAGATTTGGCTAGTTTGGCCATCACCATCAATGCTCCTATCCCAGGAAGGCACGAGCCTCCACTTTAAATTCTTCCCCTTAATACTCCTATTCGCGGATTCATCCAAATAACATATCATTTTCTTCTATTTCCCAGTAGCCCATAGATCCCATAATCAATAATCCACCTGTTCATGTTGTCCAAAACACTAATTGAGAGAACAACCCAGATGCTTACCATACATAAAATTCACCCCTAACCCCACAAAATGCATTTCCAACACTACAAAATTTATTTCTAAATCCATAAAATCTATTCCGAACTCCACAGAATCCATTTCCAACTCTACAAAATCATCCCTAATTCCATAAAATTCCTCTCAAATTCCACCAAACCATTCTCAAATTCCATAAAATATCCCCAATCCTTCAAAACTCCTACCTACTACCCATTCTTCTCTCATCCTCAAAATCAAGTTGCTATCCCAAATCCTTGTCATCTTCGACATACGCCTCCAACCCCTTTGTATGTCATCACATCCCCTGATATCTATAACCCTATTCCTAGTCTTGAGGTAGACTATTATGAGGAAAAGAAAAAGGCATGGTGGACTGAGCATGAAGAGAAGTTTTTGGCCATAAATGATGAGATTATGAGATCAAAGAATCCCATGGGACAGAAGATATTGATGTCTTGGATATGATGATTTGTGTGTTCATCCTGGGATAGATCTACCAGAAAGGTACAAGATTCCTAAATTTGAAATGTTTAATGACACCAAAAATCTCATGGATAACTTAAGATGATATTACGATCAAATGGTCGGAGTAGGAAGAAATGAGGAATTACTAATACTCCTATTCAGTCAAAGCTTAAGCGGTGAAGCTTTAAATTGATTCAGGTCCCAAGAACTAAAAAAATGGTCTGGCTGGAGGGCATTACCTAAAAGATTTCTTAATAGGTTTATGTATTCCATTTAAATAGTCCCTAATCGACACTTAATAGATCAGATTAAGAAGAAGAATGATGGGTGTTTTTGATATTATGCCTACCCCTAGAGAAAAAAATTTCTAAGGTACAACCTCCTATGACTGAGAAGGAAATTGTATTTGTATTTCTCGTGCTCAAGAGGGAGAATTTTATACTGGGATGGTATTAGCGGTCAGGGGAATAGTCGCAGATTATTAAAAATTGAGGAGTCGCTAGAAGAAGGTATTCAAATGGGGAATATTATCAAAACCCTAACATTATCTAGGTCTTCTATGCTTTCGAAGAATAAGAGAAAAGATGTGAATGTAGTCTGTACTGATTCTATTGCTAAATTGAAGAAGAAATTCAAGCGCAGGAACATTCTTTCATCTCTACTTCCCTTAAGTATTCAATATGTCTTCTATGCCCAATCTCAATACCATGTTCCATATCTAAATATCCAACATTAATACCAAGCTCCACATCCAAATATCCAGCTCTAATACCAAGCTCCACATCTGAATATCTAACCCCAATACTGAGCTGCACACCCAAATAGTTTACCCCAATATCAAGTTCTGCAACCAAATTATCAGCCTCATGTCCAAGTTACCCTTCCAAACCACCAAATAAATGCCAAACACCTCCCTACTATCATCAAGTAACTTCTCCCTCTAATTAAAATAATTAAATCTCCCTTGTCTAAACATCGAAAAGAAAGTTTCCTGAAACTTCACGTTGTAAGCTGAAAGCCATACCAAACTCTTCAAAATATTAAGAGCGGTCGGTTATATATTGCATATCCAGCCAAAGCCTGTCAATCCTAATTCTCGATTTTATCATACCGATCAAAACTGTGTCTCTCATTTAGGAACGACCGAACAATAATATCAAAGATTACACTATCCTGAAACATAAAATCCAAGATTTGATTTGTAAGACCCGTAAATCCTAGTCATTTCAGTCCTTTATAGCATGCCAAAAAGGGTGCCAGACTTAGAAAAATAATTCTGGTAAGTGTTAAGACTTAGAATCCTTTTAACCTTCATAATAGGATGATCTTATTGTCGATCCTTATGACCTTAAAATGTTAATTTTAAGTCGATTCATGATTAGGGATTACAATAGGTCACCTCAGGTGAGTTTTGGATTTTTTGACATTGTTGAAACCTTAATTAGATGTCCAAAATAGTGAGTCAATGTGATATCGGTGTGATATGTCAACCATCGCGTTGACCCCATTGACACGATGGTTGGCTGCAGCATCACTGGGCAAAGACTTCAATGCAATTTCCAATGATCCAACATGATCACGATGCGTCATATTGGCCATCATCGACGGGTGCGTCTGGTATCGTTCCACTGGGCAATTTTTGGTCATTAAAAATTTGACTATCCAAGGGAAAGTAGGTTCTTTTCTCCTCATCCAATTCAACTAAAACACAAGATTAAACCCCCAAAAGGGAAAAATTCATTCTTTATTCTCAAAATCCTCTCAAGAGCAAACCCTAGTTCATCAAGCTTAAGATTCAAATCCAAAGAATTCACCACAATTCTCAAGAAATCAACAATTAAGGTGTGTTAGGTGTTCATCCTTGGGTTTTCTTCCACCCTTGGAGTTCAAGAACCTTTTTCAAAACTACAATTTTATTGATTTCATGATTTACATGTTTGAATTGGATTGTGTTCATGTATGTATTGTTGTATGATTTTCAAATCAAGATTCATACAAGTTTAAGTAAATTAATTAGCAAGTAAGTAGAATTATGTGATCCTCATATTAAACCCTTGAATTTACAAGTTGAATGTTGTATCCATGATATTTATATCTTGATTATTTCTATATGCATTAATTATGCTCTGCAAGTGTTTGATAGAATGCTAGTGAATTCATGACATGTTGTCATGTGGTCCCGTTCATGTACAAGTTCATGCCTCTCAAATGTTTGACAAAATGTCTAAATAAATGCATGGTGGACAAGTAACTAATGTAATGCCTTCAAGATTTTGCCATGTTTTACTATTAATGCTATCAAGTCTTGGGGGTATTCAATACCTGACAATCTAACTGTTTACCTAGAATTACAGTAGCTATAGAATAGTCTCAACAATGTTACAAACAATAGTACTCAGTCAGTTACAAAACTCAGTGAACTCAATCCAGTTCAGTCAGTCAATCAGTAACAATTCAGTCAAGCCTAGTACAATCTAGTGATCAATTCAGTGTCTATTCAGTTGGGAGTAGGATTCAGCACCAAGCGAACCCAGGGATGGGGGCATTCTTTCTAGTAGAGGGTTTGACCCTTAGTAGGAGTCCCTGCATTACAAAACTATTTAGCCAGCATAGGGTAAGTAGTCCTCCTACCAGATTAGGGTTGACACAAACATATATATACAATTCATGAGTTTTCCTATCAGATTAGTATTGACACATCATTGTTAGTATCCGTTGGCAAGGTGCTAACACCCTTCTAACTAGTGTCACATGTTAGACACCAACTCAGTTTATAATCAAGGTATTTTGGTTAGATGAATACTCTCACATTTACAGTTTCAGTATTTAGTACCCAATAATCAGTATTCAGTCTCAGAATTTAGTAAAGAACTCAGATAGTTCTATAAAACCATGGCTATCAGTTATCAGTTACTTAGCCATTAGAATTTAGTACTTCAATATCAATCTAAACCTTAATTATTAGTATTCAGATAACAAAACTCATTACTTCAGTTTTAGTCTAATTCAGATAAAGGTTATATGCATAGTATTGCCTAGTCAACATGATCAGTAGTTACAGTTTTGCTTGCACTCTTATTTAGTTATTTCACGATGTTCATTCAGCCAGTTATTATCTCATGCATATAAACCCATGTATATCAGCCTGCCTCACTTAGCATACCAATACATTCAAAGTACTGACGCATACTCTTTCTTTAGCATTATGATGTCTTATATCATAGGTTCAGACGTACGGGCTCTTAATTGTACTTAGCAGCTAAGGTTATTAGAAACACTTATAGTGGTGAGTCCTCATATTTCAAGGACAGAGTTATTTATTTTAGCATTCTAGTAGTTTAGTATGTTCAACAGTTAGAGTTAGTTAGGAACTTATCCTATTAACTCTATATTCAGACAGTTAAAGGCTTTCGGACTAGACTATTTCAGATAGATATTCAGTTTTTCAGTATTATTATTAGTATTCAATATTTGTTTTCAATTTATGAACCTTATGGAAATTTTAGCCTAACTTTCACATATATTTTTAGTATTATTATTATTCAGTGCTTACAGCAGGTACCAGTCATTGGTTAGCTTGTGGTCCTTTAGGATTGTAAGCATCGTGTGATACACAGGGTAATGTCTCAGGACATTACATGATTGATGAGAAGTTCGTTACTATTTAATAACCGACTCCAAATATTAAAATCAATCCACTTCCTAATCTTGGGAGAACTACGATTAACATGATCAAAATAGAGGATGAATGGGTAGCTAGCAAGAGTATTGCTAAGGTTGATTAAAAAAAGTTTAAAAAGACAAAAGGAGTGGAGAAGAGAGAAAGAGAATGTTGTATAATTTAAGTGTCAATAAAATACCCCCAATTATAGAGATGACAGCCCCGACTCAAGCATATGCTCAACTACAACCTATAAAGGAATTTCTTGTAGAGACTGCCTCTGCCTAGGGTATGACACGATCTGGATGATGCTATATTCCTAAAGACTTTACCAATAGGAAGGATTGTAGAAATGGCCAATCACTGATGTATAGGCCATAGAATTTTAGAGGCATATGCAGCCAAAGAAATATTCAATTTTTAAGTATTTGGAAAAAACTCCAACCAAATTTCTATTTGGGCTGTTTTAATGAGTTCACCGTACCACTAAAAAGACTTATTGAAAGTCCTAGAGGAATCATACCTTCCCACAGGCAAGATTGTTAACAATCTGGTCGCAATGATAGGAAATATTATGGGAAGTCACCGCATATTATTTAGTGAGGAAGAGTTTCCTTTTGAAAAAGTAATGCATAATAAAGCCTTGCACATTATGTTCAATTATCATTATTATTTGATTAATCTGGTATTTATAGATGACAGATCAGTTTTGAACATTTAACCTCTTTCCATATTTGTTCAAATAAGCTACAACTTGAGAAAGGTTCGCCAAAGCCTTATTAATGTGTGAGCTTTTGATGGATGGCAAAGAGATCCTATAGGTGAAGTTGATTTGTACATCCATATGGGACCTACTAGATTTAATACTAAATTTTATGTTATTGATATCCATCCTAGTTATAACCTATTTCACGGGAGGTCATGGATTCATATTGCAAAAACGGTTTTGTGGCCTCTTCATTATACTAAAGTTTATTTGGAAAGGCCATGAGGTAGTCATTCGAGGAGAAAAAATCCATTTGAGATAACCAATGATTATGTACTTGGGATTGATGATATTCCAAGGGATAGTGATTTTTATATGGTGGAAATTATGAACGCCGCAGAGAAAGATTCAACACCTCAAATATCAATTCCCTCCATCAATAAGATGATGGGGACTGTGACATTGAGAAGTGGATTTAAGTCTTGTTGTGGCCTGGGTAAGAATTTGAAAGGAATCATTGAATCGACTACGATCCAAAAAAAAAAATTTAGGTATGGTTTAGGGTACAAGCCAACTAAAAAAGATGAGATGGGTTTACTCAAACCATTGCCACTCTTGTATCAATTTTTTCTTGGGTGCAAGGTGTCAATAGATAATGGTCTGAGGGATAGGCTAGAAAATCTGTTCGAATGATGCAATGCTTAATAGAAGATTTCTCAGAGGCGGGAGGGGTGAGGAAGGTTGCACCTGGAGAGACTTTGTAGAATTGTACCTCCACTTGACTCATGTATCGTCGCTCGTTGTGGTAGATGAAAGGGAAACTACAAGTTTTAAAAATTGGTAATGATCTGTAGGAGGCTCCGCGGTCCACCACCCTTTTATGTTCCAAATTTTCTTTTCGCATTTTACTATTTTGAAAAAAGGCATGGGCCCGTACTTGTGCGAGTCATGAGCCGTAGATTGTAAATATTTTCCAAATTTCAATGAAAAGTTCTCCCTATATCTAAAAGTTATTTTAAAGTATGATCACATTTGTTTTACTATTTTGAATTATTTTGTCATCACCTAACTTGGTTTGTTTGGCTATTCAGTAACAATAATTTAAAACCTGCCAATATCATGTCATGTCAAGGGCTAAATGAACAAAAAAATAGGAATAATGATAAATGGAAAGACTATGATGAGGAGCAGCTAGTTGAATATATAGAAACATTTGAAAATCAGGAGAAACCCAACCTGGAGGAAATATAAATAGTCAACCTGGGACACCGCAATAAAGTCAAGGAAACAAGAGTTAGAGTTCATTTAATAGAGGCTGAAAAAAGAGAACTCATTCACATTCTATGGGAATAAATTGACATATTCACTCGGTCTTAAGATGATATGCCGAGTTTAAACACCAACATTATGTCACATAAGTTACCAATTAATCTCGAGTTTGATCCGATTAAGCAAATTATGCAGAAATTCAAGTCGGACTTAAGTTTAAAGATCAAGGAAGAAGTGATGAATAAAATTCAATCTAGAGTTTTAGAGGTCACAAAATACCCAACATGGCTGGCCGATATTGTTCCAAAGTCAAAAAAGGACGACAATATTAGAATTTGTGTTGACTTCAGAGATTTGAATAAAGCTGGCCCTAAAGATAATTTTCCACTAACCAACATCCATATCATCATCAATAATTGTGTTAACCATAAAATGCAGTCTTTCATGGATTGTTTCATCGGGTATCATCAGATATTAATGGATAAGGAAGACGCAAAAAAATGACTTTCATTACACCCTAGGTGTTTATCACTACAGGGTAATGCCGTTTGGTATCAAGAATATTGGTGAGACATACATGAGGGATATACCAACGATTTTTATGATATGATTCATAAAGAAATTGAGGTGTACGTGGATGATGTAATCATCAAATCTCGCACGAGTTCAGATCATCTGACACACTGAAAAATTTCTTTAACCGATTGAGAAAGTACAACTTGAATTTGAACCCTGCTAAGTGTGATTTTGATATTCCAACTGGAAAGTTACTAGGGTTCATAATCAGTAGAAGGGGCACTGATCTCAACCCATCCAAGATCAAGAAAATTCAGGATTTACCCCCACCAAGGACTAAGAAAGAAGTTATGAGTTTCTTGAGTCGGTTGAATTACATTAGTAGGTTAATTTACCAATCGGACAGTCATATGTGAGCCAATTCTCAAGATGTTGAAGAAAGATGCATTGAACGAGTGGACAGAGGACTGTCAGAAGGATTTTGATAGAATCAGGGACTATTTATCTGCTCTTCTAGTTTTGGGTCCACCAAGGGAATAAAGTTCATTATTACTTTACCTGTTAGTCTTAGAAAATGCTTTTGGATGTGTCCTAGGAAAACATGATGAGATCAATAGGAAAGAGAAAGCAATCTACTATTTGAGCAAAAAGTTCTTTCCATATGAGGCTTGATACACTCTTGTTGAATGGGCGTATTGTTCTTTGACTTGGGTCGCAAAAAAGTTGAGGCATTATATTTCCTCGTACACAACGTATATCATTTTCTAGAATGGATTCATTGAAGTATATATTTCAGAAAGTCATGCCCACGGGAAAGTTAGCCAAGTGGCAAATGTTGTTGAATGAGTTTGACATTGTGTATGTGACTTTGATGGAAATCAAGGGGAAAGCCTTAGCGGATCATTTAGATAAGAATCCAGTCAATAATAAATACGATCCACTTCAAACTTACTTTTCAGATGAGAAGATTCTATTCGTGGGAGAAGACATTGCAGAAACATACCCCAGATGGAGAATTTTTTTATGGAGCGGTTAACTTTAATGGTTCAGGAGTTTAAGCAAATATGGTGTCAGAAATAGGCTAACATTATCTAACAACTGCTAAATTATGCTCCTCTGCACCAATAACATGGCTGAATATGAGGCTTGTGGGCCTCAAGTTAGCACTCGACATGGGTGTTTAGGAATTGCTAGTCATTAGAGACTCAGATTTGCTAATTCACCAAGAACGGGGAGAATGGGATGTGAAGACTCTAAAATTACCCCTTACGTAGAACTGGTGCAGGATTTGTATGGACGATTCAAGAAAGTTGATTTCAGACATATCCTGAGGATACAAAATGATTTTGCTGATGCTTTGCCTACTATATCCTCCATGATTCAACATCTAGATCAGAGTTGCATCAATCATTTGGAAATAAGCTTGAAGGAACAACCCACACATTGCATGTAGAAAAGGAAGCCAATGAAAAGCCATGGTACTTTTATATTAAAAGGTATTTAGAATCTGGAACATATCGTGAAGAAGCCAACAATAATCAGAAAAAGATAATCCGACATTTGTTAAAGATCTATTTTCCAAGTGGGGAACTTATTTTTAGGAGGACTCTAGAATTAGGATTTCTAAGATGTGTTGATGTCACGAAAGCCATGAAACTAATAAAAGAAGTACATACCGGAGTCTATGGATTTCATATGAACGGATTTGCCCTTCATAGAAAGATTCTAAGAACTGCTTACTTTTAGATGACTATAGAAAATGATTGTAGCAAATACGTGAAGAAGTACCCAAAATTCTAGATACACAGAGATTTGATTCAAATGCCTCTACATGATCTTTATGTGATGACTTTACCTTGACCTTTCGTAGCCCGGGGTATGGATGTTATCGGACCAAAAGAGCCACCAGCATCAAATGGGCAAAGATTTATTTTGGTTGCTATTGATTACTTAACCAAGTGGGTGGAAGTTTTTTCATATGGAGCTGTGACCAAGAAGGTAGTTGCAGATTTTGTCAAGAATAACTTGATTTGCCAATTTAGAGTACCGAAATCAACCATTAATAATAATGGGGCTAACTTAATGATAACGCCCAAACTACAGCTTTCGTAAGAGTGTAAGCGGTCGCTGTCAAATATAGAACCCAACTGGGTTGGGTGTCGAATCCCACAGGGAATACTTGGTCACTAAGTGTTGCAACTATTAGTAGACTGTTGGTCGAAAATTCTATGGAAAAGGGGGGATTTAATTGTGGAGTGAATTACTATTGTTAACATAACAATGGAATGCTTTGTTTAGTAAGATTTAATCACAGAGAATAATAAGTTAGGGTTATGTCCACCTTATGAGTTCTACGTATCTATTAACTATGAGTAATGCGGAATTTAGACATGCATGCACTTATCGAGATTCGTATTCTAATGGTAAATCCTAGTGTTTCTCAACCATCAAGGATTATTTCACTTTAACTCTCTCGAGCTTAAAGTGTATAACTAACGGTACAAATTCTCCAAGAAAGTTAATCCGGTTAAGGCATTAACGTGTAAATAGGGGTTGGTAGCCCTATTTCCTTGTCACACTCTCTTTACCAAACATGTAACTTTTCTCTCGAAGAAGTTAATGCTATAATGGCATATTATATATGTTTGCAACCACAAGAATTCAATTAAAACAAAGCGAGTAATGATATAAGTAGCATACGCATCAAGAATTCACAAACTCATAGTAATAGATAGTATCTCACAAGGCTTTCATAACCCTAACAGAGAAGTTTAGCTACTCATGAGTACAACGAAAATCACAATAGACATCATCATCGTACCAAAGCTAGAATAATCTCACGATAGGGATGGGTTTTGGCGTCACAAGGAAATCACGTTGTTCTCCTCAAACCATTCCTCGTAGCTTTTGCGTTTTTCTCTGTAAAAGTCGAATGAAAGGAATAACGATCGAATGAATGAATAATATCCAATGCATGAATGCTGAAAATTTCAGCAAATAAGGTTTTTATAACATCCTTGTCCTAGTCCTACTAGGTTACTGCTGCACCCCTAAGTATTAAGAAATACTGATTTTACCCGGGACAGATTCTCCATACTTCACATTCAGTCCACAAGCTTCCAAGAGCTACCTTCCTTCTTACGTGAAGTTTTTCTTTGCTACCCAAAGGTCCACAAAGTGCTGAAATCTTCATCATTAATACCTGAAAACATGCTAATCACATAGGTTAGCTCACTTACAGGAAAATGGACTAAAAGTGCAGGAATTATATATTTTATCCTCAAAACTTAGATATAACATGGGCAAAGTGTGGTGTTTAGGCGTGTAAATACGCCCAACATCACCACCCCACACTTAAAGCTTTGTTTGTACTCGAACAAAATATTACGTCAATGCAAGCATCTACTTAGAATTTCACAGTAACAGCACAAAATGTTCAACAAGACATGCACAACAATCATTAACAAAGAGTAGTTCTCTTGATCACTCCTAGAAACAATTCAACCTCCAACATAGACTCATGATGATGGTTAATTCGTATCCATAATTTAAGGTACAAAGAATCATACAAACTACCCAACAGTCATCAACTATGTGTGTCTCACACTATATATCACCCATAATCACGCACAAGTTTTGTATTTTTTGAAACATGGGTATAAGACTCTCCTTGCTCTCTCTCTCTCCCAAAGAATTCATATGTTGCAACTGATAACCATAGGCTTGCCCTTAGTGTAATGCTCTACTAATATCAGAATGCTAAGCTTAGGATCAAATAGGTCTTTTACAGGTTGTAATGTAGGCTAAGGGACAAGTAGGACTATTTTGTCCAGAAATAGTGACTATGTTCCCTAAGCACTTTAATACATCACATTATGTCATTTGCACTATCTTTTAACAACCCTTCTACCTTTCTTTTCAAGTAACACCCCTTTTCACCTATTTTTTTTATTCAAACATAAACACAAAGATCTTTTTATTTTTCTATTTTTTTCTTTTTTTTCTTTTTTTTTATATTTTCTAAAGCACCTCTATGATAGCACTCTTTTTTCACAACAATTTCAAGTACCAATATACTCTGAGGTATCACTCTCACCATTTTCCACTTATTTTATCACATGACTCCACAATTTAAAGCTCTTAGGGATTTGGATCAAATTATGGTCTTGAAAAAAAATGGATTAGGCTACATATGAGGCTATCAAGGAAAATAGCTAAAGGCTCAAAGGGGGTTAACTAGGATAATGTACATGGGTAGGTAAAAAGAAGGTAAACAATCACAGGCTGCCAAAAAAATGCCTAAATCATCTCCTAAACTCACACTCTTTATTTTGCTTTACACACAGACCAGGCAAGTTCTAGAAGCAGTCACAACACAGAATATACTACAACTTCACACACACAAGGCACATGGTCAACTTTATTGGGAGCAGTATAGACTCTTGACCCAATAGATGAATGAACTAAACCACACACTTATCACACAGTGAGTCACACTTAGAGCCTAAATGTCTCAATAGTAATGATTTTAGCATAAACTCTTGTCATAATACCACCATCTATCAGAACAATTTCATGCACTTCATGCAAAATCACAAAAAGAATTCAAAAATTTAACTACTACTAACTAATTACGACTAATTAAAACAAACAAACAAACATAAATAAATGTAGCCAAAGAAGTACAGCATACAAATACCAGCATCCCATACTTAGACGAGACACACTGCCCTCAGTGGAAAATAAATAAGGAAAACCTGATTAGTAGGACTCCTCCTCTATGTCTGGGGTCATATCCCCTGCATCGGAATCATCATCAGAGTCGTCGTCATCAGAGTTCTCCTCCACATCTGAGTCTGGCATTCGGCGATCATCATCAATCGACATGTCATCATCGAGAGGTTCCTTAAAATATACCCCTACTCCGCATATAGCCCGCGCATGCTCATTCATCAGGTAGTCGTAATCCAACTGCTAGAGCTCTGCATCAGTCGAAATTCGACCTCCACTCATCATGGTAAACCAAGTCATGCTATATAGATGGCGAAAGAAACTTTCATCCCGAGCATATCTTTCTGCAGTGGTCAGGTTGACGTCATGCTTAGTTTCAGAATCTTTAACCTCTGTCAGATCAACCTTTTTTGGGTTGTGCGGAAGCTTATGATCTACAGGTTCCTCTTTAATGTCTTCCTTCCTCAATATCGCAGTCAACAGATTTCCAAAGCTGAAGTGGGACCTTTTGTGTAGCCTAGCATTACGCATTGATGATCGTATAACCGCACCAATGTTGATGGGAATATTAGTCATCAGAGCGTACACCAAGCATACTCTATCACGTGTGATCTTTGTGTACTGTGTCTCGGGAATGAGGCAAGAGTTGACTATCCTCAACCATATACGAGTTTCTCTGTTTAGGGAAGCATACGGGAAGGTATTATGCCGACCGATATCCTTATGATGATTCCAACGTGCCATTGATCTAGTTCCGCACAGTGTGTGATTGCCCTGTACGAAGGTCTTTGTTGAAGCTCCTTGAGCGGTGATGGATTGACAGATGGAAGACCCAGAAAAGTGTTGAAAAACTCCGTATTCAGTTGCAAAACTTGTCCCCAAATCTTCACTTCACTTTTGGTAGTCTTTGGGGACCAATTTGTATAAAACACTCGCATTAGATCAAGATTGCATTCTCCCATATCTTGGAAAATGAAATCAAGTTGTAGCACCATGATTTTAGCTAAAATGCGAGGTTCTCTCTTCGCTAGACTCTCCTTTTGTATCAACTCCACATGAACATATTTTTTCACTTTGTTGTTCTTGTATCACTCCTTTCCTTCCTCCTCTAGGACCCACTTTATCTCGAAATTGCGTCGAGGTATTTGCAGCGAGGAGGATTCAGCTTGCTCTTTTCTTCCCCTTTTCTGACCTTTTTGTGAGGTGGATGCTTTTTGTTTTCCTTGTCGTCCTTTTGGTGTCACTCTACTTGAGATTAAAATAGATTCATGTTAGCTCTTATCGAAAGATTTAATCGACAAACAAACAATAGTGGCACCACCCCACACTTAATTTGTTTGTACAAACTAATTAAGTGAGTGATGTCGATTACTCAGACTTCATCGACTTTCATGTTTAGCACAGTCATACTTTCATGTCATCTTAAATATCCTTTCCAACTCAATTTCATGTAATCTTGACTATACTTTCATGTTTGAATTGATGCACTTTTTGAAGAAGACTACTATATAGAGATCGTATCAAGTTATTGCAGGGAAGTAATCACAACATCTCATGCTTGTATTTAATCATGATCTTTATCTTGATGGATGAGTCATTCAAACATTCAAGCTTTCAATTTTGAAGATTATCCAATTAACTTCACCATGTCGATTCCGCAACAGTATGACAGTGTATCAAAATCAAATACAGATCGAAACCAAGTCAAGAACACCCACACGTATTCTTTCACTCAACTAGATGTATCATGACAAACCAACCATATTCCAATCACCAATACCACTTCAAGATCTAACATACCATTATAAGCATAGTAATGTAACAACTACGGAATATAAAAGAAGAACTTACTTGGTGATGGATTCGGAAGATGATCTTGCAAGGTTAGATGAGCAAAAAGAAATGTTTTGAGAGATTTGGGAAGCAAAGGTGGCGCCTAGGTTGAGCAAACAAGTGTATTTTATTCTAATGTTGAAGATCTATTTATAGAACAAGCTATGGATCGGGTTTGACCCATGTAAAATAGGGTTAGGAGACCAAAAAGCATAAGTAGGCGGCGCCTAATGCTTTGCCTATGCTTAGCATAGGCGGCGCCTTTAGCAAAGCCTAGTTGAACATAGGCGGCGCCTATGCTATGGACTAGTTGGGCATAGGCGGTGCCTATGCTATGACATTGTAGATTCAGAGAGCTTAGGCAATGGTATAGGCGGCACCTTTAGCTTTGCCTAGTTGAGCATAGACGACGCCTATGCTATGGCATTGTAGATTCAGAGAGCTTAGGCCATAGCATAGGCCTGCCTTGTTCGTTGCCTAGATTTACATAGGCCTTGCTTTGTTTGTTGCCTAGATTTGCATAGGCAATGCCTAACCTATAGCCTTTGCTCCTTCATTCCTAACTTACCACCTTCAACATGGCATACTTCCAAATCAAAATTTAGGCTAGATCTCCTTCTTTATACGTCTTGCACCTACACTTACTCAAAAATAACAAAAATAATTAGAACGATGGGTTGCCTCCCACCAAGCACCTTAGTTTTGGTCGTGGCTCGACTCTTCTTTTTGGATTTTTATTTAACAAAGACAAACTCTTAGTCAAACAAAATGATTAAAAATAATGGGTTGCCTCCCATTGAGTGCTTGATTTATTGTCGCGGTACGACATAGTTATCTCGATTACTTAGACTTCGTCGAGATAGATGGTGGCCATGCATTTTATCGAGTCAAGAGGACCGATATATGGCTTCACTCGTTGGCCATTCACCTTAAAGACACCACCATTATTGTTTTCTAACTCTACTACTGCAGACAAGTAGACTTGGCTAATTTTGAATGGACCAGACCATTTAGACTTCAACTTACCTGGAAATAGCTTCAATCTGGAGTTGAAAAGAAGTACCATATCACCCTTCTGAAAGTTTCGTTGGATAATCCGCCGATCATGATACTTTTTCATCTGTTCCTTGTAGAAGTTTGATCTTCATATGCATGTAGACGGAATTCATCCATCTCATTTAGCTGCTCCAATCTCAGATTAATAGCATTATCCTAATTCAAATTAAGTCGCTTCAACGCCGACAATGCTTAATGTTCAAGCTTAATTGGCAAGTGACAAGCCTTCCCATAAACTATTTGGTACGGGAACATGCCAATTGGTGTCTTGAATGCAGTCCTATAAGCCCATAAGGCATCGTCCAGCTTCTGAGATCAATCTTTCCTACTAGCATTTACAGTCTTAGCAAGGATTAGCTTGATCTCCCGATTAGAAACCTCTACCTGCCCACTAGTTTGTGGGTGGTAAGGTGTGGCTACCTTATGTTTCTTGACCCCATATTTCACCAACACAGCTTTGAACAACTTGTTGCAAAAGTGTGATCCTCCATCGCTTATGATGGTACGTGGTACCCCAAAACGAGAGAAGATATTTCTCTTCAAGAATGCTACAACACGCGTACCTTCATTATCAGCCAGCGCTACTGCTTCGACCCATTTGGATACATAATCCACAGCAACTAGGATATATTTCATCTCAAACGAACTCACAAATGGGCTCATGAAATCAATACCCCACATATCAAATAGCTCTACTTCAAGAATCTTAGACATGAGCATCTTATGATGCTTTGAAATAGTGCCTTGCCTCTGACACTGATAACATCTTCTCACAAAATCATAGGCATCCTTGAATAATAAAGGCCAATAATAGCCTCTTTGCAATACCTTCCTGGCTGTCCGATCACCTGCATGGTGACCCCCAACTTGGGAAGCATGACTTGCTTCCAATATGCTAGGTACCTCCACATGAGATATGCATCACCTAATAACACCATCCGCACATCGTCGAAAAAGATATGGTTCATCCCAGAAGTAGTGTTTCACATCATGCATGAACTTCCTTTTTTGATGAAAAGAGAGATTCTCAGGCATCACATTACTTACCACGTAGTTTGCAAAGTCTGCGTACCATGGTAACTCTTCCACCATTGTGGCTAGGATCTCTTCATCAGGAAATGCATCATCAATCTCAAGATCGGACTGGGTTATGTGCTCATTCTCAAGTCTAGATAGATGATCAGCTACTTGGTTTTCGCAACCTTTTCTATCTTTTACCTCGAAATCAAATTCTTGCAGCAATAACACCCATCGAATTAGCCTTGGCTTCGCATCCTTCTTTGCCATTAAATATTTTAGAGCTGCATGATCTGTATGAACTACCACTTTGGTTCCCAACAAGTAAGCATGGAACTTTTCAAAAGCAAAAACAACCGCTGGAAGCTCTTGTTCCGTGACGGTATAGTTCTTCTGGGCTCCATTCAAGGCCTTGCTCGCATAGTAGATTGGATGAAATAACCTTTCTCTTGTCTTACCAAGTACAGCACCCAAAGATACCCTGCTTGCATTACACATAACTTCAAACGGTAGAGACCAATCAGGCGCTACAATGATATGAGCTTCTACTAGCTTTCCTTTGAGGCATTCGAATGCCATCAAGCAATCTTCACCGAAGTCGAACTTTGCATTCTTATCAAAAAGTTTGCATAACAGACTAGCAATCTTGGAGAAGTCTTTAATAAACCTTTGATAAAAACCTGCATGACCGATGAAACTACGAACTCCCTTTACAGATATCGGAGGTGGTAATTTCTCGATAACTTCAATCTTCGCTCGATTGACCTCAATTCTTTTTTCAGAAACTTTGTGTCAAAGAGCAATACCTTCCTTAACCATAAAGTGGCACTTCTCCCAGTTTAGCACCAAGTTGAATTCAACACATCTCTACAACGTCATACTTAGATTCGCCAAGTATGATTCAAATGACTCACTTACAACTGAAAAATCATACATGAACACCACCAAGGTATCTTCAACCATATAAAAAAAATGGACATCATACAACACTGAAAAGTGACAGGTGCGTTACATAGCCCAAATGGCATACGTTTGAAGGCAAACCTACCATATGGGCATGTAAACGTTGTCTTCTCTTGATCTTCAGGAGCAATGCAAATCTGATTATAGCCAGAATACCATATAAGAAACAAAACCATCCTTTCCCTGCCAATTGATCAAGCATTTGGTCCATTAATGGCATTGGGAAGTGATCCTTAAGCGTCCACGAATTCAGCTTCCGGTAGTCCATACACACTCTCCAACCTGTGACAGGTCTGAGTGGAATTGGCTCATTCTTTTCATTTGCAACTACCGTCATGCCCCCTTTCTTGGGCACACACTGTACCGGACTCACCCATTTACTATCAAAGATTGGATACACTACCCCTACATCTAACCACTTAATAATTTCTTTCTTCACCACCTCTTGCATAGGTGGATTCAAACGTCTTTGATGCTCAATAGTGGGTATGCAATTTTCTTCCAGCTGAATCTTGTGCATACATATCCCAGGTGGGATACCAATAATATCATCGATAGTCCAACCGATGGCTCTCTTGTATCTCCTCAGAATAGAAATGAGAGCTGCAACTTGCTGCTCACCTAAATCAGCTGCAATAATAATCGAAAGTGTGTTTCCACTTCCCAAAAATGCATACTTTAGATGACTGGGCAGCTTCTTCAATTCTAACATTGCTAGCTCTTCAATGGATGGTTTTGCTGGTGGTGTAGGTCGATTTTTGAGATCAAGGTCCAGCTTCTTGGGAGCATGAGAATACGACCCTATTCCTGTTAGAGCACAAATAGTTTCTTCATAATCTTCAACATCCTCACGCTCAAAGTTCATAAGCACAACAACCAATGGATCAACAATAAGATACTTCTCTACAGATTATTCTTTCTCATCATCATAATAAATATCAGCTACAGAGAACACATTCATATCTTTTGGCTGCTTCATTGATTTGTATACATCAAAATGGACCACTTCGTCATTCATTCGGGATAAAAGCTCATTAGCTCTCAAATCAATAAGCACACTTCCTGTTGCAAGGAAAGGACGCCCCAAGATTATGAAAACTTTAGAGTCCACTCACAATCCAAGATAACAAAGTCTGCAGGAAAAATGAAGGAAGAAACCTTCACCAATACATCATATAAGATACCAACAGGTCATTTTGCCGACCTATCTGCCATCACGAGCCGCATATTGGTTGGTGTAGGATTGCCAACCCTAATTTTCTATAAATAGATAGTGGCATCAAATTGATGCTAGCTCCCAAATCGCACAATGCCTTAGCAAAATCCAAAGATCCAACCATGCAAGAAATAGTGAAAGCACCAGGATCTGCCTTTTTCTGAACTAGTGATTTGGTAGCGATTGCACTACAATGATGAACATTATCTGCTAGCTCATATCTTACTGCCCGATTCTTTGTCAAAAGATCCTTCATGAATTTCGCGTACCCAGGCATCTTTTCCAGTGACTCTACCAAAGGAACATTAATTGTCAGCTGCTTCAACATAGTCATAAATTTATTGAACCTGGTATCATTAGCTTTCTTCTTCAATCTCTGAGGAAAAGGTGTTGGTGGAAAGGGAATAGTTTTCTTCATCGCTTCCTTTGTATCTCTCTTCCGATGATCAATCTTTTCATGCTGCAGACG
Source organism: Capsicum baccatum var. pendulum (assembly GCA_030864225.1). Classification (NCBI taxonomy): domain Eukaryota; kingdom Viridiplantae; phylum Streptophyta; class Magnoliopsida; order Solanales; family Solanaceae; genus Capsicum; species Capsicum baccatum. The sequence goes on from CM061558.1 coordinate 248,609,042, forward strand.
TCTAGGGGTGACGTCATTAGCACACTCTTCAGCTTCTTTGGAATCTTCACATTCTACATCAATAACATTATCTGTTATATCATCAACCACCTGCTTTCCCTTGGATGGATTATCCAACACCTTACCACTCCTGGTGGCAATAGCCATACATGATCTGTCGTTCCTTGGATTTTGCACAGTGTCACTAGGTAAAGTCCTAACCTTTCTTTGATTGAATGCCACTGAATGTTGACTCAATTGTTGTTCCAGCTGTTTTATTAAAGTGGAATGCGAGTCAACCAATTGATTTATTGATGACAAATCATTCTTTACCTAGTTTACTCCCGTATTGGTTGCCTCCACTCCTTTCAACAGCTTAGCCATCATATATTCCATGGACATCTTCCCAGATCCAGACGCCACGGTATCACGGTTTCCAGGAGGAACATACAAACTACTCCTGTTAGTCTTATTCTTCCAACTATCTTGATCATGGTCCTTATTTCCAGATTTATCATAATAGATCCGACCTTGGTTTCCTTGTTCATTGCCTCGGAAACCCCCTGATTATTCAAGTAGTTCGCCTCTTCCTCAGAATCAGATTCATCTCTTCCCTGTGATATGACAGCCTTGACTTTTTCGGTCTTCCCTGAAAATAAATTCTTGGTAAGAAGATCCATCTGCGTTTTCATGTGTGCCATATCCTGATCAAGTTTCTCTTCTCTTCGCCTTTGTTCTGCAGTCATGCCAATAGCTACAGTAGAGCTTGCTACCTCAGAATTCCTGGTATGCCAAGCTCTACTCTGCTTTGTCATACAATCTAGCATATCACTTGCCTGAATAAAAGTAAGGTCCATGAATGACCCTCCTGCAGCATTGTCAACCACTAGCTTAGTCACCAAATTCAAAGACCTGTATAATATCTCCATCAAGTGGACATTGGTCATATGATGATTTGGGCATCGCATAAGCTTCTTCTTGAACCTCTCCCATGTTTCGTGGAGAGCTTCAGTTGGAAGCTGTTGAAAATTGCTGATCTCATCTCACAACTGTGCCCTCTTAGATGGCGGAAAGAATCGTTCTAGGAAAGAGTCTTTCAATTACCTCCAATTAGTATTAGAATCAGGAGTCAGCTCATTCAACCATAGAGTTGCCTCCCCAGATAGAGATAATGGAAATAAGCGCAGCTGAATTGCATTCTATCCAATGCTTGGATTGTCGAATGACTTGCATGTAGAGATAAAATTAATCAGATGCATATTCGGATCATCGCCTGCAAGTCCACCAATAACCCCTTGAGCTGCAATAGTTGAATCATGGTGCTAGTGATATTGAACTTGGCTCCAGGTGCCAAGGGTGGAGGAATGATAGCCCCTGTGGCACCAGCCCCATCCAAATCGTCATCATCATCATCAAAAGGAATCTACACAGGTTAGTGTTTAGGTCTCAATCTAGCTTGACGATATCTTCTGTTCACAAGTTCCGCCACCTCATCAGCATGCCTCGGGTTTAGTAACTCATCATCACCCAGGTCCTCATCATTAGGATTTGTTGCTCACCCTAGGTTATCAATATTCTGTTGATGCACTTGAGCAGCAACCAATGCAACTAATCTAGCCTGCTCTTGTTGAGCAGCCCTTCTTTCAATGTCTCGTTGTGCCTCCTTCCTTCCAATAAGTTACGGTTCAGGGTTTATGGGTAATAATGGCTAACCCGAACTTTGAGTATTTTGCATGCACTGAACAAAACCTGAATAAAACAAAAACAACAGACGAAAAGTAAAATTTGAGAATCTTTGACCAAAAGGTCTATTAAATATCTCAAACTTAGTTGACAACCGTATTCCCCGGCAACGGCTCCAAAATTTGATAATGCCCAAACTACAACTCTCGTAAGAGTGTAAGCGGTCGCTGTCAAATATAAAACCCAACTGGGTTGGGTGTCGAATCCCACAGGGAATACTTGGTCACTAAGTGTTGCAACTATTAGTAAACTGTTGGTCGAAAATTCTACGGAAAAGGGGGGATTTAATTGTGGAGTGAATTACTATTGTTAACGTAACAACAAAATGCTTTGTTTAGTAAGATTTAATCACAGAGAATAATAAGTTAGGGTTATGTCCACCTTATGAGTTCTACGTATCTATTAACTATGAGTAATGTGGAATTTAGACATGCATGCACTTATAGAGATTCGTATTATAATAATAAATCCTAGTGTTTCTCAACCATCAAGGATTATTTCACTTTAACTCTCTCGAGCTTAAAGTGTATAACTAAAGGTACAAATTCTCCAAGAAAGTTAATCCGGTTAAGGCATTAACGTGTAAATAGGGGTTGGTAGCCCTATTTCCTTGTCACACTCTCTTTTCCAAACATGTAACTTTTCTCTCGAACAAGTTAATGCTATAATGGTGTATTCCATATGTTTGCAACCACAAGAATTCAATTAAAACGAAGAGAGTAATGATATAAGTAGCATACGCATGAAGAATTCACAAACTCATAGTAATAGATAGTATCTCACAAGGCTTCCATAACCCTAACAGAGAAGTTTAGCTACTCATGAGTACAACGGAAATCATAATAGACATCATCATCATACCAAATCTAGAATAATCTCACGATGGGGATGGGTTTTGGCGTCAAAAGGAAATCACATTGTTCTCCTCAAACCGTTCCTCGTAGTTTTTGCGTTTTTCTCTGTAAAAGTTGAATGAAAGGAATAACGATCGAATGAATGAATAATATCCAATGCATGAATACTGAAAAATTCAGCAAATAAGGTTTTTATAACATCCTTGTCCTAGTCCTACTAGGTTACTGCTGCACCCATAAGTATTAAGAAATACTGATTTTGCCCGGGACAGATTCTCCATACATCACATTCAGTCCACAAGCTTTCAAGAGCTACCTTCCTTCTTACGTGAAGTTTTTCTTTGCTGCCCAAAGGTCCACAAAGTGCTGAAATCTTCATCATTAATATCTTAAAACATGCTAATCACATAGGTTAGCTCACTTACAGGAAAATGGACTAAAAGTGTAGGAATTATATATTTTATCCTCAAAACTTAGCTATAACATGGGCAAAGTGTGGTTTTAAGGCATGTAAATACGCCCAACATCACTTAAATAGTCACTTGTACCTGCACATAATGGTCCATACCTTTAACAAGAAAATAAGAGTTCAAATATTTAAAGTTGGGAAATTGGTTCTCTAACGCATATTCCCTCACCAAGAAGAGTATAAAGGCAAGTGCGCTCCGTACGGGCAAGGACCATACATTGTTTGCAAAGTACGATCTGAAGGAACCCTGATCGTATCTGATATGGATGGTCAAGAATGGACCAAACCAATTAATTTTGATGCGGTAAAAAGATACTATGTTTGAAGAATGTTTTTTGCTTTTGTTTCCTTTATTTTTCTGTAATCTCACTTTATGAAAGTATTTATTTTTTTTATGTGTAGTTTCCTAGAATCCCTTTCCTTTTATGTATGAACTATATTTGACATGAATTCCCAAGAAAAAGATACATAGGCAGCCTATGTTGGCTTCGATCAATCCCTAGGAGAACTTACCCTTTCTTTTATGTATGAACTACATGATGACCTAATTCTCAAGAACGAGATACATAGGCGGCTATGTCATCTTTGGTCAACCTATTAGATTTGTCAATATATGCCTAGCGTAGTCCTAAGCTATGTTTGACCTAATTTGTACTTCAATGGGATACGCAGATCCCCCAATGACTCGGTCATATTATCCCAAGAAATGAAAACTAGGACAGATTTTTTGAGAAGAAATCTAGATAATTCAAAAAAAGTTCATCATCCAGCAAAGAAAATGAAGACCAACAAAGACTTTGGATCCTCTCAAGCTGAAATCATCTCAAATAGTATTAAATTGGGGTAAAAATTTTGAAGGAGGTCCTCAAAATTTCCGTTAATATAGGAATATATTTCAAATTCCCCAACACCAGGAGTTCAAAGTGAAGCTTCAGAAATCTCCGACTATGGCATAAATTTTAATAGAACTTTCCAGCAATGATGCCGAGTTTTTGGAAATTCTCCACCGGATTTCGGATATATTCAAACCTCAAAAGGAAGATGTTCATTGAGCTAATACATGGCATGACTGACAGAGATTTTCTAAAAGCTTTTACATGAGTTTTTGAAACTAAGTTTTTAAAGTCAAGACTATTTTTGAAAATCTATTCACATCATTTTACTTAGTATTTGCCTAAACATCTATTGGAATGGGGAGTTAGAGAGGAAGTCCCAAACATGATGTAGCACCCAAAATGTGTCAAGGAGAACCAAAGATCGAAGGAGGTTAACATGAAGTAGTTTCACTCAAAACTAATAATTTTTTCATGGATGCAGGGATCAATGAATAAAATGAGGATTATTTATCAAGGACCTTTTGAATTATCTATCGCACTTCATGAGATCATGGATGACAAACAAAGGAGTCTAATCCTCTTTATGAATATTTTATTTAGAACTTTTCTAAAAAATAGTTGCTACCTAAAACGACTCTAAAGTTGGCCCAATAAAGACACAATCAAAGGATATCCCATAGGAGAAGAAGCAGAAAAGTCATCCTCAAATTTTTCGTGAGGCAGAGCAAAGGATATTCAAGTGGTTTCCCAGAAAAGGATTTTGCCCATTTGTTTACATTTGATGGATTTTTCATTTAAATACTTAATAAAAAAAGATGAATAACTGACTAAGTCCTTTAGATTAGTCATTTCAAACTATCATGATATTTGACTATGGTCACTAGTGAGGGCGACATAGTGTCTACCAACCATCTACCTTAAGTACAGGTATATGCAAAAAACAAAAACGCAGACAAATAGATTCAGGTGAAACTATTTTAAAATCTTCAAAAGAATCTAGAGGAACCCTTGAGGGACTAGGTCCTTCAAGATCAATCACCGGTAAAGTGTACAGAAATAACCAGGAAGTAAGAGATAGTTTAGAAAGAGTAAGAACACAATAATTTTTACATGGAAACCCAGGAAGGGAAAAACTATAGCTTAACCTCACAAGAACTAAAGAAATCCACTATAATCAACTCCAGATTACAGTCTAGATTTCATCCTAACTCTAGGCTCCTTGCACTAGCAGAAACTCAACTCCAAGCTCATCTTGGTAACACTGCCAAGGACTATCTCTACATCGATTAACTTTAATCCATTTATACTTAGGAACCTATACCTAAGCAGCTCTCTCAACATGCAAAAGAACTATACTTTTATCATGAGTAGTTCTTTTACAAATCAGCACTCAAGAACATGCACGCACTTTTTAACCATATTTCAAGGATAAGAATGTGAGCTATGCTTGAGCAGTCTTGAAATGGAGTTTTCATTTCCTTACTTCACTCTGTAGAATCAGCAAAAACTGATTGATGAAGAGGCATCTCTTTATTTTTATAGTTGAGTGATAATTAGGGATGAAATATCATTAAACCAACTGTCCAAGTTAGTACAAAATAACACCTATAGGTTTGTTACATAAGAGGACAAAACTATGTGGATACTGTATGATAGTTGTACTGTACTTTGCACATCCCGGGACCTAGTCCCTTACAGTTTAGCTGCTCATCATCAAAACTTCATATAACAATTTTCCCCCTTTTGATGATGACAAACCAAATCATACAATTTGAGCATGAGTGCACATACATCACATTTAATCAATGTGATTACCAACTGAAGATGAATGTTCCCCCTATCATTAAGCTTCCTCCTTAACCATGCAACACAGGGACCTGATCCCTTATTGTCATCTTACAGCAAATACTTCCCCTGTTATTATGCATCTTTATTTCATTTGGTGAATTTATATTTCTCCCCCCTTTAAAAAACTTCCCACCTTTAATACAACACATACTTCCCCCTCACACACTTGGTCCTTACATGTGAAGTTAGAATTTTCCCTTTGGTATCATTGAAAAGGTTTAACAGTAAACCAAGAGTAAAAATAAGTGCGAGCTAATTAACTTATGGCCACAGGGATAACACTGACATAAAGAACATTTTAAAAGAAGGAAATAAATGAAGCGAACATGAAAAAATTTATTCATTGTTATTAGAAACAATTCAATACACCAAAAAACACATCAAATAATTATTTACAAAGGCCACAATAGACACTGACACAGGAGAAGTACACTAGGATTCATGTAGCAGGGGGTCTATAGGGAAAATAATTTTAGTAGCATGTCTATTCTAGCAACCTCAATAACAGATCATTAAATAATTATTTAGTATGGATTTTCACTTCAACATTCAGACCTTGAACCTCACCAGTTAATTCTGCAACTTTGCCTTTAAGCTTTGCATTTTCTGCTGCAAGTCTTTCAGTGGAACCTGGACCCTCAGAAAACTTCTTATTTTACAATTTCAGGTGTATTATTTCAGTGTCTTTTACTGATAACACAAGTCTCAACTCCTCCATTTTCTTGGTTAAGTTTTCTTGTACAACCAAAAGTTATGACACTTGGGATATAGTACCCAATTTCCCTTCGATGCACTCATTTTCAACCAAGGTTGTCAGACTAACTTTTATTTTACAGTCCTGGTGTTCCCTTTGGCCCAATTACCCTATAGTGACCAAATACTTTGTTTAAGAAATACCCATATGACATTCTATGTTTTATTTCCTTCTCATGGATTACCTTTTTCATGTGCTCTATCATAAGAGCAGGTAAGCTTATTAACTCAAACTTGCTCAAACATTCGATCAAGAACAGGTCAACACTGGAGGCAATTATTATCTTTTCTGACCTTAGCAGTAGGACCTTGTTGTTGAACTTAATACCAGATGATATTCATTTTTTAAGAACTTCTTTTTGACTGTAGTTGTTTATGTTCCCCCAAACTTTGATTCAATCATGAATTCTGTAGTAGGTTTTTGATTTATCACAGTTCTTACCCCTACAACAGGTACATCCAAGATTCTTCCTAGAGTTTCTTTATCCAGGTATATCTTTTTTCCTTGCACTAGACTCGTAAGACTCATCCTATCTTGTAAGAAGTTTACGGTATAATAAACTTCTTTGACTTTATTTTCAAATAACATAGGAGCCGATTCTTCCAACAAGTGCAACCATCCTTGATGTTTCACATATTTCACCAAGTATATCATACTAGTTTTTCATAAATCTTTGGATCAAATACTCTTCCAGACAATACTTTTTAGGTTTCCAAGATAGCAATCCTTGCATCTTAAGGAACAATATTTTTTTATCATCTTTTCTTCTTCTCTTTGAGTCATCACTAAGTTCTTCATCTTCCTTAGTTTTTCTCTTCTTGGGACCAGATCCTTTAGAGACTTTCTTTCTCTTTATAACAAGTACTTCTTTCTGCTTACAGTAGAACTGCCACACTTCGAGTAAGAGGACCTGGTTCTTTCAGCATTGTGAACTTCTTGTCTTTTTCTCTTAGTTGTAATAACAATATCAAGATCAGAGACTTCGTCTTCTCTAATCTCTACAACTTCGATATCTTTCTCCTTCTCAACAATAGATTCCTTTAGTTGTCTTCTTTTAATGCTAAAGAACTTATTTTCCTTCATGTCATTTGCCAACAACCTTTCTTTGGACCTTCTAGTAGAATAAAACCTAGGACCTTGTATGTTGGTATTAATCAGTTTTCCTTTTTCCTTACTGACTTTTAGTTTATTCATTTTCTAAATCAGAGGTTGTTCATGCTCATCCTCTTTATATTCTTTATTTGAAGGTAAAACAAACTCCCTATCCTTCTTTAAATCCTTTTTTTCTCCTACTATTTGCTCTTCCCCGCTAGCAGAACTTTTCTTGAGATTGTGTCCAAGTAAAAGAAAATTCTTATATACCCAGTTTATGCTGCTGAATGGATCTGCTTTTTTTTTTTATAGAAATTTTTTCATCAACTAGCTAGACAGATATGGGATTTAACTTAAAGGACTCTGGTTTTTCTATGAAAGGGGGAATTTCTAAATGAGACATTTCTGGATCATTTAGTGAGTCAAAACCTTGATTTAGGTCAACTTTAAGACTAACTCATCATAATTTTTACTAGAACCAGAGATATGACAAGAAAAGTTTCACTAAAGGTTTCAGATATTTCCAAAGGAGGACTGATGGATAAAGTACTATGTAGCTCTTGAGGTTGATCCGAGGATAATTCTTCCATGGGGTTTAAATAGATTGTATTTCAGCCATATTTGAATTTCTTGAGAGAGATCGAGAGGAAGAATGATCAGCTTTCTTGAAAAAAGTTTGAGTTACTTGAAAAGAGGATAAAGTTAAAGGATTTAAATTTGCAGTTAATGAGAAGACTGTTTATGAGAAATTTTTGAATTGACACATTTAATTACTGAAGGAGACTCTTCACACAGGTTTAAGCTTGACAACTTTTGTTCAGGCATAATAAGACATGTGACCCTTTATAAACAAATATTTAATGATTTTTAAGACATATTTTTTTGGCACTAATTTGAGAGATGGGATCGGGTCCCTCTCCTTTTGAGTAAATTTCCTATTTGTGTTTGCTTAAATTGTTCTTCCAGAGTTGTTCCCTTGGGTGTATATCTACAAAGGTATGATACTGAGTTAGATTAGCTTACACCTACTTTATCATAGATACATATATCTTTGGCATAACTAAATTTTATTGGAGACACTAATATGTATGATAAGTAAGTATTTCTTGATCAATTCATGCTTTGGCTTCTATACACCCTTTTTTTCTTAAAGCTTTCATCATAATTTGTCAAGATCAGGTCTCTTAAAGAAACTAATGCAAATTATGACACCTCCACTTGAAGTGTTTTGAAAGAGATGTTGCATTTAGGTCTTCCATACTTAAGCTTCGAACACTACCTTTTAATGTTTATTCTTTATAGCAGCCCCCTTTCTCAAACCTGGAGTCATGATTACTTATTTGATTTGGGAACCCACTTAAGCTAGAGCCTTAGTATGAAGACAATGGTGTGATTAGAACCTTATTTTCCCATTTAGGTAGAGAGTACCTTTTCATCTCATTTGGCTGTGTGTACCCCTGTTGAACATATTTGAATTTTCTTATTACATCTCTTATCCAGCTTTGACTATTTCTTATGATGTGCCCATCTTTTTCGTAATAATTACACATAGGCTTAGAAACCTTTTTTCCAGCATTATTTACAGTCTTCTCTTTAGACCCAGTAAGCTAAGCTTCTCCTCGGTAACCTAGTCCTTTGAAATCATTAATACTTTGACTATTCAATTTAGAGAGAGCCTATGAAATATCAACCTATTTAAGAGATTTGTTTAACTCTTCTTTTAAATGGACCAGGCCCCTTTCTAGTTTTTCATTCTTATGAAGCGTAGACCTAAGGTGCTCTTGAGAATTTCTCAGCTTCTCTTCAAGTTTAATATGCGGCTTTGAGGCTTTATTCTTCTCTTTATTCTCATAAGCATTGACTTTCTTCAGTTGACTCATAAAATTTGGATTGCCAAATTTTAAAGTAGAAAATAGTTCTTTTGTTTTATAAGTTTGAAGAGTTAATGCAGCTAATTCAATCTCCTGATTCTCTACCTTTTCTTCTAGAGCATTTTTCTCAATAGTTAGTTCACATACATAGTCTATCAACAAAATAGCAAGCCTCTTTATCCTTTTAACTGAGCAGTTATCAAGATTATCCTTAATATTAAAAGAAGTTACCTTCTTTTGTTTTTCATCTTCTGAGTTTTCCGTGAAAGAAAACTGGTAATCATAGATAATTAGATTGTCTTCCACCGCTAGCATAGAAATATCTCTAGACTTTTCGTCTTTATCAGGTTTACTGGAAAAATATTTCCATGTTGTTAGAGCTTGCTTTACCACATACTTAACTGCAGTTTTCCTTTTTGACTTTCTAAGGACCTTATCATTCTTTTGCATTTGGTATTTTCTCGTGAATGCTTCAAAACTACCATTATTGTGACAGCCTTCAATCTTACCATTTCTCTTGCTATGTTGAACACTCTTTTTTATAGATCTAACAATTTTTTGTTGCTAAAAGTGCAACATCAATGTCTACATCACTTGGTTAGACTCTAAAGCCTTTATTGTTAGGTGTATTTTCCTTTTTGCTTCTTTTATTTCCACCCCTTGTTCAGTTATAGTAGCCATAGTAACCAGAACACTCTAGGTATGAACTTTTTAGAGTGATCCTGCTATGATACCAATTTTTAGAACCCTTGGAGGTTTCACCACACATTGAGAGACTAGGTCCCTCAAGATCGATCACAGGAAAAGTGCAGAGAAATAACCAAGAAGTAAGAGATAGTGCAGCAGGAGTAAAAAGACAAGGATTGTTATGTGGAAACCCAGGAAGGGAAAAAACATGGCTTTCCCTCATAAGCACCAAAGAAATTCACTATAATCAACCTCCTTATTATAGTCTAGATTTCAGCTTAACTCTAGGCTCCTTGCACTAATAGCAACTCTACTACAAGCTCATCTTGGTAGCTCTGCCAAGGACTCTCTCTACACTGATTAACTCTAATTAGTTTCATATTTAGGAAACTCTACCTAAGCAGCTCTCTTAACATACAAAAACACTACTCTTATATCATGAGTATTTCTCTTACAAATCAGTACTCAAGAACACTTACTCACTCTTTAATCATATTGCAAAAAATAAAAACATAATATATGCTTGAGCAGTCTTGAAATGGAGTTTTTAATGCCTCACTTCACTCTTTAGAATTGGCAAAAACTGATTGATGAAGAAACGACTCTTTTTATTATAGATGAGTGATCATTAGGGCTGAAATATCATTGGACCAGCTATCCAAGTAAGTACAAAATAGCACCATCAAGTTTGTTACATAAGAGGAAAACTGCACAGATATCGTGTGCCAGTTGTACTATACTTTGCACATCTAGGGACCTAGTCCCTTGTAGTTTAGCTTCTCATCATCAAAACTTCATATTGTAGAGTCATTTCATTTCATCTCATTGCCAAGAGGGCCATTTCATGCCATTGTCAAGGGGGCCATTTCATGTCATTTCATTGCTAAGATGGCCATTTCATGCCATTGACTAGAGGGCCATTTTATTTTATTCTATTTCTGAGAGGGTCCTTTTATGCCATTGTTGAAAGAGCCATTTCATTTCATTCCATTGTTGAGAAGTCCATAATAAGAGGTCCATTTCATATCATCTCATTACCGAGAGGGACATTTTATGCCATTTCTGAGAGAGCTATTTCATTCCATTGCCAAGAGAGCTACATCGGCCAGGTCATATCATTTCATTATGGAGATGGCAATTTCATTTCACTTCATTGCTAAGAGGGCCATAGTGTCATTCAAATAAGTCTCTGTAATCGCTCTCCATGGAAAATGATAAGGTCTGGCCTTGGAGGATGCTTTGGAGCACTAATATCCATTGACCACGTGAACATAACATGATCTGGCGTCGAGGATATCTTAGCATTTTATATATGTTGACCACACAAAAGGAAATATAGCCCAACATTAAGAATATTTCTGTATTTTATGGATTAGCATGCATCAAGATATCAAGTTGAAAAGCACATAACTCAAAGAAACATCTTTAAGTTGTTATTTGAAAGCGGATAACATATGAGATTTCCTAGAAATTGACTATCTGAGGGTCATCTATAAGTCATATTATTTAAAATAAGATAGTGTGCGAGATTACCTATGAGTTGATAGTCCATAGGTCATCCGTACGCCGCAACAATATCCTAATCAGATAGTCTGCAAGGTTACTCAAAAATTGATAGTTTGAAGGTTATTCATAATTCACAACTAAATCCTTATCGAAGAATATGCGAGATTATCAAATTACTAGGTCCAAGGGTTCTCTATAATCCGCATCATATCCAAGATAAATTATGTGCAGGATAACCCAAAGACTAGAAATTTGAGAGACATCTATAAGTCATATTATATCTAAAGTCGGATGATGAGCAAGAATAACTGAGAGCTGGTGATTGGAGGGATATCTATAAGCCATCTCTTATCCAAGGTCGGATAATGTGCAGGATTACACAGAAGCTAGTACTCAAGGGATATCTATAAGTCACCTTAGATCTAACATCAAATAATGCATAATATTATCCAAAGATTGACAATTCAAGGGATATCTACATGTCTCATCGATACAAAAGATATGAAAGACTTATTAGTGGTCACATGCAAAGAATCATTTTCAATAGATGCAGAGGTTATCATTCCACATAAAATTATAATTATAGGTGACCAAAAGGGTTTCCGCATCAACAAAAGATTAAGTGGTTGCAGGAACGTTCTACACAATATCGTCGGTGTCCAAGAGAGCCACCCCACTTTGAAGACATATTCAATCGATAAAAGAGCTATTTTATTCAAAAATAAAGAGGGTTGTTATGTCTGTTATTGCAAGTTATTTCCCTCCAAATAGGCATATGAGGGGACGACTGCACGTTTTGAATAACAACTCATGTGTAGATATGGTAAAAAAAGACTATATACCTCTTTCGTGAATTATGTTTATTACTAGCAAATTTTGTTTGAGATACTGTTAAGAGAATTCAAGAGGATGATAATATCAAACAGAAACAGGTTTGGACAACTCCAAAAAGAACACGGCACAATCTGGAAGTTTTTCTTAGCAGTAAATCGGGATATAGTCTAAGAGGGATGTCAAAATCTTTAGACACGAGCTGAAGAATAGTATCCACCACCATCAAATTACACCATTGTTAGAAGACATGTGGGTACTTTGGGATATTTTGACATCATCTTTACTTTTGAGATATTTCTAAACTCATACCGAGGGTAACCTTTATTTGTCTTCAAATCCTAGTGACAACACACTTAGAGTTTTGAAAATTATGTCCGAGTAAAATTTTACTTATGGATGTGAAGAACTCCACATTCAAGGTAAGCCTTTTTTTCATAGTTCAAATGACTTGTCACTCATCTTGAGCCAATGATCGTCTAAAATAAAAGACTATTTTTTCTACCGATTGAGTGGAAATACAAGCAACCTGATTTCCTTAATCTTGGGGATATGTAGGCTGGGATCTATGTTGAAAACTCTACTGCACTCGAACCTTCCCCCTACCCTCTTGTTCCCCAGCTATTCAATTTCACTAAATTTTAAAAACTAAGATAGCTTGTGAATTTCTTGAAAATCGTTCTTGAAATCAAGCTTTAAGAACTACAAGTGGATTGAGTTCTCATCTAACCTGAGATATGTAGGAAATTCAATATTGGAGTCCGGCCATAACTCCATAAAAATCGTACAAAAACTAACCTCTTTCAAAAATAAATTTATGATTGGACAAAAATTAGGAACGTCAAAATCCCTTTACCCAGAGTTACTCGCATCCACCCTACCCAAAGGGAGGGTCAGTTGTTAACACCTAATTTTTTACCTCCGCAACTAAGTTTAATTTTGAGTTTCTTCGACTTTAAATAAAATAACAATATTTATTTTATCCGAATATAAGTTTTTTAAAGTATTTATATAGGTAATATTTTTTATTTCAAGTAACGATTATATATTTTCGCATTTGTATATATGAAATCATATAATTTTGTTACTTAAATAATTGTTCTATGAAAAAATAAAATTTAAATAAAGGATTATCTTGAAAATTAATTCAAATCGTTAAAGCCTTGATTTAAATATAATTTAGTCTTAAAATAATTTATTTGGAAAAATATTTATTTGATTTTATTAAATCAAGAAGCTTAAAATTAAATTGGGTATCAATTCGTGTCGAATTACAATTTAATTTAGCCAACTTATTAAATTGAATCATAATTTAAATCAAATTGGTCACAATTGCAATGCAATTGGCCAATTTATTCTCAATTTAGTCAAAATTTAAATGAGATGGCTAAATCCTAAAAATAACCCCAAAACGTTTCTACCTAGCCCAACATAACAGCCGTAGTAGCCCAATGTTATCCATCGGCAGGCCCAGTTTTTCTTATCTTCTTTAACACAACAACAAACAAATAATAGTGATAACACCCAACAAAGCCACGTACAACTTCAACAAATGGAACGTACAACAACAACAACTACTATAAAAAAAAAAACAACCAACAATTTTCATAACAACATCAACACGTACAGCAACTATAACAACCAGATTCCAACAATCAGTTCTAGCAAATCGTACAACAACGAAAAGCTCAGCCTTTTTGTAGTTTTAAATTCAAATTTGTACAATAATAGTACAAAATCCACCTCACCTTATCCTAATCCCCTATCTCAAACTCAAAAATCCCTAAAATACCCTTTGTTTTCCTTTTCTCCCACATCGATGGGAGTGGAATTTCATTCCCAAACTTCCTTCTATATAAATATAATTATTGAGATGAAAATATCAAGTCTTAGAGGTAAAATCTTAGAGCAAAAAAATCTTGAAATAGTTTTTTTTTTCAAATTTGGTCGAGAAAAGTCTCTTCGATCGACTGAATTTTCAATCAAAATTCTTATAAGACTCTTTCAAGCCTAGAATTTTGATTAGTAGTGGTGTTGAAATTTTTGGTTGGTGGTCGAGAATTCGATGATAGCTCTAGTCCTGTTTTGCTACCCTAGAAAAGGTAAATATATCTTTTTCAATTTTAATTCTTTCGTTGTTTCTTCTTTTTCGTGTTAATAGTGACTTTTGTCCATAATCGTGATAGTTGAGATCTCACCAATTTAGAATGCTAGGATTATATTTTGTAGAAGGTCTTGAATACTATAGGTTTTTTTTTGTAAATTATGTTTGTTCGTTTGGGCAAATTGATTCATGGTTTAACTTCATAATTCTCATTTTAGTTTTCTTTTGAAGCCCACTACATCATTTTAATTTTTTGTATGTTAATCCTCAGCATATTGTTTTTCACTTGAGTGTCGTTCTCTGGTTTGATGTTTCTTTCATTCAAATGTTTCATGCTTTAGTGTTGATTCATTATCTTTGCATAAGTGTTGTTTCAATTTCTTTTTTTTTTAAGTTATGATTTTAGTTCTATGTTGCTTGTTGCATTTAGTTCACAATTTTGGTTTAATGAGGACTGCCTCTCCTATTCTCTTTTAACTACAAAGTCGATAGGAATGGTAGGTGTATGTCCATGATAATGAATCAATCTTGAGAATCTCCAAAGATCATCTTGACTCTCAAAAATTTATTTCAATTGTATCAAGAAGAGATGAGAATGAGATGTGGTGTATCATTGTGTTTCTATTATGTGGTATAGTTTTTGTGAAAGTGTGGAATGTCCTTTAGATTTATCTCACATCAGGGCCATTTCTATTTTTTATGTCAAATGAAACTATTCCTAAAACTTTCTTTGACTCTTAATGTCAAGAAGGGACTTGGGTTATGTCACACTTAAGTTTTGATTAATTCTAAGATCCTTCTAGGATATGTTTTGACCTAAAGCTCTTTTGAAATCGCCAAAGAGAGAATTAGGATGGTTTTTATGTGCCTTTTCTTAAATTTTGATCATATTTATGTTTGGAATTGTCTAAATAAAATTTGATTCGGTTTTATTTTTATGACTTTTGAGTCTCATAGTGGTAACATTCAATGGTCCGAACAATCTGAAATTTGTGCTTCTGTTTCTGTTTGATCACTGTATTTGTTTCGTTTATGTTCTCTCTTTATATGTGTGTGTGTGTATATATATATATATATATATGAACTTTTTTTTTGCTTAACTTGATCTCATGTTCAGCTAAAATAATTTTATCATCAGATGTAAGGGTTTAGTTTATTTTCTGTCCTTATTTATTTTGCCTAAGATAGGAATAGAGATGTTATTCCTCGCTAAAAAAATTATGTTCATTGCTAATAATATTTATTTTGTTTGACTGAATTTAAATTTTGCAACTTTTCTTCAAAGTTATCCACATAATTTAGAATGTAGTATTTCATTAACCAAAACATGAAGTTTTGTCTGAACTTTATACTTTTATTTCTTCCCGAATTCTTGTTGTATTTTTGTATGTGAGTCTCATTCATGTTCCCTTGATATCTTAATTATTTCTTTTTCGAGCATGTATTAATAGGAACCACTTATTCAAAATTTTCAAACTTAAATATTTTTTTCTGTTTTGAACCGTTTAAGTGATTTTTAAAGGTTTTTCTTGATTTTTCCTAAATAAATTAATTGGCGACTTTGTTTTCAAAAAATCGAGTTTGAAATTTTTTTTAAAAGTATTTAAATTCGTAAAAAAATGCAATAGTCATCATTTTTTCGTAAAACACCAACTTATGAATCAAATTTCATTGTATATGGTGACTCATTGAATCTAGACGATCTCCTATTTCTTGTTATTGGTATATGGGTTTGTTCATCAACATTTGTTGATGAATGTGCAATGACACTTCTTCCAGAATTCAGGTAGGCAGAAACTCGTAGAAAATTGTGAATTATAAATCAGATAAAACTGATTCATCCTTTTTCTCATCATTGATTACTACATGGTTGTGCACTAGTGTCTTAATGTGCTCCTCTATATGTTCCCACCATACCATGTCCTGATGTATTTGCACTCACATCTGCTCCCTCTTTCATGGTCTATAAAGTATGTTAAAATAACTTAAAATGTTGTGACATTTCTAAATGATATTAACTCCAAAATATATGACTTCTACATATCGGAGAGTTATCTTCAACAATCCACTTAAAGAGTATTTAATCCAAATTGATGCTTCAGAGCATCTTATCGAGTAATAAGAATTGTAAATTAGATGCATCTTTTAATTGATCAATATCGATATCAATAGTGCCTTTTCAAACACATAAACAAAGAAAAAAATCATATAATATTCAAGTGTATTTATATAGAATGAAAATATATAAATAGAATATTTGTTGATGTGCCATCAATCTTTTAATCCAAAACACGCACAAAATTGAAATTGAATTATTGGGGTGATGTGCTTACGCCAGCATCATACATATGTGGCTGGTCAGATTATTTCTTTTGAGATTGTTGCTATGCATACAAATACAAAGTACATTTACCCAGTTGTATATAAGCATATACATATGTATAGAAATACATATATAAAATATATACTAAAATACATATATACATTGCATATGTATTTTTTTAAGTGAAAGTGTAAACTGTATTTGTATATAATCATATACATAAATATATAAACAAACAAAAGAATAAAATAATATTCAAGTCTATTTATACATGTGCCATCAATATTCTTATCCGAACCATGCACCACAATGAAATTGGAGTATTGGGGTGATGTGTTTACGCCAGCATCAACCATATATGCTGGTCAGATTCTTTCTCTCAAGGTTATTGCTACGCATGAAAATACAAGTACAATAATGCAATAGTATATAATCATGTACATATGTATATCAATACATATATAAAACATGTTCAAAAATACATATGTACACTGCATATGTATTTTTAAGTGAAAGTGCAAATTAGATATGTATATAATCATATACATATTATATATGTAAACTACATATGTATATTTTCAAGTACAAAATATATATTTACACTGTATATGCATTTTTTAAACTTATTTGAATAATAAATGTTGTCTCTTTTTTCTTTCAACTCTTGATGAACCTGTTTTCAAACAAAATCATTTAGAAATAATATTTCAAATATGCACATATATTTATCAAAGCTTACCTCAGCATTGAATAATTTAAACACTTTCTTGAAAATAACTTCTTCTTCATCTTTGGGACTATTTGAATATGGCACAGTTGCCTGAATCAGAACGAAATTTTTTTTGGTGTTTGTTTGATATTCTGTCGATTTGAAGAAGTTGTAGTTCATGTTTGAACCAGTTTAAAAATTGGTGTCTTCACATTGGGTAAATTTTTTGCATGAAGAGGTGGTGTACCCTTTGGTGTATGCTCATCAACAACATTGGGTGGCTGCTGTTGATGAATCAACCTTTTATTTTTGTTTGGAGCTCTCATAAATTTTTGGAGGTGGTGGTTCTTGGAAATCATCATTTGAATCAACTGAACGGTCAGTTACGACTTCATCCTTTTTTGGTATTTGAAAAGTTCAAAGTTTCTTTTGAATTGACTCAATGTTCTTAAATACAATCTATGAATACAAAGAATATTTGTTAAGTATATGTAACACACCTACACTGTATGTACAGGATAAAAATGTAAAAAAGTAAGGACATAACAATGTAAATACATTTCATAAATCATATGTATATACGTAAATACATATTTATATAATACACATTAATACATACATACATACATATATATGTATATATGTATATATGTATATATATATATATTCACTACAAACCTTGCCATCTTCTTCGTTAAATATAGTGTTCCTAAGAAATTCAAAGCGTGGATGAGGTTTATTTGTCTTTCAGTTTAACAATCGGAAAATTAGATTATTCATCTTAGAAGCAACCTTTCGAGGAACATTAGAATAACACTCATATATCCATACTTGAATAGCAAGTGGCACTTTCTATAGCAAAAAAAACTTTTCTCTTGCTTTCAAATTTTCGTTTAAACTTTTAGCTAAATCCTCAAAATGATACAATTCCCCATGGATAATTCTTATATCGACCACTCTCAATCAAGTCAAAATGGAGTCGCGGTATAATAATAATATCAATATTTGATAACACAAAAGTATGTATGAAATATAAAATAGCAAACGTCACACCATCTTCATCATTATTCTTCCCTCATATTTTGTTTGAGACAGTTGTAAATAAGTCTCGCTCCTGTATACAATTGGCACCATGAAAATACTGCACAATTATCCTATATGGTATATCCTCATCAAAAATAAAGTCGTCCGTGTTAGTAACACAATTCAAACCAATAATTATGGCAAACTTCTTCGGAGTGAAACGTAGAATTGTGCCATATACCCGAATTGCTATTGACCTGATAGAATTTTTCTTAATCTCGAGTGACATAATACATATGTATAATTGTGCTTGCAATACACAGTGTTTCTTCTTCTTGTAATAACCAAAAATATTCTTATTGAAAAAATCTTGTACTGGTCCTTAGTTAATATTGCTTTAAAACCTCCCTCAATATCATTATCTATGTGACAACACATGTGGTCCAAATTTTTAAAGTTTTTTTGTTATGAATATATGATCACGCAGCACCTATACAACAAAAAAATGCATGCATCTATATTGCATATACATATCCAAAATACATGGACATAAATAACTTTAATTCACTGTAAAATACAAAAAATACACTCAACACAGTACAAAAAATATATATAAATCTGCATATGTATTTACATAATACTTCTCTAACCCATATGTGTGTTTGTGTGTATATAAATATATATGACATAAATCTCTAAATATAAACATATAGGAAATCAAAACACATAATACATATTTTAAATAGGAAAGATACAAATATATACATATGTTCACCTCTAGAAAAAAAGAGAACAGTCCGAAGACAATCCCAACATTACATAAAAATACGTATGGATATACATATATATAGAAAGAAAATACAAATACATGCACATACCCAAAAAGTGTTTATATATACAACAAGATTTGTACTTATATACAAATCTTGTTGCATGTACAAATGAGTACAAATTAAAGCAGTACAGATACAAACTCAATAATGTACAAAACATACATATGAATATGCATATGTATATAGAAAATACAAATGCATGCATATGTCCCAAATATATATATATATATATATATATATATGTGTGTGTGTGTGTGTGTGTGTGTGTGTGTACACAATCAAATTTGTATATATATACCAATGAGTACCCATTGGATAATAAATACATATCAAATGCCTCTTCGCCTTTATCTTCTTTCAAATCACATTCAGAAGAGTTTTCACCATCATGACTTGGAATTTTGCTTGATTCTCCGATTTCATTTGCTTTTATTTTTTTCTAGATCATTGTAATTTTGAAAATTTTAGATATGAAGATTTTTTTAGCCTTTTTTGTTTTATAATCTCGGTCATCTTCTCTGGATCATTACAATATTTTGACCTAACCTTTTTGATGTTCACTGATTTTTTCGACTGTATAGGAGTAGAAAAAACTTTAACAACTTCATCTTGAGTTAGTCCAAGACAAAATAATGGTGAATTATCATAAACTAAATTGATAAATGGTATACCTGTAATACCCCGTATTTCCCTAGCCTAATTTAAACTCTTAGTACATGAGTAATCCTATATATAATTTTTAAATACTTATTAGTTTTCAATTTAGAAATCTGCCATTACATAGAAAATTCAGTCAGCTTTTCAACGATATAAAATTCATCCAAATCCAATACCCGGGTGAAGAGTTACAGCAGTTTTAGTAAAATAGTGTATTACCAGGTACTTCACCGCATCACAGAGAGGGTGTAATTGGCACTTTTCAAAATCCAGTGAGCCATCGCAATCCCACTACATCGGTCCACCAGCTATTTTCCCAATTGTCACTTTTCAGAATGACTCTACAATCAATGGCGCGTCACGCCAAGGGTTAAATTCGCATACAGTGGGGTACCATGATTGTACCGCATCGCGTCAAGCTTTCAATTCCCAGTTGTTCAATTTCCTATGAGTTGGCGCGGTTTCAACGTATCACGCCAGCATACAAAATTGGGATTTTCAGTCAGTTCTAAGTTTTAATTTTGAAGGCATTAAAGTCTTTTCCCTTCACCCCAGTCAGCCTAAACACGTGATTAAGCCTAAAAGAGCACTAATTGCTCATTATTTCATTGCTTACTCGAGAAATAAATCACTCTCTCTTAAAAAGGCAAAAAACCCTAGCTTCAAGAAGCAAGCACAAAGCTCAAGAATTCCTCCAAGAACCTTCAAGAACTCTTTTTCTTAGGTATGTTAGATGTTCATCTATGGGTTTCTTTCACCCATAGAGTCTAAGAATCTATTGTTTTAAAACTACAAGATTATTGATTCATGATTTACATACTTGAGGTTGGATTGTGTTCATGGTCATGACATTAATTGAGTTTTTAATCCATGATTAATTGTAGATTCCATGAAATTGAAATAACATGTATAGTGAATTGTGTAATTCCCATGTTAAAATCCTTGAATTTGCAAGTTTGGGTGTTGTAGTTACCATGTTTACATGTTGTCCATGATAATATGTATTAAGTTGTGCTCCCCATGTTTGATGGAATGTCCATGTGAATTAAATGGTGAAATTATGACATGCTAGCATATGTACAATTTTATACCCTACAAGTGTTTGATAAAATGTCTCTACGAATGAATTATGAATAAGTGCACATTGTTATGATTTTCAAGATCATGATATACTTTACTTTCCATTCTATCGAGTCCTGGGGGTATCCAATACCCAAAAATCTAGCTGTTTACCTATAGCTATAGCAGTTACAGAATAATCTCAGTAATATCACAAAACTATAGTACTCAGTCAATTACAGAACTCAGTAAAACTCAGTATCAGTTTAGTTCAGTATACTAATTAGTGTCATTCAGATATGAGTAGTATTCAGCACCGAGTGAACCCAAGGATAAGGGCTAACCTTCCAGTAGAGGGTGAGATCTTTAGAAGTAGTCTTTACATTTTAGAACTACATAGCCAGTATAGGTTGAGACATCAACCTGCCAATTGAGGATTAATGAGGTGTATTACCTGCTAGTTGGGGGTACCACCGTTCTCATTCAGGGCATCTGCCAGATGAGGGTAGCTCTTTAACTTGTCTTTACCCGTGGCACGGTACTAACATCCTTCCAACTTGGGTTACAGGTTGAACCCCAGTTATCTTACTTGGGGTATTTCTGTTAGATGACTACCTCTCACAATCTTAGTTTCAGTCTCAGTATAGAACTCATTTCAGTTCTACAGAATTAGGATTGTTATATACAGTCACTCAGCTATCAGTAATTTA
The DNA here is from genome assembly GCA_030864225.1 of Capsicum baccatum var. pendulum. Lineage (NCBI taxonomy): Eukaryota > Viridiplantae > Streptophyta > Magnoliopsida > Solanales > Solanaceae > Capsicum > Capsicum baccatum. The sequence goes on from CM061558.1 coordinate 248,630,930, forward strand.
GTTACCAGTAATCTAGGATATCAGTTACTCAGTTATCAGAACTCAGTACTCAGCTTCAGTGCAAGCTTAGATACATTATACACGTATATGCACAGTATTTCATACTCAGTATTTTATAGTAATTCCAATTAACCATGTACTCTTATTCAGTTACTCCATATTATTCAGTCAGTTATTGTTCATGCATATGAACCCTTGCATTCACCCTTACCTCATATAGCATACCAGTATATTCTATGTACTAGTGAATACTTTTATCTTTGTACTATGATGTCTCATATCATAGGTTCGGACGCTTAGGTTCCTGACCCACATAGACAGGTTTAGATTCAACCAGTAGTGTCAAATTTAGTAGTGAGTCGTCATCTATTGAGGATATATTTTATTCCATATTTTAGTAGTCAGAATTAGTTGGGGGCTTATCCCATCAACTCTACTTTCAGATAATTTAGTTAAAGGCTTTTCAGACTAGACTAGTTCAGACAGTATTTCAGACTTCAGACGCTTTATCAACTATTATTACAATTGTAATTCTTTATCATTATTGGATAGTAAACCTTCTGCCATTTTAGCCTATTTTTTGTATTATTACAGTATTATTGTTCAGTTTTTACATCAGGTACTAGTCATGGGTTAGCTTGTGGTCTTTCGGGGTCGTAAGCACCATGTATCGTCTAGGATACAGACTCAGGGTATTACAAACTTATTATCAAATCCTAAGGTTCAACAAAGTCCTACGGAGTTTGAAAGCCACATTAAGTGGAGTCTTGTGGATGGGGGTGTAGCACGCCACACTTATGGACAAGAGACTATGAGATGTTTTAGGAAAAGTTTCCCTTCTTTTAGTATTTATGTCGTGCGAATGAGCATGAGCTCAAGTTAAACTCTTATTCTAATTTGTTTCTTTGTTTCATTTATAGAACATGCCTCCCAAAAAAACTAATGGAAGAAGGATCAAAAATCAGTTAGCATCTCACCCGTTTAAGCAGATCCCCTATACGAGCATGTCTCCCATGCAGAATTCAAAGCTTCGTTCACCACTTTAGCCTATTTTGTAGCAGCTCAAAATAAATGACCAGCTGTTGTTCAGGCAAACACAGTGGCCAATACTGTTCCAATTAGGATTCGGGACTTCATTCGAATGAATCCTCCCCTATTCTCAGGAGAAGATCCACAGGAGTTCCTCGATCAGGTTCAAAAAGTCACAGTTACAAAGGGCATGACATCTAGTGAGAGTACTGAGTTACTTTTCTATCAGCTACAAGATGTAGCTCATAGGTGATTTAAGCAGTGAAAGGTAGACAGGGGAATAGATGCAGAGCCCATAGAGTGGGAAGAGTTTGCTACTTCTTTTCTAGATAGATTATTCCCTTAGAGCTGAGAGAACCCAAGGTGTTAGAGTTCATCAATATCAGGCATGGAAAAATGAGTGTAAAAGAGTATTCCCTCAAGTTTACTCAGTTAGATAGGTATGCTCCCCATTTAGTAGTAGATAATAAGTCCAGAATGAGCAAGTTTGTATCTAGGGTGTCAGAGAGTATGGTTAAGGAGTGCAGAACTGCGATGTTGATTAAGGAGATGGACATATCTAGACTTATAGTCCATGCTCAGTAGATAGAAGAGGCTAAGAATAAGGAGACAGAGAGAGGGAGAATAATATAGCTAGAATAGGTAGCTTCAATTTCACTCATCCTAAGTCAGAAGGTGGTAACCATTCTCAGTTTTTTCAAAAATCATTAGTTCCAGCTCCGTCCTCAGCCAGTGCTCTAGTCCCTAAGTTCAAAAATGGTAACAAAGATAAGGCACTAGGCTCTAAATCTCAAGGTAGTGTCAGTAGTGCTCGAATAAATCCTCTTTGTTAGAAATATGGCAGAAGCCACCAGGGTGTCCGCAGGGATGGCAGTGATATTTGTTTTGGGTGTGGCAAACCAGTCCACACAGTCAGAGATTGTCCTTAGTTAGGTTCTCAAGGTCAACACAATTGATCATCAGCTCAGTTCAATCGCTCGAATCAGTAACGTGCCATTTCCAGTGCCACCAGTGGGCAACACCCAAATAGTCTCTACGCACTTCAGTCCCAACAAGATCAGGAAAGTTCTCCTGATGTGGTCACTGGTATGTTACAGATATTCCATTTACATGTTTATACCTTATTATATCCAGGAGCTTTTTTATCTTTTATAACTCCTTACATAGCAGTCAGTTTCAAAGTCAGACTAGAAATCTTAATATAGCCTTTCTTAATCTCTACCCCAGTGAGTCAGTCTATCATTTCCTGGTGGGTATACAGGAACTGACCAGTTATGATATCTCAAAAAGTCACTTCAGCAGACTTAGTAGAATTAGATAAGACAGATTTCGACGTTATTCTCGATATGGATTGGCTCCATTCATGTTATGCCTCATTTGATTGTAGAAACTAAGTTGTTCCTTTTTAGTTTCCAAATAAACTAGTTCTTGAATGGAGGGGTAGTACTACAAAGCTTAAGGTTTAATTGATTTCATACCTTAGACCAAGAAAAATAATATCCAAGAGACGTGTCTATTATCGTGTACGATTCAAAGACTCTAGTTCAGAGACTCCTAGCCTTGAGTCAGTTCCAGTAGTAAATGAATTCCCAAATGTGTTTCCTAAAGATCTTCCTGGAGTTTCTCTTAAAAAGGAAATTGACTTTGAAATAGACCTTCTTCCAGATACTCAGCCTATATCTATTCCACCATACAGAATGGATCCAGCAAAACATAAAGAGTTAAAAGAATAGTTAAAGGAACTTTTAGATAGGGGGTTCATCAGACCTAACATTTCCCCATGGGGCACACCAGTCTTATTCGTGCATAAGAAAGATGGTTCCCTTAAAATGAGTATAGAATACCGTCAGTTGAACAAAGTCATAGTCAAGAATAAGTACCCACTTCCCAAAATTTATGACTTGCTTGACCAATTTCAGGGTGCTAGTTACTTTTCTAATATTGACCTCAGATAAGGCTATCATAAGCTCAAAGTTAGGGAATATGACATTCCAAAAATAGCTTTCTGAACTCGGTATGGTCATTTCAAGTTTCTAGTTATGTCCTTTGGTCTCACAAATGGCCCAGCATCTTTAATGGACTTAATGAATTGTGTGTTCAAGAAGTACTTGGACATGTTTGTTATAGTCTTTTTCGATGATATTCTTGTCTACTTTCATAGAGAGAATAATCACGCAGATCACCTCAGAATTGTATTTCAGACTCTTAGAACTCATCAGTTGTTCGCCAAATTTAGTAAGTGTAAATTTTGGATAAGGTTAGTAGTATTCCTTGATCATATTATTTTCAGTGATGGCATTGGAGTTGATTCTCTAAAAACCGAAGCGGTGAGAAACTGGCCTAAACCCATTTCTCTATTAGATATCAGGAGCTTCTTGGGTTTAGCTGGATATTACCATTAGTTTGTTAAAGGGTTCTCATCTATTGCATCCCCATGTCTATATTGACTCAGAAAAAAGTCAAGTTTCAATGGTCAGATTCCTACAAGAAGAGTTTTCAAGGGTTGAAGACTCGACTCACCTCAACCCCAATTTTGACTTTACCAAATGGTTCAGATGGGTTTGTTGGGTACTGTGATGCATCCAGAGGAGGTTTGGGTTATGTCATCATGTAGATATGTAAGGTCATAGCCTATTCCTCTAGACAACTTAAGCTCCATGAGAAGAATTACCCTACCCGTGATCTTGAGTTAGCAGTTGTAGTATTTGTCTTAAAGATTTAGAGGCATTACTTGTATGGGGTACATGTTGATGTGTTCACAGATCACAAAAGCTTACAGTAAGTTTTTTCTTAGAAAGATTTGAATTTTCATTAGAGAAGAGGGTTAGAGTTATTGAATAATTATGACATGAAGTTCTGTACCATCCAGGCAAGGCTAATGCAGTGGCTGATGCTCTCAGTAGATTATCTATGGATAGTGTTTCTCACGTTGAGAATGATAAGAAAAAGTTAGATTAGGAAGTTCATTAGCTTTCCCGACTAGGTGTTCGCTTAGTCGATTCAACAGAGGGTAGTGTATGGGAGCAATATAGTTTAGAATCATCTCTAATTTCTTAAGTAAAGGAAAAGCAAGACAAAGATCCCCATCTAGTAAAGCTGAAAGAGTCAGTCAAAGATCAGAAATTTAAGGTTTTCTCCCAAGGGGGAGATGGTGTGTTACATTTCTAGGGTCATTTATGTGTGCCAGGTGTAGATGACTTGAGTCAACGAATTCTTACAGAAGTTCATGGTGTACGATACTCTATTCATCCAGGGGCCACTAAGATGTACCATAATTTGTGGGAGATCTATTGGTGGAGTGCTATGAAGAGGGATATTACAGAGTTTGTAGCTAAGTTCTCTACGTGTTAATAGGTTAAGATTGAGCATCAGAATCCTAGTGGGTCTATGTAGGAGTTCAATATTCCCATATGGAAATGGAAAGAAGTGAACATGGACTTTGTGACTGATTTGCCTCGTACTCATCGTCAGCATAATTATATATGGGTTATCATAGATAGGATGACCAAATCAACTTATTTCTTTCCAGTTCACTCCTCTTATTTAGTCGAGAACTATGCCAAACTCTATATCAAAGAGTTGGTCAGGTTATACGAAGTAATGTCTATCATCTCAAATAAAGGTACTCAGTTTACCTCTTATTTCTGGAAAGCATTCTAAAAGGGTCTTGGTACCAAAGTTCACCTCAGTACAGCCTTCCACCCTCAGACAGATGGTCAAGCAGAAAGGACTTTTCAAACTCTAGAAGATATGTTAAGAGCCTGCGTTGTTGATTTTAAAGGTAGTTGGGATGACCATTTGCCTTTGATTGAGTTCACATATAATAATAGCTATCATTCAATTATTCAAATAGCTCCGTTTGAGGCTCTCTATGGTAGGAGATGTAGTGTAAGACCTCACAAAATTCTAAGCTTGATTTAGACCTTTAAAGCTTGTTAAAGGGTCCCAGACTAAGAAAAGTTTAGTGAAGTATTTAAACTTAGTATCATTTTAGCCTTCATGAGTTGCGACTCTATTTCAAGACCCCTATGACCTTAAAATATCCATCTTTAGGTTGATCCATGATCAGGAATGTCATTAGGTATTCTCAAACAAGTTTTAGATTTTTTGAACCTCATTTGGACCATATTTGAGAGCCCAAAATAGTGTATCAATTCAATCTCGACGCATCACGTCGACCACTGCGTCGATCAATATTTTTCCTTGGCTCCCAATGGCAATTTATAGTGAGCTTATGTGGACTCGATGCGGTGTGTTGTCCATCACGTTGATGCAAATGACGCGGTACGTCGTCCTGCATATCACTAGTTCAGTTTTTAGTCATTAAAAAGCCACATCCTGAGGGGTAAATGTGTCATTTCCCTACCCCTATTCAACCCTAAAACGTGAGATTCATCCCTTATAAAGCAAAATATACTTAATTTTCTCTCAAAATCTCTCAAGAACAAAACCTAGAGAGATCAATTTCAAATCAAGAACTCAAGGACCCACCACCAACCTTTCAGAATTCGGGCACTAAGGTATATGAAGTGTTCATCCAAGGGATTCTTCCACCCTTAGAGTCCAAGAACCTCTTTTAAACTTCCAGTAGCTTGATTTTGTGATTTTTATGATTTGGAATTAAAGTGTATTCATGGCTATAATTTTAATTGGGTTTCTATTTCATGATTTACTACAAAATTCATGTAGAATTAATTAATATGCATGCATTATCATGTGAATCCATGTTGAAACCCTTGATGTTGTAAATGTGGAATTGAATTATTATGCCTACATGTTGTTTTAGTATCATGTGCATAGATTATGTTCTTCAAGTGTTTGATGAATTATTTATGTGAGTTGAATAGTGAAATTTTATCATGTTAACATGTGTTCAAGTTCATGTCATGCGAGTGTTTGCTAGAATGTCCCAATGAATGAATGATGATCAAGTAGTTAGCTATCATGTTTCAAGATTGTGCCATGTCTTATAATTTATGCTATCGAATCCTGGGGGTATTTAATACCCAATAATTTAGCTGATTACCTAGAGCCTTGGTCATTCGCAGAGTAGTGTCAGTCATGTCACGATCAGTAGAATTCAGTCAGTCACAAAACTCAGGAAATTTTAGTAAAATCAGTATCAGTCTAGTCTGATTCTGCCTAGATTAGTTTAGAAATTCATTCCAGTGTTTGTTCAGTTGGGAGTAGGATTCAGCAATGAGTGAACCCAAGGATGGGGACCCACCTTCCAGTAGAGGGTGTGATCCTTAGAAGAGTCCTTGCATTTAGAACTACTTAGCCAGCGTAGGTTGAGACATGAACCTACCAGTTGAAGGTTGATGAGGTGTTTTGACCTGTCAATTGAGGGTATCACCATTCTCATTCAGATCACCTGCCAGATGAGGTTGACTCAGTTTGTCTTTACCCATGGCACAGTACTGACACCCTTCTGCTGGGGTTACAAGTTGGACCCCAATCAGTTTAGAGAGGGGCATATCGGTTAGATAATTACTTTCCACAGTCTCAATTTCAGATTTAATCTCGGTATAGAACTCAGTTCAGTTCTACAGATTCAGGAGTATCAGATATAGTTACCTAGCTCAGTACGGAACTCAGCATAGTTCTACAAAATCAAGACTGCCAGATACAGTCACTCAGTTATCAGTAATTTAGTATCAGTAGAATCAAATATCAGTTAATCAGTATTCATACTCAGTATCTAGTGTTATCACGATCTCAGTTACAGTTTACTTATTCATGCATTTGCTCTCACTCAGTTATACTCATGTCATTTAGTTAGTATTATTCATGCATATGAACCCGTGCATTTAAGCCTACCTCACTTAGCAACCAGTACATTCTAAGTACTGACACATACTTTTATCTTGTGTTATGATGTTTTATATCATTGTTTCAGACGCACGGGATCTTGATGATACTTAGCAGTTTAGGTATTCAGCAGTTGAAGTTAGTGGTGAGTCCTTATAGATCAAGAATATGATAATTATTTCAGTAGTTCAGTTTATTTTCAGTAGTTGGAGTTAGTTGAGGACTTGTCCCATCAACTCCATGATTCTGACAGTAGAGGCTTTCCAGACTAGAGTACTTTTAGACGGATATTTTAGTTTTGATATTGTTATACCGTATTCAATTTTATTTACAGTATTGAACCTTATGGTTGGTTTCCACCTATTTACACACAAAATACAGTATTTTTGTTCAATTATTACAGTAGGTACTACTCATGGGTTAGCTTGTGGTCCTCTAGGATTATGAGCATCATGTAGTGTCTGGGGTACAGACTCGGGGCGTTACAAGCTTATATCAGAGACTAAGGTTCAACAGAGTCCTAGGAAGTATGAAAGTCGCATCTAGTAAAGTATTGTGCATCGGTTTATAGTGTGCCACACTTATGGACAGGAGGTTGGGAGATATTTTAGGAAAAGTTTCCCTTTTTTCAGTATTCATGTCGTACGAGTGAGTATGAGCTAAAGTTAAACTCTTCATCTAATCCAATTTTCTCTTTCCTTTACAGAATATAACTCCAAAGAGGACTAAGGGAAGAGGAATAGGACACCATCCAGAACCCCAGCCAATCCATCCAGACCCCCTAGACGAACACGTCTCCTATGCTGAGTTCTGAGAAGTTTTTACTACCCTACCTCATTTTGTGGTAGCCTAGAATGAATGCTCAGCTACTGTTCTAGCCAACCCAATTGCCAACATTATTGCAGCCAGAATTTGAAACTTCAACCGAATGAACCCTCCTTCTTTTACTAGGTCTACGTCAGACAAGGACTCTCAGGAATTTCTTGATCAGGTGTAGAAGGTTACAGACATCATGGGGGTTACAACTAGTAAGAGTGTTGAGCTAGCTGCATATCAGTTATAGGATGTGGCTCACTCATGGTTAAAATAGTGGAAGGTAGAGAGAGTCACTGATGCAGGACCCGTAGAATAGGAGGAGTTTGCCACTGCTTTTCTGGATAGGTTCTTCCTACTGGAGTTAAAGAAAGCGAAGGTTCTAGAATTTATTAATGTGAAGCAGGGAAACATAACTGTCAAAGGTATTCTCTTAAGTTTACTCAATTAGCTAGATATGCTCCTCATGTGGCAGCAGATAGCAGAGCAAAGATGAGTAAATTTGTGTCAGCATTGTCTAGCAGTATGGTCAAGCAGTGAAGGACCGCAATGTTGATTAAGGAGATGGACATATCAGGCTCATGGTACATGCTCAATAGATAGAGGAGGCCAATAATAGGGAGAAGAAAAAGGAGAACAAGAGATCAAGAACAGGTAGTTTCACCTTCACTCAGCCTAAGTCAGAGGGTGGTAATCGTTCTCAGTTCCGCCCAAAATCCTCAGTTCCAGCCTCGTCCTTAGCCAATGCTCTAGTGCTAAAATTTAGAGATGGAAATAGAGATAGGGCACCAGGCTTTAAACCTCAGGGTAGTGTCAGCAGCGCCCGAACTAATCCCCTTTGTCAAAAATATAGTAGAAACCACTAGGGTATATGTAAAGCTGGCAGCGATGTGTGTTTTGGGTATGGAAATCCAGGTCACAGAGTCAGAGATTGTCCCCAGTCAGGTTCCCAGGATCAGCATAAACATCCCCCAGCTCAGTCCGATAGCCTGAATGAGTAGGGTGCCTCTTCCACTGCCACCAGTGGGTAATTCCCAAATAGACTCTATGATCTTCAGTCATGACAGGATCAGGAAAGTTCTCCTAATGTGGTCACTGGTACGTTACAAGTTTTCCATTTACATATTTATGATTTGCTAGATCCAGGAGCTTTTTTGTCCTTTGTTACTCCAAATATAGTTGTTAACTTCGGAGTCAGTCCCAAAATCCTAGCAGAGACTTTGTCAATCTCTACCCCAGTAGGTAAATCTATCATAGCCCGGCGGGTATACAAGAACTGTCCGATTATGATATCTTAAAAAGTCACTTCAGCAGACTTAGTCGAATTAGAGATGATTGATTTTGATGTCATTCTCGGTATGGATTAACTTTATTCCTAATGTGCCTCAGTCGACTATAGAAATAGAATTTTCCAATTTCATTTTCCAAATGAACCCGTCCTTAAGTGGAGGGGTAGTACTTTAGCACTTAGGGGGCAACTTGTTTCCTACCTAAGGGCAAGGAAAATGATATCTAAGGGATATTTCTACCATCTCGTTTGAGTCCAGGACTCCAGTTTAGAATCCCCTAATCTTGAATTAATGTCAATATCATGTGAATTCCCAGATGTGTTTCCTGAAGATCTTCCTGTAGTTCCTCCCAAAAGGGAAATCGACTTTTGAATACACCTTCTTCTGGATACACAACCCATCTCTATTCCTCCATATAGGATGGTACCTGTAGAACTTAGAGAATTAAAAGAACGGTTGAAGGATCTCTTAGATAAGGGATTCATCAGACCCAGTGTGTCCCTGTGGGGTACACCAATTTTATTCGTGCGCAATAATGATGGTTTTTTTAAAATGTGTATTGGCTACCATCAGCTAAATAAGTCATGATCAAGAACAAGTATCCCTTTTCCAGAATTGATGACTTATTTGACCAACTTCAGGGGGCTAGTTACTTTTCTAATATAGACCTCAGATCGATCTATCATCAGCTTAGAGTTAGAAAGTGTAATATCCTAAAGACAACTTTCAGAACTCGGTATGGTCACTTTAAATTCTTAGTCATGTCATTCGGTCTTACTAACTCCCCAGCAGCCTTTATGGACTTGATGAACCGTGTGTTTAAGTAGTACTTGGATATGTTCATCATAGTATTCATAGACGATATTCTTGTCTACTCCTATAGTAAGCATGACCATGCAGACCATCTTAGAATTGTACTACAGACTCTCAGAAACCATCAACTACTCTCTAAATTTAGTAAGTGCAAATTATGGCTAAGGTTATTAGCTTTCATCGGTCATATCATTTTTGGTGATGACATTAGAGTTGATCCCCAAAAGATCAAAGTAATGAGAAACTGGCTCAGATAAATTTCTCCATCAGATATCAGGAGTTTCTTAGGCTTGGAGGGCTATTACCGATGGTTTGTTGAGGGATTTTTATCTATTGCATCCCATTTCTTGATTGACTCAAAATAAAGTCAAATTCTAGTGGTCAGATTTCTGTGAGAAGAGTTTTCAGGAGTTGAAGACTCGACTCACTACAACTCCAATTTTGACCCTGCCCGATGGTTCAGACAGCTTTGTTGTATATTATGATGCTTCCAGAGTTAGTTTGGGGTGTGTTTTGATACAGAGAGGTAAGGTCATAGCCTACGCCTCTAGACAACTTAAGCCCTATGAAAAGAACTATCCTACTTATGATCTTGAGTTTGCAACAGTAGTACTTGCCTTAAAAATTTGGCGGCACTATTTGTATAGAGTGCACGTTGATGTGTTCACTGAACATAAGAGCCTTTAGTATGTGTTATCTCAGAGAGATCTAAACCTCCATCAGAGAAGGTGGTTGGAGTTGTTAAAATACTATGACATGAGCATCCTGTATCATCCGGGTAAAGCCAATGTAGTGGTTGATGCTCTCAGTAGGATGTCTATGGGTAGTGTTGCTCACGTGAAGGATGGTAAGAAGAAGTTAGCCCAGGAATTTCATTAGCTTGCCTGACTAGGTGTTCACTTAGTCGATTCAGCAGAAGGTAGTGTATGGGTGCAGAGTAGTTCAGAATCATCCCTGGTTTCTAAGGTAAAAAAAAAAGCAGGATAGGGATCCCAGTCTACTCAAGTTGAAAGAATCATTCAGAGATCAGAAGGTAGACGTTTTCTCCTAAGGGAGAGATGGTGTGTTGCGCTACCAGGGCCGACTGTGTGTTCCAGGTATAGATGACCTAAGACAATGGATTATTGTAGAAGTGCATGGTGCGTGCTACTCTATTCATCCAGGGGCCACTAAGATGTACCGCAATTTGCGGGAGATCTTTTGGTGAAGTGGGATGAAGAAAAAAATTATAAAGTTTGTGGCTAAGTGCTCAATGTGTCAACAGGTTAAGATTGAGAATTAGAAGACTAGTGAGTCCATGTAGGAGTTCAGTCATCCCACCTAGAAATGGGGAGAAGTGAACATGGACTCTGTGACGGATTTGCCTCGTACTCATTGCCAGCATAATTCAGCTTGGGTCATCGTAGATAGGATGACCAAATTAGCTCATTTTCTACCAGTACATACCTCTTATTTAGCCAAGGATTACACCAAACTCTATATCAGGGAGTTGCTCAGATTGCACGGTGTTCTGTTATCCATTATCTTAAATAAAGGTACCCAGTTCATCTCTCATTTCTGAAAGTTCTTCCAAAAGAGTCTTGGTACCTGCGTTTACCTCAGTACAGCCTTTCATTCTTAGACAGATGGTCAAGCATAAAGGATTATTCAGACATTAGAAGATATGCTGCGAGCGTGTACAATAGACTTTAAAGGTAGTTGGGATGACCACTTTTCTTTGATTGAATTCGCATATAACAACAGCTATTATTCCAGCATTCAGATGGATCCATTTGAGGCATTTATGGGAGGAGATGTAGATCTCCCATTGGTTGGTTCGAAGTGGGCGAGGCCACAGTGGTAGGTCCTGACTTGGTATTTGATACCTTATAAAAAGTCCAGTTGATCAGGGAAAGGCTTAAGACAGCTCAGACCAAACAGAAATCATACGTAGATGTATGCAAAAAGGAGCTCGAATTCGAGATTAGTGATTATGTGTATTTGAAAATATATCCTATGAAAGGAGTAAAAAGGTTTGGCAAGAAGGGGAAGCTCAGTCCCTGATATGTCAGTCCTTACCGAGTTCTCAGCCATTTTAAAAAGCTATCTTACGAGCTTGCGTTGCCTTCAGACTTAGCTTCAGTGTATCCAGTGTTCCATGTCTCCTTGATTAAGAAATGCATAGTTGACCCAGCAGTCGTAGTCCCTATAAAGGGAATAGATATTAAGAACATCCTCTCTTATAAAGAGATCCCAGTCGAAATACTTGATTATCAGATTTGTAGATTGAGGAACAAAGAAGTCCCTCTAGTCAAAGTTCTTTGGCAAAATCAATCCGTTAAAGAAGCTACTTAGGAAGAGGAAGTAGATATGCAGACCAAGTATCCTCACCTCTTTTCCATAAATCTAGACTCAGCCCAAGGTAATAGTTTTCCCTTTAATTTATTCAGTTCCATGCTCAGATTTTCCTTTTATAGATTTGGTATCAGTTACCATTACATTCTCAGTTATGTATTCATGCATCAGATATGTATGTTCAACTTTAGAAATTCAACTTATCAACAATCCAGTCAGGCATTCATAAATCATGTTAAACTATGTACTCAAGCATCAGATATGTATGTTCAGTATGATAATTCAGTATATCAGTAATATTAGTAATGAAATCAAGCTTCAGTCATGCATATCCAGTAAACAAGTTCAGTCTGTCAGTTCTCCCATCTTAGATAGTCTCATTCGAGGATGAATGTTCCCAAGGGAGAGATATTATAAGACCCTGCAAAATTCTAAGCTTAATTTAGTCCCTTAAAGCTTGTTAAGGGGTCCCAGACTTAGAAACTTTTAGCTAAGTATTCAGACTTAGTGTCATTTTAGCCTTCGTAAGTTGGCGTCTCTATTTCACGACCCCTATGACCTTAAAATATTGATCTTTAGATTGATCCATAATTAGGAATGTCATTAGGTGTTCTCGAACAAGTTTTGGATTTTTCAGACCTCGTTTGGACCATGTTTGGGAGCCTAAAATAGTGTATCAATGCGATCTCAATGCGCCGCGTTGACCACCGCATCGATCAATATTTTTCCTTGGCTCCCAGTGGAAATTTCCAGTAAGCCGATGCGTCATTTTGGCCATCACATCGATACCAACGATGCGATGCGTCCTCCTATGCATCGCTAGTTCAGTTTTTAGTTATTAAAAAATCACGTCCTTAGGGTTAAATGGGTCATTTTTTCACCCCTATTCATCCCTAAAACACGAGATTCAGCCCTCATTAAGGAAAATATACTTATTTTCTCTCAAAATCTCCTAAGAACAAAACCTAAGGGGATCAATTTCAAATCAAGAACTCAAAGACCCACCACCAATCTTTCAGAATTCAGGCATTAAGGTATGTGAAGTGTTCATCCAAGGGTTCCTTCCACCCTTGGAGTTCAAAAACCTCTTTTAAAACGTCAAGTAGCTTGATCTCATGATTTCGATGATTTAAAATTAAAGTGTATTCATGACTATTATTTTAATTGGGTTTCTATTTCATGATTTACTACAAGATTCATGTAGGATTAATTGATGTATGCATTATCATGTTAATCTATGTTGAAACCCTTGAAGTTTTAAATGTGGAATTGAATTATGATGCCTACTTGTTGTTTTAAGTGTCATAAATATAGATTATATTATTCAAGTGTTTCATGAATTATTTATGAGAGTTGAATAGTGAAATTATATCTTGTTAGCATGTGTTCAAGTTCATGTCATGCGAGTGTTTGCTAGAATATCCCAATGAATGAATGATAATCAAGTAGTTATCTATCATGTTTCAAAATTGTGCCATGTCTTATAATTTATGCTATCAAGTCCTGGGCGTATTTAATACCCGACAATTTAGCTGATTACCTAGAGTCATGGTCAGTCGCAAAGTAGTGTCAGTCATGTCACGATCAGTAGACTTTAGTCTGTCACAGAACTCAAGAAAACTCAGTAAAATTAGTATCAGTTAAGTCAGATTTAGTATAATCAGTTTAATTTAGTTAAACAGTATGATCAGTAAAAGTTCAGTCCAGCCTAGAATAGTTTAGAAATTCAGTCCAGTGTCTATTCAGTTGAGAGTAGAATTCATCACCAAGTGAACCCAAGGATGGGTACCCACCTGCCAGTAGAAGGTCTGATCCTTAGAAGTAGTCCTTGCATTCCAGAACTACGTAGAAAGCGTAGGTTGAGACATCAAACAGCTAGTTGAGGGTTGATGAGCTATTTTAACCTTCCAATTGAGGGTATCATCGTTCTCATTCAGAGCACCTGCTAGATGAGAGTGACTCGGTTTGTCTTTATCCGTGGCACGGTACTGACACCCTTGCAGATATGGTTATGGGTTGGACCCCAATCAGTTCAGAAAGGGGGATATCGGTTAGATGATTACTCCCCATAATCTCAGTTTTAGATTCAGTCTCAGTATAGAACTCAGTTCAGTTTTACAGATTCAAGACTATCAGATACAGTCACCCGCTCAGTACAAAACTCAGAATAGTTTCACAAAATTAAGACTGTCAGATACAATCACTCAGTTATCAGTAATTTAGTATTAGTAAACTCAGATATCAGTTAATCAGTATTCAGACTCAGTATCTAGTGTTATCACAATCTCAGTTATATTTTACTTATTCATGCATGTACTCTCACTCAGTTATACTCATGTCATTCAGTCAGTATTATTCATTCATATGAACCCATGCATTTCATCCTACCTCACTTAGTATATCAGCACATTCAAAGTACTGACGTATATTTTTATCTTGTGCTATGATGTTTTATATCATAGGTTCAGGCGCACGGGTTCCCGACCATACTTAGCAGTTCAGATATTCAACAGTCAGAGTTAGTGGTGAGTCTTCATAGTTCGAGGACATGATCATTATTTCAATAGTTCAGTTTATTTTCAGTAGTTAGAGTTAGTTGGTGGCTTGTCCCATCAAATCTATGATTCAGATAGTAGAGCCTTTTCAGACTAGAGTATTTTCAAACAGATGTTTTAGTTTTGGTATTGTTATACCGTATTCAATTTTATTTACAGTATTGAACCTTACGGTTAGTTTTCACTTATTTCCAAATAAATTACTGTATTATTGTTTAGTTAATGCAGCAGGTACCTGTCATGGGTTAGCTTATGGTCCTTGAAGATTATGAGCACTCTTTAGTGTTTGGGGTACAGACTCGAGGCTTTACATATAGATCTCTAATTGGTTGGTTCAAGGTAGGTGAAGTTGCAGTAGTAGGGCCTAACTTAGTATTTAATTCCTTAGAGAAGGTTTAGTTGATCAGAGAAAGGCTTAGAGCAGCCTAGAGCTGACAAAAATCATATGCAGATGTGAGGAGAAAAGATCTCGAGTTTGAGATCGGTGATTTTGTGTTCTTGAAAATCTCTCCCATGAAGGGGGTGAAGTGGTTTGGCAAAAAGGGAAAGCTCAGTCCTCGGTACGTCGTTCCTTACAGAATTCTTAGTCACTTCAGAAAGGTAGCTTACGAGCTTGAGTTGCCTTCAAATCAAGCTTCAGTGCACCTAGTATTCCATGTATCCTTGCTAAAGAAATGCATTGGTGACCCAGCAGTCATAGTTCTTTTAGAGGGTGTAGATATTCATATTGATCTCTCTTTCAAAGAGTTCCTAGTCCAGATCCTCGATCGTCAGATTCGTAGACTAAGAAACAAAGAAGCTTCCTTGGTTAAATTTCTTTGGCAGAACAGTCCGTTGATAAGGATACTTGGGAAGCATAAGCAGATATGTGAACCAAGTATCCTCAACTCTTCTCCGCAAACTTAGAATCAGATTAAGGTAACAGTCTTTCTTTGTTTTGCTCATTTCCATATACCGTTACAATTATAAATTTAGTATTCATTACTATTGCATATCATCTTACTGATAGTCATGCATCAGATATGCATGTTCAGAAAGAAAACTCAACATATCAGAAGTTTTAGTTATGTATTCCATGCATCAGATATGCATGTTCAGTGTGTAAACTCAATCTATTAGTGTTTCTCAGCCTAATAAGTCTCATTCGAGGATGAATGTTCACAAGGGGGAGATATTGTAATACCCTGTATTTTCCTAAATAAATTTAAACTCTTAGTACATGAGTAATCCTATATAAAATTTTTACAATATGTAGTATTATTTAGTTTAGAGCCTGCCATTGCGTAGGAAATTTAGTCAGCTTTTCAACGATATAAAATTTGCCCAAATTCGATGCTCGGTGAACAGTTATAGCACTTTTAGTAAAATAGTGTACCACCTGATACTTCACTGCATCGCGGAGAGCGTGCAAATGGCAATTGTCAAAATTCAGTGATTCATCGCGATCCCACCACATTGCTCCCTCAGCCATTTTCTTAATTGTCACTTTTCAGTAGGACTCCGCGATCAATGGCACATTGCTCCAAGGGTTATATTCGTATACAGTGGGGTACCACAATTGTATCGCATCGCGCTAAGCTTCCAGTTCCTAGTTGTCCAGTTTCCAGTGAGTTGGATCAATTTTACCGCATCGCGCCGGCGTACAAAATTAGAATTTTTAGTCAGTTTCGAGTTTTAATTCTAAGGGCATTAAAGTCTTTTTCCTTCACCCCAGTCAGCCTAAACACGTGATTAACCCTTAAAAGAGCACTAATTGCTCATTATTTCATTACTTACTCAAGAAATAAATCACTTTCTCTCAAAAAGGTAAAAAAAAAAAAAACTAGCTTCAAGAAATAAGAACAAAACTCAAGAATTCCTCCAAGAACCTTCAAGAACTCTTCTTCTCTATGTTAGGTGTTCATCTATGGGCTCCGTTCACCTATAGAGTCCTATAATCATTTTTTTAAAAACTACAAGATTATTGATTCATGATTTACATGCTTGAGATTGAATTATGTTTATGTTCATGACATTAATTGAGTTTCAATCCATGATTAATTATAGATTCCATGAAATTGAAATAGCATGTATATTGAATTGTGTATTTCCCA
Source organism: Capsicum baccatum var. pendulum (assembly GCA_030864225.1). NCBI lineage: Eukaryota > Viridiplantae > Streptophyta > Magnoliopsida > Solanales > Solanaceae > Capsicum > Capsicum baccatum. Next base: position 248,647,667 of record CM061558.1, read on the forward strand.
TGTTAAAATCCTTGAATTTGCAAGTTTGGGTGTTGTAGTTACTATGTTTACATGTTATCCACGATTATACGCATTAAGTTGTGCTCCCCATGTGTTTGATGGAATGTCCATGTGAATTAAATGGTGAAATCATGACATGCTAGCATATGTACAAGTTTATGCCCTACAAGTGTTTGATAAAATATCTCTATGAATGAATTATGAACAAGTGCACATTGTTATTCTTTTCAAGATCATGCTATGCTTTACTTTTCATGCTATCGAGACCTGGGGTATCTAATACCCAAAAATCTAGATGTTTAACTAACGCTACAGTAGTTACAGAATAGTCTTAGTAATGTCACAAAACTATAGTACTCAGTCAGTTACAGAACTCAGTAAAACTCAGTATCAGTTTAGTTCAGTATACTAATTAGTGTCATTCAGATATGAGTAGGATTCAGCCCCGAGTGAACCCAGGGATGGGGGCTCACCTGCCAGTAGAGGACGTGATCCTTAGAAGCAGACCTTGCATTCTAGAACTATGTAGCCAGTGTAGGTTGAGTCATCAATTTTCCAGTTGAGGGTTAATGGGGTGTCTTACCTGCCAGTTGAGGGTACCACCGTTCTCATTCAGAGCACCTGCTAGATGAGGGTAACTCTTTAGCTTGTCTTTACCTGTGGCACGGTACTGACACCCTTCCAACTGGGGTTACAGGTTGGACCTCAGTTATCTTACTTAGGGCATGTCGGTTAGATGACTACCTCTCACAGTCTCATTTTCAGTCTCAGTATAGAACTCAATTCAGTTCTACAGAATCAAGACTGTCAGATACAGTCACTCAGCTATCAGTAATTTAGTTATCAGTAATCTCATATATCAATTACTCAGTTATCAGAACTCAGTACTCAGCTTCAGTAAAAGCTCAGACAAAGTATACACGTATATGCACAGTATTGCATATTCAGTATTTTACAGTAGTTTCAATTAACCATGTACTCTTATTCAGTTACTCCATATTATTTAGTCAGTTACTGTTCATGCATATAAATCCTTTTATTCAGTCTTACCTCATTTATTATACCAATACATTCCACGTACTGATGCATACTTTTCTCTTTGTGCTATAATATCTCATATCATAGGCTCGGACGCTCAGGTTCCTGACCACGCATAGACAGATTCAGATTCAACCAACAGTGTCAGATTTAGTAGTGAGTCCTCATCTATCAAGGATATGTTTTATTTTCGTATTTCAGTAGTCGGAGTTAGTTGGGGGCTTGTCCTATCAACTCCACTTTTAGACAGTTCAATTAGAGGCTTTTCAAACTAGACTAGTTCAGACATTATTTCAAATTTTAGATGCTTTATCAGATATTATTACAGTTGTAATTCTTTATCAGTATTCAGATTATGAACTTTATGGCATTTCAGCCTATTTTTTTTTTGCATTATTATAGTATTATTGTTCAGTGCTCACAGCAGGTACCAGTCATGGGTTAACTTGTGGTACTTCGGGGTCGTAAGCGTCGTATAGTGTCTGGAATACATACTCGAGGAGTTACAATACCCCTATTTGATCTTGTATATGATGTTGTCATTAGAGCATGCCTCCACAATCATATAAATAAAAACTCAAAAACGACAATAACAAAGGTATAAAAAAATATATAAAATACAAAATATATATATAATATGTGAAAGAGATAACATGCAATAACTGAAATTTAATAGTTACCTGATTTTGTGAGACACGATCTTTATCAAAAACGTGAGAAAAGGTAGAAATTGAAAGAAAAATCTAAAAAAAAAGGGATAAATTTGAAAAATTAATATAAAAAGTAAAGTGAAATAAAAGAAAAAGATAAAATGGAATTAGAAGTAGTGTCAAAGGTGGCAGGTTACCCTGATAACTTCCAACACGTGAAAGTGGTTGATCCCACTTAAAAATAACTACTTTTGCTGTAAAATGTAATTTTATAAAAGTGTTGTTATTTTTCTTAATTATGATCTTAAATTGTCACTTCCTGTAGTTTATTTATATATTTTTTATAATTTATTTAAGGACAAATCACAAAAATATACTATTTAAAAGTTAATATTTTAAAACCTACCAATAATTTTTACTTTTTCAAATATACCCCTAGAAACTAACAAAACTTATCAAATAAGATTGAATAATAGGGCGCACTAAAATTTAAACCCACTATTTATGTTGAATGTAATCTCTTTCTTTTTAACACTCATAATTTGTTTTTCAGTTTTCATATTCACTCCTCTTGTTTTGATAGACAGATTTACAATGCTTATCCCCTCATTTTCATGATGAACTTGGTTTTCCTTTAGTACGTTTTTGGCTTTGTAAACTTCATATTTTAAAAAATATTTCTATTAATTATTCTTTAAATATTTACATGTTTGTATTTAAATTTATATTTAAAAATCAAGATGTTGTAGTATATTTTGAATATTAAGTAATAATTTTTTTAACATCAAATTATATTAGATTTATCTTCATTTAAAAATTATTATCAATAAAATATTTTGATAGAAAATGGTATGAAAATTGACATGGCATATAAATTTTAATTGATGTTCATCAATTAAAACAGTATAGAATTGGTGTTTGAAATGATTATTTAATTGTCTTATTCAAAATATTATATGAAAATAGTATAGAAATTGATATGATGCATATATTTTAATTGATATACGTCAATTAAAATGATATAAAAATTGGTATTTAGAATGATTATTTTAATTATCTTGTTGAAAATATTATATGAAAAAAAATGGTATAGAAACTAGTATGGTGTATATATTTTAATTGATATACGTCAATTAAGATGGTATATAAATTGATACCTAGAATGGTTATTTAATTACCTTGTTGAAAGTATTGTATGATTCCACAGGGACTAGTGTTAACAACTATTCATAACCAGTTCACAATTGAGATTAAATTGGTGTAAAACCGAAAGAGTTTGTGACTAGTAAACTGAAAGTAAAGTAAACAATGCGGAAAAGTAAAGTGCTTGAACAATCAATGAAGAGGAACCCAGGGTTAAGGCTCTGCGAACAATCCTACTATGTTGTTGAACTTCATTGGTTAGATTACTTATCTTGGTTGTTGATTCACGAGATTAATATTATGATCATGATCTTTCGAGCCTCTAATCACCTATCTAACTTAGACCCACAACTACATTGTTGAGCGGGGATGTGAGAACTAAGCTAAATCCATTTATATTTCATCCCGTAATGAACCAAATAGGTCACTTAGGTATATGTCTATCCTAAGTGCAAATTACAACTTCACTCTGTTAAAGATTATAATCCTATTCTATTTATCCCCACGTACTATCTTCTTGTTCCTCCTTTCGAGCTCACAAGTTGACATGGATGCATTCTAAGGATCGTGAATCCTTAAAATAGTTATAACAAGGATAAATAAATAACCAAATATGATAAGCAACCAAAATCAAATCAATTCAAAGCATAGTAATCATGTTTTTGGCCTTAACCCTGGAAAGGGGGCTTTTAGCCTCTCGTGGACATAACCGTAATCACGATAGATGGACACATGATAAAATTCATAAACAAACTAAAATAAAGTAAGAAAAACTCCAATTGAAGTGTTTTTCAGTATATATATATATATATATATATATATATATATATATATTAATTGATATACGTTAATTAAAATGGTATAGAAATTGGTTTTTGAAATGATTATTTAATTGTCTTGTTGAAAGTATTGTATGAAAAAAGTGTAGCAACTGATATGGCTTACACATCATATAGAAAACGATAAAAAGTGAAAAAGAATACTACTTATACAAAAATGCATACATTCGTGTACAATATGAAAGACAACATTGCATATATTCATGTATTTCCAACGAAGAATTTTCGCTCACCATTTTTAAAAGAATTAAGGAAATTAAAAAAATAATTAAATTATAAATAACTAATTAATATGACCAATGACAAAACCAATTCTTGATAAATATCAAGATATTTAAAACAAATAGTGACTTCTTGAGAAAAATTTTGAGAGTGAAGATTTATGAATAAGGTTAACGGAAAAAGGTTGAAGAAGATGGTGAAAAATTTTAAAATAGATGTGAAGAAAGAGAAAAATTGAATACATAAAAAAAATACTAATCAATACATATTTCAAAAATTCACTAATTTATCAAAATTAAATTTAAAAAAATCCAACTGAAAACATATTCGGATAATAAGCTCATTCCAGTAAAATACCTTTTTTTTTACTTGAATTGTTATGTTTTGTAAATAAAAAATAGGTTTCGTAAATAAAAAATAATATATTTATATTTTGTAATTTAAAGTCTTAAATTGTATATGTATGTGATTTTCACTCTATTATATTATTTAGTTACTTGATGAAATTCATTTCTTTACCATGACTATATATAACATGTCAAATAAAAAATATAAACATTTTAGTAAAGTCCTTTTAATGGGTCAATTAAGACTATGAATGAAGTGGACATAAGTCAATTGGACTGACCATTATTTATGGTTAATTTTACTATTTATTTTATGTAAATTTGAATTAATTCATGATATTAGTAACGAAATAAATTTTAATGCATACATTAACATGGTTAAAGACTCAATTTTCCCTTAAAATATTGCATAATTTTGGAGGGTATATTTGTAAATAAATATCCTTTTTTAGAAACTATGCAATGCTTGCTATTTTTAATACACCTAACGAGACATCGCATAAGAAAATATCAACACTACTAATACAAGTATAACTAAATATATGCACTAGTAATGCAAGCACTACTAATATATCATATTAATCACTAATCTTATACACCCTATCAATCAATCATTTGGAATCCAGAATATAAATAGCGGACATCGAACGAAAATCAAACCTCTTAGCTTGCTTAGGCTAACAGATTGAAGATACTTTTGTTTCAATTACAAAATACTTGCCCCTTGGGATACTGAAAAGTCATTTGAGTTTTGTCAACATGCATTGACAGAAATTTTTATTTGCTGACTAGAATTACATTACACACAAAAAAAGGATCCACATAATAATTAAAGGCAACTTCTTTTGGAGAACCACATGATTTATATATGTGAAGGAACACCCCTAGTATCTCCTTTAAACATTTAAAAGTTCCATTTGATATAACATATAACAATCCTATGTCACATTGATATTTGCAAATAAGTTTGTCATATCCAAATTCAATTATTTTTTCATGAAAGAATAATACTTGGGTAAAAATATCTCCAACCCAAAAAGGCAAGGACCACTCTTTCACCTATTTATGCTTTTTACTCAAATCTATAGCTATAATTTGGATATTTACTATTTATAGCAAGAAGAGAGGCGAGCAAGAATGGGAAAGAGGGGAAAGAGCGAGCGGGATTTGAGAGATAGAGAGAGAGAAAGATGTTATATATAGGTTGTATTTGACGAATACATGTTGTATCAACAAATGCAGTCAGATGTATATGGGCTAATATAGGTTGCATTCAAGCTGATACAGTTGTAACACTCGTACACGCAGTGTTCAGGAAAGCGTGATGCGAAAAAAAGCGACAAGGCTCTGCATCATGCATTATGTGATGCGTGATGCAATGCGATCGCATCATTGAAGTGAAGCACAATTTAATTAAAAAAATGCTTACAGATCATTCAAATAGTAAGTTATAACTGAAAAGACCACAACTATATAACCAACAATAAAGACAATATATTTAAGCAAAAGTTCTAATGAAACACCAACAAATCAGTTCAACAAAGCAAAACAAACCCAAAGAAAAAAAAAATCAAATCTAAATTAATAATGGTTCAATCTAAAGTTCTTCTAGTTCATTAAGATTGTCCAATTCTTTTATTCCTTGAGTATCAACATAATGCTCATCATCTTCAACTTCCTTATCTCCTGTTGAAGTAGCAACCTCTTTTTCCTTATCATATGAGCTTGAAGTACTACCCCTTAAATCATAAAGACGCTCATCAACTCCACTTGAGCGCAACTTCAATGGAAAAAGAATTGTTACAGCGCAATTTTAGTGGAGAAGTGAAGAAGAGAACACAGGTAAAAAAAAAAATCCTAAAATTTTTAATCGGTCTTTTCTTTAACTTCTGATCTTTTTTTTTTAATTTAAAAATTGCCCATAAGAAAAAATTCAGTAACCCTGGGAGTCCCCATCGCATCGCACATCTCTGAAAATTGCGTACCCATTCACTTCTATCGCTAGTTATCATTTGCGATACAGAAATACAAGGTGTATTCAGTGTATTCATTCGTGATACAAAAATACAGGGTGCATTCAACAATACATGCTGATACAAGATTGTATGTTGATACAATCAGTAGTGATACAATTGACAAAGTCAAATACAAATCTTTGACTCAATACATTCATTCCCTGTATTTGACAGAATACAATTGATAAAATTGAATGAATTGTATTTCCCTGCAATGAAGTTTCATACAGTGAAATATATGATAGAGAGGGTGTGAGAGAAAGGAGCAAAGCGAGCAAGACGGGGAGGAGGGAGGCAAGAGAGGGAGATAGAGGAGAGGGACGCATCAATTCAGCCAAGATTTGAGTTGCAAAAAACACAATACCGTAAAATCTCGTTTGCAACAATTGAGCAAAGATCTTTTCATTAGTTGGAGAAAGAATTCGCCCGAAACAATTGCTATGAGAAACGTATCGCGAAGACACTCAATTCAGCTAGACAATGTGATCAATAAATTGGCATTGGCAACCCCCAAGGACAATCTTAAAATACAAATACCCCCACGAAAAAAAAAAACCCAAAAGATTATACCAGAAATATCAGAAGGCAGTTTGTCCCTTCATTTAAGTCACAAAAAGTGGTGAGCATATACTGGTCAATTTTTGCAAATACCAAAAGCTGCCACCAAATACAAATAGATATTGGAAGAAAATAACTGTAAACAGAAAATTACAATCAACGGTGAGAATGTTATAATAAAGATTAGTTTCACCCGTCCTTCCACTAAAATGGTCATTTTGAGGATGTATTTCCCTTCATCCTGACTTCACTTGCTATCAATATTTCAAGAACCACAGCAAGCTGATTTTTGGGTGCCTTGTGAAGTTCCTGCTCCTTGGTCCGGTTGATTTATCCTGATGGTCTGAGGCTGCAAAATTCATGAATGCACAAGTCAGTGCGCTATATATTCCATTGTCTAGGAAATGGAGGAAAATAACATCGTGCTGATGTTCATTATGCCACAAGTAGTTTTTTTTCTTTTGATAACTCATGCAGCAGAGAATTAGAGAAATGAAAGATCCACAGAGAGGAAAAGGAGGATGGGATGCAACAAACACTGTATCATGCACGCCTAAAGGAACCTAGCTCCAACTTACCGAGGCCTCAGATAAAAGATTATGGAGGACTCAAATTAGAATAGAGGGTTAGTTAGGTGGTGAGGGTAGTCTTGCTTAGTTTCTCATAGTACGTAGTAGTTGTAGACTTGTAGTATTACTCTTTTAAGAGTTTCTTGTTATCACATTTCTGTTACTATTGACTGTTTCTAGTACTTCGATTATCGTATTATTTTGTGGTAGTGAATGTTCCAGTTTTAGTATGTATTGTCATGCTTTTTTAGCATTTTGTCTCAGCTTCTCCACTTCTATAGGTTCTTCTTTCAAACTGTTTTGTATTGTTTTACCTTGTAGGGGTGAGGTCTGCGTACGCACTACCCTCCCTAGACACCACTTGTGGAATTGCAGTTGGTATGTCGTCGTTGTTGAAACAGGACAAACAGAAATTTAACAAATTAGTGTGTGCTTCCAACTTTTGCTTAGTTTTTTAGGAGGAAAGAATCTTTGCCCAACATTTTCATACACCACATTGCACCCTCTAGCTATGGCTTGTCAAAAGTTAAATCAATAGAAATATCAATTATCTCTTCTTTCTATTTACTTTTCAGCATTCAAACTTGTGAGCCAGCACAAAGTATGCACACTTTAAATGAAATTGGTGGAAAACAATACCTCAGCCTTCGAGTCAGATTCGGCAAGCCTTTGTTTTATATCCCGGGCTATGGAAAAGAAAACTTCCTCAACATTCATATTTGTCTTGGCACTCTGCATTAAATATTACTAGGATCTAAGGAGAATTGCTATTGCAATTAATTACAATGCTGGCAAATGGTTCTACTTACAGTTTCAAAGAATTTAATGCCATATTCATCAGCAAGTGCTTGACCCTTGGATGTAGGAACAGCCTAGAGAAAAGTTTTATCTCAACTCAGTTGTCCAATAGCTATATATATAGCATGTGTGCAACAACATACAAAGATCAGCAGATAAAAGGAGCTAGAGAGGAGAGAGAACCCTTTTGCTTTCATCCATGTCAGCCTTGTTGCCGACCAGAATTTTGTTGACATTGTCGGAAGCATGCTGTTCAATGTTTCTTATCCAGTTCCTGATGTCTAAACACGTAAACAAAGTTCATTTTGAGCTGACCAGCAGAAGTGTACATTATTCTAGATTGTGAGAAAAATGAAGGCCATGCTTCATTCAACTGCTTCATTATAAAGAGGAGGGCAGAGTACAAGTCATAAAAGTAGAACAGATAGTTTCTTTGGCAAATGCCTGATTAGACGAGATTGGAAAAGGGAGACTCCCTTGTTAAGACCTCAAACATGTGGTTATACCCCTAGAGGTCAACCCCTCAGTTCTTATGAAATCATCTACCAAGTAAAAGGAACCACTCCTAAATTGATATAACAAAAAGTTAAAATTCCTTTTCCCGAGTGCAGCATGTGAACTTACTGTTAAAAGATGACTCATCAGTAACATCATACACCAGCAATATACCCATGGCTCCACGGTAGTAAGCTGCAAGGCAGTAGAATTACTAAAATGTGAGGTTGACATATTGATGCAGCAGGACAGAGTATTGAGTTGGTCTATGGTTGCCAAAAAAGAAAATTCAAATGATGAGATAGCAAGAAGAAATGAAGCACGACATGTTTCACCCACAAGCTTACCAGTTGTAATTGTTCGGAACCGCTCCTGACCAGCAGTATCCCAGATCTGAAGTTTGATTCGTTTACTGTCAAGCTCTATGGTCCTTATCTTGAAGTCAATACTGTGAAAAAAAGCTTTTCAGCAGAATAGGTCTCCCGGAAAATAGATACATAGCTAAATAATCATTTGCTCGTGTAACAGTCAATGCATGTTTTTCACTATTTCTTGAAACCACTGTAATCAACTTTCATAATCTACATTCCTTGTTACGAGGTTATGTACTTTACTTAAGAAACAATACCTATAAGAAACTTTGCCTTCTTATTTGATAAAACAAGAAACCTTGTTTTAAACAGGTAACGTGGTAATACAAGATATCCTTTTCTTGTCAACTATTCAACACATTTTCCTCATTTTGATCTATTTATTTTGTATTTCTTGATCACTTTTGAGGTACAAGTACTAAGAGAAAAAAACAAAAGAGCATAATTAAGAGCATGTGGAAGTAGGCTAGTAGCAGCAGCATTTTATTCCCATTCTCGTAATGTAAACTCAAGTTAAAAGGTCCGATGCTACTTTTCCATAAGAACTTATTATCCAGTCAAATTCCTTGTTCGTCTATACTTTGATTACATTTGAGTTACAAGTGCTTTATGAAAAAACACCAAAGAAGAAGAAGACGATGAGATAACGACAATGCATTTCTCAAAAAGTAGAAGATGATTACCCAATTGTTGTGATAAAACTGGTCGTGAAGGAGCCATCTGAGAAACGTAAAAGAAGGCAACTCTTACCCACACCTGAAAATTCAAAAAGAATTTATTATATCATCATTCAGAAGGACTAAACTATTAAAAGGAAAATTCAACATATTAGCCGGAAAAAATGAACAATCTGTTGAAAATAAAATCTAAACAGCTATGATCTTCAGCTTAATTTGGCAGGTAACTGATATACTTAATGACATGGTAATGCTCTTGATACTGTGTTGTGAGAAAATTTCAAGTGAAAGCAAATGAATAGTACTGAAAATTTCGTCAATTTTGTTGATGTGTCCATCTTCAAACTGCTGAGCATGCTAACACAATGGTTGACACAATCATCTGTTTCCAGCAATTCTGCTACAGTTTGCCTAAAATATATTCCATGATTCTAACAAGTAGTCCAAAATCTCACAGATTCTTATTCAACATGCAATTAAATCTTGCAGGCATTTGACTGTCAAGCTTTTTCACTATGAAATCCATGTGTAACCAACCACATGTGTCTTCCACATTAATCTTCCCAGTTCTCATCCCCGTCCCAGTGGCAGGGGTGAGCGGCAACTGTGCAGGTTGACCAGATTACAACTTGGCCAAGCTTTCGGTCAAGCCGTTCAGTCAACCTCCTCTGCCAGCACCACATTCAGACATGATTATGCCATGGACAAACCATTATCTGCGAAAACGTATTTGCTGCGCTCAAAGACACCTCATTTACATTGAGTAGTCATTGCTTGCTTTCATGGTACTATGCATTTTTTTGCCAATTTCATCAATTTATTCCCACATCTACTAATATAGCATTGTCCAATCTAGGGTGGAGAAAGGCAACGGTCAATAAAATGTGTCAGACTGTCCAGAAGGACTTTTTTATTTGATCAGCTGAAGTAAGATTTTATAAGAATCTGCACCAAGATGGAACTTTGAGGAATACAAAAAACTGTAGAGCATTACAATCCCAACACTATTTCCATAAACCATACAGAAAAATCAAAATCAAAAGGTATGTCATATTCTCAACTTTATAGCCCTTAAACCAAAAGCATAAATTTAATAAACAGCTACGTTTTACATAAAAAATACGGTCCTTCTTCCATTTGAAACATCTTTTGTTTCTTTCAAGCCAAACAGTACATAAATGCAGAATGGGATAGCTATCCAAAGGGTCTTCAAAATCCTGCAAATACTCTGTCCAAGACAGAAACTCAGCATGTTTCTAACCTCCATTGGCATAACCCAACTAACTCCAAATAGGATCATAAACAGTGACCATATATGCTAAATTAGGCTGCAATGAAGGAACCGAAGACTAATAATTTCCATTATCTCACAGAAAAAGCACCTATTACATAGAGAGAAAGCACTCTTTTGGGTGTATCATGAATCAAACAGGCATCGTTAGCTGCTGTCCAACCAAGCAAGCAACTTTAGGAGGTACACATTGACCTTCCCGATCATTTCACAAGGCCGCTCAAATCCCAGGTCCAGTAGCATGTTTGTTTATGTAAAGTAATATAACTGTTAACAGAGAACTCTCAGTTCTTGCTTACCAATCAGACAAGTGAATCCTTCCTGCCTGAGTAGAGACAGATTATAACAGCTCCATTATAAGGCAGAACTCCTTCATTTCCAAGTCACCCCCTATTCTTCTAAGAAGTAAATGTCATCCAGCATCAGAGAAACATTCATTAGCTACAACGCTGTCTTTATTATGGGAAAACTACATATAGTAGGAAATAACTGGTAACTAACGCATTACCAAAGTAAACGTCATAAGCACTAAAAAACAGAAACTGAGTTGTGGCCACAAAACACATGGCTACTTATCCACTGATCTAAGCCAAATATCTTGTGTGACTTCCATCACCCCCATTTATTTGATTTACGACTGAGATTCTTCCAACTAGCTACATATGTTGCTTCCAAATAGTAATTCTGTTGGAGTTGGACATGCATGAGCACCTTGGAATCCAGTGAACTTTCTTTCCCACATTTAGTGAGAACAACAACTTTCTATTGTCATTCTCTGTTATCACCTAATCTCCAAAGCCATTTAAAGAGTAAACTTTTACTTAGGAACTTAAGATTCTCAGCCCACTTCATTGACCACTCAAACACACCCTTGGGTGCCATATTTTACAAATTCTCGAACATGTCTAAGATTGAATCCGCATTATGCACAAAGGGGGTAATGGGGGGAATCTGCTATTCGTGCAAAAATATAGGCTGAACTATATCTACCAGATTTTGAATCCCAGAGTAGTTCACAGACATGATTATACATGCATCAAATAAAATTCCAAAAGATTTTGAACCCCAGAGTAGTTCACAGACATGTTTATGCATGCATCAAATAAAATTCCGCTAGATGATTAATTTGGTTAATGTAGTATTTCCTTCACTAGTATTTCTTTTACCAATTTTTTTCTCCATCGTTTGACAAAAATAAATAAGACAGAAACACAACAAGCCCATGAAATGAATTAAATTGTTTAGGATAAAAGAACAGACAAGAAAATGAATAGAACTGAATAAGAAATATAAAAAGATAGGAAATTTAAAACGACTGAAACAACAAAAAACAGACCTAATAAGCATCAAGTCAAATTTAATTAAACATTTTCCTTCCTAGTCATGTACAAATGCAGCACAGACCAGCAAATGAAGCACATTTTCAAAAGCAAGAACCATACAACAACAATGTACCATGTGTAATCCCACAAGTGGAGTTTGGGGAGGGCAACGTACGTAGGGGTAATACCTTACCCCTGCCTTGGGGAGTAAAGAGGTTGTTTCTAATAGACCCTTAGCTCAAAAAAAAAAAAAAGCCAACTACAACAAAATAGTAGGCTAATCGAAGTACAAGAAACAACAGATAGTAACAGCAATCGAAGAGCAAGAACTACTACCACTGGTATGAAAGGAGAAGCTAGCAATGCACAACTACCGACTAACCTTCTACCCTAATGCGCGCCCTCCATAACCTCCCCTCTAAGATCTTGTCTATCCCCTTTCCCCGATACTTCTCCGGATTACCTCTACCCAGGACAATATATTTAAGCAAAACCTCTAATGAAACACCAACAAATCAGTTCAACAAAGCAAAACAAACCAAAAAAAAAAAAGAAGAAAATCAAATCTAAATTAATAATGGTTCAATCTAAAGCTCTTCTAGTTCATTAAGATTGTCCAATTCTTTTATTCCTTGAGTATCAACATAATGCTCATCATCTTCAACTTCCTCATCTTCCTCATCTCCGGTTGAAGTAGCAACTTTTTTTCCCTTATCGTATGAGCTTGAAGTACTACCCCTTAAACCATAACAACGCTCATCAACTCCACTTGGTCCCAGCTTCAATGGAGAAAGAGTTGTTGCAGCGCAACTTCAGTGGAGAAGTGGAGAAGAGAGAACGCAGGTCAAAAAAAACCCTAAAATTTCTAACCAGTCTTTTCTTAAACTTCTGACCCTTTTTTTTAATTTAAAAATTGCCCATAAAAAAAAAATTCACTTCCAACCCTTTTTTTAATTTAAAAATAGCCCAAAAATAAAAAAATCCATAATGTGATCACCCCGCATCTCCCATCGCATCGTATCACGCAATAGGGCTTGATGCACCCGCAATTCTCAGATTGCACCGCATCAAAGATGCGACTCGCTGGGAGCCCGCATCGCATCGCATCATCGCATAATGCGATGATGCGGACGCATCTCTGAACACAGCCTCTACCTATCATAAAACCCACCAAAGCTTACCGCTAAAACCTTGCACGGAGCATTCGCATGTCTCCTATTTACATTTCTAAACCAACTCAGTGTCGCTTCCTCATCTTGTCCTCAAAGGAGGTCACTCCACCTTGTGCCAGATTTCCTCATTTTTAATCCTATCTCTTCTAGTATGTATGGCCATGTCTCTTCTAGTATGGCCACACATCCATCCTAACATTCTCATTTCTACAACTTTCATCTTTTGTACATGAGATTCCAGACAGGTCAACACTCAGCCCCATGCAACATAGTAAGTCTAACAAGCACGAGAACAGTACTAACTGTAAACTCCTCAATCTTTGACAGCATTTCATGTCTCAAGAAAGCCCAAGAAAAAAGAGTTCTTATTATAAACTACATTCTTAATCCAACCGATGTTCTCTAGCATTAATTCACACATTTCTGTTATGACATATAAAACTATGACTTAGAACTATAGGATAGTCATTAATTTAAATATAACAAAGAAAACTGAACAAAACTAAGCTAACATCACAGTTCTACACAGGGGTGGAGCTATGTGCAATTTTGTGGTGGTCCGTCATCCATTAAACCCAATGCAGACTGGATATAATTATACAAGAAATATATAGAAATTGGTACAGGATTTAGAAAAAGCACCCACGAAACCAAGAAGATAGTTGGGTGCTTGTAATCTTAAAGCTTTGGGCGATGATACGTCCGTTCTAACCCCTCTCTCAGCAATTCATTTCTTTTAAACTAAAAATAATATCATGTCATATAGCACAACTTTGGTGGCTATGCGTGTGCTTTTGTACTATGTCATCATTAGCTATTTAAGTTAAATAAAATGAGACACCACCGACCCCTAAATCTAGAGTCCGCCACTGGTTCTCACCTACATCACAGAGATACAGACCACAAAACTTATCACAAACATCTCATATGCTATAGCTCTGCAAAAATTTGTATCAATCAATATAAAAATAAAATATAATAAAATAAGATAAAATAAAATAAAACACGCGCAAATCAAATACATATACAAAATTATATTATAAGTAAATTATTTTTTTTTCAATTAATAAATTTATTTAAAAAAAAAAAATACCGCTGTCGCCGATCAAGAGGAGCTTGATGAGGTAATCGTAATCAGCTCGAGCTCTAGCGGGTGGAGCGGCCATTTTTAATTTGTTTTTTTTCCTCAGAAAATGATGAAATGGAACTCCAACCCTAACATATACACACAAAATCAAATCGAATTTGAATATAGTAAATTGAAATTTATGGGTGTACATAAATATAAAGATTTATACGTATAAAAAGGATACACATACCGGATCGGAGAAGAGTGAATGGGAAGAGAAGAAAGGTATGAAAATGTATTTGAGATCTAACAAATAAGGAGGCTGTAAATAAATAACGAAAAATAAATATAAATATTGTAGGAGGGAAAGCACGTCGGCACCGGTCGGCCGTTGATTTTTATTTTAATTCTCTCTATTTTTAATTTTTGTTTCTTCTCCTCTCATTTATTTGCACTTAATGAAAATGAATATCAATCTAAATGGTTCAAACTTCAAATCATTAAATACATTTATTTTTATTAAAATTTTAGTTTTTAATAGGTCTGAATATATCTTAATTATTCAGATCTAGAACCAAGTCTTAATAGGTTTGATAAAATATTCTGGTGTTGGATAATATTGATCACTCTATTCATAATCAACAGTCACTACCACTAACCACCTCTACCATCGCCATCATTGTCAACTACCACCTCCACTATCACAACCATCATTGACAACAAATATTGCTACCAACCACTATTGTCAATTGCCACCATACCTACTACCTCTATTATTCTAATTATATTCACCATCATCACCGTCGTCAATAGCACCACCATCATCAACGACCAACTCATCTATCGCAACTAGCACCACCACTAACTACCATTAATACATCACAACCTTCACACATTCTTCGACCGCCACCATCATTGTCATTAATAACGCCACATCTACCACCACTTCAACCACTACCATCCCTACAATTTACCTCTATTAACAACCATCTCTATCGTTACAAAAAATAACATCTCCAACTAGCACAACATATCGTCAATCATCATGCATTCATATTTTAGCAAATATATTCAACACCTCAAATTACTAACATCAAGCAACGTCACATCACAACCACCACCACCATCAATCGCCACCATTATAACAGTCACTACAATACAACCATCACAACTATCACCATCAATATTATTAATCACTAACATCAATCATTGTCACTACAACCACCATTATAAACTATCTCCACTATCACTAATAAATATAAATATTTTTTCTCAATCAAATAATAATTTTGTTGTATGAAATTATATACTTTTCTAATATATAATTAATTTTTATTTGAATTGTATTTTTTATTTTATAATATATACAAATAATTTTTTTTGCATATTCAGATGTTGAAAAACAAACAGTCTTAATCATTCAGTTTTCAAATCTAGAGACAATATCTTAATCATTCAGATGTGCATTCAGATTCAAACGTTTGAATCTTAAAAAAAAACAAATGCAACCTTAATAAAATACTCAGCTAAGAAAAGAAAATGAGGATTAAATGTCAAGTCTTAATATATTTTAGGAAAAAGGATCAAATTTACCGTCAATGTTGAAAAAATAGTTAAATATACTCTTCATCATATTTTGGAGCTAAATTTATCTTTCTTGTCATACTTTAAGACCAAATTTAATCTTTTACTTTGAAAATTTTTCTAAATATATATACTTCATCATATTTTAAGGCTAAATTTACTCTCGATGTCATATTTTGGAGTCAAATTTGCCTTTGTTATTAAGAAACTTTTCATTTGTATCCTTTCTTTAACAGAAAGCCCAAATCGATATTAAATTGCCCATTTTTTATAAAAAAGAAAAACACCATAATCTAATCTATCCGATCCAACTCGAGCCACAAAAAAAACGCAAATAAATTTACCTCCCCCTTTAGTTTTGTTGGTCAAATTTTTCAACGAGATTAAGCCACTAGCTATTTATCAGTGCATAACTCATGAAAAAATTGATCTACATCAGTGCAAACACAAAGAAATATACCCATTTCTCAGTTCATGAATTTGCATCAGTGCAACGCTTGTAAGAAATGACACTTGGCAGTCAAATGCAATAGACTAGGCACACTGAATATGTCTCTAAATGATTGAATTAAAAGGTCTCCATATGTATCAATCGTGATATTTTTTTCATTTGTATATTTTTATATGCAATTTAGATCCACACAAATTTTTCATCATGTCATTTGCTCAGAAAACCTATCCATTGATTTTAAAATTTAGATGCACATAGAATTGCATACCAAATTTTGAAATTTGAACATAACTAAGAGTTTGTAATAGACATTTTCTCTAGTTCCATACTTCTACGTTATTTTATTCTGTTTTGCTTTTTGCTAATTTGTAAATAACCTACCAACGTTGCACGTTGAAAGAGAAGTATTTTTGTTCATTGAGAAAAAATCGATGAACAAAACTAAGGAAGTGGTATATTTTTTGTGAATTTTTTGTGTTTCGAATCGCGCGGAATATATTAGGGTGTGATTTTTTTTCTAATTGAGTAATTAACATTGATTTGGATTTTTCAATTAACTGAATGGTACAGATGAAATTTTTTTTAACAATAAGGATAAATATGGCCCAAAGTATTATATCGGGGATAAATTTGATCTCAAAGTATGACAAAGGATATATCTGGCCAATTTTTTCAAGTAGAGGGGTAAATTTGATCCCAAAGTACGATAGAGAAGGTAAATTTGCCCCCAAAATATGGCGAAGGGCATATTTCCCCAATTTTTCAAAGTAGAGGGGTAAATTTGACCTTTTTCCCTATATCTATTATCTATCTATCTATCTCTGTCTCTCTCTATATATATGTATATATAATCTATAATATATTAAAAATGTGAAGACCTTAAAAAGTGATTTAAACTTTTTGTTAATTAAAATTATAAATATTAAATCTTTACCTATTTATAATAGGTAAGAACTCCTATAAGACATTAAAATCAATTAAAATTTTACTTATTAAGATTTCCTTTTATGAACTAAAAACTCAAAATCCCATCCCATATAAAACCTTTTTGTATGAAAGTTTTTTCTGTCATTATACTGTTAGACGAATATATTGTCAATAGCAATACACACTCATTGCTCTCCTTTTTTCTCCGTTCTTAATTCTCTTCCTACTTTTATTTGTTGATTTTTAATTGTTTAAAATTTTTCATGCTATAATTTGATTATTGAACTATATTTGCTTCTCTTGTGTCATTTATAAATGTCCACTTTAATGTTTTCAATAGCTTTTCTTTGAAATCAGGTTATGTTTTGCTTAATATTTTGCAGGAACATTGATGATGGATCCCCTTCTTGACTTCAAGTGTTCATAAAAGTCTTAACACTTATTAAAGTGCATATCTATTGTCGCTCAAATCAATATTAATTTTGATAGCAGATAATAATTCGAGTGAAGAATTCATTGTGATGAGGAATAATGGAAGCACTGTATTTCATGTGATCATAACTCACAAATGTTATTGTAAGTATATTTTCCAATGACCGTTTCTTATTATGACAACTATTATAAGTATTTGAGTTTAATAGTCTTTATTGGTGCAAAATACTGCATTATTTTTGGAATAAGTTACATGGTTAATTTGCTTCCTTAGGTAGACTGTAGCAAACCAGATCACGATGAACTAGGGCCCAAGTTTAATTTTTAAATTGTTATTATTTTACAAAAATAACATTCTTTTTGGTTCAATTTATTTAATTCGAAGGTGGAAGAGGCAGGAGATTTGATAATTCTTTGAAAAAAGTTGTAGAGCAAAGACCGGGAGGATGATTGAGAATAGAGAGTCTGCAACAAACTAGCTTTTCAGGGGAGAAATTGAAGGCAACATCTTTAGCCCGTAAGAGAATGAACAAGACTATTATGGGCACAGACTTCGGTGACCAGTTCCTGAGTAGCCTTTGATTAAGAAACTTTTGTGATCAAGAATCATTAGACTACTTAAAAACTTGTGGATATATGTGCGTTTTGGGCAATCATCTGGTTCACTGGATTCGGTACCTTTATCAGCTCTTGCAGTGAAATCACTCTTTTTGACAAGGCCTACTATGACGCATTACACCATTACGAGAGACGAACTACTGAAAATTGTTGGAGAGATTTTTATAAATACTGCATCAGGTGTTCCACGTGTCCATGTCAATCATACTTACCCATTATCTTAGGTGGCACAAGCACATGCTAACCTTGAGAGTAGGAAAACATCTGGATCAGCTATACTGATTCCAGATGGTATGCAGTAGTAGTCTACTTTATCTTATGTACTACCAGCATGAAATGTATGAAAGGGCAGGCTTCAAGTTTGAGCTGAACCCTATCTCTGCAGATTTCACTTCTCATTGTGTTGCTATAGTGTGTTACATTTGTCTAGTGTTGTATTGCATTGATTTTGTATTCAATTTCCACTCATCTGTAAGTGAATGAACATCATAATATTAGTTCCTTCAGGTACTTCTTAGCTTAATATAAGATGCGATAGCTTATTTTGGCTCATAATTATTGGCAAATCATTGAGGTACATGATTATTTTAGACGTAAAAATAGTCATTATTGTTTTTATGATGATTTGTAGATAAATAATTTTCAAATGGTATAAATAAGGGCATTGTCACGACCCGATCCGGGGCCCTGGCCACGACGGGTATCTCGAACCATGAAGGTCCGAGAGACTCCTTAGCATATTATCATAAGCATAATCCATACATAAATTCAAGTGCGGAAGATATAATGAAATTCAAAGGAATTTATATTACAAACTCTGTCAACAAAATATGACAATACAATACCCAACTTTTGTCTACAAAGCCTCTACTGAATTAATAGTCAATCTAGGTTGGGACAAGGCCCTCCGCCTGGACCATAAGACAACTGAACTAACGTAAGAATAGAATGCCTTTTGAAGCAAGGGAGGCTCACCAACTCTGGAGTTCAGGAAGTAATCTACTGCTGAGCTAGACTATGGAAATTTGCCTCAAAACCTACATTATGAGACACTGTAGCTGCCACGAAGGACGGTTAATACCTGGAATGTATTGGTATGTAGAACTAACTAAAACAACATGTATTCCATATAAAATAGTCAAGAGCATTTAGAAAGCAGTTTACCATAGTCTATACATAAAACACATGGGCATAATTGGATAAGATTCAACACATTTATGAAAATCACGACTCAACTTTTTATTTTACTTCTAAGCTAGATGGTATACCCTATAAATGTACTTATCCACGGGCTATATGGGCTCCGCCCTTGACTCAGGGGCCAAGCCCCCAATCCGAGTTTGCCACATGGATTGAGGTCTGTCATTTGTACTATGCCATAAGGCCATCGCCAATGTATAATCTATATTATAGGACATCATAAACCCTTATCGGCAAAACATGATTTCGGGCTAAGAGTTATCTGATCTCAAGCCTTCTTCGGATAACCAACTAGCTCTCTTTAAGCCTAATTTTAGTCCTTTAAAACCATGCTTCATACTCTTAAAATATTTATTTCTTTCATGTTAAGGACACTCCTTAGTAGGTATCATCATACCTAGACTTGCAAGTCGAATCATGTCATAATGTATCCATAGCCCTTTCATTCAAAAATCATGCTAATAACCACCAAAAGATTTAAATATCACATGAGATTTCTTATTTCAAAAGTATTTGAAAACTTATGCAACATACTCTCATGTCAAGTCCTTAACACATGGTGACCAATTCTTTTATTCAACACATGCATTTCTTTCAGTTAAGACGCAAGAGCCTTTAGCATAAGAAATACCTCTTTGAAAACGTGCAAAACAACAATGTATAATGGTTAAAGAGGAATTTAACTTAAGAATTATCCTCATTCATAAACCATCCCCAACATTAGTTATACATAAATCTCATGGTAAAAAGGGGGCTTATACTTCATGCTCTCAAACTCAATTCACAATTCATACCATGCAAAGACCATAAATTTCATCATGGGGACGGGAATTTCACAAGTCACATTCATAAATCACTTTTCGAACTCAAATCATATATGCACAAGATTATAAATCAAACTTATAGAAAAACTCCATGACAAATACATACTTTCATCAAATTGAGTTCATGATGCAGCTCTAAAAACAATTTCACAAACCTCATTACATATACATACATATATAACTTTAAAGCTTATTAAAATTGTAAAACGTATGCCCAAGAGATTTAGGATAGTCCCACATACCTTTTTGATGAACAAAACTTGTGATATCTTAAATATAAGCCTTGGAAGCATGAGTTTTTGAAAGAAATCCTAATTTTTTTCTCTTGAGAGTGGAGAGGAGAATAAATGATGAAAAACTGACATGATGATGGGAAAATAGCGTTTAAATCATGTTTTTAGTCATGGGGTTGGGTTTTAGGGTGAGGAAAGACCAAAATACCCCTAAAGAAATTAAATAAAAATTGCAAGAATTTTTAGTTGATGACTTAGTTGACAGCTTGTCAACTAGTTGATGACTTATTAGCCTAGTCGTCGTCACCTTATCTTCATGATCTGGTTAAGGTTGACGACTTGGTTGTGTAAGACCCCACAAAATCCTAACCTTAACTCAGTCTTTTAAGATTGATAAGGGGTCCTAGACTTAGAAAATTTTAGCTAAGTATTCAAACTTAGTGTTATTTTGGCATTTGTAAGTTGGCAACTCAATTTCATGACCTCTATGACCTTAAAATATCAATCTTTAGGTTAATTCATGATTAGGAATATCAGTAGGTGTTCCCGGACGAGTTTTATATTTTTCGGACCTCATTTGAACCACGTTCAGGAATCTAAAACAGTGTATCGACACGGTCTCGACGCGATGTGGTGGCCATCACATCAATCAATATTTTCCCCACGTCGATGCGACATGTTGGATATCGTGTCGATGCCAACGATGCAGTCCGTCAATTTGCACGTCAATGGTTCAATTTTTAGTCATTAAAAAACCGCATCTTTGGGGGTAGTTGGATCTTTTCCCCACATCTTTCAGCCCCCATAACACGAGATTTAGCCCTCAATTAGCAAATTATATTCATTCTTTCTCAAAACACTCAAGAATGAAAATCCTAGGAGATTAAATTTCAAGATCCAAGACTCAAGGTTTCCACTATTATTCTTCAAGAATTTGCCAACTAAGGTTGTGAAGTCTTCATCCAAGGGTTCCTTCCACCCTTGGAGACCAAGAAACTCTTTTAAACTTCAAGTAGTTAGAATTTTTGACTTCCATGATTGGAATTAAAGTGTATTCATGATTACTATTTGAATTAGATTTCTATTTCATGATTTATTATACGTTTCATGTGGAATTGGTTATTATGTGTGTAGATTCGTACGAATCCATGTTAAACCCCTTGAAATTGTGAAAATGGAAGTGAATCATGATGCCCTCTTATCATGTGCATATATTATGCTCACCAAGTTCTTAATGAATTGTTTATGTGAACTAATAAGGGAAAGAAATCATGTCATGCTAGCTTATGTGCAAGTTATACCATGCAAGTATTTGATAAAATGTCTCTATAGATACATTGTGGACAAGTGTGGGTTTTATGCTATGCAAGATCATATGATGCTTTACTTTTTATGTTATCGAGTCCTGGGGGTATTTAATACCCGATAATTTAGTTGATTACCTCATGGTTAGTCTTAGGATAGTATCAGTCATGTAATGATTAGTAGTACTCTCAGTCAATTACAATACTCAGTAGACTCAGAATCAGTCCAGTCCAGTATTCAGTTCAAACCTCAGTAAATTCAGTCAGTTAACAGAATTTAGTACTATTTCGTCAGTCCAGGGAACTCAGTGATCTCAGTTCAGTTCAGTTAAACAATATGATTAGTAACAGTTCAGTCCAGCTTAGAACAGGTTAGAAATCAGTCCAGGGTCTATTCAGTTAGGAGTAAGATTCAGCACCGAGTGAACCTAAGGATGGGGACTCACCTGCTAGTAGAGGGTGTGAGCCTTAGAAGCAGTCCTTGTGTTTCAGAACTACATAGCCAGCGTAGGTTGAGACATCAACCTACCGGTTAAGGGTTGATAAGGTGATCTACCTTCCAGATGAGGGTACCACCGTTCTCGTTCAGAGCACTTGCCAGATGAGGGTACTCAGCTTATCTTTACCCATGGCATGACATGACACCCTTCCAACTAGGGTTACAGGTTAGACCCCAATCTATTTAGAAAGGGGCATGTCAGTTAGATGATTATCTCCCACAATCTCAGTTTCAGATTCAGTCTTAGTATAAAACTTAGTTCAGTTCTACAGATTTAGAATTGTCAGACACAGTCACTCAGCTCAGTACAGAACTTAGTATAGTTCCACAGAATTAGGACTATCAGATACAGTCATTCAGTTATCAGTAGTTCAATATCAGTATACTCAGATATTAGTTAATTAGTATTCAGACTCAATATTCAGTGTTATCATGATCTCAGTTACAGTTATGTATTCATGCATGTACTCTCATCCAGTTGTAATTATGTCATCCAGTCAGTATTGTTCATGGATATAAACCCATGCATTTCAGCCTACCTCACTTAGCATTTCAGTACATTCAAAGTACTGACGTATATTTTTCTCTTACGCTGTGATATTTTATATCATAGGTTCAGATGCACGGGCTCCCAAGCAGCCTTAGCAGTTCAGATCTTTAGCAGTCAGAGTTAGTAGTGAGTCCTCATAGTTTGAGGACATGATTATTATTTCAGCATTCATTTTATTATAGTAGTCGAAGTTAGTTGGGGACTTGTCCCATTAGCTCTATATTTCAGACAGTTTAGAGGCTTTTCAGACTAGAGTATTTTTAGACAGGTGTTTCAGTTTTGGTATTGTTATACCGTATCCAGTTTTATTACAGTATTGAACCTTATGGCATGTTTTCTGCCTAATTTCCACATATTACAATATTATCATTCAGTTAATGCAGCAGGTACCAGTCATGCAGGATTATGAGCATCGTGTAGCATCTGGGGTACAGACTCGAGGCATTAAAAACTTGGTATCAGAGCCTAAGGTTCAACAGAGTCCTAGAAAGTCTAAAATTCATATTTATTAGAATCTTGTGCATGGGTGTGTAGCGCGCCACACTTATGGACAAGAGGCTACGAGATGTTTTAGGAAAAGTTTCCCTTCCTTCAGTATTTGTATTGTGCGGGTGAGCATGAGCTCAAGTTAAACTCTGAGTCTAATTCATGTCTTTCTTATGCTTTCAGAACATGTCTTCCAGAGAATCTAATGAGAGAATTAATGAAAATCAGCTAGCCCCTCTGCCCGTTCAGGCAGATCCCTTGAATGAGCATGTCTCCCACTCTGAATTTAGAGCTGCTTTCACCGCCTTAGCTTATTCAGTAGCTGCTCAGAACAATCAACTGGCTATTATCCTATCAAGTCTTATAGATCATGCTCTGAAGAGTAAGGATAAGAAGCATAGGAAAAACGAGAGAAAGAATAAGAGGGCCAGAGTGTCTAGGCCAAAGAGTGGCTGAACAAATCCTTTTTTCCATAAGTGCGGAAGAAACCACCAGGGTGTCTGTAGAGCGGGCAGCAATGTGTGTTTCGGGTATGGAAAACTGATGATAGGCGAATTTACACGCCTAAAGTACTATATTTTACCCATATTTTAGCTAAGTTCTGAGGACAAAATATATAATTCATGCACTTTTAGTCCTTTTTTCCTGTAAGTGAGCTAACAAACGTGATTAGCAAGTTTTTAGGTACAAATGATGCAGATTTCAACATTTTATGGATAACTTGACGCCAAAGGAAGCTTCACGAAAGAAGGAAGGGAAAGCTTGGACGCCAAGGACCAAAAGTGACGCATGGGAAACCTATCCCGGGCAAAAACAACAATTCTAAAGACTTTGGGGACTAGCAGTAACTTAGTAGGATTGGGTTAAGTAATGCAGTAGCTTAGTAGGAATAGGATATGGGTGTTATAAATACCTTATTTTGCTAGATATTTACACATACAGAGACATTCTACTTCTAATTCATTCCTCTACTATCCGAACAATTTTAACACATTCTCCTTTCATTAATTCTACTTTATTCTCTTCATCTATTCAGTTCTTAATTTTCAGAATAAGAGAAACGTTACTCAGCAAGGAATTCACGCCATTCTTACCCCTATACTTATCGTAAGATTATTTTGGTATGATGATAATTGCTATTGTGTTTTCCGTTGCAATCATGAGTAGCTAAACTTCTCTGTTGGGGTTATGGAAGCCTTATGAGATACTATCTATTGCTATGAGTTTGTGAGTTCTTGACACGTATGCTGCTTATATCATTATTCTCTTCATCTTAATGCAAATTCTTGTGGTTGCAAACATATAGGATACGCCAGTATAACATTAACTTGTTCGAAAGAAAAGTTATATGTCTGGAAAAGAGATAATGTCAAGGTAATAGGGCACCAACCCCTGTTAAAAAGTTAGTGCCGTAACTGGATTAACCTCTTGGAGAATTGTACCGTTAGATACGCTTTAAGCTCGAAAGAGTTAAAGTGAAATAGTCCTTGTTAGGTCGAAAGACGCTTGGATTTACCATAGAATACAATTCTCTATAAGCACATGCATGTCTGAATTCCGCATAACTCATAGACAATAGAGACGTATAACTCATAAGGTGGACATAACCCCAACTTTCAATTCTCATTGTTTAACGTCTTACTAAAACATTTTTTCTTTTTACTTTGCTATTTTCTATTTTCATTCTATTATTTTGTTTACATCAATTGCACGTTACAATCCCCCCTTATTTACGAGACTTGCACCAAAAGTCTAATAATTATTACTTACTTATTGACCGGCTATTCTCTATGGGATCGATACCCAACCCAGTTGGGTTATATATTTGACAACGACCGCTTACACTCTTACGAGAGCTGTAGATTGAGCGTTATCAAAAACCAGGCCATAGAGTCAGAGATTATCCCCATTTAGGTTCTCAGGATCAGTATAACATCTCCCCTAGCTTAGTTCGGTCGCCTGAATTAGCAGGGTACCGCTTCCAGTGCCACCAATGGGCAGTGACCGAACAGACTCTATGCTCTTCAGTCACGGCAGGATCAGGAAAGTTCTCCTGATATGGTCACTGGTACATTATAAGTTTTCCATTTATATATTTATGCTTTGCTCGATCCAGGAGCTTCGTTGTCCTTTGTTACTCTATATATAGATGTTGATTTCGAAGTCAGTCCCAAAATTCTTGCAGAGCCGTTCTCAGTCTCTACCCAGTGGGTAAATCTATCATAGCCCGGTGGGTATATAGGAACTATCTGATTATGATATCTCATAAAGTTACTTCAGCAGACTTAGTTGAATTAGAGATGACTGATTTTGATGTCATTCTCAACATAGATTGACATCATTCCTGCTATGCCTCAGTCTACTGTAGAAATAGAATTATCCAGTTTTAGTTTTCAAATAAACCCGTCCTTGAGTGGAGGGGTATTACTTCAACACTTAGGGGTCAACTTATTTCTTACCTTCAGGCGAGAAAAATAATATCTAAGGAATGTGTCTACCATCTCGTTCTAGTTCAGGACTCTAGTTCAAAAACCCCTACTCTTGAATCAATGTCAGTAGCATGTGAATTCCCAGATGTGTTTCCCGAAGATCTTCTTAGAGTTCCTACCTAAAGGGAAATCAACTTTGGAATAGACCTTCTTCTAGATACTAAACCCATATCTATTCTGCCATATAGAATGGCATCTATAAAACTTAAAGAATTAAAAGAACAGTTGAAGAATCTCCGAGATAAGGGATTTATCAGACCAGTGTGTCCTCATAGGGCTCACCAATTTTATTCATCCGTAAGAAAGATGGTTCTCTCAGAATATATATTGACTACCGTCAGCTAAGTAAAGTCATGGTCAAGAACAAGTATCCCCTTCCCAGAATTGATGACTTGTTTGACCAACTTCAGGGTGCCAATTACTTCTCTAAGATAGACCTCAGATCGGGCTATCATCAGCTCAGAGTCAGAGGATGTGACATCTCTAAAATAACATTTAGAACTCGGTATGGTCACTTTGAATTCTTAGTCATGTCATTTGGTCTTACTAATGCCCCAGCAGCTTTTATGGACTTGATAAACCATGTGCTCAAGCATTACTTGGACATGTTTGTCATAGTCTACATTGATGACACTCTTGTTTATTCCTATAATGAGGATGAACCTACTGATCATCTCAGACTCGAACTTCAGACTCTCAAAAACTATCAATTATCATAATATTTATTCATGTCTTACATGTCAGCTCTATGATCATAGCCCATACTTATTCACATTAGCAATCATGCATGCTTACAGTTGATAGTATAAGGAGTCCCAATTCACCTAGTGTTATGAATCATGTTCCATGAATACAGAAACTCCAGACTCAGGTCATACAACTCATGACTCAGGTATCCATGTCATGCTACACAGTATGCTCAGTTCCCATGACCCATGCTACACTCCTAGCGATCGGCTAAATTCAGATTTCATTATGCACATCCTCAGTTTAGATCTTTTGATAAATCTATGGTGTTAACATTCTGTTCCTCAAACCTCAGTTAAGTGTCGAGCTTGGTATAGTATTCATGCATACCTCAGGTCCTCATGTTTTAATCCTTTAGTGGAGTCTCCTTACAAATGATGTAGTGATGAGCAGATGCTTCGAAGGGAGATAGTAAATATTTTATGTTAAGAAAAGATTATTGCATGCTAGTTTTACATGAGGCTGTAGTTATGAAGATAGGTTTGAATGTCATGTGGATGTGTAAATGGCTAAATGCATTTTAGAGATTTGAGTAGGCTTGAACATAGTAGGAGAATTCAGTCTAGATAAGACCTCAGTAGGTGGAGTTATTAGAACCCAGTATTCAATTCCAGTACAGTCTCAGTTGCAGTCTCAGTCCCAGTCCCAGTCTAGTAATTAGATCAGTAACTCAGTTCAGTATCAGATTTTCTCAACCATAGAATACTGTTATCAGTTATCAGTATTTCAGTACCTCAATTTACAGACTATTTTAGAGTCATGTTATACGTTTGGTCTTGCCTTCTCAAATAGTATAGCTTTTGAGAATTCATGCTTTAGTTACCTCATGTTACTTAGTCATTCCCTACTGCATATGCATAATACTATGCAGTTTCAGTCCAAGCTAAGTACAGTTCAATCCTACCTGACTAGTATTCAGCTATTAGCCACTCAGTTAATCAGATAAGTTAGTACATTTATACGTTCGTGCTCAGTGCCCATGTGAATATTTTTAGTAGCCTCAAGTGAAATGCATGCAGTGTTGAAGTAGAAATTCCAGTTGAGGGAATAGTCAAGAAATGTGGCTAAGATTACAACCTAGTAGTTACAGTGCATAAGGATTAGTAACTCTATCTTAGATGACATTTCATAGGCCTTGCTCCATATTACAGAATTGTAGCCATGTGGTGATTTCTTATTCAGGTGTATTATTCAAACTATGCCAAGATTTCCTTGCTCCCTAAAGCCACTAAAACTCTATAGAAATCGTGTCAAAGAAAGGCTCCAGTCGAATATAAGTTGTCAGCATAAGTTAGTCTACAAAACCAACAATTCAGTTTAGCAGTTAGGTAGACAATGTTTGTATAGTTAGGTTTCCCATATTTCCATCTAGTCGCACTATCCAAATTCTCATGAATGTAATTAGTCCCAGATTGAGCAACCATGTGGTTGCGAGTTTAGCTCAGTTTAGGTGTCATGCCTCAGTTTTAGATCCCTGATTTGCAGTCAAGATTTAGTTCATAGCTGCCCTGTGTAACACCTCAGTTTTTCCTTAGTATATCAACCAAGTCAGCATTCTTCAAGGGACATAATATCCCAAGGGGGAGATGCACTATAATCCCCGAGCTTTCATGACCTAAACCTTCCATCTTCTCTTCACATAACGAATTCAGTTTAGAGTAGTGGGTACTCATAGGTGTACCCATAAGTTCTAATCTCAACCGAAAGCTATGTATTCAGAGGCTCAGTCCGTTCATGATATTCAGTTCCTATATCACATTTCACGCTTAGTTATGTTCTCATGTTCCCATTCATGTATATTCAGTAAATGATCTTGAGTTCAAGATTGGTGATTTTGTGTATTTGAAAATCTCTCCTATGAAAGGACTGAAGAGTTTTAGCAAAAAAGGGAAACTCAGTCTTTGATATGTCGGTCCTTACCAAATTCTCAGCCATTTCGGAAAGGTAGCTTACGAGTTTGAGTTGCCGTCAGACTTAGCTTTAGTGCATCCAGTGTTCCATGTCACCTTGCTTAAGAAATACATAGGTTACCCAGCATTTTTAGTCCCTATAGAGGTCATAGATATTCAGAACAGACTCTCTTATGAAGAGATTCTAGTCGAAATCCTTAACTATCAAATTTGCAGACTGAGGAATAAAGAAGTCCCTCTAGTCAAAGTTCTTTGGCGGAATCTGTCCATTGAGGGAGCTACTTGGGGAGCAGAAGCAGACATGCGGACCAAGTATCCTCACATTTTCTCCTCAAACTCAAACTAAGCCCAAGGTAACTATTTTTCTTTGAATTACTCAGTCTCATGTTCAAATATAACTACCAACATAGTATTAATTAACGTTGCATACTCAGTCATGCATTCATGAATCAGTTTAGTTATGTACTCATGCATCAGACATGCATGTCCAGTATATAAGATCATCTTATTAGTAATCTCAGTCATGCATTCATGAATCATGCTCAGCTATGTACTCATGCATCAGTTATGCATGTTCAATATGATAATTCAGTAATTTCAGTCATGGAATCATGTTTCAGTTGTGTATGTCATGTCCAGTGTCTAAATTTAGTCTATCAGTATTCTCAGTTTAATCAGTCTCATTTGAGGATGAATGTTCCCAATCGGGAGATATTATAAGACCTCGCAAAATCCTAAGCTTAACTCAGTCTTTTAAGCTTGCTAAGGGGCCTCAGACTTAGAAAACTTTAGCTAAGTATTCAAACTTAGTGTCATTTTGGCCTTCATAAGCTGGAAACTCTATTTCACGACCTCTATGACCTTAAAATATCAATCATTAGTTAATTCATGATCAGGAATGTCAGTAGGTGTTCTCAGATGAGTTTTGTATTTTTCAAACCTCGTTTAAACCACGTTCGAGAATCCAAAATAGTGTATCAACGCAATCTTGATGCAGTGCGGTGTCCATCGCATCGATCAATATTTTGCTTGGCTTCCAGTGGCAATTTTCATTGAACCAATGCAGACTCGACACGGCGCATTGACTATCGTTTCAATGCCAATGGCGCGACGCGTCGGTTTGCGCATTGATGGTTCAAATTCTATTCATTAAAAAGCCATATCTTTGGGGGTAATTGGGTCTTTTCCCACGTTCTTCAGCCCCCCATAACACGAGATTTACCCCTCAATTAGCAAATTATATTCATTCTTTCTCAAAACACTCAAGAACAAAAACCCTAGGAGATTAAATTTCAAGATCCAAGACTCAAGGTTTCCACCATTATTCTTCAAGAATTCGTTAACTAAGGTATGTAAAGTGTTCGTACAAGGGCTCCTTCCATCCTTGGAGTCCAAGAAACTCTTTTAAACTTTAAGTAGTTGGAATTTATGACTTCTATGATTGGAATTAAAGTGTATTCGTGATTACTATTTGAATTAGATTTCTATTTCATGATTTATTATACATTTCATGTGAAATTGGTTATTATGTATTCAGATTCATATGAATATATGTTAAACCCCTTGAAATTGTGAAATTGGAAGCGAATCATGATGCCCTCTTATGATGTGCATATATTATGCTCACCAAGTGCTTGATGAATTGTTCATGTGAACTAATAAGGGAAAGAAATCATGTCACTCTCTCTTATGTGAAAGTTATACCTTGCAAGTGTTTGATAAAATATCTCTATAGATACATTGTGAATAAGTATACATTTTATGCTATGCAAGATCCTGTGATGCTTTACTTTTCATGCTATCGAGTCCTGGGGGTATTTAATTCCCGATAATTTAGTTGATTACCTAGATACATGGTCAGTCTCAGGATAGTATCAGTCATGTCACGATTAGTAGTACTCTCAATCAGTTACAAAACTCAGTAGACTCAGTATCAGTCCAGTCTAGTTTAGTACTCAATTTAGACCTAAGTAAATTCAGTCAGTTAACAGAATTCAGTAGTATTCTATCAATCCATGAAACTTAGTGAACTCAGTTTAGTTCAGTTAAATAGTATGATCAGTAATAGCTCAGTTCAACTTATAACATGTTAGAAATCAGTCCAGGGTCTATTCAGTTAGGAGTAGGATTCAGCATTGAGTTAACCCAAGGATGGGGACTCACCTGCTAGTAAAGGGTATGAGCCTTAGAAGCAGTCCTTGTGTTCCAGAACTACGTAACTAGTGTAGGTTGAGACATCAACCTACCAGTTGAGGGTTGGTGAGGTGATCTACTTGCTAGTTGAGGGTACCACCGTTCTTATTCAGATCACCTACCAGATGAGGGTGACTCATCTTATATTTATCCATGGAACGGTACTAAAAACCCTTCCAACTAGGATTACAGATTGTACCCCAATCTATTTAGAAAGGGGCATGTCGGTTAGATGATTACCTTCCACAATATCAGTTTCAGATTCAGTCTTAGTATAGAACTCAGTTCAGTTCTATAGATTCAGGACTGTCAAACATAGTCACTCAACTTAGTACGAAACTCAGTATAGTTTCACAGAATTAGGACTTTCAGATACAATCATTCAGTTATTAGTAGTTCAGTATCAGTATACTCAGATATCAGTTAATTAGTATTCAAACTCAGTATTCAGTGTTATCATGATCTCAATTACAGTTACATATTTATGCATGTACTCTCATCCAATTGTACTTATGTCATTCACTCAGTATTGTTCATGCATATGAACCCATGCATTTCAGCGTACCTCACTTTGCATTTTAGTACATTCAAAGTATTGACGCATACTTTTCTCTTAGGCTATGATGTTTTATATCATAAGTTCAGATGCATGGGCTCCCAAGAACCCTTAGTAGTTCAGATCTTTAGCAGTTAGAGTTAGCGGTGAGTCCTCATAGTTTGAGGACATAATTATTATTTCAGCATTTCAGTTTATTATAGTAGTCGAATTTAGTTGGGGTCTTGTCCATCAACTCCATATTTCAGATAGTTTAGAGGATTTTCAGACTAGAGTATTTTTAGATAGATGTTTCAGTTTTGGTATTGTTATACCGTATCAAGTTTTATTACAGTATTGAACCTTATGGTATATTTTTTTGTCTAATTTCTGCATATTGTAGTATTATCATTCAGTTAATGTAGTAGGTATCAGTCATAGGTTAGCTTGTGGTCCTTTAAAATTATGAGCACTGTGTAGCATCTGGGGTATAGACTCAAGGAGTTATAGGGTGGTAGCCTGTCAACTAGTTGGGGGCTTAGCAACCTAGGCGTCACTTTTTTTAGTGATGCAGGGTTTCTTTGGTTAATATTGATGATGAGGTTGATAGCTTGTCACTTAGTTGACGGCTTATCACCTCAAGTCGTCACCTTGTTGACAGACGGACATGCTGAGATAAAATGAGCATAACTTTTCACTCCGATATTAAATTAAGGTGAAACCAGTTGCATTAGAAAGAAGACTAGAATATATTTCATTTGGTATATAGTAATCCACTTAACTCAATATATACTAGGAGTAATGATCGTTGGAAGTTGACCCAGGTTGAAATATTCACTAAAACTTAATCGATAGAAACATTCTCAACTCGTCTTTGAGTTAGAAGATTTTTGTGACCTCAATTTATATTCAAAAGTATCCCTACACTATAGAATTTATCATTATTTATATATTAATGAGGAATCATTAGGTTAGGGTCTATACGCGTAGGAACGGTGGTTTGAATTCTAGCCCAAAAATGTGGGGTGTTTGATATGAGTCAAAGGGGCATCATAGCTTTCAGCAACATCATTGGAGGAAAATATATAAAGACTCAAGTTTGGGGCTGCCTAACCAAGATGCACAAGTTTTGAATTGTTAAGAATAGCCGATTACACTCTAAGTCGCCCTCATTAAAGGCTTTTGTCATTTTCTTGGAGCATGAGGCGCCTATGGAGTGTAGGAACTCATTAAGGGTCTTTTGGTCATTTTTCTATGTAATAAGATTATCCAAGACTTTAAATAGCTTCTATTAGTTCATTTTTCATCAATTTTGATGAATATTGATAGAATACTCTTTTAGAATGTCTTACAAGTGTGGATTCACTTGTGGTAATGTGGAATTGTTGTATTAGTTACCCATTTAGAAATGAGGGTTGCTTGGAAATTTAGGTTCCCTCGAGGTCTTCATAAGAACTTGGTATTGTTTGTATGATTTTTAGGGGTCTTTGGGTTTGATACACCCTTAGGCTCTTAGGATTTGTATACTCTTATGTCAAGTTATTTATCTATCTTTACGCATTGCTTTTTTGTTATCTTGTACTCTCGGCTTGTCTTATTTCTATAGCTTTGTGTTCCATCATGTTATCATGTGTTGTTGTCTGGTTTTGTATCATTTGGTATCAGAGAAAGGATTGATTTCGTTCCTATGGAGTCAATCCTGGGCTTGTTAACTTGAAAATAAAAAAAATATTGAAAACCAAAAATCGCAAGAGAAAATATTTTGTCCCATTTTTGTACTTTGGCCAAAATTTGGGACTTAGATTTAGGATATTTTTATGTGTTTTGGTTATTTCTTGTGTTATCCCCTTCTTCACTAACACTAATAGAGTCTAGATTCAAATTTTGAGCCATTTTTTAGTTGTTCTTGAAATTTGAAATTTTTTGTTGTTGTGGATCTAAGCTTGTACATGTGTTGTTGTTGTGGATTGGTGGCTTAAAAATGTGTTGTTGTTGTTGTGGAATTTAACGTGAGCAAAAAGAATCCAAAATCATTCAATTTGGAGTTCATTTGGTTTAGTTTCAACCCTTTAAT
The DNA here is from genome assembly GCA_030864225.1 of Capsicum baccatum var. pendulum. Taxonomy (NCBI): domain Eukaryota; kingdom Viridiplantae; phylum Streptophyta; class Magnoliopsida; order Solanales; family Solanaceae; genus Capsicum; species Capsicum baccatum. The sequence goes on from CM061558.1 coordinate 248,681,299, forward strand.
GTTCTTGGTGTTTTTCATGTTCTTCATGAATTGTTGAACAAGAATATTCGAAAGGAGTGGTTAGATCTAAAGGGGTGAAGAAAGGATTGTGGTTTTGTATTTGTCTTGAAAGACACAATCCCAAGACATCCAAAAAGGAAAGGGGACAAAATAACTTTTAAAAAGTCTTCTTACCAAAAGGGAGAAAGGGCATCTACCAAGACATACAAAAGAGTAAAGAGCCAAAAGTCTTTCAAAAAGGTGTTTTGTCAAAAAGAATGCAAAGAAAGTCAAACACTTTTTGAATATTAAAAAAGTCTCCAAGTTTTTTGTTTTCCCTCCCAAAGTTGATTTCCACTCTTCCAATTGAAGATTGATCAAATTCAAATTGAAGACAAGAAATTTTTTCAAAATTTCAACAATTCCAATTCTCAATCCAAGGCTACCACATCATCACCCATCCAAAAAAATAACCTAAGACTCAAATTTTAGATTTCTTAGTTTCTTTTCCTTATTTCTTTAGTTTCATTTCTTGATTCTAATACTTATTAGCAACTAGTAATCATCTACTAGGACGAGGAATAGTTTTTTGAATCTATTTTCTTTGTGTTTGTGTTCTTTGTGTACTTTTATCTTTTTGTAATTCATTGTAGCTTCTTTATTCAAGGCCATACATATTTTATTTGAGTCATTTCAAACAAGAATATATTTTGACCTCAAGCCACAATTGGTACCAAGTAATCTTTTTGGAGTACAAACGAGATACCAACACTTGCGACGCCAATTGAGTGACATTCAAAGATATGAACTTTGAGGGCTTGTGAGGTTGATTTATTAACCTTAACTTGTTTGCTATTTTTTTTGTTTACTATTTCTTAATAGGTACTATAGCATCGGGAAAGGTAACCATGAAAGATTTGATGGCCGCCATAATGGGGGTTAGTAGCCGAATGGAAAGAATGGAAGGAAGAATAGAAAAAATGAAAGGAATAATGGAAGGGATGGAAGGTTATCCTTCAAAGAAGTTGGATAAATTGATAAAGTATCCAAGCTTTCCTGAATCCACCCTTCTCGCTCCACCAAATTCTCAAGCTCCCTTAAGTGGACATGCTCCAAATGAGCTATAAGGTAATAAAACTAACTCTTTCACTCTAGTAAATGAGGCAAGTAGCCAACTAAGTATGAATGATAGTTTGTCTTAGGTGAGCCGAATGTTTTTCATTTCATGATAATAATGTACAACTTGAGATTATGGATACACTAGTTGATTCTAATGATGAAAAAATTGATTCTTCTAGCAAGATAAATTTGTGTCCGCCTAGTGTTGAAGCCATTGTGACAAGTGATAGTACATTCTCTTGTGGAAGTCATTTAGACCAACTTGTGTGTGAAGATAGTTATGTTGAAAATGTTGGTCGATTGACTAAGGATGACCCTCTAATTGTTTTTATTATTACTTATGCTAGAATAAAGGGTACAAATAATTGTATTAGTGATAATCTTGGGGAAAAAAAGTGTTTCCTAAACCCGTGTCCATGGACACTCCACCTATTTGGTATTGGTGATCATTTGAAATATAGTAATGTTGATGTCCTTCAAACCGTGGTTGGGAATGACTTGTGTGAGTTGTGTAAGAATGGTTATGTTGATGCCAAGCATGTTTTATGTGTAAAACTGGTTTCCCATGATTGGAAGGGTAATTTACCCTCTAAGTTGAGCATTTCTTATCCATGTGCATCCTTGTTTGACACACGTGTGCTCAAGTTGCATGAATTTTGGCTTATGGATGCCACGTTGATGTTTTACTTGGAAGAAAGAAGTTGTAGGTGTTTAAGTGACTTGATACCATCCTTATGTTCTATACCTTTTGATCCAAGTGGCCTACTTATAGATGATAGTACCTTGGATGATGCCTTTACACTTAATTCTTTCCTATACTACCTCTTTGATTGTGATGATATCCATGTTAGTCTTGGATTTGTTTTATGTGGACGTAGGACATTTGTTGGTTGGTCCATTAGTAGTGACAATGCTATATGGTTTTTGTGGACTTTAATACTCATTAAGGCACCACTCATGATGTGGTCACTCAATGAGGTAAATAAATAATTGTGTCTTGTGGCTCATAAGGTGAAGGAAGTTCTACCTTTTGGATTGATTGATACCATTCAGACCTTTGTAGTTTCCTTATATTGATGGTTGCAATAACCAAATCTTTTGTACCTTTTTCAATATATGTTTAATATTTTAAAAGAAGGATGCTTTTTTATATGTGAAGTGTGTCTAACCTTGGCATACTACTATGATTGATTATGCTAACCCTAACCCTCATGCCATGAGAAAAGTGTGTGTGTGTTTGTGTCTTCTACTATTTTATAAGGTTTGGATTCGAAGTCGAATCTTTTTCAAAAAGGGAAGGATGATACGAGTCAAAGGGGAATCATAGCTTTCAACGACATCATTGGAAGCCAAGACGTAAAGACTCAAGCTTGGGACTGCCTAACCAAGATGCGCAAGTGTTGAATTATGAAAAATAGCCCATTACACTCCAAGGCCGTCCTCATTAAGGACCTTTTTGTCATTTTTTTAGAGTATGAGGCACCTATGGAGTGTGGGAACTCATTAAGGGCCTTTTGGTCATTCTGCTATGTAATAAGTTTAGCCAAGTCTTTAAATGGCTTTTATTAGTTCATTTTTTAGAAACTTTGATGAATATTGATAGAATACTCTATTAGAGTGTCTTACAAGTGTGGAATCACTTGTGCAAGTATAGATTCACTTGTGGCAACGTGAAATTGTTGTGTTGGTTATCCATTTAGAAACAAGGGTTGCTTGGGGATTCCGATTTCCTTAAGGTTTTTGTAACAACTTGGTGTTGTTTGTATGAGTTTTAGGGGTCCTTGGGTTTGATACACCCTTAGGTTCTTAGGATTTGTATACTCTTATGTCAAGTTATTTATCTATCTTTACATATTGCTTATTTGTTATCTTGTCTTCTCGGCTTGTCTTATTTCCGTAGATTTGTGTTCCATCTTGTTATCATGTGTTGTTGGATGGTTTTGTATTAGTGTTATAGGCATGCACTGCACGACTACTGAAGCCATCCATCTCATTAGGAGACTGGTAGAGCAGTATAGGGAAAGGAAAAAGGATTTGCATATGGTGTTTATCGACTTGGAGAAGGCCTATGATAGAGTTCCCAGGGAGGTTCTTTGGAGGTGCTTGGAAGATAAAGGTGTACCTATAGTATATTTTAGGGCGATTAAGGATATGTACGACAGAGCCAAGACTCGGGTTAGGACTAGGGAAGAAGACTCGGAGCACTTTCCCGTCTTGATGGGGTTACATCAAGGATCGATGCTTAGTTTTTTTTTTTTTGCCTTGGTGATAGATGTTTTGATGCGACACATTCAAGGTGAGGTGCCTTATTGTTTTCTTTTTTTTGGATGATGTAGTTTGTTGATGAGACTCGTAGTGGAGTTAATGCTAAATTAGAGGTTTTGAGGCAGACTCTTGAATCTAAAGGGTTTAGGTTGAGTAGGTCCAAGATAGAATATTTAGAGTGTAAGTTCAGCGAGGTATTTCATTAGTTCGATGTGGTTTTTAAGCTTCACTCATTCTATAAGTAAGATAGACAATTTCAAGTATCCAGGGTCTATGATTCAAAATAATGCAGACCTTGATGAAGATGTCACTCACCAGATTGGGGTAGGGTAGATGAAATGGAGACTTGCCTCTGGAATATTATGTGACAAAAAGTTACCTCCCACACTTAAAGGCAAGTTCTACAAAGTGGTGGTTAGAATAACTTTGTTGTATGGGGTAGAGTGTTAGCCTATTAAGAAGGCCCACATCCATAAGATGAAGGTGGTGAAGATGAGAATGCTTAGGTGGATGTATGGATGTACTAGGAAAGATTGGATTAGAAATGAGGTTATTCGATATAAGTTAGGAGTGGCTTTAGTGGAAGCCAAGATGAGGAAAATGAGGTTGAGATGGTTTGGTTATGTGTCGGGGACAAGCACAGATACCCCAGTATGGAGGTGTGAGAGATTGGCTAGGTATAGTTCAAGTGAGGTAGAGATAGACCAAGAAATATTAGATGGAGGTAATTAGACATGACGTGGAGAAACGACAGCTTACCAAGGACATAACCCTGGATAGGAAGTTGTGGAGGAGGTGGATTAGGGTAGAAGGGTATATTGTATCTTTTGGTGTGTTACTTGGAGTATATTGTTTTAGGTATTATTGAATATGCTAGTTTTTATTGTATCTTGTTCTTTTACTATATCTTATATCAGATTATTTTACCTTGAGCCCAGGGTCTATTAGAAACAGCCTCCGTTAGAGTATGTACTCTACTGATTACCTTCTTTTAGCATAACAGTTGCCTATTAATGGAACATGTTAACTAATCTGTTCCGATCTGGCTAACACAGTAAGTAAATCACACAGTTATGTTTATATGGAAAACACCCGGCTCAAAGAGGTGTAAAAAACCACGACTAGTACCTCTACAAGATTTAACTTTAACTCCATTAAAATAACTGAACCTCAACAATCAATAAATTGCAGGACTTTTGTAAACTAGGAATTAAACTCTAACTCTTATTTCTACAAAACACAATCCTTTCCAAGATGAGTGTTCCCAAGTCTTTAAGTTCCCCAACTTGAAGACAATAATCCTACCTAAGTGATTCACTCCCTCAATATAAAAATAACTCTGCAAAGAGTTCTTTAATGTCATCAGTCTTCTATCTTCCATTGGACTCTTCAACTCAACAGAGTTTGTTGTTTATTCAAATTCCTTTTTCAACCCAAACTTCATTACTGAGTGAAAATCTTTCTTCAGCTTATCTTCCAGTGTTTTACTCAATCACCACTTCTTTTTTCATATGTGATCAATCATTATAACTTTATCAAGAAAGATTAAGAGAGCTTATCCATTCCTGACTTCAAGCGAGCTTGTCTCTATCCCCTAGTGAGATCTGACCTCTATCTTCATGTGATTGGACTAGCTTGGGTAAAATGTTTCATTTACATGTTAATCATCAAAACTTCATTGATTTAAAAAATTCCCCCTTTTTTATGATGACAAACCTACTGCTTTGATGCAACCATTATGTTATCTGAAACACTTAGTCAAGAGAAGACACTAAAATGAAATAGATTATTCATTAGGTTATAAATATTTGCGAAACTTATCTTCCCCCTTTTGACATCATTGAAAAGTTGGTTCAACATAAGACAAGATCAAAAGATAGATGTTTAATAATCCATAGTCACTGGGGCTATCACTAAAACAAGCAGAACATGAAAGAAAAGACAAATAATGCATAAAAATTTACAAGGGTTGAGGTTAATGAGCAAAAAAATCCATACCATGAAAACACCAACACATAATAACATGTAATCAATTCAAATACAATAAGATGAAACCAAACAAAATCCTAGGGCTCTAAGATTTGGTGAAGGTGGAAGAAATAAAAGAAAGCAACTAGGTCAACTGGTGAACAGTGTCAACATTTGTAGTGCATTCACGAGCAAGATCAGCCTGAAGAGAATTGATTTTGTCAAGAAGCATTATTCTCTGACCCTCATGATCAGCCTGAGTTGTTGCCAGTGTAACATTCTTCTTAGCAAGAACATTTTTGAGAGCATCAGTTCAAGTAAGGAGCTCCATTCTTTTAGTATTTTGAACACTTCGAGCAAGTAGCAATTCAGTTTGAGCAACTTCCCAGACAGTAGGCTAAGCATTTTTAGACGTTTCACGTTTCAGGTCCTCTTCTAGTTCTAATTCAGCAAGTATATTTCTCAACCTTTGCATTGTATTACCAGGACTCCTTATTGAACCAGGTAGTGCCATATGATTATTTTGATGAATAAGGGTCTCAGGGGTTTCCTCTATCATAAAGTTAGTATCTTGCTCAATAAGGGCATCTTGAGTTTCCTCAAAATTGGAGGAATTAGAAGAAACAAGTTTTGCAACCTATTTCTTGAAAGGAGCAAAAGATTTTGACTGAGTGAATTCTAAAGAAAATTTAAAAATAGGATTTTCCACCAATTTGCCCATTCTCATAGAACTTCACAACACATCTGGAAAAAAGAGGTAGGGTTAGTAATAGGTGTTGCAACATGCCTCTTTTTACTGACGTGAAAAAGATTAGTAGATAATATAGAGAATGAGATTATTGGAAGAATGTGATTGATGGTTGTGGGAGGAGCATGAGGTACCAATTGGGTGAGGTGAGATTCACTGGGTGGTTTGGATTTTGTTATATCATAAGAAGATGAAGAGATTCATAATAAAAGAGGGAGAAACACACTCTTTGTGAGAAGAGAGAGAATAAGTGTTGATTTGTTTTGGGGGTGAGCCAATTTATGGTATATAAGGTGTGACGGTGGAATTATAGTTGAAGTAGAGGTCTAATGGGAGTGTGTTTGCAGTGTTTTTAAGAAAATGGACTCGTGGGACTCTGCTGTTACATACTAGAATAGATTAGGGATCAAATAAGCTTAGTTGTTTCATCAAGCTGGTTTTAGAAAAGATTAATAAAGATCATACCTGGTGGGTTTCAAAACACAGCCAAAATCACTTGTATGAGCATTATATATGCATAATTAAATACACAATTTAGTTAGTTCATTCAAAATTCTGGAATTAGGACACACAACTTAAAGTGCGAGACTGAATTACTCAATATTTTAGTTAGGACATAAACAAGATCATCGAGGGGAGTTTATGCAATTTTAATCATCCCTAATTTTAATCTATTCTTTTCAAAGTGATCTTTGCTCAATGACTTAGTGAAAATATTAGTTATTTTGTTCTTACTGGAACAAAACATGATGAATATAAGACCTTTTCCAATATTATATCTAAGAAAATGGTGTCTAATATCTATATGTTTAGTTCTTTTATGTTGCACGGGATTCTTTGCAATATTGATTGCACTTGTATTATCACAAAAGATAGCAACACATCCTACATCCATATCAAAATCCATGATTTATTGTTTAATCTACAACAATTGAGCACAACATGAACCAACAACAACATACTCAGCCTCAACAATGGATAAGGATACTAAATTTTGTTTCTTAGTGGACCAGGTAATTAGACACGATCCAAGGAAGTGTGTCATACCTGTATTTCTTTTTTCATCCTCTAAATAACCTGCATAATCAGCATTAGAGTAACCTACCAACTTAAAATTACTCCCTTTAGGGTACGATAGACCCAGATCAGTAGTTCCCTTGAGATATCTAAAGATCCTCTTCACAGCTTTAAGATAGGACTCCTTAGGATTTGCTTGAAACCTTGCACATAATCCCATATTGAACACAATATTAGGTTTGCTTGTTGTGACATATAGTAGTGACCCAATCATCCCTCTAAAAAACTTTTGATTAACAAATGGACCTGTTTTATCCATATTCATCTTAGTAGCAGTAGAAATTGGAGTGTTGATTTGGTTGGCTTCTTCCATGGAGAATTTTCTAAGAATCTCTCTCACATACTTTTATTGATGAATTAAGGTTTTAGAAGGTGATTGTTGGATTTGCATGCCTAAAAAGAAAATTAGCACTCCCATCATCTCATCTCAATTTTACAACTCATAAGTTTGGCAAAGTCATGAGTCATGTTGATGTTTGTGGAGCCAAATACGATGTCAACAACATATACCTGCACTATCAACAAATCTTTCCAATTAGTTTCTAAAAATAAAGTATTGTCAATTTTACCTCTAGTATGTCCATACTTCAAAAGGAATTTTCACAACCTCTCATACCAAGCTCTTGGAGCTTATTTTAGTCCATACAAGGCCTTCTCAAGCTTGTACACATAGTTAGGAAATTCCTTACTTTCAAATCTAGGAGGTTGTTTCACATAAAACTTCCTCTATAAGAATACCATTCAAGAATGCATTCTTGACATCCATTTGGTAAAGTATTAATTCCTTGTGAGCAGCAAAAACCACAAGAAGTCTGATGGCCTCAAGTCTTGCCACGGGTGCAAAAGTCTCATCAAAATCTATGCCTTCTTCCTGATTGCATCCTTGGACCACCAATATGGCCTTGATCCTTGTAGTTGTTCCATGTTCATCAACTTTGTTTCTATACACCCACTTAGTTTCAATCATAGTTCTATCTTTTAGTAGTGGGACTAAGTGCCAAACCTTACTTCTTTCAAATTGGTTGAGCTCTTATTGCATAGATATGATCCAATCAGCATTAAGAAGATCTTTATTTACCTTCTTAGGTTCAATCACATACAAGAAGACTTTGAACGCACATAGGCTCCTAAGTCCTAATCTTGTGGTAATTCCTGAGGTGAGATCAGCGAGAATATTTTCTATAGGATGAGATCCTTAATACTTGTATCCTTTTGGGATCAATCCTTGAGAGCTGCAAGGATTAGCATGACTAGTTTGAGTAGGAGTAGACGGTGGTTCAATTCCCCCTGTCAAATTCCTTCAAATTTAGTTCCCCCTATTGAGGTGCCTCCTGATTCATTTCTCTGATCGATAGACTGAGTTGTGCAACATATTTTGTTGACTGTTCTTCAGAGTCACTTTCTTCCTACATATTAGTCTCAACACAAGATTCATCAAATACTACATGTACACTCTTTTCAACAAGTTTGTTCTAGTATTTAAGACCCTATAAACTTTGCTATGATGTAAATATCCTAGGAAGATTCCCTTCTCACTTCTAGCATCAAATTTTCCTAAATTTTCTTTGCCAATATCATGAAAAAACGCTTGAAACAAAAGGTTCTAAAGTGAGAGATATTAGGCTTTCTTCCTTTTAGTATTTTATAGGGAGTCTTCTCTAAAATAGGCATGGTCATGAATCTATTTATAATGTATACAGCAGTATTGATTGCTTCAGCCCAAAGATTTTTTGCAAGATTTCCTGCAAGCATCATTGTTCTGGGCATATCTTCCAAGGTCCCATTTTTCTTTTCTACTTCTTCATTTTGCTAAGGAGTTCTAGGAGCAGAAAAATTGTGATCTATACCATTTGTGGAACCAAATTCAAAAAACTTAGCATTTTTAAATTCTATACCATGATCATATCTTATGGAAATTAGGGAAGTGCCTAGCTTCTTTACCATTTTCTTAATGAATATGGAAAAGACATCAAAAGCATCTTCTTTGGAAGTTAAGAAGAGTGTCAAAGTAAACCTTGAATAATCATCAACAATCACAAAGTCAAACCTTTTTTCACCTCTGCTTTGAAGTTTCATTGGTCCACAAAGATCCATATAGATATGGTCAAGACATCTGACTATATTGACATGGTTCTTCGACTTGAACGAGGATATTACCTGTTTTCCCCTTACACATGCACAATAAACTCTCTTATCCCTGAACTTAGTTTCGGGCAAGTCCAGAACCATGTATTTGGAAGAGAGTTTGTTTAGTTATTTCAGATTTGCATGTCCAAGTCTTTTGTTCCATGAGAGGGGATCATTTTCTATTGCACTCAAATAAGTCAGCCTTGTTGTTGGCATGTTTATTTGTAATACCCCATACTTTTACTAACTTAATTACGCTCCCAAAATGTCAAGGTTCACTTCAAGAATGAATAAATTTTGTTACATGTGAAATTTTCCAGATGTAGACCTTTTATTGTGTAGAAAAATTGAATTAGCTTTCCATCGATACCAAATTAGCCTAAATCCGATACTCGGTTGAGAAGTTATGGAAATTTTAGTGTTGAAAGTTTGTCATTTAGACAAGCACCGCATCGCGGTGAGGGATTATTTCACAATTTTCATTTTCTAGAGGACCACCACGATTAGCTCATGTCACGGAGAGGTCCAATTTCCTATTTGTCAATTTTTAGTAGGCTAATGCGATTGTACCGCATTATGTTGATGGCTTAAATGGCATTCCAATAGAATACCGTGATGGTGGTGTGTCAGATTAAAGTTTTAGGTCTCAATTATCAAAATCCAGTAGGGCAATGCGACAGCTCCACAATGCGGTGGTTCCCAATTTCCCAGTCATCGATTTCCAGTGAGCCACCGCGACAGTGGCGCATCATGGTGGCATGTTAAATTGGGATTTTAGTTTCCTTTTTTCTAGTTTCTGATTAAAGTTTAAAAATGCGTAGTTTAGTCAATTCCCAAGCCCTCAATTCATCCAAAACAAGCAATTTAAACCCATTCTAAGCACTTTATACTTATTTTCATCCATTCTCTCTCAAAGAAAAACCCTAGAACTCAAAGCTTACTCTCCAAGAAATCAAAATCCTCCATTGTTTCTCCAAGAAAACTCAAAATTGAGGATTACCAAATCAAAATAATCAAGAGTTCATCATCAAAAGCATAGATAGAGATTCAAGTTCAAGCTTTCTTAGAACTTTCATCAATTAAGGTATGTGGGGTTTTATGAACAAGGATCCTTTTTCATCCTAGTGCATAAAACTGGCTCTTAACTATAAATTTACATGGTTTTCTATGAAATTACATGAGATTTGAATTAGAGTTCATACCCATTATTGCTAATTGCAAGATTATGAGATTTCGAGTGTTTTACAAGTTGAATTGCATGACTCTTTTCATATTTTTATGCTATTGTAGTAATTTCCAGATTTTGAGATAAATTATCATTGTTTTCATTATCAAGCATGATTATTATGATGTCTTTACATGAACTTGATGCATGAGTTATTAAGCCCAAGTTTATGTGTTGATATTTCAAGAAAGATGATGCTTTGAACATCTTATGATCAGATTAATTTCAAATTTTTAGTAAAGCTTTAATTTTTTAATCCTCAGATAAGATTTGGAATCCACTTTATGGATTTACTATAAATTATAGAATTCAGAACAACTTTATTTACAAAGATAATAAGATAAATGTATAATTGGTTTCGTAATAAACCGTTATGCTAGTTTTTTAAAAAGTGGATTTCCAACAGAATGAGCGCAGATTAAAGGGAGTAGGATTTACCACCGAGAAGGAAGTGTAGGATTAGCGTGCCCTATCTTCCATAGAACTATGTAACCAATGTAGGTACAGATTATCAGATTATTCCCATTCTAATATGGGTGATAGTTATAGATACGATCACTTAGCTCAGGTTATACTCCTTGGCAAGAGTATGACACCTCTCCCAATCATGAGGTTTTACCCTTAGGAGAACGAGACATTGGACTCCATATTAGCTCACATGATTTATGTCGGTTAGAAGAACCTCCCTACAGACTACAGATAAAAGAAAGAATAACACAAAAGCTTTAATTAAACTAAGTGTAAAGGCTCACAATTATATTCAAATTATCCTTTACAGAAAGATAATAGTTACAGATTCTAGCTTTCAAATTTCAGACATAGAAGTGAGTCCTTTCTACATTTAGATAATATGATTTAAAGATAGAGTATTAGCACAACTCTCAGAACTAAATGTTATGACTCACTAGATTTACAAAGTATGATTTGTTATTCATGATTATAGATTTCAGTCTTTCTTTCAGATATTCCAGCTTATGTGAGTTATTTACATTTAGTATGTATTGTTTTACAAATAATGATGATGAGATGATATTTTACTTATACATTTCACCACCATATACTCAGTACATCCTCAAAGTACTAATCCACATATATGTCTATGTGCTACATTGTATCATAATGTAGGTATTACTTCAATTGTAGTATGCATAATCAGAATCAGACAGTTGCAGATTCTATCCAGCAGATGATATGTCCTCCCACTTCAGGGACTTCAGTTAGATGTTATTTATGTACTTTATTTTCTTACTCATATGTATTGATTAGTCGTAGTTGGAGTTGTGTCTGAGCTATCTATGGTCAACTCAGTATAGTAGAGGCTTCATAGATGTCAGTCAGAGTCAGCAATACAAATTTTAGTTCCATTTTTTTTTCCAGATTTTATCCAAGTGTAAAATTTTATCAGTATTGTATTTTCATATATTCCATTATTTTTATGTTTCTGCACAGTAAACTCAGTCGTTTTATACATGTTTAATCAGTTGCTTAGCATATGCCAGTTGATGGGTTAGCTTGGGATCATTTGTGGTCCTAAGCTCTGTGTGACATCTCGGGATCTATTTTTGAGGCATTACAAACTTGGTATCAGAGCACAAGGTTCAAGTGTCCTAGGGTGTCTGTGAAGCCGTATCTAGTAGAGTATTGGGAAATAGTATGGAGACGTCTGTACTTTTCTTCAAGGGGCTACAAGGCATTTAAGAAAAGTTTCCCTCATTTCATACTCTAGATTGTGCTATGAATTTGTTCCTTCAGAAACTCCTATCTACTTGTGTGTTACCCCAAATTTCTTCATCTATGACTTATTCTCAAGATAACATGATCAGCAAGTTCCATTTCTAATTCCTCTCCAAATAATGCTCTCAGATTTACTATCAGAAATTTTAGAAGTCACAAAAAAGTCTTAAAAGGAGCTCTCTAGTATGTCATAAGTCCCTCAAGTTAAAATTTATATCCTCATCCTTATGAGTTGTTCAGTTGAGATAGAATTAGATATGTATTCAGATTTCCCATTGACTATTTCAATACAGATAGTGCTTATGAAAGGAGATAGTATGAACCTAAACTGTTAAATGTAGTGTGCATTCGAGGGATATTATGAATTTTGTTGTTATTATTTATGAATATTAGAACCTTATTATAGTTGAAAGTATGGGTATAGAGGATTAATGATAAAAAAAGTGGAAATGACGATTGATAGAAAGTAAAGGGATAAATTTAGGCATGTTGTCTAGTTTTGTTAAGGTGATATATCCTTGTGTGCTAGTTTAGTGGAAGGTAGAGAAGGATTTATTAGTTAAGGTGAATTTTTGTTTGCTTGAAGTAGGAAAGAAGTTATTGATGGTATTCATTACTATAATATCCCGTATATTTCTAAGCTAGAAAATGAACCGTTGTTCCTACACATGAAACCTCATATCCTGTGATTCATATTAGAGTGCATGAATTAGAATGAGTATCTTAGTGATAATAGAGCTTATGGTGTGTTAAGAATGTTCATAAGATCACTTAGAGTAAGCCAAGCTAAGAACTTTTGAATCCACCAAGTTTTCGTGTGTGATTTCACATAGGTCATCTTTGAACGAGCATAACTTATTTTATAGGTAGTATTTTGTCAGATTTATACTCCAAATTGTATATAATTGAATAATCTTTCCGTCGATACCAAATTCGCACAAAACGGACACCCGGTGAAGATGTTATGGCGATTTGAAGTTTCAGTCAATGGCATATCGTGCCGTAAGCCAAAATGACGTTTGTCAATTTTCAGTGTCTCTCCATGATTGCACCGAATCGCGGTGGTTTCCAGGTCATAAACGGGGGAAACGCAATATCTCCGCATTGCATCGGGGGCTCAAATAGGGCAATTTTTACAGAAATTAATGACATATCTAGAGGGGTATTTGGGTCATCTTTACACCCCTATATATATATTCCATAAACACAGAATCAAGCCCTTATTTCACCAAAACATACTTTTTCTCTCAAAATCCTCTTAAGAACACATTGGGTTTTCAATTGGGTATTCAAGTTCAAGCAAATTTCTCCATCAATCATCAAGAATCTTCCATCTAAGGTAAGCGTAGTGTTTATCTATTGATCCATTTCGTTCATAGAGCTCAAGAACCATGTTTTAAATATTATATTATGATTTTCTTGTTGTGATATGACCATGTACATGTTGATGATTGTTGTTTAAGTTTCAAGATAATATCTAAAGGTGTTTTCATGAAGTATATGTGTTCGTTAGTTGAAATCCCTAAACTTTATGTGGTTTAAAATGGAAAAATTCATGAAAACACACCTAGCTAAAATAATGCATGCAAAGTGTTTGATAAAAGGCCTAGGATTATAGAATTTATGTCCCATGATTTAATAGTGCTTAACTGACAACTCCATGCTCTATGCTTTATGATTTCACATGAACTCCACGTGATTGATATGCATCATTGTTGTGATATGGATTGAGCATGATATTGAAGCTATGCAAGTGTACACATATTGTATGAATTTCCCTTCCATACGCAAGATGTTGAGAACTATGCTTAGGGTGAAATCCCCTACTTATGATATGGTGAATTGTGGACTCTATTTTTTTTATGATTAAGTTAGTTATGTGTGTCAGTTTTCTTCCATCGAGTCCTGGGGGTACTTGTACCCAAAAAAATATAGTTGTGTGCCTAGAGCCATATCATGTTATCACAATAATCTCATTTAAGACATGATTTATAGAACTCAGTCAGTCATGTGACTCAGGAAATTTTAGAAATCTCATGATCTCAATAAATTCTCAGATAGTAGTACTATTCCATCAGTCAGTGAAAGTCAGTTACTTAGTCCATGTACATCCAGTTAAATCATGTTTAGTCTCTTCAGATAGGAGTAGAAGTTAGCACCGAGTGAACCCAAGGATGGGAACTCACCTGCATGTTTTGGGTGTGATTCTTAGTAGTCATCTTTGTGTTCCAAAACTACATAGCCAGCGTAGGTTGAGACATCTTAACCTACCAGATTAGGGTTGATGAGGTGGCTTAACCTGTTAGTTTAGGGTTTCCACCATTCTTATTTGAGTACCTGCCAGCTAAGGGTCAGTCACAGCTGTCCTTACCAGTGATGCGGTATTGATGCCCCACCAGTCGGGCTAGAGATTGGACCCCAACCTATCTATATATATTATTGAGGCATGTCGGTTAAGCAACTATCTCCCACAATTTTAGTTCCGGTCCTAATAAAAGAACTTAGATAGTTCTTCAGATTTCAGTATACCAGGACTATCAGTTACAGTCAATTCAATTACAGTACAAAACTCAGGTAGTTCCATCAGATTCAGGACTATCAGACACAGTCATCCATGTTATCAAAATTTTAGTATCAGTCACCTTACATAATAGTAAACTATGTATTAGCGTACAGATCCAGATATCATATATTCACGATTTTAGTTACTATGTATGCATGTTTGTACTTTTACGTTCATATCAGTAAGTCAGTTAGCATTGTTCATGCACATAAACCCTTTTGTATTTAGCCTACGTCACTCATATACTCAGTACTCTCAGTCATACTGAAGCATTTGCACTATGGTGTTTTCTTTCATGTTACACCATAGGTTCAGAGACATGATTTCCAGATCAGCAGTAGCATTCCAGTTGCAGAGTTGTAGTGAGTCCTTATCCATTCGAAGAAGATATTATTTTATTTCATTCATTATTTGAGTTTAGTTTTGCTAAATGGAGTTAGTTGGAGAAATGTTCCTTCAACTACTTATTTCAGATAGTATTTAGAGGCTTCTAGATTTAGTTCAGATTTTAGATTCAACTTTTAGTTGTTTTGGGTATTTGTTACCCTATATGGATGTTATTATTTATTAGATATTTTTTTTAGTTGAACCTTATGTCCTATTATTCATGTTTTTCATATTTTACATGTATATTATGCAGTGTATAGGTACAGATATCAGTCATGGGTTAGTTTGTGGTCCTTCAGGGTCATAAGCACCGTGTAGCATTCTGGTTCAGAAAATCGGGGTGTTAAAATTACATTAGAAAAGTTTAGATTATTAATGAAAGTTTTTGGCGGTTGAGTAATGCTAATTTAGGTGAATAGATGATTAAATTGTAGTTATGTGTAGAAGTAGTATGTGCCAATGTATTATAATTAGATAGGTCATATGATTTTGACCTATTACCATTATTATGAAGTTCTAGTGGACTAGTGTTTCTTGATGTTTTATCTTATAGATTCCAAGTGAGAATTGTATGTAAGGTGGGTTTTTAAATCATGTTTAGCACTAGACATTAATTTTGAACAGTTGATGGTCATCAAGGTGGATGTAATGATTTCTTGGCTAGCGCGGTTAGTTGTGTGGAAGTGAGCTAGTGGACTTGAACAGTTTGTGCAAGAGTTTAAGTCCATTTTATTCATAATTTAGTATGGAGTTGTAATCATGATGTAGAGGTATGACCAAGGTGATATGAGTGGCATTTTTTTCTAAGGTTATTACGTGTTGTGTGTGATTAGTAGTACCGTTGAGTTGCTAAGTAGAAGGAGACTAGTTATATAGTATATGATGTTCTTAATAATTAAGTTAAGGAGTTATGGATAGATAATGTTAAGCTTTTTTGGTATGATATTTATTCTCGTGGTTTAGAAATATAAGTTTATAGATGTGGTATTAATAGGTTATGATATAAGTAGTAGGGTTCATTGAAGGTTTGGGGATATCCATGTTAAGTGTTAGAATCTAAGCTTGAATTCTTGAAGATTGGGAAAATAGAAATAAGAGTTGAAGCTCTAGATGGTGTGAACTCAGGATATGGTGATACTCATGAAGATTCTAAGTTAGTAAGTGTTCAAGTCATTGTATGATGACAATTGGGATATATATAGATAGAGTTGTATCTCAGAAGGAGGTATTAGTAGTGGGTTTCACACTTTCAGGTTATTCTTTCCGAGTAATTTTATTATTTACATGTATTCTTACATCTCAGACTCTAGAATGCAGTGATTATAGTCCAGTTTAGAGTTTAGTAAAGGGTTCCTCAGACTTAAGATGATGGCTTCAAGCTAAGGGGGAGATGATAGAACAAGTAACTAAGTCAAGCTCTTAGATTCTAGTGATGATGCCAATATGTTACAAAACTTTAGAAAGAGAGAATAATCCCCAACCCATTCTTAGTTTGATATTTGTACCTCAGTTACCCAAATATCGACTCATGCCTTACATGTCAATTCCATGATCATAGTTCATGTTCATGCTCATAATAGAGAATCATATACTTCCCAGTTCCTAGTATAAGGAGTTCCACTTCATTTAGCAGTTGGAATCATATTCCATAAGTTATGAACTCAAAATTTAGGTCATGCATCTCATGACTCATGTACTCATGCTTTACAGTAAGTTAAGTTCCAGTACTTATGCAACACCCTTAACGATCAGTGAAATTCAGATCTATATTATGTACGTTCTCAGATTAGATATCTTTAATGAATTCATGTTGTGAATACTCTATTTGTGAGGCCTCGATAAAATATCAAAGTTATGCTTAGTATCCCCTCATGTTTCGGGCCTTGGTATTCCAACCTTTCAGTGACCTTTTCTTAGATCAAGAAGAGTGATAATGGACCATTGTGTAGATGGGAAAGAGTAAATGTGTTATGTTGTAAAAGATTGTTGTATGCTTGTTTTATGTAAGTCTATAAGTCTGAAGGAATATTGAGGTAAAGTTTTGTGTATGAATGGGTTAGTTGAGAATATTTCTATGTGTGTTTTCCTAGGATTAGTACATGGAAGTTGTTCTTGATAGAGGTTTGTAGAATACGAGAAAGATGCTTCTATAGGTATTGTTTAGCAACGCATATGTGATTTTGAAGATAGGCTTGAATGTCATATTGGTATATAAGGGGATAGGTGTGTTGTGCACTAATGGATTTTTTTTGTAAGAGACTGAACTTAATTATTAAAGTGATAAGAAGAATCATCCTAGAGGTAAGTAGTTATGACAATGGCTGGGGTACTTGATTCATGGTTTAGACTAGTATTATGGTGTTAGGTGCAGTACTTGTGATTTTGAGTTAGGCTTGACATGGAGAGAGAATTTAGTTCAGTTTAGACTTTAGTAGACGGATTTATCAAATGCCCATGTGAGAACTATAAGTTGAATCAAGCGAGTATGGTATTTAAGGGGAATAGTATAGTTGAGGGAGTATTTGAGAAGTGTTGCTAAGCTTGACAGTATGAAGTTGCGTTGCTTAAGGCCCAAAAGTTCTATCCTGAATTATGATTTATGGGTCTATGTTCCATGCTATAGAGTTGTAGCAATGTTGTCATTTCTTATTTTGAGACAAATTATAATTATTTTCGTTTTCAAGCATGATTATTATGATGTCTTGACATGAACTTGAGACAAAATCGACAACTCAAAATCGATTCCTCCATTGTTTCTCTAAGAAAACTCAATTGTTTCTCTAAGAAAACTCTCCAAGAAATCAAATTCCTCCAATGTTTCTCTAAGAAAACTCAAAATCGAGGATTCCCAAATCAAAATAATCAAGATTTCATCTTCCAAAGCACAAATAGAGATTCAAATTTAAGCTTTCTTAGAAGTTTCATCAATTAAGGTATGTTGGGTTTTATGAACAAGGATCCTCTTTCATCCTTGTGCCCAAAACTAGCTTTTAACTATAAATTTACATGATTTTCTATGAAATTACACGAGATTTGAATTAGGGTTCATACCCATTATTGCTAATTGCAAGATTATGAGATTTCGAGTGTTTTAGAAGTTGAACTGCATGACTCTTTTCATATTTTCATGTCTATTGTAGTAATTTCTAGATTTTGAGACAAATTATAATTATTTTCATTTTCAAGCATGATTATTATGATGTCTTGACATGAACTTGATGCATGGGTTATTAAGTCCAAGTTTATATGTTGATATTTTAAGAAATATGATACTTTGAGCATCTTATGATCAAATTAATTATAGATTTTTAGTAAAGCTTTAATCTTTTGATCCTCGGATAAGATTTGGAATCCACTTTATAGATTTACTACATATTACAGAATTTAGAACAACTTTATTTTTAGATTTAATCGGATAAGTGCATAATTGGTTTCGGAATAAACTCTTATGCTATATTTTTAAAAGTAGATTTCCAACAGAATGAGCGCAGATTAAAGGAAGTAGTATTTAACACCGAGCGGGAAGTGTGAGATTAACGTACCCTATCTTTCACAGAACTACATAGCCAACATAGGTGTAGATTATCAGATTATTCTCATTCCAATAGGGGTGACAGTTACAGATGTGATCACTTAGCTCAGGTTATACTCCTTGGCAAGAGTATGACACCTCTCCCCATCATGAGGTTTTCCTCTTAGGAGAATGAGACGTTGGACTCCATGTTAGCTCACATGGTTTATGTCGGTTAGAAGAAGATCCCTACAAACTATAGATAACAGAAAAGAATAACATAAAATCTTTTAGAAAACTAAGTGTAAAGGGTCACAATTTTATTCAGATTATGCTTTACAGAAAGATAATAGTAACATATTTCAGACATAGAAGTGAGTCATTTCTACACTTAGATAGTATGATTTAAAGAAAGAGTATTAGCACAACTCTTAGAACTAAATGTTATGACTCACTAGATTTACAAAGTATGATTTGTTACTCATGATTACAAATTTCAGTCTATCTTTCAGATATTTCAGCTTATGTGAGTCATTTACATTTAGCATGCATTGTTTCACAAATTATGATGATGAGATAGTATTTTACCTATGCATTTCACCCCAATATACTCAGTACATCCTCAAAGTGCTGATCCACATATACGTCTATGTGCTACATTGTCTTATAATGTAGGTATTAGTTCAGTTGTAGTATGCACAATCAGAATCTGATAGTTGCAGATTCCATCCAACAGATAATATGTCCTCCTACTTCAGGGACTTCAGTTAGATGTTGTTTGTGTACTTTGTTTTCTTATTCATATGTATTGATTAGTGGTAGTTGGAGTCGCGTCCCAGCTATCTATAGTCAAGTCAGTATAGTAGAGGCTTCATAGATGTCAGTTAGAGTCAACAATGCAAATTTTAGTTCCATTTTTTCAGATTTTATCAGAATGCAAAAATTGTATCAGTATTGTATTTTCATAGATTCCATTATTTTTATGTTTCTGCATAGTAAACTCAGTCATTTTATACATGTTTAATTAGTTGTTTAGCAGTATGCCAGTTCATGGGTTAGCTTGGGATCACTTCTGGTCCTAAGCACTGTGTGATATCTCGAAACCCATTTTTATGGCGTTATATTATTATATCAGCTTTGTATACATTCTTGTGTCTTCTTGCAGTAAGTACCAACTCTTTGGTATCATCTATTTTGACTTCAACACCTGTAGAAGTAAAAATAATTGTGTTACCTTTAGCACAGAGTTGTGATATGCTAAGCAGATTG
This sequence comes from Capsicum baccatum var. pendulum, assembly GCA_030864225.1. Taxonomy (NCBI): domain Eukaryota; kingdom Viridiplantae; phylum Streptophyta; class Magnoliopsida; order Solanales; family Solanaceae; genus Capsicum; species Capsicum baccatum. The sequence continues at coordinate 248,701,271 of CM061558.1, forward strand.
TGCTTCTGTCCTTCCACAAAGTAGACATCTTCTAGTGCCCTTGATTCATAGGTCCCAATCTTCCCAACTCTTGTAATGGTTCTCTTTTTTCCATCACCAAAGAATAGTCCCCCTCCACTTATTTTAGAGAGTGAAAGGAATTTTTCCTTATCGCCAGTCATGTGTCTTGAGAAAGCATTATTCAAGTAGAGTGTTTCTTGCTTTCTTTCACTTTCTTCTACAAAATCACATTCAGGGGTTACATTTTGGAACTAGATAAGCTTGGGTCCTTTCTTATGAGAAAAAAGGGTGAATCAGATTTCTTCTAGCCCATCAAGGCAACGGGTTGTGTGATATGTTCCTCTGACCAGATCTGTTGTTCATTTTAGTTATCATGAATTCAGATCTCATAGCTAGCCTTGTACTTCTAGATCCACTTTTAACAGCACTTAGACATTAAGTTGTAGGGTGATCATGGTTGCCACATATATAGAATAGGTCCTTAGTAACATTGTGGCTCTTATAAAATCCTAATCCATCCTTTTTATTGTGAGATTTTTCACTCAATTGATGAATAATTCCTGAGGAATTTGTCTGTCTGGTATCCCTCTCAAGATCAAGTTTCAGTTTTGAGATTTCTTGACTTAACCTCTCTACCTTGTCTTTCTTATTACTGTATTCTTGTTTGACCCTAGTTAATTCAAACTCAATTTTTTCTAGTTCGGCATTTTCCCCTCTTTTTTCTTTTTCAGATAGAGTTAGTTCTAAGATTTTAGATTAGAAGAATCCAGTTGTTTGACTTGTTCCTTTAGAGTGTTGTTTTCTTTTTCAACAGTGTTTTTTCATGTTTTCATATCAATTAGGTCAAACTTGAGACTTGCAAGACTGGTGAATAGCTATTCCCTATCAGAAGTTATTTCTTGGAAGTCATCAATTAAAGCATCATCGAAGAAATATGCTTTTCTTCAAAAAATAAACGCAACTTGTTTTTAAGTTTAGGAACACTTACCTCTGAGGTACCATCTTCTTCTTCCATATCTGTCTGAATCTCCAATGGCCATGAGAGCAGTTTCATAAATCTCATCCTCATCTGATTCTTCTGAGTCAGAACCCTGAGTAGCTACCATAGCATATTATTCTTTTTCCCTTTTCTTAGCTTTTTCTTTCAACTCTTTCTTAGCTCTTTCTTTTATCCATTCAATTTCCCAAATAGGACAATCTCGAATTTGATGGTTAGTCTTTCCACTCTTAAAACATCTAGTAGGATTGTCATTGGACCTCTTTTTACTACTTGTTCCATTTTTGTAAGACTCTATTGAAGTTCTTGGTTATAAATGCCACTTGCTCTTCAATCATTTTAGCTTCTTCATCACTTTCAGAAGCTTTTAAGGCAAAGGATTTTTCAGGAGCTGCACTTTCTCTTTTTACTTCATCAATCTGCATCTCATAAATTTTGAGATTTCCTACAAGTTCATCCAAAGTTATTCCAGTAAGATCCTTTATTTCCCTAACCACAGTAACCTTAACATCCCATTTGGACTTGGGCAAGACTCTTAATACCTTTTCAACTTGTTTCTCAATAGTAATGGTTTTCCCCAAAGATGTCAACTTATTGGTTAAGGCAGTGAGTCTAGACATCATGTGATGGAGAGATTCATTCTCCCTTATTTTGAAGGCCTCATATTTAGTGAATAGTAAAACAATTCTGAATTTTTTTACTTGAGTGGTACCTTCATGTGCATTCACCAAGGCATCCCAAATTTGCTTGGCAGTGGTGCAGGTAGATACCCTGGTGTGTTCAGAAGGACTTAATCCACACACTAAGATGTTCTTAGCCCTTGTATTTTTTCTTAATACATCCATACCATTAGTAGTAAAATCATTTCTCATCTTCTTAACTTGTTCTCCATCAACCATATTCATTGGAATAGTTGAGCCATCAGTAATTCTATCCCACAATTCAAAATCTTCACCTTGGATGAACATTTCCTTCCTAGATTTCCACTAACTAAAGTGAGTGTCATAAAAAAGAGGAGGCCTAGTTGTGGATTGGACCTCATTGCGACTAGTGGGAGGGGCAAAATTCATCATAGTGATCTTTTCTTAGGTGTTAGCCTTATGTAAGACAACTCACTCTGATACCACTTGTTAGAGTACGTGCCCTACTGATTACCTTCTTTTAGCCAAATAGTTGCTTATCAATGGAACAGGTTAACTAACATATTCCTATCTGGCTAAAACAATAAGTAAATTACATAGTGATGTTTACGTGAAAAACACTTGTCTTAAAGAGGTGTAAAAAAACACGACCTATACCTCTACAGTATTTAACCCCAACTCTATTAAAACAACTGAGCCTTAACATTCAACAAATTACTAGACTCTTGTAAACTAGGAATTAAATTCTAACCCCTATTTCTACAAAACACAAACCTTCCCAAGGTGAGTATTCCCAAGTCTTCGAGTTCCCCAATTTGAAGACAATAATTCTACCTCATTTTGTCTCCACCAAGACTAAAATTGAAACAACAATACAACTCAAAACCAATCCTAATACATAAAGTCTAAGACTCTTTAACTCTAAGTACTAGGAACAGGTTCAATGATGATATCTTCAAGATGTTGAACTACTCAGATAATTTGTCGATATGTTGCTTTCTTTGTAAGTGAATGAGTGACTAAGTGAGTCACTCCCTCGATATAAAAACAACTCTACAAAGAGTCCTTCAATGTCATCAATCTTTTATATTTCTTTGGACTCTTCAACTCAACAGAGTTTGTTGTTCATTCAAAGTCCTTTTTCAACCCAAACTCCTTAACTGAGTGAAACTCTTTCTTCATCTAATCTTCCAGTGTTTTACTCAATCATCCCTTGTTCTTTCACACGTGATCAATCATTATGACTTTATCAAGAAAGCTTAAGAGAGTTTATCCATCCTGACTTCTAGCAATCTTGTCTGTATCCCCTAGGGAGATCTAACCTTTGTCTTCATATGATTGGACCATCTTTAGTAACATATTTCATTTACATGTCAATCATCAAAATTTCATTGATCTAACAACCTCTCTATCTCACATTTGAAGTACTGGTATAAAATGTGTACACTTACCTTCCTCAGACCCAACTTGATGGAAATATACTGGGTATGTTATTGTTGCTGTTATAATGATATTGGGTTTTATTTTGGTTTCGTTCAAGGAAACTGAAGAAATAACTAAACTTGACATATCTATAATTAGATGAAAAAAGTGTTCCCTAACAAAAGTAACTTGTACCTAGAGGGATTCCAACTCAAAATTTCTAATTAAAGATAAAAGAATAGTTAGTCTACCACAACCCTTATTGATAATATTACTATATCTAATAGATCATAAATCAACCACCAATCAATTCATTAATCAATACGTCTTGACATATCAATACCTTGATTCATAAAGCTTCTATTTGAAAGATATATAAGAGTTTCACCTAGAAAAAGAATTAGACTCTTAGATCATAACAAAGGGGAATAAATGATAAACAGCAAACAAAATAAAATAAATCAAACTAAAGATTCAAACTTTACGAATCTGACAAATGACACGACTACAAAATTAATATCGAGATTATTTTATCGAAGTCCACCAACTTTAGCTGGTTATAACAGGTACATCTAACCAATGAATACACTATTTTTTAAAAAATTGCCTAAATTAATTAAATAGTAATTTTAAATTATAGAATAGAAATTAAAGAAAAAAGTTGTAAGTTCCAAAAGAAAGAAATGAAGAACAATCAAGTAAGAAAAAAAAACTCATTAAAGTTACTCAATTTTTTTGTGGACATCTTATATTTTTGTATTTCTAAAGAGTGAAAAATAAGTATAATTATGTTATATAATCCAAATTAGTAAATTATATAAGATAAATTTTTTGTCAATTTTCTAGTACTTAATACAATGATTTTATATCTCATACAGATAAATAAAACTCTAATAGTTATAACTTTAATTGGTTTTAAAGTTCAATTATACAGTTTTATAGGATTAATATGTATGATTTTGATATTCTTAAAACCTCATATAATGCAGAAGCTCATACTAGAGAGCTCACATAAACTCCCAAAGCTCTTTTTTTATTGTAAACCCAAAATTGGGTGTCTTTATTTAACATCATTAAGAGGAGATAAACTCTTTTTCTTTAATAGGGAACAAAATATTTTCGGAGGGATTAGTTATTCCATCATAAATATGGGATAACTTATTTCATCATTATGTTATAAATAGTGGGATAAATAATCTCGGGACTAACTAATGCTTCTAATTAAATGCAGAATAAAATAATCTTGATTTTTACCCAGGGGCTATTGTACCTTATTTCTCACACCAAATGGCACTTTATGATTTTGCTTTCTTCCAAAACTTTTAATGTATCGTGAAACATAACTTGCTCTACTTACTTTAATATTAATTTTTTAAGTAACATGAACCTATTTAATGGTAAATAATTAATAAAAACTTTATATTCGTTGTTGATTGTTATAATTTTCGCAACATCTATTTGTTATTGGTTTTATGATTGTTATAGTTTTATGCATTTTTCTTTATAGCATTTGTTAGCATACCAGATATTACCAAAGCCAAACAATATTAGTAGTTTTATGGCTGTTGGTTTTTCATTTCTTTGTGGCATGTCAAACACTTTGAATTACTCATGTGCACTAGTTGTTGGTTGGATGCTGAAGTTTGCATGATTATTATATTTTTCTTAATCGTGGAATCGAGGGTCTATCAAAAATAACCTCTCTATTTAATTTGCAGTGTTGGTATGAACTCCGTATATTTTACCTTTCCAGACTCCACTTTGTGAAAATACATTGAATATATTGTTGTTGTTTCTTGACCGTAGCATGTCAGCCCAATCTCTTGAGTGATCTAATTTAGTTGCGGTGAATGAAGTGAATAAATAGGAGGGTTGCTTTGTTTTTTCCAGTTAGATCGTGTTTGTATAAGCGAAAATTAATTGTGGGGTGGGGGCATTATTTTTAGAGTCACTTGAAATGATTTAGTAAAAAGGACATTCTCAACATTTAAAAGAAAAAATAGACACCATTTTCTTTTTTATTTAATTTTTGGGGTATCGGTTAATGTGTAAAAACGGAAATATTTTTGGCACCCCTTAAGTCTTTTTAATATAATTTTCACACTCCACTTTTTTATTAATACCAAAACTTTTTTATCTCTCCTCACTCTCCTATCGTCTCTCCTGCTGGTTTTGCACCCATTCATCAGTTTTGATTTGTACTTTGTATAAATCTGTAAGAATTTTGATCTTCAACTTCAGGTAATTTCTATTCATCTTTCGAGTAATTTGTACTCCATATTGATGATTTTTTTTTGTTGTTTTAGTTTGTGTCGATTTAGTTACTGGGAGAAAAAAATGTGATTTTTTTTTTTGGAAAATGAGGGCTGATTTTATTGAAATTCTTTATTTTTTAGTTATTATTAGTTTGATTATTTATGGATAATTGATGTATCTTGATTATCCTTGCTGATTGCATGGTGAATTTTTTTAGCTAATTTCATAGGCTAATGTGCCAAGAAATTTGATTTTTCTTCAATGTAATGGTGTTGTAGATGAATGTTCTTGTTGGGGATTCCTTGATTTGAATCATATGTTGTTCTTGATCTATTAATAGACTGTTGGGTCGATTAGGTATTTGTTTAATTTGGATGAAAAAATTTAAAGTTTTTAGAAAAATAGAGCTTGATTTTACTGAAAATTTGTGTTTCTCGGTTAGCATGCTAAAAATTTGGGTTCCTCCCTAATTTTCTTCAATATAATGGTGTTTTAGATGCATGTTCTTGTGGGTGATAGAGCTATTTTAGATGTGTGTTCTTGTTCTGCTACTAGGTGATTGGTCTTTTGGAGTTGTTGTCATGTTAATAGACTATTAGGTCGATTAGCTATTAATTTTATTGTTATAGTTGAGAAATCTTATTTTGTGTACGTAGATTATAAAAAATGGCTAGAGGTAATAAACGCAAGGCTATAGAAGTTGAAAGGTCTAAAACAATGAGTAGTTGATGAATCGAAGAATAAAATTCCAGCGATGAAACTGTTTAAGCTTCAGTTAGAGATGAGCAAGAGGAAATAGAAATTGAGCATAAGATAGATAAGGAAGTATTGATCTTGCCCCACTGTTATTTCGGCTGAGAGGTACAACCACACGACAGTGACGGATGTTGTTGGATCATTTCCAGCTAAGATATCCGTTAGGTCTCATTTGAAAATGTTTCATGAATTCAAACAAGTCGTGGTTGATCAACATCTGAAGTCTAGGTTTAAGAATTCCTGTTTTGGTTGTTTATGGGACTTTCCAGAACATATGAAGTTCAATGGCATCTTGTCCACTATACAATTCTTCGTCGAGTTCAACAGGACAACATGTTGCATGAAATGTGATTTAGCATCAATGACAGGCCTGCATGCTTTGGCTAGAGGGAGTTTGGGCTAATAAAGGGTTTAAACTGTGGGTGCTATTCCTGTGATTCAAAATATCTCAAAGTGAAGTTTTTTTCAAAAAGATTGCGAAAAATGGAGTTTAAATGCCAAGATATTGTTGAAGCTTATTAGAGGTGGGTGGTTAGACAAGGAGGACAAGTTCAAATACTACATGGTTTGGTTTGTGCACTACATATTGCTTGCACGCGACTTGTCGAAAACGATAGACATAGGCACCATCAAGATGGTGGATAACTTGAGATTCTTTGAGAGATAGCCTTGGGTTTAGGAGTTATACGCCTTGACTATAGACTATCTAAAGAAGCACATAAACTTCATCAAGTAGAAGAATACATATATGACAAAGGGAGTTTCATCATACACGCTCTACAGATTCCCCTGGGCATTTCTGGTATTGATTATAAACCATTGAAGTAGTTTATTCGATACTGTAATTTATTTATGGTATCTATACTATACTGACTTATTTATATATATATATATATATATATATATATATATATATTTATCATAGATTTGGATATACGAAGGCTTTTCTGTGCTCGACAAGGGAAATGGTAAATCAATAGAAGACGTCCTGCCCATTTCCCGATTTCTCAGATGGCACACCTCAAAAGGCGATAAACTAATCGAAGGTGATCCATATTTGAACGGATGGAGCATAAAGGTATGAAACTATTTTTTTGAAAAATACTTTTACCAATATTGTTTTGCTTCATAATCATATTTGCCCATTTATCTGTAGAGAGTTCACCCATACCTTATCCCCACAGTCCGTGAAATAAAGCAGAAATACATGAAAAAGTTTAAAGCATTCATGGACGAACCAAATTATACATTCATCGATGGCTTGAAGGTCTATCTGGAGGGTGTGACTATCATCACCTCATCAGAGGATGGTGAGGATAGGTATGATGACTGGATTTGGGTGAAAATGTTATTTCAAGGCATGTCACTCATGGTGCGGGGACAAGTAAGTTGAGAGCATCGGGAAAGACACCAATGATCGGAAATCTAGAAGAGCGCGTGTTTAGGCTAGAAGAGGCAATGAAGGATATTGATGATTTTGTTAAAGAAGAGAGGCTAAGGAGAGTAGAAAAGGAGAAGTAGAAGAAGAAGAAAAGGAGAAGTATAAGAAGAAAGAAGAAGATGAAGGTAATATCTCCTCTGTATATTATAGAAGTTGCATATTTTATATAATCGATTTTACTTATAATAGAATCTATATCATTCTTCATTAACTGATAGCAAAGTTTATTATAAATAGTAAATACTTTAAATTGCAGGTGTGTAGGTCCAAAGTCAGCATTCATCAGTAAGGGTTGTATGCGATGACGGCGGCATTAAATAAGTGCCCCTTGAGGTAATAGCTTTGGAACAGGCCTCGATCAATGTTGATGAGGTGATGATCCCTGAAGATACAGTTGTTGTAGAGAAGGAGAATCCGGATAAAGGAGATGAATAAAAAGAAGAAGAAAAAAATAAAGAAGTTGTTTGTAGAAAAGAAAACAAAGTTGATGATTCAGCTGGTGTAAATGACAATCAAGACCAAGGTAGGTAGGAGGAAGAAAATATAAATAAAAAAACTATTTGTGAAGAAGAAAATACTAAAGAAGATAGAGAGAAATAAGGAGAGTAAGAAGGAGAAATGAAGATGCAGTAGGAGAGAAAGAAGGAGAATGGAAAATACAATAGGAGAGGAAGAAGGAGAATGGAAAATACAGCAGAAGAGGAAGAAGGAGAAGAAAAGAATACAACAAGAGAAGAAGATAGCAGCAGTAGAGGAAGAACAGAGAAAAGAAGAAGAAGAGGGAACCATGACACTAATTGAAGGAGAAGAACAAAAAGAAGAATAAGAAAAAAATGATGCACCATAAAAAAAGGTATTACAGAGGAAGAAAAAGAAAATGCATCGGCGAATATAGATGATTTTCTTTAGGAAGTTGTTGATTACATCAACAACATGAACGTGGAAGACAAGAATGGCGAGGAATGACAAGACAATGAATAACTTTTATTTGTGGGTGATGTTTATTTGTGGAAGACAAGACAATCATAAGTTTTTTATTTTTCAGCTCTGGATGGGTAGAGCTGAACAATTTTGTTTTTGAAACTGCTTTTATGGTTTATGATAAATATTTTACAATTTATATAATCAATGTATCATTACTTTTACATGAATGTTATCATTGATTATAGACTCTGACTAAAAGGTAAAGCATATATAATACAGTGTCGTGTAGTCGATAAATGAACAAGGTAAATCATATATAATATAAGTGAAAAGTAGTCGATTAATAAAAGAGACATAATACATTCAATCCCACTATAACCCCATTACACCTTTCCAAATAGCTAAAACTAATAGAAAACCATACACCATAATTTTTAGACCTTTCTCTTTTTCTTCAGTCATAGGCAACCTATGGTTAAGTTGATCCCTCTCAATTTCGACGTCTTTCAACAATCCTTTTAAGTGATCAATCTTGTGTTCTGATTCTCTATATAATGTCGTAAGAAGATCCTTATTTTCTTCAGATTCTCTAAGCCTTTCCAACATTTCAAACTTTGCAAAACCTTGAAATTTTGATTCCTCAAAATTGGAAGGAATCCACTTAAAATAATGTAAGACCCCACAAAATTCTAAGCTTATCTCAACTCTTAGAGCTTGATAAGGGGTTCCGTACTTAGAAATTCCAGCTAAGTGTTTACATTTAGAATTATTTTTAACATCATAAGTTGGTGATCCTATTTCCCAACCCTGAAGACCTTAAAGTGTCGATTTGTAGATTGATTCATGATCAGGAATGTCAGTAGGTCACTTTGGATGAGTTTTGGATTTATTGAACCTCATTTGAACCATGTTACGGTGACCAAAATAGTGGGTCAACGCATCGCGTCACCCATCATGTCGACGGATAATTTCCCCTAGATTTCAATGCAATTCCAGCGAACCAATGTAAACTCGATGCGGCGCATTGGCTATCACATCGATGCCATCAATGCAGCGCATCGATCTGTGCATCACTGGACACATTTTTAGTCAATAAAACTATTCATCCAGAGGGGTAATTGGGTCATTTTCCCACCTCATATCAGCCCCCAAAACACGTATTTATGTCATATAAAAGGGAAAATTCACTTATTCTCTCTAAAATTCTCTCTAGAACAAACCTTAGGGGATCTAATTTCAAATTCAAGATTCAAGGACGCACCATCAGCCTTCATCAATTCAAGTACCAAAGTATGTGAAGTGTTCATCCAAGGGTTTTCTTCTACCCTTGGAGTTCAAGAAACTCTTTTAAATTATAAGTTAAATGATTTCATAGATTTCATGGTGGATTTGAATATAAACTTGATTATGATGTTAAATGGGTTTTTAATTCCATGATTTATGTGAACTTCATGTTGAACTCTTGAATTACAAGTTGAATGTAGTATCCATGATAGTATTACATGTTTATTGATATGTGAAATACCCATGCTCCCCAAGTGTTTGTCAAAATATTTATGTGAATTGACTAGTGCAATCATGACATGTTATTATGTGATTTGATTCATGCACAAGCTCATGTATATCAAGTGTTTGACAAAAGTGTCTAAATGAATGCATTATTAGTAAGAAAGTACTATTATGCTACTAAAGTCATACAATATGTTACTTTTCATATTATCGAGTCTTGGGGTTATTCAATACCCAAAAATTTAGCTATTTACTTAGAGCTACAGTAGATACAGAATAGTCTCAGTAGTGTCATAAATAGTAAACTCAGTAATTAATCCCAGTCTCAGTTCAGTAGTCATCTTAGAACTCAGTGAACTAAGTTTAGTTCAGTTCAGTTAGACAGTACGATCAGTAATAGTTCAGTCAAGCCTAGTACAGTTTAGAAATCAGTTCAATGTCTATTCAGTTAGAAGTAGGAATCAGCATCGAACGAACCCAGGGATGGGGGCATTCCTGTCAGCATAGGATTTGACCCTTAGTAACAATCCATGAGTTACAGAACTACGTAGCCAGCATAGGTTGAGATATCTTCCTACCAAACTAGGGTTGATATATCTTACATAAATTTTCCTGCCAGCGGGGGTTGACAAAAGTTCTTCCAATCAAAGAGGGTTAACTCACAACTTGTCTTTACCCGTGGCATGGTATTAACGCCCTTCCAATTGGGGTTATAGGTTGGACCCCAATCCATTTAGAGAGGGGCATATTAGTTAGATAACTACCTCCCACATTTTTAATTTCAGTCTCAGCATAGAACTCAGTTTATTTCTACAGATTCAGGATTGTCAGACACAGTCCCCCAGCTCAGTATAGAACTCAGTTTCGTTCTACAGAATTAGGACTATCAGAAATAATTACTTAGTTATCAGTACTACTGTATCAGTAAACTCAAATATCAATTAATTAGTATTCAAAACTCAGTATCCAGTGTTAATATGATATCAGTTATAGTTTATGTGTTCATGCATGTACTCTCATTCTGTTACGTCCATATTACTCAGCAAGTTGTTGTCCATGCATATCAACCTACCTCACTTAGCATACCAGTACATTCAAAGTACGGACACACACTGTTCTTTTATGCTATGATGTCTTATACCATAGATTCAGATGTACGGGCTCCTGACCGTACTTAGCAGCTCGAATTATCAGCATCAAATTTAGTGGTGAGTCCTCATAGTTTGAGGATAATGTTATATTTTAGTATTTTAGTAGTTTGGCATTTAGTAGACAGAGTTAGTTAGGGACTTGTCCCATCAACTCCATATTCAGACATTTAGGTGCTTTCAGAATAGAGTATTTCAGATAGATATTTAGTTTTTAGTATTCATTTATCAGTATTCAGTATTTGTTTTTAGTTGTGAACCTTATGGTGACTTCAGCCTAATTTTTGCATTTATTTTAGTATTATAACTATTATTACCGTGTGATTATTCAGTGCTCACCACAGATATTAGAAATGGGTTAGCTTGTGGCCCTTTGGGGTCATAAGCACCATGTAGCATCTGGGTAACTTGGTATCAGAGCCAGGTTCAAAAAAGTCCTAAGAAGTCTGAAAGTTGCATCAAGTAGAGTCTTGTATATGGGTGTGTAGCGCGCCATACTATAGACAAGGGGATATGAGATGTTTTTAGAAAAAATTTCCCTTATTTCAGTATTTATATCATGCGAGTGAGCATGAGCTCAAATCACACTCTTAGCCTAATTCTTTTCTTTCTTACATTTACAAAACATGCCTCTACATAACTGAGATTTCTGATAACTGAGTTCTCCTAATGAGAATTCATATTTGATGCATGATTATACACTAGACTGATACATGAATGCATGACTGAATATGCAATGGTACTTGATACCATGTTTGTGATGAAATGTGAGCATGAACTGAATACCAAGTTGTATAGAATACTGAATGGGAAACTGAATAAGCTTAAAGAGAACTATTACCTTGAGCTTGATCTGGATTGGAAAAGAAGAGGTGAGAATACTTGATATGCATGACTGCTTCTGCTTCCCAATTATTTCCCTCAATGGACTGATTTCGCCAAAGAACTTTGACTAGAGGGACTTCTTTGTTCCTCAGTCTACAAGTCTGATAGTCTAGAATTTCGACTGGAATTTCCTCATAGAAGAGACTATTCTGACTGTCAATGCTCTGAATAGGGACTACGACTGATGGATCACCTATACACTTCTTGAGCAAAGAGACATAAAAGACTGGATGAACTGAGGCTAGTCTAAAAGCAATTCGAGCTCATAAGATACCTTGCCTAAGCGTCTGAGAATCTTAAAGGGACCGACATATCGGGGACTGAGCTTTCCCTCCTTGCCGAACCGCTTCACTCCCTTCGTGGGAGAGATCTTTAGATAGACATAGTCATCAACCTTAAACTCAAGATCCTTTCTACGAATGTCAGCATACGACTTCTATTGGCTCTGAGCAGCCCAAAGTCTTTCTCTGATTAACTGGACTTTCGCTAAGGCGTCGAATACTAAGTCAGGCCCTATGACTGAGGCCTCACTAACTTTGAACCACCCGATTGGAGATCTGTACCTCCTACCATAGAGAGCTTCGAACGGAGCCATTTTAATACTGGAATGATAGCTATTGTTGTATGCAAACTCAATCAAAGGAAAGTGGCCATCCCAACTTCCCTTGAAATCAATTGCACACGCCCTTAGTATATCTTCAAGAGTCTAAATGGTCCTTTCTTCTTGACCATCTATTTGAGGATGAAAAGTTGTACTGAGATAAACTTGGGTACCAAAAACCTTTAGGAATGCTTTCAAGAAATGAGAGGTGAACTAGGTACCTCTGTCTGAGATGATAGATAATAGAACACCATGTAATATTACCAACTACTTGATATAGAGTTTGGCATAATCCTCGGCTGAATAAGAGGTATGGACTGGAAGTAAATGGGTTGACTTGGTTATTCTATCTACAATGACCCAAACTGAATCATACTTATGACGAGTTCGAGGTAAACCCATCACGAAGTCCATGTTCACTTCTTCCCACTTTCAAGTAGGAATGGTGAACTCCTGTATGGAACTACTAGGTTTCTGATGCTTTATCTTAACCTACTGATATGTAGGGCACTTAGCCACAAATTCTGCAATATCTCTCTTCATCCCACTCCACCAGTAGATCTCCCATAGGTCGCGGTACATCTTAGTGGCCCCTGGATAAATAAATATCGTTCACCATGCGCTTCTGCAAGAATTTGCTGCTTTAAATCATCTACACTTGGAACACAAAGATGACCCTGACAACGAATGACACCATCTTCCCCTTAGGAGAAAACCTCTACTTTTTTATTCTAAACTGACTCTTTTAGCTTGACGAGGTTAAGATCCCTGCCTTGATTTTCTTTCACCTCAGAAACTAGAGATGACTCTGAACTATCCTGAACACATACACCACCCTCTAAAGAATCGACTAAGCGAACACCTAGTCTGGAAAGCTGATGGATTTCCTGAGCTATTTTCTTCTTGCTATCCTCAACATGAGAAACACTCATGTCATAATCTTTCAAGATCTCTAACCACCTTCTCTGATGAAGATTGAGATCTTTCTAAGAAAAGACATATTGGAGACTCTTATGATCTGTGAAGACATCTACATGAACTCCGTATAGATAATGTCTCCACATCTTCAATGCAAATACTATGGCTACTAACTCAAGATCATGAGTAGGATAATTCTTCTCATGGGGCTTTAACTGCCTGGAGGCGTAGGCTATGACCTTACCGTAATGCATGAGGACACAACCCAAACCTACTCTGGATGCATCATAGTATACTACAAACCCATCTAAACCATCTAGAAGAGCTAAGACTAGAGCTGAGGTAAGTCGAGTTTTCAATTCCTGAAAACTCTTCTCACAAGGATCTGACCACTGAAACTTAACCTTCTTCTAAGTCAATCTGGACATGGGGAATGCAATAGAAGAAAATCCCTCAACAAATCGCTTGTAATAGCCAGCCAAACCTAAGAAACTCCTGATATCTAATAGAGAGATAGGGCAAGGACATTTTATTACCACTTTGGTCTTCTGAGGATCTACTCTAATTCCATCACCAGAAATAACATGGCTAATAAATGCTATTGAACCTAGACAAAACTCGCACTTACTAAATTTGGCAAATAACTGGTGATATCTGAGAGTCTGAAGAACAATTCTGAGATGGTTTGAATGATCACGCTCTGTGCGGAAATAGACTAGGATATCATCTATGAAGACTATGACAAACATATCCAAATACTGCTTGAACAGACGGTTCATCAAGTCCATGAAAGCGGTTGGGGCATTGGTAAGAACAAAGGACATAACTAGAAATTTGAAGTGACCATACCAAGTACGAAAAGTTGTCTTTGGGATGTAACATTCTCTAACTCTGAGCTAATGATATCCTGATCTGAGGTCTATCTTAGAGAAATAACTAGCACCCCAAAGTTGGTCAAATAAGTCATCTATTCTGGGAAGTGGATACTTGTTCCTGACCGTAACTTTGTTGATCTGATAGTAATCAATACACATCCTGAGAGAACTATCTTTCTTGTGCACGAATAAGATTGGTGTGCCCCACGAGGAAATATAAGGTCTAATAAATCCCTTATCTAAGAGATCCTTCAGCTAATTCTTCAGTTCTTTGAGTTCTACTAGTGCCATTCTATGTGGCAGAATAGAAATAGGCTGAGTATCTAGAATAAGGTCAATGCCGAAGCCTATTTCCCTTTCGGGAGAAATGGTTGGAAGATCTTCAGGAAAGATATCTGAATATTCAATAACCACTGGGATTGATTCAAATCTAGGAGATTCAGAACCAGAGTCTTTAACATGAATGAAAGGATAAACACATCCCTTAGAAATCATTTTCCTTGTCCAAAGGTAGGAAACAAGCTGACCCCTGAAATATGAAGTACTACCCTTCCACTCTAGGAGGGCCCATTCGGGAACTAAAATTGAACTATCCTATTTCTGCAGTAGACTGTGGCATAGTAAGAATGAAGCCAATCCATGCTGAGAATGACATCAAAATCAGTCATCTCTAACTCGACTAAATCTGCTGATGTGGATTTCTGAAATATCATAATTGGGCAATTCCTGTATACCTACCGAGTTATGATGGTTTTACCCACTGTGATAGAGACTAAAAAGGGCTCTACTAAAATTTTGAGACTGATTCTGAAATCGCCTGCTATATAAGGAGTAACAAAAGACAAGGATGCACTTGGATCTAGCAAAGCATAAACATGAACATGAAAAATCTATAACGTACCAGTAACAATATCAATAGAATTTCCCTGATCTTGTCAGGTCTGAAGAGCATAAATTCTATTTAGGCGTTGCCCACTAGTAGCACTAGAAGTTGCATCCTGCTGATTTGGGTGACCGAATTGGTCAGTGGAACGATTCTGCTGACCTGTAGACCTGACTGCAGACACTCTCTAATCCTATGGTATGGCTTTCCACAACCGAAATAAACATCGCTACCAGCTCTACAGGTACCCTTATAGTTCTTACCATAATCTGACACAGAGGATTAGTTTGGGAACTGCTGATATGCCCTGAGACTTAGAGCTTGGTGCTCGATCTCTGTTGCCGTCTCTAAATTTTGGCACTGGTACACTGGCGGAGGAAGGAGCTGGAACTTCTAGCTTAGGATGGAATTGCGAACAGTTTTCTCCTTCTGATTTGGGTTGAGAAAAACTGAAACTGTCTGATTTTGCTCTCTTATTATGCCTCTCCCTAGTCCCAATCTTCTCCTCCTCTATTTGCTGAGCATAGGTCATGAGCCTAGCTAAAATCATATCACTATTCATTATCATAGACCTACACTCATTTACCATGCTATCATTCACTCTTGACACGAACTTGCTCATCTTAGCCTTGTTGTCTGGAACCACATGATAGGCATATCTTGCTAGCTGAGTAAATCTGAGAGAATACTCTTTAACCATTATATTTCCCTACCTGAGGTTGATGAACTCAAGACCTTTTGCCTCCCACAGCTCTTGGGGAAAAAATCTATCTAAGAAAGCCATGACAAATTCCTCCCACTCTATAGAACCTGCACCATCTACCCTCTTGGACTTCCACTATTTGTACCAAGTATGAGCAATATCCAGTAACTAGTATGCGGCTAACTCGACACTCTAACAAGAAGTAACTCCCATGATGTCTAGGACCTTTTGGACTTGGTCAATAAATTCTTGAGGGTCTTCATCAGACTTAGACCCAAAGAAAGATGGAGGGTTCATTCAGGTGAAGTCCCAAATCCTAGCTGCGTCTGAGTTGGCCACTGGATTGGTCGGAATAACTGGTGGCCATTCATTTTGGGTAGCCACAGACTGAGAAAGTGTGGTGAATGCGGCCCTAAACTCCGTATGAGAAACATTTTCACCCAAAGGATCTTCGGGCTGAGAAGCGGGCTGGTTTCTTCTCTTTGGAGGCATATTCTAAAATAAGAGAAGAATAGATTAGACTGAGAGTTTACCTTGAGATTATGCTCACTAGCATAACATGAATACTGAGAGAGGGGAAACTATTCCTAAAATATCTCATAGCCTCTTTCACATAAATGTGGTGTGCAACACACCTATGCACAAGACTCTACTAGATGCGACTTTCATACATCCTAGGACTCTATTGAACCTTAAGAATTCTACACGGTACTTATGACCATGAGGGACTACAAGCTAGCCCATGACTGATATATATACCTGTACACTGCATAATATACTTATAGAATGCAGAAAACATGAACGATAGGCCATAAAGTTTAATTGAATAGAATATTTGATAAATAATAACATCCATATAGGGTAACAAATACCCAAAAACAACTGAAAGATAAATCTAAAATCTGAACTAAATCTAAAAGCCTATAAATACTATGTGAAATAAGGAGTTGAAGGAACACGTCTCCAACTAACTCCGTCTAGCAAAACTAAATTGAAATAATGAATGAAATAAAATAATATCGTCCTCAAATGTGTGAGGACTCACTGCAACTCTGCGACTGAAATGTTACTGTTGATTTGGAACTCGTGTCTCTAAACCTATGGTGTAACATGAAAGAAAGCACCATAGCACAAATACGTCAGTACGACTGGGAGTACTGAGTATAAGAGTGAGGTAGGCTAAATGAAAAAGGATTTACATGCATGAACAATTCTAACTGACTAACAGATATGAACGTAAGAGTGCACACATGCATACATAGTAACTAAAATCGTGAATACATGATATCTGGATCTATACGCTAATACATGGTGTACTATTATCTAACATGACTGATACTGAATTTTTGATAACATGGATGACTGTGTCTGACAGTCCTGAATCTGATGGAACTACCTGAGTTCTGTACTGTAACTAAATTGACTGTAATTGACAGTCCTGGTATACTGAAATCTAAAGAACTATTTGAGTTCTTTTACTAAGACTGGGACTAAAACTGTGGGAGGTAGTTTCTTAACCGACATGCCCCAATAACGTACATAGCTAGGTTGGGGTCCAATCTCTGCCTCGACTAGAAAGGTGTCAATACCGCGCCACTAGAGAGGACAGTTGTGGCTGACCCTTAGCTGGCAGATACTCGAATGAGAATGGTGGGAACACTAAACTGACAGGTTAAGCCACCTCATCAACCCTGATCTGATAGGTTAAGATATCTCAACCTACGCTGGCTACTTAGTTCTGGAACACAAGGATGACTACTAAGAATCACACCCTAAACTGGCAGGTGAGTTCCCATCCTTGAGTTCACCCAGTGCTAACTTCTAGTCCCATCTGAAGAGACTGAACATAATTTAAATAGATGTACATGGACTAAGTAACTAACTTCCGTTGACTGATGGAATAGTACTACTATCTGAAAATTTATTGAGATTATGAGATTTCTAAGATTTCCTGAGTCACATGACTGACTGAGTTCTATAGATCATGGATTAACGGAGATTATCATGATAACGTGACATATATCTAGGCACACAACTGTATGTTTTGGGTACTAGTACCCCCAGGACACGATGGTAGGAAACTGACACACATAACTAACTTGATCATAAAATAGAGTCCACAATTTACCATATCATAAGTAGGGGATTTCACACAAAACATAGTTCTCAATATCTTACGTATGGAAGGGAAATTTATACAATATGTGTATACTTGCATAGCTTCAATATCATGCTCAATCCATATCACAACAACAACACATATCAATCACATGGAATTTATGTAAAATCATAAAGCATAGAGCATGGACTTGTCAGTTAAGCACTATTAAATCATGGGACATAAATTCTATAATCCTAGGCCTTTTATCAAACACTTTGCATGCATTATTTTAGCTAGGTGTGTTTTCATGAATTTTTCCATTTTAAACCACATAAAGTTCAGGGATTTCAACTAACGAACACATATACTTCATGAAAACACCTTTAGATATTATCTTGAAACTTAAACAACAATCATCAACATGTACATGGTCATATCACAACAAGAAAATCATAATATAATATTTAAAACATGGTTCTTGAGCTCTATGAACGAAATGGATCAATAGATAAACACTACGCTTACCTTAGATGGAAGATTCTTGATGATTGATGGAGAAATTTGCTTGAACTTGAATACCCAATTGAAAACCCAATGTGTTCTTAAGAGGATTTTGAGAGAAAAAGTATGTTTTGGTGAAATAAGGGCTTAATTCTGTGTTTATGGAATATATATATAGGGGTGTAAAGATGACCCAAATACCCCTCTAGATATGTCATTTAATTTCTGTAAAAATTGCCCTATTTGAGCCCCCGACGCAATGCGGAGATATCGGGTTACCCCCTGTTTGTGACCTGGAAACTCACCGCGATGCGGTGGAATTGTGTAGAGACACTGGAAATTGACAAATGTCATTTTGTCTTACGAAGCGACGTGCCACTGACTGAAAGACGCTGCGGAAACTTTAAATCGCCATAACTTCTTCATCAGGTGTCCGTTTGAGGCAAATTTGGTATCGATGGAAAGCTTATTCAATTCTCTAAAATTTGGAGGGTATAAATATGCCAAAATACCACCTATAAACCACGTTATGCTCATTGAAATATGACCTATGTGAAATCACACACGAAAACTTGGTGGATTCAAAAGTTCTTAGCTTGGCTTACTCTAAGTGACTCTTATGAACATGCTTAACACATAATAAGCTCTATTATCACTAGGATACTCATCCTAATTCATATACTCCAATATAAATCACAGGATAGGAGGTATCATGTGAAGGAACAACAGTTCATTTTCTAGCTTAGAAATATACGGGGTATTATAATTAGCTTTATTCATATTATGTTTCAGTTGACTGTAGAAATCGAATTGTTTAATTTTAGTTACTTAATAAATTTTTCTTGGAGTGGAGGGGTAGTAGTTCAACACTTAAGGGTCAGCTTGTTTAGTACCTTAGAGTGAGGAAAATGATAACTATGGGATGTGTCTATCATCTTGTTCGAGTTCAAGACTCTAGTTCAGAGACCCCTAATCTTGAATCAGTGTCAGTAGCATATAAATTCCTAGATGTGTTTTCCAAAGATCTTCTCAGAGTTCCTCCCGAGAGGAAACTTGACTTCAGAATAGACCTTCTTCCAAATACTCAGCCCATTTCTATCCCACCATACAGAATGGATTTAGCAGAACTTAGAGAATTAAAAAAATAGTTGAAGGATATCATAGATGAGGGATTCATCAAACCCAGTGTATCCCCGTGGGGTGGACCAGTCTAATTCACAAGTAAGAAAGATAGTTCTCTTAGAATATGTATAGACTACCCTCAGCTAAATAAAGTCACGGTAAAAAACAAGTATCCACTTCATTAAATCGGTGACTTGTTCAACCAACTTTAGGGTGCCAGGTACTTTTCTAAGATAGACCTTAGGTCAGGCTATAATCAACTCAAAGTCAAAGAATCTGACATTCCAAACACAGCTTTTAAAACTTGGTATGGCCACTTTGAATTCCTAGTCATGTCATTTGGTCTTACCAATGCTCCAACAGCCTTCATGGACTTGATGAACCACATGTTCAAGAAGTACTTTAACATGTTATTCATAGTCTATATAGATGACCCTCTTGTCTATTTTAGTAATGAGGTGAACTTGCCGATAATACTAGAACCATAATTAGGCTCTCAAAGCCCATCAATTATCATGGTATCTTATCTATTCATGTCTTACATGTCAGCACTATGATAATAGCTTATATTTGTGCATGTTAGCAAAAATTATGTACGCTTATAGTTCCTAGTGTAAAGAGTTCCAGTTCACTCAATATTACAAATCATGTTTCATTAATACAGAAACTCCAGACTCAGGTCATTCCGCCCATGACTCGTATATTTAGGTCATGTAGCTCATGAATCATGTACTCATGACATGTTTTACAGTATGCCCAGTTCCCATGACTCATGCTACACTCCTAACGGTCGACTAAATTCAGATTATGTCATGTATATCCTTAGTTTAAATTTCTTAATAAATCCATGGTGTTGATATTCTATCCCTCAGGCCTCAGTTAAGTGTCGAGTTTGGCATAGTATTTATTCACGCTTCAAATCCTTATGTTTTAACCCTTTAGTGAACTCTCCTTATAAAATAATGTAGTGATGGTCGATTGTTTAGATGGGAGAGAGTAAATATTTTATGATAAGGAAAGATTTTTGCATGCTTATTTTACACGAGGCTGTAGTTATGAAAATAGGCCTGAATGCCAGGTTAGTGTGCAATGTAAATGGCTAACAAGAAGCTGTATTTAGTTGTTAAAAAAAGGGAAAACAAAATTTTTCATGAGATAAGAAGTTGAGAAAATGATTAGTGCAAGCATGACATGTTATTATGTGATTTTATTCATGCACAAGCTCATGTATATCAAGTGTTCGGCAAAAATGTCCAAATAAATGCATTATTAGTAAGCAAATACTATTATGCTACTAAAGTCATGCTGTATGTTACTTTTCATATTATCGAGTCCTGGGGTATTCAATACCCAAAAATCTAGTTGTTTACCTAGAGCTATAGTAGTTACAGAACAGTCTCAGTAGTGTCGCAAATAGTAATACTCAGTAATCAGTCCCAGTATCGGTTCAGTAGTCAGCTCAGAACTAAGTAAACTCAGTTCAGTTCAATTTGACAGTACAATCAGTAATAGTTCAGTCAAGCCCAGTACAGTTTAGAAATTAGTTCAGTGTCTATTCAGTTGGGAGTAGGAATCAGCACCGAGAGAACCCAAGAATGGGGGAATTCCAGCCAACATAGGGTTTGACCCTTAGTAGCTCTCCCTAAGTTACAAAACTATGTACCCAGCATAGGTTGAGATATCTTCCTACTAGACTAGGGTTGATATATCTCATGTGAGTTTTCCTGCCAGTGAGGGTTGATGAAAGTACTTCCTGTTAGAGAGGGTTAACTCACATCTTGTCTTTACCCATGGCACGGTATTAACACCTTTCCAACGGGGGTTACAGGGTGGACCCCAATCCATTTGGAGAGGGGAATTTTGGTTACGTAAAAAACCTCCACAGTTTTAGTTTTAGTCTCAGAATAGAACTCAGTTCAGTTCTACATATTTAGAACTGTCAGACACAGTCACCCAGCTTAGTATAGAACTCAATTTTGTTCTACAAAATCAGGACTGTCAGAAATAGTCACTCAGATATTAGTACTACAATATCAATAAACTCAAATATCAGTTAATCAGTATTCAGAACTCAGTATCCAGTGTTGACATAATCTAAGTTACAATTTATGTATTCATGCATGTACTCTCATTTAGTTACGTCCATGTTACTCAGCTATTTGTTTTTCATGAATGTGAGCCCCATCCAAATCAGTCTACCTCACTTATCAAGCCATTATATTCAAAGTACCAACAGATAATTTTGTTTTGTGCTATGATGTCTTAATCATAGGTTCAGACGTACGGGATCCTGACCGCACTTAGTAGCCCAAATTATAAGTAGCAGATTTAGTAGTGAGTCCTCATAGTTTGAGGACGATGTTATCTTCCATTACTTTAGTATTTTAGCATTCAGTAGATAGAATTAGTTGGGGACTTGTCCCATCAACTCTATATTCAGACAGCTAGAGTGTAATACCCCGTACTTCTACCTAGCTTGAATTCATCGCAAAAATGTTAAAGACTTGTTCTAAAGATGAATCGACTTTTATACGTCTGGTATTTTGAAGATTTTCACTTTTCATTATGTGGGAAATTAAATTATCTCTCCAATAATATCAATTTCGTTCAAATCTGGTATCAGAGTAAAAAGATATGGACATTTTATAGAAAGCAGTCTAAACTGCCCAGGTGAGACGATGAGGGCTAACGGACCATCGAGCTAGCGACGGACCATCGCCTAAACCATCGGAGCAGAGTCAGTAAGACCATCATCTTCTAAAGACTGATGGCTCAGGCCGATGGACCATCGCCCAAGCTATCGTAGGAAAGGTAGTGAACCCCTATTCTGCCTAGGTGCGACGTTCAGGACCGACAAACCGTCGATCCAGCGATGAACCATCGAACCCACCATCGCATATTTCATTCGGTTATTTTAAGTTATTTTTAAAAGAAGATTTTTGATCTTTACCACCCTTTCTAATACCTAATAATATCAGACTTTATGCTCTCTAGTCCCGATAGGATCAGGAAAATTCTCCTGATGTGGTTACTGGTACGTTACAGATCTTTCAATTGCATGTTTACTCTTTGCTAGATCCAGGAGCTTTTTTGTCTTTTGTTACTCCCTATATAGCAGTTAATTTCGGAGTTAGTCTCGAAATTCTAATAGATCCCTTCTCGGTATATACCCCAATGGGTAAAACTATCATAGCCCGATGGGTATACAGGAATTGTCCGGTTATGGTATCTCAGAAAATCACTTCAGCACACCTAGTTGAATTAGAGATGACTGATTTTGATATTATTCTCAACATATATTGGCTTGATTCCTGCTATGCCACAGTCTACCGTAGAAACAAATTTGTCCAATTTCAATTCCCGAATGAACCCATCCTAGAGTGGAAGGGTAGTACTTCAGTTTTCAGAGATCGTCTTGTTTTCTACTTTCAGGCATGAAAAATGATATCTAAGGGATGTATCTATCATCTTGTTCGAGTAAAGGACACTAGTTCCGAAACTACCAGTCTTGAATCAGTCCCAGTAGTGAATGAATATTTAGATATCTTTCTCAAAGATCTTCCAGGAATTCCTCTCAAAAGGGAAATACACTTCGGCATCGATCTTCTTCCAGAAACTCAGCCTATATCTATTCAACCATACAGAACGGCACCAGCAGAACTCAAAGAGTTGAAAGAACAGTTAAAGGATCTCCTAGATAAGGGATTTTTCAGACCCAGTGTGTCCCCGTGGGGTGCACAAGTCTTATTCATGCGCAAGAAAGACGATTCTCTTAGAATGTGTATAGACTACCTTCAGCTCAATAAAGTCACCGTCAAGAACAAGTATCCACTTTCCAGAATTAATGAATTGTTCGATCAACTTCAGGGTGCCAGCTATTTTTTTAAGATAGACCTCAGATCAGGCTATCATCTGCTCAGGATCAGAGAATGTGATATTTCAAAAATAGCTTTCTGTACTAGTTATGGTCACTTCAAATTCTTAGTTATGTCCTTTGGTCTTACCAATGCTCCAGTAGCCTTTATGGACTTGATGTACCGTGTATTCAAGCAGTACTTAAACATGTTCTAAATAGTCCTCATATATGATATTCTTGTCTATTCCTGCAGCAAGTATGATCATCCAGACCATCTTAGAATAGTATTGCAGAATCTCAGAAATCATCATTTATTTTCCAAATTCAGTAAGTGCAAATTTTGGCTAAAGTCATAGGCATTCCTTGGTCATATTGTTTCCGGTGATGGCATTAGGTTTGATCTTCAAAAGACTGAAGTAGTAAGAAACTAGCCCAGACCTGTCTCTCCATAAGATATCAGGAGTTTATTGGGTTTGGCTGGCTATTACAGATGGTTTGTTGAGTGATTTTCTTCTATTTCATCCCCTATGTCCAGATTGACTCAGAAGAAATTCAAGTTTCAATGGTCAGATTCTTGCGAGAAGAGTTTTCAGGATTTGAAAACTCGACTCACCTCAGCCCCAATATTATCTCTTCCAGATGGTCCAGATAGGTTTGTAGTGTATTACGATGATCTAGAGTAGGTTTGGGTTGTGTCCTCATGCAGCATGGTAAGGTCATAGCCTACGCCTCCAGATAGCTTAAACCCTATGAGAAGAGTTATCCTACTCATGATCTCAAGTAGGTAGCCATAGTTTTTGCCTTGAAGATCTAGAGGCATTATCTATACGGAGTTTATTTAGATGTGTTCATAGATCATAAGAACCTTTAGTATGTTTTTTCTCAGAAATATCTCAATCTTCTTCAGAGGAGGTGGTTAGAGCTCTTGAAAGATTATGACATAAGTTCCCTTTATCATTCGGGCAAGGCCAACATGGTGGCTGACGCTCTCAGTAGACTGTCTATAGGTAGTGTTGCTAATGTCAAGGACAGTACGAAAAAGCTAGCTCAGGAAGTCTATCATCTGACCAGACTAGGCGTTCGCTTAGTTGATACAGAGGAGGGTGACATATGGGTTCAGAGTAGTTCAGAATAATCTCTAGTTTTTTAGGAGAAAGAAAAGCAAGATAGAGATATCAACCTAGTCAAGTTGAAAGAGTCAGTCAAGGATCAGAAAGTAGAGGTTTTCTCCCAAGGGGGAGATGGTGTTCTGCGTTGTCAGGGTCATCTGTGTGTTCCAGGTGTAGCTTACTTGAGGCAACAAATTCTTGCAGAATCTCATGGTGAGCACTACTGGATTCTTCCAGGGGCCACGAAGATGTACAACGACTTATGGGAGATCTATTAGTGGAGTGGGATGAAAAGAGATGTCGCAGAGTTTATGTCTAAGTGCTCTACATGTCAGCAGGTTAAGATAGAGCATCAGAAGCCTAGTAAGTCCATGAAGGAGTTTAGTAGTCCTACTTGGAAGTGGGAATAAATGAACATGGACTTTGTGATGGGTTTACCTCATAATCGTCGCCAGCATAATTCAGTCTGGGTCATTATAGACAGAATGACCAAGTCAACTCATTTTCTTCTGGTCCATACCTCTTATTCAGTCGAGGATTACGCCAACTCTATATTAGAGAGTTTGTCAGATTGCACGGTGTTTTGATATCTATTATCTCAGACAGAGTTACCCAGTTCACCTCTTATTTCTAAAAAGCGTTCCCAAAGGGCCTTGGTACCCAAGTTCATCTTAGTACAGCCTTCCACCCTCAGACATATGGTCAAGTAGAAAGGACTATTCAGATGTTATAAGATATGCTTAGGGCGTGTGGAATTGATTTCAAGGGTAGTTGGGATGACCACTTGCCTTTGATTGAGTTTGCATACTACAATAGCTATCATTCCACTATTCGAATGGCTCCATTCGAAGCTCTATATGGTAGGAGATTCAAATCTCCAATTGGTTGGTTCAAAGTTAGTGAGGCCTCAATTATAGGGCCTAACTTAGTATTCGGCGCTTTAGAAAAAGTCCAGTTGATCAAAGAAACTCCAGGCTACTCAGAGCCGACAGAAGTCTTATACAGATATGCGTAGAAAGGATCTCAAGTTTGAGATTGGTGATTATATCTATCTAAAGATCTATCCCATGAAAGGAGTTAAGCGGTTTGGCAAGAAGGGAAAACTCAGTCCCCGATATGTCGGTCCCTTCAAAATTCTCAGTCATTTTAGCAATGTAGCTTACGAGCTCGAGTTTTCTTCAGATCATGCCTCAGTTCATCTAGTCTTCCATGTTTTTTTGCTCAAGAAGTGCATAGGTGACCCAGTAGTAGTAGTCCCTATTCAGAGCATAGATGTTCAAAATAGCCTCTCTTATGAAGAGATTCCAGTCAAAATCCTAGAGTACCAGACTCGCAGACTGAGGAACAAAGAAGTCTCTCTAGTCAAAGTTCTTTGGCGAAATCAGTTCGTTGAGGGAGTTACTTGGGAAGCAAAGGCAGATATGCGAACCAAGTACCCTCACCTCTTCTCTGATAACTCAGATCTAGCTCAAGGTAACAGTTCTCCTTAAGATTTTGAATTTCATGTTCAGGTTTCAGTTATAATCTTGGTATCCATTTCATGTTCAGAATTTCATCATAAACTTGGTATTAAATACCTTGAATATTCAGTCATTCATTAATCTATTAGTTCATTCAAGTAATCATGCATCAGATATGCATTCTTATTGTGAGAAACTTAGTTCCTCAGAACACTCAGTCATGCCTTCAGGAACCAGTCACTCATAAATCAGATATGCATGTTCAGTATGTTATATATTCATGTTATCAGTCATGTTAGTCACGGAGTTATGTTTCAGTTATTCATGTTTAGGATGTGCTTCAGTCTACCATTTCTCCCCTCTCAATCAGTCTCATTCGAGGATGAATGTTCCCAAGGGAGAGATATTGTAATACCCCTTACTTATATCTAGCTTGAATTTATCCCCAAAATATTAAAGACGTATTCTAAAGATGAATCCACTTTTATAAGTATGGTATTTTCAAGATTTTCACTTTTCATCATGTGGAAAATTGAATTATCTTTCCAACGATACCAATTTCATCCAAATTTGGTATCAGAGTAAAAAGATATGGACGTTTTACAAAAAGCAGTCAAAACTGCCCAGGTGAGACAATGAGGGTCGACGGATCGTCGAACTAGCGATGGACAGTCGCCCAAACTATCGTAGCGGACGCAATGAGACCACCTTCTACCAAAGAGAGACTGCTCAGGCCGACGAACCGTTGAGCTAGTGACGGATCGTCGCCCAAGCCATCGTAGGAGAGGTAGTGAACCCCTATTCTGCCCTAGTGCGACGGTCAAGACTGACAGACCATCAACCCAATGACGGACCGTTGCACCGTCGTATATTTTTTTCAGCTATTTTAACACACTTTTTAAAGGGGCTTTTTGGTCTTTTACCGCCCTTTATAATACCTAATAATATTAGACATAGACTCATAAGTTCATTATCCATCTACAACATCAAATTAGGGTTTTCTCTCTAAGATCAATCCCCAAGAACAAGATCCAAATCCTTCTTTAAGAAACTAAGAAATTCAAGTTCTTCAAGTCCAAGAACTTAAGAAACTCACAACCCAGGTATGTTATGTGTTGATTCATGGGGCTCTTTCACCCATGAAGCTCAAGAATCTCTTTTCAAAATCCAAGATTTGTGTATTTATGAATGTTTATGATTTAAATTGAATTGAAATTCATGGTCATGATGTTGTGGGGTTTTGATTCATGTTTTAAATTACATATTTCAATGATAGACCCTAGGATGTGGTGATTCGCATAATAATCATGATAAACCCTTAAATTTACACGTTGATTGATGTATCCTTGATTATTAGATATGTTGATGATTGTATAACCAAAGCATGCTCCCTATGCGTTCGATTAAATTCCAATGTGGAGGAAAAGTGTCATACTAGTATAATAATATGAAATCCCCATTCATGTACAAGTTTATGCATGTCCAGTGTTTGATGAAATGTCTTAGTCAGTGAATTATGGATATATGTGTAGCCATTGTGAGGCTTTATAACTTGTACTTCATGAAATATCCAACTTATTGTATTATGGATTGTGATGTTGGTCATGTATTCAAGAAAGTCATGCGTTATCAGTTTCCATCTATCGAGTCCTGGGGGTACTTGTACCCGATAATTTAGTTGTGTTCCTAGAGCCAGTGTCATGTTTTCAAGATACTCTCAGTCAAGCCATGTTCAGTAGAATTCAGTTAGTCTCATGACTCAAGAAAACTCAGTAATCTCAGAAATCTCAGCCAGTTATCAGATCTCAGTAATATTCCATCAGTCAACGAAACTCAATAAACTCAATCCAGTCAGTTCAGTATAATTAATTCAGTATCTAATCAAATGAAAGTAATATTTAGCACCGAGTGAGCCCAAGGATGGGAATTCACCTGCGAGTAGAAGGTGTGATTCTTAGAAGCAATCCTTTTGCTCTAGAACTACGTAGCCAGCGTACGTTGAGACATCTAACCTGTTAGATGAGGGTTGATGAGGTGTCTTAAACTGTTAGATGAGGGTCCCATAATTCTCCTTAGAGTACCTATTAGATGAGGGATCACTCACATCTTGTCCTTACCAGTGGTGCGGTATTGACACCCTTCCAATTGGGGTTACAGATTGGACCCTCACTCAGCTATAATAGCTTATTAGGGGCATGTCGGTTAGATGACTACTTCCCACAGTTACAGTTTCAGTCTCAGTTTCAGTAATAGAACTTAGATAGTTCTATAAATTCAGGACTGTCAGATACAATCACCCAGCTCAGTATGAAACTCAGCTAGTTCTATCAGAAACAGGACTGTCAGGCACAGTCATTCAGATAATAGTATATCAGATATACAAAAACTTATGTTATCAATATTCCAATTCAGTGATGTCATGATCTCAGTTATAGTTATTATGTATTCATGCATGTATTCGCACATTCATGTTATTCAGTCAGTTAATATAGTTCATGCATGTTGATAACGCTCAATATACAGCTCTCGTAAGAGTGTAAAGCGGTCGTTGTCAAATATATAACCCAACTGGGTTGGGTATCGATCCCACAGAGAATAGCCGGTCAACAAGTAAGTAATGATTATTATACTTTTGGTGCAAGTCTCATAAAAGAGGGGGGATTGTAACGTGCAATTGATGTAAACAAAATAATAGAATGAAAACAGAAAATAGCAAAGTAAAAAGAAAGAATGTTTTAGTAAGACGTTTAAACAATAAGAATTGAGAGTTGGGGTTATGTCCACCTTATGAGTTATACGTCTCTATTGGCTATGAGTTATGTGGAATTCAGACATGCATGTGCTTATAGAGAATTGTATTCTATGGTAAATCCAAGCGTCTTTCGACCTAACAAGGACTATTTCACTTTAATTCTTTCGAGCTTAAAGCGTATCTAACAGTACAAATTTTCCAAGAGGTTAATCCAGTTATGGCACTAACTTTTTAACAGGGGTTGGTGCCCTATTACCTTGACATTATCTCTTTTCCGGACATATAACTTTTCTTTCGAACAAGTTAATGCTATACTGGCGTATTCTATGCGTTTGCAACCACAAGAATTTGCATTAAGATGAAGAAAATAATGATATAAGCAGCATACGTGTCGCGAATTCACAAACTCATAGCAATAGATAGTATCTCATACGGCTTCCATAACCCCAACAGAGAAGTTTAGCTACTCATGAGTGCAATAGAAATCACAATAGACATTATCATTATACCACAATAAAGATCTCACGTGTAGTATGGTGTGGTATGGCTTTAGGCGTGAATTCCTTTTAGAATAGCTTTTCTCTCGTTGTGGAAATTAAGAATTGAATAGATGAAGAGAATAAGAATTGAAAGTGTTAAAATCATTCGGATAGTAGAGGAATGAATTAGAAGTAGAATGATGATAATAATCTCTAGCAAAATAGGGTATTTATAACACCCATATCCTAATCCTACCAAGCTACTGCATTACTTAACCCAATCCTACTGGGTTACTGCATCATTCTCCTAATCCTAATAAGTTACTGCTAGTCCCCAAAGTCTTTAGAATTGCTGTTTTTGCCCGTGACAGGTTTCCCATGCGTCACTTTTGGTCCTTGGCGTCCAAGCTTTCCCTTCCTTCTTTCATGAAGCTTCCTTTGGCGTCAAGTTATCCATAAAATGCTGAAATCTGCATCATTTGTACCTGAAAACTTGCTAATCACATTTGTTAGCTCACTTACAGGAAAAATGACTAAAAGTACATGAAGTATATAATTTGTCCTCAAAAACTCAGCTAAAATATGGGTACATTATGGTACTTAGGCGTGTAAATTCGCCTAACATCAACACCCCACACTTAAAGCTTTGTTCTTCCTCGAACAAAATATCATGTCCATCTAAACATCTACTTAGGGTTTCACAGTAACAACACAAAATATTCATCAAGGCAAGCACGACAATTATCAACAAAGAGTAGTTTTCTGATCATTAGTAGAAACAATTCAACCTCCAACATAGACTTGTGATGATGGTCAATTCGTATTCAAAAAGTTAAGGCACAGAGAATCATACACAACTACCCAAAACTCATCAACCATGTGTGTCTCACAATATATTACCCATAATCACTCACAAGTATTGTATATTTTGAACATAGGTATAGGATTATCCTTGCTCTCACTCTCACAAAGAATTTATATGTTGCAACTGATGACCATAGGCTTGCCCTTAGTGTAATGTTCCACTAAATATCAGAATATTAAGCTTAGGATCAAATAGGTCTTTCACAGGTTGTAATGTAGGCTAAGGGACGGGTAGGACTATTTTGGCCAGAGATAGTGACTATGTTCCTAAGCGCTTTAATACATCACATTATGCCATTTATGCTTTCTTTCAAACAACCTTTCTATTTTCTTTTAATCTACCACCCTTTCTAACCTCTTTTGTTTTTCAATTTTCAACAGAATTAACTTTTTATTTTTACTTTCCTTTTTCTTTACCTCTTATGATAGCAATTATTTTTCATAACAAATTCAAGCACCAATACCATCTAAGGCTTCATACTCACCCAATTTACTCTTATTTTGTCACATGACTTTACACTTTAAAGCACTTAGGAATTTGGATCAAATTATGGTCTTGAAAAAAAATGGATTAGGCTTACATATGAGGCTGTCAAAGAAAATAGGCTAAAGGCTCAAAAGGGGTTATCTAGGATGATGTCCATGGGTAGATAAAATGAAGGTAAACAATCATAGGTTGCCAAAGAAATGCCTAAATCATCTCCTAAACTCACACTCTTTATTTCGCTTTACATACATACCAGGCAAGTTCTAGCATCAGCCACAAACATAGAATATACTATTATCTCACACACACAAGGCACATGGTCGACTTTATTGGGAGCAGTATAGACTCTTGACCCAACAGATGAAGGAATTGAACCACACAATATCACATAGTGAGTCGCAATTAGAGCCTAAACGTCTCAATAGTAATGATTTTATCACAGACTCTTGTTATACTACCATGCTGCCTATCAGAAAAATTTCATGCAAGGTTTTTAAAAAATTTATCTAAAAAAAACAGAAATTTAACTACTAAAAAAAACATAAATATAACTGCAAATGCCGATAAAGAAGGATAGCATGCAAATACCAACACCCCACACTTAGACGGGACACACTGCCCTTAGTGGAAAATAAATAAGAAGAACCTGGTTAATCGGACTCCTCCTCTATGTCTGGGGTCATACCCCCTTCGTCGGAATCATCATTGGAGTCGTCGTCATCAGAATTCTCCTCCACATCGGAGTCTGGCATTCGTCGATCATCATCGATTGGCACATCATCATCAAGAGGTTCCTCAAAGTACACACCTACTCCACATATTTGCCTTGCATGCTCATTCATTGGGTAATCATAATCCAACTGTTGTAGCTCTGCAGCAGTTGGAACACGACCTTCGCTCATCATGGTAAACCGAGTCATGCCATAAAGATGGCGAAAGAAACTCTCATCCCGAGCATGTCTCTCAGCAGTAGTAAGGTTGACGTCATGTGTAGATTCAGCATCTTTAACCTTTGTGATGTCAACCCTCTTCGGGTTGTGTGAAAGATTATGATCAGTCGGTTCCTCTTTGATGTCCTCCTTCCTCAATATTGTAGTCAACAGGTTGCCAAAACTAAAGTGGGACCTCTTGTGTAGCGTAGCTTTCCGCATTGTAGATCGAATAATTGCCCCAATATTGATAGGGACATTCGTCATCAATGTGTATACCAAGCACACTCTATCTCGTGTTATCTTGGTGTACTGGGTCCCTGGAATTATGCAAGAGTTGACTATGCGCAACCATATCCTTGCTTCCCTATTCAAAGGAGCATATGGGAAGGTGTTGTGCCGACCGGTGTCCTTGTGTCTACTCCATCGTGCCATAGATCTTGTTCCACAAAGTGTGTGTCGAATGGCCCTATATGAAGGTCTATTGTACAGCTCCTTGAGTGGTGATGGATCAACTGAAGGCAAACCTAGAAAGGAGTTGAAGAAATCCGCATTTAGTTGTAAAACTTGGCCCCGAATCTTGACTTCATTCCCTGTGGTTTTCGGTGACCAGTTGGCATAGAATTCTCGTGTTAAATCAAGATTGCACTCTCCCATATCTCGGAAGATAAAATCAAGATGTAACGCCATTATCTTGGCCAACATGCGCGGTTCTTTCTTTGCTAGGCTTTCTTTGTGTATCAGGTCCACATGAACATATTTTCTCTCTTTATTGTTCCTATACCACTCCTTTGCTTCCTCCTCGAGGACCCATTTAATTCCGAACATGCGGCATGGTACTTGCATCGAGGATAATTCTCCTTGCTCTTTTCGTCCTCTTTTCTTGCCTTTTTGTGAAGTGGTTACTTTATCTTTGCCTTGTCTTGCTTTGGGTGCCATTGTACCTGAGATTATAACGATAGTCAAGTTAGCATCATCTCGGTGGATACAATCAATAAACCGGCAGTAGTGGCCCCACCCCACACTTAGTTTGTTTGCATCAACTAGTGAAGTGAAAGTTTGTCGATTACTCAGACTTCATCGATATACGTTTTAGGTGCTATATTCCAACAATATAATCAGTGCAGTCATACTTCTTGAAATCGTGGCAATACTTTCATGTTTGATATATCAAGACTTACTACATAGTGATTGAATCAAGGTATAGCATCTAGAAATAATCACAACCTCATATGTTGGTAGTCAACCATAATTCTTATCTCGATGAACAAGTCATTCCAACATGTAAGATTTCTATTGACAATATTATGCAATTTTCTTGACCATGTTAATTCCGCAAAAGTATGACAGTGCATCAAAATCAAATTCAAGTTGGAAACATGTTAAGATTATTCTTACGTATTCTTTCACTCACTTAGCTGTATCACAACACATCAACCACATTCAAATCACCAATACTACTTCAAGATTTAGCGATTCATAATATGCGTAGTAGTGTAGTACTTATGGAATATAAATGAAGAACAAAAAAGTACCTACTTGATTGATGGCTTTGGATGATGTTCTTGTGAAGTAAAAGAGCAAAAGAAAAATTTTTGAGAGGATTTGGAGACTATAGGCGGCGCTTATGCTAGGTTTGCAATGTGTTTTTGGTCTAAGACGAAGTCCCTTATTTA
The DNA here is from genome assembly GCA_030864225.1 of Capsicum baccatum var. pendulum. Taxonomy (NCBI): domain Eukaryota; kingdom Viridiplantae; phylum Streptophyta; class Magnoliopsida; order Solanales; family Solanaceae; genus Capsicum; species Capsicum baccatum. The sequence continues at coordinate 248,734,566 of CM061558.1, forward strand.
TAGGAGAGGCTTGGGTCGGGTTTTGACCCATTTAAAATCAGATTTGGAGACAAGAAGAGACCATACGCGGCGCCTAAAGCTTTGCCTATTCTTGGCATAGGTGGCGCCTTTTGCAAAGCATTGTTGAGCATAGGCGGCGCCTATGCCATGGCATTGTTATTCATAGGCGGCGCCTTTTGCATAGCACATGATATTCAGAGACAAAAGGCATTGGCATAGGCGGCGCCTATGTTATGGCATACTTGGGCATGGGCGGCGCCTATGCTATGGCACACTAGATTCCGAGAGCTTAGGCCATAGTCTAGGTCTTGCCTTGTTCGTGGCCTAGATTTACATAGGCGTTGCCTTGTTCTTTGCCTATATTTTCATAGGCAATGCCTAATCCATAGCCTTTTACTTCTTCATTCCTAACTTACCACCTTCAACATGCAATACTTCCAAATCAAAATTTGAAACTAATCTCCTCTTTGACACCTCTTGTACCTACACTTGCTCAAAGACAACAAAAACGATTAGAAAGATGGGTTGCCTCCCATCAAGCTCCTTAGTTTTGGTCGTGGCATGACTCTTCTTTTTTTTGGATTTTTATTTATCAAAAGTAAACACGAAATAGAACAAAAGAAAGAAAAACATGTAAAACGATGGGTTGTCTCCCATCTAGCGCTTGATTTATTGTCGCGGCACGACATAGTTACCTCGAGTACTTAGACTTCATCGAGATAAGTAATGGCCATATAATTTATTGAGTTGAGAGGACCGATATAAGGTTTTACTCGTTGTCCATTCACCTTGAAGACAACACCATTATTGTCTTTCAACTCAACTACTCCAGACGAGTAGACTTGGTTAATTTTGTACAGACCAGACCACTTGGACTTCAACTTACCTGGGAATAGCTCCAATCAGGAATTAAAGAGGAGTACCATATCATCCTTTTGAAAGTTTCGTTGAACAATCCGCTGATCATGATATTTTTTCATCCGCTCCTTGTATAGGTCTGATCTTTCATAAACATGTAGACGAAATTCATCCATCTCGTTCAGCTGCTCCAATCTCAGATTCATTGCATCATCCCAATTCAACTTCAGTCGCTTCAGCGCCCACAATGCTTTATACTCGAGCTCAATGGGTAAGTGACAAGCCTTCCCATAAACTAGTTGGTACGGGGACATGCCAATTGGTGTTTTGAATGCAGTCTATAAGCCCATAGTGCATCGTCCAGCTTCCGAGACCAATCTTTCCTATTAGCATTTACCGTCTTTGCAAGGATTTGCTTGATCTCTCGATTGGAAACCTCTACCTGCCCACTAGTTTATGGGTGATAAGGTGTGACTACCTTATGTTGCTTGACAACATATTTTGCCAACACGGATTTGAATAGCTTGTTGCAAAAGTGAGATCCTCCATCGCTTATGATAGTACGTGGTACTCCAAAGTGAGAGAAGATATTCCTCTTTAAGAATGCTACAACACGCTTTCCCTCATTGTCGGACAACGCTACTGCTTCAACCCATTTTGAAACATAATCTACAGCGACTAGGATGTATTTCCTTCCAAACGAATTTACGAATGGACCCATGAAATCAATACCCCATACATCAAAGAGTTCTACTTCCAGAATTTTCAACATGGGCATCTCATGGTGTTTTGAAATCGCACCTTGTCTGTGACATTGGTCGCATCTTCTCACAAATTCATAGGCATCTCTAAATATCGACGGCCAATAATATCCACTTTGCAATACCTTTCTTGCTGTCCGATTACCTGCGTGATGTCCTCCAACTTGGGAAGTGTGACATGCTTCCAATATATTAGGCACCTCTACATGGGATATGCATCGCCGGATAACACCATCCACACATCGTCGAAACAAATATGGCTCATCCCAAAAGTCATATTTTACATCATGCATAAACTTCCTCTTTTGATGGAAAGATAAATTTGCAGGTATGACATTACTCACCACAAAATTCGCAAAGTCGGCATACCATGGTAACTCTTCCATTATCGTGGCTAAGATCTCCTCATCAGGTAATGCATCATCAATCTCGATTTCAGGCTGCGCCATATGCTTGTTCTCAAGTCTAGATAGATGGTCAGCCACTTGGTTCTCGCAACCCCTTCTATCTTTTATCTCGAAATCAAATTCTTGCAGCAACAATACCCATCGGATTAGCCTAGGCTTTGCGTCCTTCTACGTCATTAGGTATCTCAGAGCTGCATGGTCTGTATGAACGATCACTTTGATTCCCAACAAGTAAGCACGAAACTTCTCAAAAGCATACACAACCGCTAGGAGCTCTTGTTCTGTGACAGTATAGTTCTTTTGGGATTCGTTCAGGACCTTGCTCGCATAATAGATAGGGTGGAATAACTTTTCCCTTCTCTGGCCAAGTACAGAGCCCAAATCTACCCCACTGGCGTCATACATGACTTCAAACGGTAGGGACCAATCTGGAGCTACCATGATAGGAGCTTCAATTAGCTTCCCTTTGAGGCATTCGAATGCCTTCAAACAATCTTCATTGAAGTCAAACTTTGCATCTTTCTCCAAAAGTTTGCATAATGGACTAGCCATTTTGGAGAAGTCTTTGATGAACCGCCGATAGAAACCTGGAAATTGGAGGTGGTAGCTTCTCGATGACTTCAATTTTATCTCGATCAACCTCAATTCCTTTTTCGGAGATTTTGTGCCCAAGAACGATACCTTCCTTAACCATAAAGTGGCACTTCTCCCAATTCAGCACTAGGTTGAATTCTACACATCTTTGCAACGCCATACTCAGGTTCACCAAACACGATTCAAATGACTCACCCATAACGAAAAAATCGTCCATGAATACCTCCAAAGTATCTTCAACCATATCAGAGAAGATGGACATCATACAATGCTGAAAGGTGGCTGGTGCATTACATAGCCCGAATGGCATACGTTTAAAGGAAAACGTACCATATGGGTATGTGTTCGTTGTCTTCTCTTGGTCTTCGGGGGCAATAAAAATCTGATTATAGCCAGAATAACCATCTAAGAAACAAAACCAGCCTTTTACCGCTAATAGGTCGAGCATTTGGTCCATGAATGGCATTGGAAAGTGATCTTTGAGCGTTCATGAATTCATCTTTCGGTAGTCCATGCATACTCTCCATCCGGTGATGGGTCTGAGTGGAATAAGCTCATTCTTCTCATTCGCGACTACCGTCAGGCCTCCTTTCTTGGGAACACATTGTACCGGGCTTACCTATGTACTGTTAGAGATTGGATACACTACCCCCGCATCTAACCACTTAATAATTTCTTTCTTCACCACTTCTTGCATAGGTGGATTTAGATTCCTTTGATGTTCAATAGTGGGTGTGCAATTTTCTTCAAGCTGAATCTTGTGTGTACAAATCCCAGGAGGAATACCAATAATATCAGCGATGGTCCAACCAATGGCTCTTATATACTTCCGTAGAATAGCAATGAGAGCTGCAACTTTCTGCTCACCCAAATCTGCCGCCACAATGACTGGAAGTGTGTTTCCGTTTCCTAAGAATGCATACTTTAAATGGCTAGGCAGCTCTTTCAATTCTAATGTGGGTGGCTCTTCAATAGATGGTTTAGCTAGTGGTATGGGTCGATTTTTGAGATTAAGGTCCCAACTTTTTGGGAGCATGAGGATATGACCCAAATCCTGTTAGAGCATCAATAGTCTCTTCATAATTTTCAGCATCCTTATGCTCAATATTCATTAGCACAACCGCCAATGGGTCATCAATAATTTGCTCCTCTTCAAGTAATTCTTTCTCATCATCAAAGTAAACATTAGCCACCAAGAATACGTTCAGCTCTTTGGTTGCTTCATTGATTTACACACATCAAAGCGAACTACTTCGTCATTTATTCGGAATAAAAGCTCATTATCTCTTAAATCAATAAGCACACTTCCTATTGCAAGGAAAGAGCGCCCCAAGATTATGGGAAATTCTGAATCTGCCTCACAATCCAAAATAACGAAGTCTGTCGGAAAGTTGAATGAAGAAACCTTTACCAATACATCACATAGAATACCAACAGGTCATTTTACCGACCTATCTGCCATTATGAGCCTTATATTAGTTGGATTAGGATCACCCAACCCCAACTTTTTGTAAATAGATAATGGCATCAAATTGATGCTGGCTCCTAAATCGCATAATGCCTTGGCAAAATTTAAAGAACCAACTGTGCATGGAATAGTGAAAGCACCGGGGTCGGCCTTCTTCTGAACTAGTGATCGGGTAGCAATACTGCAATGATGCACAGTATCTTTCAACTCATAGCTTGCTGCCTGCTTCTTTGTCAAAAGATCTTTCATAAATTTTGCATACCCAGGCATTTGTTCTAGTTCCTCCACCAGCGGAACATTAATGGTCAGCTGCTTTAACATCGTCATGAATTTGTTGAACCTTGTATCATCCGTAATCTTCTTCAATCTTTGGGGAAAAGGTGGTGGTGGAATTGGGATTGTTTTCTCCACGTCTTTCTTCTCTTCTTGCTTCCGTATTTCAGTCTTTTTAGGCTGCAATATACTCGGTGTGATGTCATGGACGTCGTGGTTGGCTTCTACTGCATTTTCTCCATTAGCCTTATCATTGTTGTCCGCTACATCGTCGACCACTTGCTTGCCTTTGGATGAAATTTCCAGCACCTTACCACTTTGAGTAGTAATAGCCATGCATGATCCATCATTCCTTGGATTTTGCACAGTGTAGCTAGGTAAAGTGCCAGCCTTTCTTTGATTGAGTGCTGCGGAAAGTTGGCTCAAACTACAGCTCTTTCGATTCTAGCATTGGTGGTTCCTCAATGAAAGTCCTCGCTGTTTGTGAAGGCTGATTCGTAAGATTAAGGTCCATCTGCTTGGGAACATGAGAATAGGACCCTATTCCTGTTAGAGCACAAATAGTTTCTTCATAATCTTCAACATTCTCGCGCTCAAACTTCAACAGCGCAGCAGACAATGGCTCAATAGTACACTGCTTTTCTATAGATAATTCTTCCTCAACCTTATAATAAACATCAGCTATAGAGAACACATCCATATCTTTGGGCTACTTCATTGATTTGCATACATCAAAATGAACTACTTCATCATTCAGCCGAAATAAAAGCTCATTGGCTCGTAAATCAATAAGCACACTTCCAGTTGCAAGGAAAGGGCGTCCCAAAATTATGGGAACTTCAGAATCCACCTCTCAATCCAAAATAACAAAGTCTGCAGGAAAGATAAAAGTGGAAACCTTCACCAATACATCATATAAGATACCAAACAGGTCATTTTACCGACCTATCTGCCATCACAAGTCGCATATTAGTTGGTGTAGGATCACCCAACCCCAACTTCCTGTAGACAGATAGTGGCATCAAATTGATGCTTGCTCCCAAATCGCACAATGCCTTAGCAAAATTCATAGATCCAACCGTGCAAGGAATAGTGAAAGCACCAGGGTCTGCCTTTTTCTGTACTAAGGACCTTGTGGCAATTGCACTGCAATGATGAATATTATCTTCCGGTTCATAGCTTACTGCCTGCTTCTTTGTTAAAAGGTCCTTCATGAATTTAGCGTACCTAGGCATCTGTTCCAGCGCCTCAACCAACGGAACATTAATGGCCAGTTGTTTTACCATTGACATGAATTTATTGAACTTAGTATCATCAGCTCTCTTCTTTAGTCTTTGAGGAAAAGGTGGTGGAGGAAGGGGAATAGTTTTCTCCATGACTTTATTTTCCTCTTGCTTCGGATTGGCGATCTTTTCGGGCTGTGGACGTGGCGGGGTGACGTCACTAACGTCCTCTGTAGCTTCATCGGCGCCTTCAGGTTCTGCATTGATCACTGGCATGCCTTTGGATGAATTTTCCTGCACCTTACCACTCCTGGTAGTAATGGCCATGCATGTTCCATCGTTCTTTGGGTTTTGCACTATGTTGCTGGGTAGCGTTCCAGCCTTTCTTTAGTTGAATACCGCAGATAATTGACTCAATTGTTGCTCTAGCTGTTTTATTATAGTGGAATACGAGTCAACCAATTGCTTCATTGAGGACAAATCATTTATTACCTCAGTTACTCCCGTGTTGGTTGCCTCCACTCCTTTCAACAGCTTAGCCATCATATCTTCCATGGACATATTTCCGAAACCAGATGCAGCGGCGTCACATCTTCCAGGAGGAACATACAAACCACTCCTGTCAGTCTTATCCCTCCAACTACCTTGATCACGGTCCTTGTTTCCAGATCTATCATAATAGTTATGACCTTGGTTTCCTTGGGCATTGCCTCGGAAACCCCCTGATTATTCAAGTAGTTAGATTCTTCTTCCGAATCGGATTCATCTCTTCCTTTTGACGTAACTGCTTTGACTTTTTCGGTCTTCCCTAATAATAAATGCTTAGTAAGAAGATCCATTTGTGTTTTCATGTGAGCCATATCCTGGTCACGCTTCTCTTCTCTCCGCCTCTATTCTGCGGTCATGCCAATAGATATAGTAGAGCTTGCTACCTCCGAATCCCTGGTATGCCAAGCTCTACTCTTCTTTGTCATACGATCTAGCATACCACTTGCTTCATTAAAAGTAAGGTCCATGAATAACCCACCTGCAGCATTATCAACCACTGGCTTAGTTACCGAATTCAAAGATCTGTATAATATCTCCATCAAGTGGACATTGGTCATATGATGATTTGGGCACCACATAAGCTTCTTGTTGAACCTCTCCCATGTTTCGTGGAGAGCTTCAGTTGGAAGCTGTCTAAAATTGCTGATCTCATCTTTTAACTGTGCTTTCTTGGATGGCAGAAAGAATCTTTCTAGGAAAGCGTCTTTCAATTGCCTCCAATTTGTAGTAGAATTAGGAGTCAGCCCGTTCAACCACAGAGTTTCCTCCCCAGATAGAGACAATGGAAATAAACGCAGCCGAATAGCATTCTGTCCAACGCCTAGATTGCTGAATGACTTGCATGTAGAGATAAAGTTGATCAGATGCATATTCGGATCATCGCCTGCTAGTCCACCAAATAATCCCTTGATTTGCAAAAGCTGAATCATGGTGCTAGTGATATTCAACTTGGCTCCGGGTGCCAATGGCGGAAGAATAATAGCTCATGTGGCACCAGCTCCATCCAAATCGTCATCATCGTCATCTCAGCAGTGTGTCGTGGGTTTAGTAGCTCCTCATCGCCCAGGTCCTCATCCTCAAGATTTGTTGCACGACCTGTGTTATCAATATTCTGTTGGTGCACTTGAGCAGCGGCCAACGCAGCTAGTCTAGCCTACTCCTGTTGAGCAGCCCTTCTTTCAATGTCACGTTGCGTATCCATTCTGTCAATAGAACCTGAATAAAACACAAACAACAACTAAAAGTAAAGTACGAGAATCTTTGACCAAAGGTTCTAGTAAGTATCACAAACTTAGTAGACAACCGTATTCCCCGGCAGCGGCGCCAATTTTTTATAACGCTCAATCTACAGCTCTCGTAAGAGTGTAAAGTGGTCATTGTAAAATATATAACCCAACTGGGTTAGGTATTGATCCCATAGAGAATAGCCGGTCAACAAGTAAGTAATGATTATTAGACTTTTGGTGCAAGTCTCGTAAAAGAGGGGGGATTGTAACGTGCAATTGATGTAAACAAAATAATAGAATGAAAACAGAAAATAGCAAAGTAAAAAGAAAGAATGTTTTAGTAAGATGTTTAAACAATGAGAATTGAGAGTTGGGTTTATGTCCACCTTATGAGTTATACGTCTCTATTGGCTATGAGTTATGCGGAATTCAGACATGCATGTGCTTATAGAGAATTGTATTCTATGGTAAATCCAAGCGTCTTTCGACCTAACAAGGACTATTTCACTTTAATTCTTTCGAGCTTAAAGCGTATCTAACAGTACAAATTCTCCAAGAGGTTAATCCAGTTACGGCACTAACTTTTTAACAGGGGTTGGTGCCCTATTACCTTGACATTATCTCTTTTCCAGACATATAACTTTTCTTTCGAACAAGTTAATGCTATACTGGCGTATTCTATGCGTTTGCAACCACAAGAATTTGCATTAAGATGAAGAAAATAATGATATAAGTAGCATACGTGTCGCGAATTCACAAACTCATAGCAATAGATAGTATCTCATACGGCTTCCATAACCCCAACAGAGAAGTTTAGCTACTCATGAGTGCAATAGAAATCACAATAGACATTATCATTATACCACAATAAAAATCTCACGTGTAGCATGGTGTGGTATGGCTTTAGGCGTGAATTCCTTTTAGAATAGCTTTTCTCTCGTTGTGGAAATTAAGAATTGAATAGATGAAGAGAATAAGAATTGAAAGTGTTAAAATCATTCGGATAGTAGAGGAATGAATTAGAAGTAGAATGATGATAATAATCTCTAGCAAAATAGGGTATTTATAACACCCATATCCTACTCCTACCAAGCTACTGCATTACTTAACCCAATCCTACTGGGTTACTGCATCATTCTCCTAATCCTAATAAGTTACTGCTAGTCCCCAAAGTCTTTAGAATTGCTGTTTTTGCCCTGGACAGGTTTCCCATGCGTCACTTTTGGTCCTTGGCGTCCAAGCTTTCCCTTCCTTCTTTCATGAAGCTTCCTTTGGCATCAAGTTATCCATAAAATGCTAAAATCTGCATCATTTGTACCTGAAAACTTGCTAATCACGTTTGTTAGCTCATTTACAGGAAAAAGGACTAAAAGTGCATGAATTATATAATTTGTCCTCAAAAACTCAGCTAAAATATGGGTACATTATGGTACTTTAGGCGTGTAAATTCGCCTAACATCACATGTGAACCCTTTACATTCATCCTACCTCACATGTATACCAGTACATTCAAATATACTAACGTATTTGTGCTATGGTGTTTTATACCATAGGTTTAGAAGCACGAGCTCTAGAGCATCAGTAGCTTTCCAGTCTCAGCAGTCAGAGTTAGCAGTAAGTCCTCATCCTTCGAGGACATGACCATTACTTTATTATCTCATTAATTAATTTATTTCAGTAGTTGGAGTTAGTTAGGGACATGTCCCATCAACTCCTTAAATAGACAGTTCAGTCAGTTAAAGGCTTTTCGGACTAGCATGTTTACACAGTTATTTCAATTGTTTTGGGTATTTCATACCCCCTCCAGATATTATGTTTTATTAGTTATGTTATAGTTTTGAACCTTATGGCCTTTCAGCCTTTATTTTTGCATTTATACAGTATATTATGCAGTATACAGGTACAGACATCATTCAAGGGTTAGCTTGTGGTCCTTCGGGGTCATGAGCACCGTGTAGCGTTCCGAGTACCAGATTTGGGGCATTACATAGAGGCTTTCAGACTATAGTATTTCGGATAGATATTCAGTTTTCAATATTCATTTATCAGTATTTGGTATTCGTTTTCAGTTGTGAACCTTATGGCGACTTCAACCTAATTTCCGTATTTATTTCAGTATTATTATTATTACCATGTGATTATTCAGTGCTCACAATAGATATTAGTCATGGATTAGTTTGTGGTCCTTCGGGGTCATAAGCACCGTGTAGCATCCGGGGTACAGACTCGGGGCATTACAAATAAGAGCATCCACCATTATCCTAAAATAACAATGATAAATTCTTAAATTGTATTATGTGATGAACATAAATAAATTTTAATTTAAACAAAAACACATTTTTCGAACTGCATAGTTGTAGAATTTTTGACCTGGATACTTGTCGGTTAGTGAAGTTTTCAAAATAGCGGGATTACCACAATGGCAAATATAAGTACTTTTGAATGTTTGAGATATCTGCGACATTATTATTGTTGAAGCAAAATGAGAAAGCGATGAATAAATGAACATGGAAGAGTTCAAAAATAATAAGTTGGTGTATCAAAAACTAACCGTTGAAAAATTGTACCCTCTTACTGTTGGTAAATGATTAGACCGTTGGGGAAAATTCAAATGGTTTATCATTTACTTCAAAGGGTCTCTAAAGAATGTTATGTCTTCTATAATCGACTATGCTAAATATGAATTATTTACTGATGTATTTGTTGATGATTAAGTGTATAGACTTATTATCGATTTACACTCAGGTCTATTATCGACCTGTGTAATAGTCTATGCTCAACTAATTGAATATGTGGGTAGTTTAAAATAATGACAAAAAAGAGAAATTAAATTAAATTAAAGTATGTCAATTAACACTATTCAAACATTGTAAAAATATTTAGATACATCAGTTGGGACACCCAATCATTTTTGAATGTGACCAAGTGTTATCTAAGGCATGTTGTAGTCGTAGATCATTGAGATGAGACTAAAAAGGAGAAGAAATAAAATAAAATAAATATGAATCATCTTAGTACTAAATAACAACTACATATCATGACATGTGATTAGACGTGTGTAATGAGCATAAGGAAGAGTAATGGTTGTCAATTGTGGGTGTTGTTGGGACAAGTAGTGTTTGAGAATAAAAAGTCCTCAATGCAGATGCTTGTTCTGAGTAATTGGTTGTTACTACTATTGCCCTCCCTTATACGCATTTGATTGAGTGTCCAATTATTTTGAACTCTCATATTATGATATTTAGTCACTTTACATTGCGTGAATGATGTTTATTTATTTTATTTTATTTTATTTCTTATTTTTTTAATCTAACCTCCTTTGAAAATAGCCTCAATTGGTCAATACATGACTATTAATATAGTCTGGTATAGATAAAGATAATTATCTATAATATATGCAAGATATTATCATAGGTTTATTTTCAAAGGAGGTGAGATTTAAAAAAGAAAAAGAAAAATAAAATAAAATAAATAAACATCATTCACGCAATGTAAAGTGACTAAATATCATAATATGAGAGTACAAAATAATTAGACACTCGATAAAATGGGTATAAGGGAAGGAAGTGGTAGTAACAACCAATTATTCAGAACAAGCGTTTGTATTGAGAGGGACTTCATGTTCTCAAACACTACTTGTCCCAACAACACCCACAAGTGACAACCATCACTATTCCTTATGCTCATTACACACGTCTAATCACATGTCATGATATGTAGTTGTTCTTTAGTGCTTGGATGATTCATATTTATTGTATTTTATTTATCCTCTTTTTTAGTCTCATCTCAATAATCTATGACTACAACGTGCCTTAGATAACACCTAATCACGTTCAAAAGTGATTGGGTGTCACATTTGATGTATCTAAATTGCTTCATAATATTTGAATAGTGTTAATTGACATACTTTAATTTAATTTAATTTAATTTCTCTTTTTTTTCATTATTTTAAACTGCCCATATATTTAGTAAATTGAGCATAGACGTTTGCGCAGGTCGATAATCGACCTAAGTGTAAATCAATAATAAGTCTATACACTGGATCATCTCAACAAAGACATCAGTAGATAATTCATATTTAACGTAGTCGATTATAACCTCAATATTTTCTTTCTTATGTTTAAAGAAACAGTTTTTAGGAATGTTTAAACATATTGTACTGATGAATCATCAACAAAGACATCAGTATATAATTCCTATTTAGCATAGTCGATAATAACCTCAATATTTTATTTCTTACATTTAATGAAATAGTCTTTAAAAATGTTTAAACATACTATACTGATGAATCATCAACAAATAAATAAAGTTCATTATAAATAAATGAAAGATAAAGTAAACACGAACTTATAAATAAATAAAAGTTCATACATGTAAATATACAAATTTGGGGACAAAATCCCAACCAAAAATACAAAAAGGGAAGCTTTCATTTACAAAATGAGGCCACCATGAAAGCTTCCGCAATGAACTACATTGTTCTAAACAACACTAGACTAAGGGGATGGTGGGAAGGTGAGGTCATGGGGGTCCAAATGGAACCTCTCGGCTATGGCCTGGAGAAAATGGGTCATCCGACATAGCTCCATGTCCAGCCGCCGATGATCAGTGGAAATACCCTGGAAAAGAAAATCCAGGTCGCTACTCAAATCGAGCAAATCTAGGTTTCGAGTTGTTATCATCCTACGCATAGAACGAAGTGGGTATATTCTCCTTGCCATTTTTTTCTCTTTTTGCTTAGTCTTTTCTGCTGAAAGTGGGTTTATAATCAATGATTGGCCTCTTTAAATAGATCAGAGCAAAACAAAATCGACCTATAGAATCTATACACATGCAGAGGGAAGGTGAAAAGGCATGTGAGAATAGGAAATAAAAAGTCACGACAGTCGCAATAGTTGAGTCATTTTGAAATGATGTGTTTCCCAAAGTTTCATTATTACATTAAAATGTTCAGTTTACGAAGAAAAGGGTTTTATTAATAGACCACTCAAAAGGTGTATTATTTACTATGTACTTTAAGTTATACTCTGTAGACCACGGATAGATCTATTATATATTATGAGTCTAGTCGATGTGTAATATGTATAGTAGTCAATTTGATACATAATATTTAATAAATAAATTGGGATGGGTCTTTTCAAAATGGTACCTTTTCCAATGCATCATTAGTATTTTGGATTCAATAGTGTACGAAGAAAAGGGTTTATTCAATAGACAGTATAAAAGGTTTATTATACACTACGTATTAAATATTTACTATGTAAAGCAAACATTGATTTATTATATATTATGAGGCTAGTCGATTATTGCAGTGTATAATCTATTTAGTACATAGTAGATAATAAATGAATTGGGATCGATAATGCACAGCAAAAAAAGTCGATTTTGACTACAGTTCATTATCTTTAAAAATAGAATACACATTATAAATTGTCCAGTGCATTTGACAAAACCAAAAAAAAAATTACAATGTCAGTCCTATTATCCTACGTTAAGGATAATGTTGTTCTCTTATGTCCCGGCCTTTTACACTTGGAGCACTTGTTCCTTTTCTTGGGACTTGAAGACTCCAACACACCCTTAACGCGTCTCACCTTCCTTCTCCCTAGTTTGGGATCAAAATCGGGTGGAAGAACTTGCATTTCTAGATACTCCCACGCCACGCTCCATTCCGACTCTAGAGATACTACACAAATAGGTTCCAAGTATGCAAGGAGGTATGATTCTTTCAAATATATAAGCAAAGATTAGTTGTAAATTCTAGTACCGTAATCGTCCCCGTGCTTCAAATGGACCGCTGCCATTGCATAAGCGCATGGCAATTTCACCAAGCCGTGCTTTGTGTAAGAACATGACTTTTTTGATAGATTAACTTTGGCGGAAGGACCACAACCAAGTACGGTGAATTAGTCGGTGCTTTGATTTATGTTGTTCACATATAATTTGTCGCCCTCGATCATATTGTTCCTCAAGATCTTCTCGGCTTTGGGAACGAATATAGTCCTTGAATTCTTCACCTCTACATACCTCTTCCTGAATATTTTTCCAAACCTACGTGCAATTGAATTGATGATGGATGCCACAAGATACTCTCTTTCATCAAGCAATATCACATTGAGCGACTCGGCAATGTTTATGGTCATGACGTTGAATCTATTACTAGAAAGTGAGCCCGGCTCCACTTTTCAAATCTAACGTCCTACTCGAGGAAAGTTGTTGCACTGGGGAATTTTTCCTTAAGGACATTGAAGTAGTCATTAAATTTTTCCAACGTATATGCCTTGGATGCATGGTAGTAGTTGATCTATACAATGGTGATTCGTTTGAATATTTTCATCGAGATGCCTTATATAAACACTATGATGCGCAAGAGGATAATTTTATGTGAGTCCATTTGCTATGCTTACGTGTCTGTCAGAGATAACACACAATTCTGGTTAGTCGATGATAACAGACTTAAGCTTCTCGAAGAAGAATTCCCACAACTCATCATTCTCCTTATCCACTACACAATACAATAAGGTATAAATATGTTTCTGTGAATAGCGAACAACAGTACACCCTTGTACTTGCCGTACAAATGCGTGTCATCAATAGCAACGACCTTTCTTATGTGTGCATATCCATAGATGGAAACCTCAAATGCCATAAAGTAGTACATAAACTTGTTCGACTCTTCCTCGACCATGAGGAAATTTATATACCCGGGATTGAGGCCATTAAAAACATATGAAAAGGGGGGAAGCACTGCATATCCGTGCTTGGCTATTCTTCAAACTATGTTCTTCATAATAACGTCTAGCATCCAACATTCCAATAGCCTAGCCTGCAATTTAGCTCGCTAAATACTATCTTCTCTATCTCTTTCGGGCTTGGACCTTTGTTGTCGACAAAAAATTTCAAAATAAGTGAGGTAATGACTTTTACGGTGACATTCTTGTGCTTTCCCATGACATAATCAATGCCACAACTATGCTCTCCCACATACTTGTGGATTTGAAATCAACCCGATGCTCCGTTGGCACATGCGCACACTATCCACCAGAAAGTGGGATCTACATACCTCACCCAGAAATATTTCTTACAACTCTTCTCCGTTGTGTAATTGAAAGACATTTTCACTGATGCCTTCTTCAAATAAAGCTTCATTATTTTGTTATCCTTGAATGTTTGTCCGACACAAAGATTAGTGTCGTCCGAGAAAGAATGGCTTGCTTGTGGTCTGAACTGACTTTCTCACCTTCTCCACACTCTTATTTTTTAAAATCTTCAGAATTATCCCATTCATGACCACCCATGCAATTGTATTTCATTGATGTGCCATCCACTGTCAGGGGTTGGGGTGGGGCTGATATAGAATCTTGTTTTCGGGACCTTCCAAGAACTTCAACCCGCAATATAGGCCTAGAATTATTAAAATCAATGCAAAGCATGTATAATTTCATGTGGCTATCAATCCTTATGAACTTTGGATAGATTTTCACCCTTGCATTCATCAAGAAACTAATAACCACGTCACTTTGATCATAAATTACTTCACCGCTCTCCATTAGGCTTTTAACCAAATCGGCCTATGAACCTTTGCGATGAAGGGAAATGGACACTGTCTCCTTAGACGTTATTTTTCAAACCCAACATTTAGGAGTCTCCTCCCATTCACCAAAAAATACACCACCAACAACCACGTATTCTATAATAGACATGATATATCTCGATGATACTATTTAATAAACCTAAATAGTGGTTTATGAGCCTAGACTTAATAGACTGTGGTCGTTTTCTTCTTAGCTGATTTCCGTACAGTACCTGATCTTGCCTTTTTCGACGACCACCAGAATAATCTAATGGATTACAACTTAGAAACAACCTAAGGAGTGTTGGAATGTTGCTAATGAGCCAAGAATCGATTAAAAAATGTGAGATCAATTTTTAAGCTTTTTGTATGAAAATATGGGGCTAAAAATATGAGAAAATGGCTTAAAACAAAGGAGGTAATGCTACTTTCTGATGGATGCCGAAAAAATCGACGAAAAATGGCCAAAAAATCGGCAAAATAGTGGTTGGTAGTTGAGCTTGGCTAAGAAGCTTGAGATTTTTTAATAAAAGTTAAATATCTAATAATTCTATTTTTGGACATGAACTAAAGTGTAGTCTCTACAAAATAGGGGCTGAAATAAGAGTGGGACTAAAGTGCACATTTTTATAGTTGAGTGTTAGGGTTAGCATTTTTTTTGTAGACCCATTAGGGTGTTCATTTTCTCAATTTTTGAACACTTTTATCTAAATGTCAAAATAATTTTTCAAAGTAGACTTTTAACAAACTCACCGGAGTTACTTGGCAATTTTTCTTTAAAAATCCACAAATTATTTTTAATTTTAATAATGATTCGTTAACGAAAAGGATAAATATGGGTCATTTGTTGGATGATGAGGGTATATGCAGTGGCGGATCCAGAATTTTTGTTCAGTGAGTTCGACATATGAAGAAGTAAGCATATGAAACATTATAAAAATAAAGTGGACACCCACTAAATTTTAACTTGGCTTATCATATCCTTTTAACATTACTTCCAAGTTTTACTTTGCTAGCCTTCTTAAAAAATACTATGCCTTTTTATTTTTTTCACTTTACAGTTTTACTTAATTTTAATATTTTTTTCTTTCAAATTAATACCCCCACACGAAAAAAGGTTCTTGAAAACTGTAAGCATTGAATTATTTATATTATAATATATATTTAGTACTCAATAAAAAATACTGAACAACATCAATATTAATATGTTGAATGATAAAATATATTTTAAAAGAATGAGCTATGTGATTCGATAAAATAATCTATAAATGTTGACAAAGCAAAATTTTCGTATATTATGTAAAACTAGTCAAATATATGAAGCTATTTTGAACAAACGTGAAACAAAACGTATAAAAAGGCGTATGCATAGTATTATTTATTTATTTATTTGGGTGGGGGGTGGGGGGATTAATTTGAAAATTATACAATTCTAGCTATGACCTTAAACTAGTATCGAGGGTATTGAAAAAGAAAAAATTGAAAGATTTTTTCATTCCAACTATGTAAAAGTTTTGTACAAAATATTTTATGCCCAATATTTATACTAGGAAAATAATAAATAACTAATTTTTAAATAAATATATATAATAAATACACATAAATTGATTAAAAAGGCTAACTATTTTTTGTTATTCAGGCCCACTTGCCAATTACAGTGAAACATCGAAAGCCCAACTGGGAATTAAATAGTAAAAAGAGTGATAAGTGGAAAAGCTTTTACAAAATTACCAAACCCGTGATGTCAATCTCGAAATGAGCCCCCTGGGACACAGAGCTATGCCCTTTTATTGTATTAAGGGGGGGGGGGGGGGGGGGGGGGGGGGGGGGGGGGGGGAGTCACTAAAACCATTATATCCTTATACTTCAACTTTGACCTTATACACAGAATGTAATTTTTCAAACCGAACCCCTCACCTCCACGTAGATTCGCCCCAAGTATATGTTAGCGATTTTTTTAATAAGGAGTATATCAACTCTAATTTACAATATTGAGGAATATATCTGATCATTTTTTATAAAATATAAATGTAATTGTACTAATTAATAGAATTTTGAGATACGAAGGTCAATTGTTAATTTATTTATTTTCTTTAAATTATTTTTAATTGTATTATAACATTTAAAATAAGAAGTCTTAAACATATGGTAAGAGGTATTAAAAGAATTACTAATTAAGTAGTCCTAAAGTATATGCATGATAAAAAAAATATTATATAAAATTAAAGACTCCTGAAATATATGGTAAAATTAAGATTTTCTTTTAAAACTAAGGGTTTTTTATATTCAAACTTCTGCCCACTCTAGGTTTTCTTTAAAGACTATGGTTCCTTTTCTTTTATACTCTATCTTACTAACCACTCTATAACTTTCCCGTCACACCAAAAGCTGATCTAAGAGAGCCTCCAGCAATAGCTTATGATGAAAGAGAGATAATGTGTTTGAAGATTGAGTCTTTTTACATTACAGAGCTTTGTAAAAATCAGATATATGTGCAAATCGTTAGCTAAATAAGAGTTGGAAGAAATTGTAATATGAAAAACCTTAATCGAAATATTTATATTCGAAAGTTATTTTTTCATGTCTTTTACGTGCATTGCATTTGCCATACAATTTTGTGACTCAGCATCTATTAATAGAGTTGTTTTCCTAAAGAAGCCCAACAAAATAGTGGAGGAGACAACTGAGGAAGAGTTGATGGAATGATGGTTTAGCTGCCTCAACAAGGATATTCTTATGCCCGCACACTGGGATGACATTGAGTTCACTCTTCAAGCTAAGATAAATTGAAATAATTGAACCTAACATTAACACTCTATCTTAAATTTCATAAATTCTCCTACGCTGTAGATTCATTCTACGTCGTGGATATTGTTTGAGTATTATGTTTGCATTGAGGATTGAAATATGATATCCGACAGACCACTTGAGATGTTGAGTTAACTTTATGTTCAATGAAGCCATACACATTAATGCACTATACAACTTTCAAAAATTAATTCTAGACTTAATTATCCTTTATAAGATTTAGTTAGTTGGTAGTTTAGTTGTCCATTTTATTTTATGTTAAATTAGTTAACAAAATAATTATTAGTTAGTTGTTTTAAATAATATACTATGAGTTGCCTTTCGATATCAATGATGAATGTTTGTTCACTTATGTTAGGTAGAGAAACAAAAGAAATGTTTGGAATTAAAAAATCATACAAATTTATTCTTGATATTTAAAAGCAGAATATTGAATTTTCATTTATATAATTTAAAGAACAAAATCTAGGAAAAATAGTATTTTAAGATATATGAATGACTCTATTCTTATCCACTAACCAAACGACTTCTAACATGTTAAAGATGTATAATCATTTAACATGTCCTCAATTTTGATAAAAATGTTGAATCTTGAGAATAAAAATAATTTTCCGTTAAAAATAAAGTGTTTTTGGCATTAGAAAATAAGTATAATGACTAAATACTATTTCGAGCATCTAAACTATGAATGGCATTAATTCGGATTATCTCAACATACAGAAAAAGATTAACTAGTATAATCTTAAATGAGAAATATATTTTTGGCTACATCTAATTTTACTCCTTAATTATTAGTGTGACGGTGATTTATCATGTTCCTCTTTAATTTACCACACTTTTTATATTCAAAATTTTTACGTGATATTTTTAAAATTTTTGTACTAAATAATATAACTTACATAGTAATTTACTTTTATATACAATTATTCTTAATTAACGCTTGATACACGTGCATCATACAATGCACGTATATTAAATTAGTTTTATTTAATCACTCGAACTAAAGCTTATTTCATTTGAGAACCTATTCTTAAATTAAGGAGCAAAATATGGTAAAGTTTTTTTATACTGATACATGATATATGATTTTTTAAACTTTATTAATTAAGTTGCTATTCTAATACTTACACGATTTTCATTGTCACTTTACTGCCAAAATATTTCTCAACCATTAATTTACACTCTTTACCGTAAATTAATTTTTTTCTCTTCTTTTTTATTGAACGATATATATCTTGCGTATTAAGGTGGGTTTTCCGTCATGTATTTTTTCTTTGGGATTCAAAGTTGCTTCAATTTGAATGAGTATATAAATTGAGCATATTACTTAGAATTTTTCTTAGAATTTTCGTATATGAAACTTGCATAAAATCAATATGAAATATTAATATTTCACTCAACATTTATAAAATATTTTCTTACATGTTATATTTATATGAATGAGTATAATAATTGGAGAAGTTGGTATAGAAATTGAGTTTCACCAAATATTATATGTTATTATTTATGTTAGTGTATGAAATAAATATACAAACTTGTGTTTTTTAAATTATGATATTCTAATTAGGTGATACCAATTTACATACTCATTTCATTACTACATAAAGTAGATAAAATTATTTAGAAAATTCTCAATAACGTATGTTGTCAAAGATTTAATCTTTGAAATAATATATTACCTGATGCCTAAAATATCATACTACATACTAAATTAATTCACTACTACAACCGTCTGATATCAATTTAGATACCATTTTCATAAAATGTGATACAACTAATCACGTCATGAAGTATCTTTTTAAAATACTCTAATCATACAATACGAAACAACAAATCACATTATATGGGACATCTATTTATATACCTTTTTCATACAATGCTAATTTATATACTTCTTGAATACAATACAATCAATGTGTCTCTTAATGGTAAAACAAAAACAACTAATCAGATCATGTTTAATGGTTGAATTAGTAGATTTTCTACATTTGAATGATTATAGCTTTGGTCCCAAGGAATTATTTGAATATAGATCTTTTATCTCCCGAATTTCTTTAGTTGAATGTAAACTGCTTTCATCAACAATGAATTCGGCACCACACTATTACATCCATAGTCATATCCCCCAACGTTATACGCACTAGATCTTGATGAAGAAATTTCTATTCACCTTTTCTTGATTCAAATATACCTGCACACCAATGTTCACACCTAAGAGTTTCTTCACTTTTAATAAAGTTGAAATATTTATTTCATCCGATAAATGAGCTCTAAAATATTTGTTTGGATTAATTTTGTCATTTAATTAAAGATTATACGTTTTCATATTTACATATGCAAAATTGTATAAATGTTGTTACTTAAATAAACATTTTTATCAAAATTGGATTTTTACTGGTTAAACTTGAAAATTAATCTATACGGATAAAGTATTGAATTAAATAAAATTTATTCTCAGAATTAATTTATTTGGAGAAATATTTATTTGATTTTATTAAATCAAGAAGCTCAGGATTAAAGGAAGTATTAATTCGTATTGAATTTTAATTTAATTTAGTCAATCTATTAGATTTGACCATAATTGAAATCAAATTGGTTATAATTGCAATGCAATAGGCCAATTGACTTTCAATTTCATCAAAATTAAATAAATTTGGCTAAATCTTAAATCCTAATGGGAGTTATATTTTAAATAACTCTAAACTCTCATAATTTCAACCCAATTCCCACCAAAATCAAATTCAAATCCCAAATTTCAAATTTGAATTTCAAATTTGTACTAGATAGTACAATTTCATCTCAACCCTATCCTTTTTTCAATTTTGAAATTCAAAAATTGCACTACATTGTACAATTTTTCCTCAACCTTGACCCTTTTCCAAATTCAAATTTTGAAATTCAAAAAATTATACTACATTGTAGTAATTACCCCCCAACCTTGTCTTTTTTCCAAATTCAAATTTTGAAATTCAAAAATTATACAACATTGTACAATTCCTCCCTCAACCTTGTCCTTTTTCTAATTTTAAAATTCAAAAATTGTACTACATTGTACAATTTTCCCACCTTATCTTCCACATCACCTTATCTTCAATTTTGAAAATTTCAAAAACACCCCTAAATACTTTTTTCCACATTGGTGGATTAATAGAATTGGATCCCCATCCTTTTCTATAAATACTACCACTATTTTTTAGTAGAAGGAAAAAGTTTCAAAGAAAGAAAAAAGGTCTCAAAGAGTGAGAAAATTTTTTGAGCAAATAGTTAAATTTTTTTTCTTTAGTAAAAATTTTCAAGCGGTAGTCTAATCGGAGTTCTCAGAAAATTATTTTTCGATGGTGATCAAGACTCCGAAGAAAGCTTGAAGTCTCATTTTGTTGCCCCAAAAAAAGGTAAACACACCTTTTCCTTTTTAGTTTCATTATTGTTTTCTTCTTTATCTCCTTCTTTTTCGTAGTTCGTAGTTGTAATAGTGTTTGCTGAGATTGTTTGTTGTAGATGGCCTTGAAGGTCATAGGATGTTGTGGTATCTATATTATGGTTATTTTCACGTTCATGGTATAAAAATGAGCTAGCAATCGTTGAACGTGTTTCTTTGGCTTTATTTTTTTATTATTATGAATAAAGTTTTAATCTTTGCTTAAAAATGTGTTCATGCCTTGTTTAAACTCATTGTTGATGGATATGTTTGTTTTTAGCATGTAAAGTTATTTTCATTATATTAAAAAGAATAGTTAATATTGATTGTTTCACCTTTTGACCTTATTCTTTGATTATTGTGAATAAATTTTTTATTTTTCTTAAAAAACATACTTATGTCTTGCTTAAACTCATTGTTGGTGGATATATTTATTTTTAGAGTGTAAAGTTATTTTTTTATTTTGAAAAAATAGTTAATATTTATTTTTTTGCCTTTGGGCTTTATTTTTTGATTTTTATGTATAAAGTTTTGATCTTTGCTCAAATTACGTATTCATGCCTTGTTTAAATTCATTGTTGGCGAATATGTTTGTTTTTAACATGTAAAGTTGTTTCTTTTATGTTGGAAAAATAGTTACTATTATTTGTTTCGCCTTAATAAAAATAGTAATTGGTTAAGTCAAGAATTTTTCATTTGCTTGCTAATTATTTTAATGAATTTCAAAATTCTCATATAAGAGATGAAGTGCTAGTTTTATTTTCCAACAAAGATGTTTATTCCTCTTTTGTTCGCATGTTGTTTTGTCAAAATGATGAGAAAGTTTGAACTTTTGAGGCTAAATAGAATTATTTAGATATTTTTGAGTTATGCATAGTATGATTGTTGAACGGTATTTCACTTTTAGAGATGCTAAACTTTTATTCTAATTTTCTTACTCCGGATTGTTATATGTGGTCTTTGTGTGTGTAAAGACTTGATTCATGTCTCTCTTTGATTCATCATATCAAAAGAGAATCAACGATGTCATAGAAAGATAAATCATAGGTCGTTACATGTTTTTCCTAAAGATGGCCATGATTTGAATGTATGAATCATTGTTAATATCACCTTAATTGGAGTTTAAAGATTTCCATTCTTGAAAAGTTAACCTTTATTTTCTTTTGTTATATGGATTAGTGTCTATGCTTGTTCAATTTTAGAAGTTATGGATATTTTCTTATTGCCTCATCCCTTTACTTTTTCAAGCTTACGTTGTTTGTTCTCGCATTAATTCACTAAATATGGTCTTCTTTCTTTTACCTTTATTCATTCTTAATATAAACATAAATCATGAGGCATGTAAGTGGGTGTCTTTGCTTTACATTTTATATGTTGACTCTCATTCTCGTTATATGTGTGCAAGTGTGCTTGTCATTGTCATTCAAAAATTGATTTTTGATATTTTCTTTTGCTTTGAAATATGTCACTTTTATGCCTTGAATGTATATTAATTTTTATATCTTTTCTTTGCATGCAAAAAATGTCTCAGAGTTCAAATGGACTCTTCTCCTGTTGTATTTCGTAATGGGTCAATGAGGTCCACCTCTTCAAAGATCAAGCCCAAAAGTCAATTATATGGCGTGCAGGTGCAAAAGATGAAAAAAGAAGGAAAACGAATCAAAATCCATTAATGATATCGCTAAGAGACTTGAAACGTCTCTATTTTTATTATTGCCTTATTTTTATTTATTTATTTAGTCATTTATTTATTCATTTATTTGGGACCTCGAAGTCAAAGTTGTAAGCTAATACAGGTACAAATTTTGGGCCAAAAGGGCTCAAAAATATAGTTTAGGACAGATTACGGGCTCAATGCCCAATATTTAGATTAGGACAGGTGATGATGGGCCGAAATCCCAAATGTGCTTAGGACAGGTTTATTGATTTGGGCCTAATGGATTAAGTCTTCTAGTTTTCCCCTTCCCCTTTTACGTGCTAGTTGTTATTAATTTTCTTAGACTTAGTTAAATTTTCTACTAAGTCGCCAAAATTTATTTTATACAAGTTTTTTTCCTAAAGTTACTTTCTTTTAAAAATCCAACTTCTCTTTTTTCGATGCTAGTCAAAGTAGTTTTCAAATAGTCCGGATAACCGCAAGTTAGCGGACATTTTAGGTGCCTTAAAAATCTTCCTAAAAATGTTAAAAGGAACCTCTTACCCGGGATTTTCTTAAAAACCTAAGTCTTTTTCTATTTTGAGACTTAGGATTTTATTTTAAAGTTTTCTTAATTTCTTTTCAAGTAAATTAAGTGCCGACTCTCTAATTTCTTAGATTGTTTTAAAATTTTCTTTAAAAGTTTTGAAATAGTTTAAAAGTCGAAGTCAATGTTTTCCAACCCTTCAAGTTAAAAAGGTATAAAACAACCAATATGCAATCAAATTGGTCATGTCATTGTATTGTGTTTTTGAATAATAAATAATTTCTTTGAATTTTAAATTTGCATATGTACTTTTTAAATCAATACCTAATTTTATGTATGGAATTGAAAGAATTTGAATATTGAAAAAGATTGAAATTACATGTGACATTCCAGCTTCCTCCATGTTGTATCATGATTGAATATAAATTATCACCATTCATATTATGAGAAAATTATTTTACCTTTTTTATTTTTTTTACTTTTGAATAACTTCAACTTCAATTAAAATACTTAAGTCAGTATTATAATAGAATTTCTCGTAGTAAATATTAAAATTGTTTGAGAGGTTATGATTGAATACATAAAAAACACCTGTGATATCTCATCTACCTTCATGTTGTATTATGATTGAATGTAAATTATTACCCTCCATGTTTTCACACAATCAATCCATTGTTTTTAATATTTTTCCTTTGAATAACCGTGATTTCAATTAAAATACTTTAGTTAGTATTTTAATTCAATTCAACACCGTAAATACCACCCTTAATTGAGAGATTTTGTGTTTCAATTAGTATATTTTATTGATTTGTTGAAGAATATTATTGTAGGAGAAGAAGAATATTTTTAGAGAAGAAGAAGCTGTTTTAAAATCGTTTGAAAAAAATTGGGGGTGATTGACATCCTTTAATAACTACCATCGATTTTAAAGGGTATATATATTTTTTTACCAAAAATAGAAAACACGTTTTTGAAAAGAAAAACTTCTATTTTTTTTAAACTTGCTATAAGTTGCAAACTAGAAAGAGTTATTATAGGTCACATCAAACAATATAATATTGTATATTTAGGTTTTTTTTCCTATATTCTTTTAGGGAAAATATTCATAATTGAACAACTTAAGTTACTAAAAATACTAATAATCCCTTCACTTTAAAAAAAATTACAAATATCCCAACTTTTACTTGTAGGGAGTAAAAGTTGAGATACATATTAAAAAGGACTCATTTACTTTTACCGCACTTTACCAAATACACTACCGGTTTCTTCCTCCTTCAATTACTGATTTTGTGGAGCGGTTTCATCCCATATTTTGCTCGACTTCAAATTTTTGAATCAAGGTGTTTCCCCCTAAAATCATCTTCTACAATTTTTATCAAAAATCAAATCTCTTCACCTTAATTTTTTCTAAGTTTTTTTAGTTTAACATTGTGGAATTAAGGCTTTATTTATCAAAATTTTCAGTCTATATCGGTTACATTAATATAATGAATTTAGATTCAGGACCATCTTTTAATCTCGGATTCTCCCAATTAGACAACGTCAAACAATATGAAGAAGTTATTAATTTTGTTCCTGATATTTTTGACAAAGATTCCAATGATTTTAATGAAAATAGATCCAAGTACATAAATGATCCCACTGCGACGAAGAAATTGTGTGAAAAGGCATGTAAAAAATATTGGGTTCGAAATTGAGAGAACTCCATGCGAAAGTTAATAGTTTGCAAACCATAGAGGTGATAATTTAGACGATAAAAAAATATACTAAAACAAATAAATTATTGATATGTTTAATCAAACGGCCTGTATATTAAAAATTCATATTTAAAAAACATAAAACCTATTGGAAAAAATCTCCCCCTAAACAAGACTCTTTGAAGACTACATTGTGAATGTTACTATATTATTATATGAGAAGTGGGTCTTCTATTTATAGAGTTCCAAAATAGAGTTCCAAAATCTTTCCTCCAAGAAAGGTTAGCCAAATATGAAAAAGAATTATATTTTTCTTTCAGGAAAAGTAAAAGTATCTATGGCATTACTTTTACTTCCGTCTAAAAAAGTAAACTTAAATTTGATAAGAAAATCAGGACAAAAATCCTAACAAATCTCACCTTTTTGGCTTGATTCTCTTCGCTTGATCCATCGTCTTCACATTTTTGGTCTTTGTTCTTCACATAGTCTTCATCACTACAGCTTGTCATGCATAAAAATAGAGCTTTTGGGTTAAAAATATATAAGTCTTTTTGGGTTAAAAATATTGAAGTCATTCGCAGGGTTACCATTGAACCATAGGCTCAGATACCACTCGTTGAGTTTGAATTTGAGAGAGAGTCATGCGAAAGCTAATAGTTTGCAAACCATAGAGGTGATAATTTTGACGAGAAAGGAAAATATACTAAAAACATATACATTATTGATATATTTGGTCAAACAACCTATATATTAAAAATTAATATTTAAAAAGTATAAAACCTATTGGGAGAAATCTCCCCCTAAACAAGACTCTTTGAAGACTACATTGTGGATGCTACTATATTATTATATGAGAAGGGGGTCTTCTATTTATAGAGTTCCAAAATCTTTACTCCAAAAATATTAGCCAATTATGAAAAAGAATTATATTTTCCTTTAGGAGAAAGTAAAAGTAATTATGGTATTACTTTTATTTCTCTTCTAAGAAAAGTAAAACTTAAATTTTGTAAGAAAATCAGGACAAACCCTAACAAAAAGGACTAAGAAAAAAAAGTGCATGATTATAAGAAAAGGGGATCTACCAGTTCGGAAGGTCGAGCTCTTGTTAAAAAAAGAAGAGTTATTGAAGTTACATCTAGAGACGAGCTTCCAAAGGTATTTTCATGCTCATATTTGTGCAGTAATTATACCAGATACATATTAAGATAAATGTGATACTTTTCTTCAGCTTATATCTCTGGTTTATTAATTAGGTAGATGTATGTATCTCTTATTTTTTTGTAATTTGAGTGAAATATCCATATCAAAGATGATTCTGATACATATTAATAAGGTTCAAGATACATATTATGTACGAGTATTTATTATATGTATCTTTTGTTACATTTACTTTTAGTGAATAATATTTATAAGAGATACATATTTTTGCATCAAAAGATACATTTTATGCCTTTATTATGATTAGTATGTATCTCTCATAAGATGTTTCTCTTACCAAAAATCAGAGTTTTATTATGTGTATGATCTTGAGTTGGTAAAAACAGTATGTATCTAACATAATTGGCCAATACAATGTGTACCTAGCGTAAGTTATAAAAACTAATATTTGTTCAGTAGAAACTTGTATCTGGTATTAAGGTAATGCATCTCTTGTAATAGTTACAATGAAGTTTTTATATTTTTTAGAAATTGAATTATGTATCTAATTCATAAATTCCTATTTTTTTATATGAATGTTTTTCAGAGAATGAGTTATGTTATAAAGGATATTCTACCACATCCTCTAAGATTTGAAAATTCTTGTAATTTAAACTTTAAAGATGAGATTAAAGAGGTTGTCGGTCAAGAAGTGCTTGACTTATTTGCAGACATAATTTTTGGATGTTATCTCAACATCCCACTGTTCAATTACACTGGACATATTATGATGTGTCTACTTATGCTTGAGATCGAGCAAAATAATCAAGATGATATGCACGTATTCATAAAAAAAAAATATTCTTAGATTTTTCATCTTTGGATTTTTCTTGATAACTGATTTGAAATATAATGGCAATGTCAAAAATTTCATATATGACGATTCATCTCCAAGTAGGCTGATGCAAAGGTATTTTTCCCAATCAACGAATGATGTTGATAAGGAAACGTTGGTTGAACTTTTTCTCAGGCATAATTTTGACAACAAAGAGAATACTCTCCAGATGATAATTTTATACTTCATCCACAAGTTCATTTACTCACAGATAAATGTTGCTCCTGTTTCATTTTCTGATTTTAAGATAGTGGAAGATGGCAAGTATAAATTATTTCCTTGGGTTAAAGTTGCTTTCTTCAAGTTGATGGACTCACTTAGAGAAGAATTTCTTGTGAAGAACCAGTTGTATAGGTTGGGTGGAATTCCTCAGGTGTTCAATGTGTGTATATTCAAAATCTACTCAAAAGTTGAAAACACCATTACTGTCAAGTGGGGTAATCGCATGCCCCATATTTTGCATTGAAACGTTGTCGCAATCCAGCTATATTATAATCTGTTTATGTTCAAAATGTTTAGCAAGGTACGATAGTGATTGTATGTATTTCATACATTGTGATAAATTATTTTAGTTTTAATCCTTATATTTTTTATGGTAAAAGTTTATTGTGCAGTGTTCATATTCAAAACTCTTTCCTATTGTGGAGGAGTTAGAAAAGCATGATTTGTTGTCAGTGAGTATTGCATCGTATCATCCTGGTACATCTTCGATGCCATCATCATCAAATGTTATTTCAGTTCAAATGGATTACAAAGTTAATGAACCGACAATCGCCACAGAACATGACAGTTCTAAAAATTTCATTACGATATCTCCACAATATTTGAAGAAGAAGTCGATTAATGTATCTGGTATAGTTTCTGCACCTCAGTCGAAGAAGAAAAAAAATTGTAGTAGGAAGAACCAAAGACAGTAAAGAACATACTCAGAGTCATGCAGCAAAAGGAAGACATACTACATGTATTTCAAAATCACCATCTAATGAATTTTATCATACTAAAAAGGATGCTCCATCGTTCGATTTTCATGCTAAACAAACATCACCACATTCATCGAATCCTAAACAAAAGAGAAAAGATATTGATGAAGCTACCAGCACAACTAGTAAGGAGCACTTGGTTAAAGCAGATTTAAATTTGCTGAAGTCAAAGATAAAGACATATGTCAAGAAATACGTAAGCATCACTTTATTTAAGTCATACCAATTTGATATTTTTACACATCTTCACTAATCATTAATACTTGGTAATTAGATGGATCTTAAATTTAATAATTTGGAGCGGCTTCTGAATGATCAATTCTCTGAAATTCTAAAGCCCTTGCAGTTAAAGCATGTTCATATGGAGAAGATAACATAATTTAAATCATAACACAATCGGTAAATACTATAATGTCCTTAACTTTGACACCTTTCAATAAGGGCATAGATTGGACCCTAATTCAGCTATAATGCATCATTTGGGGTATGTCGGTTAGATGACTACCTCCCACAGTCTCTGTAAAGAACTCATATAGTTATTCAGAATTCAAAACTGTCAGATATAGTCAACTCAGATACAGTACGGAACTCATCTAGTTTCATCAGATTCAGGACAGTCAGATACAGTCACTCATGTTATCAGTTATCAAAATTCAGTCATTAGTCATGTTAGTCATCAGCATACTCATGTTATCATGATTTCAGATATAGTTACTATGTTTGCATGCATGTATTCTAGCATTCATATTAGTCAGTTAGCCAGTATTGTTCATGCATATGAACCCCATGCATTCAGCCTACCTCACATGCATACCAATACATTCAAAGTACTGACGTATTTGCGCTATGGTGTCTTATAACATAGGTTCAGAGAAACGAGCTCTAGAGCATCAGTAGATTCCAGATATCAGAAGTCAGAGTTAGAAGTGAGTCATCCTTCGAGGACATGATTATTACCCTATTATCTCATTAATTAGTTTATTAGTTGGAGTTAGTTGGGGACATGTCCCATCAACTCCTTACTTAGATAGTTCAGTCAGTTAGAGGCTTTCCAGACTATTATGTTCAGACAGTTATTTTAGTTGTTTTGGGTATTTCATACCCCATTTAGATGTTATGTTTTACTTCAGTTATGTAAACCTTATGGTCTTTCAGTTCATGTTTCTGCATTATTAAGTATATTATATAGTATACAGGTACATATATCAGTCATAGGTTAGCTTGTGGTCTTTCGAGGTCATGAGCACCGTGTAGCATTCCAGGTACTAGATTCGGGGTGTTACAAACTTGGTATCAAATCCTAAGGTTCAATAGAGTCCTAGGAAGTCCAAAAGTCGCATCTAGTAGAGTATTGTATACGGGTGTGTTGCGCACCATATTTATGTACCGGAGGCTATAAGATATTTTAGGCACAGTTTCCCTTCTTTCAGTATTTATGTCATGCTAGTAAGTATAATCTCAATATAATCTCTCAGTCTAATCTGTTTCTCCTCCTTATTTCAGAACATGCCTCCTAAGAGAAGAACCCAGCCTGTCCAAGAAGATCCCTTGGAAGAATATGTTTCTCATGCGGAGTTCAGGGCTACATTCACTACTCTTGCTCAGTCAGTTGTTGCTCAAAATGAACGACCAGCTGTCGTTTCGGCCAATTCAGTTGCAATCAGGATTCGGGACTTCACCCAAATGAATCCTCCATCCTTTCTTGGGTCTAAGACAGACAAGGACCCTCAGGAATTCCTAGATCAGGTGTAGAAGGTTACTAACATAATGGAGATTACGTCTAGTGAGAGTGCAGAGCTAGCTGTATATCAATTGTAGGATATGGCTCATACTTGGTTCAAGTAGTAAAAGTCAGAGAGGGCAGACGATACAGGGGCAGTTGAGTGGGAGGAGTTTGCTTCAACGTTCCTTGATAGATTCTTGCACCTAGAGCTTAGAAAAGCTAAGGTGCTAGAATTAATCAACCTCAGACAGGGCAATATGACAGTGAAAGAGTATTCTCTTAAGTTTACTCAATTATCCAAATATGCCCCTTATATGGTTGCAGATAGCAGGGCAAGGATGAGTAAGTTCGTTTCAGGGGTGAATGATAGCGTGGTTAATGAGTGTAGATCCTCCATGCTGAATAGTGACATGAATTTAGCCAGGCTCATGGCTCATGCTCAGCAGATAGAGGAGCAGAAGATTAAGATGAGGGAGAAGCAGAATAAGAGAGCGAAGACACGTAGTTTCAACTTTGCTCAGCCTAAGTCAGAAGGAGAAAACCGTTCTCAGTTTCATCCTAAGTCATCAGTTCCAGCTCCTTAATCAGACAGTACTCCAGTTCCTAAGTTCAAAGAGGGTAACAAATATAGAGCGCCATGCTCTAAGTCCCAGGGCAGTGTTAGCAGTGCCCGCACCTATCCTCTTTGCCAGACTTATGGTAAGCACCCACAGGGTATTTACAGAGTTGGTAGTGGTATTTTTTTTAGATGTGGCAATCCAGGTCGTAGAGTCAGAGACTGTCCTCAAACAGGTCCTCAGGGTCAAAATAATCATTCATCATCTCAGTCCGGTCGCCCAAATTAGTAGGGTGCCACCTCCAGTGCTACTAGTGGGCAACGCCCAAATCGTCTCTATGCTCTTCAATCTCGATAAGATCAGGAAAATTCCCTGGATGTGGTTACCGGTACATTACAAATATTTCATGTGCATGTTTATGCTTTGCTAGATCCAGGAGCTTCTTTGTCTTTTGTCACTCCTTATATAGTAGTCGAATTCGGGGCCAATCCTAAAATTCTAGCAGAGCCCTTTTCAGTATCTACCCTAGTGGGTAAAACCATCATAGCCCAACAGGTATACAGGAACTACCTGATTATGATATCTCAGAAAGTCACCTCAATACACTTAGTCAAATTAGATATGACTAATTTTGATGTCATTCTCGGCATGGATTGGCTTCATTCCTGCTATGCCACAGTCGACTATAGAAATAGAATAGTCCTGTTTTAATTTTTGAATGAACCCATCCTAGAGTGGAGGGGTAGTGTATACGCTTTCAGAGGTCAGCTTGTTTCCTACCTTCGGGCATGAAAAATGATATATAAAGGATGTGTCTATCATCTTATTCGAGTTAAGGACACTAGTTCTGAAACTCCCAGTCTTGAATCAGTCCCAGTAGTGAATGAATATTCAGATGTCTTTCCCGAAGATCTTCCAAGAATTCCTCCAGAAAGGGAAATAGACTTTGGTATTGATCTTCTTCCAGATACTCAGCCTATCTCTATTCCGCCATATAGAATGGCACCAGTAGAACTCAAAGAACTGGAAGAACAGTTGAAAGATCTCATAGATAAGGGATTCATCAGACCCAGTATTTCCTCGTGGGGCGCTCCAGTATTATTCGTGCATAAGAAAGATGGTTCTCTCAGAATGTGTATAGACTACCGTAAACTCAATAAGGTCACAGTCAAGAACAAGTATCCTCTTCCCATAATCGATGCCTTGTTTGACCAAATTCAGGGTGCCAATTATTTCTCTAAGATAGATCTCAAATTCGGTTATTATCTGCTCAGAGTTAGGGAATGTGACATTCCAAAAATAGTTTTCCAAACTCGGTATGGTCACTTTGAATTTATAGTCATGTCATTTAGTCTTACTAATACCACAGCCGCTTTCATGGACATGATGAACCGTGTGTTCAAGCAATACTTGGACATGTTCATCATAGTCTTCATAGATAATATTCTGATCTATTCCCGCAGCAAGCGCGATTATGCAGACCATCCCGGGACAGTACTTCAGACTCTCAAAGATCATCAGTTATTTGCTAAATTTAGTAAGTGCGAGTTTTGGCTAAGGTCAGTAACATTCCTTGGTCATATCAATTTTGGTGATGGCATTAGAATAGATCCTCAAAATACCAAAGCAGTAAGAAACTAGCTTCTCCCTATCTCTCCATCAGATATTAGGAGTTTCTTGGGTTTGGTTGGCTATTACAGACGGTTTTTTGAGGGATTTTCTTCTATTGTATCCCCTATGTCCAGATTGATTCAGTAGAAAATCAAGTTTCAGTGATCAGATCCTTGTGAGAAGAGTTTTCAGGAGTTAAAGACTCAACTCACCTCAACTCTAGTTTTAGCTCTTCTAGATGGTCCAGATAGGTTCGTAGTGTATTGTGATGCATCCAAAGTTGGTTTGGGTTGTGTCCTCATGCAGTATGGTAAGGTCATAGCCTATACCTCCAGACAGCTTAAACCCCATGAGAAGAATTATCCTACTCATGATCTTGAGTTAGCCGTCGTAGTCTTTGCCTTGAAGATTTGGAGGCATTATCTCTACGGAGTTCATGTAGATGTCTTTACAGATCATAAGAGTGTTCAGTATGTCTTTTCTCTGAAAGATCTTAATCTTCGTCAGACAAGATGGTTGAGCTCTTGAAATATTATCACATAAGTGTTCTTTATCATCCGGGCAAGGCCAATGTAGTGGCTAACACTCTCAGTAGACTGTCTATGGGTAGTGTTGCTTATGAGGATGACAGTAAGAAGAAGTTAGCTCAGGAAGTACATCAGTTTTCCAGACTAGCCGTTCACTTAGTCAATACAGATGAGGGTGATAGATGGGTTTAGAGTAGTTCAGAATCATCTCTAGTTCTGAGGTAAAAGAAAAGCAAGATAGAGATCCC
This sequence comes from Capsicum baccatum var. pendulum, assembly GCA_030864225.1. Lineage (NCBI taxonomy): Eukaryota > Viridiplantae > Streptophyta > Magnoliopsida > Solanales > Solanaceae > Capsicum > Capsicum baccatum. The sequence goes on from CM061558.1 coordinate 248,767,282, forward strand.
AGCCTTGTCAAGTTGAAAGAGTCAGTTCAGGATCAGAGAGTAGAAGTTTTCTCCCAAGAGGGAGAAGGTATTTTGTGTTGTCAGGGTCGTCTCTGTTTTCCAGATGTAGATGACTTAAGGTAGAAAATTCTTGCAGAAGCGCATGGTGCACGCTACTCTATTCATCTAGGGGCCACAAAGATGTACTGCGACTTACGGGAAATCTATTGGTGGAGTGGGATGAAGAGATATGTTACAGAGTTTGTGGCTAAGTGCTCTACATGTCAGCGGGTTAAGATAGAGCATCAGAAGCCTAGTAAGTCCATGTAGGAGTTTAGTATTCCTACTTGGAAGTGGGAAGAAATGAACATGAACTTCGTGAAGGGTTTGCCTCGAACGCATCATCAGCATAATTCAGTCTGGGTCATTATAGACAGAATGAACAAATCATCCCATTTCCTTCTAGTTGATACCTTTTATTCAGCCAAGGATTACGCCAAACTCTACGTCAGAAAGTTGGTCAGATTGCACAGTGTTCCGTTATCTATTATCTCAGACAGAGGTACCCAGTTCTTCTCTCATTTCTGGAAAACATTCTAAAAGGGTCTTTGTACCCACGTTCATATCATTACAACCTTCCATCCTCATATAGATAGTCAAGCAGAAAGGACCATTCAGACTGTAAAAGATATGTTAAGGGCGTGTGCAATTGATTTCAAGGGTAGTTGGGATGACCACTTGCCTTTGATTGAGTTTGCATACAACAACAGCTATCATTCCAGTATTCACATAGTTCCATTTGAAGCTCTCTATGGTGGGAGATGTAGATCTCTAATTGGTTAGTTCAAAGTTAGTGAGGCCTCAGTTATAGGGCCTGACTTGGTATTCGATGCCTTAGAAAAGGTCCAGTTGATCAGAGAAAGACTCTGGGCTGCTCAGAGCCAACAGAAGTCTTATGCAGATATTCGTAGAAAAGATCTCGAGTTTGAGATTGGTGACTATGTTTATATAAAGATCTCTCCCATAAAAGAAGTGAAGCAGTTAGGCAAGAAAGGAAAACTCAGTCCCCGATATGTCGGTCTCTTCAAGATTCTCAGTCGATTTGGAAAGGTAGCTTATGAGCTCAAATTGCCTTCAGATCTAGCCTCAATTCACCCAGTATTCTATGTCTCCTTGCTTAAGAAGTGTATAGGTGACCCAACAGTTGTAGTCCCTATTCAGAGCATCGATGATTAGAACAGCCTCTCTTATGAAGAGATTCCAGTCAAAATCCTAGACTATCAAACTCATACATTGAGGAACAAAGAAGTCCCTCTAGTTAAATTTCTTTGGCAAAATCAGTCCATCGAGGGAGCTACTTGGGAAGCAGAAGCAGATATGCATACCAAGTATCCTCACCTCTCCTCCCACAACTCAGATCAAGATCAAGGTAACAGTTCTCCTTAAGTTTACTCAGTTTCATGTTCAATGTTCATCATACACTTGGTATCAAGTACCATTGCATATACAGTGATGCATTCATGGATTGGTTCTATTATATAATTATGCATCAGACATGTATTCTCATTGAGAGAAACTTAGTTCCTCATAACACGCTGTCATGCATTCATGAATTAGTTACACATGTATCAAATATGCATGTTCAGTATGATATGTTCAGTTATCAGTCATATCAGTCATCAGATCAAGTTCCAATTGTTCATGCTCAGTATGTACGTTGCTTATATTCTCCCCTCACTCTCAGTCTCATTAGAGGATGAATGTTCTCAAGGGGGAGATATAGTAATACCCCGTACTTTTTCCTAGCTTGAAATTATCTCAAGAATGTTAAAAACTTACTTTGAAAGATGAATCCAATTTTGTACATATGGTATTTTCAAGATTTTCACTTTTTGTCATGTGGTAATTCAATAATCTTTCCATCGATATAATATTCACCTAAATCCGATAACCAGGTAAGAAATTATGACTATTTCAAGTTTCCATCGTAAAACAGTGCCATATTGGTCAGTGGCGCGCTGCGCCACAAGCTAAAATGGCAATTGACCATTTTCAATGTCAGCGCAATTTCCTCTGTGTCACGCCAAAGTTCCAGGTCACAAAACAAGGAGCAATGTGATGGCTCCGCGTCGCGCCATCCCTCAATTTCCCAATTGTCAAAATCCAGTGACACGGTGCGATAGCGCCGCGTCGCGCCAAGGGTTCAATTTGGGAAATTTCCACTAAAATTAAATGGTGCATCCAGGGTTAAAAGGGTCAACTTTCCACCCCTATTTAAACCCTTTAACACGTGATTCAGCCACTTTTCACCTAAAATATACTAGTTTCTCTCAAGTTTCTCTCCAGAACAAGCTAGGGTTTTCATAGAAGATCCAATTTCAAGAAAGTTTCACCGTCAATCTTCACAAAATCACAAACTAAGGTATGCGTTGTTTTCATTCATGGATTCCTTCCATCCATGAAGCTCAAGAACCTTGTTTTATCTATAAATCATGGTATTTATGTTGTGGATTATTTGTAATAATGTTGTTGACCTTGATTGATTTCAAAGTTGGAATCTTTGTGTGTTTATCGTGATATTATGTTACCATGTAAGATAAAATCCATGAATTTAGTTACTTATAATGTGTAATTTGATGAATTCACTTATTCCCTAAGTTGTGCATGCAAGGTGGTTGATAAAATGCTTGAAAAAAGTGGAAATCATGCTTTATAACTCAAGACATAAGCTAAATATAACAAGCTTGTCATCCTCCTATGTTTAAATAGTTTCCATGCTATCATTGTGAAATGTGTATGTTGTCGGAATGGCCATGATATTAGAATATCAAATTATGATATGATTATCAGCATTCTCGTCCATGCTAGATCGTATGATAACCCTGTACTTCGTGAAATCCACAACTTATTAAATTATGTATTGTTTATGTGGGTCTTGTACTTGATAAAGTCATGCTTCGTTAGTTTTCTTCTATCGAGTCCTGGGGGTACTTGTACCCGAAACATTAGTTATGTACCTAGAGTCATGTCATGTTTTCACGATACTCTTAGTCAAGCTATGATCCTGAGACTTCAGATAGTTTTATGACTCGGGAAATCTCTATGATCTTATGAACGCAGTCAGTTGTCAGATATTAGTAGTATTCCGTCAGTCAACAAAATTCAGTAACTCAGTCCATATTCAGTTCAATAAATCATGTTCAGTGTCTATTCAGATGGGAGTAAAAATTAGCACCGAGTGAACCCAAGAATGGGAACTCGCCTATTATATGTGGGTGAGATTCTTAGAAGCAATCCTTGCATTCTAGAACTACGTATCCAGGATAGTTAGAGACATCATAGCCTATTATATGAGGGTGGATGAGGTGGCTTAGACTGCAATATGAGGGTTTCCACCATTCTCACTAGAGTTACCTGTTATATTAGGGTCACTCACATATTGTCCTTACCAGTGGCGCGGTATTGACACCATTCCAATTAGGGCATAGATTGGACCCCAATTCAGCTATAATGCATCATTTAGGGCATGTCAGTTAGATGACTACCTCTCATAGTCTCAGTATCAGTCTCAGTAAAAGAACTCAGATAGTTCTTTAGAATTAAGGACTGTCAGATACAGTCAACTGACATACAGTACGGAACTCAGCTAGTTCTATCAGATTCAGGACTGTCAGACACAGTCACTCATGTTATCAGTTATCAAAATTCAGTCATTAGTCATGTTAATCATCAGCATACTCATGTTATCATGATTTCAGATATAGTTACTATGTTTGCATGCATGTATTCTAGCATTCATATTAGTCAGTTAGCCAGTATTGTTCATGCATATGAACCCCATGCATTCAGCCTACCTCACATGCATACCAATACATTCAAAGTACTGACGTATTTGCGCTATGGTGTCTTATAACATAGGTTCAGAGAAACGAGCTCTAGAGCATCAGTAGATTCCAGATATCAGAAGTCAGAGTTAGAAGTGAGTCCTCATCCTTCGAGGACATGATTATTTCCCTATTATCTCATTAATTAGCTTATTAGTTGGAGTTAGTTGGGGATATGTCCCATTAACTCCTTACTCAGACAGTTCAGTCAGTTTGAGGCTTTCTAGGGTATTATGTTCAGACAGTTATTTTAGTTGTTTTGGGTATTTCATACCCCATTTAAATGTTATGTTTTACTTCAGTTATGTGAAACTTATGGCCTTACAGTTCATGTTTCCGTATTATTCAGTATATTATACAGGTATAGATATCAGTCATGGGTTAACTTGTGGTCCTTCGGGGTTATGAGCACCGTGTAGCATTCCGGGTACCAGATTCGGGGAGTTACAATAAATATTCACATGATGACATTGAAAAACATAGCCCACAAAAAGGTGAACCTTTAGATGATGTAAGTGATGTTGTAGGCCTTAGTAAAGCTAACAGTCCACAGATTGCCTCAATCAAATCTGTTGAAATGGAGGGGGCCAACGTCAATCAAGTACCATCACTTGTTAAAGATATAGTCCACATTCTAAAATGTAATTTCTAAATTTATTTATGTACATATTTGAATCAATCATTCAGTATAATTTTTCTCCTTCACATGATTTTTTTACATGATTTATATGAAAAAAATAATGACTATAAGATACATATCATATGTTTGTGTCATTATTTTTAGTAGAGTAGTAGCAAAAAATCTCATTCACTAACAAAAATTATGGTCAGTTAATTAATAACTTACCTTAATTATTACAATTAAAATTTTGAATTTAAATATGTGTAACTGTACTAATCTATATTCAGGATGAACTGAGCAAAAGCTTGACTTCATTGTTGAAGAAATACAACAGCTTGAAACTATTGCTCCAGTTTCAGTGTCTAATATGACTGACAGTTTTTAAGGCTCCATCAACTATCCCGAATGAGTATTTTATTAGCAATCCCACAATTTTATCTGCATTTACTACTCCAAAAAAGATTGTATCTGATGATACAAAGACACCTGCACAACGTAATAGGCAGTCATCTAAGATATACCAATCTCCATTTTTAACGCATTTTGAATCAAGTTCAAAGAAAAGAAAAAAAAAATTCTACAGACCATAAAAAACATACTTTTAAAAGTTATAACATTTCTGGAGAGTCATCAACTCAATTAATAAAAGTGTTTGAGAATTTAATAAAAGAAGGTCTTTACGAGCACCACTTGAACAAGTAAGTTCACCAATGACTTATTCAGTAATTCAAATGTAATATACAGATATTTAGTTGTAAAATTATTGGCTTCATATTTCAGAAAAGATAAGGATGGTCATTATAAAGTTAAGTGTTCAAGTCTTGAATTTCGACAATTAAATTTTGTAGTTGCATTTTCAAAGTCGAAAAATTGGTTCTACCTTATGTATCGACCAAATAAATTATTGGAATAATGAGGTATACCCATATCCAATATCGTAATAATCAAATAATCACATTATGATAGTACGTTTTCTATAATATGTCTTGGTGGCTAATTTTTTTTTTATTTTTGCTAGTATGTTATCTATGCAACATAATTGTATCTGTACATAACTAAGTTAGGTTCATTAGCTACGATGTGGTGTTTTTCAATTAATGTAAGAGATACATATTATTAATGTAACAGATACATTTTTTAATTATACAATTTAGTATGTATCTCATTGTTAGTTATATTTATACTACATAGTTTTGGTGAACTGCATAATTTTGGTGAGTTGTACAGTGTAGTTGAAATGCTATATGGTGAAAAATTATTTGTCTTTGTGATGGTCATGCATGAGAAAGAGATATGTTGTGCTAAGTTTGGTGTTTTATTTGAGTATGCCATGGGGGTTGCTTTGTTAACAGTGTGATGTTTGTCAAACTGCTAACTGAGGCTTCTTTATTTTCCCTCTTTTATTTGGTGCTCACTGTGAAAGTGTTGGTCTTTATAGTATTGAAGGTTGTATAACTTGATATACTTTTTTCAAAACCATTTAAGAAGAAGACGACTTATTTTGTGTTAATTTTGGTGATTTCTTAAAGTGTATACCATAAGAGTGTTACGTTAACAGTTTAATATGATTGAATTGTTAAAAACGAGTAAGAATAATAAAGCATATATTCTGTCAATTTTGTTGTTATATTATAGTATAACATGTGGATATTTTTGTTAGAAGTTTAATGTGGTTGAACTGTGATCTGTGGTTTGTGTTTTTTAAACAAATAATGGTGATGCTTAATTAAGAAAAAAGTGGGTCCACATATACATTTATGGTTGTGTGTTGTACAAGACTGTTGTATAAGATACATATTAACAATCGTGTATCTAAGATTATTAATATGTATCTCGTTTATTATTTCTATTATTAGAACATGTGTAATTCATTTACTTATTACAGATACATAAATATATTTTTGTATCTTTTATTAATACATTACTATAGTATGCTATAACGTATAGTCCATTTGTTTTAACTTTGAGCAGCATCAGGATGTCATTTTCTACTACTTGAGGAAGAAGTATAAGTACAAAATTTTCAACATGCAGATACACCACCGCTGACTGTTTTTTCAAAATATAAATTGATAAGGCGCATATGAATTACTATCAAGCAGATGATTGTAAGGAACTTCCAACTCAAGATACATTTGCATGCACAGATGAAGTTGCTCATATTGAGAAGTCACTGATTAACACAATCAAGGGATTGAGTACACCCGCTGATCAACCTTGACACCTTGTTAATGAGATTTTTTTTCTGATAACCTGTGATGGTGTCTTTCACTGGGTACTGACAATCATTGCCCTAAAGGAGAGATGCATTCGTGTGTATGATTCGATATCCTTTTCACAGAACAGGGCACAACCAAACGAGCTTCAAAAGTTGACAATAATGCTTCCAACTTACCTTTAGTATAGTAAATTTTTAGAGCAAAAGGTACCCACTAACTAGACTGAACTTGAATCTCACAAGGGAAACACTGAAAATGGTCAATTTCAAATGGAATATGTTACTGACATAGCACAACAACAAAGTGGAAGTTTGTATGTATTACATTATTTTATCATTGCTTTATTTTTGTTTATCAATATATATGTATTTTTTAATTTAATTATTAATCACAATGCATAGATTGTGGTGTATTTGTGGTCGTGTTTGTCGGGTATCTGAGTGAGGAATTAAACATATCATCTTCGGGTATTCATTCTCAATACTATCGTTTGAGATTTGCAATACTCTTGTGCAATTATGGGTCTCAAAAGGCGGAGAATAAATACTTTAGTGAGAATGACGACCTACAGAGGCCAAGGAGCAGCTTCATACCAACAAAAAATCATGTTGTGAATGTTGAATAGTTGTTTATTTGTTGGATATTTAAAACTATGATGATGTTAGTATATGTTTTTCACTGCTTTATAAAATTTATGTATAGTTTTTTGGGATGTTTACAAAAACATACATTTGGTGTTTTGATGGTAAACTAGTTCTACTATATCAGTGATATTTACATATATTTTTCATGATGTCTATTAAAGTTCCTGATATATTATTGTTTTGGCATACATGTTATTAACATTTATAAAGACGTGATTTTATATATTTCTGTTATTTTGTATGAGATACATATTTATTATTTTGTAGCTCATATATTTGTTATGTATCTCATTTAATTAATGTCTTTATATAAGTAAATTACGTAATGATACTGCATAACACATAATATATATTGAATCATTATACCACGTTATGTTATTATGTTAACCATGCAACATTCATATAACTCTTTTTATATTAGTTTGTTGCTTTAAAAGAGTTTTTAACTTCACCATTTCTTAAGAAAGTACCTAAGCTTTTTAATGTGCACAATTTATTTTATACAAGACATTCTATAAATGCTTGTATCTATTATTATTCATAACATAATTATGTTTCTCTTTTCAATTTTGTGCAGTAGCAGATATTTTGTTTCTTACTCATAAAAGTCTGAAAAATAGCAAGAATGTCATAAATAATAAAGTTTAAATATCTAAAAAAATATTAAATTGCTAAGAATTATTCAACATTATTCATTAGGAGACTACAAGGTCACTCTTCCTTTGAAAAGAAATTACAAGTACATCTATTGTGACCTTCATAACCACATCTCCCACAACAATTACTACTCGATGTCACAGTTTCACTTGATTTTTTGTGCCTTGATTTCAGTGGCCTTCTAGGTGAACGTTTGTATTTTGGCGGTAACACTACTTCGTCCATAACTTCTTGTGACATAATTCAATCCTTCTTATCTGGCATTAAAAACGTTGACACTTCATATGTTTTTCCCTTTATATATTCCACTCAAATACACCGCATCAATCATAACTACCAGTCTACAAAACTGAAATTCACTCTTTAATGATTGTAAAGCAATGAACAGATACATAAATTTATTATCCTCATATTTGTGCATTCTGATATGGGATCCTGGATAAGCAGAATTTAGCATATAATATGTATCTAGACATTTGACGATAACCATCTGGAGGTTTCTCCCTTAACATCTCAACTACACGTTCTTTAGCTCTCCATGCCTTCTGATAATTAATGTCTACACCAAAAGCATTTTTTATATCTTCAATTATGTCATTCAGCATATTTATTCTCTTATAATTGACAAGTTTTAGAGCAAAAAAAATCACTAACAAACCTAGTAGTAGCTTGAAGTTGTATGAAAACTCTATATTTCAAAGGCCATGTGTGAACATCTTGAAAAAAGCAAACTTTAAAGAGGTCCGTCACCTTCCGACATGATGTCTTAAATATTCAAATACAATTCACCGAACGATATTTTAGGACATAGTTGTAATCATACAAAAAAAATCTGAATATGTTAAATCATATTATATATGCAAATCCATCATTAATAAAAGATTCAAGTCCTAAATTTTATGACGATTCAACTAACTTTTTCTACCGATTTAAATAATAGTACAACATAATTAAAACTTCATATTTATTTTATATTTGACCAAACCTATGTAGTTGATATTAATTATGTATCTCCTTTTGTAATAAACTATAATATGTATTTTAGGTTTTACATTTACATTACAAAAAAAAGAGATATAAAATCAACTTAGTTTCCATGAAACAAAATAACCAACTCCTGCAATATGTTTTCTTTTGGTAACATATTTTTTCAACAACAACAAGGTGATAAAGTACAACATGCATTCTTACTTTAGATACATAATTCAATAAACATGAGATACATAACTACTTCTGATAATTTAAACAAGATACATATTTTTTTTGTCAGATCTTTTCACATAGAAATTGAAAGAATGCTCAATGGCATACCTTGCCATAACAGAAATAAGAGTACACTTGTCCTTGTAGATTTGTCCAACCTTAACTTTACTATGTTTGCAATCTAAAATGATCTTTTTCCCCCTTCACATAGCACAAAGGCAACAGACAAGAACAATCAGAATTGTAATCAATTAATTCTGCAACTTCTTCACAAGAATTTTTCAAACACATTACTGCACTGATTTTCCCATCAAACAACGTCTTACTATCACATTTATCTATTATAGTGATGATTAGTGGATACATTTCAAAATCGGACTCACTTTTCTTAACTTCAATATACAGTTTCACACCCATCTCATTACGGATCAACAACGGTGTCGCATTACCATCAATAATATAATGAGCCTCAATTCTTTTTCCTACTTTCATCAATTTTTAGTTCTACAGTGATAGTCGAAATCAATTTATCAAAAGTTACATGTTCATCTACAATAATTCCATCACTCTTGTAGCCCTCATACTTTATATCATTAATCCAAACGCCGAAATAACATAATAACACGAAAACGTTCATTGAAAATAATTCAAAATAAATCAAAAATATGAAAATAATTGTAAGAAGCTACTATCTGTAAAACAATTATGCAAGTAAATTTGTTTAAAAATGAGGAATAACAAATAATTTATCATTTTTGGTGGAATTTTATTTAGTTTTCTGCATGATTGGTTTGGTTAATTACTAATTTAATGTAACTATATTCATTACAGCCCTTGATTTATGAAAATTAGTGGACTAACTACATGTATCATTAGGATGTATCTCTCTTTAGTTATATGTATCTGAAAACACAAAAAAGTGGAGTTTGATGAAATTTTATAAAAATTGGGATACTAAATAAATAGTGGTAAACATGACGTGATTTAGGTAATTTTACTTTTTTGCATATATAATGTGGTTGATGGGTGAAGAGTTGCCATTAGAAGCAAACAAATTCATAAGGCATAAATATCAAACAAAATCACGGATCAAAGCCCACAATATTTCCAAAAGGGGAATTTGGACCAGGAAAGCCCACCATGTCTTTCCTTAGCCAAGAACCTCAAGGTGGAAATATATTTTAGGGAAAGGACAAAACAACCTCTCGATCAAAAGAAATGACATGAAAATAGCCCATGAATTTAAAATTTTATTTCTTAGCCATTTCGCTAATTGCCTCAGCTTCTTTGATTTTTCTTTTTTTTTTTTAATTTCTGCTGATTTTGTATTTTTGTTTTACTTTTGTTGTTGCTCTTTTTGCTTCTTTTTTTTTTAATTTTTATTATATAAAATGTATAAAATAAATTATTGCTTTTTTTTGCACTATTTTTTTGCTATTCTTTCCAATCATAGAATCATCAAATACAAAAAGTATATTATTTCAAGAACAATCAAAACAAGAAGATTACATATTGACATGATATAATACATATTAATACATATATACAGATACATATGTATTGATACATGTTGATAAGACACAATATAATATAAATGCATATCTTAATCTATATTGATACATATATGAAACACAATATATATCCTATACACATTGATACAATATAATACATATATATGATCTGATACACATTAATACAATATAATACATATCTGGTACATATATATATGCACATTCTATATAATAATGATATAATTTCTATACACGTCTTATATATATTCTACACAACATTTGTATATGCATCATATACAATCTTTAGCTGCAATAATTATTTAGATACATATTCTACACAATAATTATAAAGTTTATATACACATCTTATACATATACAATCTCTATACACATCATATACGAAAACATATTCTATATAATAATTCTATAGTTTGATACACATTTTATACAACCTTTAACTATAATTTTTGTTTAAATACATATTTTATACAATAATTATATAATTTCTATAAACATTTTATACAGTTTTATGTATATTTTATACATATACATATTTTATATAATAATATACAATATCCATACACATAATATAAAAAAATATATTCTATGCAACAAATTATACAGTTTCTATACATATTCTATATATATCTTGTACAGATACATAATACAATTTCTATACAAATTTAATTGTTTAGAAGAGAAGAAAATTCAGGTGGATTATACAATAGCAAATCAGAGTTGATACAGTGGAGAAAAAACTCCTTTTAAAAAATATTTTTTAAACAAATAATTCAAAAAGACAAAATTGAAATCTCCAATTACATAAACATGCAAATCTAAATAAACCAATTAAAAAAAGTTGAAAATATTTTATAAAAAAAATCAAATTCAAAAAGGCAAAATTCGGATATCAATTGCATAATCATGTAAATCTAAAGAAAGAGAGAAAAATCATCAAATCAATTGTAAGAAATTGAACGACATGCGTGTGTGAATACATTCAAAAGATGGAAGAGAGAGAGAGATCTACAGTGATGTGATGAATAAATAAGAATAGAAAGAGAATGAAAGAGCAAAATCTAAAAAAAGATCTTAGTTGTCAAATATCTATATGTTGCTATTTTTGTTTATTTTCTATTTGAGATGCGTGGTCCACCTTCCTTACGCCTATCTCTACTTGGTTCTTTTGCCATATATTTTTACTTAAAGATTAGCATAAATGACCAGATTTTTGAATCACTTATTAATATGTTGTCAATGTTTGGAATATGATTGAGAAATAGCTAAAAAAAAATTTAGATGAAAATTTCGGAAACAACTAACATTTAGGTAAAATTCAGCCTCCTTAGCTAGACATGACTAATTACAATTGTAACAACATTTTATTGGGCTATTTTAATGATCAAATGTATTTGTCTCTCAAATTTAACATTCAAATACAAATACAAACGTATTTTGTAAATACATATGACATCAAATATATATGACTATTTAATAGAAGTACATACAGAAACAGTTAAACTCTATATAACTGAACACATATGAAATACATAAAAATATGAATATACAATACATATGACATTAGATAAGGCATATGTTTAGATAAGGCATAAACATATGAATATACAATCGTCTCAAACACATAAAGGCATCAAATACATAAGCATTTTCTATCTAATTTAAACTTTAATTGTGAATTTTAATCATATAGGGATGTTTCCTATATCACATAATTTATCCTATATTTAATCCTTAATTAAAACTCGAAATAACTCTTATATGTATGAATATTTTTTTTATTTATGAGTGCATTGTTAAGAAATATTCAGTAGTGTGGATGTTTTCCCCCATTTTCAACAATGTCTTCAAATGAAGACTTTCATGCATGAACCAACAATTCTAATTGGTTGTAGTGTAGGCAAAATTACCTATAAAAGGCATGTCTTTATTTCATTTTGTACATAGATCTGATATTAATAAAAAGCTTCACCATCCGTTCCTCGATTTCTTTATTCGGTTATTTTATTTTATAACATGTTATTAGCACGAGACTCCACTATTTCAAAATTTAAAGGCTAAGGTATTATTTTTCTCTTTCTTTTAATATGTCTAATCTTACGAAATTTGAGTTTGTTGCCCTTCAAAGTTCGGGCAAGAACTACCTTTCATGGGTATTGGATGCTGAAATCCATTTGGATGCTATGGGTCTCGAAGACACCATTAAAAAAAATAAAGCATCAAATCAAGATCGTGCTAAGGCCATGATATTCTTGCGTCATCATATTGACAAAATTTTTAAAAATGAATATCTTACTGTTAAGGATCAACTTGTTTTGTAGAATAACCTAAAAGAAAGGTATGACTACCTAAAAATGGTCATACATCCAAAAGCACGATATGATTGGATACATCTGAGATTTCAAGACTATAAGTCTGTTCATGAGTATAATTCTGCCATGTTCAAAAAAATTTCTCAGTTGAAATTTTGTGGAGAGACTATTAATGATGTTGATATGATGGAAGACACTCTCCACCTTTCATGCCTCGAATGTGCTCTTACAGCAGAATATCGAGAGAAAGGTTTCAAGAAATATTTTGAACTAAGTTCTCACCTTCTTGTGAATGAACAAAATAATGACTTATTAATGAAAAATCATGAGCTTCGACCAACTGGATCTACACCATTTCCTAAAGTGAATAAGGTGTACGCCCACCATGCTATGCGTGGAAAGGGTCACGGATCTTGTCGTGGATATGGACGTAGATGTGACTAGGGTTAAGAAAAAATAATGTTTTTGGTGTTAGTCATGCATTAAATAAATGGTTCTGTCAAAAGGAATAAGGAAAGAATGACAAATGTGAAGCAGCTAAAGCATGTGTTTGTTTTCGATGTGGTGCAAAAGGAAACTATGCACGTGACTGTCATACTCCCAAACACTTGGTTGAGCTTTATCAAGAATCACTAAAGAAAAAAGAGAAAAATCCTGAAGTTAATTTTATCTCTGAAAATCATGTTGACGTTGCTCACTTAGATATAGAAGATTTCTTAGAGCATCCTGAGGTGTCACGACCCAAAAACGAGGGTCATGATGGCACTTGTCGCGGCATACCTTGACAAATAAGCCTATCACCCAAACTGATAAGAAAAGAGGAAAAGAAAAAAAATATCCCAGGGTAAGGCTTCTAGAACGAAGCCTATAACACCCCGAATCTGGTACCCAGAACGCTACATGGTGCGCATGACCCCGAAGGACCACAAGCTAACCCATGACTGATATCTGTAAACTGGGCACTGAATAATAGTAATAATATCATAAATGTGAAAATATGAACTAAAAGGACATAAGGTTCAATACTAATACATAACTGAAAATATGGTATGACAATACCAAAACAACTGAGATAATTGTCTGAACAAACTGTAGTCTGAAAGCCTCTAAACTGTTTGAATAAGGAGTTGATGGGATATGTGTCCAACTAACACCAACTACTGAAATAAGCTGAAAACTGAAATAGTAATGTGACCATCATGTCCTCGAAGAATGAAGACTCACTGCTAACTCTGATCGCTGAACTGGAATGCTACTGGTTCTCTGGAGATCATTCTTCTAAACCTATGGTATAAGACACTATAGCGCAAATGCGTCAGTACTTTGAATATACTGGTATGCAAGTTAGGTAGGCTGAATGCAATAGGTTCATATACATGAACAATACTGACTGACTGACTAACATAAACGTGAGAATGCATTCATGCATACGTAACTATAACTGAGATTATGCTAGGACTGTGTACTGAGTTCTGACTACTGAGTCTACTGACATTGATATCTAAGTCACTGATGAGTAAGAAACTAATACTGTATTACTGAATACTGAGGGACTGATATTATGTTACTGATACATGGATAACTGTGTCAGACAGTTCTGATTATGAAGAACTGGTCTGGTTGATTGTATCTGACAGTCCTGAAGTTAAATGCTAATAACATAAGTTCTGATAACTGATATAACTGATAACATGAGTCACTATATATGATAGTCCCGAACCTAATGGAACTAGCTGAGTTCCATACTGTATCTGAGTAACTAAATCTGAGATCAGTCCTATCTAGCGGGTGATCTCTAAATCTGATAATATCATTACTGATTGGCCATAGTTGAGTTCAGTCCTGTCTAGTGAGTGATCCCGAAGTCTATTTATAATGATAAAGAGTGATTGTATCTGACAGTCCTAAATCTATACTACTGAGCTTAATTGACTGTATCTGATAGTCCTGATTCTGTAACTGAAACTGTGGGATGTATTCATCTAACCGACATGCCCCATACTAAGCTAACTGGGGTCCAACCTATAACCCCAGCTGGAAGGGTGTCAGTATCGCGTCACTGGTAAAGACAACTGCTATGGAGTCAGTCCTAATCTAGCGGGTGACCCCTGGATGAATCCTATACATTTAAATGAGCTAACGGGTGATCCTTGAGTATGTCAGTCCTATATAATGGGTGATATCTCATACCTACGTTGGCTACGTAGTTCTGGAACTTAGGGATTACTTCTAGATATCTCAGTCCTATCAAGCGGGTGAGTCCTCATCCTTAGGCTCACTCGGTGTTGAATCCTACTCCCATCTGAAAGACACTGAACTGATTAACTGGACTTAGCTGATTCTAATGCTATTGTTTAGCAGAGCTAAACTGAATTTACTGAGATTCGTCGACTGATGGAATGTACTGAGTTCTAAGGACTAACTGAGAATGTTGAAGTTGCTGAGATTGACTGGGAATACTGAAATTGCTGAGATTACTGAGTACTGAGATCACTGAGATTACTGAACTACTGGAATTACTGAGATTTTTGAGTTTTCCTGAGCCACATGACTGACTGAGTCCTATGGATCATGGCTTGACTGAGAGTATCTTGAAAACATGATATGGCTCTAGGAACACAGCTAAATTGTCGGGTACAAGTACCCCCAGGACTCGATGGAAAGAAACTGACATAGGATAACTTACGTGAACACATGACCAACAAAACAAGTCATAATTCATATATTGAAGCACTTCATCAAACATGTGATATGCATAAACTTGTACAAACATGGGGATTTCATAATATCATGCTAGTTGGGCACTTTTCCTTCGTATAGTCATTTAATAAAACACATGGTAGGCATAATATATGTAGACAACATTGTACAACAATCAAACATCATGATTCATATCTAATTTCATCATCCAAGGGTTTTAATCCTAGGTTTACATGAATCTACATCTTTACTAGTCAATTCCACATGAAATTTATCACCAAACATGGATTAAAACTCAATTGGTCATTATCAACATAAGCAACATAAACCCAACATGGAATTCATACAAAAATCCAAACACTTGAATTAGAAAAGAGATTCTTGGACTTCATCGACGAAAGGAGTCCATGAATGAACACTATGCATACCTGGGATGTGATTTCTTGAGGATTGACGGTGAAACCTTCTTGAATTTGAATCCCCAATAGAAACCCTAGCTTGTTCTTGAGAGAAACTAGTATATTTTGGGAGAAAAATGACTAAATCACGTGTTATTGGGTATATATAGGGGTGAGAAATTGACCCTTTTAACCCTGGGCGCATCTTTAATTTCTGAGAAAATTTTTTGATTTTCATCCTTGGCGCGACACGCCATTATCGCTCCAAGTCACTGGAAAGTGACAAATGGAAAATTGCACGGTGGCACGATGCGGAGCTATTGCATTACCACCTTGTCTGCAACCTGGAAGTTTGGTGTGACGCGCCACAATCATGGAGCAACACTGGAAATTGACAATTTCCATTTGAGCTCTCTCCGCGATGCGCTAAAGGTTCAGGTGATACACTGTCTCACTAAAAAGGCTTTAACTCTTCACTCGGGTGTCGGATTTGGGAGAATTTGGTATCGATGGAAAGCTTATTCTATTTCCCACATGATAAAAGTGAAAATATTGAAAATACCAAATGTACAAAAGTGGATTAATTTATCAAATAAAGCTTCTAACATTTTTGAGAAACTTTTCAAGCTAGGAAAAGTACGGGGTATTATAAATCCGAACCATATAAGTAATCATAACAATGCAGAAAGAACTTATCCAAAATACCAATCATTCCCAAAACCAGGTATCAATAGTGTAAGAACTACTAATACAATCCAAGAGTCAAATACATCAGAAAAATAACCACAAAAAGAATATTATTTGTCTCCAAATACTAATAAAGACATAACTACTTTAGAAAGATAGAGGTGAACTTTGGACACATGAATATCCAACTGCTACCTTGGAAGATCCAACAATCGCCCGAGTCAAGAAATTTGAGGCGCACTCGAGCTAGGACCTGCACCGAAAGGGCACAGTAGGCATGAGTATGGTCCACTTGTACTCAGTAGGTATCATAGGCCGACCAAGCAAAGTAGTAAATAAAGAATACAAAATATACACTAAGGGCACGTCACCTGCAATCAAAAAATGTCCCACAACGGTAACCCACACCGCTTGTACAAACAGTTCTAATATATATCACATATATTACGACACACCAAGATATAGAACACAAGTATACATTATGTCACATATAAACAGAACAATAGAGAACATGTAGATACAAGATCATCAAATATAATTAAAGAAAGATAAGACAAAAGCATAGATGACAAGTCAATAAGGCAATACAACACAACATAAACACAATAAAGCAAGTGCAATGTATGTGATAATGATGATGATGATGATGATGACGCACGAGGTCGTCGTACAACCTCTGGGATCTTCGCACAATTTCCATATACACCTACGGAGCTAAAGCTTCCCGATGTAGGACTCACGGGGTGTTTGTCAACCCATATACATTCCACATATCTCATATCTCCTTTCTGGCACATCCCTCGAAAAGGGTTTTATAAGGTGTTACCATATCTTTTAAAAAGGTGTTGTCAGTATTTCTCAAATGTTGTCACGGTGGTACCAATGTTTCATGAATGAGTATGATATGAAGATGTAATACTCACAACCAATCAAATGAATATTTCCACAACCAACCACATGATATGTTTTCACAACCAACCACAATGATACATTTCCACAACCACATGTGCCAATATTCACTTATTATTTTTGTTTCATCCATAAATTTTCACATGTCTCATATGCTAATAAAGTATGAATATAATTACAATACATAAATGCTACCATATTAAGAATTTTAACAACACAATACAATTATTCACATGTATTCAAGGCTATCAATATCACATAGGACCCCACACGATCACGCATATCACATAATAACTCAATTTCGATAATTACATCACATATAAGCTCCCACACGGGCACAACACATAAATTGCCATTTTCATGATTAGTTTCCACCCTTAACATGCATTTTGTATCATCATTTAATACCCAGCTCAGTCTGAAAGAGTTAAGCCATAACCTACCTCGAAAGCCGAGATTGGTCTGCTACACTTGAACCTGTGACCTTACTTTTCACGGACAATCTCAAACTCTACTAGAAACATCAAATATGAAATCGACGCATCAAAACAAAACCAACGACACCCATATTAACTACTTTTGATTCAGGGTTAAAATAGACTCCCAAAATGGGTTTTCGAAAAATAAAGGCAAAATTAAAACTTTACTTCACAAACATGTTTTCCATATTTTTAGGAACCTACAGCTGAAAACCCAAGTGAAATCGAGTAAAAAAATGGGGCACAAATTGAAAAAAAAAAATTTGAGCGAAGAAAACCATTTTTGAGCTTTATCGGGTAAAATCTTTAAAATCCGGGTTAAAATCAAGAATCGGGGTTGTTTTGAAGGTTAAATTGATGAAAAACTAGTAATTATGAGATAAAAATATTATTCAAGTGAAAAGAGTGAAATTTTAGTTTAAAATCATGCCCTAAGATTTTTTTGGGATTTTGAGGAATTTATCAAGAAATTATTAAGAAAATGGGCGAATTCTTACCTTAAATCCATAATAAAACAAAGAAATAGATGTTAATCTAACTTCCCAAGCTCCCACAAGCTTCACTTTTAACCTCCCAAACTATTTAGAGTTTAAATTTCAAAAGGCAGGATAAAAAATGAGCAAAATGACCCAAAAATTATTTATAAGGGCAGAAAATCTGCAGTAAAATGAACCAAAAAGCTGCAATCTTTTTTTGTTGTTGTTGAAGTCCACTACGGACTTCGACAGGGTGTCTGGAATTCGTTCGGAGTCTGATACATGCAAAAGAACTATGCAACTACACGAAATTCGACGTTTTGGACGCGATGGCGATATCAGATTTTCAAAAAAAATATCAATTTCACAAAGTTGATCCCCAAAATCTGAAATTATAATTTTTCAAAACGAGGATCGAAATGAGATTTGAAAGCCGTAAAATTATACCAAATATGCTAACACCCTAAAATCGATATTCTGGATCTGCTGGCGAAGTCAGATTTTCCATCTGAGGTCGTTTCGATCAAATGTGGGTCCTACACCCAGATTTTCAATTTTCCAACTTTCCAACCAATAGGTCGAAATGAGTTTGGGTGCACCGGGACCCGAACCAAAGATCTACCTATCCTAAAATCGATATTCCGGAGTTGTTGGCGCAGTCCGTTTGGCCATCCGTCGCACGGATTAAAAGATATTTACATAAACCCAAAATAAGACTCTAGAAGTTATAAAAAACCACAATATTGCATAAATGATACCAAAATGCATCAAAAATCATATCAATCACTCCCATACTCCAAAAATATCATAATGCAACTACGAAAAGGGGTAAAAAGTCAAATCATACAAAATCACAAATTTTACCTATTTCATTAAATTTTTAGGTCATTACATCATCTACCACTAAAAATCTAGTTCGTCCTCGAACTAAGGCAAAGAAATACCTAAATTGATGAAAAGCTGGGGATAGGAACTACGCCTATCAGACTCAACCTCCCAAGTAGCTTCATCTACAGGTCGATGTTGCCACAAGACTTTAACCACAAGGATTACTCTAGAGCGCAACCGCCTAACATCCCTAGCAAAAATGGAAACGGTTCCTCAACAAAGGACAACCACTCATCTAACCGAACAGAATCCCAATGAATTACATGAGACTCATCAGGAATATAGCGACAAAGCATAGAAACATGAAAAACTGGATAAACAGTTGATTGATCAGGGGGTAAAGCCAACTCATAAGCCACATCACCAACAGTCCAAAGAATCTCAAATGGACCAATATACCTAGGGCTAAGTTTGCCCCTCTTTCCAAACCTTATCACACCCTTCATGGGTGAAACTCGAAAGAAAATACGATCACCAACACCAAATATTAAGACACAAAGTCTACGATCAGCATAATACTTCTGCCTACTCTGAGCCACTCTGAGTCTATCCTGAATGATCCGGACCCTATCCAAAGACTCATGAAGCAAGTCTGTACCTCGAGGTCTCACCTCTGAAACATCAAACCAACCTACTGGAGAGCGACAACCCCTACCATACAACGCCTCAAAAGGAACCATATCAATACTGGAATGGTAGCTATTATTATATGCAAACTCTGCTAAAGCTAAATGTTGCTTCCACTGGACACCAAAATCCATCATGCATGCGCGAAGTATAGCCTTCAAAACTTATGTTGTCCATTCTGACTAGCCATCAGTCTGAGAGAGAAACATTGGACCAAGATCTACTCGAGCACCCAACTTATCCTGAAAAGTCTTTCAAAAGTGAGATGTGAACACAGTACCTCGATCTGAAATAACGGACACCGGCACACCATGCAAATGCATAATCTCAAGAATGTAGATATAGGCCAACCTCTTAGCACTGAATGAGACCTGAACCGGAATAAAATAAGCTAACTTGGTCAATCGATCCACAATGACCCAAACACTATCAGAACCATAAGATGTACGAGGCAAACCAGTTACAAAGTCCATAGTGATGTGTTCCCACTTCCACTCAGGAATGGGTAACCTCTGAAGTAAACCACTAGGTCTCATATGCTCGGCCTTCACCTACTGACAACATAGGCAACGAGCCATAAAATCTGCTATATCTCGCCTCATACCAACCCAGCAGTAGTGTTGTCTCAAATCAAAATACATCTTAGCCACACCTGGATGGATAGAATATCTGGAATAATGGGCCTCCTCCAAGATCAACCTAATCCAGTCACCCACTTTAGCACACAAACTCGGCCTCTAATCCACAAAACTCCATCTGAATCAAGTGAGGCTTCCTTAGCCTCTCCACCTAATACCTTGTCTCGAATCGACCTCAATCCAACATCATCAAACTAATGAGCTCGGATTTGCTCCATCAAAGAAGATCTAGCATTCATAAATGCCAAAACATGCCCAGATGTCAAAATATCAATTCTAACTATCTGGTTAGCTAAAGACTGAACCTCTAAGGACAAAGACCTCTCCTGGGTCAAAAGATGCGCCAAGGTACCTATGCTAGTGACTTTCGGCTCAAGGCATCCGCAACAGCATTATCCTTGCCCGGATGGTAGAGAATAGTCAAGTCATAATCCTTAAGCAACTCAAGCCAACGACGCTGCCTCATATTAAGATCTCGCTGAGTAAAGAAGTACTGAAGGCTACGATGATCTGAAAAGATCTCACAACGAACTCCATATAAATAGTGCCTCTACAACTTCAAGGCAAACACAACTGCGTACAACTCCAAATCATAGGTAGGATAATTTCTCTCATGAGGCTTCAATTGACGAGATACATAAGCAATTACCTTGCCCTCCTGCATTAACACAGCACCTAACCCAACACCTGAAGCATAAAAAAATAGTAAATCCCACACCCTCCTTAGGCAAAGCTAATATAGGAACTGAAGTCAAGAAATCCTTGAGCTTCAAGAAGCTCGCCTCACAAGCATCGAACCACTGAAAAGAAATCTTCTTCTAGGTCAACTTGGTCAATGGAGCTACAATGGATGAAAAACCCACAACAAAACGTCGATAATACCCAACCAAGCCAACAAAACTCCGAATCTCAGCAGGTGAAGTAGGTCTATCCCAGTTACGAACCGCTGCAACCTTGGCTGGATCAACCATAATATCTTTCTTAGTCACCACATGGCCCAAGAAAGAAATAGACTCCAACCAAAACTCGCACTTAGAGAACTTAGCATACAACTTCTCATCCCTCAATCTCTGAAGTATAATTTGTAAATGCTCCTCATGCTCAACCTCACTCTTGGAATAAATCAAGATATCATCTATAAATACAATAACAAAGGAGTCAAGATACGATCAAAACACTCAGTTCATCAACTCTCTAAACACGGCAGGGGCATTGGTCAACCTGAAGAACATGACCAAGAACTCATAATGACCATATCGAGTCAGAAAAGCAGTTTTCAAAATATCCAAAGCTCTAATCCTCAACTGGTGATAACCAGACCTCAAATCAATCTTTGAAAACACCACAGCTCCCTGGAGCTGATCAAATAAATCATCAATGCGAGAAAGAGGATACTTATGCTTAATCGTCACCTTATTCAACTACCGATAATCAATACATATTCGCATAGACCCATTATTTTTCTTCACAAACAAGACAGGTGCCCCCCAAGGCGAAATACTAGGTCGGATAAATCCCTTATCTAACAACTCCTGCAACTAATCCTTCAGTTTCTTCAACTCTGCTGGGGCCATCCTATAAGGAGAGATAGAAATGGGCTTGGTGCGCAGCTCAACATCAGTGGCGAAATCAATATCTCGATCTAGAGGCATACCAGGTAAGTCCATAGGGAAAATGTCTATAAACTCACCGACAATACGGACAGAATCTAAAGAATGAGGCAAAACAACACTGGTGTAACGAATATAGGCCAAGTAAGATGAACATCCTCTCTCAACCAATTTACGAGCTTGAACATAAGATATAATCCTCTTAGGACTCAAATGAAGCGCACCCTTCCAAGCTATCCTTGGCACACCTGGCAAAGTTAAAGTCACGATCTTGGCAAAACAATCTAAGACAGCATGATAAGAAGACAGCCAATCCATACCTAAAATAACATCAAAATCGATCATATTTAACACAAACAAGTCTATCAAAGTCTCACGCCCGGTAAAAGTCAGAACATAAGATCGATGAGCCTGATCCACCACTAAAGAATCACCTACCGGGGTGGATATATGAATAGGCATGGCAAGAGGCTCACTAACAGAATCAAAACTCGAAGCAAAATATATAGACACATAAGAAAAAGTCGACCCACGATAAAATAATACAGATGCAGGTCTGAAACAAATGGGGGCAATACTTGTAATCACAGCATCAAAAGCCTTTGCCTCAGGTCTAGCTGGTATATCATAACACTAACCAGGACCACCAGCTGCCTGGGTAGCCCCACGACCACCAACTACCTGAGTGTCCCTACGGACACCCTATGATCTCCACTACCTCTACCCCTCGCACCTCTGGTAGTACCCCTACCCCTTGCAGATGAAATAGAAGTAGTTTAAATCACCCGACGGAGATAGTCCCTGGCCACATGGCTAATCTCATCACATACATAACAACTTCTACGGCTAGTCTCAATAGGAGAATGTACAACAAGGGCTAAACGGCCACCCTGAACTGCTGGACTAGAAAGTCCACCACCTGAACTCTATAATGCCTTCTGCACAGGCTTACCATGGCATCTACGAGAACCTCTAAAAATTTTTCCTCGAAAGGTCTGACTCCTGAACTCACCAAAATGTCGTGCCTTCTTGGCGCCTCTATGAGATGCACTAAGAATAACCTCTAGCATCTTAGCGTAATCCATAATACTCTGAAAATAAACCCCAAACACAACCATATGAGACGTAGCCAACTGAAGGGAGACATCCAAACCCTTCATAAACTTTTGAATCTTCTCAGACTCAGTAGAAATACAATCATAGAAATATCTGGATAGGGCATGGAAGCGTGCCTCATACTCAGCAACTGTCATGGAGCCTTGCTCCAAATGATCAAACTCATCCCGTATATGGTCTCTCAAACTGAAAGGCAAAAATCTCTCTAGGAAAGCCTCAGTGAACTGATCCCAAGTCATCTCGGGAGATTCACAGGGTCTACAACTGGCAAGCGACCTCCACCAATCTCTCGTTGTATCTCTCAACTGATAAGAGGTATAAGCAACTCCGTAAGACTCGAGTGGACCCAAATTGTGCAAATTCTCTCGGCAATCAATCAAAAACTCATAGGCATCCTCGCCCACAGCGCCGCCAAATCTGGGAGAACCCAACTGAGTAAACCTCTCGAACCTTTTCTGATCCTTAGAAGACATCACTTCACTAGCCATGAGAAAGGGCATAGTAAATTTGGCAGACTGTGATCCCATCTGGGGAGATAACATGGATGACGGCTAAGCTCCTGATCTCGGAACCCCATAGCCAGATGTCGGCACTGAAGGTGGAATAGGACTCGAGGTCTGAGGGGTACCCAAACCAGAAGCAGGTCCGACAGAAGGATCCACACTCTGAATTGTAGGAACACCTGACATAACCAAAGGAGAACCCTCTAGACGAGTCAGCAAACGCACTAACAATCCCTATAACACTGGGGCAGACGAACTCTGAAGAACTAGAGTAGGGCCCACCCCTCCAACCTACTTAACACGAGGCTCAGGAAAGAGTCCTCTAGCACTCTTCCTAGACGGGGTTGCACTACGGCGCCATTCCCTCCCTCGAGTCCGTCCACGACTTGAGGCTCGCTCTCTGGGTGAAGGCTCTGCATCACTACTCTCGCAGGACCTAGTCAACACCATCTACGTAAAAGGAGTGAAACATAACTCAGAACACAAGATATGAAAGAACTTCGCACGATAAGGAAAAAATAAGGAAAGTTTCCTAAAGACATCCTATAGCCTCTCGAAGATAGATACGGACGTCTACGTACCAATCTACGAGACTCTATTAAATATCTCATTCTTATACCGTTGAGACCAATAAAACCTGGCAGGTTTGATACCAATTTGTCATGACCCAAAAATGAGGGTCATGATGGCACTTGTCGCGGCATGACTTGACAAGTGAGCCTATCACCTAAACTGATAAGAAAAGAGGAAAAGACAAAAAGATATCCCAAGGTAGGGCTTCTAGAACGAAGCCAAACCATATAAGTAATCATAACAATGTGGAAAGAGCTCATCCAAAATACCAATCATGCCCAAAACTAGGTGTCAATAGTGTAAGAACTACTAATACAATCCAAGAGTCAAATACTTCAAAAAAAATAACCACAAAAGAAATAATATCTGTCTATGAATACTAATAAAGACATAACTACTTTAGAAAGATAGAGGTGAACTTCGGACGCATGAATATCCAACCGCTACCTTGGAAGATCCAACAATCGCTCGAGTCAAGAAATCTAAGGCGCACTCGAGCTAGGACCTGCACCAAAAGGGCACAGTAGGCATGAGTACAGTCCACTTGTACTCAGTAGGCATCATAGGACGACCAAGCAAAGTAGTAAATAAAGCATACAAAATATACACTAAGGGCACGTCACCTGCAATCAAAAAATGTCCTCCAATGGTAGCCCATACCGCTTGCACTAATAGTTCTAATATATATCACATATATTACAACGACACACCAAGATATAGAACACAAGTATACATTATGTCACATATAAATAGAACAATAGAGAATATGTAGATACAAGACCATCAAATACAATTAAAGGAAGATAAGACAAATACATAGATTACAAGTCAATAATACAATAATATAACACAACATAAACATAATAAAGTAAGTGCAATATATGTGATGATGATAATGTACAAGGTCGTCGCACAACCTCTGGGATCGTCGCACAATCCCCATATACACCTACGGAGCTAAAGCTTATGACGTAGGAACCACGGAGGGTTCGTCAACCCATATACAATCCACATATCTTATATCTCCTTTCCGACACATCCCTTAGAAAGGGTATTATAAGATGTTACCATATCTTTTAAAAAGGTGTTGCTAGTGTTTCTCAGATGTTGCTACGGTGGTACCAATGTTTCATGAATGAGTACGATATGAAGATGTAATGCTCACAATGAGTATTTCCACAACCAACCACATGATATATTTTCACAACATTCTAACAACACAATACAATTATTCACATGTATTCAAGCAATCAATATCACATAGGACCCCACACGGTCACACATATCACATAATAACTCAATTTCGATAATTACATCACATATAGGCCCCCACACGGGTATAACACATAAATTGTCATTTTCATGATTAGTTTCCACCCTTAACATGCATTTTGTATCATCATTTACTACTCAGCTCAGTCTGAAAGAGTTAAGTCATAACCTACCTCAAAAGCCAAAATCGGTCTACTACACTTGAACCCGTGACCTTACTTTTCATGAATAATCCCAAACTCTACTAGAATTTGAAATCAACGCGTCAAAACAAAACCAACGATACCCATATTGACTACTTTTGATTCAAGGCTAAAACAGACCCCCAAAATGGGTTTTCGAAAAAAAGGGCAAAATTGAAACTTTACTTCACAAACATGTTTTCCATACTTTTAGGAACCTACAGCTGAAAACCCAAGTTAAATTGAGTCAAAAACGGGGTTCAAATCGAAGAAAAAACTATTTTTGAGCTTTACCGGGTAAAATCTTTAAAATCCGGGTTAAAATCAAGAATTGGGGTTGTTTTGAAGGTTAAATAGATCAAAAACTAGTAATTATGAGATAAAAATATTATTCAAGTGAAAAGAGTGAATTTTAATTTAAAATCATGCCCTAAGATTTTTGGGGTTTTGAGGAATTTATCAAGAAATTGTTAAGAAAAGGGGTGAATTCTTATCTTAAATCCGTAATAAAATCAAGAAATATATGTTAATCTAACTTTCCAAGCTCCCACAAGCTTCACTTTTAACCTCACAAACTATTTAGGGTTTAACTCTCAAAGGGCAAGATGAAAAATGAGCAAAATGACCCCAAAACTATTTATAAGTGCAGAAAATCTGCACTAAAATGAACCAAAAAGCTGCAGTTTTTTTTCTTTGTTAAAGTCCACTCCGGACTTCGATAGGGTACCCGAAATTCGTTCGGAGTCCGATACATTCAAATGAACTATGCAACCATACTAAATTCGATGTTCCGAACGCGATGGAGATATCATATTTTCAAAAAAAACAGCATTTCCACAAAGTTGACCCTAGAAATCCGAAATTATAATTTTCCAAATCGAGGGTCGAAATGAGATTTAAAAGCCATAAAATCATACTAAACATGCTGACACCCTAAAATCGATATTCTAGATTTGTTGGCGAATATGGATTTTCTATCCGAGGTTGTTTTGATTAAATGTGGGTCCCACACCCATATTTTTAATTTTCCAACTTTCCAACCAATAGGTCGAAATGAGTTCGGGCACACCGGGACCAGAACCAAAGGTCCGTCTAGCCTAAAATCGATATTCCAGAGCTGTTAGTGCAGTTCGTTTGGCCATCCATCGCACGAATCAAAAGATATCCACATAAATCAAAAATAAGGCTCTCGAAGCCATCAAAAACCACAATATTGCGATACCAAAATGCATCGAAAATCATGTCAATCACTCTCACATCTCAAAAATATCATAATGCAACTACGAAAAGGGGTCAAATAGTCAAACACACAAAGTCACAAATTTCACCTATTTCATCAAATTTTTTGGTCGTTACATGAGGGAAATATAGA
The DNA here is from genome assembly GCA_030864225.1 of Capsicum baccatum var. pendulum. Taxonomy (NCBI): domain Eukaryota; kingdom Viridiplantae; phylum Streptophyta; class Magnoliopsida; order Solanales; family Solanaceae; genus Capsicum; species Capsicum baccatum. Next base: position 248,794,761 of record CM061558.1, read on the forward strand.
TCACCTGGTTGGTGATGGTTCTGTGGCTATGGAAGATTGAACAACATTTAATATTTGTTAGTAATAGTAATATAATGAATAAATATTTAAATAGTTGTTCTATTTTATTAGTACTTTTATTTTAGTCATATTATCACAAGTTTCGTAGTAATTTATTTTTAATTTGATCTTACACATTTTAATATTGCAATCTATTGTATGCTTACGAAAAAAATAATTTGCTCATTAAATTATTATTTTAATTTATCATAAAATATAGTTCACCGGGTTATGTCTATATAGAAGCATTTAATCAAATTACTTATAAGTTTTCTATGACATGAACTAACTATTATTATTGATATCGTTTTCTCAAGGAGTGCGTGAAAAAGAAATTTTAGTACTTGTGACTTTCTATTAATACTTACCATGAAAGTGAACATCTATCATTTGATTGCTCAAATTTATTATACTAAGTGTTGACTTTGTAGTTTATCCATTATTGATATTTAATTTTGTGTTTGTCATTTTATTTAAAGATATGAATAATTTTCAAAGCAAGTTGTACAATTATGAAGACATTTGCTTAATTGATTCTGGTACAATACATACATTATTTAAAAATGAGAAATATTTTTCTCATTTAAATATGGGCAAAATAAATGTTATTATGATTTCTGGTAATACTAATTTGATTGAAGGCTTCGGAAGAGCCATTATAATTTTGCTTAAGGGAGTTGAACTCATCATAAATAATGCTATATTTTCTCCTAAGTCTCGGAGAAACTTGTTGAGTTTTAAAGATATCCATGAAAACGGTTATCATATCAAGACTGTGGATAAGTTGAATCATGAATATCTTGGTATTACCAAAGATGTCTCAACGCAGACATGTTTTATAGAAAAGTTTCCTGTTTTATCTTCTAGCTTGTATCGGACAGATTAGTGCAATTGAGACATATAATTTCAATATTTTTAAATTGTAGCACGATCGATTGGGACACCCTGGATCTATAATGATGAGACAAATTATAGAAAATTCAAATGGGCATCCATTAAAGAACATGAAGGTTCTTTCAAATTATGAATTTTCATGTATTGCCTGTTATCAAGGCAAGCTAATTGTGAAGCCATCACCAACTAAAGTTGGGATTGAATCCCCTGCTTTCTTAGAACGTATACAAAGAGATATTTATGGACCTATTCACCCACTTAGTGGGTCATTTTGATAGTTCATGGTCTTAATAGATTCTTCTTCTAGATGGTCCCACGTGTGCCTATTGTCATCTCGCAACTTGACATTTATAAAATTATTGGCACAAATAATATGATTACGGGCACAGTTTTCTGATAATCAGATCAAGTCTATTCGCCTTGATAATGATGCAAAGTTTTCATCCCAAGCATTTAATGATTATTGTTTATCGATTGGGATAAAAGTTGAACATTCGGTAGCTCATTTTCACAATCAAAATGGCCTTTCTGAGTCGTTAATTAAACGTTTGCAATTGATAGAAAGACCATTGCTTATGAAAACTAAGTTGCCCACCTCTGTTTGGGGTCATGCTATTTTGCATACTGCACTACTTGTTCGTCTCAGACCGATAAATTATCATAAATTTTCTCCATTACAGTTGGTTTTGAGTCAAGAGCCTAATATATCTCATTTGAGAATTTTTGAATGTGCTATGTATGTGCCTATGGCACCACCACAACGCACTAAGATGCCCTCAAAGAAGGTTAGGAATATATGTTGGGTTTGAATCACCCTTTATTATTCGCTACTTTGAACCATTAACTGGAGATATGTTTACTGCTCGATTTGCTGATTGTCATTTGATAAGACTGTTTTCCTAAAACTGGGAGGAGAAAATAATAAAATCAAAAGAGAAATTTTGTGAAAAATCCATCACTATCTCATCTTAATCCACGTACTTTATTTGTGAGCAAGAGGTACAAAAGATTATTCACTTACAGAAAATTACAAATCAAATGCCAGATGCATTTACAGATTTAAAAAGGATTACAATATCATATATTCCTGCAGTGAATGTCCCAATACGAATTGAGGTTCCTGTAGGACTATCTACTAGTGTGGTGGCTAATGAGTCCAAAGAACGATTGAAGCGTGGTAGACCATTGGGTTCTAAGAATAGAAATCCTAGAAAAAAATAGTTAAGATGACACTACGAAAGAATCTCATATGAAAGTTCAAGAGTTGAACAATTTTGATACCCTTGAAGGAATCAATAAGCCTAAACCTCAAGAAAATGAGAAATTATCCATAAATACAAGTGATGGTGAAACTAATTTGAATCGATCAAAAATAGTGGTGGACTGTGTATTTGCATATAATATTACAACAAAAATCATGCAAGATAGCGAGAATCGAACCTCAGTTTGTCATAGAATATCGACAAAGAAATGACTTACTAAAATGGCAAGAAGCAATTCAATCTGAGTTGAATTCACTTGTCAAGCGTGAAGTTTTTGGACCCACTGTTCAAACACCAAATGGTATTAAACCTGTTGACTATAAATGGGTCTTTGTGCATAAAAGAAATGAGAAAAATAAAATACAAAAATATAAGGCACGCCTTATTGTACAAGGATTTTCACAAAGGTCTAGTGTCGATTATGAAGAGACATACTCACCAGTTATGGACGGAATAACATTACGTTATCTCATTAGTTTCACTGTTCATGGGAGGCTTGAAATGCATTTGATGAACGTGGTTACAGCCTACCTTTATGGATCCCTTGATAATGAAATATACATGAAAATACCCGAAGGATATAAAATGCATGAGGTATCTCGGTAAATGTATTCAATTAAATTGCAAATATCATTATATGGTTTGAAGCAATCTGAAAGCGTGTGGTATAACCGTCTTAGTAAGTATTTATCTAAAGAAGGTCATATAAATAATGAAATTTTCCCATGAATTTTTATAAAGAAAACAACATCGAAGTTTGTTGTACTTGTTGTTTATGTTGATGACATAAATCTTATTGGAACTCCAATAGAGCTTCAAAGGGCAATTGATTATTTAAAGAAGGAATTTGAGATGAAAGATCTTGAAAGGACAAGATTATATTTTGGTTTGCAAATTGAGCATTTGACAAACGGTATCTTTGTCCATCAATCTACCTATACAGAAAAGGTTTTGAAAAGATTTTATATGGATGGAGAACATCTATTAAGTACTCCAATGGTTGTTTGATCACTTGATGTGACTAAGGATCCATTCCGATCTCAAGATAAGAACGAGGAAATTCTTGGTCCCCAAGTATCATATCTTAGTGCAATCGGTGTAGTAATGTATCTTGCTAACTCTACAAGACCTGATATAGCCTTTTTTGTTAATTGGTTAGCAAGGTATAGTTCTCCTCCTACTAGGAGGCATTAGAATGGAATCAAACATATATTGCGGTATCTAAATGGGACTACCGACATGATTTATTTTATGCTAAAGATTGCAGTCTCGATCTTGTTGGTTATGCTGATGCAGGGTATTTATTTGATCCACACAAAGTTCAATCTCAAATAGGCTATGTATTTATTTGTGGGGGTACTGCCTTATCTTGGAGATCTATAAAGCAGCCTATTGTGGCACTTCAGAAAACCATGTGGAGATAATAACTATTCATGAAGTAAGACGAGAATGTGTGTGGTTGAGATTCATGATACATCTCATTCGAGAAAAATGTGGTCTGGAATGCAGCAAACTACCCACGATTTTATATGAAGATAATGCAGCATGCATAGCGCAATTAAAGGGTGGATTCAAAAAAGGAGAGAGAACAAAACACATTTCGCCAAAACTTTTCTACACATATGAACTTAAAAAGAATGGTGATATCGATGTGCGACAAGTCCGTTCAAGTGATAATTTAGCAGACATATTCACCAAAGGATTGCCGACCTCAACATTTGAGAAGATGATATATAAGATTGGGATGCGACATCTCCAAGATGTTAAATGATGTTTTAATCAGAGAGTAAAGACCCATTGCACTCTTTTTTCCTTAGTCAAGGTTTTGTCCTATTAGGTTTTCCTTGATAAAGTTTTTAATGAGGCAGTTGAAAAATAAAATGTATATTACAAGATATGCATTATTAGAGTTTCTTTTTATTTTGTGTTGGACATCCAAAGGTAAGTGTTAAGAAATATTCAATAGTGCGGATGTCTTCCCCCATTTTCAACAATGTCTTCAAATGAAAACTTTCATGCATGAACCAATAATTCTAATTGGTTGTAGTGTAGGCAAAATTGCCTATAAAAAGTATGTCTTTATTTCATTTTGTACATAGACCTAATATTAATAAAAAGCTTCACTATTCGTTCCTCAATTTTTTATTTTTACATTTATGAGTGTATAGAACTCAAACTCATTAGTAATGTCTAAAATTTGTCAGATTTCCAAACGGGGCCTAAGTAGCCCCTCACATTTCGTTATCAAACGTTAAAGTTGATAGATAACAAACAACCACATGAGTATGAAAAGAAAAACTTTGAAAAATAACTTGACCAAAGATTAATCTATTACTATTATTTATAAAATCAAAGACATGAGCAGATAGATCCACACAAATGTTTTATAACGTTGACAAGATCTTCATTAATGTTGACATGGTAATTATAACACAGCATATTCCTAGGTAGAAAAACTGGTTGTCTATATGTAATTACATATACTACAATAAATATATATATATATATATATATATATATATATATATATATATATATATATATATATACTACAATAATTATATACTAATTTATAAAACATATAAACATGTATACATTAAATATATACGTCTATAGAAGATATATACACAGATATACGCACCATTCAATATATATGTACTACTTTAAGTAAAACATATACTACAATATATGTATATACTACAATATATATATAGTTATATACTAATTTATAAAATATATACACATGTATACATTAAATATACACGTCAATAGAAGATATATACCCAAATATATGCACCATTCAATATATATGTACTACTTTAAGTAAAATATATACTACAATATATATATATATATATATATATATATACTACAATATATATATATATAGTTATATACTAATTTATAAAACATATACACATGCATACGTTAAATATATACATCTATAGAAGATATATACACATATATGCGCACCATTCAACATATATGTACTACTTTAAATAAAATATACTACAATATATATATATATATATATATATATATATATATATATATAGTTATAGTTATAGTTATAGTTATATACTAATTTATAAAATATATACACATGTATACGTTAAATATATACGTCTATAAAAGATATATCCACATATATACACACCATTCAATATATATGTACTACTTTAAATAAAATATACTACAATATATTTACACTACAATATATACACACTATATATATATAGTATATACTAATTTATAAAACATATACACACATATACGTTAAATATATACTACTTTAGAAGATAAATATACACATATACGTACCATTCAATATATGTACTACTTTAAATAAAATATACTACAATATATATATATACTACAATATATACACACATTATATATATAGTTATATACTAATTTATAAAACATATACACATGTATACGTTAAATATATACGTCTATAGAATATATATATACACATCTATACGTACCATTCACTATATATGTACTACTTTAAATAAAATATGCTACAATATATTATTATATATATAGTTATATATTAATTTATAAAACATATACACATGTATACGTTAAATATATACGTCTAGAGAAGATATATATACACATATATAAATTAATAATACTTGATAGTAAATTAATAATATATTAAAACTAATTTATAATTAAATCTATTTAAAGAAAAAAAAGGGTCGGGTCGGGCCGGTTAACCGGTGGGCCCTAACCGGGTTTGGTCCAGACCGGATTAACCGAGCCCAAATCAATAAAAAACCCGGCCCGGTACCTGGTACCCTAAAGCCCTAGGGCTTATCGGGCCGGGTCAAACCAAGCCGGTTTTGTAAGTGGCTTGGGCTGGGCCGAATCAGCCCGGCCCGTTTGACACGCTTAATGTGTATATTTTGGCAACATTGACCCATTCACTTGCGAGGCGGATCGAGTTGGTTGAGTATGTAATCTTATAAATGAAGGGTCTCAAATTTAAAATTTCGTATGTTTTAGTTTTTTAATCGAGCTCATCATGTTAAACTTATGTACTATGAGTCTTATGATTTATCTCTCATATATGATTTATAATTAATATATTATATTCAAGCAAAGTTTACCTTATATGTCCTGGAATATAACAATTGTAGGTCCCTCGTCAACAACAAAAAAGCATTGACCCATTCACAAATAATATAAAGACCAGAAAAGTATATACAAAGATTTGGTCCCTAAATCAAGCAAAGACGTGGGCGCAACTGGCAAACATATTATACTAAGGGTCTAATTAAGTTCTTTGTATTATAGTGTATAATAATTTGTTGTACTATCAAGTCAGTCAATTTAATCCATAACTCAATACAAATTTAAAATTTAAATTTTATAGGTTTCAAATTTTAGGACAATGACTTAATTGTGACAAATGCTAATCATGATTGAGTTCAAAATTTAATATTTATCTATATATTTATTAATTTCTTAACACATAAATATAATTTTGATAAAAAAATCTAGGTGTTGCCTACATCATGTATTTTTTCATAAACTGACATATCAACGTGATATATAGAACATCACTTGTTTTAATCGATTAAATTGCACTAAACAGTCATTGCACACTAGTGGATCGGATGAAGAGACGTTACTTGTAAATTTACGGAACCCATTAACTTTCGATCCAACTTTGTATCTATACAAAATATTCATTAAATATCTATATGTTAAGTACTTGAAGTAATATTCATAAACTTTAAATTCAGAATTCGCTTTAACTACTTAATTTCTTATAATTTTCTTTGTGGAAAACTAAGATGTATCAACTGAACTTGGATTTCTTCAAATTTGGAACAATTCTTTTATTTTTGTTTTTTTCCTTAATTTAAGAAGAAAGGGTGAGAAAAATAGATGTGTCAACTTAAAGCAAAGGTGGGTGGAGTCGTCGTCATTATAAAGCCAAGTCACATGCATGCAGAAAATGTAAAAGAGAAACTAAAGTGGGAGAATATATCTCAAATTAGAAGTTACTTCAATGCTACTTATTCCATATATTCCCACTCATATATTCCATGTTCTCCTTTATTTGGAAATTAAATAAATTATGGGTATATATGCTTGGTACTAGAAAAAATATGCTTCACGGAAAATACTTTTAAAAGAATTAGAATAACAAAAACATATTTAGTGAAATTTTACAAATGAAGTATAGAAAAAGATGGTGCGTACGCGGTATTAACCAACCTAGTGAACATCGGCGGACTCGGGATCAGAGGCGAACCCATGTGGTTAATCGAATGTGCACGTGCACCCGGTAACTTTTAAAAAAAATCGTATATATATATGTATAGATATCCAACTAAAGAGTTAATATATATAATTGTGCACCGTAAATAACAAAAAATGTCTAGGTGCACTAGTTCTAAACTCATATGCTAGTATCTTTTGGGCCCGGACGTTGCGGGTTCGATTCTTGATGAATGCCCCCTTTTTTTTTCATTTACCTAACATAGTAACATTTAATTGTCACCAACTCAGCTGCCCCACAGCACCGAAAGTGCAATTTCAATTCTCCATTTGACTCCCCTAAATTTCAAGCCCTATTCTGTATTTCCCAAATTCACCCAAAAGCCAAACTCCCTGAAAAGTGGAAACTAGAATTACAATTTCAATTCTCCATTTGACCCTAGCAAGTATACATCTCTTCCTTTTGTTTTTTTTTTTTATTTTTTTATTTAACTTTGGATAATGTTAAATCATAAATGTTTTTAATATTTATTTGTTGCTTGAAAGTTAGTGTGTAAAATTTATTTGTATTTTTTTTCTTATTTCTATTTAAGTTTATAAACTTTGATTAAAAATAATTAATTAATTTTATTTATATTCTCGATGAATTTTTTATTTTGTAGGAATTTGTTATTGATTCTTGTGAATTGAAAATTTGAAATTGATAGATATTATTCTCCTCAACCAAGTTCTAGTTTCAAAGACAATTCTCATTGCCTTAGCAAAAGCAAAAAAGGGCAAAAAAGCTTCAAGTCCATTATATTTAAGCACAAATTACAAATAAAGCGTGAGATTTAACAAAAATAAGCATAAAGGAGAAAAAATATAAACATATGTCTAGTTCAAGACTAATAATATAAGCATGAATGACAAATATATGAACACAAAAATTATTTTTTTTAATTAAGTAAAATATCAATTGTTTAGTATTCGTATCCCCAGAAAAGCCTCATTGAAAGTATATCTTATAAATTAGAACCTAAACTACACATTAAACGAGGCGAACGATCAACACAAATTTGAGTCTTTATTCAAAAATTATGCGGGCCCCTTTGACAATAATGGTACACCCCCATATTTCAAATTATGGGTTCACCTCTGCTTGGGATTTGAGAATAACGGAGGCACCACTAACTTTAGTTTGGCGTTGTTGTATAGCTAGCCAGACACCTAGGTTCGAACTCGTATAAGAGCCAAGGGGGCATAACAACCAGCTACGCCAATTTAACTAATATGTTTGTGGGTTTCTTTTAAAATAGATGTTAGTTCTTCAAGGTATATACACATATGATGCATAAAAAAAATTTGAGGTTTAACGTGTGCATGTGCACTTGCAATTAATGGTTAGGTCTGTCCCTGCTTGTGAAGGTAGAGGATTGTTTTCGATGAATACTTGACTCAAATAAAATATATCACGACATGTATGAAAATAAAATATAATAAAACAATAATATTTTTTGCTTATATATCAAACATAAAATACATAATTACACCCTGATCTTGTTCGAGTTTTGCAAAAAGACACCTAAACTTTAACTTCGGCCTATTACCCCACGATTCTTTTTTATTTCGTTGCAAACACACCATTTTTCGCTGAATCTCAGTCACAACAAGGAGAGTGAAATACACGCACCAATCAGGTGTTGCCACATGTCAAATACGTTTAATTTCATATATTTTCATTTTTTTAATATAATTTTCTTTTTTATTTAATTTAACACCCCACCCCACCCCTTCTTTCCCCCCACCCCCAATCCAACACCTCCCCCCCTCCCCATCCAGCACCTCCCCCTCGCCGCCTCGTGTCCAGCACTCTCCCCGTTCAATTTTTTTTTTTTTGGTTCAAATCAATTCAAAAATTAGTTTTATGATTGAATTGAGTTTTAAAGATAGTTAAATGAGCATTAGTGAAGCTTTAATGGAGCTTTAAAAAAAAGCTTTAATGAAAGAGGTTTAATGGTGACATTGTGTTGAAGAGCTTTAATGGTGTTGAAGAAGATATTGTGTTGAAGAAATGGTGGGTAGTTAAATGATATGATTTAATTGCAAAATGGAGCTTTAATGATATGATTTAAAAAAGAAAAAACTTCAATGGAGGAGCTTTAATGGTGGCATTGTGTTGAAGAAGAAAGGGTGGGGTTATGGTGATGATGATGATGTTGTTGTTGTGGGCGTAATTGATGTTGTTGTTGTTGTAATTGATGTTGTGTGTTGTAATTGGTGTTGTTGAGTGATGGTGATGAAGAAAAAGTTGGGAAAGAAGACAATGGCGGATGAGGGGTTGTGGGGGTGGGGTGAGGGGGGGTATGAAATAATTTTTAAAATTAAATAAATATCAATTTTTTTTTTTTGAAAAAAAGAATATAAATTATATATTAAATTATTTTATACGTGACAGCTTGTAATTGGTCAAAAAAATCAAATTTGAGCTCTTGCACGTGCCTGTGGAGTGTGTATACACGCAGGGAGTCAAAATGATGTGTTTGCAATGAAATAAAAAAGAATCGTGAGATAATAGATCGAAGTTAAAGTTTAGATATCTTTTTACAAATCTTAGACAAAATCAGGAGGATAATTATGTATTTGCTCAAAAAAAAAAGAGTCAGGAGCGGGGCGGGAGCAGGGTGTTAAGTATGGGGAAGAGAAAATTAATATGGAATTCTATTTATATAACTTATCTTTCTTATTCCTGTTAGGAAATTATTTTCCTAATATTTAATGAGCTTATTTTTCATAGAAAGTATTTTTTTAAAAATATATTCACTAACTAAACATAAGAAAAATCCTTCTACGAGACACATCTTGCGTTGTCACAAATATACCTTTGCAATGGCGGCGTATACTTTCTTTGTGCGCTATCAATATGTTTAAAAATTCAGAAATAACATACTTATCCCTTTAATTATGAGTTTTATACTAACAATTTTATAATTACATAATATAGTAAGTTGTATTTTGTATTTTTGCAAACTGTTGCTACAAAAATACAAATACATATGATTTTTACTGCATTTATGATCGATATGTATATATTTTGTATTTTTGCAAAAGGTTGCTACAAAAATAAAAATACATACAAATACATATGCTACAGAATGTAATTTGATAAAAATATTGCTGTTTTTTGTAATTTAATACTTATGTATGCTACTAAATTTAGTATTTTTGAGAAAGTTAAAATCTGCAATTCATAATTATTTTTTTTAAAAATGTAGATGCTTAATCTATCAAACTTAAATATTGACTTTAATAGCGATACCAAAAATTTGGCTTAGTAATCTCCTAGTCAATGCTGACTCGATCTATCTCATCCTCCCATATAGCTATCCAAAAATAAGAAAAAGAATAAAATATAAAGTAGAAATTCGAAAATAAGTAGTGATGCCCTATGTTTCATGTTTTCAAGCATAGTATACTTGAATAACTCATCAAACTCAAAGATATTTTTAGTTTGTTAAAGAAAAATAAGTATCATCTACTAATTTTTAAATAATCTTAATTTATCATAAGTACCAAACACGGGATATTGAAATTGAATAACATGTCAAACACAAGATATATTTTTTAAAAGGAAAAATAAGTTGTTTCCACGTCTAAATTTGGACCAAATGTATGGACATTTTAATTCCATAGTTTCTTTATCTTTTTTCTTTTTGGTTTCCCACTCGATGTTTGGTATCCGCATTTGAGTCTTGATAAATTCAGATCATGCATCGCAATGACTCATTCTGAAAGTGGCACTCCCAACATGATTTTTTTCATATTCAGGACTCGAATCCGAAATATCTGATTAAGGATAAAGTAGTTCCATCATTACATCACAACCCATGTTGATCATAGTTTCTTCATCATATGATCACGAATAACTAGAATTATGTAAATAGGAGGACAAAACAAATCAATCCATTTTTCCTATCGAAAGAAGAAAGAAAGTGAATGGTGACTTTTTTCCTTATAGACAAGTATTTTTTCCTTACTGACAAGTGACTTTTTTTTTTGCACATGAGACATTATTGGAGAATAATATCGGGGATAGAATGAGAACTTTCCCTTGGTTACGTCTATTAAGTGTCGATTTTTTCATACTTAGATATGTAGATAGATTCATATAGAGATCATTAAATAGATCTATTGAGAAATAAATATAATCTAATTAGTTCTATTCAAACTTATCAAGTATCAATTACACTAATGATAATTATCTATCAGATAGAGATCGGTAATAAATCTATTGAGAAATGGATATAATTTGATTAGTTCTAATCAAACTTATCAAGTATCAATTACACTAATGATAATTAGCTATTGATAATGGAAAACAATTAGTAATTATTTATTGAAAACTATTGAAATTGAAACTAAAAAAGCGTTCATGAAATTCTTAGAAACTATATTTCCTCAATAATGAAATTTATATATTCCGTAAAATAAGAAGGAATCTCTGTTTAACTTTCCTATTAGCAAAAAGAATTTTAGTTTTATCTTATTAACGATTTCTTTTTATAAGAAGGCATTTAATGAGAGATATTCTATAGATAGAACTATAGTTGAAATTATAACAATTTTTTTTAAATAAAATCTAAAATCTCGAGATAAATTTTAAAATTTTAGAAAAACTTCAAACTTATTTTCGACCTAAAAATTATTTATTCTTTTTTTTCTGAGTCAAATTTTAGGATTTGTAGTTTCTTGTCAAAAGTTTTTGCTAAAATTTAGTAATGGTGTATTAACAATTTGTTTTTATAAGAATACGTTTAATGAGAGATTCTTGAGATAGAATTATAGTTGAAATTATAATTAATTTTTTTTTTTTAATAAAATACAAAATCTTGTGGTAGATTTTAAAAGAACTTCAAACTTAGATTTCGACTTAAAAATCACTCATTCACTTTTTTTTTTTTTCAGATTTTAGAATTTGTATTTCTTGCCAAAAGTTTTTGCTAAAATTTAGCAATGGTGTATTAACAATTTTTTTTCATAAAAATGCGTTTAATGAGAGATTCTGTTGATAGAATTATAGCTGGAACTATAACTAAAAAATATTTTTTATAAAATAATGAAATCTTGAGGTAAATTTTAAAAGAACTTCAAACTTATTCAGCCTAAAAATCACTTATTCTCTTTTTTTTTTTTTCAGATTTTAGAATTTGTAGTTTCTTGCCAAAAGTTTTTGCTAAAATTTTTAGTAACAAAGTTTTTAACCAAACAAAGTCTGCCAATTTTTCAATCTAAAACTACTTGCCATATATGACGAAAATGCCAAATGTGTACCAAAATGGAGTTGCCCGGGAATATTCTTATTCCCTCCACCGTCCAAACTTAATCCTTTTAACGGTAACTTCCCACCATTCGTTTCCCGTTAAATCCTAAAGCCCACCGTTAGGAACTCTGTCACTCTCACCGTTAAGGTCCCACAATTCCAACATCATACCCAATAGAATCCTCCACGTGTACCGGATGTTTATAACATTCGCTTCCTCCTTAGAATCTTCCCTCTTCAGAAAAAAAACAAACAAAAAATTAAAGATGAAACGTCAGAATTGTGCATTTAGTTTCGCCGTAAAAATTGTAAATATTTAAAAAAAATTACTTTTCGTTTTTAAATAAAATGATACTCCACATTCCTTTTATTTGTTCCATTTTCTTTTTTTATACTCAAAGTATATAAATTTTGATCAGTATTTTAACATGTATTTCATAATCAAATTGAAAAAAATTTAAATTATAATTTATAATAATTTTTAAATATTTAAACTTTAATTTAATAATTAAATTAATCTAATCTAATTTGACTTTAAAATTTAATCAAATTAACTCACGAAAAATGAACAAAACAAATAAAAGGAGTGAAGGGAATAATTGGAAAGTTTAAGATTTTTGAAATAAAATTTATATATTTAAACTTACATAAAAATATTTTGAATATTGATACCTTAAATATTTAAAAACATATCAAAAGATTTTGATTAAATTTAGATCCTAAAATTTTGAATACAAATCTATACATAGATTTTGATTAAAAAAATTAGATTATAAAATTTTTAGTTATGTCACGTAAATTAAATTTAAATTATAAAAAATTCAAAAGCGTCAAATAAATTGAACTCTACTAATAAATATACGTAAGGATTGTGCATTTTTTTTTCTTTCTTTCTTTATTATTATTATTATTATTATTATTATTATTATTATTATTATTATTATTATTATTATTATTATTATTATTTTAAGCTTAAAAGGTGCTTAATTGGCATTAAGTGTTGAGCGGGACGAAGGAAGGAAACGCGTTTTACAGCTTCATCAAAGAAAGAAGAGCTCTTTCCTTTACTCAACTTTCTAGGTTATATCCTCTTTCTCTTTTTTTTTCTCTCTGTTATTCATTTCTATAAATACTAGTACTACTCTCTCTCGCTTTTGCCGTTGTTCATACGCTTTCATTTTTATAGATCTGAGCTGTGTGTTTTTTCCCACCGACGCTCTTACGCCTTCATCATTGTTGCTTCTCAGGTATTAATAGTTTTCTTCAACGCATTTTCAGTGATTCTTCAGTAAATATGTTTGATGATCTTCATTTTCCGAGTTTCAAAGCATTCATTGGCATTTTCTGCACTTTTTGTTGATATATTTTGTTTTCTTATTTCAATTCATTTCCACTTTTTTGAAGTTTTTTGTTTGATTTTTCACTTTTTGTTATTTTGTTCTTCGCCAATGCGCGAGTGATACTTCGGTAAATGTGTTTGATTATTTCATTTTCCTCCTTTCAAAGCATTCATTTCCATTTTTTCGGTTACTTCACGGCATTTTCTACACTTCTTGTTGAGAATTTTTTTTCGTATTTCAATTCATTTCCATTTTTTTGAAGTTTTTTGTTTGATTTTTCACTTTTTGTTATTTTGTTCTTCGCCAATTCGCGAGTGATACTTCGGTAAATGTGTTTGATTATCTTTTTTTGGTCGTTTTCCTACTAATGCTTTTAGGGATCGGTTACTTCACGGCATTTCCCTACAGTTTTGCTGATTTATTTGGTTTTTTATTTCACTCGGTTTTTTTTGTTCTTCGTCGGTGGAGTAATGTCTTCGTAGTTTATGCTTTAAGGACTTAATTTCCTTATTCATTTTCTATTTTTTGAAGTTTTAATTTATGCTTTTACTGATCGTTTCCCTATTTTTTTTTTTTTTCGGCTTCACTCTGTTTTTACTCTTTGTTCTCTATTTTAGGCATTGATTTATTTTCTGAAGCTTTTTGTCGTTTTCTCCGTGTGTATATATATATATATATATATATATATATATATATATTTCATGTATTGTACGTGTTTTCGGCACTTCATTTCGTCTAGTATTGAATGTTTTCTGCTTTGAGTTCTGCACGTATTTTATGAATTCATGAACGGAAATGTCGTGAGTGATTTTTGGCATGTCATTGACTCTACTTAACCGGAATTACTGGCAATTTTTCTGTTTGTTTCTTCTGAAGCTTACTTGCTACTTGAATAGCCCTTACTGAGAGCTTTTGTTCGATCTATACATCCGCATCTACCTAGCAGGTTCCTGTTTTTTTCTCCTTGTTAGAACTTAAACGTTAACAATAGTTTGGTAATTCGAGCAACTAGCGTTGCATACTAGAGCTAAAATGCAATGAATCTGGCATTGCTGGTTGTACCTATTGATCAGCACTGCATATTATAACCTCTATGTCGAATGTATATCCTATTCTTATATTGTATATTAGAATAAGGTCTTTTTCTCTGTCTGCAGGAAGATAATGATTGTTGATGTTATAGGAATATAAATCCTGTCTTGAACTGAAGGTCTGTTAGGTCTGCATATGCTCCACCTTCCCCAGACCTCACTTTGTTGTTAGATATATAGTTGTTGTTCTTGTATAGATATAAATCCCAAGTGATGTTTCCTGGCTGTTTAAATTTTGTTTGTTTCATTCCGAGTCTGGGTCACTGGTCTATAAATATACATATATTTCTTACCGGTTGTTTTGTTGGACAACGTTGTTTGATGCCTCTGCTCCAATTTTTTTTTTTTCCATACCTATGGAGATTCTTACGTGCTACTAATACCTTGATGTCCAGCTAGCAATTATGACTCCACCCATCGAAACTCCAGTCAAGGCTTCAGTTCCACAGAAGTTCTCCATTCCACCTCTTAATGAAAGAATACTCTCTTCTATGACAAGGAGATCGGTTGCAGCTCATCCTTGGCATGATCTCGAGATAGGTATTTTACACATTCTGTGAAGGACACAACATCCTGTTTCTCATTTTGCAAAGAAATATCTTCTGGAATATTCATGATTAAAAATTTAAGATTTGCTGCAGGACCTGATGCCCCACAGATTTTTAATGTGGTAAGGATTCTTTGTATTTCTTCAAAGCTTTGGAACTGATATGTAATAGGTTCAGAGGTGGAGCTAGGATTTCAACTAAGGGGGTTCAATATTCAAAGAAAACTTAGTCGAAGTGGGTTCAACACCTACTATAACAACATAAAAAATAATTTTAATCATGTATAAATAGTATATTTTTCCGTCGAAGGGGTTCGGCCAAACCCCCTTAAAGAAGGCTGGCTCCGCCTCTGAATAGGTTGCACCTTCATATCATTTATCGAATTAAGCAATTTATGCTTCACAGATAAGCTGAACAGTTGCTCAACATGTTTAGTTCTTCTTAATATTTATCTTAAGTGATATTAAATCCAAAATATTTTGTAGATCTTTGAGATTTTTATGAGCAAGAAAGTATGATTGGTCTTCTAGGACAACAACAACAACAACCCCAGTGTATTCCCACATAGTGGGATCTGGGGAAGGTAAGATGTACGCAATCCATACCACTACCTCCGAAGAAGTAGCAAGACTGTTTCCGATAGACCCCCGGCTCAAGATGATTGGTCTTCTAGGACGATGCTGTAAATTCTTGTTTAGTAGATACCTTAGATCAGCTGACAATCTGAGCCAGCCGAAATATATCTGCAAGAATTCTTCTTTTGGCCCCCACTCTGAATTTATGCTGTCCTATTTAACTGGTGCTTTGTGTCTCTAAAATTTTGATTGCTGTTTAAGGTGGAACTTTCACCTAGCTACCTTAGTACTTACCAGATGCTCATATATGGTTGAAGTTGTTATGTTAACTGATATATATTTATATGGTTAATGTTATAGTTCATGGTTAAGAAATTTTTTTGTATGTAACCTACCAATTGGTTGGTGCAGGTGGTTGAGATCAGTAAGGGGAGCAAGGTGAAGTATGAACTTGATAAAAAAACTGGACTGATCAAGGTACAAGTGGCATATTTTGAAATGAGTAGAATTATGAAAGTTTTAAACTAGTTATCTGAAACACTCTGTCGTTCCAGGTCGATCGTGTTCTTTACTCATCAGTTGTATACCCCCATAACTATGGGTTCATCCCTCGTACACTCTGTGAGGACAGTGACCCTCTGGATGTCTTAGTCATCATGCAGGTGAGCTGATGATCCTTTCCTATTGTCCCTGATAAACAGCACACTGCATATAGTAGCTGATCATTGAACTGCATCTCAGAGTCTAAGAACTTGTAACTAAGTCTTATGTTTTGATCACTGAACTGCATCTCAGAGTCTAAGAACTTGTAACTAAGTCTTATGTTTATGCAAGGGTGAGACTAAATACAGTTAGATTGTAATCTAATCCACTCTTTAAAATCTAAATACAGTTAGGTTGTAATCTAATCCACTCTTTAAAATCTAATGCCAGTGCTGGAGACTGAAAAGCTGATCTGATCCTGTGTTAGATCTTATTTTAGGCATTTGTGATCTCAGTATTTGTTTGGAATAAAGTAGTATTAATTTTAAGATAGGTTTTTGACTTCAAATAACTTTCTCTAATATAAAATCAATTCAATCTCTCCTTAATGCAAAATTATGTGGACATTCTGTTACCCTTTGTTGACTTCCCTAATATATGCTTTTGATCTTATATGTTCTATAACTGTTGATCTTTCTTAAGAAGTCATGCCTACAATAGTTTACTAGTGCAGTGTATGGGTCTCAAGAAAGTGGACTATTTTAACCGTTTGTGGCCTTTGCAATGCATATAGCATCTAGCAAATCAAGGAAATTAGGCTTTAGTGCTATGAACTGTCCTTTAAGTTTTAAGAGGATGCCCATCTTCCGTTATTTCTCCTCTTTATTCTTACCATGTTAATTTACAGGAGCCTGTTCTTCCTGGTTGCTTTCTTAGGGCTAAAGCAATTGGTCTTATGCCCATGATTGATCAGGTATTATATATCTACATTACAAGTAAATTTGTTTCTCCAATCTCCCCATGTACCAACTCTAGTCAGAACTACAGGGAGAAAAGGATGACAAGATAATTGCTGTCTGTGCTGATGATCCTGAATATAAGCACTACACTGATATCAATGAGCTGCCACCGCATCGTTTGGCTGAGATCCGTCGCTTCTTTGAGGATTGTATCCTTTTCCAAAATCACAAATCTTAAGAGCAGCATGTATTTTATTTCCTATGTTTATCTATTTTCATTAGTGTTTTTTTACGAAAAAGAATTTGAGTATATGGTTTGGTCCTTGACGAATGTGCCAGACAAGAAAAATGAAAACAAGGAAGTTGCTGTTAATGACTTTCTTCCAGCTGCCAAAGCCTTCGAAGCAGTCCAGCATTCCCAGTAAGTAACACCTACCACCTTTTCAAACATTATCAGAGGTTCAATTTTTCTCCCTTCTGCAGTACGTGAACAAATCAACGATAAAATATGTCGATGAAGATTTAGTATATATGTGTTCAAGATGGTGAATAAGATAATATAACGTCCAGCTGCTTACATACAACGTTCTTTTTCTCAGGGATCTGTATGCAGACTACATCGTGGAGAGCCTGAGGAGATGATAGTCTTTTCATCTTGCACAAGTCGTGAATGGTGGTCAATATTACATTTCTCAAACTGATATACCATATAATAGTACTGCCCTAATATTCTATTATTCCGTCTTCAACATATAACATCTATATACAATATGCTTGTATTATCCACTGCATGGGAAATCACTTCCCTTCCATACAGTCCATGATGATGACGAAAAGGAAACTTTCACGTTTCCCTTCGTCAAATTTTGTAAGATTTGAACGATCTCTCAATTGTCCGGTTTATGAAATGGATGATATACAAATATAAGTGTGTGTGCTCTCTGTTCTGTTCCTTAAGCTTAATAGCTTCTAAATTGCACTAATTGCTCTCTATTTGATCTGTTCAATCTTGTATTATTCGATTAACTGATTTTATAAATATTTTATATAGTTATTAGTGGAAGCCTAGTTATTTTATTCATCTATGAGAATCACTTTTTTTTAATAATAAAGCACAGCTTTTATCGTCCAAGGAAAATCATGAAGTTCTGCGTTAATAGTAGGAAAATTGATGGAAGGGAACTAAAGTTGGTTCGGTTACAGAAGTAAAACTAGCACATTGCAGACTGACAAATTCATCTCCTGTGAGAAGAGCTTCACTATATAATGAGCTTCGTTATAGTGAGACTAAAGTCTCTCTACACGAGTCATGAGTAGAGTCTATAACAGTACTAAAAAACCCACTCACTAATTATTAACAAACAACCTTGAAGCTAATATTCACGGAATTAATACTTTATGTGGTCACCTACTATGAGCCTTTTTCTCTGACAATCACTTAATTTTGATTTTTAACCTAAAATTTATCTTTACTAGATTGAATTACTTTGTAGATAAAAAATTCATATTTGAGTGACTTTTGGGTTAAAATCCAAAGTTACAGAAAAAAATTCACAGTTGAGTGACCATCTGAGATATTATCTCGCATTCACGTTGAAATAAGAATCAAGAAGTAAATTTTAACATAAGTTAAGTACAATGAATTATTTAAAGTTTAATTTCTATGTTCAAAGTGGGAGAAATTTCTCCATTGATAAATAACCATACATTTTTTCTATCGAAGCACAACTTTATTCTTTCCCTTAAAACAATTAGTCAACTTCATCGTATCAAACACATACATTGAATAAATAAAGAGTAGCTAAACTTATGACATTGCAAAGATAGAGAGAGGCATTAACTGAATCATTGGAATAAACTTCACCAGATACACCGTCATTATTATCAAAAAAAAAAAAAAAAAAAAAGAATGAACAACAAAAATACGATGAAAAGCCACAAAGAGCTTACTTGAAATTCAATATGAGTTCAACAATAAAAAGCATAACTCATAGGTGTTAAGAATACATCAAATATTAAGCTAAATTGAGATACAATATATTAGCCCACAAATAATTTCTCATACTATATATATCATCAATCAACTAAAAGGTTATATAATGGCAGGATAAATAAGTTTAATACCAAACAAACTAATAACCCCAAGTCAAGAAATTAATGGCAACCTGTAATTTAATATTGATTATAATTAGTTTCGAACGAAACAACATAAACAAACTAGCAATCAAGTCCCAAACAAAATAGTCTCCGGAAACAACAACAACAACAACAACAAACCCAGTGTATTCCCACCTGGTGGGGTCTGGGGGGTAAGATGTACGCAGGCTATACCTCTACCTCTAAAGAAGTAGAAAGGCTGTTTCCGATAGACCCCCGGCTCAAGACACAAGATACCACACAAATACAAGTAAAATACCGAGCAAGGTTACAAGAATACATAACATAAATACGACAGTCATAAGTAAAAGAAAACAGAGGAATGCACCCAGATTCGTACTAAAACAAGTAATCACGGAATCATAACCAGGATACTACCCCCAGCAAGTAAATCCATACACTAGCGGCCCAAACTGGCCCTAGTCCTCCGCCCTAATTCGCGTCCTCCAGACCTTTCTATCTAGGGTCATGTCCTCGGTAAGCTGTAACTGCTCCATGTCCCGCCTAATGACCTCACCCCAGTACTTCTTCGGCCTACCCCTACCCCGCTTAAAACCATCCAACGCTAACCTCTCACACCTACGAACCGGGGCATCCATGCCCCCCCTCTTCACGTGTCCGAACCAGCTCAATCGGACTTCCCGCATCTTGCACTCCACTGGAGTCACACCAACCTTCTCCCTGATCGTCTCGTTCCGAACTCTATCCCCTCTAGTCAGCCCACACATCCAGCGCAACATCCGCATCTCTGCCACCTTCATTTTTTGGATGTGGGAATTCTTAACTGGCCAACACTCTGCTCCATACAACATGGCCGGACGGACTACCACCCTGTAAAATTTGCCTTTAAGCTTGGGCGGCACCTTCTTATCACACAACACCCCCGACGCAAACTTCCACTTCATCCATCCCACCCCAATACGGTGCGAGACATCCTCGTCAATGTCACCGTTATCCTGGATCACGGACCCAAGATACTTGAAACTATCCCTCTTACATACCACCTGTGATTCCAGCTTCACTACCACCTCATCCTCCAGCCTCACGTCATTAAACTTGCATTCCAAATACTCCGTCTTGCTTCTGCTCAACCTAAACCCTTTAGACTCAAGGGTTTGTCGCCACACCTCCAATTTATCATTCACACCCCGTCGAGTCTCATCGATCAGAACTATATTGTCTGCGAAAAGCATACACCACGGCACCTCCCCTTGGATACGCCGCGTCAACACATCCATCACCAAGGCAAACAAAAAGGGACTAAGGGTAGATCCCTGATGCAATCCTGTTAAGACGGTGAAATGCTCTGAGTCTCCTCCCGCCGTCCTCACCTGCGTTTTCGCTCCCTCATACATGTCCTTAATTGCTCTGATATATGCCTGCGGGACTCCACTCACCTCCAGGCACCTCCAGAGCACCTCCCTGGGGACATTGTCGTATGCCTTCTCCAGGTCGATAAACACCATGTGCAGATGAAATTTACAATTTTCACTTGAAGAAGCAACTGCCGCTGCAAAGAGTCCTTGTGACAGTCATCACTGATCGTCTAATAGCATTGAGTTATCATATTGATGATTCGCCGGAATAATTTGCTATTTCAAAAAACTGAACATCGATGTCCCTGCCACCTATATATATATATATATATATATTTTATTTTTTTTAAATGCTAATAAATAACATCAAGGCACTATCTGATTTGCTAAGGACTTGTTTGATTCAGAACAGAGATATTAGAGATTATAATTTCTATCAATGCGAAAAGTTAGATTTAATCATGTCAAATATGGATATACTATACAAAAGAATAATTTAAATTTATACTAATTTTAGACAATATTAATAATCAAACAAGACTTAGATATAATATCAAATTAAAGAGAAGCATTAACCTGGTCATCCGAATGAACTTGATCAAGCTATATTATTTTATTGGACTGCAAAATAATAAAAATTTGCAATAGGTAATTAACTTCTATCACTAAACATGAAACAAAGGTCTACTGATAATCCTCTTTAATTAGTGAATGCCTTGATAAGACTTTTGCTTCCTAAAGATTGATAATAATGTCCAAATATTTTCTTCGAAAAGTCAAACAAAATTTAATTTTTTATTCCTCTTTTGATATAAAATTAAAATTATGATAGTTGTAGAAAAATAATTTTTTAAATAAGTGTGATGAAAAAATCTTTTCAAACAATACGTTTTCTAGTAACTAAATACAATAACATAATTTTATAGAAAATAATTTGTTATAAAATAACTTTCCCCATACCATATACACATAAATATTAGTAAATAATACATATCAATTAAACTTTTTTTTGATGTTCCTGAAGGTGGCTAGAGATTTGGGTACGGGTAAGATCAGACACACTCATCACCTTAAGAATCTCCTTAGGATAAACATCCTACATGTTTCATAAAAATGTAAAGTTAATTTAGAACTATAATATATTCAAATCGAGCCGAGGTACATGTAAATACAACAATCACTCTGCCTTAATTTGAAATAAATTGACGTTAGTTATAAGTATAAATATTTCATTGTTCATATCGTTCCATGTAAATGAATTGTCAAGAACTTTAATAATAGCAAACTTACTCCCTTCACCAGTTGTTGTATAGCTTCCATGAATTTAGCATGAAGATCATCAGTCCATGTTGTGCAAGGTCTTTCGCCTTATAGCTTGATTAATAACACTTGTTTGGTGTGTTTCTTCATGAATCTCTTTCGAGCTTTTTTTACTTCTCATCCTCTCTCTATTTTGTTCTTCATTATATCCAACAATATTATTGTTGAAAATATCATCAACATTCATTTGATATGTATTTTTTTTTTATTCTTCTCTCGCTTTGTAGCGCCCCGAGATTCCCTGGACGTCACACGGTGCTTAGAACTACAAGTGATCCCAAGCTAACCTTTGTTGATACAAGTCTATGTGTGTATCAAGAAATTCTAACCAACACAAGAACAACAAGATGAGCAACAAGTTGCTAGTGAATCGAAATAGGCCTCACACGGCTTCACTAAACTTTGAGTTTGAGTTTTGAACAAGAAAATGAGATGAATAACAAGGCAACAATGCTAGTGAATCAAAAGAGCCCCACACGACTTACTAGACTTTTAGATTCAACAATACACTGTTAACAAGATTACAAAAGAGATAGAAACTTGACATATATTATTCAAAGATCTAAGAACCCTAACAATGAGAAAGGACTCTAAGACTAGTGAATATCAACACCAAGTTCTTACTTGGATCAAGAGGAACTCAAGAACCCCAAGATCCTAGTTTCTAGCCAAGATACAACACAAGGATCACTCTCCTTGTGAAGTTTGGTTTTGGGGCTTCTCAAGTGAGGAGAGAAGTTTACAAAAATTACAATGTAGTTGTTGTCTTCAATATTATGAATGAAATAAGGCCAAAATAACCCTAATGTTGTCTATTTATATTACACCGTAAATGACATATAAAATGATCATTTAACTCTTTCCATGGGGTGGCCTTGGAGTGTAAGTTTATTACACTTCAAGGCTTCTCTTCACACTTAAAAATATTTAAACCATTTGGTGGATTAAGTACCAACTCACACACGGCCATTTGCATGAACAAGGCTTGGAGTTGTTGCAACTCACGTGCTTGGCTTCGTGTGAAAGGTCTCGAGCTAGGAATTCCCGTATCATCCTTTCTATCTTGAAGAGAATTTGTCCTCAAATTCGGATCATTGCCATCCTCCATCATTTCCACCCGAGAGAGGTCATACACGTTGAAAGTATTGTGCACTTGATATTCCGAGGGTAGATCAATCTTGTAGGCATTGTCGTTGATCCTTATAATACTTGGAATGGGCCATCACCCCACGACATCAACTTAGCATTCCTTTGAGACAAGAATCTATCCTTTCTTAGGTGCACCCACACCCAATCTCTTGGTTCAAAAATGAGATTTCTTCTTCCTTTGTTGGCTCTCCTTGCAACTTCTTGTTTTTTCTTCTCCAACCGCGACCTCACCTTCTCATGTAACTTTTTCATGGCCTCTTACCATTTGCTTCCATCTAAGCTTATCACAGGATCACTTGGCAAAGGGGTTAAATCTAAAGGAGTGAGGGGGTTGATGCCATATACACACTCAAAGGGTGTCATCCCCGTACTTGAGTGTATAAAACGATTATAAGAAGACTCAATCAACGGTAAGTGCTCCTCCGAAGAAGTCATCTTTTCCTTAACCATGGACCGTAGCATAGACCCTAAGGTCCTATTTACTACTTTTGTTTGGCCATCGGTTTGTGGGTGGCATAAAGTCAAAAATAATAACTTGGTACTGAGCCTACCCCACAAGGACTTCTAAAAGTGGCTTAGGAATTTAGAATCCCTATCACTCACTATGGTCCTCATAACACCATGAAGTTTTACAACATTATCAACAAACAAAAAGGCTATACTAGGCGCATCATCACATTTGGAACAAGGAATAAAGTGAGCCATCTTGGAAAATCGATCCACTACGACAAAAATACTATCCCGCCTCCTTCTAGTCCTCGACAATGCCAACACGAAGTTCATTGATATGTCAAGCCAAGAACGCAAAGGGGTGGACAATGGGGTGTACAACCCGTGGGGTTGGAGCCGTGACTTCGCTCCTTTGCACTCAACACATTGGCCGCAAATCCGGGCCACATCCTTGTGCATTCTAGGCCAATAAAATTGTTCTTCCAAAATTCTGAGGGTCTTCTCGACCCCAAAATGGCCCATTAGATCAACATTGTGTGCTTTCCTCATAAATAATTCTCTCCACGAACTTGAGGGAACACACAATTGTCTACCCTTAAACAAGTATTCATCAAATTTGGTATAGGGATGGGAAACCCTATCTGTAGCCCACCTATCCCTATCTAACTCTTCACTTTCCCTATATATAGGAGCGAAGTGAGGGTCCTCAAGATATAAAGACTTGAGGCTTTCAAATCCCACTAGCTTAGATGACAAAGTAGACACAAGCACATATTTTTGGGATAAAGCATCGATAACCACATTGTCTTTACCCTTCTTGTAATGAATAACATAATGGAAAGTTTTGAGAAATTCAATCCATTTGGCATGCCGCCGGTTAAGCTTGTCTTGTGCCCGTAGGATTCATGATCCGTTTGGATTATGAATTTTTTAGGCCACAAATAATGTTGCCAAGTGGACAAGGCTCTAATCAAGGTATACAACTCTAAATCGTACGTAGAGTAGTTTAGAGTTTCTCCTTTGAGCTTTTTTCTAAAGTAGGTAATAAGCTCTAATTCTTGCATTAAAATCGCGCCTATGCCAATATTGCTAGCATCACATTCGACCTTTAAAGTCTTGTTAAAATTCAGCAATTGTAGCAAAGGGGCCGAGATGAGCATAACTTTCAAGTCCTCGAAGGACTTAGCTTGTTCATCTCCCCACCTGAAAGGCCGATCTTTTTTAATCACTTCGGTTAAAGGGGCGATAATAGTGCTAAATCCTTTGACAAAACGTCTATAAAAACTAGCCAACCCATGGAAGCTTCTCACTTAACCTACGATTTTGGGAGTTGGCCAATTTTTAATGGCTTTAATCTTAGATTCATTCACTTCGACCCCTCTTTAGCTAACAACAAACCCAAGAAATACAACCTCATGGACACCAAAAGAACACTTTTTTAGATTAGCATATAACTTCTCATTTTCAAGGACATCAAACACACATTATCAATGCTTTACATGCTTATCCAAGGACTTACTATACACCAACACATCATCAAAGTAAGCAACAATAAACTTTCTGATAAATAGTTTCATCACATGATTCATTAGCCTCATGAAAGTACTTGGAGCATTTGCTAGGCCGAATGGCATAACCATTCATTCATAGAGACCGAATTTGGTCTTGAAAGCGGTTTTCCATTCATTACCCGGTTGCATATAGATTAGGTGATAGCCACTCCTCAAATTAATTTTAGAAAACAAACACGAACCACTCAATTCATCAAGTATATCATCTAGCCTAGGAATACGGTAATGATATTTTACCATTATTTTATTGATGGCTTGTCAATCAACGCACATATGTCAAGTCTCATCTTTCTTGGGAACTAGTAGCACTGGGACCGCACAAGGGTTCATAATCTCCTTGATATACCTTTTGTTGAGAAGTTCCTCAACTTGGCATTGCAATTTCTTGGTATCGGTCAGATTGCTTCTATAAGTCGATTTGTTGGGCAATTATGAGCCCGACACAAAATTAATTTAGTGATCAATGCCCTGAAGTGGAGGCAATCATTTCGGCAATTTCTTTGGGAAGACATCCTCGTAATCCTGTAAAACATGAGAAATGGGAGGAGAAATGGAAACGTTAGCGGGGTTAGTATTAAAAAAATGATCCAAGAGAAGCATCAGAGTGTTCTAGTCGTGATCCATAAACTGTTCCTTCCTTCTAGCCATCATCACCATGCTCTCGTTCCCCTTAGAATTTAGGGACCCCTTGGCTTCCCCTACTTTCTCTCTCTCGAATTTCTCTTCTTTCCCCACACTCTCGACCTTATTTCTATTTTTTCTCAATTCTCGCATCTTTTGGTGTAATTCATTCAATTGGAAAGGCAATAATAGATAAAGAGAAACCTTTCGGCCATCCTTCTCAAGTGTGTACAGATTGGACATTTCATCGTGTTTGGTCGACCTATCGTATTATCAAGGTCTTCCTAACAACAAGTGATAAGCTTGTATTGGTATCGCGTCATAAAGTACCTCGTCGTGGTAGTTGGCTACCTTAAAATGTATCACACATTGCCTTGTGACCTTTAACTCACCACATTCATTCAACTATTGCAACTTGTAAGGACTAGTGTGAGGTGTAGTCGACAATTTCAAAAAGTTCACCATTGCAACACTAACCACATTCATACAACTTCTACTATCTATCACCATAGTGCACACACTTTCCTTTACAAGACATTTAGTATGGAATAGATTCTCCCATTGTCTAGGATCATCTATCACCTTACTAATCATGGCACGTCTTACTATAAAGTTTGGAACCACTCACTCTCTTTCTTGTGGATAAGCATCCTCATAATCATCATCATTATCATGTGGATCCCCCTCGGGCATCTCTCCATCTTGAGGCTCGACCTCACTTTCATCAGCCTCAATACCCACTTCTTCACCAAGAAAATACAATCTACTTTCCCTAAGGATTACATTGCGTCGGTTAGGGAATTTATTGGCTTTATGCCCCCAACCTTGGCACTTGAAGGATTGGAACCCTTTTGGGTTAGGATACTTGTGAGATTTTTACCTCAGAGATTTTTTTTGGACTGTTTTAAACTCGGAAAGCCTAGTAGTGGCAGGTTGGTCCTTGTTTTTGGGCCAACTCAAAGAGGATTGAACCATATCTTTACCTCTCGGCCAACCCGAGGTTAATTGTCTCTTTGCTTTGAATGACGACCTCTCTTTAAGTTTTCTTTTAATCTCAAGAGCCGCTTGGAAAATGCCTTTAACGGTATCAAACTTGTGAAGTATCAAATGATTGGAGATCTCTTTGTTCAACCCACACTTGAACCGAATGATGTCATGACTAATTTGTTCTCCACGATGATCAAGCTTCAGCATGAGTTTTTGAAACTCATCATAATATTCCATCATACTTTAATTCCCTTGCCGCAGGTTGTACAATCTAGCAAACAACTCATGTCAATAACTCTCGAGAAAGTACCATTGTGTCATTAGGTACCTCAACCAAAACCAAGGTGGTGGTTGTCTGTAATCTCAGTTTAGTCTTCAGTACACGAGAATCCCTAAGTAGAATTATTATTCTAAGTGGAATTTCCCAGATTTAGACCCACCATCTTGTAGGAAATTCAGTCAGCTTTCAAATGATATAAAATTTGTCCAGATCTAGTAACCTGGTAAGAATTTATGGCTATTTTAAGTTCCTGTCGTAAAACACCATTCTTTCAGTCAGTAGCGCGTCGCGCCATAGGTCCAAATGACAATTATCAATTTCCAGTGTGACTCTGTGATCTCACCGCGTCATGAAGGGCCTCCAATTCCCAATTGTCCAAATCTAGTAAGGGTCCGCAATTATGCCGCGTCGCCCTGTCAGCTTAGTTACCAGCTGTCAGTTTTCAGTGACACGACGCGATATAGACGCATCGTGCCAGGGCCCCAAATAAAAAATTTTGACAAAAAATTAAAGTTTCATCCAAGGTTAAATTAGTCTTTTCCCATGTATTTAATCAACCCAGATGTGAGATTTAATCTCTAAAAATATATTTAGGTCATTATTAACTTACTTTTCCCCTAATTTAAGACATTCTCTCTCAAAGATAGAAAACCCTAGCCTCCAAGTTTCAAGAGCAATCTCAAGAATCCCTTCGAGTGTCTTCAAGAACTTCAAGATTTTAGATTCCCAGGTATGTTAGATGTTCATTCATGGATCCTTACCTTCCATGGAGCCCAACAATCCCCTTTTCAAAATATAAGACTTTGGATTCCATGCTTTCAATGTTAGAATTGAATTGAATTCATGTTTCATGTTATTGTTGGGCTTTCGTCCATGATTTAATTACAAGTTTTCATGGACTTAATCATTACATGTGTTGAATTGCATGATCTACACGATAAAATCTACGATGTACAAGTTGATTGATGTAGCTATGATCACTATGTATGTTTACTATTATGTGACCTAAGCATGCTCCCCAAGTGTTTGTCTAAATGCCTAAGTGAATGAAATAGTGTCATTATACCATGATAGCATATACTCCCCATTCATGTACTAGTCAATGCATCCCAAGTGTTTGTTTAAATGTCTTAATGAGTGATTTATGAATATGTAGCCATAGTCATATTTCCAAAACTTGTTCCATGATTTACTTTTAATGTTATCGAGTCCTAGGGGTACTCAATACCCGACAATCTAGCTGTTTACCTAGAGCCTTAGTAATTACAGAAAAAACTCTGTAGTATCACGAATAGCGGAACTCGATTAGTTACCAAACTCGGCTAACTCAGTCCAGTCTAATCAGTTAGTGTCATTCAGTTGGGAGTAGGCAAGGACTCTACTACTATCGTATCTGCTGACCTCATTCATGTTGTCCAAATTACTCGAAAAACGTTCAAGACTAGTGGATTTGATGGATTAGAATGTCTCACCTTTATAAAGATGGTGAAAAAGAATAACTCTCATTGTAGGGACACTTCGGGTTATTTCCGTATTCCCACTTATTTTCACCATTAGAGAATTTACATAACTGTCCCATGTCATTTATGACTTTCTAGAACTAATAGTTCGGTTACTGTATAGTTCATTGTGTTTTTAGAGCTAATTTCCAGTTTAGAAGTCTTCGCCGTTCCAAAATGGTCGCCGGGTGAAAACTTCTATAAAATTAGTTTGGATGAAAATTCAAAATGTGCTATACTTATTGAAATATCAATTTTAGGCTAGGTAGACCCTTTGTTTGGGTCCCAATGCACCTGAGCTTATTTCGATCCATTGGTGGAAAAGTCAAAAATTGGAATATATGGTGTGGGCTCCACAAGTGGCCTAAATGATTATGAATGGAACATAAGACATTACCAATGTATCTAAAACATTAAAATTATTGGGTTTACATTGTTCATTTTTGAAAAATAGTGTGTGAATGAGTCCGGGAGATCAAAAATAAGTCTTGACCTTGCGGGCCCATTTAAGCTCATATAAAATGGCCTTTTTGGTAGAATTTCGAGCATTCTTCACTTCCTATTGAACCATAGATTCACTAGAAAGGCTTGGTAGCTTCAAATTGACTCTTGGAGGAGAACTAGAAACTTTTTTAACATTTATATTTGCAATTAACAACGGATTTGAAGTAAGAATTCTTCCATTTCATAGTCTAATTTATTAAATTTTTACCAAAATTCTAATTAATTTGAGGGCATGATTTTAGTTCAAATAAGCTTGCTTTTCACTTGATTCTTGAGGGTTATGATTCCCTAGTAGTGTATGAACGCTTGGTTAATCTCAGAAATATGTTTTCCGTATGTGGGACCCACTTGAGGTGGTTTTGGTGTCATTTTTGAACCCGAAGCACAATGGTGCAATATGGGTATCAAAATTCTTGTAATGATGTGTAGATTGTGTTATTGATAGCTTGACACCTTGAGGAAGCTTCTCGAAAGAGAAAATCAAAGGGTTAGAGGTTCATGGGCTTTCTTTGGATTTAAGGTAGGTTAGACTTACCTGAGTTAGATTGAGTTTATTATCATATGATTTCGATATCCTAAGATTGGGATGGAATTTAGGCATTGGTATGATAAATGGTATATTTTAGGATTAGTTGAACTACTTAGGCCATTGAGATCGTATAGTGTGAAGCTTGACCTATAGCTTAGAATATTGGCTAGTTGGACTTGTCTCATGAATAGCATGAGAATGCTCTAGTTGTGCTAACTAGATAGGAGTGACCTTGTTCACTCATTCTAACAGAAATTAACCTTAAATATGCTTAGTTGTGAAGTTTCCTTATCTGCCTCGAACGAATCTATCTATATATAATAGGAGAGGCAAAAGTGACAGGTGTCAGCACTGTAAAATTTCTATTTAAAAAGAAATACAAATTCATCAAAAACTACTTTTTTTTAAAAAATACTAATTCAAACAAATTGGAGTACTATAAATTCTCAAACACGCCATGAACTGATAACTACACTACGAAAACATTTAATAACTTTTAAACAAACATTTATTTTTTTTAAAAAATACAAAAAGTAAGAAAAGAAATGACAAAAAGAGAATATTAGAAGAAAATGAGAAACTAAGTAAAACTATAATTCCTTTGTGCAAAGTTATTTTCCTCCGCAAAACCACAAATACAAATGGACAGTTTTGCACTCCCAATACTTTTTTAAAAGATTCACGAAAAACACGTGTTTAGTTCCTTCTTTATAGCAAAATTGTTTTTTCAGAAAATTATTAAAGAAAAAAACACGTTTTTGAGGAGCCCTTTTTGTATCCACTAAAACACAAGTCTTTATCTAATGTTTTTTATTTTAGAAAATTCGTATTTATCTAACTAATATTAAGCAGTTTATGTTTTAAATTTTAAATATAACTTTGTTGTCAACGGTTAAAGGTTTATCATGTTTATAATGTTTATCATTATCCTGATAAAACTACTTTCAAATTTTATTTACTCTATTCTTCACTGTTGAAGTTCTCTAAATATTTTTCATTAGCATGACACTGTAAAGATTCAGAATGAAGGATGAATAAGTCTTCAATGAAACGTAAGTTATAATGATTTTGTTGTAATATATCTAATATAAATTTTCTTTTTTTCTCTTTTACTTTCTAAACTTTTAACTTTCTCTTAAAATAATGGAGATAATAAAACACATTAATGGGAAAGAGATTCAAAAATATATTGAATCTATGAAATTAATGAGGAAGAAACTATTTAATTCCTCGCTCAAATATATTCAATTTGTACTTTGGTATGCATTATTTCTTCGTCGGCTATCAACTATGTTTCTCTTTTTGCTTTAAATTTCAATAATTGATGTGGATTTATCCAATTATTTTCTTTAATTCTGAAGGCTTATTAGCTATGAGACTAAGTTGAGGCAGTAAGCTACCATTTGAAGGGAAAAAATCACCTTTTAGCACCGAGTAAGTATTTTGCAACATCTCTAATCACTCAATTTTTTTTTCCTGTCAGATCAACATAAATCGATGGAGAAAAAGAAGAATCATGAATTATATAAGTTGAGAGTATAGTTTGAGAAAATTACATAACCATCAATTTTCTAATTGAGTCATAAATGATTATGAAATTTCACAAGAACTTGAGAGGATCCCATAAGTGCTTTAAAGTGTGTTGATTTATGATTATACCCCTATCTACATCAATCATGCATTTGAGCATAAGGTATGGAGTGTATCCAGTCCGTTTTTTTCAAAACTCTTATTCCAGATGTCATGCAAAAGGTTAATGATGTGCGATAGAATGCTGGAATATTATTTTCCACCCGAGTAGTAGTATGTGATAAAGTGTCATAACCTATGGGCTATAAGATAAGTCCAACAGTTAGGGATATGATGTCACAAGCTTAGAAGTCAGAATGAGGATGAATTTCGTGTAAAGAAGCTAGTTTAGTTTCATAACCATTGATTGAGGGGTGGTTTTCCATTCTATAGATATAGACTAATGTGGTAGCAATATTTGTAGTTTGTATGGCAGTCTGTGAAGGAAGTGGCTGGCTATGGTTATTATCTATACAAAATAGGAAAGGAATCTCAAAATGGATAGTTATGGTAGTTGTAGAAGTCATATATAGGCTGTGAATAAAAAAGGGGCAGTTCTGTCCATAAGTTAGGGGTAGAGACTCATTGGTGTAACTGGAATTTGTAGGTAATGGGGGATGAATGCTTGGATAAGTAAATATGATGTGAGAAATTAGAACATGTTGATAAGATCAGAAAGGGCCATATTATAAGATTAAGACTGACGATCCTATTATGTTACTTTGCGACCTTGGTTATCTTTTCTTTAGTAGTTGTATAGTAGTATCTCATGTGAGAATGTATGTAGTGGATTTTGAGCTGTAGTAGTGATGCAATGGAAAGGATGTGATTGTAGGTATTAGTTAAGTGAAATGAGGTATTTGGGTTGACTTTCCAATTTGATGGACTAGTATAGTAGATGCCATGCTTCACATTAGGACTAGGGTAAAGCTATGGATAGTGGTTGAGTCATTAAGACCATAAGAGTGTTAGGTATATTAGAATAAGTTGAACCTTGATGTAGCATATTGTTAGATAAGTTTGGATGTGTATGGGTTTCATGTGTACCTAGATCTCATTCTCGAAGTGTGTAGTATAGGGAAGACTAAGGAATTATTGTGTGATGTTCTTTAGAGCTTAATTGAGGAAATATAGGCAGGCAATATGTGCCTTAAGTATAGTTTTGCAAACTTTGTTAAGTTGTAAGTTATTTGATTAGAGGTCTAATGTTTGAATGTTAAGTAGTGGAGAGTGGATTTTTATGTGATAAGGAATAACGATTTGTATGTAGATGAGACTGTGAGTTGTAGGGTGATGGTTATAGAGGCTAGAAAAAGTTAAGAGTAGCATTTCCGAAAAGCAAGGTATTCAGACTATAGTTTATCAGGGAAAGTTAAGCATTTTTGTGTACGGCGATATCCCCTTTGTTTTGAAGATTTGTGGCTATAGATTTGATGTGAAGATAGGTCCATAAGTCTAAGATAGTTACTTTGATCTAAGAGGGAGATAATTATGGTGGCAAGTTTCAAGAAAGAGTGATGATAAACCTATTCCTATACAAGCAAGCTCCTCCTACTTCAATTTAAGAGGTCACTTCGCTAATGCCTTACATCATGTATTCAATCATGCCTATACCTATGGTTTGGATTTCCTATTGACTTATGTTCATGTTCTCACCTCCTAAAAATAAGCAATAGTGTCTCTCAGTAGTCCATGCTTTCACGTATTCAAGCTCTATGTAGTGATGCTCATGACCCACCGATCCACATCTCATATCATGCTTGATTCTAAAAAACTATGCTTTCTTTATGCGACTGATTAATTTTATGTCCGGATTATCCAAATGGATAAAGTTTATGCAAACTCATGGCAACTTTCAGTTCTTCAAATGAGGAGCCATCGCTTCAAGTGGCAAGCCTTGTCTTAATTATTAACTACATAAATTCTGGCTTTATGCTATAAAGCTCATGATATGTGCACATATGTTTCTCACTGTGGTCTGTCCTAAGAAATCATGTTGTGTTGTGTTTATACCGAACAACTCTTTACTTATGATCCAGATGCTTTATATATAAATCACTTCGTGTCTATTCTACCATATGTTCACCTTATGTCCCACCTTGAGTAGTGCAATAGTCAATGTTATAATCGAATAGGGTTACTCCCTTTCATGATACTTATGCTTAGGTCCTGTAATGACCCTCCATATGTTAGTATGATGGTGGTTGTAGAAGCATAGTAATTGTGTTATGTAGGGGAGTAGATGTTCTTGAAGGTGAAAATTTTTATGTGATTTCTTGAGCTAAGGCTATAGGAGAAAGGGGAGAAAGGAGATGATCTTTCGTTGCGTAAAATAGTTAGGAAGGAGATATGTGGCAAAAAATTTTGAGAGAGTGATTAAATTTGCAAGTCCTAGTAGTTGGGGGATCCATAAAGTGGGTCTAGTAATGATAGGTTAGAATGTTGTCATTGATAAAACCAATGTGTTATGTGGTTGATATTTCTTGATTTAAAATTCGAGTGGGTTTGATGGTACTGATAAGGTGAAGAAATTTTATTAATGGGATGTAAAGTACATGGTCCTATAGCTTAAGCTAGAACCTCTTTTCTTTGAGTTAGGCTACAACATAGAAGCCTAATGTAGTGGAACTCAAACTCCTATGGTTAGATGTGTGATGGGAGAATTGTAAGTTGGAAAGTATGAAGTATGTTATTTATTGTTTGGGGCGTAGAAGAGTACTGTCTCTAAGTTTAAGTCTATTCATTGTACATTGTAAGGTAGAGAAACCTAATGTACAATGTTTCATGATTATTACCCATGTAAAATCAAACCTAATAACTGTATTCCATATGCTGTGATGATTATGATCCCTAGAACTCATGTGGAAGGTCATCTCCACGTCAATTCTTAGTATCTCACGCTTCGATCTTACACTTTTCACTAGGGATTATCATGAAGCTCTTTGATGACTTTGCATATTTTATTGAGAAAAAATGTTCAATGCGAGGTTACATTACTTAATCCATACTTTTAGAGCTTCAACAAGCCCCTACCCATTATTCAGGGATAAATGATTCCAAGGGGAGATAATGTAACACCTCGTAGTCGTAATGCTCTTTTGAATCTTTTGAAATGATCTTAAGGACCCCCGTAGTGATTGTAGATCATTAAATGACATTGTGCGAGGTGTCGGGAGTATTTAAGGACCTAAAAACTAAGTAGCCGTTGCAAAATAGAGCTTAGGCGATGGCTAGGCATTGCATTACTATCGCTCACATTCACTGGAAAAGGTTTTCCAAAGCTTAGGTGCTGCAAAACTTAAGGTTTTCCATGAGTTAGGCACCATAAACCTTAAGATTCGCCATGGGTTAGACACCAGAAACCTTATATTTCTTGCGGTATAGAATCTCTGTTTTTGAGTTATTTTGAGGGCAATAAGGTCTTTTGACTTTACATAACCGTCCCTAAACTTAATTAAATGAAATCAAAGTCCCTAAATATGTAAATCACTCGCAAAATCCCTTGTTATCTTCCTTAAAAATAAGAAGAGAAAACCAACCTACGCTTTTGACATTCAAGCTTAAAGAGTCAAATTTCTTCGTGACTTCTTCGCAACTCAGGTACGTGGGGATGTCCTAAAAACTCTATGGCAATAATTTATGGTTTTATTATTCTTTTAAAATTATGTTATGTTGTTTATAACAAAGGTTTGAACAATTTTTTTGAATAGCCAAATCATAAAACCCTTTTCAATAGAGTATATAATGTTTTTGTATTGAGGCCTCCCCTTGAAATTGAATTTTACTCATGTATGTGTAAGTATGTGGTTTGAGTTTTGCACAGATTAAATCGAGAGCATGAATGATGAAACCCCTATCTTGTTATGATATGTAACGCCCCAATTTTCTGGAATCAGAATGTGACATAGTTCTCATGATCCTGAAGGACCACAATCTAACCCTTAACTGATATTTGTACCTGAGCACTGCATAATATAATATAATATATGTGGAAAACTAGTGTAAACTTTCCATAAGGTTCAAAACATCTAAAATACTCAAAACTGAACACTGAATACTAATACATTTGTCTGAAAAGCTTCTAACTATTGGAACTGTGGAGTTGATGGAACATGTCCCCAACTAACTCCGTCTACTGAAAATAAACTGAGTCTAATTCCATTATAAAATAAGGATCATTCACAAATGAAGAGGACTCACTACTATATCTACTGCTGCTGACTGAGTCTGGACTACTAAGGGTGCTCTGGATCTTGCGCTTCTGAACCTATGGTATAAGACACCATAGCACAAGAGAAAAGTATGCGTTAGTACTTTGAATGTGCTAGTATGCTAGATAAGGTAAGGCTAAATGCAAGGGCTTATACATGAAAATAGCTTAACTGAATAACATGAGAGTACTAAATGTGGACATATGCATGAATGCACCAACCATAACTGAAATCATCGTGACTTTGAATACTGATACTCGGATACTGCTTTACTGATATCTGAACTCACTACTAATATGAGATACTGAATAACTGAATCTTCTGATATTGATAACTAAGTACTGTAGTTGAGATCAGTCCTCTCTAGAAGTTGAGATCTGAAACTGATGATATTGAAGCTGATTAACTAAATTTTCTTATCTCAATGATTGAGTTATGAGTTTTCTACTATCGACTAACTAAATATGTGATCAAACCTTTCTAACGGATGATCTCTGAATCTAGTAATAATGATAAAGAATGATTGTATCTGAGATCATACCTATATAGCGGAAGATCTCTGAATCTTTTAATAACAGAAATGACAGACTGAGTTTGAGCTTATGCCTATCTAATGGGTGATATTTGGCTCTATTATTACTAATACTAATTAACTTTATGTGAGACCAGGCCTATCTAGCAGGTGGTCCATGAATCTATGGAACTATCTAAGTTCCTTACTGGAATGGGTGACTGTATCCTGATTTCTGAGTTCTACGCTGAAGACTGTTACTAAAACTGCAACTGTGGAAGTTCTCACTTAACTGACATGCCCCAAATCTAAACTAGTGGTGTCCAACCTGTAACCCCAACAGGAAGGGTGCCAATACCGTGCCACGGGTAAAGACCTCTACCATGGTCAAGTCTTTCTAATGGGTGACCATGAATAGGAAGCCAAGCCTAAGGCAGTGTGATAGTCAAGCCTCAATCTAATGGGTGACACCTACTCCTGCACTTGCTACACAGTTATGGAGTTCAGGGACTATTACTAACAACTCTACCTCTCTAACGGGGAAGCCGCCATCCCTGCACTCGCTCGGTGCTAGTTCCTACTCCCAACTGAAGGACTTTGAACTGATTCTTAACTGAACTTAGACTGAGATGAATCTATTACTGTTCATTTTTCTTGATTGGTCTGACTTAGTTCACTTGGTTCCATTATCTGACGAAATGCCACTTGGATTCTACTATCCGGCTAAATGCTACAGAATTTTTGTTAGACTTCTGAGTCTCACTGAAGTCTAAGATGAAGGTTGAATACTACTAAGTACTACTGAACACTTCTTACTTTTGAATACTGTTGAGTTGGAGCTGAATACTAAGTCGGATTAGACTGATATTGAGACTGGATTGCACTTATACTCAGATCATTGAATTTCCTTTAGTTTTGTAACTGTTTGAATTCTACGGAGCATACCACAACTGATATTATTTTGTTACTGACTCAGCTCTAGGAAAGCAGCTAAATTTCGGGTAGTAGATACCCCCAGGACTCGATAACATAAATATCATAAAATAGGACAACGTGTACATGACATGACAATAGGATATCATCCACAACATAATCAATGCGAAATCTCACCAATCACTTGAATATCATGAACATGTAATTGTATAGGAAGTGCATACCAATGTCTTAAAGTTCACTCAATAAGGAATACACATGAATGGGAATGCATACAACATATCATAAATCATTCAATAAGACTTTTCAACAAACACTTGGCTTACATGAAATTATACATAATTGGGGATTTCTTGCTAACCATTCTATATTGTTCTATATTGACTCTATTTTCTTCACATAAGGATTTTGTCAAACATGTGGGGAGCATGCTTTAGTTATACAATAAATACTACACCCAACTATCATGATTTCATTAACCAATATGCAACTTGAAGAGGGATT
Organism: Capsicum baccatum var. pendulum; assembly: GCA_030864225.1. Lineage (NCBI taxonomy): Eukaryota > Viridiplantae > Streptophyta > Magnoliopsida > Solanales > Solanaceae > Capsicum > Capsicum baccatum. Next base: position 248,832,600 of record CM061558.1, read on the forward strand.
ATCATGAACATCACACAATTAATCACATGCTAGAATCAATTCTTAGTACCTGCAGTCTAAATCATGAATTAAAACTCAACAACATATAATCATGAACTTCAATACATATAAATCATGAAATCTCATAAATACATAAACTTTGAAATTTTAAAGAGGATTCTTGGAATTTTTGGGTGGAAGGAACTCAAGAATCAACATCTAACATACCTTAGTAGACTCTTTTTTGAAGGTTCTTGAAGAAAATCCTTAATCTTGTTCTTGATTTCTTGCCCCTTTGAGAAAAAATATAATGTTCTTGAGAGAAAAGTAAGGAAAATAATGTAATAAGGGCTTATTGGGCATTTTATTTCGTGTTTAGGGCTGATAGGGGTCATGGGAAATGTCTAAGATGCCCTTGGAATTAAATAAGGGAATCTAAAAATCCCAAATTTTTTATGCTGGCGCAATGCACCATAATCGCGCCAGATTACTGGAAATTGGACAATTGGAAAACTGCGTGATGGCTAGATGCGGTGGAAATTGCGTTGCCACCTTGGTTGAGAATTGGAAATACACATGATGCGGTGTAATCATGGAGGCTCACTGGATTTTGACGATTGTCATTTTGGCTAACTCCGTGACGCGCCAAAGTATCAGGTGGTACACTGTCTTACTAAAATGGCTCTAACTCTTTGACGGAGTGTCGGATTTGGGCAAATTTAGTATCGACGGAAAGCTTATTCAATTATCTACATGACTAAAAGTCTATATTAGGTAAATTCTACATGATATAAAATACTTCTCATTAGGGAAGTCAACCCTTACTTTCCTTAAGGATGAAACTTGACTTGAAGAAAGTTTGGGGTATTACATGATACCTCTTAATTTCACATGTTATGGACTATATAATTGCATGTTTTTAAGAATAAAATAAGTGTTTTACTATTGATTTTGACTTGTTATTAATTATGAATTTAAGAGAGGGTGTTTTCTTATTTACAAATGTTCAATGTTGTAATTTAAAGAGTTGCATGGATTGTTATAAAGAAATTGACCATCATGTGTTGAAATGTTGAAAAAGGGAAAATCTTTGCATAAGTTTGTACATGTTTTGAAATAAGAAATCCCTTGCATTATTAAATATTTTTGGTCGTCAAAAACTTGAGTTTGTTTAAAAATCTAAGGTAGACCATTATAAATGGTTTGATTGAGAAAGGTTATAGGATGATTCAATATGAATAACTTGCAAGTCTGGGTATGATGATACCGATTAAGTTCTGAATGTTTTAAAAACATGAAGCATGTTTTAAATAATTAAATATGGGCTTAAAGAGAGTTAGATGGTTACCCGAATAAAGTACGAGTTGAAAAACTCTATGCTGAAATCGTTATTTGCCGACGCGGGGTAATGATACCATTCTTTGCGATCTTGTGTACCTTGATTCATGTCATCGCAATTTGAAACTATGGTTAGGATCCATGCTTTTTGGTCTTGCGCACTACCATGACATGTTGATTTTGTTGGGGATCATGGCACAATGTTGTGTGGTCTTGCATATCTCCCCTTATAAATACTACAATCCTTGTGGCAAACTTGGATAGCGGACTTGGCCGCCGAGTCAAGGGGTGATTCCATATAGCCTGTGAAATTACAGATTTAAGGGTGTGCCATCTAGCTCAGAAGTAAAACAAAGAGTGGTTCATGATTTCAAAAAAAATATTTCAAAGTCTTTTAAGTATGCCCATGTGTTTTCCTATATCGTATGTAAAATGATCAATGAATAACTCTCACTTATGTTGTATAAAAGTATGTTATTTTGAATTGCTCTGCATACTAGTACATTTGTATTGACCCCTATATTTAAGGTTCTGAGACACATGTAGCGGTAGTTAGGAGTTTTGCCCTGATTTTCTTACCAAATTTAACTTTTACTTTTCTTAGAAGGAAAATAAAAGTAATATCATAATTACTTTTACTTTTCCTAAAGGAAAATATAAAACTTTTCCATATTTGGATAACCTCTTTCTTGTGGAAAGGTTTTGAAACTCTATAAATAGAAGACACCCCTTCTCATATAGTAACACAATAACATCCACAATCTAGTCGTTTAAATAGTCTTGATTAGGAGGAGATTTGTCCCAATAGATTTTAGATTTTTCAATTTTATTTTTAATGTGTAGGTCATTTGGACAAAACATAGAAATAATATGTATTTTTAGTATTATTTTATTTGTCATCTGAATTATCATCGTCTTGGTTTACAAATTAAAATCTTTTGCATGATGCCCTCTCGATTTCTCACCCAACAAATGGTATCAGAGCCTATGGTTCAATGATTCGATGGTTCATATTGAGGACATGACGAGATCAAAGTTGCAACCAATTTGATTATAATAAGGATTTTATCTAACTTCATATGGAGGAGATATTTCAATCACATTTTTAACAATCCTGTTGTCACATCTTTAAAAGTAAAGCTCTCTTTACCCTGTAAAGCTCTCTAATATTTTTAACCTGAAAGAGATAATATATATTTAACCCAAAAGGGATACATTTTTAAGCATGACAAACAACATAGATAAATGAAAATTATTTGAAGAATCAAAATTATGCATATGACATGAAGAAGACGGATCAAGTCAAGAAAATCAAGCTAAAAGGGGGAGATTTGTACGGATTTTTGCCCTGATTTTCTTACCAAATTTAAGATTTTACTTTTCCTGAAAGGAAAATATAAAACTTTTTCATATTTGTCTAACCTCTTTCATGGAGGAAAGGTTTTTTGATTTTATAAATAGAAGACCCTTCTTTTCATATTATAACACAATAGCATCCACAATGTAGCCTTTAAAGAGTCTTTGTTTAGGGTGAGATTTCTCCCAAGAGGTTTAATCTTTTTCGATATTAGGTCTTATAATATGTAGGATGATTGACCACAAAATATAATAATTTAATGCTTTTTAGTATTGTTTTCTTTGTCGTCTAATTTATTGTCTCACGATTTGCAAATTTTAAGCTTCCGCATGATGTCCTCTCGATTTCAAACCCAACATCGGTCCTGCTAAATAGTATATTGTTGTCAGACATTAAGAGTTGGTGAGTCTCCCTTACTTTGAAAGGCATATTGTTCACTTATGTTGATCTCATTTGTTTTAGTTCATGATCCGATCGAGGTCTTTGTCCCAATTTTTGACAGATGTTGTTTTCTGGTGTGGTAGAGATTTCGCAGACTTGTATTAAATGGTTCGAGTTTTTAGTTGAACATATGTTCATATTATTAAGTTGAATTAAAATCATGACCATGTTTCCATATTGTTATGTTTTCTGCATTTCCTACTGTATATGAATGTGTATATGATTTCCAGTTAGAGAAGGGCTCTTGGGCCTTCATAGTTCGGGATGCACTTCACGGCCTGGGCCTCGGTTAGGGGCGTGACATATCAACAATGGTAAATAAAATAATAATAAATGTACCAAAACAGTTATTTTCAATTTGGTGAGTGAAATATATTTAACAACTATATTTCTTTTCTTCAATTTTTTGAATCATAGTTGTAGGATTGATGAAGTTCTTAATGAATTCAATTCTAGAAAATCCTTTATCGTTTATTGGATGGAATTTTCCACTTTAGATGTTAATGAAACTTTGTTTATTTTATGATGCAATAATTTTTCATTTCATTTGTACAGAAAAGTTAAATCATATTATTATAATTTTTTTCCCTCTTATTTTCTTTTAGAAGTAATATTTTGTGGTACGTACTTTAAAGAGTCTTGAAGAAAATCATTTATTTGAAGTTCGACGTGTGCTTTAGGTATTATCATTGTCATCTATTTTTGAAAAATTTTCTCTCTAAAAGCCCATAAATTAATGTTTAAATATGCATGTTTCTATTCGATCTTTTCCTTCACTCTTACAATCTTATACGGTCTAATTGAATTACTTTGGTTGACATTTTCAAATAAGAAGTTTTTCATATCCAAATCATTAAAAACAGGGCACTTTTTTTATAGTTTTTTGTATGTATAAATGATTTACATTCTACGTGTGAAGATTAAAGTAAATAAATTATTCACGCTATCTTGATTGTCTCTTTGTTTAAAGATACAATGTGTGTTGATCATGCACATAAATATTATGAAGAGCCGTAATATCCATACGTGTAAAATGATCCGATGAATATAACCAAATCGAACGTGTTGCATTCTCTTTTGTTACTATCTTATCATCCATATAAAACAATATTTTTATTTGTAATGTAATTTATCTGCGCAGTGCTCCAGTAAGCAAACTAGTAAAGGGTAATATTTGAGGAAGTATTGTACCATAGGACTAGTGTGGGTAGATAAACCTCTAAGGCATAATGCAGATGATGTAGTCTAGTCCCAGGTAGAAATTATACTTTAATGGATATTTTGGGATATTAGAAGTGGAACTTGTCTTCCTTAAGCTTGGATTATGTAAATTACTAGTGACCTAAATATTTATTAAATGCCAAAAATTTTCTTTTGGGAATGTCATGGTTAAACACCGTAAATAGGTTATTCACGTTGTTAGCTTTGGAAATAATGTGTCTGTTGGTTGTTATCTTCTTGAATTTGTTGATTAGCAATGGAATGTCTTGTGAATTAATTCTATGACTATGCTATCACTTGAATTATTGTCTTGTTGTTATGTGAACCTTGGATTATGCTATTACACATATTAAGTTCAAGCCTAACGACAAAACTAATGTTTTTTGCAAAAAAATCCCTCAATCATTATATTCTGAATCTTGCATATAAAGGGAGATTCTATAAAGTATAACCATGGCTAGTTATAGACCATGCTAATAATCAGTTTAAACCTGGTAATATATGAAGTGTTCTTGTCATATGTATATACATGCTCATGAACCTACAAACATATTGCATTGATAATAAATGGCAAGGTGTGATGATTTGTCCTTCATACTTATTTCCCATTCTATACTTCGTGGGCACTTGTTATTAGTTTGGACATATATATATATATATATATATATATATATATACGTGTGTGTGTGTGTTGATGTCACGGTGAATATATTGATATTGTGATGATTTTTGGAAAGGTCGGAGGATATATTGATATTGTGATGATGCCCGACAAGGATAGAAGATATATTTATATTGTGATGATGTCTGAAATGGCTAGAGGATATATTGATATTATGATGATGCCCGAAAAGGCCAGAGGATATATTTATATTGTGATGATGCCTGGAAAGGTCGGAGGATATATTTATATTATGATGATGTTCGACAAGACCAGAGGATATGTTGATAATTTGATAATGCCTGGCAATGTCGAAGGATATATTGATGTTTGGACGATGCCTGGTAAATTCAGAAGAGGTAATTATGATATGATGATGCTCGGTGAATCCAGAGGATATATTGATGTTATAAAAAGGTTAGGTATGGAAAGCATCTATATAAATGTTTATATATGTGGTTATTCCTTTGTATGATTACTCCTGAATGCGTATTAGGAGTATGATATTGTCCTTAGAGGGTTGTCTACATTTCCCTAGTAATACAGTGAGTAGAAATAGAATACGCGGTATAATGATTATAGACTAATTGGTAAATACAATCTTTTGTAGAATTAAGGTTTCACCTAGTGGATATATTTGGCTTGAATAGACGGATTAATTATGGAATATTGCCTAGTAATATGAGCTATGTGATAACTAATTCACTATTAATTGACTTTATACTTGAATGACTAGAAGACTAGAATTGTAATACCTCGTATTTTTTCTAGTTAAGCTCATAGTGCATGCATTAGAGGCTTAGAACCTGAAAATTTAGCTAGGTGTTGGAGACTTAGTCTTATTTTTTTCTTCTAAACTTTGATGATTTTATTTTTGACCTTTCTGGATTAAGAATGATGATTTTAAAGTTGATTCATGATCGGGGGTGTCAAAGGTACATCTCGATTAGGTTTCGGAATTTTTGGACGAGCGAAAGGACATGTTTGAAAGACCCAAAACAGTTGCAGCTAGCGATCACTTCAAATGGTCTCTGATTGGTCTGGCCAACATCGGTGACTGCGTAGAAGCATCGAAAATAGGTGAAGCCTCTATTTTCTTCCTCATACCTTATCTCTCTCTCTCCCCAAGTCCTTCTCCTCCCCCTCCCCCATGTTAGTACTTCCATCTAGAAACTGCTATCGTAACCAGATCTAGTGTCTCCTCTAGCTCGACTCTAGTTATAGAGGATTTGTGAAGTACTGGTCAGAATCGGTTTAAAATAGGAGGTAAGACGTTAATTGGTGATGAGCTTCTAGAAAAAACATGAAGAAACTCAAGTTACTGTCTGGTGATGTGCAGCCTATTTTAGGTGACTTTTCTTCAGCAACCAATTTTGAGATCAAAATTTGCCATGACCAGCCAACGCAAGAGTCTCCGGTGACATCCAAACATTACTGCTTAGTTGTTTGACATTCAACTTTCTTTGTAATTTTAATTTTGGTTTTCTATGATTATTATTGTGCCTGGTCTGGTTATTGATAGATATTGTTGTGTAGTTTTGTGTGGGCCTGCTACTTTTGTCCTACAGTTTTCCTACTATTCCTTTATTCTATTGGTGGAGTTTTGTTTGTTTTTATTTGATCACATATTTTTGGAATTGATTAATCTGCCTGTTAATTTGGTGCGTACTATTTGTTGTTTGTGTATTTTAGTGGTAGTCTATGCTTTGCGGGTGCCTTTACTGTTGTGTTGTTACATACATTTATCTTGTTGTTCGGTATTGAGTAGTGGCTTTGCGGGTATTTGGTGGAATAGGGTCATGTCCTGTGGGGTTTATTTACTGCCCTGATTTTTAAAATCGGAATGCTACATGGTGCTCATGACCCCAAGGGACCATAAGCTAACCCATGACTGATATCTGTACCTGTACACGGCATATATAACATAATAATGCGGAAACCATGAACATGTAGGCCATAAGGTTAAACTGAATAAAGAATCTGTCAAAACATAATATCCATATGGGTGAAAGATACCCAAAACAACTGAAAACTGAATCAAATTTGAAAATAAGTCTGAATACTGAATCTGAAAGCCTCTAAGTACTGTCAGAATAAGGAGTTGAAGGAACATGTCTCCAACTAACTCTGTAAACTGATAACTGGCTAACATAATAATGAATAAATCAAATCATATTGTCCTCAAATAAAGAGGACTCACTGAATCTATTCGACTGGAAATGCTACTGCCACTGCTGATCTGGAGCTCGTGCCTCTAAACCTATGGTGTAACATAAAAAGAAAGCACCATAGCGCAAATGTGTTAGTACGAGGGAATGAATTGAGTATACGAGTGAGGTAGGCTAAATATAAATAGGGTTTACATGCATGAACAATGCTAACTATCTGACTGATATAAACGTAAGAGTACAAACATGCATATATAGTAACTAAAATCGTGGGTGTATGATAGCTAGTCCCGTATGCTAATACATGGTTTACTGATGGCTAACATGATTGATACTAGAATTCTGATAACATGGGCTACTGTATCTTACAATCCTGAATCTGATGGAACTATCTGAGTTCCGTACTGTAACTGAGTCTGATTGTATCTGACAGTCCTAATATACTGAAATCTGAAGACCTATCTGAGTTCTTTTACTGAGACTGATTCTAAAACTGTGGGAGGTAGTTGTTTAATTGACATGCCCCAATAACGCCTATAGCTAAGTTGGGGTCCAATCTCTGCCCCGACTGGAGGGGTGTCAATATCGTGCCACTAGTAAGGACAGTTGTGGGTGACCCTTAGCTAGCAGGTATTTGAAAGGAGAATGGTAGGAAACCTAAACTGACAGGTTAAGCCACCTCATCAACCCTAATCTAACAGGCTATGATGTCTCAACCTACGCTGGCTACGTAGTTTTAGAAAACAAGGATTAGTGCTAAGAATCACACCCTAAACTGGTAGGTGAGTTCCCATCCATGGTTTCACTCGGTACTAACTTCTACTCCCATCTTAAGAGACTTAACATGATTCAACTGACTATACATGGATAGATTAACCGACTTTCTTAGACTGACGGAGTAGTACTATTAACTGAGAGTTAACTGAGATTATGAGATTTTTGAGGTTTCCTGAGTCACATAACTGACTGAGTTCTATAGATTATAGCTTGACTTAGCTTATCGTGACAACATGACATGGTTGTAGGCACACAGTTATGTTTTTTGGGTACGAATACCCCCAGGACTCGATAGAAGAAAAATGGCACACATGACATGACTTGATCACAAGATTTGAGTCCACAATTCATAATATCATAAATAGGGGATATCATATTTCATAGAGTTATTCAACATCTTAAACGTTGTAGGGAATGCATGGATATATTTTGTGTACATATTATATATCTCCATTATCTTACATGCTTCATACCACCACAATAGCAACACATGAAAAGCATGGAATTCATATTGAGGTATATAGCTAACATGGATTTGTCATTTAGACATCATAGAACCATACAAACATGAATTTCGAGCATCCTAAGCATTTTATCAAACACCTTGCATGCATTCTTTAAGGCATAGATGAGTTTCACACTTGCACCATATTAAACCACCTAAAGTTAATGGTTTTCAATTAACAAGCATATATATTCCATGAAAACACCTTTAGACATCACATTGAAACTTAAACAACAATCGTCAACATGTACATACTCATATCACTACAAAAAAAAATTACAAAATAATATTTAAAACATGGTTCTTGAGCTCTATGAATGGATTGGATCCATAGATGAACCCTACGCATAGCTTAGAAAGGGGACCTTGATGATTTGTTGGAGAGTTCTTGGATTAGGAAACTTAATTCTTGATTATCTTAGAAAAAGGCTTGAATCTTGCTTTTGAGAGATAGTTTGATGGAAACCCTAATCTTGTGGTTGAGAGCGTAAGAGAGGGTTTTTAAGATGCTTAACTAATGAAAAATGGGAAAAATTACGCCTCTTTAGGGTTATAAGTCATGTAAGGTAAAGGAAATGACCAAAATACCCTTGCAAAAATACCTTTGAATTACTGGAAAATATACTTGATGCCATCCGTGATAGGCTGTCAGGTCCGTGATAGGCCGTCACGAATGGTCATCACAAAAGGGTCCAAATTCTTGATTTTCTACCCAGGGATGATGACATCATCAGTAATGTCGTCAGAATGTGACGAAGTCATCAAAAAGGTCGTCAGAAATGTGATAACCCGTCAGAAGCGTCGTCACCATTTTCCAGCTTGACATGCTGGAATAAAATGGGGATAACTCTTTCCTCCGATATTGGATTTAGGAGACAATGGTATCGTTGGAAAGATAATTCAATTATCTATCTATTGATAGGTTACTATCGCAAAAATTCCAAGTATAATGAGAGATATGCTCGTTTGAAGGTAAATATACTAATATCCTTCTCAACAATTCATTCGGTAAGGAATGTTTTGATTCGTCTGATAGCTGGGAGTTATTTGAAGTCTTAATATACATCTAGCTTAATCATAAAAAATATAAAATAACCATGATGTACTATGCATGAGCTTGGTACATGGCTCTAATATTGGTTTGGATTTTTTAGGGTATTAGAATATCTCCCTCTTGGAAACATTCATCCTCAAATGATGACTGCTTCATAGGGGTGAAAAGATAAATTGACGCATACACTGTCATGCTCAAATGGAACATGAATTTAGGAATGAATTGAATTCTAAACTGATTATAGCCCAACTGAACGTTCATATCTGATGCATGACTGATAAGCTGAACTCATGAATGCATGACTAATGTTCGGATGAACTAAAATTTCTCGCAATGAGAATGCATATCTGATGCATGATCGCTTGACTAAACTGATAAATGATTGCATGATAAGCTATGCACTGATACTTAATACCAGTTTTATACTAGAATTTTGAACATGTAACTTAGTAAGCTTAGGGAAAATGGTTACCTCGAATTAAGTCTGAATTAGCGGAGAAAAGATGAGGGTACTTGGTTTGCATGTCTGTTTCTGCTTCCCAAGTAGCTCCCTCCATGGACTGATTCCGACAAAGAACCTTGACTAGAGGGACTTCTTTGTTCCTCATCCTACGAGTCTGATAGTCAAGGATTTCGACTGGAATCTCTTCATAAGAGAGGCTATTCTGAATGTCAACACTCTGAATAGGGACTAAAACTGTTGGGTCACCTATGCAATTCTTGAGCAAGGAGACATGGAAGACTGGATGAATTGAGGCTAGATCTAAAGGAAATTCGATCTCATAGGCTACCTTGACGAAGCGATTGAGAATCCTGAAGGGACCAATATATCAGGGATTGAGCTTTCCCTTCTTGCTGAATCTCTTTACTCCCTTTATGGGAGAGATCTTGAGATAGACGTAGTCATCGACCTCGAATTTGAGATCCTTTCTACGAACATCCGCATAAGACTTCTATCGGCTTTGAGCAGCCCAGAGTCTTTCTCTGATCAACTGAACTCTCTCTAAGGCATCTAATACTAGGTCAGGCCCTATGACTACGGCCTCACTAACTTCGAACCAACCGATCAGAGACCTACATCTCCTACCATAGATAGCTTCTAATGGAGCCATATGAATACTGGAGTGATAGTTGGTGTTGTATGTAAACTCAATCAAAGGCAAATGGAAACTCAATCAAAGGCAAATGGTCATCCCAGCTTCCCTTGAAATTAATTGCACATGCCCTTAGCATATCTTTTAGAGTCTGAATGGTCCTTTCTGCTTGACCATCTGTTTGAGGATGAAATGTTGTACTAAGATGAACTTGGGTACCAAGAACCTTTTGGAATGTTTCCAGAAGTGAGAGGTGAACTGGGTACCTCTGTCTAAGATGGTAGATAGTGGAACACCGTGTAATCTGAACAACTCCCTGATTTAGAGTTTGGCACCATCCTCGGTTGACTAAGAGGTACGAACTGAAAGGAAATGAGTTGACTTGGTCATTCTATCTACAATGACCCAAATTGAATCATGCTGATGACGTATTCTAGGAAAACCTGTCACGAAGTCCATGTTCAATTCTTCCCACTTCCAAGTAGGAATAGTGAACTCCTGCATAGAACCACTAGGTTTCTGATGCTCTATCTTAACCTGCTAAAATGTAGAGCAGTTTGCCACCAATTCTGCAATGTCCCTCTTCATCCCACTCCACCAATAGATCTTTCGCAAGTCGCGGTACATCTTAGTGGCCCCTGGATGAATAGAGTATCGTGCACCATGTGCTTCTGCAAGAATTTGCTGCCTCAAGTCATCTACATCGGGAACATACAGACGACCCTGACAATGAAGAACACCATCTCCCCCTTGGGAGAAAACCTCTACTTCCTGACTCCACACTGAGACTTTTAGCTTGACAAGGCTAGGATCCCTGTCTTGCTTCTTTTTCACGTTAAAAACTAGAGATGACTCTGAACTACTCTGAACACATACACCTCCCTCTGAAGAGTCAACTAAGCAAACGCCTAGTCTAGCAAGATTATGAATCTCGTGAGCTAATTTCTTCTTACTATCCTCAACATGGGAAACACTACCCATGGATAGTGTACTGACTGCGTCCACCACTACATTGGCCTTTCCAAGATGTTAAAGGGCACTTATGTCATAATCCTTCAAGAGCTCTAACCACTTTCTTTGATGAAGATTAAGATCTTTCTGGGAAAAGAAATACTAAAGGCTCTTATGATCTGTGAAGACGTCTACATGAACACCGTATAGATAATGCCTCCAAATCTTTAAGGCAAAGACAACTGCTACTAACTCAAGGTCATGAGTAGGATAATTCTTCTCATGGGGCTTTAAAGGTCTGGAGAAGTAGGCTATGACTCTACCATCCTACATGAGGACATAACATAAACCTACTCTAGATGCATCACAATATACTACGAATCAATAGAAATCGTAGGGAAGTGATAAAACTGGAGCTGAGGTGAGTCAAGTCTTCAACTCCTGAAAACTCATCTCACAAGGTTCTGATGACTAAAAACTGACCTTCTTCTGAGTTAATCTGGACATAGGAGAGAAATAGAAAAAAATCCCTCAACAAACTATCTGTTATAGCCAGTCAAACCCAAGAAACTCCTGATATCTAATGGAGAGTTAGGGCGAGGCCAATTTCTCACCGCTTTGGTTTTCTGAGGATCTAGTCTAATGCCATCACCTGAAATAATGTGGCCAAGGAATTCTATTGATCTTAGCCAAAATTCGTACTTGCTGAACTTGGCGAACAACTGGTGATCCTTGAGAGTCTAAAGAACAATCATGAGATGGTCTGAATAATCACGCTCTGTGCGAGAATAAACCAGAATATCATCTATGAAGACTATGACAAATGTATCCAAGTACTGCTTGAACACCTTGTTCATCAAGTTCATGAAAGATGCAGGGGCATTGGTAAGACCAAAGGACATGACTAGAAAGTCAAAGTGACCATACCAAGTACGAAAAACTGTCTTTGGGATGTCACATTCTCTAACTCTGAGCTGATGATAGCCTGATCTGAGGTCTATCTTTGATAAATAACTGGCACCCTGAAGTTGGTCAAACAAGTCATCTATTCTAGGTAACGGATACTTGTTCTTCACCGTCACTTTGTTGAGCTGACGGTAATCAATACACATTCTAAGAGAACCGTCTTTCTTGCGCACGAATAAGACTGGCTCACCCCTTGGGGATACACTGGGCCTAATAAATTCCTTATCTAAGAGATCCTTCAACTGATCTTTCAGTTCCTTGAGTTTTGCTGGTGCCATTCTATATGGCGGAATAGATATAGGCTGAGTATTTGGGAGAAGGTCTATGCCGAAGTCTATTTCCCTTTCAGGAGGAATGTCTGGAAGATCTTCGGGAAAGACATCTGAATATTCATTAACCACTGGGACTGATTCAAGGATTAGAGATTAAGAACTAGAATCCTTAACATACACGAGATGATACACACACCCCTTAGAAATTATTTTCCTTGCTTGAAGGTAGGAAACAAGCTGACCTCTGAAAGATGAAGTGCTACCCTTCCACTCCAGGACAGGCTCATTCGAGAACTTAAATTGAACTATATTTATTCTGCAGTCGACTATGGAATAGCAGGAATGAAGCCAATCCATGTCGAGAATGATATCAAAATCAGTCATCTCTAACTCGACTAAATCTGCTGACGTGGATTTCTGAAATATCATAACCGGGAAGTTCCTGTATACCTACCGAGCTATAATGGTTTTACCCACTGGGGTAGAGACTGACAAGGGCTCTGCTAAAATTTCGAGACTGATTCCGAAATCTCCTGCTATGTATAGAGTGACAAAAGACAAGGATGCACCTGGGTCTAGCAAAGCACAAACATAAACATGGAGAATTTGTAACATAATAGTAACGACATCAGGAGAATTTTCCTGATCCTATCAGGTCGGAATAACATAGAGTCTATTTGGGCATTTCCCACTAGTAGCACTAGAAGTGGCACCCTGCCGGTTCGGGCGACCCGACTAAGCTGTGGAACAATTCTACTGACCCTGAGGGCCTGGCTGAGTACACTCCCTAATCCTATGGCATGGATGAGGACACTCCCTAATCCTGTGGCCTATCTTACCAAAAACAAAATAGACATAACTACCGGCTCTGCAAATACCCTTTGGTTCTTACTACAAGTCTGACAAAGGGAATTTTTTCGGGCACTGCTAACACTCCCCTGAGATTTAGAGCCTGGTGCTCTCTCTCTGTTGCCTTCCCTGAACTTTGGCACTTGGGAACTAGCAGAGAAAAGGGCTGGAACTGCTGACTTAGGACAAAACTATGAATGATTTCCTCCCTCTGATTTGCACTGAGCAAAACTAAAACTGCTTGATCTTGCTCTCTTGTTCTGCCTAGATAAAGTCATATCATTGTTCAGCATCGCACACCTACATTTATTTACCACTCTATCATTCACCCCTGATATGAACTTGCTTATTTTATCCCTGTTGTCTGCAACCACATGAGGGGCGTATCTGGCTAGCTGAGTAAATCTAAGAGAATACTCTCTAACCATTATATTTCCCTGCCTGAGATTGATGAACTGAAGAACTTTGGCCTATCTCAGCTCTTGGGGAAAGAATCTATCTAAGAAAGCCATGAAAAATTCTTCCTACTCAATAGGACCTGCAACCTCTAATCTTTCTGCTAACCACTACTTATATCAAGTGTGAGCGACATCCTGCAATTGCTATGCAGCTAACTCAGCACTCTAAGAACAAGTGACTCCCATGATATCAATGAGTTTCTGGACTTGTTCAATAAATTCTTGAGGATCCTTATCTGGCTTAGACCCAAAGAAGGATGGAGGGTTCATTTGGGTGAAGTCCCGAATCCTAGTTGTTGTTGAATTGGCCACTGGGTTGGATGGAACAACTGTTGGTCGTTCATTCTGGGCAGCTACAGAGTAAGCAAGAGTGGTAACTGCGATCCTGAACTCCATATAAGAAACATATTTGCCCAAAGGATATTCGGGTTGAGGAGCTGGCTGATTTTTTCTCTTTGGAGGCATATTTTTGAAATAAAAGATGAGTAAATTAGACTGAGAGACTGACTTGAAATTATGTTTACTAGCACGACATGAATACTGAAGAAAGAAAAATGTTCTTAAAATATCTCATAACCTCCTGTACATAAATGTGACACACAATACACCCATGTACAAGACTCTACTAGATGCTACTCTCAGACTTCCTAGGACTCTATTGAACCTTAGGCTCTAATACCAAGTTTGTAATACCCTGATTTTTTAAATTAGAATGATACACGGTGCTCATAACCCTAAGGGACTATAAGCTAACCCAGGACTGATATTTATACCTGTACACTGCATATATAACGTAATAATGCAAAAAAACATAAACATGTAGGCCATAAGGTTAAACTGAATAAAGAATCAATCAATACATAATATCCATATGGGTTAAAGATACCCAAAACAGTTGAAAACCGAATCAAATCTGAACATAAGTCTTAATACTGGATCTGAAAGCCTCTAAGTAGTATCTGAATAAGGAGTTGAAGGAACATATCTCCAACTAACTCCATAAATTGATAACTGGATAAAATAATAATGAATAAATCAAATCATATTGTCCTTGAATGAAGAGGACTCACTGAATCTCTGCGATTGGAAATGCTACTGCTACTGCTGATCTGGAGCTCGTGTCTTTGAATCTATGGTATAACATGAAAATAAATCCCCATAGCATAAATGGG
Organism: Capsicum baccatum var. pendulum; assembly: GCA_030864225.1. Lineage (NCBI taxonomy): Eukaryota > Viridiplantae > Streptophyta > Magnoliopsida > Solanales > Solanaceae > Capsicum > Capsicum baccatum. Next base: position 248,847,863 of record CM061558.1, read on the forward strand.
TCAGTACAAGGGAATATAATGAGTATACGAGTGAGGTACGCTAAAATAAACAAGGTTAACATGCATGAAAAATGCTAACTATCTGACTGATATGAATGTAAGAGTACAAAAATACATACATAGTAATTGAAATTGTGGGTGCATGATAGCTAGTGTTGTATTCTAATACATGGTTTACAGATGGATAACATGACTGATACTGAAATTATGATAACATGGGCGACTGTATTTGACAATCATGAATTTGATAGAACTACCTGAGTTTCGTACTGCAACTGAGTCTTATTGTATCTGACAGACCTGATATACTGAAATCTTAAGACCTATATGAGTTCTTTTACTAAGACTGATTCTGAAACCATGGGAGGTAGTCGTTTAACCGACAGGCCCCAATAATGCATATAGCTAAGTTGGGGTTCAATCTCTGCCCCGACTGGAGGTATGTCAATACCGCACCACTGGAAAGGACAGTTGTGGGTGACCCTTAGCTGGAAGGTATTTGAAAGGAAATTGGTGGGAACCCTAAACTGATAGGTTAAGCCACCTCATCAACCCTAATCTAACAGGCTATGATGTCTCAACCTACGCTGGCTACGTAGTTTTAGAAAACAAGGATTAGTGCTAAGAATCACACCCTAAACTGGTAGGTGAGTTCCCATCCATGGTTTCACTCGGTACTAACTTCTACTCCCATATTAAGAGACTTAACATGATTCAACTGACTATACATGGATAGATTAACCGACTTTCTTAGACTGACGGAGTAGTACTATTAACTGAGAGTTAACTGAGATCATGAGATTTTTGAGGTTTCCTGAGTCACATAACTGACTGAGTTCTATAGATTATAGCTTGACTTAGCTTATCGTGACAACATGACATGGTTGTAGGCACACAGTTATATTTTTTGGGTACGAATACCCCCAGGACTTGATAGAAGGAAAATGGCACACATGACATGACTTGATCACAAGATTTGAGTCCATAATTCATACTATCATAAGTAGGGGATATCATATTTCATATGGTTATTCAACATCTTAAACATTGTAGGGAATGCATGGATATATTTCATGTACATATTGTATATCTCCATTATCTTACATGCTTCATACAACCACGGTAGAGACATGAAAAGCATGGAATTCATATTGAAGTATATAGCTAACAAGGATTTGTCATTTAGACATCATAGAACCATACAAACATGAATTTCTAGCATCCTAAGCATTTTATCAAACACCTTGCATGCATTCTTTAAGGCATAGGTGGGTTTCACACTTGCACCATATTAAACCACCTATAGTTAATGGTTTTCAATTAACAAGCATATATATTCCATGAAAACACCTTTAGACATCACATTAAAACTTAAACAACAATCGTCAACATGTACATACTCATATCACTACAAAAAAAAATTACAAAATAATATTTAAAACATGGTTCTTGAGCTCTATGAATGGATTGGATCCATAGATGAACCCTACGCATAGCTTAGAAAGGGGACCTTGATGATTTGTTGGGGAGTTCTTGGATTAGGAAACTTAATTCTTGATTATCTTAGAAAAAGGCTTGAATCTTGCTTTTGAGAGATAGTTTGATGGAAACCCTAATCTTGTGGTTGAGAGCGTAAGAGAGGGTTTTTAAGATGCTTAACTAATGAAAAATGGGAAAAATTACCCCTCTTTAGGGTTATAAGTCATGTAAGGTAAAGGAAATGACCAAAATACCCTTGCAAAAATACCTTTGAATTACTGGAAAAATATACTTGATGCCATCCGTGATAGGCTGTCAGGTCCGTGATAGGCCGTCACGAATGGTCATCACAAAAGGGTCCAAATTCTTGATTTTCTACCCAGGGATGATGACATCATCAGTAATGTCGTCAGAATGTGACTACGTCATCAAAAAGGTCGTCAGAAATGTGATAACCCGTCAGAAACGTCGTCACCATTTTCCAGCTTGACATGCTGGAATAAAATGGGGATAACTCTTTGCTCCGATATTGGATTTAGGAGACAATGGTATCGTTGGAAAGATAATTCAATTATCTATCTGTTGATAGGTTATTATCGCAAAAATTCCAAGTATAATGAGAGATATGCTCATTTGAAGGTAAATATACTAATATCCTTCTCAACAATTCATTCGGTAAGGAATGTTTTGATTCGTCTGATAGCTGGGAGTTATTTGAAGTCTTAATATACATCTAGCTTAATCATAAAAAATATAAAATAACCATGATGTACTATGCATGAGCTTGGTACATGGCTCTAATATTGGTTTGGATTTTTTAGGGTATTAGAATATCTCCCTCTTGGAAACATTCATCCTCAAATGATGACTGCTTCATAGGGTTGAAAATATAAATTGACGCATACACTGTCATGCTCAAATGGAACATGACTTTAGGAATGAATTGAATTCTAAACTGATTATAGCCCAACTGAACGTTCATATCTGATGCATGACTGATAAGCTGAACTCATGAATGCATGACTGGAATCAGTTTGCATGTCTGTTTCTGCTTCCCAAGTAGCTCCCTCCATGGACTGATTCCGCCAAAGAACCTTGACTAGAGGGACTTCTTTGTTCCTCATCCTACGAGTCTGATAGTCAAGGATTTCGACTGGAATCTCTTCATAAGAGAGGCTATTCTGAATGTCAACACTCTGAATAGGGACTAAAACTGTTGGGTCACCTATGCAATTCTTGAGCAAGGAGACATGGAAGACTGGATGAATTGAGGCTAGATCTAAAGGAAATTCGATCTCATAGGCTACCTTGACGAAGCGATTGAGAATCCTGAAGGGACCAATATATCAGGGACTGAGCTTTCCCTTCTTGCTGAATCTCTTTACTCCCTTTATGGGAGAGATCTTGAGATAGACGTAGTCATCGACCTCGAATTTGAGATCCTTTCTACGAACATCCGCATAAGACTTCTATCGGCTCTGAGCAGCCCGGAGTCTTTCTCTGATCAACTGAACTCTCTCTAAGGCATCGAATACTAGGTCAGGCCCTATGACGACGGCCTCACTAACTTCGAACCAACCGATCGGAGACCTACATCTCCTACCATAGATAGCTTCTAATGGAGCCATATGAATACTGGAGTGATAGTTGGTGTTGTATGCAAACTCAATCAAAGGCAAATGGAAACTCAATCAAAGGCAAATGGTCATCCCAGCTTCCCTTGAAATTAATTGCACATGCCCTTAGCATATCTTTTAGAGTCTGAATGGTCCTTTCTGCTTGACCATCTGTTTGAGGATGAAATGTTGTACTGAGATGAACTTGGGTACCAAGAACCTTTTGGAATGTTTCCAGAAGTGAGAGGTGAACTGGGTACCTCTGTCTAAGATGGTAGATAGTGGAACACGTGTAATCTGAACAACTCCCTGATTTAGAGTTTGGCACAATCCTCGGTTGACTAAGAGGTACGAACTGAAAGGAAATGAGTTGACTTGGTCATTCTATCTACAATGACCCAAATTGAATCATGCTGATGACGTATTCTAGGAAAACCTGTCACGAAGTCCATGTTCAATTCTTCCCACTTCCAAGTAGGAATAGTGAACTCCTTCATAGAACCACTAGGTTTCTGATGCTCTATCTTAACCTGCTAAAATGTAGAGCAGTTTGCCACCAATTCTGCAATGTCCCTCTTCATCCCACTCCACCAATAGATCTTTCGCAAGTCGCGGTACATCTTAGTGGCCCCTGGATGAATAGAGTATCGTGCACCATGTGCTTCTGCAAGAATTTGCTGCCTCAAGTCATCTACATCGGGAACATACAGACGACCCTGACAATGAAGAACACCATCTCCCCCTTGGGAGAAAACCTCTACTTCCTGACTCCACACTGAGACTTTTAGCTTGACAAGGCTAGGATCCCTGTCTTGCTTCTTTTTCACGTTAAAAACTAGAGATGACTCTGAACTACTCTGAACACATACACCTCCCTCTGAAGAGTCAACTAAGCAAACGCCTAGTCTAGCAAGATTATGAATCTCGTGAGCTAATTTCTTCTTACTATCCTCAACATGGGAAACACTACCCATGGATAGTGTACTGACTGCGTCCGCCACTACATTGGCCTTTCCAAGATGTTAAAGGGCACTTATGTCATAATCCTTCAAGAGCTCTAACCACTTTCTTTGATGAAGATTAATATCTTTCTGGGAAAAGACATACTAAAGGCTCTTATGATCTGTGAAGACGTCTACATGAACACCGTAAAGATAATGCCTCCAAATCTTTAAGGCAAAGACAACTGCTACTAACTCAAGGTCATGAGTAGGATAATTCTTCTCATGGGGCTTTAAAGGTCTGGAGAAGTAGGCTATGACTCTACCATCCTACATGAGGACATAACATAAACCTACTCTAGATGCATCACAATATACTACGAATCAATAGAAACCGTAGGGAAGTGATAAAACTGGAGCTGAGGTGAGTCAAGTCTTCAACTCCTGAAAACTCATCTCACAAGGTTCTGATGACTAAAAACTGACCTTCTTCTGAGTTAATCTGGACATAGGAGAGAAATAGAAAAAAATCCCTCAACAAACTATCTATTATAGCCAGTCAAACCCAAGAAACTCCTGATATCTAATGGAGAGTTAGGGCGAGGCCAATTTCTCACTGCTTTGGTTTTCTGAGGATCTAGTCTAATGCCATCACCTGAAATAATGTGGCCAAGGAATTCTACTGATCTTAGCCAAAATTCGTACTTGCTGAACTTGGCGAACAACTGGTGATCCTTGAGAGTCTAAAGAACAATCATGAGATGGTCTGAATAATCACGCTCTGTGCGAGAATAGACCAGAATATCATCTATGAAGACTATGACAAATGTATCCAAGTACTGCTTGAACACCTTGTTCATCAAGTTCATGAAAGATGCAGGGGCATTGGTAAGACCAAAGGACATGACTAGAAAGTCAAAGTGACCATACCAAGTACGAAAAGCTGTCTTTGGGATGTCACATTCTCTAACTCTGAGCTGATGATAGCCTGATCTGAGGTCTATCTTTGATAAATAACTGGCACCCTGAAGTTGGTCAAACAAGTCATCTATTCTAGGTAACGGATACTTGTTCTTCACCGTCACTTTGTTGAGCTGACGGTAATCAATACACATTCTAAGAGAACCGTCTTTCTTGCGCACAAATAAGACTGGCTCACCCCTTGGGGATACACTGGGCCTAATAAATTCCTTATCTAAGAGATCCTTCAACTAATCTTTCAGTTCCTTGAGTTTTGCTGGTGCCATTCTATATGGCGGAATAGATATAGGCTGAGTATTTGGGAGAAGGTCTATGCCGAAGTCTATTTCCCTTTCAGGAGGAATGTCTGGAAGATCTTCGGGAAAGACATCTGAATATTCATTAACCACTGGGACTGATTCAAGGATTAGAGATTAAGAACTAGAATCCTTAACATACACGAGATAATACACACACCCCTTAGAAATTATTTTCCTTGCTTGAAGGTAAGAAACAAGCTGACCTCTGAAAGATGAAGTGCTACCCTTCCACTCCAGGACAGGCTCATTCGAGAACTTAAATTGAACTATATTTATTCTGCAGTCGACTATGGAATAGCAGGAATGAAGCCAATCCATGCCGAGAATGATATCAAAATCAGTCATCTCTAACTCGACTAAATCTGCTGACGTGGATTTCTGAAATATCATAACCGGGAAGTTCCTGTATACCTACCGAGCTATAATGGTTTTACCCACTGGGGTAGAGACTGACAAGGGCTCTGCTAAAATTTCGAGACTGATTCCGAAATCTCCTGCTATGTATAGAGTGACAAAAGACAAGGATGCACCTGGGTCTAGCAAAGCACAAACATAAACATGGAGAATTTGTAACATAATAGTAACGACATCAGGAGAATTTTCCTGATCCTATCAGGTCGGAATAACATAGAGTCTATTTGGGCATTTCCCACTAGTAGCACTAGAAGTGGCACCCTGCCGGTTCGGGCGACCCGACTAAGCTGTGGAACAATTCTACTGACCCTGAGGGCCTGGCTGAGTACACTCCCTAATCCTATGGCATGGATGAGGACACTCCCTAATCCTGTGGCCTATCTTACCAAAAACAAAATAGACATAACTACCGGCTCTGCAAATACCCTTTGGTTCTTACTACAAGTCTGACAAAGGGAATTTTTTCGGGCACTGCTAACACTCCCCTAAGATTTAGAGCCTGGTGCTCTCTCTCTGTTGCCTTCCCTGAACTTTGGCACTTGGGAAATAGCAGAGAAAAGGGCTGGAACTGCTGACTTAGGACAAAACTATGAATGATTTCCTCCCTCTGATTTGCACTGAGCAAAACTAAAACTGCTTGATCTTGCTCTCTTGTTCTGCCTAGATAAAGTCATATCATTGTTCAGCATCGCACACCTACATTTATTTACCACTCTATCATTCACCCCTGATATGAACTTGCTTATTTTATCCCTGTTGTCTGCAACCACATGAGGGGCGTATCTGGCTAGCTGAGTAAATCTAAGAGAATACTCTCTAACCATTATATTTCCCTGCCTGAGATTGATGAACTGAAGAACTTTGGCCTATCTCAGCTCTTGGGGAAAGAATCTATCTAAGAAAGCCATGAAAAATTCTTCCTACTCAATAGGACCTGCAACCTCTAATCTTTCTGCTAACCACTACTTATACCAAGTGTGAGCGACATCCTGCAATTGCTATGCAGCTAACTCAGCACTCTAAGAACAAGTGACTCCCATGATATCAATGAGTTTCTGGACTTGTTCAATAAATTCTTGAGGATCCTTATCTGGCTTAGACCCAAAGAAGGATGGAGGGTTCATTTGGGTGAAGTCCCGAATCCTAGTTGTTGTTGAATTGGCCACTGGGTTGGATGGAACAACTGTTGGTCGTTCATTCTGGGCAGCTACAGAGTAAGCAAGAGTGGTAACTGCGATCCTGAACTCCATATAAGAAACATATTTGCCCAAAGGATATTCGGGTTGAGGAGCTGGCTGATTTTTTCTCTTTGGAGGCATATTTTTGAAATAAAAGATGAGTAAATTAGACTGAGAGACTGACTTGAAATTATGTTTACTAGCACGACATGAATACTGAAGAAAGAAAAATGTTCTTAAAATATCTCATAACCTCCTGTACATAAATGTGACACACAATACACCCATGTACAAGACTCTACTAGATGCTACTCTCAGACTTCCTAGGACTCTATTGAACCTTAGGCTCTAATACCAAGTTTGTAATACCCTGATTTTTTAAATTAGAATGATACACGGTGCTCATAACCCTAAGGGACTATAAGCTAACCCAGGACTGATATTTATACCTGTACACTGCATATATAACGTAATAATGCAAAAAAACATAAACATGTAGGCCATAAGGTTAAACTGAATAAAGAATCAATCAATACATAATATCCATATGGGTTAAAGATACCCAAAACAGTTGAAAACCGAATCAAATCTGAACATAAGTCTTAATACTGGATCTGAAAGCCTCTAAGTAGTATCTGAATTAGGAGTTGAAGGAACATATCTCCAACTAACTCCATAAATTGATAACTGGATAAAATAATAATGAATAAATCAAATCATATTGTCCTTGAATGAAGAGGACTCACTGAATCTCTGCGATTGGAAATGCTACTGCTACTGCTGATCTGGAGCTCGTGTCTTTGAATCTATGGTATAACATGAAAATAAATCCCCATAGCATAAATGGGTCAGTACAAGGGAATATAATGAGTATACGAGTGAGGTACGCTAAAATAAACAAGGTTAACATGCATGAAAAATGCTAACTATCTGACTGATATGAATGTAAGAGTACAAAAATACATACATAGTAATTGAAATCGTGGGTGCATGATAGCTAGTGTTGTATTCTAATACATGGTTTACAGATGGATAACATGACTGATACTGAAATTATGATAACATGGGCGACTGTATTTGACAATCATGAATTTGATAGAACTACCTGAGTTTCGTACTGCAACTGAGTCTTATTGTATCTGACAGACCTGATATACTGAAATCTTAAGACCTATATGAGTTCTTTTACTAAGACTGATTCTGAAACCATGGGAGGTAGTCGTTTAACCGACAGGCCCCAATAATGCATATAGCTAAGTTGGGGTTCAATCTCTGCCCCGACTGGAGGTATGTCAATACCGCACCACTGGAAAGGACAGTTGTGGGTGACCCTTAGCTGGAAGGTATTTGAAAGGAAATTGGTGGGAACCCTAAACTGATAGGTTAAGCCACCTCATCAACCCTAATCTAACAGGCTATGATGTCTCAACCTACGCTGGCTACGTAGTTTTAGAAAACAAGGATTAGTGCTAAGAATCACACCCTAAACTGGTAGGTGAGTTCCCATCCATGGTTTCACTCGGTACTAACTTCTACTCCCATATTAAGAGACTTAACATGATTCAACTGACTATACATGGATAGATTAACCGACTTTCTTAGACTGACGGAGTAGTACTATTAACTGAGAGTTAACTGAGATCATGAGATTTTTGAGGTTTCCTGAGTCACATAACTGACTGAGTTCTATAGATTATAGCTTGACTTAGCTTATCGTGACAACATGACATGGTTGTAGGCACACAGTTATATTTTTTGGGTACGAATACCCCCAGGACTTGATAGAAGGAAAATGGCACACATGACATGACTTGATCACAAGATTTGAGTCCATAATTCATACTATCATAAGTAGGGGATATCATATTTCATATGGTTATTCAACATCTTAAACATTGTAGGGAATGCATGGATATATTTCATGTACATATTGTATATCTCCATTATCTTACATGCTTCATACAACCACGGTAGAGACATGAAAATCATGGAATTCATATTGAAGTATATAGCTAACAAGGATTTGTCATTTAGACATCATAGAACCATACAAACATGAATTTCTAGCATCCTAAGCATTTTATCAAACACCTTGCATGCATTCTTTAAGGCATAGGTGGGTTTCACACTTGCACCATATTAAACCACCTAAAGTTAATGGTTTTCAATTAACAAGCATATATATTCCATGAAAACACCTTTAGACATCACATTGAAACTTAAACAACAATCGTCAACATGTACATACTCATATCACTACAAAAAAAATTACAAAATAATATTTAAAACATGGTTCTTGAGCTCTATGAATGGATTGGATCCATAGATGAACCCTACGCATAGCTTAGAAAGGGGACCTTGATGATTTGTTGGGGAGTTCTTGGATTAGGAAACTTAATTCTTGATTATCTTAGAAAAAGGCTTGAATCTTGCTTTTGAGAGATAGTTTGATGGAAACCCTAATCTTGTGGTTGAGAGCGTAAGAGAGGGTTTTTAAGATGCTTAACTAATGAAAAATGGGAAAAATTACCCCTCTTTAGGGTTATAAGTCATGTAAGGTAAAGGAAATGACCAAAATACCCTTGCAAAAATACCTTTGAATTACTGGAAAAATATACTTGATGCCATCCGTGATAGGCTGTCAGGTCCGTGATAGGCCGTCACGAATGGTCATCACAAAAGGGTCCAAATTCTTGATTTTCTACCCAGGGATGATGACATCATCAGTAATGTCGTCAGAATGTGACGACGTCATCAAAAAGGTCGTCAGAAATGTGATAACCCGTCAGAAACGTCGTCACCATTTTCCAGCTTGACATGCTGGAATAAAATGGGGATAACTCTTTGCTCCGATATTGGATTTAGGAGACAATGGTATCGTTGGAAAGATAATTAAATTATCTATCTGTTGATAGGTTATTATCGCAAAAATTCCAAGTATAATGAGAGATATGCTCATTTGAAGGTAAATATACTAATATCCTTCTCAACAATTCATTCGGTAAGGAATGTTTTGATTCGTCTGATAGCTGGGAGTTATTTGAAGTCTTAATATACATCTAGCTTAATCATAAAAAATATAAAATAACCATGATGTACTATGCATGAGCTTGGTACATGGCTCTAATATTGGTTTGGATTTTTTAGGGTATTAGAATATCTCCCTCTTGGAAACATTCATCCTCAAATGATGACTGCTTCATAGGGGTGAAAATATAAATTGACGCATACACTGTCATGCTCAAATGGAACATGACTTTAGGAATGAATTGAATTCTAAACTGATTATAGCCCAACTGAACGTTCATATCTGATGCATGACTGATAAGCTGAACTCATGAATGCATGACTGATGTTCGGATGAACTAAAATTTCTCGCAATGAGAATGCATATCTGATGCATGATCGCTTGACTGAACTGATAAATGATTGCATGATAAGCTATGCACTGATACTTAATACCAGTTTTATACTAGAATTTTGAACATGTAACTTAATAAGCTTAAGGAAAATAGTTACCTCGAATTAAGTCTGAATTAGCGGAGAAAAGATGAGGGTACTTGGTTTGCATGTCTGTTTCTGCTTCCAAAGTAGCTCCCTCCGTGGACTGATTCCGCCAAAGAACCTTGACTAGAGGGACTTCTTTGTTCCTCATCCTACGAGTCTGATAGTCAAGGATTTCGACTGGAATCTCTTCATAAGAGAGGCTATTCTGAATGTCAACACTCTAAATAGGGACTAAAACTGTTGGGTCACCTATGCAATTCTTGAGAAAGGAGACATAGAAGACTGGATGAATTGAGGCTAGATCTAAAGGAAATTCGAGCTCATAGGCTACCTTGATGAAGCGATTGAGAATCCTGAAGGGACCAATATATCAGGGACTGAGCTTTCCCTTCTTGCTGAATCTCTTTACTCCCTTTATGGGAGAGATCTTGAGATAGACGTAGTCATCGACCTCGAATTTGAGATCCTTTCTACGAACATCCGCATAAGACTTCTATCGGCTCTGAGCAGCCCGGAGTCTTTCTCTGATCAACTGAACTCTCTCTAAGGCATCGAATACTAGGTCAGGCCCTATGACGATGGCCTCACTAACTTCGAACCAACCGATCGGAGACCGACATCTCCAACCATAGATAGCTTCTAATGGAGCCATATGAATACTGGAGTGATAGTTGGTGTTGTATGCAAACTCAATCAAAGGCAAATGGTCATCCCAGCTTCCCTTGAAATTAATTGCACATGCCCTTAGCATATCTTTTAGAGTCTGAATGGTCCTTTCTGCTTGACCATCTGTTTGAGGATGAAATGTTGTACTGAGATGAACTTGGGTACCAAGAACCTTTTGGAATGTTTCCAGAAGTGAGAGGTGAACTGGGTACCTCTGTCTAAGATGGTAGATAGTGGAACACCGTGTAATCTGAACAACTCCTTGATTTAGAGTTTGGCACAATCCTCGGCTGACTAAGAGGTACGAACTGGAAGGAAATGAGCTGACTTGGTCATTCTATCTACAATGACCCAAATTGAATCATGCTGATGACGTATTCTAGGAAAACCTGTCACGAAGTCCATGTTCAATTCTTCCCACTTCCAAGTAGGAATAGTGAACTCCTGCATAGAACCACTAGGTTTCTGATGCTCTATCTTAACCTGCTAAAATGTAGAGCAGTTTGCCACCAATTCTGCAACGTCCCTCTTCATCCCACTCCACCAATAGATCTTTCGCAAGTCGCGGTACATCTTAGTGGTCCCTGGATGAATAGAGTATCGTGCACCATGTGCTTCTGCGAGAATTTGCTGCCTCAAGTCATCTACATCGGGAACATACAGACGACCCTGACAATGAAGAACACCATCTCCCCCTTGGGAGAAAACCTCTACTTCCTGACTCCACACTGAGACTTTTAGCTTGACAAGGCTAGGATCCCTGTCTTGCTTCTTTTTCACGTTAAAAACTAGAGATGACTCTGAACTACTCTGAACACATACACCTCCCTCTGAAGATTCAACTAAGCAAACGCCTAGTCTAGCAAGATGATGAATCTCCTGAGCTAATTTCTTCTTACTATCCTCAACATGGGAAACACTACCCATGGATAGTGTACTAAGTGCGTCCGCCACTACATTGGCCTTTCCAAGATGTTAAAGGGCACTTATGTCATAATCCTTCAAGAGATCTAACCACTTTCTTTGATGAAGATTAATATCTTTCTGGGAAAAGACATACTAAAGGCTCTTATGATCTGTGAAGACGTCTACATGAACACCGTATAGATAATGCCTCCAAATCTTTAAGGCAAAGACAACTGCTACTAACTCAAGGTCATGAGTAGGATAATTCTTCTCATGGGGCTTTAAAGGTCTGGAGAAGTAGGCTATGACTCTACCATCCTACATGAGGACATAACATAAACCTACTCTAGATGCATCACAATATACTACGAATCAATAGAAACCGTAGGGAAGTGATAAAACTGGAGCTGAGGTGAGTCAAGTCTTCAACTCCTGAAAACTCATCTCACAAGGTTCTGATGACTAAAAACTGACCTTCTTCTGAGTTAATCTGGACATAGGAGAGAAATAGAAAAAAATCCCTCAACAAACTATCTGTTATAGCCAGTCAAACCCAAGAAACTCCTGATATCTAATGGAGAGTTAGGGCGAGGCCAATTTCTCACCGCTTTGATTTTCTGAGGATCTAGTCTAATGCCATCACCTGAAATAATGTGGCCAAGGAATTCTACTGATCTTAGCCAAAATTCGTACTTGCTGAACTTGGCGAACAACTGGTGATCCTTGAGAGTCTAAAGAACAATCATGAGATGGTCTGAATAATCACGCTCTGTGCGAGAATAGACCAGAATATCATCTATCAAGACTATGACAAATGTATCCAAGTACTGCTTGAACACCTTGTTCATCAAGTCCATGAAAGATACAGGGGCATTGGTAAGACCAAAGGACATGACTAGAATGTCAAAGTGACCATACCAAGTACGAAAAGCTGTCTTTAGGATGTCACATTCTCTAACTCTGAGCTGATGATAGCCTGATCTGAGGTCTATCTTTGAGAAATAACTGGCACCCTGAAGTTGGTAAAAGAAGTCATCTATTCTAGGTAGCGGATACTTGTTCTTGACCGTCACTTTGTTGAGCTGACGGTAATCAATACACATTCTAAGAGAACTATCTTTCTTGCGCACGAATAAGACTGGCTCACCCCTTGGGGATACACTGGGCCTAATAAATTCCTTATCTAAGAGATCCTTCAACTGATCTTTCAGTTCCTTGAGTTTTGCTGGTGCCATTCTATATGGCGGAATAGATATAGGCTGAGTATTTGGGAGAAGGTCTATGCCGAAGTCTATTTCCATTTCAGGAGAAATGCCTGGAAGATCTTCGAGAAAGACATCTGAATATTCATTAACCACTGGGACTGATTCAAGGATTAGAGATTCAGAACTAGAATCCTTAACATACACGAGATGATACACACACCCCTTAGAAATTATTTTCCTTGCTTGAAGGTAGGAAACAAGCTGACCTCTGAAAGATGAAGTGCTACCCTTGCACTCCAGGACAGGCTCATTCGGGAACTTAAACTGAACTATATTTATTCTACAGTCGACTATGGAATAGTAGGAATGAAGCCAATCCATGCCGAGAATGATGTCAAAATCAGTCATCTCTAACTCGACTAAATCTGCTGACGTGGATTTCTGAAATATCATAACCGGGAAGTTCCTGTATACCCACCGAGCTATAATGGTTTTACCCACTGGGGTAGAGACTGACAAGGTCTCTGCTATAATTTTGAGACTGATTCCGAAATCTCCTGCTATGTATGGAGTGACAAAAGACAAGGATGCACCTGGGTGTAGCAAAGTATAAACATAAACATGGAGAATTTGTAACATAATAGTAACGACATCAGGAGAATTTTCCTGATCCTATCAGGTCGGAATAACATAGAGTCTATTTGGGCATTGCCCACTAGTAGCACTAGAAGTGGCACCCTGTCGGTTCGGGCGACCCGACTAAGCTGTGGAACAATTCTACTGACCCTGAGGGCCTGGCTGAGTACACTCCCTAATCCTATGGCCTGGATGAGGACACTCCCTAATCCTGTGGCCTATCTTACCAAAAACAAAATAGACATAACTACCGGCTCTGCAAATACCCTTTGGTTCTTACTACAAGTCTGATAACGCTCAATCTACAGCTCTCGTGGGAGTGTAAAGCGGTCGTTAGCAAATATAGAACCCAACCTGGGTTGGGTGTCGATCCCACAGGGAATAGCTTGGCCAACAAGTAAGTAAAATTAATAGACTTTTGGTGCAAGTCTCGTAAAAAAGGGGGGATTGTAATAAGTAACAAAAGTAATAAAAGCTGAAAATAGTAAAGTAAAAAGAGAGTATTTCGTAGGTTGTGAAACAATGAGAATTGAGGCGTTGGGGTTATGTCCACCTTCTGAGGTATACGTCTCTATTGGCTATGAGTGTGTAGAGTCTTGACATGCAATTGCTTATAGAGAATTGTAGTCGATGGTAAATCCAAGCGTCTCTCGACCTAAACAAGGACTATTTCACTTTAACTCTCTCGAGCTTAAAGCGTGTCTAACGGTACGAATTCTCCAAGAGGTTAGTCCAGTTACGGCACTAGCTTTTTAATAGGAAAGGGTGTCCTACTACCTTGACATTATCTCTTTTCCAGACAAATAACCTTTCTCTCGAACAAGTTAAATGTTAGACTGGCGTTGGTCTATGCGTCTTCTTTTCTAGACAAGTAACCTTTCTCTCGAACAGGTTAGATGTTAGAATGGCGTGTTCTTGTGTTTGAACCGCAAAGGATGTAGATTTAAGATGAAGAGAATAATGATATAAGCAATATACGTGTCTTGAACTCACAAGCTCATAGCAATAGATAGTAACTCATTCGGCTTCCATAACCCCAACTAAGAGGTTTAGTTACCCATGAATGCGAAGGATATCACGTTTTGCATGGTGAATGGCGTGAATATTAGGTGTTTGGTGTGTGATTTTGGTGATTCCTTAGCAAGTAACGATTCTCTTGTTGTGGAATTTAAGAGTTGAATGTTTGTGGTGGAAGATGAGAGGGATGGAAGAAAATTAATTGTTGAATTAAGTGAAGAATGAATTTCTTGAATTAAGGGAGGAGTTGCCTCCACTAAGGGAGGACTTGATTAAAATCTCTAGCATGATAGGGTATTTATAATACTCCTATCCTACTCCTACTATGCTAATGAAATAAATAACCAAATCCTACTAAACTAAGGAAATACTTAACCCATTTGTACTAGGTTAATGTAACATTCTCCTAATCCAAATAAACTAATGAAATACATAACCCAATAGTACTAGGTTAATGTATCATTGTCAAAATCCAGCTTTGTGTCTGTAAGTCCCCAAAGTCTTCAGAAATGCTGTTTTAGTCCTGGACAGATTTTCCATGCAGTCCCCAAAGTATTCAGAAATGCTGTTTTAGCCCGGGACAGATTTTCCATGCAGCAGATTTGGTCCTTTAGGCGTCCAGCTCCTTTCTACTTCGTTTGTGAGCTTTCTTTTGCGTCAAGTAATCCATAAAATGCTGTATTTTGCATCATTTATACCTGAAACTTTCCTAATCATGTTTGTTAGCTCATTTACAGGAAAAAGGACTAAAAGTGCATGAAATAGATAATTAGTTCTCAAAACTAGGCTAAAATATGGGCAAAATATATTGATATAGGCGCGTAAATTCGCCTATCATCAACACCCCACACTTAGAGCTTTGTTCGTCCTCGAACAACATATCATGTCCTTCTAACATCAACTTAGGGTTTTTACAGCCACAACACAAAACATTCTTCAAGACAAGCACAACAACTATCAACAAAGAGTAGCTTTCCGATTATAAGTAGAAACAATTTAACCTCAAGCATAGACTCGTGATGGTGATCAACTCGCATGCAAACGTTAAGGTACATAGAATCATATACAACTATCCAAAACTCATCAACCATGTGTGTCTCACAATATAGTACCCATAATCACTCACAAATATAGCATATTTTTCAAACATGGGTATCAAAGTGTCCTTGCTCTCACTCTCACAAAGAATTCATATGTAGCAACTAATGACCATAGGCTTGCCCTTAATGTAGTACTCCACTAAATGTCGGAATGTTAAGGTTAGGATCAAGTAGGTCTTTTGATGGTTGTAATGTAGGCTAAGGGACGGGTAGGATCAACTATTTTGGCCAGAAATAGTGACTAAGTTCCTAAGCACTTTAATACATCACATTGTATTATTGACACTTTTTTCTTTCAACCTTTCTTTATTTTATTCTTCCACCCTTGTTCTCATCTTTTGTTTTTCAATTTTAAGCACAACTCACTTTTCAGCTTTCTTTTCCTTTTTCTTTTCACAACATACCTCTTATGATAGCACTTTCTTTTTCATAACACATTCAAGCACCATTACAATTTAAAGCATCCTACTCAACCAATTTCCTCTTATGTTGTCACATGACTTTTTCACTTTAAAGCACTTAGGAATTTGGATCAAATTATGGTCTTGAAAAAAAATGGATTAGGCTTACATACAAGGTTGTCAAAGAAATAGGCTAAAGGCTCAAAAGGGTTTAACTAGGATGATGTCCATGGGTAGGTAAAACTGAAGGTAAACAAATATAGGTTGCCAAAGAAATGCCTAAATCATATCCTAACTTACACTCCTTATTTTCGCTTTGCATACATACCAGGAAAGTTCTAGCATCAGCCACACACATAGAATATACTATTATCTCACACACACAAGGCACATGGTCGACTTGATTGGAAGTAATATAGACTCTTGACCCAACAAGTGAAGGAATTGAATCATACAATATCACATAATGAGTCACAACTAGAGCCTAAACATCTCAATAGTCACAATTGTAATACATACTCTTGTTATAATCTCATGCTGCCTATCAAAATAATTTCATGCGAAGCTAGAAAGATTTTACTCCTAAAAAAAAACTAAAAAAACGTCAAACAAAAAAAAACGAACTCAAATAAACAAAGTAAACAAACAAACATAGGTGCAAACAGAGAAGTATAGCATGCAATGCCACCCCACACTTAGACGGGACACTGTCCTCAGTGGAAAATAAATACGAGGAACCTGGTTAGTCGGACTCCTCCTCTATGTCTGGGGTCCTACCCCTTGCGTTGGGATCATCATAAGAGTCATCATCCTCATAAGTTCCGCATAAGTATCCCACTTAATTCCAAGTGTGAGTCGAGGTGTTTGCAGCGAGGAGGGTTCTCCTTGCTCTTTGCGGCCTCTTTTCTTGCCCTTTTTGGGAAGTGGTAGCCTTCTCCTTGCCTTGTCTCGCTTTAGGTGCCATTGTACCTGAGACTAGAAATAGTGTTAGTTGCAGCACAATCTCACTTGATACAATCTATATGCAAGTACTAGGGGTACCACCCCACACTTAGTTTTGTTGCACAAATCAGCGAGGTGAACGTAGTCGATTTACTCAGATTTCGTCGACATACGTTTTAGGATTGTATTCTAACAAGAAAATCAGCATTGTATTACTTATTTGCAGCCATTAGACTACTTTCATGGTAGATATAGCAACACTATGACATAGGGGTTACCACATGGAATCGTTATTCTTACAACAAGCACAACCTCCTAAGTCGATAGGTACTATAATCTTATCCCGATGGCCGGGATAGTCTAACATGTAAGCATCCAAACAACACTCTTAAGTAATATTCATAGCCATATTTATTCAGCAAATATCATAACAATGCTATTGAAACCAAATTCAAGTCGGAAATAAGTCAAGAATTCCCTACGTATATGTTCACTCACATGATTATGAACAACAATTCAAACACATGAACATCACCAACAATCTTATATGATTTAGCAATTTATAATAAGCATAGCAACGTAGTACTTACGATAAATAAATGAAGAATATGAGAGTACTTACTTGCTTGAAGCTTGTGGAGACGGTGTTGTGAATTGGAAGAGCAAAAGAAGAAAATTTTGAGAAGATTTGGAAGGTTATGTGGCGCCTTTAGGGTGTTTTCTAATGTGGTTGTGTTGTAAAATTATGTCCCCTTTATATAGGAAGAGTATGGGTCGGGTTATGACCCATTTACAATCGGATTTGGGAACAAAATCACCACATATGCGGCGCATATCCCTCGGCATATCACTTACATATGCGGCGCATTGTCCATGGCATAATGGGACATATGCGCCGCATATCCTATGGCATTTGTAGACATATGCGCCGCATAGTCTATGGCATATGAGATACTGAGACCAAATGCCATAGCATAGGCGGCGCATAGTCAAAAGCACACTTAGGAATAGGCGGCGCATAGTGTATAGCACACTAGATTCCGAGACCTTAGGCTATAGGATAGGTTGTGCATCGTTCGTGACCTAGTTTACCAAGGCCTAGCCTTTATCGATGCCTATTTTGACAAGGAAAAGGCTCAATCCATAGCCTTATGCATCACCATTCCTAACTCACCAACTTTACCATACAATGCGTCCAAATCGTCAATTGAAATCAATCTCCTCGTTGAATACTTCTTGCACCTATTTTTGCTCAAAACCAAACGAAAACGATTAGTACGATGGGTTGCCTCCCACCTAGCGCCTTAGTTTTGGTCGTGGCACGACTCTTATTTTTGGATTTTCATTAATCAAAAACAAGACAAGTACTAGAATGAAAGAAAACAAAAAAATGATAAAACGATGGGTTGCCTCCCATCTAGCGCCTTATTTATTGTCGTGGCTCGACATAGTTACCTCGAGTACTTAGACTTCATCGAGATAGGTGATGGATCGTTTTCTAAAAGGATTTAGACGACAATGAGGCTTACCTGTGGGCATGCGATCTTTTTCGAGATGGCTCATACGTTTCTCCGGAGAGTCACCAATTATATCATCAATAGTCCAACCCATAGCTCTCTTGTATCTCCTCAGAGCAGAGATGAGAGCTTCTACGTGCTGTTCACTTAAATCATCTGCTCTCTCAGGAAGTATATTTCTACTTTCCAAGAACATATACTTTAGATAATCGGGAAGCTCTTGCGATTCTAGCATCGGTGGCTCGTCAAAGTGAGTCTTCGTTGTTGGTTGATTCTTGAGATCACAATCCGGTTTCTTAGGAGTATAAGACTCTATTTCTGTTAGATCACCCATAAGTTCTTCATAATCTTCATTATCCTCATGCTCAACATTCAGTGGCGCAGCAGACAATGGCTCAACAGTAAGTTGTTTCTCTATAGATAATGCTTTCGTATCCTCATAATGAACATCAGCTACAGATGACTCATTCATATCGCTGGGCTGCTTCATTGTTTTGCATATATCAAACCGTACCACTTCGTCAACCACTTGCTTGCCTTTTGCTGAAGTTTCCAGCACCTTACCAATTCTGTTAGTGATGGCCATGCATGACCCAACATTCTTTGGGTTTTGCACAGTATCGCTTAGTAAGGTGCCAGCCTTTCTTTGATTGAATGCTGCTGAAAGTTGGCTCAATTGCTGCTCTATTTGCTTGATAGAAGTGGAATGAGAATCAACTAGTTGCTTCATGGAGGACAAATCATCAATCACCTCCTTAACTCCTGCGCTCGTTGCTTCCACTCCCTTCAATAACTTCGCTATCATGTCTTCCATACTCCCAGAATTAGATGTGGTGGTATCACGTCTACCAGGGGGAACGTACAAACCACTCTTTTCATTATTTTTCTTCCAACTACCTTGGTCTTTGCTTCCAAATTTATCATAATAGTTCCGACCTTGGTTTCCTTGGGCATTCCCACGGAAACCCCCCTGATTGTTCAAGTAGTTAGCCTCCTCTTCGGAATCAGATTCGTCTCTTCCATGTGATACCACGGCCTTAACCTTTTTTGTCTTCCCTGATAATAAATGCTTTGTAAGAAGATCCATTTGAATTTTCATGTGAGCCATGTCTTGGTCACGATCTTCTTGTCTTCGCCTCTGCTCTGCAGTCATGCCAAAAGATACAGTAGAGCTTGCTACCTCAGAATCCCTGGTATGCCAAGCTCTACTTTGCTTCGTCATCCGATCTAGCATATTGCTTGCCTGCACAAAGGTGAGGTCCATAAATGATCCTCCAGCCGCATTATCAACCACTGGCTTAGTCACCGAATTCGAAGCTCTGTATAATATCTCCATCAAGTGGACATTGGTCATATGGTGATTTGGGCATCGCATTAGCTTCGTCTTGAACCTCTCCCATGTTTCGTGGAGAGCTTCAGTTGGAAGCTGTCGAAAATTGATGATCTCATCTCTCAACTGTGCTCTTTTGGATGGCGGAAAGAATCTTTCTAGGAAAGCGTCTTTCAATTTCCTCCAATTAGTAATAGAATCAGGAGTCAGCCCATTCAACCACATAGTTGCCTCCCCAGACAGAGACAATGGAAATAGACGTAATCGAATTGCATTCTGTCCAACTCCAGGATTGTCGAATGACTTACATGTAGAAATAAAGTTGATCAGATGCATATTCGGATCATCGCCTGCTAGTCCACCAAATAATCCCTTGAGTTGCAAAAGCTGAATCATGGCGCTAGTGATATTGAACTTTGCTCCAGGTGCTAATGGCGGAAGAATAATAGCTCCGGTGGCACCAGGTCCGTCTAGATCGTCCTCTTTGTCATCAAAAGGAATTTGCATAACTCGGCAATCAGGCCTCAATCGCGCTTGACGATCTCTCCTCTGTAAGGGTGCCGCCATCTCAGCAGTATGTCGTGGGTTTAGTAGCTCTTCATCGCCCAGATCCTCATTGTCAGGATTTGTTGCTCGCCTACGATTATCAATATTCTGTTGATGCACTTGAGCAGCCATCCTTTCAATTTCACGTTGTGCCTCCATTGATGCACTGAATAAACCTAAAAAAACAAAAAAAAACAACTAAAAGTAAAAGTACGAGAATCTTTGACCAAAGGGTCTAGTAATTATCACGAACTTGATTGACACTCGTATTCCCCGGCAACGGCGCCAATTTTTGATAACGCTCAATCTACAGCTCTCGTGGGAGTGTAAAGCGGTCGTTAGCAAATATAGAACCCAACCTGGGTTGGGTGTCGATCCCACAGGGAATAGCTTGGCCAACAAGTAAGTAAAATTAATAGACTTTTGGTGCAAGTCTCGTAAAAAAGGGGGGATTGTAACAAGTAACAAAAGTAATAAAAGCTGAAAATAGTAAAGTAAAAAGAGAGTATTTCGTAGGTTGTGAAACAATGAGAATTGAGGCGTTGGGGTTATGTCCACCTTCTGAGGTATACGTCTCTATTGGCTATGAGTGTGTAGAGTCTTGACATGCAATTGCTTATAGAGAATTGTAGTCGATGGTAAATCCAAGCATCTCTCGACCTAAACAAGGACTATTTCACTTTAACTCTCTCGAGCTTAAAGCGTATCTAACGGTACGAATTCTCCAAGAGGTTAGTCCAGTTACGGCACTAGCTTTTTAATAGGAAAGGGTGTCCTACTACCTTGACATTATCTCTTTTCCAGACAAATAACCTTTCTCTCGAACAAGTTAAATGTTAGACTGGCGTTGGTCTATGCGTCTTCTTTTCTAGACAAGTAACCTTTCTCTCGAACAGGTTGGATGTTAGAATGGCGTGTTCTTGTGTTTGAACCGCAAAGGATGTAGATTTAAGATGAAGAGAATAATGATATAAGCAATATACGTGTCTTGAACTCACAAGCTCATAGCAATAGATAGTAACTCATTCGGCTTCCATAACCCCAACTAAGAGGTTTAGTTACCCATGAATGCGAAGGATATCACGTTTTGCATGGTGAATGGCGTGAATATTAGGTGTTTGGTGTGTGATTTTGGTGATTCCTTAGCAAGTAACGATTCTCTTGTTGTGGAATTTAAGAGTTGAATGTTTGTGGTGGAAGATGAGAGGGATGGAAGAAAATTAATTGTTGAATTAAGTGAAGAATGAATTTCTTGAATTAAGGGAGGAGTTGCCTCCACTAAGGGAGGACTTGATTAAAATCTCTAGCATGATAGGGTATTTATAATACTCCTATCCTACTCCTACTATGCTAATGAAATAAATAACCAAATCCTACTAAACTAAGGAAATACTTAACCCATTTGTACTAGGTTAATGTAACATTCTCCTAATCCAAATAAACTAATGAAATACATAACCCAATAGTACTAGGTTAATGTATCATTGTCAAAATCCAGCTTTGTGTCTGTAAGTCCCCAAAGTCTTCAGAAATGCTGTTTTAGTCCTGGACAGATTTTCCATGCAGTCCCCAAAGTATTCAGAAATGCTGTTTTAGCCCGGGACAGATTTTCCATGCAGCAGATTTGGTCCTTTAGGCGTCCAGCTCCTTTCTACTTCGTTTGTGAGCTTTCTTTTGCGTCAAGTAATCCATAAAATGCTGTATTTTGCATCATTTATACCTGAAACTTTCCTAATCATGTTTGTTAGCTCATTTACAGGAAAAAGGACTAAAAGTGCATGAAATAGATAATTAGTTCTCAAAACTAGGCTAAAATATGGGCAAAATATATTGATATAGGCGCGTAAATTCGCCTATCATCAAAGTCTGACAAAGGGAATTTGTTCGGGCACTGCTAACACTCCCCTGAGATTTAGAGCCTGGTGCTCTGTCTCTGTTGCCTTTCCTGAACTTTGGCACTGGGGAACTAGCAGAGAAAAGGGCTAGAACTACTGACTTAGGACAAAACTATGAATGATTTCCTCCCTCTGATTTGCACTGAGCAAAACTAAAACTGCTTGATCTTGCTCTCTTGTTCTGCCTAGATAAAGTCATATCATTGTTCAGCATCGCACACCTACATTTATTTACCACTCTATCATTCACCCCTGATATGAACTTGCTTATTTTATCCCTGTTGTCTGCAACCACATGAGGGGCGTATCTGGCTAGCTGAGTAAATCTAAGAGAATACTCTCTAACCGTTATATTTCCCTGCCTGAGATTGATGAACTGAAGAACTTTGGCCTATCTCAGCTCTTGGGGAAAGAATCTATCTAAGAAAGCCATGAAAAATTCTTCCTACTCAACAGGACCTGCAACCTCTAATCTTTCTGCTAACCACTACTGATACCAAGTGTGAGCGACATCCTGCAATTGGTATGCAGCTAAATTAGCACTCTAAGAACAAGTGACTCCCATGATATCAATGAGTTTCTGGACTTGTTCAATAAATTCTTGAGGATCCTCATCTGGCTTAGACCCAAAGAAGGATGGAGGGTTCATTTGGGTGAAGTCCCTAATCCTAGCTGTTGTTGAATTGGCCACTGGGTTGGATGGAACAACTGTTGGTCGTTCATTCTGGGCAGCTACAGAGTAAGCAAGAGTGGTAACTGCGATCCTGAACTCCACATAAGAAACATATTTGCCCAAAGGATATTCGGGTTGAGGAGCTGGCTGATTTTTTCTCTTTGGAGGCATATTTTTGAAATAAAAGATGAGTGAATTAGACTGAGAGACTGACTTGAAATTATGTTTACTAGCACGACATGAATACTGAAGAAAGAAAAATGTTCTTAAAATATCTCATAACCTCCTGTACATAAATGTGACACACAATACACCCATGTACAAGACTCTACTAAATGCTACTCTCAGACTTCCTAGGACTCTATTGAACCTTAGGCTCTAATACCAAGTTTTTAATACCCTGATTTTTTAAATTAGAATGATACACGGTGCTCATAACCCTAAGGGACCATAAGCTAACCCAGGACTGATATTTATACCTGTACACTGCATATATAACGTAATAATGCAAAAAAACATAAACATGTAGGCCATAAGGTTAAACTGAATAAAGAATCAATCAATACATAATATCCATATGGGTTAAAGATACCCAAAACAGTTGAAAACCGAATCAAATCTGAACATAAGTCTTAATACTGGATCTGAAAGCCTCTAAGTAGTATCTGAATAAGGAGTTGAAGGAACATATCTCCAACTAACTCCATAAATTGATAACTGGATAAAATAATAATGAATAAATCAAATCATATTGTCCTCGAATGAAGAGGACTCACTGAATCTCTGTGATTGGAAATGCTACTGCTACTGCTGATCTGGAGCTCGTGTCTTTAAATCTATGGTATAACATGAAAATAAATCCCCATAGCATAAGTGGCTCAGTATAAGGGAATATAATGAGTATACGAGTGAGGTACGCTAAATATAAACAAGGTTAACATGCATGAAAACTGTTAACTATCTGACTGATATGAATGTAAGAGTACAAAAATACATACATAGTAATTGAAATCGTGGGTGCATGATAGCTAGTGTTGTATTCTAATACATGGTTTACAGATGGATAACATGACTGATACTGAAATTATGATAACATGGGCGACTGTATTTGACAATCATGAATTTGATAGAACTACCTGAGTTTCGTACTGTAACTGAGTCTTATTGTATCTGACAGTCCTAATATACTGAAATCTTAAGACCTATATGAGTTCTTTTACTAAGACTGATTCTGAAACCATGGGAGGTAGTCGTTTAACCGACAGGCCCCAATAATGCATATAGCTAAGTTGGGGTTCAATCTCTGCCCCAACTGGAGGTATGTCAATACCGCACCACTGGAAAGGACAGTTGTGGGTGACCCTTAGCTGGAAGGTATTTGAAAGGAGATTGGTGGGATCTCTAAACTGATAGGTTAAGCCACCTCATCAACCCTAATCTAACAGGCTATGATGTCTCAACCTACGCTGGCTACGTAGTTTTAGAAAACAAGGATTAGTGCTAAGAATCACACCCTAAACTGGTAGGTGAGTTCCCATCCATGGTTTCACTCGGTACTAACTTCTACTCCCATCTTAAGAGACTTAACATGATTCAACTGACTATACATGGATAGATTAACCGACTTTTTTAGACTGACGGAGTAGTACTATTAACTGAGAGTTAACTGAGATCATGAGATTTTTGAGGTTTCCTGAGTCACATAACTGACTGAGTTCTATAGATTATAGCTTGACTTAGCTTATCGTGACAACATGACATGGTTGTAGGCACACAGTTATGTTTTTTGGGTACGAATACCCCCAGGACTCGATAGAAGGAAAATGGCACACATGACATGACTTGATCACAAGATTTGAGTCCATAATTCATACTATCATAAGTAGGGGATATCATATTTCATATAGTTATTCAACATCTTAAACATTGTAGGGAATGCATGGATATATTTCATGTACATATTGTATATCTCCATTATCTTACATGTTTCATACAACCACGGTAGGCACATGAAAAGCATGGAATTCATATTGAAGTATATAG
Organism: Capsicum baccatum var. pendulum; assembly: GCA_030864225.1. NCBI lineage: Eukaryota > Viridiplantae > Streptophyta > Magnoliopsida > Solanales > Solanaceae > Capsicum > Capsicum baccatum. Next base: position 248,873,155 of record CM061558.1, read on the forward strand.
CTAACAAGGATTTGTTATTTAGACATCATAGAACCATACAAACATGAATTTCTAGCATCCTAAGCATTTTATCAAACACTTTGCATGCATTCTTTAAGACATAGGTAGGTTTCATACTCACACTATATTAAACTACCTAAAGTTCATGGTTTTCAATTAATAAACATATATATTCCATGAAAACACCTTTAGACATCATATTGAAACTTAAACAACAATCATCAACATGTACATACTCATATGACCACAAAAAAATTTACAAAATACTATTTAAAACATGGTTTTTGAGCTCTATGAACGGATTGGATCCATAGATAAACACTACGCATACCTTAGAAAGGGGACCTTAATGATTTTCTGGAGATTTCTTAGATTGGGAAACTTAATTCTTGATTATCCTAGAAAAAGTCTTGAATTTTGCTTGTGAGAGATGAGTTTGATGGAAACCCTAATCTCGTGGTTGAGAGCGTAAGAGAGGGTTGTTGAGATACTTAACTAATGAAAAATGTAAGAAATTACGCCTCTTTAGGGTTATAAGTCATGGAATGTGAAATAAATGACCAAAATACCCTTGCAAAAATGCCTTTGAATTTCTGGAAATATATACTTGACATCATCCGTGATAGGCTGTCAGGTCCGTGATAGGCCGTCACAAATGGTCATCACAAAACGTGTCCAAATTCTTGATTTTCTACCCAGGGCTGAAGATGCCATTATAAATGTCGTCAGAATGTGATGACGTCTTAAAAAAGGTTGTCAGAAATGTAATAGCCCGTCAGAAACGTCGTCACCATTTTCCAGCTTGACATGCAAGAATAAAATAGGGATAACTCTTTTCTCCAATATTGGATTTAGGAAAAATTGGTATCACTGGAAAACTAATTCAATTATCTATCTGTTGATAGGTCATGAGCTCAAAAATTCCCATTATAATAAGAGGTATGCTCGTTTGAATTTGACTATACCAATATCCTTTTTAAGAATTGAATCAGTAAGGAATGTTTTGATTCGTCTGATAGCTGGAAGTTATTTGAAGCCTTAATATACATCTAACTTACTCATCAAATAATAAAATAACCATGATGTACTATGCATGATCTTGGTACATGGCTCTAATATTGGTTTTGATTTTTTTGGGGTATTATAGTTGGGGTCTGGTATTGGGGTCAAGTTGGAAGGATGAGGTATTATGGGAGGGGTTTTGAGAGATGATAGGTTTAGTGTAGGGCCGTAAAACATAGGGACCCTTTAGAGAAAGTCGATAGAGCTAGTTAAGATCCTTAGGAAGAGAAGGATCAATATTGCATGTGTTCAAGAGACTAAGTGAGTAGGTTCTAAGCTAGGGATGTGGATCAGTACAAGTTATGTTATTCGGGTAAAGAGAGGCATAGTAATGGTGTAGGTATATTAGTGAATAAAGAGCTTAGAAACTAGGTAGTGAAGGTTAATAGGGATAGCGATAGGGTGATGACTGTTAAGTTAGTCATTAGGGGGTTTACGGTGAACATCTGTAGTGCTTATGCACCACAGGTGGTCCTAGATGAAGCGGTGAAAGGGAGATTTTAGGATGTTTTAGATGAAGTGGTTAGCAGCGTGCCTAGCTCAGGGAAGATTTTTATAAAAGGGGACTTCAATGGGCACATTGGGGCATTATTGGTAGGATATGGGGAGGTACATGGAGGCTTTGGCATTGGGGATAGGAATGATGCAGGAGCTGCTCTTTTGGATATTGTGAGGGCCTTTGAGTTGGTGGTAGTGAACTATTATTTTTCGAAGAATGAGGAGCATCTGGTTACTATCCATAGTAGGTTAGCCAAGACTTAGATTGGATTTTTGCTGCTTAGGAAGGGGGATAGAGCTTTGCGTAAGGATTGTAAGATCTTTCTGAGGGAGAACCTTTTGACCCAACATAGACTTCTGGTGATGGACTTTATTATTAAGAAAGGAAAAAAGAGAAGGGGTAGGGAGGGTCAACCAGGTGGGGTGACCTGACCCCAGCTACTGCTTTAGAGATAGGGGCGAGGTTGGAGGGGATGAGGTCTTGGGAATGTATGGGTGACGTGGATAGTATATAGGATATGGTTGTGATTTGCATCAAGGAGAAAGCTGGAGAGGTTTTAGGTGACTCGAGGGGTTGGTCTGGCTGACATCGGGCGATTGGTGGTGGAATGAAGAATTTAAGAAGAAGGTGGAGTTGAAAAATATAGCTTACGTTAAGTTTGTTTAGAGTAAGGATGAAGAGAAAAGAGGGTGAGCAGGGAGGAGTACAGGTTAGCTAGGAAGAAGGCTATGTTAGCGGTTACCGCTGCTAAAAAGATAGTGTTTGAGAGATTGTATGAAGGACTAAAAGAGAAGGGCGGGGAGAAGAGGTTGTATAGGCTTGCCAAATCTAGGGAGTGTAAGGGTCGGGATCTTGACCAGGGTAAGTGCATTAAGGGGGAGGATGGAGAGTTTTGGTAGATGATGTTCTTATTAAGAAAAGATGGTAGTTGTATTTTCATTGGCTCCTGGATGATGAAGGGGACTGGTGAATTGTACTAGGGGAATTGGAGCACACTGAAGAATATAGAGATTTTGGCTATTATCGGTGTTTTAAGGTGGAAGAGGTCTGTGATGCTATTCGCAAGACGCAAAGAGGTATGGCGATGGGGCTCGATGAGATTCTGATAGATTCTTAGAAGTTTGCAAGCAGGATAGGGTTGAGGTGGTTGATCGACTTATTCAACAATAGTTTTAGGCCTACTAAGATGCCCGAAGACTGGAGATATAGTACGATAATTCCTCTTTATTATAAAAAGGGTGATATTTAGAGTTATAACAACTACCGAGGTTTTAAGTTATTAAGTCACATGATAAAGAATTGAGAGATGGTAGTGGAGTGGAGGTTGAGAAAGATAGTGTATATTTTAGAGAATCAGTTTGGTTTTATTCCTGGTCGCTCGATGACTGAGGAAATTCACCTAGTGTAGAGGTTGGTTGAGTAGTATAGAGAGAGGAAGAGGGACCTGTACGTGGTGTTTATTGACTTGGAAAAGGCGTATGAAAAAGTCCTTAGGGAGGTTCTTTAGAGATGCTTGGATGTGAGGGGTCCCTGTGGCATACATTTGTTCAATTAGGGACATATATGAGTGCGCAAAGACTCGAGTAAGGACAGTGGGATGGATTTTGAGCATATTTTGATACTTACTGGGTTGCACCAAGTTTCAACTCTGAGTCCGTTTTTATTTGTTGTAGTAATGGATGTGTTGACACAGAGTATTGAAGGTAAGGTACCATGGTGTATGCTTTTTGTGGATAATGTAGTCTTAATTAATGAGTCACGTAGAGGTGTTAATGATAAGTTGGAGCTTTGGAGACAAACCCTAGACACTAAAGGTATCAAGTTAAGTAGGACAAAGATAGAGTACTTGGAGTGTAAGCTTAGTGACATGAGGAAAGAGGATGAGGTGGTAGTAAAGTTGGAGTCTCAGGTGGTTTGTAAGAGGGATTGTTTTAAGTACCTTGGGTCTATGATTCAGTGGACATGAGAGATTGACGAGGATGTCTCTCACTGTATTGGGGAAAGTTGGTTGAAATGATGGCTCTCCTCTATGGCGCTGAGTGTTGGCCTGTTAAAATTCTCACGTGCAAAAGTTAAAGGTGGTAGAAATGAGGATGTTGTGTTGGATGTGTGGTATCACGATGGTAGACAGGATTAGGAATGAGACTATTTGGGACAAGGTGGGAGTGGTGTCGATGGAGGATAACATTCGGGAATGTAGGCTGAGACGGTTTGGGCATGTGATGAGAAGAGGCATGGATACTCCAGTGCTTAAGCGTGAGAGGTTAGCCTTGGATGGTTTCAAGCGGGGTAAGGGTAGGCCGAAGAAATATAGAAGAAAAGTGATTAGACATGACATGGAGTAATTATGCCTCATAGAGGACATGACCCTCGATATGAAGTTTTGGAGAAAGAGTATTAGGGTAGAGGGATAAGGGGTATGGTCAAGTCATAGGCGAGAGTTAGGTGAGTTACGTGCCACTTGGTTGCTAGTGCTAGGGTTGGGGGGAGGGTAGTGCCTTTTGTTGGTTAATGTACTTTTTTATGGTTATTGTACTGTTGTTATTTTATCATGTTCTATGCTTGTAATGTTTGACTAAGGTCATGGTCCTTTTTCTTAAGCCGGGGGTCCATCGGAAATAGACTCACTACTTCTTCATGTGTAGTGGTATGGACTGCATACATTCTACCCTCCCTAGACCCCACTAAGTAAGAATATACTGGGTTTGTTATTGTTGTTGTTGTTGTTGTTTGATTCAGATAAACCATAAGCATTATCATTTAGTCAATTATCATGATCAGTTTCTAGCTCAGTCATACTTAGTTCCGTCCAGTAACCAGTGTCATTTCAGTTGGGTGTAGGATTTAGCACCGAGCGAATGCAGGGATAGTGGCTTCCCCATCAGTTTGGTAGAGTCGTTATTAGCAGTCCCTGTATTTTAGAAATACATAGCTAATGTAGGATATGAGGAGTCACCTACAAGTTTAAGCTTGACTTCCTCTCAAGGGTCACCCATTAGTTAGGCATGACACACTGGTCTTTCAGGACATCAAATTAGTTGATCCACATAGCCAGTGTTGGTACACATGGCATGGTATTGGCACCCTTTCAACAAGGGTCATAGGTTGGACCCCAATTAGCTCATATTAGGTCATTTTGGTTGGATTATACATCCCATAGTCTTAGTCCAGTATTAAGTATAGATTTTTGTTCGAGTTTGTTTGACCATAAAATACAGATGACCTGTTATTCAGTTATCATATTTCAGTTTACAGACTATTTCAATATTATGTTCTATTGCTTGGTCATATATCTTCAAATTTTACTTTTTCACGCATATTATACATTAGTTATCTTATGTTATTTAATCAGTTAGTATTTTATGTACATGACCCTATGCATTTTAGCCTAACATTATCTTGCAAACCAGTACATTCAAAGTACTGATCACATATATTTTCTTTGTGCTATGACGTCTTATATTATAGGTTTGGATGCTTAGTTTCCTGACTGTGGGTAGACAGATCCGCCTATCAACAACAGTAGTCATGTTGAGTCCTCATCTATCGAGGACATGGTTATTTATTTCTATTATTTTTGAAGCTCAGCTTTTCATTTCAACTAGACAATTGGATTTAGTTGGTGCCTATCCCATCAACTTTTTTTAGCTAGTTAGAGGCTTTCAGCCAATAGACTGTAAGTCAATTTATTAGTTGTTTTTATCAGTCTTTTCAGTATGTTTCCATCCACTCAGACTTATGACTTATCAATATTTCAGTATTTAAAACCTTATGGCTATACCTAGTTGTTTCCGCATATAATGTTCATTATCAGTTTACTCAGTGCTCAGAGCAGGTACCAGCTTATAGGTTAGCTTGTGGTCCTTTGGGATTGTAAGCATCATTGTCACGACTAGGGTGTAGCCTCGGGTTATGGAAAAACTTTGTATCAGAGCCTAAGGTTTTATATTGTCCTAGGGAATCTGAAAGCCGTATTGAGTAGAGTCTTGTGCATGGGTGTGAAGTGCGCCACACTTATGGACGAGAGTCAACAAAACATTTTAGGAAAACTTTCCCTTCTTTCAGTATTTATGTCGTTCAAGTAAGCATGGACTCTATTTAAATTATCTTTCTAATCCATCCTTTACTCTTTTATAGAAAATGCCTCCTATAAAGAATAGTGGAAGAAGAAATAAAAATCAGCCTGCTTATCTACCTGTTCAGGAAGATACCCTGAACGAGTATGTCTTTCAAGTCGAATTCAGAGCTGCATTCCTTGCCTTAGCTCAGTAAGTAGAAGATAAGAATAATCAACAAGATGCTGCTCCAGCCAATCCAGTTCCCAACACAACTGCAGCTCGGATTCGGGACTTTACCCGAATAAACCCTCCTTTGTTTTTAGGATCCAATTCTAACAAGGATCCAAAGAAATTTCTTGATATGCTTCAAAATGTTACTAATATTATGGGTGTCGCCTCAAGTGATAATGCATATTTGGTTACTTACTAGTTGCAGAATATAGCTCACATATGGTATAAGAAGTGGAAGGAGGATAGAGGTGTTGAGGTAGGGGATATGGAGTGGGAAGAGTTTGCCACAACCTTTTTAGATAGGTTCTTTCCCTTAGCAGAATATAGCTCACATATGGTATAAGAAGTGGAAGGAGGATAGAGGTGTTGAGGTAGGGGATATGGAGTGGGAAGAGTTTGCCACAACCTTTTTAGATAGGTTCTTTCCCTTAGAGTTGAGGAAAGCTAAGGTGCTAGAGTTTATTTATTTGAAAGAGGGTAATATGAGTGTGAATGACTATTTGCTTAAATTTACTCAGATGGTGATGTATGCTCCTTCGATGGTGGTTGATAATAGATCTAGAATGAGAATATTAGTTTCTATTTTAGCTGATAGTGTGGTCAAAGAGTGTAGGGCTTCTACGTAGATTAATGAGATAGATATATCTAGGCTTATGATCCATGCTCAGCAGATTGAGAAACAGAAGCTTAAGGAGAGAGAAAGATAAAATAAGAAGGCAAAAATTGGTACCTTTGAATTCTCTTAGTAGAGGTCAAAGGATGGTAACTGTTCTTATTTTAGATAGAAGTTTTTAGCCCCAACTCCATCTTTAGCTAGTGCGCCCCTGCCAAAGTTCAGAAATAATAGTCGAGATAGGGCGCTAGGCTCCAAATCCAAGGGTAGTGTGAACAGTGGTCATATTAATCCTCTTTGCCGGAAATGTGGTAGAAATCATTAGGGTTTGTGCAAGTCTAGTAGTGATATGTGTTTTATGTGTGGCAAGCTAGTCCATAGGGTCAGAGAGTGTCCAGTAGGTCCTCAGAGGGGTAGAAATGATCGTCAGTAGGGATATAATAACTCTTCAGCAGTGCCAACAGGTTTCTTAACATAGTAAGGTTCTACTTCCAGTGCCACTAGTGGACAACGACAAAATAGGATTTATGCACTTCATTCCCCACAAGATCAGAAAAGTTCTCCTAGTGTGGTTACCGATAAGTTACATGTCTTTCACCTCTATGTTTATGCTTTGTTAGACCCCAGAGCTTCTCTTTCTTTTATAACCCCCTATATAGCTATTAATGTTGGTGTCAATCTTGAGTATTTAGTAGAACCTTTCTTAGTGTCTACTCTAATGGGTGTCTCTATTATAGCCAGGTAGGTATGCTAGAACTGTCCGGTTACAATATCTCGGAAAGTCACTACAGATGATCTTGTAGAGTTGGAGATGACTAATTTTAATATAATTCTCGGCATGGATTAGCTCTACTTACTCTATGCTTTAGTTGACTATAGAATATAGAGTTGTTCAGTTCTAGTTTCTAGATGAACCAGTCATTAAATGGAGGGATAGTACTTCTGCTCTGAAGGGTCAAATTATATCATACCTTAAGGCAAGAAAAATAATTTCCAAGGGTTATGTTTACTCTCTTGTTCAAGTCAAAGACTCTAATTCTAAGACCCGAAGTCTCAAATCAGTTTCAGTAGTGAGGGAATTTCTAGATGTGTTCCTTGAAGATCTTCTTGGAGCTTCTCCCAAAAGAGAAATTTACTTCAGAATAGATCTCCTTGCAGATACCGAGCCTATATCTAGTCCACCCTATAGAATGGCTCCAACGGAACATAAGGAGTTAAAAATATAGTTGAAAGATCTCTTAGATAAGGGATTCATAAGGTCTATTATTTCCCCATATGGCGTTCTAGTTCTTTTCATGCATAAGAAAGGCGATTCTCTCAGAATGTGCATCGATTACCGTCAACTGAACAAAATCACAATCAAGAATAAATATCCACTCCCAAGGATTGATGATTTATTCGGCTAACTTCAGGGTGCTAGTTATTTTTCTAAGATAGACCTTAGATCCGTCTATCATTAGCTCTGATTCAAAGAATGTGACATTCCAAAAATAGCTTTCAGAAATTAGAATGGTCACTGGGAGTTTTTCGTTATGTCTTTTAGACTAACAAATGCCCTAGCAACTTTCATGGACTTGATGAACATAGTGGTCAAGTAGTATTTGGTCGTAGTAGTCATAGTCTTTATTAATGAAATTTTGGTCTACTCCCATAGTGAAAAGGATCAGACCATCTGAAAATTGAATTTTAGACTCTTAGAACCTATTAGTTATTCGTCAAATTTAGGAAGGGTGTGTTTTGGCTAATATCAGTAACTTTCCTTAGCTATATTATTTCTCATGATGGCATTAGAGTTGACCATCAAAGGACCAAAGTAGTGAGCAACTGGCCTAGACCCATCTCCTAATCAGATATCAAAAGTTTCTTAGGTTAAGTTGTCTATTATTGATGGTTTGTTGAAGAGTTTTCATCTATTGCATCCCCTATATCCAGATTGACTCAAAATAAAGTCAAGTTGTCATGGTCAGATCCTTGTGAGAATATTTTTCAGGAGTTAAAGACTCGATTCACCTTATCCCTAGTTTCGACCTTGCCAGATGGTTCAGATGGGTTTGTTGTTTACTGTGATGCTTCTAGAGTTTTCTTGGGTTATGTTTTGATGCAGAGAAGTAAGATCATAGCCTATATATCTAGATAGCTTAAGCCCCTTGAAAAGAATTATCCTACCCATGATCTTGAGTTAGTAGTTGTTTTGTTTGCCTTAAAGATTTAGAGGCATTATTTTTATAAGATTCATGTTGATGTGTTCACGAATCACAAAATTTTGTAGTAAGTATTTTCGCAAAAATATTTTAATTTTCATTAGATAAGGTGGTTAGAGTTGTTAAAAGATTATGATATTAGAGTTTTACATCACCCAGGCAAAGCTAATATAGTGACAGATGCCCTTAGTAGATTGTCTATGGGTAGTATTGCTCATACTGAGAATGATAAGAAGATATTAGTTCAGGAGGTTTATCGACTTGCTAAATTAGGTGTTCGATTATTGTATTCAACAGAAAGTAGTGTATGGGTTCAAATTAGCTTTGAATATTCTTTGGTTGATGAAGTAAAAGAAAAGAAAGATAGGGATTCTAGTTTTGTTAAGTTTAAGGAGTCAGTTAGAGATCAGAAAGTATAGGTTTTCTCCAAAAGGGGAGATAGCATGTTGCAATGTCAGGGTAGGTTGTGTGTGTCATGTGTAGATGGGTTGAGAAAGTGAATCCTTGTAGAAGCGCATGGTGCGCATTATTATATTCGCCCAGGAGCCACTAAGATGTACCGTGATTTATGGGAAATCTATTGGTGAAGTGGTGTGAAGAAGGATATTGATGAGTTTCTAGCTAAGTGTTCTAACTATCAGCAAGTTAAGGTTGAACACCCAAGGCCTGTTGGTTTATTGCAAAAGTTTATATTCCCACCTAGAAGTGGGAAGAGGTGAACATGGATTTTGTGATGGGTCATAGGTTATTGTAGACAGAATGACAAAATCAGCCCATTTCTTGCCAGTTCATACTTCCTATACAACCGATGACTATAACAAGCTTTGTATAAAAGAGTTGGTTAGGTTGCATGGTGTCCCATTGTATATTATTTCAGAAAGAGGGAATCATTTTACCTCTTAATTTTGGAAGGCTTTTCAGAAGGGTCTTAGTACCAAAGTTTGTCTCAATATCGCATTTTATCCTCAGATAGATGGTTAGGTAGAGAAAACTATTCAAACCCTAGAAAATATGTTGAGAGAATGTGTTATCTACTTTAAGGGTAGTTCGGATGATCACTTACCTTTGACTGAGTTTTTCTATAATTACAGTTATCACTAAAGTATTCAGATGGCTTCGTTTGAAGCTTTTTATGGGAGAAGATGTAGATCTCTTATTGGTTGGTTTAATGTTGGTGAGACTGCATTGATAGGGCCTGATTCAGTATTAGATGCGATAGAGAAAGATCAGTGGATCAGGAAGAGGCTTAGGACAGTCCAAAGCTATCAGAAATCCTATGTAGGTATGTGTAGGATAGGTCTTGAGTTTGCAGTTGGGGATTTGGTGTATTTAAAAATATCTCCCATGAAAGGAGTGAAGAAATTCAGCAAGAAGGGAAAGCTTAGTCCCAGATATGTTAACCCTTATAGGATCTTAAGTCGTATAGGAAGATAGTGTATGAGCTTGAGTTGCCTGCATATTTAGCATCAGTGCATCCAGTGTTCCATGTTTCTTTGCTAAAGAAATGTGCTGGTGATTCAGCCGTGGTTGTTCATTCAGAAAGCATGGACTTTCAAGATAGACTTTCTTATGAAGAAATCCCTGTAAAGATGCTAGATCGTCAAATTCGTAGACAAAGGAACAACGAAGTTCCCTTAGTCAAGGTTCTTTGGTGGAATTAGTTTGTAGAGAGAGCTATTTGGGAAACAGAAGCAAATATGCAAAATAAGTACCCTCATCTGTTCTCCGCAAACTCAAACTCAGCTTCAGGTAACAATTTTTCCTTAGGTTGTATCTTTTCCATTATCGGTTCCAGCCATGTAATCATACTCATAATATTTCATACAATAACAAATCAATTCAGTCATGTATCATGTTTCAGACTCGGTCATGTAATCAAGTTTTCATTTATGCATGTTCAGTAGGTATGTGTAGGATAGGTCTTGAGTTTGCAGTTGGGGATTTGGTGTATTTAAAAATATCTCCCATGAAAGGAGTGAAGAAATTCAGCAAGAAGGGAAAGCTTAGTCCCAGATATGTTAACCCTTATAGGATCTTAAGTCGTATAGGAAGATAGTGTATGAGCTTGAGTTGCCTGCATATTTAGCATCAGTGCATCCAGTGTTCCATGTTTCTTTGCTAAAGAAATGTGCTGGTGATTCAGCCGTGGTTGTTCATTCAGAAAGCATGGACTTTCAAGATAGACTTTCTTATGAAGAAATCCCTGTAAAGATGCTAGATCGTCAAATTCGTAGACAAAGGAACAACGAAGTTCCCTTAGTCAAGGTTCTTTGGTGGAATTAGTTTGTAGAGAGAGCTATTTGGGAAACAGAAGCAAATATGCAAAATAAGTACCCTCATCTGTTCTCCGCAAACTCAAACTCAGCTTCAGGTAACAATTTTTCCTTAGGTTGTATCTTTTCCATTATCGGTTCCAGCCATGTAATCATACTCATAATATTTCATACAATAACAAATCAATTCAGTCATGTATCATGTTTCAGACTCGGTCATGTAATCAAGTTTTCATTTATGCATGTTCAGTATATAATCTCAGTTCCTCCGTATTCATAGCTTAGTTAGCCTCATTCAGGGATGAATCTTTCCAAGGAGGAGATATTATAATACCCCGTATTTTTTCTAGTTTATTTTAGCTTATAGTGCATCCATAAATGGCTTAGAACCTGAAAATTTAGCTAGGTGTTGGCCTCTAAACTTTGATGAATTTATTTTCAACCTTCCTGACCTTAGAATGTAAATTTTAAAGTTGATTTATGATCGGGGCTGTCAAAGGTACATCTCAGAAAAATTTTGGAATTTTTGGACGAGCGTAAGGGAATGTTTGGAAGACCTAAAATAGTAGCAGCCCATTATAGGACTGTGATGTGTGCTCCATTTCACTACTAAGGTAGCCTGCGATATAGCCCACGGTGCACGCTCCACTCCGGCACTTTGGAGCCCACGGCGCACGCTCCATCGTGTGCCCTCTTATTTTCTAGATTCTATTTCCATTTTGCCAAAGACAATTGGGTTTTTTCCCTTCATAAATTAGGTCCATAACCCATGATTTACGGTCAAAAAAGAAAAAATTGTCATCATACTCATAAGATCCTCTCAAAAGAAAAACATTCTCTCTCAAGATCGAACCCTAGCCTCCTCAAAAGAATCAAGGAAATTCATGCTTAATTTTCAAGAAAACCATCAAGAATCTTCACCAATTCTTCAATTAAGGTAGGTATGATATTCATCCACTGGCTCTTTTCACCCATGGAGTTCAAGAACCTATTTTGATGTATTAAATTATGAATTTCCACATTAATAATGAATTATCTCCATGAAGTTTTATGAATTTTGATAATGCATGTTGGTTACAAGTGTTTATTGTTGGGAGTAGTCTTTATATGTTGGAATGATGATATTACTATTTTTTCTCCTTCATTCATGGTTTTTAGTATTGAATCTATGTTATTATTACATGTTTTAAACCATTCCCATGCTTTAATTCATAACCCACATATGTTTGATGAAATGTTTAGATGACTTGGATTTTGAACAATGATCCTTTACTATGGTTTTAAAGCTTCATATGACCTTATTGTTATTCCATTCAATGTTGGGGGTTATGAATACTCGAAACTTAGTTTTTTACATAATTTTTAGTATTTGTAGAATGGTTTTAGATAAACCATGACCATTATCATTCATTCAATTATCATGATCAGTTGCTAGCTCAGTCCAACTTAGTTCAGTGCAGTAACCAGTTTCAGTTTAGTTGGGAGTAGGATTTAGCACCGAGTGAATAAAGGGATAGTAGCTTCCCCATCAGTTAGACAGAATTGTTCATAGCAGTCCCTATATTCCAGAACTATATATTTAACACAGGATATGAGGAGTTGCCCATCATTTTATGCTTAACTTCATTTCAGGGGTCACCTGTTAATTAGGCTTGACACCTTTAGTCCTTTGGGAGATCATTTTAATGGATCCACACAGCTAGTATTAGTACCCATGGCAAGGTATTGACATCCTTCCAACAAGGGTTATAGGTTAGGACACAATTAGCTTACATTGGGGTATATCGGTCAAATGATACCTCTTATCGTCTTAGTCTAGTATTCTGTACAAATTTTTGTTCAGGTTTATTTGACCATAGCATACAGATGATCAGTTATTCAGTTATCAGATATCAGTATTTCAGTTTAAAGACTATTTCAGTATTATGTTATATGTTTGGTCATGCATCTTCAGATTTTACAGCTTTCACGCATATTATTCATCAGTTATCTCAAATTATTTAGTCACGTATGTATTTTCTTATCTATTCTCTCTTCTTTCTCCTCTTTCTTATGCTCTTTCTCTCTAACTAATATCTCCTTCAACATCTACTTTGATGTGACCGCACCATCTCTGGTAAAGCAGACACCAGCGTAGTAATATTGCCAATGATAGGTAAGTACGCTACTCTCTCTTCTCCTGGTATCTCCCTCCTTCTCTTCTTCTTGCTATGTTGCTGGTTGGGTCTCTCGTTAGTGTGTGGGTTTCCACTGTTTCTACTCCGACAATGGCTAGATAGGAAGAAGCGGCGCTGGCGACGGGAGAGAATCAGAAAAAAAATATTACAGATATGGAGAAAGCAGATTGGTCAGTGATTCGTTCAGGCAAACTAAATCGATTGCCGCCAGGGACCCTCTGACAAAGTTCTGGCGACATATTTTGTTGTCTATTTTCTACCTCAAATTATTGGAATCCATCATAGCAAGTAGGAAGTAGGAATTGATCCACGTATCCCAGTGACTTCTACCCTCTGAATTTTATTTTATCACACTTTACTGATAACCTTTTATCTGATATCTTTACTATTTTTAATTTGTGTGGGCTAATTTTTTGTGGGCTATCTATTACTGTGTATTGGTTTTCAGCATCTGTTGTTCTTGTAATAGTGATTGCTTTTTGTGATTTGAGTGTGCCTTCAATAGTTATTGCTATTTTTAGCCTTTTCTATGCTTTTGTTGAGTAGTGGCTTGGGTGAAACATGGTGGAATAGGGTCATGTCCTGGGGGGATAGGGGTGAGCTCGGGGGCTGGTGCTGGGTTAGGTCATAGATGCAGAGTGCAAGGTATTAGGGTGGGGATAAGAAAGTTGATAGGTTGAGGGTAGGTTCATGGAACATAGGGACCCTTTAGGGGAAGTCGATAGAACTGGTTAGGACTCTTAGGAATAGAAAGATTAATATTGCGTATGTTCAGGAGACCAAATGGGTAGGTTCTAAGGCTAGGGATGTAGATGGGTACAAGTTGTGGTACTCAAGTAGTGAGAGACGTAGGAATAGCATAGGTATCATAGTGGATGAGGATCTTAGAGAGTAGGTAGTGGAGGTTAAATAGGTTAGTGATAGGGTGATGACTATTAAGTTGTACCTTGGGGTGTACTTTAAACTTCCCTAGTGCGTATGCGCCATAGGTGGGCCTAGACGAGAAAGAGAAGAAGAGTTTTTCAAAGATTTTGGATGAGGTGGTTAGAGGTGCACCATTTTCGGAGAAGATTTTCATACGAAGTTATTTTAATAGGCATATCCGGTCAATGTCGTTAGGGTATGATGATGTGTATGGAGGCTTTGGGTTCAGGGTTAAGAATTATGAGGGAGCTGCTGTTTTGGATTTTGCGAGGGTCTTTGGGTTGGTGGTGGTTAATTCTTGCTTTTCAAAGAAAGAGAAGTATCTGGTTACTTTCTATAATAGGTTAGCCAAGACTATGATTGACTTTTTGCTGCTTAGGAAGGGGGATAGAGCTTTGTGTAAGGATTGTAAGGTAATTCGAAGTAAGAATCTGGCGACCCAGCATATACTCCTGGTGATGGACTTGGTTATCTAGAAAGGCAAGAAGAGGCAGGCTGGTAGGGGTCGACCTTGGGTTAGGTGGAGTGACCTGACATCGATTCCTTCTTTGGAGATAGGGGTAAAGTTGGAGGTGATGGGGATTTAGGAGTATAGTGGGGATATGTATAGTATGTGGGATAGGGCTGCTGGATGCATTAAGAAGTCTGCTGGAGAGGTGTTGGGTATCTCGAAGGGCTGGTCTGGCTGGTATCGAGGGGATTGGTGGTGAAATAAAGATGTTGAGAAGAAGGTAGAGATGAAGAAAGCAAATTATGGTAAGTGGATTGAGAGTAAGGTTGAAGAGGAGTAGAAGCTGAGCAGGGAGGAGTACAAGTTAGCGAAGAAAGAGCCTAAGTTAGTAGTTATGGCTACTAAGATAGTAGATTTTGAGAGTTTGTATAAGGGGTTAGATGAGAAAGTTGGGGAAAAAGGTTGTTTAGGCTTGCCTATATTACAGATCAATAGGTTCAGGATCTGGACCAAGTAAATTGTATTAAGGGGGAGGATTGCAAAGTATTGGTGGAAGACGCCCTTATTAAGGAAAGATAGTAGTCGTATTTTCATAGGTTCTTAAATGATGAGGGGGACAGAGGTGCTATGTTAGGTGAGTTAGAGCACTCTGGGGAGTGTCGCGATTTTGGCTATTGTCGATGTTTCAAGGTAGATGAGGTCAGTGAGACCATTAGCAAGATACGAAGGGGCAGGGCAATGGGGCCCGACGAGATCCTTATGGATTTTTGGAAGCTCTCTGGTAGGGCAGGGTTAAGGTGGCTGACCAACTTATTTAACAAAATTTTTAAGTTTGAAAAAATGCTCGAGGCATGGAGATGGAGCATGATAATCCCTTTATATAAGAACAAGGGTAACGTTCAGAGTTGCAACAACTACCGGGGTATAAAGTTGTTGAGTCGCACGATGAAGATTTGAGAGAGGGTGGTGGAGCGAAGGTTGAGGAAAATTGTGTCTCTTTTGAAAAATCAATTTGGTTTTATGCCTGGTTGCTCTACGATTGAGGTAATTCACCTAGTGTGGAGACTTGTTGAGCAGTATAGAGAGAGGAAGATTGATCTACACATAGTGTTTATTGTAATGGAAAAGGTGTATGACAAGGTCCCTAGGGATGTTCTTTGAAGATGCTTGGTGATGAGGGGGTCACGATGGCGTACATCAGAGCGATTAAGGACATATATAAGGGGGTGAAGGCGTGGGTAAGAACAGTGGTAGGATATTTTGAGGATTTTTTGGTCTTGACAGGTTTGCACCAGGAATCAACTCTTAGTCTGTTTTTACTCACCTTGGTGATGGATGTGTTGACGGGAAGTATACAAGGCGAGTTGCCTTGGTTTATGCTTATTGCAGATGATGTAGTTTTGATTGATGAGTCGCGTCAAGGTGTTAATGATAAGCTGGATGTTTGGAGAAAAATCCTAGAGTCTAAATATTTTCAGTTGAGTAGGACCAAGATGGAGTACTTGGAGTGCAAGTTTAGTGACTCGAGGTAGGATAAAAGGTGGTAGCGAAGTTGGATTCCCAAGCGGTTTGCAGGAAGGATAGTTTTAAATACCTTCGGTCTATGATTTAAGGGAACAAAGAGACTGATAAGGATGTATCTCATCGTATTAGGGCAGGATGGATGAAATAGAGGCTCATTTTGGGAATCTTATGCGATAAGAAGGTGCCCCATAAGCTGAAATTCAAATTCTATAGAGTTGCAGTCCAGCCGGCTATGATTTATGGAGTGGAGTGTTGGCCGGTTAATAATTCTTATATTCAAAATTTGAAGGTGGCAAAAATGAGGATGTTACATTGGATGTGCGGATTTACTAGGGCTTACAGAGGTAGGAATGAGATTATTCAGGAGAAGGTGGAGTGGTGTCGGTGGAGGATAAAATGTGGGAAGCGAGGTTAAGATAATTTGGTCATGTGATGAGAAGGGGAACGGATATCCCAATTCATAGGTGTGAGAGGTTGGCCTTGGATGGTTTCAAGAAGGGTAGGGGTAGACCGAAGTGATACTGGAGGAAAGTGATTAAATGTTACTTGGACCGATTATGACTAACTGAGGACATGACCCTAGATAGGAACGTATGGAGAAATAGCATTAGGGCAAAGGGCTAAGGTTGGTTGATGAGTCGTACTCAGTAGGTAGGAGGGCCTTGGTGTCCTTTGTTTGGCAATGTACAATTTTGTGTGGATGTCATACCTATGTTATTTTTATAGTGTTCCATGTTTCTGATGTTTTATATATTGTCCTTTGTCTTGAGCTGGGGGTCTATCAAAAACATCCTTTCTACCTCTGTAGAGGTAGTGGTATGGACTACGTACACTCTACCCTCCCCATACCCCACGATGTGGGAATTTACTGGGTTTATTGTTGTTGTTATATCTCATATTATTTAGTTAACTGGTATTTCATGTACATGATCCTATGTATTTCCGCCTACAATCATCTTACATACTAGTGAATACAAAGTACTGATCGTATGTATTTTCTGTACGCTATGATGTCAAATATCATTAGTTCGGACACTCAATTTCCAAATAATGCTTCGATAGATCCTCCTTTCAACAACAAAAGTCATGGTAAGTCCTCATCTATCAAGGACATGGTTATTTATTTCATTTATTTCAATAGTTCATCTTTTCATTTCAGTTAGACAGATAGAGTTAGTTGGGGCCTATCCCATTGATGTGTGAGCAGATTCTAACACATTTGAAGCTTTAAACTGAGAATAATTGCAAAGTCTTAAGCAACTTTTGTCGTTTTTGATTGTTTTATCTTTAATTTTGCAGTGGAAGTCAAGAGGCAAGACAACCAACAATGATGGAAGTAAAAGAGTTGAAATTTGAAGCAAATAGAAGAGAAGTGTGGCTGACAACATTCCTGATAAGTCATCAGCACTATAATAGGTTATCAACTTTATCATTATCCTTAAACAGAGAATGGGATTCAGTTGGAAGAAGTGATGATGACATGTGATAAGTCGTCAAACTCGTGATAAGCCATCAGAGTCACTATCAGCCTTAGACAGAACATGGGAGCTAAGGTGGAGAAGTGATGACATTGTCTGATACTCTCTACATTGTTCGTCCCTGGATGCTACTCCATTTCATGATTTAGGTTCCGAGGGCTTTTCTTGTGCCCATGTGTAATCCAAGGAAAGGAATAAAATATATATATTTACAAAAAATCATTCATAAATCACATGCACAAAAAATATAGATGTACTAGTATGCTGGAATAGGAGGAAAGGACATGAGACATGACCATTTGAAAATTTAATCCTAAACTATGTAGCTCATATCGACCTTAAGGCACCCACATGCTATATGGGTCCGTCCCCCCCTCTAGAATGGACCTTGTCCATGTTAGCAGCATGGACTGAAAAAATGAGGCTAACATCACCAATAGTCAATAGTATTCAAAAAATATACTATGTAAAGCAGACATAGTGGTCATAGACCCCCAATGTCGGTAAACGTGATTTTTAGTGTTAGCCCCTCAGGACTACACCTTCTTAACTGAAGCTATACAATTCCTTGTAAGCCTAATTAAAATAATTTTTCACATACCACTAACCATGGAGTCTTTTATTATGGAATTTCAAAATTGGTATCGTTATATCAATAAAGTTGCAAGCTATTGCTATTGTGCCATACCATAACCATTTGACTCTGAATTCTGTTTTAAAATCCAAAATCATAGCGCTTAAGGGCGTTCTAAAAACTCTTTATATTTTTATCATTTAATGCAATGCAATATTTAAAAATATGAGTTAAACTCTGTATGATCCTTTTTCAAAGCGAAATTACGATATAGGCTTAGGTTCATGTTATTATCATGAAAAAATCCATAAATGATAGGAAAACCATATTTCCAATTCCTCCATTACTATGGGACACCAATTCAGGTTGCAAACTACCATTCAAACCATCAAAAACCCATTTAAATCAAAGAAAAAATAATGAAAGTGTTAATTTTGTGTAATCCCCACAAAATTCTCTCTTAGAATGAGCCTTAGGTCGTGTCAAGTGAGGCGTGATTACGGCCCTACAAGATTGACAATTGACTTTCTAAGTGAGTATCGTTTAAACCAAATAGAATTTCTCTAATTTCAAATTTTTATCACATGGAAAATTTGATAAGCTTTTCGCTGATATAAGATTCACACAAATCCGATACCCAAGTAAGAAGTTATGGCTAATTTAAGTCCTAGTCGTAAAACAACGTCATTTTAGTGCTTGACACATCACATAGAGGGTCTATTTGACAATTGTCAAATTCCAGTGGAACTCCGCAATAGTGTCGTGTCGTGAAGGACCCCAATTTCTCAATAGTCAATTTCCAGTGGCCTAACCCAATTATGACACATCACACTGAAGTTCTAGGTCCCAAATAGTGGGACAACGCTATGGCTCCGCATCGCAGTGGCTCCCAGATTCTCATTTGTCAATTTCCAGTGAGGCACCGCGATAGTGGTGCATTGCGGTGGCTCATCAAATCGGCTTCCTAGTTCAATTTTTTTAGCTTCGTATAGAAGTTAAAAAGGGCATTTTAGACTTTTCGAAGCCTCTTAAACCGTGAAAACACTAAATCAAGGTGATTTAAACGCATTCTATGAAGTTCTTCTCAAGTTTTCTCTCATAAAAAACCCTAAGCATCCAAAATCTCTTCCAAGAATCCACCATAGATTTTCTAAATTGAGTCAAGATTCAAGGTTCCCAAGTCAAGGGCTTCAAGAACCCTCCCCCAAGAGTAAGAAGAGGAAGTTTAGAGCTAGCTTGTTCATCCAATTCCATAATCCAAGGTATGTGGGGTTTTGAACAAGGGTAACCGTTTCACCTTTGTGCCCAAAGGCTTATTTAAATCATGATTTTCCTTAAATCTATGAGGTTTTACATGAATTTGAACTAGGGTTTTTCATCCATTATTATTGAATGTATTATCTTGATATTTCCTATGAATTGAGAGATAAATGGCATGATTTCTACATGATTTTTTTGAGAAATTACAGCTGGGTCTATACTCCATGATTTTAATCCTTGAGAAGTCAATAGTTGAACTGTTTGAGATATTGAAGTATATGAGTATGTTGAGATTTTGAGACATATTGCTGAAATTTCCAGATTTCTACATGAGTTATGAATCTATATGCCATCTATTATGCTTTTGATGAGTTTTATCTTGAGATTTAATTATGGGTTAGTAAGCCCTACTTGAGACTTACAATTTTACAAACTCCTGTGCTATAAGCACCCATGATTTGAGTATTTTGAGATCTATTGAGAAATGATTTGACCAAATAGTCATAGCTTTATGAAATCCACTTCCTACATGAGATTACAGATTTAATTATTGGGTTCATGGTGAACCATGAGATTATTTATAAAAGTGGATTTTTATGAGATGAGCACAGATAATCTAAAGGGAGTAGTATTTAGCACCGAGCGGGTAAGTTACTATAGTTTCTTACCCCAAAACTATGTGCCACCGTAGGTTGGGCCTGAGGCCGAGTTTATGATTATTATTGGGGCAAAGGCCGATTTGATATTGGGACCGAGGCCAAGTTTGTTTAGTGATCACTAGACCTAGGTTATACTCCCTAGAAAAGATATAACGCTCCTTCCTAACGTGGGGTCACTTCCTTAGGAGGATAAAACGTTAAAGTCCATGTAGCTCGCATGGTTTATGTTGGTTAAGAGAACCTCCCTTGCCCTTTGAACTTTGAGATCAGTAATTCCTTGAAAACTAAAGTATTTTCCCTTCCTATGAGCTATTTTTCTAATGGTAAAGTTGAAAAATGGTTCCCTAACTAAAGCATTTCCTTGGTATGAGTTGTTTCTCTAAACGAAAGTATTCTTCCTTGATATGGTATTTTCCATGAAGCTTTGAGATAAGTTATTTCCTTAAACTAGAGTATCTTTCCATTGAGATTGAATGATTTTCCTAAAGCTTGAAATGAGATCTTTCCTAAAGTTAACGAAATTCCTTCAAGTATGTTTCAAAGTTATATGATTCAGAATTCCAAGTATTTAAGTTTAAAAGAGTTATGAGATATTGAGCGTTAAAGAAGTTCTACTCTCCATGAGATATATGAATGATTTGAAAGTACTGTTTAAAGTTCCTTTAGCATTGAGGATTGAGAATAAGAGAGGATTTTAGATTTCAACGTTAAAGTATGATGACTCACGAGATTTGTGTTACATGCTTCATCTTGCATGACTTATGAGATTTATCTTGCATGACTTATGAGCTTTACATTTTATACTTGTTCAAGCCATGTGAGTCATCCTATATTGCATGCATGATTTGATTGAAGAATACTGATACTATTTTATACATATACATTTACCCCCATATACTCAGTACATTCCCAAGAGCTGATCCATATATATGTCTATGTGCTACATTGTCTCAAAATGTAGGTGTAAAGATTTGTAACGCATGCATCATATCCAGTTAGTTCATAGCTTCCAGTCATTAGATAATGGTTCCCCTTTTTATTCAAAGGCTCAAGTCAGTGATACAATTGAATCATCTCATATTTTCTTTATTCTGTCGTATTGATATGGGGTGGTTGGGAGTCATGACCCAGCTACCTATAGTCAGTACTAGTAGAGGCTTCATAGACAGTCAGTAGGAGTTGATGCTTTGAGTTTCAGTTTTATTGTAAAAGCGGAGTTGTAACCTTTGTGAATTCAATTTTGTATTGAGCCCATTCATAAAATATTTATTTTCACCTTATTCTTTCAGATTTATGCACTTTGTTCAGTTGCTTATAAGTTATGCCAATAGAATGGTTAGCTTGGGGTCACTTGTGAGCATAGGAACCATGTGGCATCCCGAGGGGTGATTTCGGGTCGTTACATTTTGACAGAAGAAATTTGAGAAAAAACTTGAATTTTAATCCTTGAAAGTTTGAATTTTGGAGAAGAACCCTTATTAGGTGTTCTTGAGAGATTAGGAGAAGAGTAATCATATATTTAGGTTACAAGAAGAGAGAAAACACATTAGTATAAGTTATAGGATGATTTAGTACGTAAATTACTAGTTTGCCATCGAAACACTGAAGAGAAACATGAGTTATAACGTCTCTGGGAACATGGGCATGCCATGCCCTTAACTAGGAGTATACAGGGTGTGCCACACTCTTATCACAGAGCACACAAGGCGTTCTACGCCCTTATCATGGATGCTCAATGGTTCGCTCAAAAAAATGCTCATAACTTTTCGCTTGAGTATCAAATTAAGGAGGAATTGGTGGGATTTGAAAGAGGAATAAATAATCATTCATTTAGTAGGTCTTAAGATCCAAAATTACATATATTCCAAAAGTTATACACTTTCAAAGTTGACCTATATAGGATCGAATATTAAAATTCTGTCGATCACAAAAGCTTTTAACTCAACTTTACTTTTAGTGTTTCCAATGAACATTCTTCTCCTCGAAAGCACTTTACACACTAGGTAAATAATCATGAAACTTATATTTACAAAAAATCATGGGGATCAAGTTTACACATATAGGAATGACGGTTCAAATTCTAGCACGAAAATGTGGGGTTTTCTAATTAGTTGTAATGTTCAACAAATGTCCTATATTTTCCGGTTTGATGCTACATTTTTTTAACTAATGCTACATATTTTCATATCTTGATAAAATACCATAAATATTTATTTTATTTAACACTAATTTAAAAAAACTTAAATAGTCTTATCTATTAAATGAGGTAATTAAATGTAAATATAAGGAAATATGGAGTAGAATCTAGGAAGCATAAGATGGAGATAATTAAGTCAATCATGTTCATGTTTCCTGATCATCCTGATGTGTGAGCAGATTCTAACACATTTGAAGCTTTTAGCTGAGAATAATTGCAAACTCATAAACAACTTTTGTCGTTTTTTATTATTTTCTCTTTGATATTGCAGTAAAATTCAAGATGCAAGAGAACTAGCAATAATGGAAGCAAAAAAGTTGAATTTTGATAAAAATAAGAAGGGAAGTGTAGTTGACAACTTGTTTGATAAGTTGTCAACTCCCTGATAAGTTATCAGATTAAACGCTAGCCTTAGACAGAGAAAAAGATTCAGCTGGAAGAAGTGATGACAACCTATGATAGGCCGTCAGAGTTGTGATAAGCCATCAGTCTCGTCGTTGGGCTTGGGTAGTGCATCAGAAATTGAAGTAAAGATATGACGATGTCTGTGATAAGTCATAGGTGTCTAATAAGCCGTCAAGAACGTCGTCACACATAAGCAGAAGGCAAAAATTTAAAGCATGCCCAACGACATGTTCTGATAAGCTATCACAACTCTGATAAGTCGTTAGACATGTCGTCACCTAAAAGAAAATTTTTGAATTTTTTTTTTCAGATTTTTCTTAATTTAGTGATATAAATAGCAGCTTCTAGGGTTTCATTGGGGAAGGCTGAACGTATAGGGTGGCAGAAAACTTATTCCAAGGGATTTTACCTCTCTTTAGGGACTATGGACTTAGAATTCAATTTTCAACTCTTTGATTTAGTTGTGGGAATTTTCTCTTGAACTTGGAAGATAATCAACTTTATACTTCATCTTTTGAAAGTTTAGTTACTTTGATTGATGAATATAATTGTTGCTATCTCTTTCTTTCTCATGTGAAACTAAAACCCACAACTAGGGTTGTGGGATCCATGATTATTCCTCCATGGATTTAATATTTGGTTAGGGTTTGAGTGATTATGGGAATATCTTTATAATTCTTTTGCATTAATTATTTTACTGTTGGTTGCAAACAATAGGCCTTGCGTACTATTGATTTGCTTGAGATAAGAAATCAACCCTAGTAAGAAGTAAATTATCAATGAGGATTTAGGAAGGTTAAGTTCTTATCCAATGATTAATGTTGTAACAAGATTGATCAACTCGAGATAAAATCAGTATGAATAGAATGTTTTCCTAAGTTTGAGAGAATTAGGGAGTTCAACATCTAGGTAGGTTGAGAAACACTTAGATGGACTGTCAAAACTGATAATTTGGTGTTTCCCATATGTCACGAGAATCCAATACTACAATTGTTATTCAATGGAGGATTATTAATCATACTGATCACAACTCTAGTTTCTCTATATCATTGATTTGAAATATTGCAGTTTAAGATTTGAGTTCTAAGGTGAATTGAAGTGTTAATAACTTTTGTTCAATCATTAAAGCTCCCCATTTTGTCTTTTCGTTCCAGTTATTTGAATTTAACTTGTAGCTGTAGTTTCGAAGGAGTTTAATAGCCACTCACATTGTTCCCTGTGGATTTAATCTCGACACCAAAGTTAGGTAAATATATTGATGACGACCACCTTGCACTAAATTGACGTGTAATTTAAGCGTTATCAAAAATGGCGCCGTTGCCAGGGAACAATTTGGCGTATTGAGTTGCTTTAAAATTTTAGCTTACTTGCTTGAATTCAAATTTGTAAATATTTTTTTAGTTTATTTTTTTATTTTCTTTTATTTTTATTTCTCACACCTTCCTTGAGATGTCATCCTGGATAGATGGTTTTTTGAGTGATGACGATTCTTGTGATGATTTTTTTTATTGTGGGGGATCATATTTTGTGTCTTGTTGTCCAGATTTACCTAAAAGTGCATGGACGCGACCTTCACAATATGATGTGGATATTGTCCTACTTACTATAACTTGGTGTTTGGCTTGTGGTCAAAGTGATCATACTGAAGATATGTGTGCTGTCACGATTCAAGAAAACATATTGATGAAACTGATCTTAAAGAATCAAGAACAGTTGTGGGCAGAGCTAAAAGAGTTACCACTCCCACCATGTTTATAGTGGCTAAACAAAGAAGAGTATAAGGGGGACATTAGCCAATTTGAGGAGAAAACTCAAGAATCTCAACCACTAAATTGTCATCTTGATCTTGAGACTGACATTGAGAAAGTGAATAAAATTGAGTGTGTAGTAGATAGTGTAAATTTTAAAGTAGAATTAGTTGGGCCTCACTCAAAGAATTTTTCCACATTATGTTTAGATGAAATCTTGTCTGTGGAATCATCTAAAATAGTGGAAGAGTGTGAAGATGATGAACAAAAATCTTATATTCTTTATTTTACACTTGATAAGCAACATAAGAACAAACCTTACTTTAAGGCCGAGTGGTTTACCATGCTCAATCCATTACTCGACTTCTTAATTTTTGTACCATCCCACTATGATCGAGGAAAGAAGGTGGACTCTAAGTTGGAGGTGAAATTCATATCCTCAAGGTGGAGGGAAAAACTGAGTTGGGTCGTGTCGCGATACTAAATTAGGAGCTTCTTGGGAGGCAACCCATGGTATTTTGTTGTTTGTATTCATATTATATGATTGACATCAGATCTTTGCACCCATTGTGCCATAGGTATATTTCTAACTCTCTTGTTTTGTTTTGACGCATTAGGGACAATGTATGATTATAAGTTGAGGGTGGGAGAACTTGTGGGTGTTGATGTCCTCTAGGGGGTTTTGTTGTCGTGCCTCTTTTCTCCAGAGTCTTGTTCCTAGTAGAGCTGGCATATTTAGGCGTATTGTGTTTACTTTGTGATGTGTTGTGGTTAATTAGGGGAAAAATAAGTATCTAGGATAGTTGACATATTTTTGTTGATGTTTCTTGAAATGATAAATACCTCTCCAATTATCTATCTAGTAACTGTGTGATGTGCTTCTATATGTGAATATTGTGAATTTTTTAATGTGATTAGTACTAGGGACATGATAATCACTGCTAACAATTGTATGAACTGAATGGGTAGTAGCTTGTGATGTACCTTTGCTCCATATGTGTGTGAGATACTACCTAGTTCTCGTTGTGTTTTAAAGTCAGAACTTGCCCAGTTGGTCTTACCTTGGTTATAGGATAGCAGTTACGAAAGGATCATAGGCCGCTGTTGATATTAGTCCACTTTTAGCCTAAATGACCTTCCATGTGTAAATAATATCCTTTGATCCTGATTTTGAGCCTGAATGCCTATTCTTATTATACCTATCACCTTCCCATTTGTATCATAATAAACCTGTTTTGGCCCTAGTCCTCCTTGGATATTGTGCATTTTTACTTAGGCAAATAGCCTAATTTGAGGGTGGCTATCATAGGGGTGCGTGATGTAATGTGAGTATGAAGAAGGGTAATAAAAAAAACAATTGATTCAACAGTAGGCAAGGCCTGTTATCTGAGTTTTATGATAACATCAAAAAACTTCTTCAACAATTTCAAGAAGGGTAGTAAAAAAAAAATATATGCAAGGCTGGGTGTGGTAGAAAAAGAGTGAGAAAAAGAGAAAATGAATGACTAAATGACCAGACCCATCCTGAAATTTCTTAATAAAGAAAGGGACAAATAAGGTAAAGGTTGATAAGTGAGACCCCAAAAATAGTGTAGTGCCAAGGGGGCTTAGTTACCTTAAATATCCTTGTGTATCATACCAGCCCCAAGCCTACATTACAAGCTGAAGAAAAAGTCCTATAGTGATCCTAACTTAACTGTTTGAAAGCTTCGCTAATGAAAATAAGGTCAAGCTTATGGTATTTGGCATACATTTACTGGAACTTCTTTCTGAGAGTGAGTGTCTCTTGATCGTCCAATCATTGACATACTTGATTACATATATGAGTGAAGAGGGACTTCTTTGTTTTAAGGAAACATTGGTTGCATTGCTAGATGCTTACATGTTTGGGTAGTGTAACTTGTATATATGCATGGTTATTGTTGCTGATTTGATATCATATCTTGATTCCCTTGTGTCACATTGTTGATATTTATTGATATACATAGTTGGGTTTAAAGTGATTGTAAATGGAGAGGGTAATGTGTTTTGAACTAAAATGGATGATCAACTATCATAGATATCTTATGTGCCTCTTGGTTAAGCATCTTAGTGTGGTGTCATGAAGTTGCTTGAGGACAAGCAATTGTTTTAAGTTGAGAGTGTTGATGTGTGAGTAGATACTAACACATTTGAGGCTTTTAACTGAGAATAATTACAAAGTCTTAAGCAACTATAGTCTTTTTTTATTGTTTTCTCTTTGATATTGTAGTAAAAGTCAGGATGTAAGAGAACCAACAATAATGAAAGTTAAAGAGATGAATTCTGAGCAAAATAAGAAGGGAAGTGTAGTTGACGACTTATCTGATAAGTCGTCAACTCACTGATAATTTATCAGACTCAGTGTCAACCTTAGACTGAGAATGAGATTCAGCTGGAAGAAGTGATGACAACCTGTGATAGGCCGTAACAATTGTGAGAAGTCGTCAGGCTCGTCGTCAGGCATGGGCAGTGCTTGAGAAATTGAAGTGAAGATGTGACGACGTCTGTAATATGTCGTCAGGTGTCTGATAATCCGTCAAGAATGTTTTCACACATAAGCAGAAGGCAAAAATTTGAAGCATGCCTGACGACATGTTCTAATAAGCTATCAGAACTCTGATAAGCCGTCAGATATGACGTCACCTAAAACAAAAATTCTGAATTTTTTATTTTGGATTTTTCTTAAGTTACGAATATAAATAGCAGCTTCTAGGGTTTCGTTGGGGAGGCTGAACATATCGGGGGGCAGAAAAGTTATTCCAAGGGAGTTCACCTCTCTTTGGGGGATCTGAACTTAGAATTCAATTATCAACTCTTTGATTTGGTTGTGGGAATTTTCTCTTGAACTTGGAAGAGAATCAACTTCATACTTCATCTTTTGTAAGTTTAATTACTTTGAATGATGAATATAATTGTTCGTATCTCTTTCTTTCTCATGTGGAAATAAAACCCACAACTAGGGTTATGGGATCTATGATTATTCCTCCATGGATTTAATATTTTGT
Organism: Capsicum baccatum var. pendulum; assembly: GCA_030864225.1. Classification (NCBI taxonomy): domain Eukaryota; kingdom Viridiplantae; phylum Streptophyta; class Magnoliopsida; order Solanales; family Solanaceae; genus Capsicum; species Capsicum baccatum. The sequence continues at coordinate 248,900,515 of CM061558.1, forward strand.
TAGGGTTCGAGTGATTGTGGGAACATCTTGATAATTCTTTTGCATTAATTATTTTACTGTTGGTTGCAAACAATAGGTCTTGCTTACTTTTGATTTTCTTGAGATAAGAAATCAACCCTAGTAAGAAGTGAATTATCAGTGAGGATTTTGGAAGGTTAAATTCTCATCCAATGATTAATGTTGTAACAAGATTGATCAACTCGATATAAAATCAGTATGAATAGAATGCTTTCCTAAGTTCGAGAGAATTAGGGAGTTCAACATCTAGGTAAGTTGAGAAACACTTAGATGGATTGTTGAAACTGATAATTTTGTGTTTCCCATAAGTCAGGAGAATCCAATACTACAATTGTTATTCAATGGAGGATTAATAATCATAGTGATCACAACTTTAGTTTCTCTATATCATTGATTTGAAATATTGCAGTTTAAGATTTGAGCTTTATGGTGAATTGAAGTATTAATAACTTTTGTTAAATCATTAAAAACCCCTATTTTGTCTTTTCGTGCCAGTTATTTGAATTTAACTTGTAGCTTTAGTTTCAAACGAGTTTAATCACCACTCACATTGTTCCCTGTGGATTCAAATCCGACTCCAAAGTTAGGTAAATATATTGACGAAGACCGTCTTGCACTAAATTGACGTGTAAGTTTAGCGTTATCACATCCCAAACCAATGTTCTTATGATGGAAAAGAACAGACAAGCTTCATCTGATAGTCTATGGAAATTCATGGTGATGTATTGTAGTGTATTTTAGTTGTGGATGACTGACCTTGGAGTGTTAAGGATTCAAGTTGAGCAGAATGAACACAAAATGCTTGGAATACAAGTTTAGAGACGTAGTGCATGAGGGTATTGTGGAAGTAAGACTTCATACACAGGCAGTCCCAATGAGAGAAAGTTTCATGGTACTTGGATCTTTATATAAGGAGAAGGGATATTGCATGAGAAATCTTGTGTAATAATAAGGTGTCACCCAAACTTAAAGGCAAGTGTTATATAATGGTAAACTCCTCTAGTTGAAAATTTGAAACAAAAAACTCTTCCTGACACCATTTATTAACACTGAATACCAAACATTTGAGATAGATCTCCAAATAAGATCTCTATCAATTTTTCTTCAAACCCAAACATTGTCATAACAGTAATTAACAGCAATTAAGAAATTCCAGTTGCATGTCATAAGCTTTTGCCATGTTAAGTTTAATGTCCAATCGACCCTACCAAAAAATAATGTTTTTGATGTTAAAGTGTGTTAGGAACGGGAATCCCGAATATTGTTGAATTAAAAAAAGTAATCAATTAAAGACAATAATAATGATAAGTTGATGTCGGTCAACTTGACCTACGTCCGCTACCAAAAGGAGGAGCGATTTTACTAAACACCAACGGAATAAGAAAGAGTAAAAGAGCATAAAAGAGAATACAAAATTAGAATAATTAAATACTCTAATATCTCAAATACCCCAGGAGAATAACCTCACAAGATCACTCTAAAAAAGGGTGCACACAAGTGTTTTCCAACATAACTCTCTCACAAATACTTTCTACAAAGAAGAAAACAAACACATATAAGATCTTCTCAAATTGGTGTATCTAAGGTGAAAAAAACACATCTATTTATTGCAAGAAAGTTCTTAGTCTCCAAATATTTGATGTCATCGATGATGTCAATCAAACTTTGGCCCCAAATAAAATCTCTTGATAGAGATTTTCAACAAAATATCATGAGATTTTCACAAAAAATATCAGGAGATTTTTCAATTAAATATTGCCCAAGATATGGCCACATTACAAAGTGAAATGAAATATGATTATTGATGTAGTAGTATAACATCTTATTTTGCCAGATGTTGTGGGTAGTTGTATGCTAATGCTATCCTTGGTCATATTCGTATCGCAAGCTTCAAGACCAAGGGTGAAGTTACATCATTTGAAGCAACGAGTTCAACAAAATTCAATAGCTTCAGCTTAAAGCTTGTTATATTAAGAAATTTAGTTAACATGTATAAATAATATATCTCGAATCCATTATGCAAAAAAGGCTTGTCATTTATTATTCATAAACTTGAAATCCAGTATTCTTGTACTCGATAAAGTTTACAGACTAGATATGTCTTCATTAGTATTTCTGAGGTGGAAGATTACAATTATAATCTTAAAGTGCAAGATTTTTTCGATGTCATATTTAATCACCTCAGAAAAGTTCATTTATGCCATCTGTTAAAAGTTTTGCTCGTTTATGTCATTACCGTTATAAAACATACTCCTTTATGCCATATTTTTTTAAAGGAGGTTTTGCAAAACAACCTTTGCAATGTGTCCTCTTATTAAAGGTCCATGTCACCAAATTAGACCTACTAAAAATACTTGTCATATAACAAAAAAGACCCATTTTAGATAACATAACCATATTCCTTTTTATATATCATTGCCCAAATGATCAGATTCATTAACCAAAAAATTGAAGAAGAAAAAGACTTAAGCTAATCTATAAAATTTAAAGAAAACATGAAGAAGGGTGTTAATTATAGTGTACAACACATTAAATTATTAGCATGACAATGGAGGACAGCTGAAAATTGAGAGAATAAAGGGCTTAATTTTCTTTCTAGCAACTCAATGGTGAGTTAATGTGTGAGCATAGTGTCCTTTCATGGTGATACACCTAGTAGGCCTGTTAAACGGACCGATTCGGTTCAACTCGGAACCAGCCCACGTCCAGTTACCGGGTACTAGACCGGTTCGGTATCGGGTCAATCTAAATGGGCCGGTCCGGTCCGAGCCCAGACAGTAAAATGGGTGAAATAAACTGGGACCGGCACACTTAGACTTGGTCCAGTTTTGAACGATCCAAACCGATCAAAACGTAAAAAAAAAAAAAATCAAAATTAAATATTTTTTCCAATATACACTATATATACACACCTATATACATTTTAAATACATTAAACAAAATAAAGACAACATTCATACACTAAATATATACTACTTTTGAAAATATATACACATGTATACTTTAAATAAATACTAGTTTAGAGTCTATAGAAAATATAAACACATATATATGTACAGTATAATATATGTATTACTTAAAATACTACTTTAAATAACATACACCAAATATATAGTACTTTAGAAAACATATAGACAAGTATAAGCTAAATATATAACAACTTTAGAGTATATACAAAATATATACGCATATAACATATATACATTACATATTATACTACTTTAGAAACATATACACATAAAATATAAAGCTCAAAAAATTCAAGACCATCTTTTACAATTAAATCATATATATGACAAGCACACTTCACATGAAATATTTCAGGTGACGGTGGAGAAAGGTCAAATTTTAACTTGTCAATAGCAGTCTTCTTGTTAGATGATTTATCAAAAGCAATACATAAAATTTTTCTTTCAATACCATAATATTCTACAACTTTAATAATAGGTTCAAAAATAAATTTTTCAGTATGTCTACGATCTTTATCATACAAAAAAGATAGAATACATTTTTTCATAAAAAAATTATTATCTATCCAGTGACAAGTAATGGGTAAATAATTATTTTTATTAATAGCACGACCAAGATCAGAAGTTAAAGCAATTCTACATTGAATATTTTTTAAAATGTAGACAAATAATAAACATACTGTGCATGAAGTCTAAAAATATCGGCCTAACAAGTACTTCTAGGAATACTTTAATGTCCCGAGAGTACACCCTGGGCGTCACACGGTGCTTACAGTGTCGAAGGATCACAAGCTAACCCATGGGCTGGTACCTACTGTGAGCATTGAATAAAACTAATAACATTAGATCATGTGTGAAATTTAATTGGGGAATGCCATAAGGTTTAAATCATAGTTATGATAAAGTCTGTAAAACAAATATGAGAATACTGATAAAATGCTTGATAAGAACAACTGAAAACTAAAGACTTACTAACTGTTTGTACTAGTCTGAAAAGCCTTTACTGACTGACTGTGGAGCTAATGGAACAAGCGCCCAACTAATTCCCACTGAATACAAAACATACGTCCTCACCACTACTACGTCTGATAATCTATAAATTCTATGCATAATTCGTGAAATGATAGTACGAACCTATGATATGATACATCATAGCGCAAAAAACGAGTATGTGATGAGTACATTAAATGTACTGGTATGCTAAATAAGATAGGCTGATATGGATGGTTTCATGTACAGGAGTAATAACTGACTGAATGAATAGAATAACGTACTGAATAGGATGCATGAAATCTGTCAATACTGAGAATGCATGACCAAGCGTAAAACATGTTCTGAATATAATATGTAAACTGAAGTACTAAAATTTTATAACTAAATAACTGATAAATTGTGTGCTATGGTCAAATAAGACTGAACTGTATTCTAAATTGAGTACTGAAACAGAAACTGTGGGAGGTATCATCTAACCAACATGCCCCAGTCTGAGCGGATAGGGGTCTAATTTGTGACCCCAATTATAAGGATACTAGTATCGTGCCACGAGTACTAACAATGATTGTGTCAACCCTAATATAGAAGGAAGACATCTTATCAACCCTAATATAGAAGGAAGACATCTTGTCAACCCTAAACTATTTGGAAGACTCATGAGATATGTGTCAATCCTAAACTAGCAGGAACACATCTCAAAGCTATGCTGGCTACGTAGTTCTATAACTTAGGGATTGCTACTAAGGGTCAAATCCTATATTAACAGGAATGCCCCCATCCTTGGGTTCGCTCGGTGCTTAATCCTACTCACAACTGAACTAACACTGATTATGGGACTGAACTAGGCTTAACTGGACAAGTAACTGATCATGAAGGATAACTGAGTGGTAATGCTCATGATTTATCTGAAACTATTCTGAAAATATTGAGACTAAGTAAACGACTAAGTTTTCGGGTATTCCTAACCCCCAGGACTCGATAATAATAACAATAGGACCACTTGAAAGCTTTGAAACCATGGAAGGAAATCATTATTCACAATTATTCACTTAAGCATTTCATCAAACACATGGAGACTAAGACTTTAACACGGGGATGCTTTATAAACATGAAAAAATCGCACAATCATATGACCAAATCATAATTTGTTGGTTTTATTTTGAATTCATATGAACACGATATGGACGTCATAGTATTTAAAACATACTATGACGCATTCCATATGAAATTACTTGAAAACATAACAAAAGTCATTATTTAAACTGATTCTTGAGGCATTTCATCAAACACTTGTAATGCATAGGATTAGTTTAAATCTTATAGTAATAGCATTTCAACATCAACATCACTAATTATTATTTAAATCAGCGAATAACATTATTCAAACGTGTGGAGTTTTATAATAACAACAATTTCATGTAAACACGGTATAGAGTTCCAATTCATGGAAATTCATGGTTTTAATCCCAATTAAAAATCACAATAACTTGTAAAGATCACAACTTTGAATTTAAAATTGGATAATTGGACTCAATGGGTGAAAGGGACCCATGGATGAACATTCAGCATACTTCAATTGACGATTTCATTAAAGTTCTAGGTGTTTTTCTTGAGAATCGATCTTGAATTTTGGAAGTTTAGGGCTTGTTCTCTAGAGTAGATTGGTTTCTTGGAGAGAAATTATGAGTAATGGGGCACCTAATTACCTTTTAGGATTTTAATTTCGTGTTTAGGATGGATCTGGGGCCATGGAAAAAGACCAAACTGTCCCAAAAACTTAAATCACGAAAACTGAAAATCCCAATTTTTCGTTCTGATGCGACGCGGTGCTTATCATGTTGGGACACTGAAAAAGGACAATACCCATTTTTTCAAGCGTCATGACGTGGTGTTGTCGTGTTGCGCCACTAAAGACGATAATTCTGAACTAGAACCTTGGCGCTATGCGGTGCCATTGCACTGCCTTACTGAACGTGAATTTGACCCTTGGCGCGATGCAGCGTTATCAAGGTAGTCCATTGAAAAAGGATGAACATGATTTTATCCATCACCGTGATGCAGCCTTATCGTGTTGGGCTACGGTTTTTCACTAAAAGTGTCATAACTTCTTACCCGAGTATCGAATTTGAGCGAAATTGGTATCGTTGGAAAGCTGATTCAATTTCCTATAATTTGGTGGGTCTTGAGCTGAAAATTCTGAGTCGAAAACAAGATATGCTCATTTGAAGTTGACTAAATCAACATTCTTCCCGAAAACTCAATCGGTAAAGAATATTTTAATTTGACTAATAGCTGGGAGTTATTTGAGGCATTAATATACATCAAACTCTCTTATAAAACTACCAAAGAACTATAATTTATTTCTTATGAGCTCGAAGCATGGTTCTAATATTGGTTTGGATTTTTGGGGTATTACAAATACCATTAAGCATAAGATTATAAATTACTTGAATATAATGACTAAAAGAATATGAAGAAGCAAAAGTGAAAGGCAAACAATCCACAACTATCATTTTTGCTATTTCTTCCCAGTCTTTCATTTTATTATAATTTTTAATTAATTGACCTATTGGTTGTTCAATTTGGTTTGTGCTGGCCCACCAATAGCCTCACTACCTTGTGCAATAAGTAACTCTCTAGCGTGATTTTCTCTTATATGTCTCATCAACGAACCCGTACCCCCTTGATTGCCTCCTCTTTCATGCTCATGTACAACTTCATAAATATTTCATTTCACCTTAGTTTCTCCTTCTATTTTCGTAAAAAATTCTCATGCAATACTAGTTCTTCTACGATCTCTTGGGGCATGGGGAGGACGGGAAGGGAGATTGACCGATTCAGATCTAGCATTAGCATTTCGTACTGTAGGTGTGCCACCAATATTTTCATCATCTTTATCTAAATTAATCACATCTACTTCATTTTCTTCTTGTACACCATAATTTTTCAGAGCTTCTGCATAATTAATATCGTGAGCACCTACACCTATTTCTTCCTCAAAAGGTTGACTAATTGATACCGGAGGCATACAATCATATCTAGTACTTGAACTACCTCGACTGGTACTACCACCAATTCATTTCTTTACTACTACTATACTAACACTTCGGGGACAAAAAAATTTGACATTTTTACCAAGGTTTCTTAATTTATCCATATTATAAATCAAACTAAAAAATATTTAAAATGTACAAAAATTATAAAAATAAATATTCAACAATTAATACACTAATTAAAAATTAAAAGTAAGAGATGAAACGACAATACTAAATTTTGGAAGTATCCAAAAGTTGCGACTTTAGAAAACTTCCACTTGATATTTGTAATTGCACAATTAAAAAATAAAATTGAGCATTTTAAGAGATAATTAGAATATTTGAGAGAGATTGAGAGAATGAGACTATTAGTTGTGTGAAAAATGAATTTTGAATTGGGGGTATTTATTGAAAATTTTTTGAATTAGATTTCTGTTGGAAGGTCCAAAAGGCTATAATGCCGTTGGGCCTCAACTATGCAATGGCCCACTAACGGGTAATTGCATTTTTTTGAAAAAAAAATTATATAACTGTACCGGACAACCAACGGGTTTGGTCCGGACCTCTAAACGGGCCGGTCCACCGGGCCTGTCAATATAGACTGCCGCCCGGGACCAGCAGCCCTATAGCCCGAAGGTCCATCGGGCTGGGCCCTCTAAATGGGACAAATAGCCCGGCCTACTTGGCACGTTAAACACCAAGTCTTCTAGTTGAAAGATTCAATCATTTCACAAAACATTTTCATCACTTCAACATACCACAAAAAAGGAAGAAGGAAAAAACTACTAATTGGTTAATGATAAAGAACAATATGCAAAATAGTCACAATACTTGGAATTTTCAATTTCATCGAAATCAGCCCCCCCCCCCCCCCCCCCCCCCCAACTCCCTGGTTGCATTTTTTTTATAAACACTTTAGATTGCGTTGTCAAACTTCTTTTTTTTTTAAAAAAAAAGTTGGATATTGAATCTGATTAATATAGGACTTAATAAATTGGAATATGGCTATGTTATTTAAAATTACTCTTTTTTTAAATAGGTAAGATTTTTAGTGGGTCCAATTTAGTGATGTAGACCTCTAACAAAAGGCCCTGTGGAAAAGGTGATTTTGTAAAATCACTACTAAAAAAGAATGGCATAAATGAGTTTGTTTTATAACGACAATGACATAAACGAGTTAAACTTTTAGCGGATGACATATTTGAACCATTTCTAATGGTTCAATGGCATATTTAAGCCTTTTCCCATTTAACAAACTCTATAGGCTCAAAACCTGTGATGCAACTTATTAAACTTTATTAGCCAAATATCATGTACTAACGAGAATACTAATCAAGCCCTTGAGATTACAAACTTCACATTCCTAAGGAAATTATCTTTTGTTTATAGTCTGCCCAATTAGCCTCTGCTTGAGTAGTTAGAAAGTCAACCATGTCTTTCTTTGAAATTAGAGATTCAGCTCCTAGTGCTTCCAATGCATCTTCGAAGGGGGATATTACATTTTTCAAATTGATTTCTTGTTCCTCAGTAGCTCTCCTATTCATCTTTGCTTTTTCTAGGCTTGCCTTCATCTTTGAAATAGAAGCATCAATTTCAATGCGATGGTGCTTGAGATAACTTTAACGCTCCTGGCTTTTAGTAAGCTTATCGATCAGGTTTACCTTTTTGGCAACCTTACTAAAATAGTCATCCTCCGGCCTCTTCGCATGATGAAAATTTGTGAACAGTGATGGAAGATTTTTCTTCAGTTCCCCCTAAGCATGTGCTTTCTCAACCGAGAGATTAGGCAATCCATCATATATAGGAAGGGCAGTCACTAATACTGAATAGTTTTCAGGGAGAAGCACTTTGTTCAAAGGCATCATTAGTAACTTATGAACTCTAGCTTTAGTTTTTTCAATTACAGGTGACTTGACATGAGATGATAAAGTTGCAGCATCCTAGCTAACGATTTAAAAGAAAAGGTCATTTTACTCGAAGCAATCTACGAATAACTGAGGTTAATAATCAACTGATATAATTATAACTGAACATAATCATAAGATAATTACAAGTTATCCTCTTTAGAAGATATGTAAGTACAAAATATGGGTGATACATAAGAACTGAAAATATCATGACTTCTTAACCGTCCACCATACCAAGGTCTCGCTAAAAAAAAATTGTGAGACCTAAGTAGACAACAACAAAGAAATTTATGATACAATTGTCGCAAACTGCGTCAACAATTTCTTACACTAGAAAATATAAAGGACCAAGGGTGGAAAGAAAGACATAGAGCTCACCTGCTATTGTTTATTGAACTGCTAGCATGAAAACATAAAGTATTAACCAACTTACCTTTCTAAAAAATGATGAATGTTTAAGTACATCGCCTAAATAAACGCAAATCATCCAACGTTACTTGTTATATTACGAGGATTCCAAGTGTTCTCATCAACTCGTGCTCAGACCTTGCTACTTTCCCTATTTCTCTAAATTTAATTTCCTAACTTATCTTGTGTACTTTACCTTAAATTGATCTTGAAGTTTTCATTTCAGGCGTTTTCAGCCACAGTAGTTACTCTCCCATGGCGTATCCACGACTTTAATATAATGAACTCAACCTTAAGGGGTTATTTGGTTGGGTAATCCCAGGATAATAAATTCCGGGATTAGCTATTCAGCAATTGGCTATCCCGCCATATATATGAGATAACTTATCCCATACCATGGTGTAAATGGTGGAATAAATTATCCCTAGACTAACTAATACCTCCAACCAAATATGGGATAAAATAATCCTTAATTTTATCCCAGGACTATCTATTCCTTATACCTCACATCAAACGACCCCTAAGGTTGTTAATATTGAACACATTATAGGGAGCTTGGTGCACTAAAGCTCCTACTATGCACGGGGTCCAAGAAAGGACCGAACCACAAGGTTTTATTGTAAGCAGCCTTACCCCACATTTGTGCAAGAGGTTGTTTCCACGCTTGAACCCATGACATTTCTACAAGAGAAAATTGAACACATCGTACTTCTCAATTTATTTGTTAAATACCATTTTATCAACAAGTTTAATACTAGATGAATACTTACAATTTGAGATATTTCAAAATATTCTACAAACAAAAATCATTATGAAATTCACAAGTTTAAGAAATTTAATATTACAAGCAAGTAAATCATTGTGAATTCCCTTGGGTTAACTTATAGTGATCACAACATTTGTCTGCTATTTTTGTTACTGTATTCAAGTAAAATTCAATCATATCCTCAATAATCCTCATAACTCTATCATCCACCTTTTTCCATCGGCATGAATACATATATACACAGATACTTTTATACAATAGAAACTGTGTTTGCATAGTACATGAGTAAGAATGTGTACTTACTTCATCAGAGGGTGTATCATCTAACAAAACAACTTCGGCGACAGACTTATGACAATTAACAGTGTCCTTGGATGACTGGCTTGAGCCGTGGAGATAACGAGGAGAATGTTTAGTGATGTTAGTAGCACATTTTGGCATGTTATTTAGAATGACATCCGCGAAGCACTGAACAAGAAAGAGAGAAGAAATGTCAACCTACAAAAGTGGAATAAATCAACAATATGGGTTTAAATTCATTTGCAACCCTCTTTGCCTTTACAGAAGGCCTCTCATCTTTTTCTTGCCCTTCAAACTTCTGTTGCTCTGAAATTGAGTGTTCAACAACTAGAAAAAATGTATAGAAAATTAAAGAAAGGTCAACAAGTTTCTTTTAGAGAAGGAAAGTTGTCAAATTAAAGAAAGGCCATGTTGAAGTCTATTGATTGATGAGCAGAAGTTCATGTCACGTTGTTACTTTTCTGTAACAACATTTTACTGATAATTGATTACATAAAAATTTGATCTTTTTTTGACCAATTGTTCAGTAGTTTGTTTCTATTTAATTTTAATTTAGTTAAATCAAAATATAATTTGGACGTCAGTGCTTGAATAAGTAATTAATATAGGTTAATTTAGTAAATAGCTAAATCACAACTCCATGTTGATACGATATCTGGACTTATATTCCTATATTACTTGCACTACCATGTAGGATTGCGAGTTGCATTTGGTCGCAACAGTGTTCGTAGTATTACTAAGCGACTTTATTTTTCTTCGATGTTTGTTGTTTCATTGCACTTCAATTATCACATTTTTTTGATGTAGCTATGTTTCTTCTAAGTTTGTTTTGACGTTCTCTCTATAGTATCTTGCCAAGACGAATTCACACTCCCTCTTTTCTTTTCATTTCATTTTTTTCTTCGTTGTGTCCAGGGTCTATCGAAACAGCTTTATGACCTCCTAAAATAGGAGTAAGATCTACATATACTCTACCCTCTAGAATCCTTTTCTATAAATAAAAGACTTATCTTTACAAGGTAGCATCTTTTTGTAAAAACTGTGTGAGAAAAACAAATCTCTCAAGAAAGTAACTCAGTAGGCATTTGTACATAAGAAAATGGGATATTTAAGCGTGTTACTTTCCTTTTTCGCTTGTCCTAAAAAGAGAGTCTCTTTCTATATCTAGCAAGTTTTCCAATGTTAATAAGTATTTTACGTCGCAAATTTAAAATCACCAAATTGTAATTATGCTTAGATGCCTACTTTTTAACTGAAAATAAAATCTAAAAAGTTGTCTGTGATAAACATGACAAGAATTTTTGTTTTTGCAGATTTAATGTCACGACCCGAGCCGAGGCCCTGGTCATGACGGGAATCCCGAACCATGAAGGCCCGAGAGACCCCTTAGCCCGTAATTATAAGCATAACTCGTATGATATAAATGTGTAGAAGATAAACTGAAAACATGGCAGTCCCAAAATCAAACTGAAAGCTTCATAACATTGTATTAAAAGTGAAAACCCAAATCCAATCTAAAACCATCTATAGAATTGAAAATAATAGTCTGACTAGACCAAGACAAGGCTCCCGGCTGGACCATTACAACCATAAAAAGGAAATAACACATGGGATAGATGCCTTCTGAAGTAAGGGAAACTCACCAATCTCTGAAATTCTGGAAAATAATCTACCAGTTTGCAGGACCATGGTAATGGGCCTCAGAACCTAAAATATATGTCACGACCCGATTTTTGAGTTATGATGCACCTACCATAACCTACCAGTAGGTAAGCCGACACCGTAACCCGGAGCTAACGCAATGGGTTATCTTGGTGGAATCGTCCCATATGGACCCTATATAGGAACACAATATAACAACAATATTCCACAAATGAAACAACTAACATTCGAATACCAATTATATGACCTGATAGTATATGTACAAGAGCAACTTTAAATCCGACAACAAAAATTACAACTCGAAGTCTACTAAACTTAAATAGTCGTAAATGATCTCATACATTCGTCTCGAATACAAAAGACAAAATAACGATAGAGGCGAAAAAGGGAAACTCGACTCCAAAACCTTACCCTATCTCGTGATGATCAACACGACACTATCTCAACTCAACGGAGGCAACTATAACTCGAGTCTACACCAAAAAGGTACAGAAGTGTAGTATGAGTACCAAAACACAGGTACTCAGTAGGTATCATCGGCCGACTTAGCTAAATTATAATATAAGGATGATATAAAGTAAGACAATGACTTAAAGTCAAGGTATAGGATCGAACCTGAATATTCTTCGATATCACTATATAAAATAACTAATCTACTGGGGGAAGAACATACATGTCATATCAATATATACCATAATCGTCATACAAATTAGTAATAATTTTAAAAGCGTAAAGCCACATATATTCAATAACAACAATGTATTTGCCATAATCAACACCAACCATCATTAGAATATAAAGCACAAGAACTTACCATGACAGCCCATACCACCGAGAAGTACACGCAAAAGAACACAACAAAAAACTCATCACGATATCCCATACCACTGGAGAGTACACCAAAAGATCAATCCATCAATATATCAAGGCACAACTACACAAGCAACTCATCAAATCCATGGGTTTCACATTCCCGCCATGGCCTCTTACCGAGGTCTACAATCATTCTCAATACATCAATTTAGCACAACAAAAGAGATATCACCATAGCATAGTCATATAGTTACTAATTCTCTATTTCATTGATGAACTCCAAGTCTAGTCTGTATTGTCTAATTTACATATCCATGAAACACTAGTTTATAAGACTTATAGTTTACTAGTAATTAAATAAGGAAAATCTACAAGTTACCAACACTATTATTTATTCACTTATCTCAAGGTCATTTTCTAGTTAGTATCCTCATTATATAAGTTGTCAATTAAGTAACCACAACTTCACATGCTAGATGTCAACTTAACTATTTATCATACAATACTAACACTATTATCATTTGGCATGCTACAACCTTAAGGACTAGTTTCCATATTTTAACCAAGTAAGGTCCAACAACTAGTTTACTAGGCTTCTAGCCCATAAGTCATAGTCATTTATTAGAGACAAATAGTTATCACATAAGTCACTTTATTAGGAGAATTTCCATAACATGACCATTTATCCAAGTCAAGTAGATTTACTAGGTGATCCCTTGGTTCTACACAAGATTACACATATCAATTAGCCTTAACCAAATACTAGGCATAATCCACTTCTAGTTACTAGTTAGAATTAATACGGGTACCACCTCTTAACTAGTGATTAGTGATGAAGAATGATTAATAATCTACCAAGGAAGGCATCATGTCCCTAGTACATACACGATTTTAGCCACACATGGAATAACCCCACATATGTCCATATATTCATATTTACTCACCACACACGGTATCATCATAGCAGCATTATCTCTTCTGGATTAATCAGGAATCATCAAAACATCAACATATCCTCCGAATTCATTGGGCATCATCATAACATCATTATATCCTCCAGATTCACCGGGTATCATCATAACATCATTATCTCTTCTGGATTAACCGGGCATTATTATAACATTAACATATCTTCCGGATTCACCAGGCATGATCATAACATAATTATATCCTCTAGGTATCATCATAACATCATTACCTCTTCCAAATTAACTGTGCATCATCATAATATCAACATACCTTGTAGATTCACCAGGTATAATCATAACATCATTATATTCTCTAGATTCATCGGGTATCATTATAACGTTATTAACTCTTCCGAATTAACCGAACATCATCATAATATCAACATATCCGCCGAATTCACCGGGCATCATCATAACATAATTACCATTCACAAGTTAACGGGTCAAAATGATTATATCAACGTATCCTCTGAATTCTCAAAGCATCATCATAACATCATTATATCCTCTGGATTCACTGGGTATCTGTTACGTCCCAAACCGAGGAGCTGTCCATAATGAGCATCCCGAACTATGAAGTCTCGGGCGCTACTTCTCTAACCTATAATCATGCACAATATTCATATAATGTAGTAAATTAGCGGGAAAGAAACACAAAACGGAAACATGGTCACTAGCATTTACATCACAAAATAGAATCACGGATAACTCTTATTTCAAACTACTCAATACTGAAATGAGTTCATAAATATCAACAATATATAACACTGGTCTGTGAAATCATTACTAAACAAAAATGACATCTGTCTTAAATCTGGGACAAGGCCCCCAGCTGGACCATGAATCAAAATAAAATAACAGTAACAAGTTTTATAACCAGGCCTTTCGAAGTAAAAGAGGCTCACCAGTTGAAAACTTCTGACAAGTCAATCTACTACTTAACGGGCCCCAGGACTGTGTCTTAGAATTTGAAATATAAGGGGTCAATGCAATCCAAAATAATGTATTTTTATATAACATAAGTGGGAGCAATTTATAAATAGTTTTATATAAGATATATGAAAAACACATAGGAATATTTAAAAGACACTGAACAATTATCTGAAATCCATAACTCACTCTTTATCTTACTACTGAGCTAGGTGGAATACCCTACAAAGCTGAAATTCTACGGGCTATATGGAATCTGCCCTTAACTCAGCAGCCAAATCCCCAACCTGAGTTTACCGCAAGGGTTGGAGTCTCTGTCTCTAATATGCCACAGGGATCTAGGCCAACGTATGGTTCCTCTAAGGGACATAGTGATTCCGTATCGGCAAAACACTATTTTGGGCTAGGAGTTATTTGAACTCAAGCCTTCTTCGGGCAACCACCTAACCCTCTTTAAGCCCATTTTTTGCTCTTTATGACATGTATTCTCTGAAATCAAGTCTGAAACTCTTACTCTGTTATGGCATTCATTTATATGGTATCGTCATCCCATTGACTTGCAAGTCGAATCTCTAAGCCATAAAATGTCATATTATGATCTCTTCTTTCAAAACATAAAGTTCAGATCACCATACTTCAAACTATTCAAGAAGACTCATACTTCAAAGTATATGTCAAATTATTCAAAGAATCTCTCTTTTCAACATTTCAACAAATATGTGGTGGTCATGAATTTTTTACAAACCGTTCAATTCTTTCATTATACATCTTCAACATTTTTCAACATGTAAAACGCCCACTCATCAATTTAAAATCAATCTTAGATCATTCAAGAATAGTCAAAAACATTGATACCATGCTTCTAAATATAACATTCTTTAATTCGCAAAACGCAAAAATCTAAAGGTGTTGCAACATGAGAGGGAGTGTAATTAGTCATGCTCTTAATTCAATTATCAACTATAGATTCATACATACATACATACATATATATATATATATATATATATATATATATATATATATATATATAAATGAAATCAATTTTCTTTAAGGAAAGGCCTCAAGACCAAAACAATTTTTCAAAAAGGATTCACAATGTACAATTGTAAATTTAATTCAAAACCCATTGAAAATTCATGATTTCTCAACATTCAGAACACCATTAAAAACGTTTTCACCATGCCCATGTAGTTTAGGAAAACCCCACATACCTTAATTGAGAAATATTATAAAGAAGTTTCAAAAACATTGGACCTTTAAGCTTGATTTTCCAAACCCTATTTGTTTTCTCCTCTTGTGTTCTTTAAAGATGAATTACGGATCTTAAGAGAGTAAAACATTACTAATAGGCTTAATTTCATTTAAGGATGATTAGGGATAGAATTTGGGTGAGAGAATATGACTAAAGTGCCCCTAGACCCTCTGGGAATTTAAATAATGCGTAAAACAACTTTAGATTCGCGTCAGGTTTCGCGTCGGGGTACAGTCGACGCGACGCGCCAAGATCGCGTCGGCTTTCTACCTCACACAAAAAATGCAATAAGTTTTCTCCTACTTATCGGATTTTTGCGAAATTAGTATCGTTGGAAAGATAATTCAATTATCTACAATTTGGTTGCTCTTGAGCTGCAAAATTCTATGTTTATCGAAAATTATACAAGTTCACAGTAAACCCTTATATAATCGAATATCAAACTTTGGATGAATGAATTATTCTTAGCTCAACTTTACTCCAAGTGATTCTTATGAACACTTTTCACCTCATAATCATACACTAGGAGAAGGATCATGACACATGAATTTAAATATAAACCATGGAATTAGAGCGTACACATGTAGGAATGACGGGTCGCTTTCTAGCTCAAAAATACGGGGTGTTACATTATCTCCCCCGTGGGATCATTCTTCCCCGAATGATGGGTAGGGACTTGTTGAAGTTATAAAAGTGTAGAATAAAGAACGAAACCTCGCATTGAACAGGTTTCCTTTACAAAATATATAATAGCATCAGACAAGCTTCATGATAACCCCTAGTGAAACGTGAAAGCACAAAACATGGGATAATAAGACTCTACATAGGGATGATCTTGCACGTGAGTTATATGAATCATAATCATCACAACAATAGGCAGGGGTTTATTTGATGTTCATAGAGCTGATTTATATTGGTACTAATAATGAAATAAGATTTCAGGAAAGAAAAGATTAGAAGCATTCTCTACTTTACAAGGTACCAGGAATAGACTTAAACTTAAAGGCACTAATTGTCTACACCCCAAACTATAAATAGCATACTTCACACTTTGCAACTTGCAATTCTCTATCACATATGTAACCACAAGAGTTTGAGTCCCAATGTAAGGTGCTTTTATGTTGAAGCCTAAATCGCAGTAACAAGGTGATAACTTAAGCAACAGTACCTGTACTCTACATCCCACTAAGAATATTACCTTATCTTATCACTATCATCAAACACCCTCGGGGTATTACTTAGAGAGTACTTCCACATAAGACATAGGTTTTTGTTTTCAGAAACCACAACATTCAAGCCTAATCATTACTACATCCACTACATGGATCTCCCCACTAAGATCAACAATTTCAATCACTCTTACAAATATTTTCGTCACATTCCTCCTTCGTAGCTATTTCACACAACAAAAGTTTATCTACTTCTTTTTCTTTTCACCTATAACCTTAGCTCGAGAATTCACATCAAATATTTCACCTTCGGGAACATCTTCTCCCCTACCTAACACATCACCACGCTTCCACAACCACCATCATACTATCATACGAAGGGTCATTAAAGGACACGAGCACAAATATCTTGAATGAAAGTAACAATATTGGACCATAACTTATACTTGTTGCACTACTCAAAGAGGGACATAAAGTGAAGATACGATAAAATAGACACGTGGTGCTCCATATATCAAGTGTCTGGAACATAAGTAGAGAATCGTTCGGAAGAAACACAATACCACATGAGTTCTTAGGATAGAGAACAGTGAGAAAACATTGGTACACATATCAAGATAAAATGAGGCAAAGAGACTGAATTACCCTCTTAGAACAAGAAATTGGTAAGACGAACTGGGCATCGAATGCATTAAGCGACGCACCGCGTCGGTCCCCACCTATGCGATTCCTAGCGTGATGCATCAACATCGCGTTGGCCCACTATTTTGATCATCCAAACATGCCTCAAACATTTTTTGAAATATCAAAAACTTTCCTGAGACACCCTCTTTAGACCCTGATCATGAATTAACTAAAAATTATATGTCTCGAGGTCGGGAAGATCAATTTGAAAATTTTGGAAGTTAATAGCTAAAAGATATGACTAAGTCTTTTAACAATTAGAAAAAACTTCAGGTTGTCAACTCTACATATATGCAACCAAGGGTGGTAATAAGTCGAGAATGCTATGGGGTGTTACATTACAACTAAAACATACTTTTCTCTTGAAGCGATTGCTCCTCATTTAAAGAACTGAGATTTGCCATGAGTTTGCATAAACTTTATCACTTTGGCTAAACCTAACATAAAATGAATCGGTGACATATAAAAACATATTTCCTTTGAACCAAGCATGTTGAGAAACATCGATTTTCATGGATCACGAACAACACAACATATTTCTTGAATAGATAAAAGACTGGAATACTGAGAGACATAATTGCTTCTAGTTTAGAGGTCAGAACATAAACATAAGTCCATAGAGATCTCGAACCATAGGCATGGGCATGACTTGAACACATGACATAGGACATTAGCAGAATAATCTCTGGAATGGAAGTAGGAGGAGTATTCTTGAGTAGGAATAAATTTATCATGATTCCTCCACTCAACTTGCCAAAAGAACATTCGGGAACTCACTTATTTCCCCATCCCCCCTTAGATTAAAGTCACAATCCTAGACCTACGAACATATCCTCTTATCAAGTCTATAGCCACAACCCTCAACATAAAAGAGACATTACTACATACTTAAACTCTAAAATCTCCCTGAAGAACTATACTCTGAAGGCCACACTTTTTGAAATGGCTACTCTTAACTTTTGCAAGCTTCTATAGCCATCACTCTACAACTCCCACTCTCATGAGCGTACGTATTGACACTCCTCATCACAAAAGGGGTATCAATATATACTTGAACACAAACTCTCCTCAATAATTTCTAATACAAAGACACTAAATTCTTTCTAGGTCATTCCCCTTTAGGTACACTAATTGTAATATCTTCTAACCCACATGGTCATCAACTTACAACTACTATTATCATGGGTATAGACACCCACACATTTGAACACTTAATACTATATCTTCAATTCCTTAGAATACTCACATTTCACCTAATATCACACAACGTACAACTGCACAAAATCTGTAAGACTATATGAAGGGCACATAATGCCTACCTATTTTTCCTCAATTCAACTCTAAAGAGCACCATACAAGAACTCCCGAGACTTCTCCATACTACAAAATTTGAGAACGAAATCTAGGTACACTTGACACTCGTACACATTACTCCTTATCTGACAACATGCTAACTTAGAGTTCAACTTATTCTTGTCTACTCGCACTCTTATCCACATTAATAATTCAACCACAATTTATCATTTTAACACAAGTCCTCTTGTATACATATACCTCATGATTACCACTTAAACTTTTCATAAATCACTAACCTAGGCCATATTGCAGATCACATCAGGCCTACTAATTACTCTACAAAACATCCATCATCAATCTCTAGCTACTATTCTCACCACTACACCCCACATCTAATGTTCAAGCCTATTATCTATCCTTAATAATATGCCACCGGCAAAGAATTCCACATACTATACTAGTCCATCAAATTGGGAAATCAACAGAAATATTTCACTTCACATAACCTACAATAACAATCCCTCGATGGAATCACCATTACAACTCAACATCCACTACATACCTTCTCAATGAAGTACTAGTTTACAATTACTAGAAAAGAAAAATAAAGGGGGGGGGGGGGGAGGTAAAGTCACTACCTAAGAATTGACGGTCTAAGTCCTATAATATAATCTATTACATTCTTATCAACATATTCCACTTTTTCACATCATAGTTACTTATCCATGCATACATCACAACTACCTTCGAAATTCCATATACCGCAATGTGTTTATACTTATAACTTATTTTCTATTTAACCCTTTCCATCCACAACCTATTAGGGATTCATATAAAAATCATCACCATCCACTCTAGGCTCCTTCCCTATTTTGTATAACTAATAATCATAGCTCACCACTTTCTTCATAGACTACCATTATATCTACAAATATTACTACAACATTAGTCACTTACTATAATAAGGCAACCCATCCCTCAATCAAGGGTTATTCTACTAAAATAGCTTCTTTATGCAAAAATCACCCCACTCAAACTTCTAAACTTGTGAATTCATACAACTAACTTATGGACCATCCTACTACCAATAGATCATAACACTTTAACATATACTACTACTCTGGTGGAAATACAGTACCAACATTCTGCTATACATCAATACCCTTTCACATGACATCCGCAACAAGGGCTTTAGAAAAGGGGTTGAACACACTCCATACCTCAAGCTCAAATGCACGATTAATATGGATAGGAGGTATAAGCTTAAATTATTAGACTTTAAAGCACTTATGGAATCTTCTCAAGTCCTTGTGCAATTTTATAACTTTATGTATAACACAATAAGAGAGAACCACATCGCTGGGAAAGCTAGATTTTGAGACTTGTATCACCTTATCAATAAGGCATGACCTATGAAATTAGAACGAGTAAGGAACTTGGATAAGTTTCTTATGGATGTCTATATAGCACGAACTAGAGTATGAAGCAATAAGAAACAACTCCTAAATACCCAGTAGCTTTCTGATTATAAGTGTGGTGCACAACACACCCATAAGTAAGACTCTACCAGACACAAATTTGCAGACACCATGGGACCATAAACCATGCTATGATACAAAGTTTGTCACATCTTCAGTTGAGGCCCTAGCCATATCGAGCATCCCAAACTATAAAGGCTCGGGGCGCCCCTTCTCTAACTTGTAATCATGTACAATATTCATATAATGTAGTAAATTAGCAAAAAAAAAAACACAAGACGGAAACATTGTCACTAGCTTCAACATAACAAAATGGAATCATGGACAACTCTTATTTCAAACTACTCAATACTGGAATGGTTTCATAAAGATCAACAACATCTAACACTGGTCTGCAAAATATCTACTAAATCTAAATAACATCTGTCTAAATTCTGGGACAAGGCCCCCAGCTGGACCATGAATCAAAATAAAATAATAGTAATAAGTTTTACAACCAGGCCTTCCGAAGTAAGGGAGTCTCACTAGCTGCACACTTCTGACTAGTCAATCTACTGCTTAACAGGACCCTAGGACTGTGTCTCAGAATCTTGAAATATAAGGGTTCAATACTGATGAACTGGTACGCAGAGCATTCCAAAATAATGTATTTTTATATAACATAAGTGAGATTAATTTATAAACTATTTTATATAAGACATATGAAAAATATATTCGCATATTTAAAAGACCCTGAACAATTATCTGAAATCCATGACTCACACTTTATCTTACTTCTGAGCTAGGTGGAATACCTTACAACTCTGAAATTCCACGGGCTATAAGGAATCTACCCTTAACTCAGCAGCCAAGCCCCCAACCCAACTTTGCCATATGGGTTGGAGTCACTGTCTCTAATACGTCACAAGGCTCTAGGCCAGCGTATTCTTGGGGGTATAGTGAACCTGTATCGACAAAACACGATTTTGGGATAGGAGTTATTTGAACTAAAGCCTTCTTTGGGCAACCACCTAACCCCTTTTAAGCCTATTTTTAGTACTTTAAGACATGTATTCTCTAAAATTAAGTCTAAAACTCTTACTCTGTTATGACATTCATTTATATGGTATCATCATACCATTAACTTGCTAGTCGAATCTCTAATCCATAAAATATAATATTATAATATATACTTTCAAAACATAAAGTTTAGACCACCATACTTCAAACCATTCAAGAAGACTCATACTTCAAAACATATGTCAAGTTATTCAAAGAATCTCTCTTTTTAATATTTCAACTAACATGTGGTGGTCATGTATTTTTTACAAACCATGCAATTCTTTCATTATATATCTTCAACATTTTTCAACATGTAAAAAACTCACTCATCAATTTAAAATCAATCTTAAATTATTCAGCAATAGTCAAGAACATTGATACCATGTTTCTAAATATAACATTTTTCAATTCAAAAAATGCAAAAATCTATAGGTGTTGCAACAAGAGAGAGAGTGTTATTAGTCATGCTCTCAATTCAATTATCAACTATAGATGCATAAATAGGTATATATATAAATGAAATTAATTTTCTTTAAGGGAAGAACTCAAGAGAAAAATAATAGATAAAAAAGGATTCACAATGTATAGGTGTAAATTTAATTCAAAACCCACTGAAAATTCATGATTTCTCAACATTCAAAACTCCATTAAAAGCGTTTTCAGCATGCCCATGAAGTTAAGGAAAACCCCACGTACCTTAATTGAGAAAGATTACAAAGAAATTTCAAAAAGTTTGGGCCTTTAAGCTTGATTGCCAAAACCCTAGTTGTTTTCTCCTTTTATGTTCTTGACAAATGAATTAGGGATCTAAATAGAGAGTAAAACGTTACTAATAGGCTTAATTTTATTTAAGGATTATTAGGGATGGAATTTGGGTGAGAAAATATCACAAAAGTGTCCCTAGACCCTTCGGGAATTAAAATAACGCGTAAAACCACTTTAGATTCACATTAGGTTTCGTGTCGAAGCGTAGTGACGCGACGCATCAAGATCGCATTGGCTTGCTGCCTCTTACGAAAAATGCCATAATTTTTTTCTGAGCGATCGGATTTTGGAGAAATTGGTATCGTTGGAAATCTAATTCAATTATCTACAATTTTGTGGGTCTAGAACTGCAAAATTCTATATGTATTAAAAGTTATACACATTCAAAGTAGACCTTTGTAGAATCGAATATCAAACTTTTGAGCAACGAATGACTCATTACTCAACTTTGCTCCAAGTGATTTTTATGATAACGTTTCACCTAATAATCACTTCATACACTAGGAGAAGGATCATGACACATGGATTTAAATATAACCCATGGAATTAGAAAGTATGCAGTAGGAATGAAGGGTTGCTTTCTAGCTTAAAAATGCTGGGTGTTACAATATCATCATAATATCAACAAATCCTCCAGATTCATCGGGCATCATCATATCATTAGCACATTTCTCAAGACAACCAATATTCACATACATATGCAGTCAAATCTATAAATAGGTACAAGCCATAATAATAAAGTATAAGTAATGCAAGGAAACACATAGCATCATACTTTACATTAGTCATCACTACATAATATAACTAGATGCATGAGCATGAATGTCTAAATGACATACACAATCACCATTTTTCCAAGGTTATCATGTTTATTAGCAAGTCAATTATACGTCAAGTGCATTTTTGCTAGTTTTCTCTTTTATACCAACATTACACACTACTAACCCAAAAAGGGGAATCATTCACATAAGTATTAGAGTTGGTTCATAGCAAGAGTGGTAACATAATTAGAGGATCACTTGGTGAACTAATTAATAAATAAAGCGATAGCATAACTACAGTTCAATTCACAAGACTTTTTAAGGCTATCCATATCATGACGATAAGATAATCAATCAAGTATGCACATTATCTGACCATTAACCACATACATGAACCGATAACTGGGTTTAACCATTATAATCTCAATAATGTAACTTAGATGTTCATCAAGTAGCTAGGTCACTAAGAAATTTCATAGTGCAAGCTTAAGGTGGGTCAAGCCCCACTCCGAAATTCAAATAATGCCAAAATTTACTTCTACAATACTAACTTCAACCCGAAGTTAGGCTAGGTCATCTAAATCACACCATAAAGTCTTATCAATCTTTACTAAGCCTATAAGGGAAAAATCTTCTTCAAGCAACCTTCCTAAGTCACCCCAAACACAAAGGCCATTTCATAACTAGTCATAACTAGGTTAAATACTCTTAAGATTAGCCAAAAACATCATTCTCAACTACTAGAGACACTAAACTATTCTCATGCTTTTCATGAGACGTCAAGTAGAACTATCCAAGGTTCTTGGCTAAGGGTCAAACATCACACTTTACAAGTTTAATAGACTACAAGAAACAACTAATCCAAAGTATATCCATTCCTCCATTTGTCATCAAAAACCTCAACCAATCTCAATAGATATCAATAATTATACTACAATCCAGCTCAACCTATCTAGAAGTAAGCCTAACCTACCTTGAGTCCACTTTCTCACGGACTAATAAGCTTTGCCTTCTTTTTTCTAGAAGCTTATTCTTCCATGAGCCAAGATATCAACAACATAATCTAAGCATCATTACATGAACAAACACATCCATTATTGCACCATTATACCATGGGTCCAAAATGATACCAAACCCCAAGTGGATCCCACCTTTGGAAAATGAGTTTCCGAGATCAACCCATTGTTCAAACATCATTAGGGAACTATAACCCTTACAAAATTTGAGTAAAACAATCATATTTGTGGCTACAATTGAGCCTCAAGTACTTAGGGCTTTGGGTCTAGAATTCAAGAAATTAATACCAAATTTATAGGAATCTTACCTTAGATTTGTAGCAAAAATGGATTACACAAGTTATTCAAGATCCTAATCAACACACAAAACTCACTTTTATGTCAACAAATCTTTGTGTCTGCTAGGGTTCTCAAAAAGGAGAAGAATGCCCCAAAAACCAGCCAAATGGGCCTTTTATACGAGTTTAATAGGTCTGCAAGGTCAAAACATGATTTTGACCTCCCGGACTCATTCGTACTCTGTTTTTCCCAAACGAACTATGTAACCCCACTAAATTTGATATTACAGACACATTGGTGAAGTCAGAATTTGCATTTGAGGTTATTGAGGTTACTTGTGGGTCCTACACCCATATATTCTAATTTTTTGACTTTTCAACTAATGGGTCAAAATATGCTCGGGTGCTATGGGATCCGAACAAAGGGTCTACCTATCTAACAATCAATATTACATAGCTGTTGGTTTAGTTGAAAGTTGCATCCCAAATTATTTACTAAAGATTTTTCTCGGCGGCCATTTGGAATTGAACGAAGACTTCTAAACGGGAAATTGGCTCTGAAAACCAACAAACTACTCGATAACCAAACTATTAATTTCGACAAATCATAAATGACTTGGGACAACTATAGAGAAACTCAAATAATGAAAATAAACGTAAATATGAAAAATGACCTAAAAGGTCACTAAAATATACAGGTTTAATACTCAAAAGTACAGGTACGTAGAGAATCCAAAAATAGCACATAATTTATATAAAATAAGTGAGAGCATTTTGTAATCAATCAATAAGCTTCAAAAATTTTTTGTAAATCAGGACTCAACCCTTTGTCTTACTGTAGAGCTAGGTGGTATACCATACATTTCTGAAAAGTACCCCACGGGATATAAGGGATCCGCCCTTGGCTCGGTGGCCAAGCCCCCAACCTAAGTTTGTTGCAAAGATTGGAGTATTTGATTTTGATATGCCAAAGGGGTACCAGTCCAGCGTATAATCCCTATATAGGGGCATAATAAAGCCCGTATCGGCAAAACACGATTTCGGGCTATGAGTTATCTAAACTCATGCCATATTTGGGTAACCACCCAACTCTCTCAGATCCCATTTTTAACCCTTTAAAACATCCATCTTACTGAAATCATGATCTAAATTTTGAAAATTCAGCAGGCTGTTCCGTTCTCAGTCTATCGTGGCATTCATCTATTTTTGTATCGTCATACCAAGGCTTGCAAGCCATATATAAGCCATATAATATCATGTCTTTGTCCTTTAAATCAGAACATGTTATTTCCACCAAAAAAATTTGAACATTACAAGAGAGTTCTTATTTCAAAACATATTAAACTCATGCAAAATACTCTTCTTTCCAATACTTTGACAGAGTGTGGTCATCTCTTTCATCAATCACATGCAAGTCCTTCATTAGGAAACATGAGCATTTATAAAACAAGGGACAACCCCTCTCAACTCGTTCATAAAATAATAACAATCCATAAATACTAGCAAAACATTTAAACATAACGTTTAACCATACGTGTACACAATCAATAACATTGTCAAGACAATGGGTTTCATAACAAGAGAGAGACTTACATAAATCTTTCTCTCATATAACTTTTCAAACTAATAACACATGTACACATGAAAACAAACCAAGTTTTGGAAAACAACCTCATAATTTATACAAGATTTTATCATAAAACGGGTTTACAATACATGTTCTTCAACCATTTCAAAACCCACCTCATGTAGAAAACTACATACATTAAAAGCTTTTCTGAATAATAAATTTATGCCCATAGATTTTAAGATTGCCCCACATACCTTTTGACGAATAAAACACAAAGAGCACGTAGAGAAATTGGACCCTCAGATCTTTAATTCCTTAACCCTAGGTAGTTTATCCTGTTTTGATTTAGGAAAGTTGATTTATGGATTTTTGAAGGGAAAATAACGTGTTTAATGTTTAATATTCATCCAAAGAGGGTTACGAATGGTTATGGGATTATAAAAGACCTTTATACCCTTAATGTAAATCAAACGGAACACTTTTTGACACCTCAAATAGGGTATGAGTCGCATGGCCAAAGAAAACCTTGGGTTTGCGTCGCATAGATGAGGTAGTGTGCTTAGGCAATTGTTTTGTGGAGTAGGGCCATTGCACACCCTATATAATGCATCATTCAAACACTCATAACTTTTGACTCTGAATTTGGATTGATAAACGATCAGTGGTGTTGGAAAGAAGACTAAAAGGGCTTTAATTTTATATATAGTAGGCCACAAGATTCTTTATGTACTAGGAGAAATGGTTGTAGGAAGTTGAACCATGCAAAATTATCAACTAAAAGTCAATCGACAGGAAAGTGCTAAACATAGCTTTTGAGCTAGGAGATTTTAATGATGTATATTCACCTCCAAGGATGTTCCCACACTAAGTAAATATTATTCACTCTTATATATAAATAGAAAACAATGGGTTCAGGTCTATAAACGAAGGAAAGATGGTTCAACGCTTGCCCGAAAGTGCAGGTTGTTACATCATCTCTCCCTTGGGATCATTCACCCCCGAATGATGGGTAGTCACTTGTTGAAGCTCTAAAAGTATGGAATAAATAATATAACCTCGCATTGAACATTTTTCCTCAATGAAATATTCAAAGGCATCAAAAGAGTGTGATGATAACCCCTAGTGAATTGTGTAAGCACATAATGTGAGATAATAAGAATAGACATAGAGATGACCTTGCACATGAGTTCTAGAGATCATGATCATCACAACATATGTTATGAGTTTATTTGCTGATCATAGGCCTAATTTAAATAAGGACTAATCATGAAATAAGATTTCGCGGGGAGATAGAAATAACATACTTTATTATTTCTAACTTACAATTCTCCCACAACACGTCTAACCACAAGAGTTTGAGTCCCCCCCGTATAGTACTTCCATATTAAAGCCTAAACCAAAGTTAAAATATGCTAACTTAAGATACGGGACCCAGTACTCTACCTCCTATTAAGAATATTGCTCTCCTCTTCACTATAATCCAACAACCTCATGTCTTAATTCAAGGAGTATTAACCACATAGCACATTGGTTTCCATTTTCATCGATCACAACATCCAAGCTTATCATTACAACACCCACTTTATGGATCTCCCCACTAAGAATAGCAAATTCAGTAACTCTCATAAATATTTTCTCCATATATCTCCTTTCTAACTATTTCATATAATGAAAGTTCATTTCTTTCTTTCCCCCTTCACCTATAACCTTATCTCGAGAATCATGTTAAAATTTTCACATTCAAGAAAATCTCCTCCCCTACCTAAGAGATTACTATGCTTCCACAACCAACATCATACTAACATATGGAGGGTCATTGAGGGACCCAAGCATAAGCATCATGAATGGGAGTAACTTTTTTTAGTTACAACTTATACTTGTTGCATTACTCAAGGTGGGGAATGAGATGCCATATGTGATGCAATAGACACAAAGTATTTCATACATTAGATGACTAGATCATAAATAGAGAGTCATTTGGGTATAAACATAGTACAACATGAGTTCGTAGGACTGAGCTTATGGAGAGAAACATGAGCGCATATATCATGAGTTGTATAACATAAGGTCAGAATTTATAAAGTTAATGATTAAGAAAAGGCTGGATACTTGAATCTATCTCTTCTCATTTTCAGAGGTGAGATAGTCATGAGTTTGCATAAACTTTATCACTTTGATCTAAACCTGAAATAAAACGAATCGATAACATATAGAAAGCATAGTTCCTAAGAACTAAACATGATATGAGACATGGCTCTGTGGGTCATGAGTATCACAACATAGATCTTGAACTCTACAAAGGTTAGATTACTGAGAGACACTATTGTTTCTAGTTTGGAGGTCAAAACATGGACATAAGTGCATAAAGAATGCAAATCATAGGCATAAACATGACTTGAATACATAAGAAATTAGCAGAATGACCTCTTGAATTGAAGTAGGAGAAGCTTTCTTGAATAGGAATAGATTTATCATGAATATTCCCTTAAATTTGTCACCATGAGAAAATTCGGGAACTACCTTAACTAAATATCTCTGCGCTAGACCAAAGTTACAATGCTAGACTTAAGGACATATCCTCTCATTAAATATACAAGCACAACGCTCAACATAATGGGGTACCATCATACACATAAACGCTAGACTCCCTCTCATAAACTATACTCTTAGGGCCTTGCTTTCCAGATACACTACTCTTATCTTTCGTTAGCCTCTATAGCCATTACCCTACAACTCACACTCTCATGAGCATACACATCCATACTCCTAATTACATAACAATCCACTCTCCACTACTTAATATTCTTTCATTAAACCTCTAATCGCATTCCCTTAAAACATAACAAAGTTTTTAAAACTAGACCAAGAGCTCACATCATCTACCTATATTTCCAATAATTCAACTCTACAGAACACCATATAGTAGCTCTCTAGACTTCTTCATATTAAGAAATCTGAGAGCATGAACTAGTTAAATATGGCGCTTACACACAAAACCTTATCTGACCATATTCTACCTGGGTTTAATGTATTCTTATATACTTAGCACTCTTGTACACTTAATGACTCAACCATAATTCATTATTTTAACACTAGTCTTGTGCATATATAAATATATCACAATTACCCACTTCTTTTTTCATAAGTTGCCAACCTAGACTATTGTACACATCAAATCATTCCTACTACTTACTCCCATAAAACATGCATCATTAATCTTAAGATACTATTATTTCCACCATAATCCACATCTAAAGTTCAAGCCTATTATCTAGAACCAATCATGTACCATTAATGAGGCATGCCACATATTATACTAGTACATCAAATTGGGAAAGCAACCCAACTACCACAATTCACTTAACTATGACCTACTATCACATCCCCTCCATGATATTATCACGTGCAGTGCTAGTTTACAACTACTAGATAGAGACAATCAGGGAAGGTAAGGTCACATAATGAGTGTGGTCAATCTAAATCTTATAACCTATTATGATCTTATCAACATATTCCACTTTCTAACATCATATTTACTTGCCCATATATACATCCCTACTACCTTCAAATTCCATATACACCAATGAGTCTCTGCCCATAACTTATTGACTAATCTACCCCTTTCCATTCACAACCTATAAATGATTTCTATAACAACCATAAATATTTACTTTAGGTTGCTTCCCTATTTTGAATAAATAATAATCATATTCAAACACTTCCTTCACATACTACCATACACTCTAAAAATCTTGCTACAATACTAGCTAGTCACCATAAAAGAGCAAACCACCCGTCAATGGTTATACAACTAAAACTACTTATTTATGTAAAAGTCATCCTAACTATGCCTTCTAGACTTTTAACTTTATATAAATAACTATGGGATCATCTTACTAACAATACGTTATGACACCTTAACATTTACTACTACTCAGGTATAAATACTATTCCAACATTCTTCTACATATCTCAACCCTTAAGCATGACATCTGCAATAAGGGTTATAAAAAAGGACTGAATACACTCCATTCCTCGGGCTCAAAAACATGATTGATGTAGATAGGGGTATAAGATTAAATAAACAAACTTTAAAGCACTTATGAACTCCTTTAAAGTCCTTGTGCAATTCCATAATATTTTATGACTCAATTTGAAAGAACCACATCAGTTAGACTCTAAGCTTTTGCACTTGAATCTCCTGAACAATGAGACATAGCTAATAAAATCAGAGTAAAGAAGGAATTTGGATAAAATCCATGACACAATGGCACAATCTAGTGTATGAAAGAATGGGAAGCATCTTCTAAATTCCTCGTAGCTTTCTCTTTATAAGTGTGGCGTGCTATATACCAATAAAAAGGACTTTACTTTCCATGTCTTCATAGATACCCTTAGACCATGAAACGTGCTCTGATACTAAGCTTGTCACAACCCGATCCAAGACCCTAGCTACGATGGACATCCCAAACCATGAAGGTCAGAGTATTCCATAATCATAAGCATAACTCATATGATATAACTGTGCAGAAGATAAACTCAAAACATGGTAGTCCCACAATCAAACTGAAAGTTTCATAACATCATATTAAAAAGGAAAACCCAAAGCTAATATAAAACCATGTATGAAGCCTCTACTGAAATGAAAACAATAGTCTCACTAGACTGGGACAAAGCCCCCGGCTAGACCATAACAACCATAAAAAGGAAATAACAAATGGGATAGATAACTTCCAAAGTAACGAAGGATCACGAATCTCTGAAATTTTTGAAAAACATCCACCAGTTTGAAGGACCACGGGAATGGGCATCAGAACTTGAAATATAGGCGGTCAATAATCGAAAGTGCTGGTACGTAGAACACTCCAAAAATAGCACGTAATTTATATAAAATAAGTGAGAACATTTTGTAGTCAATTTATCATAATATATCTAGAAATTCATTGGCATAATCAATAAGCTTTTAAATACTTCAATAAATTATGACTCAATCCTTTGCCTTACTTCTGAGCTAGGTCGTACACCCTATATTTCTAAAAATTACCACACAAGCTATATGATAACGCTCAATCTACAGCTCTCGTGGGAGTGTAAAGCGGTCATTAGCAAATATAGAACCCAACCTGGGTTGGGTGTCGATCCCACAGGGAATAGCTTGGCCAACAAGTAAGCAAAATTACTAAACTTTTGGTGCAAGTCTCGTAAAAGGGGGGATTGTAATGTGTAACGAAAACAATAAAGTAAAAGCTGAAAATAGCAAAGTAAAGAGAGAAAGATTGTTACGTAAGTTGTAAACAATGAGAATTGAAGCGTTGGGGTTATGTCCACCTTCTGAGGTATACGTCTCTATTGCTTATGAGTGTGTAGAATTGTGACATGCATGTGCTTATAGAGAATTGTATTCTATGGTAAATCCAAGCGTCTCTCGACCTCAACAAGGACTATTTCACTTTAACTCTCTCGAGCTTAAAGCGTATCTAACGGTACGAATTCTCCAAGAGGTTAGTCCAGTTACAGCACTAGCTTTTTAATAAGAAAGGGTGTCCTACTACCTTGACGTTATCTCTTTTCCAGACAAATAACCTTTCTCTCGAACAAGTTAAATGTTACACTGGCATATTCTTGCGTTTGCAACCGCAAAGAATGTGGATTAAGATGAAGAGAATAATGATATAAGCAATATATGTGTCTCAAACTCACAAACTCACAGCAATAGATAGTAACTCATTCGGCTTCCATAACCCCAACAGAGAAGTTTAGTTACCCATGAATGCGAAGGAGATCACGATTGACATTGTTATTATATCACGATATTGAGTAATGGCGTGTAGATCAAGTGATAGGCGTTAGGCGTGAATTCCTTAGCTTGGTAACGATTCTCTTGTTGTGGAATTTAAGAATAGAAGAGTAGAAGAAGAAAAATAGAATTAATGGAAAGATTAGAAGAGTTGTAATTGAGAAGTAGAATGTGTCTCTCCACTAAGGGAGGACTTCATTAAAAATCTCTAGCATGATATGGTATTTATAATACTCCTATCCTACTCCTACTATGCTAATGAAATAAATAACCAAATCCTACTAAACTAAGGAAATACTTAACCCATTTGTACTAGGTTAATGTAACATTCTCCTAATCCAAATAAACTAATGAAATACATATCCCAATTGTACTAGGTTAATGTATCATTGTCAAAATCCAGCTTTGTGTCTGTAAGTTCCCAAAGTCTTCAGAAATGCTGTTTTAGCCCGGGACAGATTTTCCATGCAGCAGTTTTGGTCCTTAGGCGTGTAAACTCCCTTTCCTTCCTTCGTGAGCTTTCTTTTGCGTCAAGTAAGCCATAAAATGCTGAATTTTGCATCATTTATACCTGAAACTTTACTAATCATGTTCGTTAGCTCATTTATAGGAAAAAGGACTAAAAGTGCATAAAATATATAATTTGTTCTCAAAACTAGGCTAAAATATGGGCAAAATATATTGATATAGGCGCGTAATTTCGCCTATCATCAACACCCCACACTTGCCGCTTTGTTCGTCCTCGAACAACATATCATGTCCTTCTAAACATCAACTTAGGGTTTTTACAACAACAACACAAAACATTCATCAAGACAAGCACAACGATTATCAACAAAGAGTAGCTTTCCGATTATAAGTAGAAACAATTTAACCTCTAGCATAGACTCGTGATGGTGATCAACTCGCATGCAAACTTTAAGGTGTGTAGAATCATATACAACTATCCAAAACTCATTAACCATGTGTGTCTCACAATATAGTACCCATAATCACTCACAAATATATCGTATTTTTCAAACATGGGTATCAACATATCCTTGCTCTCACTCTCACAAAGAATTCATATGTAGCAACTGATGACCATAGGCTTGCCCTTAGTGTAGTACTCCACTAAATGTCAGAATGTTAAGATTAGGATCAAGTAGGTCTTTTGATGGTTGTAATGTAGGCTAAGGGACGGGTAGGACTATTTTGGCCAGGAATAGTGACTAAGTTCCTAAGCGCTTTAATACATCACATTGTATCATTGACACTTTTTTCTTTCAACCTTTCTTTCTTTTATTCTTCCAACCTTGTTCTCCTCTTTTGTTTTTCAATTTTAAGCACAACTCACTTTTCAGTTTTCTTTTCCTTTTTCTTTTCACAACATACCTCTTATGCTAGCACTTTCTTTTTCATAACACATTCAAGCACCATTCACAATTTAAAGCATCATACTTACCCAATTTCCTCTTATGTTGTCACATTACTTTTTTTAATTTAAAGCACTTAGGAATTTGGATCAAATTACGGTCTTGAAAAAAATGGATTAGGCTTACATATGAGGTTGTTAAAGAAATAGGCTAAAGGCTCAAAAGGGTTTAACTAGGATGATGTCCATGGGTAGGTAAAACTGAAGGTAAACAAATATAGGTTGCCAAAGAAATGCCTAAATCATATCCTAACTTACACTCCTTATTTTCGCTTTGCATACATACCAGGCAAGTTCTAGCATCAGCCACAAACATAGAAGATACTATTAATCTCACACACACAAGGTACATGGTCGACTAGATTGGAAGTAATATAGACTCTCGACCCAACAAGTGAAGGAATTGAACCACACAATATCACATAATGAGTCACAACTAGAGCCTAAACGTCTCAATAGTCACAATTGTAGCACATACTCTTGTTATAATCTCATGCTGCCTATCAAAATAATTTCATGCGAAGCTAAAAAAAAAATTTTAACTACTAAAAAAATAAAACGAAACAAAAATGAAACAAAAGCAAACAAACATAGATGCGAATAGAGAAGTATAGCATGCAATACCACCACCCCACACTTAGTCGGGACACTGTCCTCAGTGGAAAATAAATACGAGGAACCTGGTTGGTCGGACTTATCCTCTATGTCTGGGGTCATACCCCTTGCATTGGAATCATCATCAGAGTCGTCATCCTTAGAAGTTCCTCATAAGTATCCCACTTAATTCCAAGCGTGAGTCAAGGTGTTTGCAGCGGGGAGGGTTCTCCTTGCTCCTTGCGGCCTCTTTTCTTGCCCTTTTGGGAAGTGGTAACCTTCTCCTTGCCTTGTCTCTCTTTAGGTGCCATTGTACCTGAGACTTGAAATAGTGTTAATGGTAGCACAATATCAATGGATACAATCTATACATAAGCAGTAGGGGTACCACCCCACAGTTAGGTTGTTGGCACCAACTAGTGAGGTGAAAGTGATCGATTACTCAGAATTCATCGACATACGTTTTAGGAACTATCTTCCGAAAAGAAGATCAGTGATGTATCACTACTTGCAGCCATTACACTACGTTCATGTTAAGTATAACAACACTACTACATAGGGGTTACATCATGGTATAGTTATTTTCAACAATCACAACCTCCTATGTCGGTAGGCAACTATAAGTCTTATCCCGATGAACGAGATAGTCTAACATGTAAGTATCCAAGTAACAAGCTTAAGCAATGTTCATAGCCATGGCAATTCTGCAAATAGTATAACAATGCTTATTAAAACCAAATTCAAGTCGGAGACCGGTCAAGATTATCCTAACGTATATGTTCACTTACATGGTTGTGTATCAACAATCCAAACACATTAACATCACCAATGATCTTTGAAGATGTAGCAATTCATAATAGGCGTA
Source organism: Capsicum baccatum var. pendulum (assembly GCA_030864225.1). Taxonomy (NCBI): domain Eukaryota; kingdom Viridiplantae; phylum Streptophyta; class Magnoliopsida; order Solanales; family Solanaceae; genus Capsicum; species Capsicum baccatum. The sequence continues at coordinate 248,935,267 of CM061558.1, forward strand.
GGAACATAGTACTTACTAGAAATAGATGAAGAATAAAAGAGTACTTAGGTGATTGAAGCCTTTGGAGATGTTCTTGTGAATTGGAAGAGCAAAAAGAGAAGTTTTGAGATGATTTGGATGGATGTGCGGCGCCTTTGGGTCAATTTTTAGTGTGGTTATGTTTCAAGACTAAGTCCCCTTTATATAGGAGGAGAATGGGTCGGGTTATGACCCATTTACAATCGGTTTTGGAGACAAAAATGCTACATATGCGGCGCATAATGCTCGGCATATCAATGACATATGCGGCGCATTGTCTATAGCATAATGGGACATATGCGCCGCATAGTCTATGGCATTTGTAGACATATGCGCCGCATAGTCTATGGCATATGAGATACTGAGACCAAATGCCATAGCATAGGCGGCGCATAGTCAAAAGCACACTTAGGAATAGGCGGCGCATAGTGTATAGCACACTAGATTCCGAGACCTTAGGCTATAGGATAGGTTGTGCATCGTTCGTGGCCTAGTTTTTCCAAGGCCTAGCCTTCCTCGATGCCTATTTGGGCATGATAAATGCTCAATCCATAGCCTTATGCATCACTATTCCTAACTTACCAACTTTACCATACAATGCGTCCAAATCATCAATTGAAATCAATCTCCTCGTTGAATACCTCTTGCACCTATTTTTGCTCAAAACCAAATGAAAACGATTAGTACGATGGGTCGCCTCCCACAAAGCGCCTTAGTTTTGGTCGTGGCACGACTCTTATTTTTGGATTTTTCATTTAGCAAAACAAAACAAGTACTAGAACGAAAGAAAAACAAAACGATAAACAATAAATGAAAAATGATAAACGATGGGTTGCCTCCCATCTAGCGCCTTATTTATTATCGTGGCACGACATAGTTACCTCGAGTACTCAGACTTCGTCGAGGTAAGTGATGGATCGTTTTCTGAAAGGATTTAGACGACAATGAGGCTTACCTGTGGGCATGCGATCTTTTTCGAGATGGCTCCTACGTTTCTCCGGAGAGTCACCAATTATATCATCAATAGTCCAACCCATAGCTCTCTTGTATCTCTTCAGAGCAGAGATGAGAGCCTCTACGTGTTGTTCACTTAAATCATCTGCATTCTCCGGAAGTATATTTCTACTTTCCAAGAACACATACCTTAGATAATCGGGGAGCTCTTGCGATTCTAGCATTGGTGGCTCGTCAATGGGAGTCTTCGCTGTTGGTTGATTCTTGAGATCACATTCCGGTTGCTTAGGAGTATAAGGCTCTATTTCTATTAGAGCACTCATAAGTTCTTCATAACCTTCATTATCTTCATGCTCAACTTTCAGTGGTACAGCAGACAATGGCTCAACAGTAGGCTGTTTCTCTATAGATAATGCTTTCGTATCCTCATGATGAACATCAGCTACAGATAACTCATTCATATCGCTGGGCTGCTTCATTGTTTTGCATATATCAAACCGTACCACTTCGTCATTAATTCGAAACAAAAGCTCATTATCTTTCATGTCAATAAGCACACTTCCAGTTGCAAGGAAAGGACATCCCAAGATTATGGGAACTTCAGAATCCTCCTTACAATCTAGAATAACGAAGTCGGCAGGACATATGAATGAAGAAACCTTCACCAACACATCATTCAAGATACCCACAGGTCGTTTTACCGACCTATCAGCCATCACGAGCCTCATATTGGTTGGTGTAGGGTCTCCCAACCCCAACTTTCTGTAGATAGATAGTGGCATCAAATTGATGCTGGCTCCCAAATCGCACAATGCCTTAGCAAAATCCAATGATCCAATTGTGCAAGGAATAGTGAAAGCTCCAGGATCTGTCTTCTTTTGAACTAGCGATCTTGTAGCGATTGCACTACAATGATGAACATTATCCGCCAAGTCATAACTTGCTGCCCACTTCTTTGTCAAGAGATCCTTTATAAATTTCGCATACCCAGGCATTTGTTCAAGTGCCTCCACCAATGGAACATTAATGGTGAGCTGCTTTAACATATTCATGAATTTGCTGAACTTTGTGTCATCCGCCACCTTCTTCAATCTTTGGGGAAAAGGTGGTGGTGGGTATGGAAGTGTTCTCTCCATGGTTTTCTTCTCCTCTTGCTTCCGTTTTCCCAATTTTTTAGGCTGCACAGTGCTGGATGTGGCGTTGTTGACGTCAGGAGTAGTAGCTACGGCATCTTCTCCTTTTGCGTTGTCATCCATGTCCGCAACTTCGTCAATCACTTGCTTGCCTTTTGCTGAAGTTTCCAGCACCTTACCACTTCTGGTAGTGATGGCCATGCATGACCCATCATTCCTTGGGTTTTGCACAGTATCGCTAGGTAAAGTGCCGGCCTTTCTTTGATTGAGTGTTGCTGAAAGTTGACTGAATTGCTGCTCTAGTTGTCTTATTGCAACGGAATGTGAGTCAACCAACTGATTCATTGAAGACAAATCGTTCTTCACCTCAGTTACGCCCATATTGGTATCCTCAACTCCTTTCAGCAGCTTGGCCATCATATCTTCCATAGACATCTTTTCGGAGCCAGACGCCTCAACCTCATGATTTCTAGGAGGAATATACAAACCACTCCTGTCTGAATTATTCTTCTGACTACCTTGATCGCGGTCCTTGTATCCAGATTCATCATAATAGTTTCGACCTTGGTTTCCTTGGGCATTGCCTCGGAAACCCCCTTGATTATTCAAGTAGTTGGCTTCTTCTTTAGAGTCGGATTCCTCTCTTCTTTTTGACGCAACAGCTTTGACTTTTTTGGTCTTCCCTGATAATAAATGCTTTGTAAGAAGATCCATTTGTGTTTTCATATGCGCTATATCTTGATCGCGCTCCTCTTTTCTTCTCCTTTGTTCTGCAGTCATGCTAATAGATAAAGTGGGGTTTGCTACCTCAGAATCCCTGGTGTGCCAAGCTCTACTTTGCTTTGTCATCCGGTCTAGCATATTGCTTGCCTGAACAAAGGTGAGGTCCATAAATGATCCTCCAGCCGCATTATCAACCACTGGCTTAGTCCCCGAATTCAAAGCTCTGTATAATATCTCCATCAAGTGGACATTGGTCATATGATGGTTTGGGCACTGCATTAGCTTCGTCTTGAACCTCTCCCATGTAACGTGGAGAGCTTCAGTTGGAAGCTGTCGAAAATTGGTGATCTCATCTCTCAACTGTGCTCTGTTGGATGGCGGAAAGAATCTTTCTAGGAAAGCGTCTTTCAATTGCCTCCAATTAGTAATCGAATTAGGAGTCAGCCCATTCAACCATAGAGTTGCCTCCCCAGACAGAGACAATGGAAATAAGCATAGTCGAATTGCATTCTGTCCAACGCCAGGATTGTCGAATGACTTGCATGTAGAAATAAAGTTGATCAGATGCATATTCGGATCATCGTCTGCTAGTCCACCAAATAATCCATTGAGTTGCAAAAGCTGAATCATGGCGCTAGTGATATTGAACTTTGCTCCAGGTGCCAAGGGTGGCAGAATTATTGCTCCAGTGGCTCCGGCACCATCAAGATCATCATCATCATCGTCGAAAGCTGGTTGCAAAGGTTGGCGATCATACCTATACCGAGCTTGTCGACCTCTTTGGTTGGCAGGTGTTATAATTTCAGCATCACGCCTAGGGTTTAGTAACTCGTCATCACCTAAATCTTCATCGTCAGGATTTGTTGCCCTCCCAGGATTATCAATGTTTTGTTGTTGGACTTGAGCAGCGGCAAAAGCAGCTAATCTTGCTTGCTCGTGTTGAGCAGCCATCCTGTCGATTTCAGCTTGTGCTTCCATTCTTCTAATTCGTTGTGGTTCATGATTAATTGGTAATAACGGTTGACCAGAACTTCTAGTATGGGGCAAGCACTAAAGTAAAAACCTGCAATAAACAAAAACAAAAACTAAACGTAAAAGTACGAGAATCTTTGACCAAAGGGTCTAGTGATTATCACGAACTTGATTGACACTCGTATTCCCCGGCAACGGTGCCAATTTTTGATAACGCTCAATCTACAGCTCTCGTGGGAGTGTAAAGCGGTCGTTAGCAAATATAGAACCCAACCTGGGTTGGGTGTCGATCCCACAGGGAATAGCTTGGCCAACAAGTAAGCAAAATTACTAAACTTTTGGTGCAAGTCTCGTAAAAGGGGGGATTGTAATGTGTAACGAAAACAATAAAGTAAAAGCTGAAAATAGCAAAGTAAAGAGAGAAAGATTGTTACGTAAGTTGTAAACAATGAGAATTGAAGCGTTGGGGTTATGTCCACCTTCTGAGGTATACGTCTCTATTGCTTATGAGTGTGTAGAATTGTGACATGCATGTGCTTATAGAGAATTGTATTCTATGGTAAATCCAAGCGTCTCTCGACCTCAACAAGGACTATTTCACTTTAACTCTCTCGAGCTTAAAGCGTGTCTAACGGTACGAATTCTCCAAGAGGTTAGTCCAATTACGGCACTAGCTTTTTAATAGGAAAGGGTGTCCTACTACCTTGACATTATCTCTTTTCCAGACAAATAACCTTTCTCTCGAACAAGTTAAATGTTAGACTGGCGTATTCTTGCGTTTGCAACCGCAAAGAATGTGGATTAAGATAAAGAGAATAATGATATAAGAAATATACGTGTCTAGAACTCACAAACTCACAGCAATAGATAGTAACTCATTCGGCTTCCATAACCCCAACAGAGAAGTTTAGTTACCCATGAATGCGAAGGAGATCACGATTGACATTGTTATTATATCACGATATTGAGTAATGGCGTATAGATCAAGTGATAGGCGTTAGGCGTGAATCCTTAGCTTGGTAACGATTCTCTTGTTGTGGAATTTAAGAATAGAAGAGTAGAAGAAGAAAAATAGAATTAATGGAAAGATTAGAAGAGTTGTAATTGAGAAGTAGAATGTGTCTCTCCACTAAGGGAGGACTTCATTAAAAATCTCTAGCATGATAGGGTATTTATAATACTCCTATCCTACTCCTACTATGCTAATGAAATAAATAACCAAATCCTACTAAACTAAGGAAATACTTAACCCATTTGTACTAGGTTAATGTAACATTCTCCTAATCCAAATAAACTAATGAAATACATAACCCAATTGTACTAGGTTAATGTATCATTGTCAAAATCCTGCTTTGTGTCTGTAAGTCCCCAAAGTCTTCAGAAATGTTGTTTTAGCCCAGGACAGATTTTCCATGCAGCAGTTTTGGTCCTTAGGCGTGTAAACTCCCTTTCCTTCCTTCGTGAGCTTTCTTTTGCGTCAAGTAAGCCATAAAATGCTGAATTTTGCATCATTTATACCTGAAACTTTACTAATCATGTTCGTTAGCTCATTTATAGGAAAAAGGACTAAAAGTGCATAAAATATATAATTTGTTCTCAAAACTAGGCTAAAATATGGGCAAAATATATTGATATAGGCGCGTAATTTCGCCTATCATCACTATATACGATCCACCCTTGAATCTGCAGCCAAGACCCCAACCTATGTTTTTTGTAATGATTGGAGTATCTAATTATGATACACCAAAAGACCACAATGCCAATGTATAATCCCTATCTTAGGATATAATAAAACCCATATTGGAAAAACATGATTTTGGACAATGAGTTATCTGAACTTGTGCCTTTTTTTAGTAACCATCTAATCTCTTAGAGCCTATTTTTAACCCTTTAAAACATGCATCTTACTGAAATCATGATCTAAAATTTGTAGTCTGTTATGTTCTGTGTCAATCGTGGAATTCATCTATTTTGGTATCGCCATACAAAGACTTGCAAGTCATATATAATCCATATCATATCATGCCTTCGTCCTTTATATCAAAACATGTTATTTGACCACCAAAAATGTTTAAATAGTGTAAGAGAGTTCTTATTTCAAAACATATAAAACTCATCCAAAATACTCTTCTTTCCAATACTTTGACAAAGTGTGGTCACCTTTTTCACAAATCACATTCAAGTCCTTTAATAGGAAACATGAGAATTTATATAACAAGGAATAACCCTACTCAATTAGTTGATAAGACAGTAACAGTCAATAAACAATGATAAAACATTTAAACTTAATTTTTAACCATCCATGTAAACAATCCATAACATTATTAAGAGAATGGGTTTCATAACAAGAGAGGGAGTACATAAATCTTTATCTAATATAACTTCTCGAACTAATAATGCATGTACAAATAAAAACAAATGAATCGGCGGAAAATAATCACATAGTTTATACAAGATTTCATTATAAAATAGGTTTCCAATACATGCTCTTTAACCATTTCAAAACCCACCTCAAGTACAAAACTACATACATTAGAATCTTTTTTGAACAATAAATTTATGCCCATGGAGTTTAGGATATTCCTACAAACCTTTTGACAAAGAAAAATCAAAGAGAGCGTTGAGAAATCGGACCCCCGAAGCTTTAATTCCGTAACCCTAGGTAGTTTCTCCACTTTTGATTTAGGGGAGATGATGTCGGGATTTTTGAAGGGAAAATAACATGTTGTAGATTTAATATTCACCCAAAAAGGTTTAAGAATTGTTATGGGATTATAAAAGACCTTTATGCCCTTAATAAAAATCAAACGAAACACTTTTTGACGCCTACGATAGGCTTTGCGTCGCATGGCCAAATTAACCCTTAAGGTTTGTATCGCATGGACATTTTATAGTTGAGGCAGTATTCTTAGGCGATTGCTTTGCAGTGCATGGCCATCGCACACCTTGGACAGTGCCTCATTCAAACCCTCATTACTTTTGACTCCGGACTCGGATTGACAAATGACTAGTTTCCTTTGACAAAAGTCTCTAAGGGCTTTAATATGATATATAGTAGGACACATAACTATTTATATCCAAGGATAAATGGTCGCTAAAAATTTACCCATGCAAAATCGTGAACTCAAAGTCAATCGATAGGAAAGTGCTCAACTTAACTTTTGAGCTAGGAGATTCTTATGATGTATATTCATCTCCAAGTATGTTACCACTCTAAGTAAATATTATTCACTCTTATATCTAAATAGAAACCATTGGGTCGGGTCTATAAACATAGGAAACACGGTTCAACCTTAGCCCAAAAGTGTGGGGTGTTACATTTAAGAAGAAGATAGATTGATTGACAAACCTGAGAAGATATTGATAGAAATAAGGGACTTGGCAGAAAATCAGGTTAAGTAAAATATATATAGGCACCCACGTGTTACATAAATATAATGATGAAATTAATAATCCCCCAGTTCTAATTATTATCCTTTTTAGTCTATTTAAAAAAGAATGATTTTTTCCTTTTTAGTAATTCTTTAATTCTATGCATTTTATTCCAACCATATATGAGATAAGCTCACCCTAAATGTAATACCCCGCTTTTTCAGGCTAAGTTTTGAACTATCTTTTCTATATATATAGACCTAAGCCCAATATTTTATACTAAAATATAAGTGTGAATGACACTTTATTTGTGTGGAAACATCCTTGGAGATGAATATACATCATAAAAATCTCCTAGCTCAAAAGTTAAGTTGAGCACTTTCCTATCGATTAACTTATAGTTGATAATTTTACATCGGTCAAATTCCAGTGACAATTTCTCCTAGTACATAAACATTCATCTGTCCTACTAAATATAAAATTAAAACCTTTCAAGTATTCTTTACAACTCCACCGAACATTCATTAATTCGAGTTCAGAGTCTAAAGTTATTATTATTTGAATGAGACACTGTCTAGGGTGTGGAATGGCCCTGTGCCACAAAGCAATCATCTAAGCACACTGCCACCAGCTATGCTTTGGCCATGTGATGCAAACCCTAAGGTTTTATTTGGCCATGCAACATATAACCTTTCTAGGGCATCAAAAAAGTGTTCCATTTGATTTATTTTAATGGCATTAAGGTCTTTTACCATCCCATAATCATTCCAAACCCTCTTTGGACAAAATTAAGGCCGTAAAAATGTTACATTGCCTCTTTAAATTTCCAAATATAATTCATAGGAAATAAGGGAGAAACTACCTAGGGTTTGAGGATTCTATTATCTAAGGGGACAATCCTTCTACATTTTCTTTGATTTTTCTCCGTCAAAAGGAATGTGGAACTATCCTAAATCTCATGGGCATGAATTTTATCTTTTTAAACAAGTTATGAAGATATATATGTATTTATATGTAAGGGGTCTTTTAAATCGTTTAAAGAGAATGCATCATAAACCCATCTTGATGGAAGTACATAATAATCATGGGGTTTTTCCATGTTTCCTTGTCCATATATAATTTTAAAGAGCTTAATTTATAATTTTGTGCATACATTATTTTAGTTCAAAAAGTAATTTATGAACATGACTTGCGAAATTCCCCTCTCCATGAAGAACTTTATGGTCTTAGCATGTTATAAATTGTGAATTCGATTTGAGAGCATGAATTATAAGCCCGTGATTTACACGAATGTTGTAAACATCTTGAATTATTCCCATGTTTTTTTGATATATATTGTGTTAAATTTTTTTCTTAATGTTATCGACTATTTTATATGGAACATATGTTGTTTTTTGGTTAGTTCTGCACACCAATACATTCTAGGTATTAGTCATCTATCGTGGCGGCTGAATTTAAAATATAGAATCTGAGGCTTAGTCTTGAGGTCTAATTCAGTAGCAGTAGATTGTTCCATGAGTTCAGAGTTGGTGAGGGTCCTTTACAACGGAAGACATTCTATATATATGTAATCTCAGTCAACTTATGGTCTATCCGGGGGCCTTATCCTGGTGTAAACAGTTAATGGTCAGTAGAGGCTTCATAGATGTAATTTGAGTATTGTATTATCATAATTTTGTTGACACATTTTGGATTATAAGTTTCTATTGAATTTTATAATATTTTCCTCACTTTGATTTATGTATAGATTATGCTTATTATAGTATGCTAAGGGATCTCTCGAGCCTTCGTAGTTTGGGATGCCCATTGTGGTCAGAGCCTCGTATCGAGTCACGACAAGATTGGTATCAGAGCCCGGTTCATGGTCCCAAGGTGTCTACAAAGTTTTGTAAAGTAGATTCCTTTTTATTAGTGTGTAGCACGCCACACTAATATGAAAAAAGCTACGAGGAATTTAGAAGATGTTTCCCATTCTTTCATACTCTAGTTTGTTCCATTTTGATGTCTATGTTGAAGTTATCCAAATTCCTCCTTCACTCTAATTTTACTAGCTTTGTCTCATTGTTGAGGCGATTCAAGTGCAAAATCTTAGGTCTATACGATGTGGTCCTTTTCAATTGTGTCATCAAAAGCTATGAAATTGCACAAGGACTTGAGAGAAGTTAGTTAGAGCTTCAAAGTGCATTGATTTAAGCTTGTACCGCTATCTATATCAATCATGCATTTGAGCCTAAGGTATTAAGTGCATTCAGTCCCTTTCAAAATTGTTTTTACAGATGTTATTCTTAAGGATAATGAGTTGTAGCAGAATATTAGAGCAATATTTCAACCCGAGTAGTAGTATATGTTAAAGATTCATGATCTATTAGTAGTAAGATGATCTAGAAGTTAGTGATATGATGTCACAAGGTTAGAAGCCAGAATGAGGATGACTTTTTGCATAAAAAAAAGTTAGTTTTAGATGTATAACCCTTCGATTGAGGGGTGGGTTGACCTTATATAATAATTGACTAATGTTGTAGAATTTGTATATTGTATGGCAATCTATGGAGAAATTATTTATAGGTGGTAAAAGAAAAGGGGTAGATTAGTCAATAAGTTATGGGTAAAGACTCATTGGTGTTTATGGAATTTGAAAGTATTTGGGATGTGTGCATGGGTATGTAAATTTTATGTGAGAAGGTAGACTATGTTAGTAAAATTGTAATGGGTTATATTATAAGATTAAGATCGACTATCCTTATTATGTGACTTTACCCCTTGATTTTCTTTTCTATAGTAGTTGTAATCTAGTATTGTATGTGAGAAGGGTTGTGGTAGATTCTAAGGTATAGTAGTAGTTTTGTTAAAAGAATGAACTTATGGTCCATAGGTGCATGAAATAAGAGACTTGGGTTGATTTCAACATTTGATAGACTAGTATAGTATGTGGCATGCTTCATCGGTGGTACATAATTGATTCTAGACTATAGGCTTGAGCTTTAAATATGAATTGTGGTGGTAAGAATAGTATCTTAAGACTAATGATGCATGTTTTATGGTAATGAATTAGTAGGATTGATGTGATTCATGCAATAGTCTAGGTTGGCAACTTGTGGAAAAAGTAGTGGATAATTGCGGTTGAGTCATTAAATGGGTAAGGGGTAAATATATAAGGGTAAGCTAAACCCCCAAGTAGCATGTTGTTTGATAAGGTTTTATGTGTATAAGTGTCATATGTACCCAGTTCACGTTCTTGAATTTTGTAGAATAGATAATTCTGGGGAGTTGTTTGATGATAGGCGAATTTACACGCCTATATCAATATATTTTGCCCATATTTTAGCCTAGTTTTGAGAACAAACTATATATTTCATGCACTTTTAGTCCTTTTTCCTATAAATGAGCTAACGAACATGATTAGTAAATTTTTAGGTATAAATGATGCAAAATTCAGCATTTTATGGCTTACTTGACGCAAAAGAAAGCTCACGAAGGAAGGAAAGCGAGTTTACACGCCTAAGGACCAAAACTGCTGCATGGAAAATCTGTCCCGGGCTAAAACAACATTTCTGAAGACTTTGGGGACTTACAGACACAAAGCTGGATTTGGACAATGATACATTAACCTAGTACAATTGGGTTATGTATTTCATTAGTTTATTTGAATTATGATAATGTTACATTAAACTAGTACATTTGGGTTAAGTATTACATTAGCCTAGTAGGATTTGGTTATTTATTTCATTAGCTTAGTAGGAGTAGGATATAGGTATTATAAATACCCTATCATGCTAGAGATTTTTAATTAACTCCTCCCTTAGTGGAGAGATACATTCAACAATTAATCTTCTTCCATCCCTCTCTTCTTCCACTACAACACTTCTAATCTACTCTTCTAATCTTTCCATTAATTCTATTCATCTATTCCACAACAAGAGAAACGTTACTTGCTAAGGAATCACGCCTCACGCCTATCACCTAAGCTACACGCCATTCACCAATATTGTGATATAATAATAATACCAATCGTGATTTCCTTCGCATCCATGGGTAACTAAACCTCTCTGTTGGGGTTATGGAAGCCGAATGAGTTACTATCTATTGCTGTGAGTTTGTGAGTTTGTGACACGTATATTGCTTATATCATTATTCTCTTCATCTTAATCTACATTCTTTGCGGTTGCAAACGCAAGAATATGCCAGTCTAACATTTAACTTGTTCGAGAGAAAGGTTATTTGTCTGGAAAAGAGATAATGTCAAGGTAGTAGAACACCCTTTCCTATTAAAAAGCTAGTGCCGTAACTGGACTAACCTCTTGGAGAATTCGTACCGTTAGACACGCTTTAAGCTCGAGAGAGTTAAAGTGAAATAGTCCTTGTTGAGGTCGAGAGACGCTTGGATTTACCATAGAATACAATTCTCTATAAGCACATGCATGTCACAATTCTACACACTCATAAGCAATAGAGACGTATATCTCAGAAGGTGGACATAACCCCAACGCTTCAATTCTCATTGTTTACAACTTACGTAACAATCTTTCTCCCTTTACTTTGCTATTTTCAGCTTTTACTTTATTGTTTTCGTTACACATTACAATCCCCCCTTTTACGAGACTTGCACCAAAAGTTTAGTAATTTTGCTTACTTGTTGGCCAAGCTATTCCCTGTGGGATCGACACCCAACCCAGGTTGGGTTCTATATTTGCTAACGACTGCTTTACACTCCCACGAGAGCTGTAGATTGAGCGTTATCAAAAATTGGCGCCGTTGCCGGGGAATACGAGTGTCAATCAAGTTCGTGATAATTACTAGACCCTTTGGTCAAAGATTCTCGTACTTTTACTTTTAGTTTTTATTTTTGTTTCTTGCAGGTTTTTACTTTAGTGCATGCCCCATACTAGAAGTTCTGATCAACCGTTATTACCAATCAATCCTGAACCACAACGAATTAGAAGAATTGAAGCACAAGCTTAAATCGACAGGATGGCTGCTCAACACGAGCAAGCAAGATTAGCTGCTCTTGCTGCTGCTCAAGTCCAACAAAAAAACATTGATAATCCTGGGCGAGCCATAAATCCTGACGATGAGGATTTAGGTGACGACGAGTTGATAAACCCAAGGCATGTTGCTGAAACTACAACACCTGCCAACAGAAGAGGTCGACAAGCTCAGTATAGGTATGATCGCCAACCTTTGCAGCCAGCTTTCGACGATGATGATGATGATATTGATGGTGCCGGAGCCACTGGAGCAATAATTCCACCACCATTAGCGCCCGGAGCCAAGTTCAATATCACAAGCACCATGATTCAGTTATTGCAACTCAAGGGATTATTTGGTGGACTAGCAGGCGATGATCCGAATATGCATCTCATCAAATTTATTTCTACATGCAAGTCCTTTGACAATCCTGGCGTTGGACAGAATGCAATTCGATTACGTCTATTTCCATTGTCTCTGTCTGGGGAGGCAACTCTATGGTTGAATGGGCTGACTCCTGATTCTATTACTAATTGGAGGCAATTGAAAGACGCTTTCCTAGAAAGATTCTTTCCGCCATACAAAAGAGCACAGTTGAGAGATGAGATCATAAATTTTCGACAGCTTCCCACTGAAGCTCTTCATGAAACATGGGAGAGGTTCAAGACAAAGCTAGCGAGATGCCCAAACCATCACATGACTAATGTTCACCTCATGGAGATCTTGTATAGAGCCTTGAATTCAATAACTAAACCAGTGGTGGACAACGCAGCTGGAGGTTCTTTCATGGACCTCACCTTTGGTCAAGCAAGGAATATGCTAGATCGTATGACAAAACAAAGTAGAGCTTGGCATACCAGGGATTCTGAGGTAGCAAGCCCCACTTTATCTATTGGCATGACGGCAGACCAACGAAGAAGAGAAGAAGAACGTGATCAAGATATGGCGCACATGAAAACCCAAATGGATCTTCTTACAAAGCATCTATTAGGGAAGACTGAAAAAGTGGAAGCGATTGCGTCAAAAGGAAGAGACGAATCTGATTCGGAAGAGGAGGCCAACTACTTGAACAATCAGGGGGGTTTCCGAGGGAATACCCAAGGAAACCAAGGTCGGAACTATTATGATAAATCTGGAAACAAAGACCAAGGTAGTTGGAAGAACAAGAATGAAAAGAGTGGTTTGTATGTTCCCCCTGGCAGACGTGATACCACCATATCTAATTCTGGAAGTATGGAAGACATGATGGCTAAATTATTGAAAGGAGTGGAAGCAACGAGCGCGGGAGTTACGGAGGTAATTAATGATTTGTCCGCCATGAAACAATTAGTAGATTCACATTCCACTTCAATTAGACAACTAGAGCAGCAATTCAGTCAACTTTCAGCAGCACTCAACCAAAGAAAGGCCGGCACTTTACCTAGCTATACTGTGCAAAACCCAAGGAATGATGGGTCATGCATGGCCATCACTACCAGAAGTGGTAAGGTGCTGGAAACTCCAGAAAAAGGCAAGCAAGTGATTGACGAAGTTGCGGACTTGGATGACAACACAAAAGGAGAAGATGCCGTAGCTACTACTCCTGACGTCAACAACGCCACATCCAGCACTGTGCAGCCTGAAAAATTGGGAAAACGGAATCAAGAGGAGAAGAAAACCGAGGAGAGAACACTTCCATACCCACCACCACCTTTTTCCCAAAGATTGAAGAAGGTGACGGATGACACAAAGTTCAGCAAATTCATGAATATGTTAAAGCAGCTGACCATTAATGCTCCATTGGTGGAGGCACTTGAACAAATGCCTGGATATGCGAAGTTTATAAAGGACCTATTGACAAAGAAGCGGGCAGCAAGTTATGAGTTGGCGGATAATGTTCATCATTGTAGTGCAATCGCTACAAGGTCGTTAGTTCAAAAGAAGGCAGATCCTGGAGCTTTCAATATTCCTTGCACCGTCGGATCTTTGAACTTTGCCAAAGCACTATGTGACTTAGGATCCAGCATCAACTTGATGCCATTATCCATCTACAAGAAGTTGGGGCTAGGCGATCCGACACCAACCAATATGAGGCTCGTGATGGCTGATAGGTCGGTAAAAAGACCTGTGGGTATCTTGAATGATGTGTTGGTGAAGGTTTCTTCATTCATCTTTCCTGCAGACTTCGTTATTCTGGATGGTAAGGAGGATTCTGAAGTTCCCATAATCCTGGGACATCCTTTCCTTGCAACCAGAAGTGTGCTTATTGACATGAAAGATAATGAGCTTTTATTTCGAATTAATGACGAAGTAGTACGGTTTGATATATGCAAAGCCATGAAGCAGCCCAGCGATTTGAATGAGTTATCTGTAGCTGATGTTCATCAAGAGGATATGAAAGCATTATCTATAGAGAAACAGCCTATTGTTGAGCCATTGACTGCTGCGCCACTGAATGTTGAGCATAAGGATAATGAAGATTATGAAGAACTTATGGGTGCTCTAACAGAAATAGAGTCTTATACTCCTAAGCAACCGGATTGTGATCTCAAGAATCAACCAACAGTAAAGACTCCCATTGACGAGCCACCAATGCTAGAATCACAACAGCTCCCCGACTATCTAACGTATGTGTTCTTGGAAAGTAGAAATATACTTTCGGAGAGAGCAGATGATTTAAGTAAACAGCACGTAGAAGATCTCATCTCTGCTTTGAAGAGATACAAGAGAGCTATGGGTTGTACTATTGATGATGTAATTGGTGACTCTCCGGAGAAACGTAGGAGCCATCTCGAAAAAGATCGCATGCCCACAGGTAAGCCTCATTGTCGTCTAAATCCTTTCAGAAAATGATCCATCACTTACCTCGACGAAGTCTGAGTACTCGAGGTAACTATGTCGAGCCACGACAATAAATAAGGCGCTAGATGGGACGCAACCCATCGTTTTATCGTTTTATCATTTATCGTTTTTACTTTCATTCTAGTACTTGTTTTGTTTTGCTAAATGAAAAATCCAAAAATAAGAGTCGTGCCACGACCAAAACTAAGGCGCTTGGTGGGAGGCAACCCATCGTACTAATCGTTTTCATTTGGTTTTGAGCAAAAATAGGTGCAAGAGCTATTCAACGAGGAGATTGATTTCAATTGACGATTTGGACGCATTGTATGGTAAAGTCGGTAAGTTAGGAATGGTGATGCATAAGGCTATGGATTGAGCATTTCTCACGTCAAAATAGGCATCGAGGAAGGCTAGTCCTTGAAAAAAATAGGCCACGAACGATGCACAACCTATCCTATAGCCTAAGGTCTTGGAATCTAGTGTGCTATACACTATGCGCCGCCTATTCCTAGGTATGCTTTTGACTATGCGCCGCCTATGCTATGGCATTTGGTCTCAGTATCTCATATGCCATAGACTATGCGGTGCATATGTCCCATTATGCTATAGACAATGCGCCGCATATGTCATTGATATGCCGAGCATTATGCGCCGCATATGTGGTATTTTTGTCTCCAAAACCGATTGTAAATGGGTCAAAACCCAACCCATTCTCTTCCTATATAAAGGGGACTTAGTTTTACAACACAACCACACTAAAAATTGACCTAAGGGCACCGCATATACATCCAAATCCTCAAAAAATTTTCTTCTTTTGCTCTTCCAATTCACAAAACCATCTCCACAAGCTTCAAGCAAGTAAGTACTCTCTTATTCTTCATTTATTTCTCGTAAGTACTACGTTGCTATGTCTATTATGAATTTCTAAATCGTATAAGAATGTTGGTGATGTTCATGTGTTTGGATTGTTGATACAAAATCATGTGAGTGAACATGTACGTAGGAAAATCTTGACTTGTTTCCGACATGAAATTGGTTTTAATAGCATTGTTATACTATTTGTGGAATTACTATGGCTATGAATAGTGCTTAAGATTGTTGTTTGGATACTTATATGTTAGACTATCCCGGCCATCGGGATAAGACTTATAGTGCCTACCGACATAAGAGGTTGTGATTGTTGTAAGAATAACTATTCCATGTGGTAACCCCTATGTAGTAGTGTTGCTATATCTACCATGAAAGTAGTCCAATGGCTTCAAGTAAGTTATTCATTGCTGATTTTCTTGTCGGAATACAATCCTAAAATGTATGTCGACGAAATCTGAGTAAACGACCACTTTCGCTTCACTGATTTGTGTTAACAAAACTAAGTGTGGGGTGGTACCCCTACTGCTTATGTATAGATTGTATCCATTGAGATTGTGATACCATTAACACTATTTCAAGTCTCAGGTACAATGGCACCTAAAGAGAGACAAGGCAAGGAGAAGGCTACCACTTCCCAAAAGAGCAAGAAAAGAAGCCGCAAGAAGCAAGGAAAACCCTCCTCGCTGTAAACACCTCAACTCACGCTTGGAATTAAGTGAGATACTTATGAGGAACTTCTGAGGATGACGACTCTGATGATGATTCCAATGCAAGGGGTATGACCCCAGACATAGAGGATAAGTCCGACCAACCAGGTTCCTCGTATTTATTTTCCACTGAGGACAGTGTCCCGACTAAGTGTGGGGTAGTGGTATTGCATGCTTTACTTCTCTATTCGCATCTATGTTTGTTTGCTTTTGTTTCATTTTTGTTTTGTTTTGTTTCGTTTTGTTTTTTTAGTAGTTAAAATTTTTTCTAGCTTCGCATGAAATTATTTTGACAGGCAGCATGAGATTATAACAAGAGTATGTGGTACAATTGTGACTATTGAGACGTTTAGACTCTAGTTGTGACTCATTATGTGATATTTTGTGGTTCAATTCCTTCACTTGTTGGGTCGAGAGTCTATATTACTTCCAATCAAGTCGACCATGTGCCTTGTGTGTGTGAGATTAATAGTATCTTCTATGTTTGTGGCTGATGCTAGAACTTGCCTGGTATGTATGCAAAGCGAAAATAAGGAGTGTAAGTTAGGATATGATTTAGGCATTTCTTTGGCAACCTATATTTTTTTACCTTCAGTTTTACCTACCCATGGACATCATCCCTAGTTAAACCCTTTTGAGCCTTTAGCCTATTTCTTTGACAACCTTGTATGTAAGCCTAATCCATTTTTTAAGACCGTAATTTGATCCAAATTCCTAAGTGCTTTAAATTAAAAAAAAGTCATGTGACAACATAAGAGGAAATTGGGTAAGTATGATGCTATAAATTGTAATGGTGCTTGAATGTGTTATGAAAAAGAAAGTGCTATCATAAGAGGTATGGTATAAAAAGAAAAAGGAAAAGAAAGCTGGAAAGTGAGTTATGCTTAAAATTGAAAAACAAAAGAGGAGAACAAGGGTGGTAGAATAAAATAAAGAAGAAAGGTTGAAAGGAAAAAAGTGTCAATGATACAATGTGATGTATTAAAGCGCTTAGGAGCTTAGTCACTATTCCTGGCCAAAATAGTCTTACCCGTCCCTTAGCCTACATTACAACCATCAAAAGACCTACTTGATCCTAATCTTAACATTCCGACATTTAGTGGAGTACTACACTAAGGGCAAGCCTATGGTCATCAGTTGCTACATATGAATTCTTTGTGAGAGCGAGAGCAAGGATATTGTTGATACCCATGTTTGAAAAATATGCTATACTTGTGAGTGATTATGGGTAATATATTGTGAGACACACATGGTTGATGAGTTTTGGGTAGTTATATATGATTCCTTGTACCTTAACGTTTGCATGTGAGTTGACCACCATCACGAGTCTATGCTAGAGGTTAAACTGTTTCTACTTATAATTGGGAAGTACTCTTTGTTGATAATCGTTATGCTTGTCTTGATAAATGTTTTGTGTTGTTGCTGTAAAAACCTTAAGTCGACGCTTAGAAGGACATGATATTTCGTTCGAGGACGAACAAAGCTTCAAGTGTGGGGTATTGATGATAGGCGAATTTACACGCCTATATCGATATATTTTGCCCATATTTTAGCCTAGTTTTGAGAACAAACTATATATTTCATGAACTTTTAGTCCTTTTTCCTATAAATGAGCTAACGAGCATGATTAGTAAAGTTTCAGGTATAAATGATGAAAAATTCAGCATTTTATGGCTTACTTGACGCAAAAGAAAGCTCACAAAGGAAGGAAAGGGAGTTTACACGCCTAAGGACCAAAACTGCTGCATGGAAAATCTGTCCCGGGCTAAAACAACATTTCTGAAGACTTTTGGGACTTACAGACACAAAGTTGGATTTGGACAATGATACATTAACCTAGTACAATTGGGTTATGTATTTCATTAGTTTATTTGGATTATGATAATGTTACATTAACCTAGTACATTTGGGTTAAGTATTACATTAGCCTAGTAGGATTTGGTTATTTTTTTCATTAGCTTAGTAGGAGTAGGATATGGGTATTATAAATACCTTATCATGCTAGAGATTTTTAATTAACTCCTCCCTTAGTGGAGAGATACATTCAACAATTAATCTTCTTCCATCCCTCTCTTCTTCCACTACAACACTTCTAATCTACTCTTCTAATCTTTTCATTAATTCTATTCATCTATTCCACAACAAGAGAATCGTTACTTGCTAAGGAATCACGGCTCACGCCTATCACCTAAGCTACATTCCATTCACCAATATTGTGATATAATAATAATGCCAATCGTGATTTCCTTCGCATTCATGGGTAACTAAACCTCTCTGTTGGGGTTATGAAAGCCGAATGAGTTACTATCTATTGCTGTGAGTTTGTGAGTTCGTGACACGTATATTGCTTATATCATTATTCTCTTCATCTTAATCTACATTCTTTGCGGTTGCAAACGCAAGAATACGCCAGTCTAATATTTAACTTGTTCGAGAGAAAGGTTATTTGTCTGGAAAATGAGATAATGTCAAGGTAGTAGGACACCCTTTCCTATTAAAAAGCTAGTGCCGTAACTGGACTAACCTCTTGGAGAATTCGTACCGTTAGACACGCTTTAAGCTCGAGAGAGTTAAAGTGAAATAGTCCTTGTTGAGGTCGAGAGACGCTTGGATTTACCATAGAATACAATTCTCTATAAGCACATGCATGTCACAATTCTACACACTCATAAGCAATAGAGACGTATACCTCAGAAGGTGGACATAACCCCAACGCTTCAATTCTCATTGTTTACAACTTACGTAACAATCTTTCTCCCTTTACTTTGCTATTTTCAGCTTTTACTTTATTGTTTTCGTTACACATTACAATCCCCCCTTTTACGAGACTTGCACCAAAAGTTTAGTAATTTTGCTTACTTGTTGGCCAAGCTATTCCCTGTGGGATCGACACCCAACCCAGGTTGGGTTATATATTTGTTAACAACCGCTTTACACTCCCACGAGAGCTGTAGATTGAGCGTTATCATTGTTGTATGGTGTTCATTGGTCGTGCGATGCATAGGACATCCAGTGTGTCAAAAGGTGTTCTATTTGGTTTATTTTAAGGGCATAAAGGTCTTTTATCATCCCATAATCATTCCTAACCCTCTTTGGATGAATATTAAACCTTAAACATGTTATTTTTCTCTTTTAAAATCCCCCAATCATCTTCCATAAATCAAAAGAAGATAAACTATCTAGCGTTAAGGAATTCAAGCTTTGGGGGTCCAAATCCTCTACTTTCTATTTGATTTTTCTCTTTCAAAAGGTATGTGGGACTCTACTAAAATTCATGGGCATAGGTTTTACATTTTGTAACAAGTTTCAAAGTTGTATATGTATGTATATGAAAAGGGTTTTGGAAATTGGTTAAAGTGCATGCATCATAAACCATTTTGATGAAAGTACATATTATAATGGGGTTTTTCCATAAGCATGATTTATAATCTTGTTCATAGAGGGTTTGATTTTGAAAAGTGATTTATGAGCATGACTTGGGAAATTCCCTTCCCCATGAAGAAATTTATACACTTAGCATGTTATGAATTGTGAATTAAGTTTCAGAGCATGAATTATAAGCCCGTGACTTAAAAGAATGTTTTAAAGCTCTTGAGTTATGCCTATGTGATTTGGATATCTATTATGTTAAATTATTTTCTCAATGCTAGCCCCTTCATTCAATGATTGGTTCATTAGGAAACTGAAACTGAACGACTCTATTTCTGCAGTCAACTAAGGCATATCATGAGTGGAGCTAATCCATGCCGAGAATGACATCGAAATTAGTTATCTCTAACTCCACAAGATCAACAGAAGTGACTTTCTTATATACTGTGATCGGGTAATTTTGTATACCCATCTGGATATAATAGATTTACCCACTAGGTAGACATTGAGAAAGGCTCTGCTAACATTTTGGGACTGATCGTGAAATTGACGTTTATATAAGAAGTCACAAAAGAAAGTGAAACTTGGGGTCTACTAACATATAAGATGAAAGACCTGTAACGTACTCGTAACTAAATCAGGAGAATTTTCCTGATTATGTCGAGTATTGAAACCATATAACCTATTCTGGTGCTGCCCATTAGTTGCACTGGAAGTGGTACCCTGTTGAGTCGGGTGTCCTTCTAGTGCTGAAGAACGATTAGACTGACCCTATGGCCTGTCTTGCCACATCCAAAACACATATCACTACCCGCTCTACACTCTCCCTGGTAATTCCTGCCATATTTACTGTAAGGTGGATTAGTACGCCCATTGTTCACTATGCCCTGGGACTTAGAGCCTGGTGCCCTATCCCAACTGTCTTTCCTGAACTTAGGAACTGGAACACTAGATGAAGATGGAGCTGGGGCTTAAAATTTTGGATGGAACTGAGAATGGTTGTCGTCTTCTGACCTTGGCTAAGAAAAGTTAAAACTACCTATTCTGGCCCTTTTGTTCTCCCTCTCCTTATCCTTCTACTTCTCCTCCTTAATTTATTGAGCATGAACCATAATCCTAGATAGGTCCATCTTATTAATCAACTTGGCAGTCCTACACTACCTAACCACACTATCAGCTACACTAGATACAAACTTACTCATTCTAGACCTATTATCCGTCACCATAGTAGAAGCATACCTCACCAGCAGAGTGAACTTAAGCAAGTACTCCTTCATTCTCATATTACCCTACTTCAAATTAATAAACTATTGAACCTTATATTCCCTCAACTCTAGGGGAAAGAACCTGTCTAAGAAAGCTATTGCAAATTCCTTCCACTCTCATGGCCCTGCATCTGTACCTTGGTCTTCCTTCTACTACTTAAACTAGGTGTGATCTACATCCCGAAACTAATATATAGCCAACTCTGCACTCTCACTTGAAGTGACACCCATGATATATATCACTTTTTGCACCATGTCTAGAAACTCCTGTGTATCCTCCTTGGACTTGGATCCAAAAAACAAAGGGGGATTCATCCGAGTGGAATACTCAATCCTAACTGTAGTTGTATCTTCCACTGGATTGGCTTGGGCAACAGCCTGTTGATTGTTCTATGCAGCTACAAAATGGGCTAGGGTAGTGAAAGCGGGCTTGAATTCAGTATGAGAGACATACTCATTCAGGGGATCTTCCTGAACATGTGGTGGTATGGATTGATCCCCATTCCTTCTTCCATTTTTCCTTCTAGGAGTTATTGTCTATAAATGGAATGAAGGATGAGTTAGAAAGATGGATAAAACAAAGCTCATGATCTTTCGCATTACATGAACACTAAAAGGGGGGAGTGTGGCACACTTCACACCCATGCACAAGACTCTACTCAATGCAACTTTAAGACACCCTAAGACACTTTAAAACCTTAGGCTCAAATACCAAGTTTTTTTACTACTCAAAAATACCCCCTGTTCACGACAACGGTGCTTACGGACATAAGTGACCACAAGCTAATCCATGAGCTGGTTACCTACTATGAGCGCTAAGTAAAATAGTAATGAAACATATGTGCGAAAGGTAACCTGATAAAATAGTGTAAATCTAGATACTGAAATCCATAGTAATGACATGTCTGAATTATCTGGGCAAAATACTGGAACTAAACTATCTTTCTGAAACAACTGATAAAAAATAGAAAAAACTAACTGTCTAACTAATTGTCTGAAAGCCTCTAAACATAATCACATGTTGATGGAACAAACCCCCAACTTACTCTACCTGACTGAACATCACGAAATACTAAAATAACTAATCAAAATAGATCATGTCCTTAATGAATGAGGACTCACCACTACTACCGCTGGATAACACTCAACTGTATAAGAACAGTCGGGATACTAACCATCCGAACCTATGTTATAATACAACATAGCACAAAAAAAAGTAAGTGGTCAGTATTTTGAATGTACTGGAACATGAGATAAGGACTATCAGAGATGCATGAGATAACTGAACATAAATGCATGAACATGTAATATCTGAGAATCTAAGACCAAGTATAAATATGTTATTGAGATAATCTATTATTGGAAAGAATGAAATCTGTATAACTTAATATCTATACACTTTGTCAAACTAACCTGAGCTGAGATATACTAAAATACTGACTGAAACTGTAGGAGGCATCATGTAACCGACATGCCCAAATTTGATCTAATTGGGGTCCAACCTATAACCCCAATTATAAGGGTGTCAGTACCGTGCCACAGGTACTAATACTAGCTATGTGGATCTACATAACCGGTATCCTGAAGAACTAGGGAGTCACCCTCTACTGGTAGGTGCTCTCAAGAGATATGTGTCAACCCTCAACTGGCAGGAAGATATCTCAAACCTACATTGGCTACGTAGATCTAGAACTCAGGGATTACAACTAAAAGTCACACCCTCTACTGGCAGGTGGGCCCTCATCTTTGGGTTCGCTCAATGTTAAATCCTACTCCTAACTTAACTGACTCTGGTACTAAACTAATCTGAACTGAGTTTAACAGAACATTATTTTTGATAGCGCTCATCATGGTCATAAATATTTGAGTAGAAAGATAAGATTTATGACTTAACCGACTCAATACATGAAAATTCAAAATCATGTAAAACACATAGCTATCGATGTTCATAACCTGCCAGCACTAAATAATTAAAAAAATACAAACTCAAACCTTAAACTATAGTATGGAATCATGGTTCAACAAACCAAAACATAACATTTACCCAAACGAGTGAAAAGCATGAATATTGAATGTAGGAATGTCTTAAACATGAGAAAACAACTTGGTTACATGACTAAATTCATAGTTCAATATGGTAACATGAAATTCACTTGAACACGGCATGGGAAATTGTAATTTAAAACATGAATTAACCTAACCTTTCATGGGACCATATGTGGACATGAACCTGAGTTCAATTGCTAAGGAAAGACTTGAATTTAACCCATCTTGAACATACAAAACTCCATTATAAGAGAAAAATCCATACTTTAATTGAAAAAAAGTTTTTTGGGATTAACAGGTGAAAGCAACCCATTGATGAATACCCACATACCTCAATTGATATTTTCTTGAAGAATGCTTGACTAGAAATCTTAAACTCTTGGGTTCTTGGAAGAAGAACCTTGAATTTCTTCGTTCATGGGTTGGAGGAGGGTTTCTATGTGATTGTTTTGAAGTTAATGGGCAAATAATGCCCTTTTGAGGGTCATAGGTCATGTTTTGGACAACTGGGGTTGAGAGGAAAGAACCAAACTCCCCTTTGTCCCCATGAATAATGAAGTTGTAATTACACAACCCCACGGTATAGGCCCTATCCCGATAAAATTATCCACACAACGCTGGCCCTATCTCAGCGAACTATCCTATACAGAGAGAGCCCTATCCTAGTGGACTATACCACATGGCTATAATATCTCATATATTTTCTAGCCTCTGTACAGCATACGACTCAGCCCAAGAGTCGTACCCTAGCGTATAAGTCGTATGTTACACTCATACCCAAGACAGTGTAGAATGGTGAACTTTTTGTTATAGGTATGACTTGACCCCTAGAAGTTGTATAGAGAGGGAATAAGTGTATGATCTAGTCGTAAGAACATCAGTATAGAACCCTCGAGGTTCTTTTTAGGATACGAGTGAGGGGTGATGAGTTGTACAATAAGGGTACAAGTCATAAGTTCCGGTTGTATGATGACCATTGTATGCCATTTTAATTCTTCCATGCTTACGAGCCAAGTTACCAATCGTACCTTAAGATACGAGTCATAAGGCTGACTCATACCAACTAAAAATATAATTTTCTTCACGTTTTTCTATGGCCTTTTATGTCTTTCTCTGCTTTCTTGAAAGATAAACCCATGTCATTTTGGCTTCACAAGGGGTGGTAAAAAAAGGCCCCAAATCCCCAATTTACATCATTAAACATCAATTCACTAAATAGAATCAGGAGAAAATAGTTTCTTCATCTTCCCAAGGCAGCTAGGGTTTCTCAAGCTCTAGAAAACCATCAAAGAAATTTCACCAAATCTTATACATCAGGTATGTGGGATATTCATCCATGGATTTCTTTCACCCATAGAGCCCAAAACCCTCTTTTGTTTTAACTTATGAGTTTATACATGTTCTTGATGAAACAAATCCTTGAATCGCTTGTTGAATTTGATTCCAAGTTATGGTTACAAGTGTTTTCAAGTAGAATAAGTCATATCATGGCTTAAGTGTGCAATTTCCATGTCATGATTAGTTAAATTTCATATAAAATCCTCAATTTATGAATTTAGCCATGAGACCATGTTGTTTTATTATGTTTAAAGTATTTCCATGTTGAGTTTTATGATTTCCACATGTTTGACAAAATGCCCATGTTGTGATTCTTTGGACCATGATTACATATCTCTCTATGTCAAGCTTCATATCATATTTAACAATAATTCAGTACTGGTGGGTTATGAACACCCAATGACTAGTTGTTTTACATGATTTTTGTATCTCAGAAATTATTTCAGTTAAACCATGAGTATGATTATTCATTCCATTGTTATAATCAGACTATGATGGGCAATCTTAGTTGTATGTTCAGTTATATTTAATTCAGTTCATTCCAATGCTAGTTTCGATTCAGTTGGGAGTAGGATTTAGTATCGAGCGAATACAAGGACAGAGGCTTTCTCATCAGTTAGGTAGAGTCATTAGTAGTTGTCCCTGTATTCTAGAACTACATAGCCATCTAGGATATAAGGGAGCACCCGTCAGTTTAGGCTTGACTTCCTCTCAGGGGTCGCCCATCAGTTTAGGATTGACACTCTGATCCTTCGAGACATCAGCTTTGTGGTTCCATATCATCAGCCAGTGTTAGTACCCATGACACGGTACTGACACCCTTCTAACTAATGTTATAGGTTAGACCCAGATTAGCTCAAATTGGGGCATGTCAGTTAGATGATACCTCCCACAATCTCAGTACAGTATTCAGTATATTTCAGTTTACATTTGCTTGACTAAGTTTACAGAATCTCAGTTATTCTGTTATATAGACTTCAATCATTTAGCTTTACAAATTATTTTAGAATCATATTTATACTTGGTCTTGCATTCTCATATATTACATGTTCATGCATTCATGCCCAATTATCTTATGCATTTAAGCCAGTCCTCATCTCATAAACCAGTATATTTAAAGTACTGATCGCATACTTTTCTTTGCTCTATATTGTGTAATAATGTAGGTTCGTACGTACAGTTTCCTGACCACTCTTAGACAGCTAAGCGACATTCAACAACAGTAGTGGTGATTTCTCTTCCATCGAGGACATGATTTGTTTATTTCAGTTACTTCAGTACTTTTATCTTTCAGTCAGTCAGAGTTAGTTGGAAGCCTGTACCATTAAATCCTCTGTTAGTTTAGAGGCTTTAAGATTTTTAGATAGTCAATTAGACAATAAATTAGTTTATTAGTCCTTCTAGCATTATTAGTGGATTTAGATTGACAGTTGGTATTATAGTATTTCGTCAGATATTTCAAACTTGTGATTTACTCATATTTTTATAGCCATATTTGGTATTACCTCAGCAGTTTATCTTCTACATATATGTTATGTATCTATTTCATTCAGCGCTTACAGCAGATACCAACTCATGGGTTAGCTTGTGATCATTTTTTATCGTACGGACTGTTGTCATGACTAGATGGTAACTTCGTGTCATGAGAAAACTTGATATCAGAGCCTAAGGTTTCAGAGTGTCCTAGGGAATCTAAAAGTCAGGTTGAGTTGTATCTTATGCATAGGTGAGAAGCTTGCCACACTTATGGACAAGAGGTTATTAAATGTTTTAGGAAAGTTTCCCTTTTTTTAGTGTTTATGTCGTATGAAAGAGCATCGTCTCCATTTAAACTATCTTTCTAATTCATCCTTTATTCTATTTATAGATAATACTTCCCAGAAGGAATAATGGTAGAAGGAATGGGGATCATCCTACACCACCACCTATTAAGAAAGATCCCCAAAATGAGCATGTCTCTTATGCAGAGTTCATAGCTACCTTTACGACCCTGTCCCATTCAGCAGATGCTTAGAACAACCACTAGGCTACTGCCCCATCCAACCTAGTGGCCAATACATCTCAGGATTTAGGATTTCACTAGGATGAATCCCCCTTTACTTTTGGGATCTAAGTCTGAAGAGGATCCATATGGTTCAGAAGATGACCAATATTATGGGTTTCACTTCAAGTGAGAGTGTAAAGTTGGCTATATATTAGTTGTAGGATGTATCTCACACCTGGTTTATACAGTGGAAGGAGGATAAAGGTGTTGAGGTAAGGCTTATTTAATGGAAAAAGTTTACCATGGCTTTCTTCGACCAGTTATTTCTATTGGAGTTGAGTGAATCTAAGGTGTAGCAGTTCATTACTTTGAAGCTAGGTATTATGAGTGTTAAGGAGTACTCGCTTAATTTTACTCAATTGGCGAGGTATGCTCCTACTATGGTGGCAAATAATAGGTCTGGAATGAGTTAGTTTATATCTGGTATGGCTGATAGTATGTTCAAGGAGTATAGGACTGCTATGTTGATTAAGGATATGGACTAATCTAGGCTTATGGTTCATACTCAATAGATTGAGAAGGATAAACGTAAGGAGAGAGAGGGCTAACAAGAGGGATAGAATAGGTAGCTTTAATATTTCCCAGCCAAGGTCAAAAGGTGGTAACCATTGTAAGCTTTGTTAGAAAGTTTTAGCCCCAGCTCCATATTTAGCTAGTACGCCAGTTCCCAAGTTCAGGCAAGACAATCGGGATAGGACGCCAGGCTCTAAGTCCTAAGAAAGTATGAGCAGTAGTTGTACTAATCCTCTTTTTTAGAGGTATGGTAAGAATCATCCAATAAAATGTAAGGCTATTAGTGATGTATGCTTTGGATGTGGCAAGCCAGGCCATAGGGTCCATGAGTGTCCCTAAGTTGTGCAGAGGGGAAGAAATAATTGCCAGAAAGGTTAAACTAATTCGTTAGCATCACCAGTAGGCCGCCCGACCCAGTAGGGTGTCACTTTCATTGCCACCAGCAGGCAGCGTCAGAATAGACTCAATGTACTCCAAGCTCAGCATGATCAAGAAAATTCTCCTGATGTGGTTACGGGTATATTATACGTCTTTCATCTTCTTAGACCCCAGAGCTTCACTTTATTTTGTGACTCCCGATATAGCTATCAACTTTGGCGCCAGTCCTAAAATATTAGCAGAACCCTTCGCAGTGTCTACTCTAGTATGTAGCTCTATTATATCTAGGGAAGTATACAAGAACTTCCCGGTTATTGGATATTAAAAAGTTACCTTAGTAGATCTTGTAAAGTTGGATATGACTGATTTAATGTCATTTTTGGCATGGATTAGCTCCATTCATGTTATTCCATAGTTGATTGAAGGAATATAATCGTTTAGTTTTAGTTTCCCAATGAACCAGTCATTGAATTGAGGGGTAGTACTTCAATGCTTAGGGGTCAGATTGATTCGTATCTTAAAGCAAGAAAGATGATATCTAAAGGGCATATTTACCATTTTGTTCTAGTCAAAGACTCAAGTTCTGAGATTCCAAGTCTCGAGTCAGTTTCTATAGTATGAGAGTTTCTAGATGTGTTCCCTGAAGATATTCCTGGATTTTCTCCCGAAAGGGAAAATAACGTCGAAATAGATCTCCTTTCAAATACCCAGCCTATATCTATTCCACCCTATATAATTTTTCCAACTGAGCTTAAAGAGTTGAAATAATAATTGAAAGATATCTTAGACAAGGGATTCATTAAGCCCAGTATTTCCCCATAGGGTACTCCAGTCTTGCTCATGCATTAGAAAGTTGGTTCTCTTAGAATGTGCATTGACAACCATCAGTTAAACAAAGTCATAATAAAGAATGAATATCTACTCCCCACAATTGATGACTTGTTTGACACTAATGTCAGGGTGTCTGTTATTTCTCTAAGATAGACCTCAGATCAAGTTATCATTAGATTAGAGTCAAAGAATGTGACATTCTTAAGATAGCTTTCAAAACTCGATATGGTCACTTTGAATTCCTAGTTATGTCCTTTAGACTAATGAATACCCCTGCAGCTTTCACGGAATTGATAAACGGGGTGTTCAAGTAGTACTTGGACATGTCCATCATAGTCTTTATTGATGATATCTTTCTCTATTCCCGTAGTGAGAATGATCATGCAGATCATCTGAGAATCATGTGGCAGACCCTTAGAGCTCATCAGTCGTTTGCCAAATTTGATAAGGGTGAATTTGGTCTAAGATTAGTAGTTTTCCTTGGACATATTATTTCTGGTTATGGTATTAGAGTTGACCCACAAAAGACTAAAGCCATAAGGAACTGGCCTAGACCCATCTTTCCATCAGATATCAGGAATTTCTTAGGTTTGGTTGGCCACTACAAACGGTTTTTTAAAGGTATTTCTTTTATTGTGTCTTCCATGTCTCGATTGACTCAAAATAAAGTCAAATTTAAGAGGTCACATTCTTGCGAGAAGAGTTTTCAGGAGTTGAAGACTCGACAAACTTTTGCTCCTATATTGACCTTGCTAGATGGTTTAGATAGATGTGTGGTTTACTATCATGCTTTCGGAGTTGGTCTTGGGTGTTTATTGATGCAGAGAGATAAGGCTATAGCCTATGCCTCCAGACAACTCAAGCCCCATGAAAAATATTATCCTACCCATGATCTTGAGTTGACAGTTGTGGTGTTTTCTTTGAAAATTTAGAGGCATTATCTTTATGGATTTCATGTGTATATGTTCACCAATTAAAAGAGTTTACAGTACGTGTTCACATAGAAGTATCTGAATCTTTGTCAGAAAAGGTGGCTTGAGTTGTTAAAGGATTATGATATGAATTTACTATATCATTTGGGCAAGGCCAATGTAGTGGCAGATGCCCTTAGCAGGTTGTCTATGGTTAGTGTTGCTCATATTGAGAAGGAAAAGAAAAATTTAGTTAGTGAGGTTCATTAGTTTCCTACATTAGGTGTTTGGTTGGTTGATTCAGCTGAAGGTAGCATATGGGTTGAAAATGCTTCGGAATTTTCTTTGGTTTCCGAAGTGAAAGAAAATCAAGACAGTGATCCTATTTAAGTTAGGTTGAAGGAGGTAGTTAGAGCACAGTAGGTGGAGGTTTTCTCCCAAGAGGAAGGCGGTGTACTTAATTGTCAGGGTAGATTATATGTTTCATGTGTTGATGACTTGAGATATTGAATACTTGTAGAAGTGTATGGTGTGCGATACTCTATCCATCCATGAGCCACTAAGATGTACCATGACATGCGGGAAATATATTTATGGAGTGGTATGAAGAGGGATATTGCAGAGTTTGTGGCTAAATGTCCGAATTGTCAAGTAGGTCAAGGTTGAAGACCAAAGGCCTAGTGGTATATTACAGGAGTTCATCATCCACACTTGGAAGTGGGAGTGCTGAACCTGGATTTTGTGACAGGGTTGCCTCGCATGTGTCATCAACATGATTCGATATGGGTCATTGTGAACAAAATGATCAAATTAGCCCATTTCTTCCTAGTCCATACTTCTTATTCAGCTGAGGATTTTCCCAGGCTTTACATTAGGGAGTTGGTTAAATTGCACAGGGTACTCAGTTTACCTCTCACTTTTGGAAAGCTTTTCAAAAGGGTCTTGGTACCCAAGTTATTCTCAGTACAACTTTTCATCCTTAGATAAATGGTCAGGTAGAGAGGACCATTCAGACTTTATAGGACATGTTAAGGGAATGTTTTATTGATTTTAAGGGTAGTTGGGATGACCACATACCTTTGATTGAGTTTGCCTATAACAACAGTTATCACTCCAGTATTCAAATAGCTCCATTTGAGGCTCTCTATGGGAGGAGATATAGGTCTCTTACTGGTTGGTTTGAAGTAGGTGAGGCTGCTTTGATAGGGCCGAATTTAGTGTTTGATGTGATGGAGAAATTTTAGTTGATTTAGGAGAAGCTGAAGATGGCCTAAAGTATTCAGAAATTTTATACGGATATGAGGAGAAGAGATCTTGGGTTTGATGTTGGTGACTTGGTTTATTTGAAGATTTTGCCTATGAAAGAGGTAAAGAGATTTGGAAAGAAGGGGAAATTCATTCCCCTCTATATTGGCCCTTATAGAATCTTGAGTCATTTTGGGAAGGTAGCTTATGAGCTAGAGTTGCCTACAGATTCAGCGTGAGTACATCCAGTATTTCATATTTCTTTGTTAAGGAAATGTATTGGTGATTAAGTTATAGTTATTCCTTTAGAATATATGGATGTTAAGGATAGTCTTTCCTACAAAGAAGTCCCAATTGAGATCCTTGATCGTTAAATCTATAGACTAAGGAACAAAGAAGTTTCCTTGTTAAAGTCCTATGGCAAAATCAGTCTTATGAGGGAGCTACTTGGGAAGTAGAAACAGATATATGAACCAAGTACAATCAGTTTTTCTACAAAACATAGATTCATCTTAAGGTAATGATTTTCCTTAGATTGACACTTTTAAGATACCTGTTTCAGCTATGGTCCATCCTCATGTCATTTCATGCATTCATGAAACCAATTCAGTTCATGTATCTTGTTTCAAACTCGGTTATTTAATCATGTTCCAAGTCATGCATGTTCATTATATGATCTTAGATACCACAGTATTCTTAGTCCAACCAGTCTCACTCGAGGACAAATGTTTCCAAGGGGGAGATATAGTAATACCCCATATTTTTTCGAGTCTCTGGACAACCTACAACTCAACCCACGAGTCGGACCCCAGCTTATGAGTTATATGTTGGACTCATACCCAATAAAGTATAGCATGATGAACTTTTTTTTAGGTATGACCGTAATTAAATATATAGAAGGTGTACGAGTAGTATGAGCTAGATGTAAGAACATCAGTGTAGAATCCTCGAGGTTCTATTCAGGATACGAATGAGGGGTGATGAGTCATAAAAGGAGGGTATGATTCGTAATTTCTAGTCGTATAATGACAATTGTATGCCATTTCGATTCTGACCAGCCTATAAGTCAAGGTACCACTCGTACCACAAGATACGAGTTGTAAGGCTGATTCGTATCGACTGGAAACATGGTTTTCTACACATTTTTCAGGGTTTTTGTGTCTTTATCCACTCCCTTAAAATCTAAACCCATGTCATTTATGCTTCACAAGGCATGGTATAAAAGGCTCTAAGTCCCCAATTTATATCATTAAACATCAACTAACTAAATAGAATTAAGAGAAAGTAGTTTTTTCATCTTCCCCAAGTAGCTAGGGTTTCCCATGGTCAAGAACAACTTCAAAGAAATTTCCCCAAAGTTTTTACTTTAGGTATGAGGGATATTCATCCATGGATTCCTTTCACCCATGGATCCCAAAACCATCTTTTGTTTTAAATTATGAGTTTATACATTTTCTTGATGAAACAAATCCATGAATCCCTTTTTAAATTTGATTCCAAGTTATGGTTACAAGTGTTTCACGTAGAATGAGTCGTATCATTCCTTAAGTGTCCAATTTCCATGCCATGATCAATTGAATTTCATGTTAAATCCTAATTTATGAAGTTATCCATGAGACCATGTTGCTTCTTCATGTTTAAAGTATTTCCATGTTGAGTTTTATGATTTCCACATGTTTGACGAAATGCCCATGTTGTGATTCTTTGTACCATGATTGCATATCTCACTATTTCAAGATTGATATTGTATTTTACAATCATTCAGTGCTAGTGGGTTATGAACACCGAATACTTAGTTTTTTTACATAATTTTTGTAACTCGGAAATGATTTCAGTTAAACCATGAGTATTATCATTAAGTCAGTTGTTATAATCTTACTATGATGGGCAATCTCAGTTGTATATTCATTTGTATTTAATTTAGTTCAGTCCAGTGCTAGTGTCAATTCACTTGGGAGTAGATTTAGCATTGAGCGAATGCAGAGATGGTGGCTTTTCCGTCAGATAGGTAGAGTTGCTAGTAGTAGTCCTTATATTCCAAAACTACATAGCCAGTGTAGGATATGAGGGGCCACCCATCAGTTTAAGCTTGACTTCCTCTCAGGGATCACCCGCCAATTTAGGCTTGACACCCTAGTTCTTCAAGACATCAACCTTGTGGTTCTACATCGTCAGGCATGACTTAACTGACTTAATACTTGAAAATCTAAAATCACATAAAAGACATAGGTATCGGGTGTTCATAACTTGCCTGAACTAAATAATCATAAAATACAATATCAAACCTTAAACCGTAGTATGAATCATGGTTCAAAGAGACAAAACATAACATTTAACCTAACGAGTGAAAATCATGAATTTTGAACGTGGGAAGGTCTTAAACATGAGAAAATAACATGGTCACATGACTAAATTTATAGTTCGATATGGTAACATGAAATTCACTTTAACATGGCATGGGAAATTGTAGTTTAAAACATAAATTAACCTAACTTTTGATGGGATCATATGTGGACATGAAACAGAGTTTAATTACTAAGGAAAGACATCAATGTAACCTATCCTGAACATACAAAACTCCATTATAATAGAAAAAGCCTTACTTTTATTGAAAAGAAGGTTTTTGGGGCTCAATGGGTGAATGGGACCCATTGATGAATACCCTCATACCTCAATTGATAGTTTCTTGAAGAATGCTTGAACTATAAATATTGAACTCTTGGGTTCTTGGAAGAAGAATCTTGAATTTATTCATTCTTGGGATAGAGGAAGGTTTTTACGTGATTTATGTTGAAGTTAATGGGAAAATAATACCTTTTTGAGGGTCATAGTCATGTTTTAGAAGACAGGGGTTGAGCGTAAAGTACCAAACTACCCCTTTACACTTAAATAATGAAGCTGCAATTACACACCCCCATGGTACAGGCCCTGTCTCGGCATAATAGACCACGCGATGCAGGCTCTATCTCGGTGGGTTCACTATTTTCATTTCCCAAACATGCCCCTATGCCTATGTGAAAATCCCAAAACATGAATCAACTTAAAAACTAACTTGTCGAGGTCAAGAGGACCAAATAAAAATCCATAAAGTATAGGGGTCTTGAAAATGATTAAGTCCTTGACACTTAGTATAAATTCCAAGCTTTGGACCCCTTAAGCATGCAACTACAACTGTACTAAGCTAAGGATCTTACAGGGTATTACAAATTTAATCTTTTGAGATTAAAATCCTCAAACCCTAGGTAGTTTCTCCTTTCTTTCTTATGGAATGATGTTTAGGGATTTAGAGAGGTGAAATAATGTGTTTAATACCCTATATTCATCCCTAAATCGTTGGGAATGGCTTAAGGATGTGAAAAGACCTCAAAGCCTTTAAAATATAACAAAACGGAGCAATTTTTTATCCATGTGAAGTGGTTTACAGTGCAACCCCCATCGCAAACCAGGAAGTTTGCGGCGCGACCCCTGGTGGAAACTGAGAGGTTTGTGTTGCAAACCCTGGTGCAAACCTCATCCAGTGGCCCATTGTAGGCCCCTCTGCGATGCAGAGCCTTTGCAGAGTGTCCCATTCCTGATGCACACCCCTTTTTAACGTCTAAGAACACCTCCCAACGTATTCCATCCTAATTTAACATAATTTACCATCGATATAGGGGCCCTAAGGGCTCATGTTATGTATTATTTGAGTGACATGAAGTCTGAGGAATTACATTATTTCCCTTTGGGATTATTCGTCCTCAAATAATGATTTGAAACACGTCAAGCACGATTAAAATAGTTACATAAACTAAAATAAGATAATATCAATACCTTTCATATCATCATTTGTGGATTCAAAGAGTGATGGGTATCTCGCACGGATATCATCCTCTGACTCCCTAGTAGCTTCCTTAACATTTTTATTCTTCCACAATACTTTAATCGAAGCTATCTATTTACTTGTCAACTTTCGAACATGCTGATCTAGTAGAGCTATGGGTTCTTCTTCATAGGATAAAGAATCTTTCACACCAATCTCCTCAACAGGAAACACAAGAGAATGATCTCCAATACACTTCTTAAGCATTTACACATAAAATAAAGGATAAATAGAAGATAAACCTGTAAGCTAATCTAGCTCATAAGCAACTCCACCAACCCCTCTCCTAATTTGGTAAAGACCAATGTAGCGAGGACGGAGCTTTTCTTTCTTCCCAAATCTCATGACTTCCTTTATAGGAGAGATTTTTAGAAACACCCAATCATCAACCTCAAATTCTAACTCCCTTCTTCTAACATCGGCGTACGACTTTTGGAAACATTAAGCGGTCTTAAGTCTCTCTCTGATGACTTTCACTTTCTCTATTGCTTGATGAACAAGGTCAAGTCCAAACAAACAGATTTCACCCACCTCATACCAACCAATCAGTGACCTACAGGAGCCATTTTGATTCTAGAGTAGTAGTTATTATTATAGGCAAATTCTATTAGAGTCAAGTGATAAACCCAACTACCTTCAAATTCAATTACGTAAATCCTTAACATATCTTCTAAACTTTGAATGGTATATTCCGTTTGCCCATCTATTTCAGGGTGGAAGGCGGTGCTAATGTTTACTTGGGTACCCTAACCTCTCTAAAAGGACTTCCAAAACTGAGAAGAGAACAATGTACTTTGATCGAATATAATGGATACCAGAGCCCTATGAAATCAAACTATCTCCTAGATGTACAACTTCGCATAATCATCTCCCGAATAATTTGTCCTCACTGATAGAAAGTGAGCAGACTTGGCCATCCTAACCATAATAACCCAAATAGAATCGTATTGATTTCGGGATCGTGGGAGACCGATAACAAAGTCCATATTGATCATTTCCCATTTTTATAAAGGCAATGCTATGTTATGGGAGGTACCACCTGGACTCAAGTGCTCCACCTTGATTTGTTGACAATTCAAAAACTTAGCTACAAAGTTTGCAACATCTCTCTTCATATTGTTCCACCAGTAAATTTCTTTTAGGTCAAGATAAGTTTTTCTGGATCCGGGATGAACAATGTACCTGGAAGTATGAGCTTCATCAAGAATTCTTTCTTGCAACCCATCTACATTTGGCACACACAACCTATCTTGGTATCTCAAAATACCATCTCTTCTAATTTCAAAAGTTATCACCTTTTTTTGACCAACATCTTCCTTAATCTATATTAATATGGAATCTCAGGTCTGCTTTTCCCTTACTTCTGCACAAAAGGATAGCTTAGCTACTTCTTGGACAAACAAATCTCCATCCTCAAAGTCTAAGAGTCGAACTCCAAAATTAGCAATCCGATGAATATCATTGACCAAATTCCTTTTTTCTTAATATGTGAACTACTGCCCATGGATATCCTACTAAGAGCATCAACAACTATGTTAGCTTTACCTTGATGATAGTGCAGGCTCATGTCATAATCTTTCAATAGCTCCAACCACTGCCTCTACCGGAGGTTCAAATCCTTCTGGGTGAATACATATTATCGACTCTTATGATCAGTAAAGCTTTTAACATGCACCCCATAAAGGCAATGATGCCAAATTTTTAGTGCAAACACCACAACCGCCAACTCTAAATCTTGAGTGGAACAGTTTTTTGCATGGACCTTCAACTTCCAGGACGATAAGCCACCACCTTACCATGCTACATAATTACACACCGAAGTCCTACTCAAGATGCATCACAGTATACCACAAAACCCTTTGTTCCCTCAAAAAGGGTAAAACAGGTGTAGTAGTCAACTTGTCTTTCAATCTCTCAAAACTATTCTCACAAGAGTCAGGCCATAAGAATTTTACCTTATTCTAAGTCAATCTAATAAGTGGAGAAGCTTTGGATAAAAAATTCTCTACAAACATCCTATAATACCCCCACCAAACCCAAGAAGCTTAGAATGTCGGTTGGATTCGTGAGCCTGGGCCTTTTCCTTACTACCTCAACCTTTTGGGGATAAACCTTAATTCTCTCATTAGAAACAATTTGCCCCCAAAAATCTATTTCACAAAGCCAGAACTCACACTTAGAAAACTGGGCATACAACTCAAGGTCATCAATAAAGACTGACAAACAGGTCCAAAAACTGATAGAACACCCTATTCATGAGGTCCATAAATGTTATAGGGGAATTAGTTAGTTCGAAGGTGTCACTGGACAAACTAAGGCCCTAGCTGCGATGGACAACCCTAACTATGAAATCTCAAGAGACCTCTTAACATTTAACCATAAGCATAACTCATATAGTATAACAGTATGGAAGATAAACTGAAAACATAGTAGTCACGTAATCAAAGTTCAAACTTCATGACATCGTATTCAATAGGGAGATCCAAATTCATTCTAAAGCTATTTATGAAGCTTGTATTGAACTAAAAATAATAGTCTGTCTAAACCAAGACAAGGCCTTCAGCCGGACCATAAAATAACTGATAATTAACACGTGCATTGGATGACTTCTGAAGTAAGGAAGGCTCACCAACTCTAAACTCTTGGAACAATCTACTGCTACTGAACTGGACCGCAGGAATGAACCTCAAATCCTACATTATGAGACAATGTATCCACCACGAAGGATGGTCAATACTTGGAATGTATCGGTGTGTAGAACAATTCAAAAGCAGTATAATTCATATAACATGATCAAAATCCTTATGAAAATAGTTTAGCATAATAGAAATCAAACACATGGGCATACTTTAAAGACTCCTAAACATTTAAGTAAATACATTAACTCAAATCTTGAATTTAGTTCTGAGTTAGATGGTACACCCTACATGAATTCAATCCCATGGGCCATATGAAATTCGCCCTTAACTAAGCGTTCAAGACCACAATCCAAGTTTGCCACAAGGATTGGATTTTTCATAAACTAGTATACCTCTTATATGAGTGTACCATAGGAATTCCTCCATGTGAGATGTCCCAATTATCCTCCCATGTAGGATAACATATCATACATCCCACATCGACAAAATGCGGTTTTCAGTAATGAACCCTTACACTCAAATGCCTTCTTTGGTTATCATATAACTCTCTTTAAGCCTAACTTTAATACTTTAAAGCAATGCTTTATGCTCAAATTATTGATTTTTTTAATATTAAGGTCATTCCATAATAGGTATTCGCATACCTAGACTTGCAAGCCATATCATATTATATCAAATTCATAGCCCGTCTCATTCAAAAGCTTGTTAATCACATGAGAATTCTTATTTCAAAAGCATATGAAACTTATGCATAAACACTCTTCTTTTTATCAAGATTTACACATATGGTGGCCAATGCTTTTATTCATCACAAACAATTTCTTCATTTGGACACAAGAACTTTTTTATTATGGAAACACCCTTTTGAAAATGTGAATAACAATAATGCTAAATAGTTAAACAAGAATTTAAACTCAAGGAATATCATCACTCATAAAAAGGGGTTTGTGACGCCCTATCACGAAGGTCGTCAGCCTTAGGCAGAAACCAGCTCCTAAGTGATGACATTCATGGTAGCTTACCATCTTTCTGATACCCTATCACGAAGGTCATTAGCCTTAGGCAGAAATTAGTTGCTAAGTGATGACATTTGTGACAGCTTACCATATTCATGATGCCTTATCACGAAGGTCGTCAGCCTTAGACAGAAACCAGCTCCTAAGTGATGACATTCATTACATCTTACCACATTTGTGACACCCTATCACAAAGGTCATCAGCCTTAAGCAGAAACCAGCTCCTAAGTGACAACATTCAAGATAGCTTACCACATTTATGATGCCCTATCATGAAGGTCGTCAGCCTTAGGCAGAAACCAGCTCCTAAGTGACGACATTTATGATAGCTTACCACATTTGTGACGCCCTATCAGGAAGGTCATCAGCCTTAGGCAGAAACCAGCTCCTAAGTGACGACAATCCTGATAGCCTATCACATTTGTGATGCCCTATCTCGAAGATCGTCAGCTATGATTTTTCAGCAACTGGGAATTTATTTCATAAGGGTATTTTCATCATTTTCTTCACCTTCCACGACTTATAACCCTAAAGAGGCATAATGTTTTCCATTTTTTTCTTCAGTTAAGCATCTCAAAAACCCTCTCTTACGCTCTCAACTACAAGATTAGGGTTTTCATAAAAATCATCTCTCAAAAGCAAGATTCAAGCCTTTTTCCAAGATAATTGAGAATTAAGTTACCCAAATCCAAGAACTCTCCAGCAAATCATCAAGGTTTCCTTTCTAAGGTATGCGTAGTGTTCATCTATGGATCCAATCCGTTCATAGAGCTCAAGAACCATGTTTTAAATATAATTTTGTAAACATTTTCTGGTGATATGAGTATGTACATATTGACGATTGTTGTTTAAGTTTCAATGTAATGTCTAAAGATGTTTTCATGGAATATATATGTTTGTTAATTGAAAACCATGAACTTTAGGTGGTTTAATAAGGTGTAAGTATAAAACTCACCTATGCCTTAAAGAATGCATGCAAGGTGTTTGATAAAATGCTTAGGATGCTAGAAATTCATGTTTGTATAGTTATATGATGTCTAAATGACAAGTCCATGTTAGCTATATACTTCAATATGAATCCCATACTTTTCATGTGTTGCTATTGTGGTGGTATGAAGCATGTAAGATAATGGAGATATGTAATATGTACACAAAATATATCCATCCATTCCCTACAATGTTTATGATGTTGAATAACTATATGAAATATGATATCCCCTACTTATGATATTATAAATTATGGAGTCAAATCTTGTGATCAAGTCATGTCATGTATGTCAGTTTCCTTCTATCGAGTCCTGAGGGTATTCGTACCCAAAAAAATAGGTGTGTACCTAAAGCCATGTTATGTTGTCACGATAATCTCATTCAAGCTATAATCTATAAAACTCAATAAGTCATGTGACGTTAGAAAGCTTCAGAAATCTCATGATCTCAGTTAACTCTCAGATAATAGTACTACTCCATCAGTCAACAGAAGTCAGTTAATTTGTCCATGTACAGTCAGTTGAATCATGTTTAGTCTCTTCATATGGGAGTAGAAGTTATCACCGAGTGAACCCAAGGATGGGGATTGAACTACCAGTTTAGGGTGTGATTCCTAGTAGTCATCCTTGTGTTCCAGAACTACGTAGCCAGTGTAGGTTTATATATCTTATCCTATTAGATTAGGGTTGATGAGGTGGCTTAACCTATCAGTTTAGGGTTCCTACCGTTCTCCTTTTAAATACCTGCTAGCTAACGGTCACCCATAACTATCCTTACCAGTGGCGCGGTATTGACACCCCTCCAGTCGGGGCAGAGATTGGACCCCAACTTAGCTATATGTGTTATTGGGGCATGTTGGTTAAACAACTATCTCCTACAGTTTTAAAATTAGTCTTAGTAAAACAACTCAGATTGTTCCATCAGATTTAGGATTATCAGATACAGTCGCCCATGTTATCAGAATTTCAGTATCAGTCATGTTATCCATCAGTAAACCATGTATTAGCATAAAGGACTAGCTATCATTCACCCGTGATTTCAGTTACTATGTATGCATATTAGTACTCTTACGTTGATGTTAGTCAGACAATTAGCATTGTTCATGCATGCAAACCCTATTTATATTCTACCTACCTCACTCGTATACTCAGTACATTCCCTAATACTGACGCATTTGTGATATGGTTCTTTCTTTTTATGTTACACCATAGGTTCAGAGACACAAGCTCCAAATCAGCACTAGCAGTAGCATTTCCAGTCGTAGAAATTTAGTGAGTTCTCTTTATTCAAGGATAATATGATTTGATTTAATCATTATTATTTTAGCTAGTTATCAGTTTACGGAGTTAGTTGGAGACATGTTCCTTCAACTCCTTATTCAGACAGTACTTAGAGGCTTTCAGATTCAGTATTCAGACTTATGTTCAGATTTGATTCAGTTTTCTGTATTTTTGGGATTGGTTCACCCATATGGATGTTTTGTTTTGATAGATTCTTTATTCTGTTGAACTTTATGGCCTACATGTTCATGTTTTCCACATTATTACATTCTATATTATAGTGTATAGGTACAAATATCAGTCATGGGTTTGCTTGTGATCCTTCAGGGCCATAAGCACAGTGTAGCATTCCGATTAAGAAAAATTAGGGTGTTACAAACTTAGTATCAGAGCCTAAGTTTCAATAGAGTCCTAGGAAGTTTGAAAGCTGCATATATTAGAGCCTTGTACATGGGTGTGTTACGCGCCATATTTACGTAGCGGAGGCTATGAGATGTTTTAAGAAAAGTTCCCTTTCTTCAGTATTCATGTCATGCTAGTAAACATAATTTCAAGTTAGTCTCTCAGTCTAATCCACGTTAGCAAATTTAATCGAGTTAGAGATGAGTGATTTTGATGTCAATATCAGCATGGATTGGCTTCATTCTTGATATGCCATAGTCAACTGCAGAAACAGGATAGTTCAATTTCAATTCTCGAATGAGCCCATCCTTGAGTGGAAGGGTAGAACTTCATCTTTCAGGGTTCAGCTTGTTTCCTACCTTCGGGCAAGGAAAATGATTTCTAAGGGGTGTGTGTATCATATCGTGCATGTTAAGGATTCCAGTTCTGAATCTCCCTGTCTCGAATCAGTCCCAGTGGTTAATGAATATTCAGACGTCTTTCCCAAAGATCTTCCAGGCATTCCTCCCGAAAGGGATATAGACTTTGGCATAGACCTTTTCCTAGATACTTAGCCTATTTCTATCTGCTATACAGAATGGCACCAACAGAACTTAAGGAACTGAAAGATCAATTAAAGGATCTCTTAGATAAGGGATTCATCAAGCCCAGTGTATCCCCATGGGGTGTGCCAGTCTTATTCGTGCATAAGAAAGATAGTTCTCTCAGAATGTGTATTTATTATCGTTAGCTCAACAAAGTCACAGTCAAGAACAGGTATCCGCTGCCTAGGATAGAAGACTTGTTTGACCAACTTCAGGGTGCCAATTATTTCTCCAAGATAGACCTCAAATTAGGCTATCATCAGCTCAGAGTTAGATAATGTGACATTATGAAGACAGCTTTTTATACTCGGTATGGTCACTTGGAATTTCTAGTCATGTCCTTTGGTCTTACCAATTCTCTTTAGCTTTCAAGGACTTGATGACTCGGGTGCTCAAGCAGTACTTGGACACATTCATCATAATCTTCATAGATGATATTATGGTCTATTCTCGCACAGAGTGTGATTATTCAGACCATTTCATAATTGTTCTTCAGACTCTCAGGG
Organism: Capsicum baccatum var. pendulum; assembly: GCA_030864225.1. NCBI lineage: Eukaryota > Viridiplantae > Streptophyta > Magnoliopsida > Solanales > Solanaceae > Capsicum > Capsicum baccatum. Next base: position 248,977,014 of record CM061558.1, read on the forward strand.
ATCACCAGTTGTTCGCCAAGTTCAATAACTGTGAATTTTTGCTAAGATCAGTAGTATTCTTTGGCCACATTGTTTCCAGTGATGCCATTAGAGTAGATCCTCAGAAAACTAAAGCGGTAAGAAACTGGCCTTGCCTAGTCTCTCCATCAGATATCAGGAGTTTCTTGGGTTTGATTGGCAATTACCGATGGTTTTTCGAGGGATTTCTTCTATTGCATCTCCTATGTCCTGATTGACTCAGAAGAAGGTCAAGTTTTAGTGGTCAGAACCTTGCAAGAAGATTTCTCAAGAGTTGAAGACTCGACTCACCTCAGCTCCAGTTTTAGCACTTCCCAATGGTTCCGATGGATTCTTAGTATATTGTGATGCATCCAGAGTAGGTTTAGGTTGTGTCCCCATGCAGCATGGTAGAGTCATAGCCTACGCCTCCAGATAGTTAAAGCCCCATGAGAAGAATTATCCTACTCATGACCTTAAGTTAGCAGCAGTTATCTTTGCCTTAAAGATTTGGAGGCATTATCTATACGGTGTTTATGTAGACGTCTTCACAAATCATAAGAGCCTTTAGTATGTCTTTTCCCAGAAAGATCTCAATCTTTGTCAGAGAAGGTGGTTAGAGCTCTTGAAGGATTATGACATAAGTGACCTTTATCATCCTGGCAAGGCCAATATAGTGGCCGACACACTCAATAGACTGTCCATGGGTAGTGTTTCCCATATTGAGGATAGTAAGAAGAAATTATCTCAGAACATTCATCAGCTTGCCAGACTAGGCGTTTGCTTAGTCACTCTTTAGAGGGTGGTGTATGTGGTCAAAGTAGTTCAGAGTCATCTCTAGTTTCTGAGGTGAAAGAGAAGTAAGACAGGGATCCTAGCCTTGTCAATCTAAAAGAGTCAGTTCAGAGTCAGAGAGTAGAGGTTTTCTCCCAAGGGGGAGATGGTGTTCTTCGTTGTCAGGGTCGTTTGTGTGTTCCCGGTGTAGATGAATTAAGGCAATGAATTCTTGCAGAAGCGCATGGTGCACAATACTTTATTCATCCCGGGGCCACTAAGATGTACCACGACTTGTGGGAGATCTATTGGTCGAGTGGGATGAAGAGAGAAGTTGCAGAGTTTGTGGCTAAGTGCTCCACATGTCAGTAGGTTAAGATAGAGCATCAGAAACCTAGTGATTCCATGTAGGAGTTCACTATTCCTACTTGGAAGTGGGAAGAAGTGAACATGGACTTCGTGATGGGTTTGCCTAGAACACATCATCAACATGATTCAGTTTGGGTCATTGTAGACAGAATGACCAAGTCAGCTCATTTCCTTCCAGTTCATACCTCTTACTCAGCCGAGGATTATGCCAAACTCTATATCAAGGAGTTTTTCAGATTACACAGTTCTCCACTATCTATCATCTCATACAGAGGTACCCAGTTCACCTCTCACTTCTGGAAAGCATTCCAAGAGAGTCTTCGTACCCAAGTTCATCTCAGTACAGCGTTTCATTGATTTCAAGGAAATCTCGGATGACCACCTGCCTTTGATTGAGTTTGCATATAACAACAGCTATCACTCTAGTATTCAGATGGCTCCATCTGAAGCTCTCTATGGTAGGAGATGTAGGTCTCTGATTGGTTCATTCAAAGTTAGTGAGTCCACAATCATAGGGCCTGACTTAGTATTCGATGCCTTAGAGAAAGTTCAGTTGATCAGAGAAAGACTTTGGGCTGCTCAGAGCCGATAGAAGTCTTATGCGAATGTTCGTAGAAAGGAGCTCAAATTTGAGGTCGATGACTATGTTTATCTCAAGATCTCTCTCATAAAGGGAGTGAAAAGATTTAGAAAGAAGGGAAAGCTCAGTCCCTGATATATTGGTCCCTTTAAGATTCTCAGTCACTTCGGCAAGGTAGCCTATGATCTCAAATTGCCTTCAGATCTAGCCTCAGTTCATCCAGTCCTCCATCTCTTTGCTCAAGAAGTGCATAGGTGACCCAGCAGTTGTAGTCCCTTTTCAGAGCATTGACATTTAGAATAGCCTCTCTTATGAAAAGATTCCAGTCGAAATCCTCAACTATCAGACTCGTAGGATGAGGAACAAAGAAGTCCCTCTAGTCAAGGTTCTTTGGCGGAATCAGTCCATGGAGGGAGCAACTTGGGAAGCAGAAATAGACATGCAAACCAAGTACCCTCATCTTTTCTCTACTAATTCAGAATTAGCTCGAGGTAACCATTTTCCTTAAGCTTATTCAGTTACATGTTCAAAATTCCAGTGTAAAATTGGTATCAAGTATCAGTGCATAGCTTATCATGCATTAATGAGTTCAGCTATCAGTCATTCATCAGATATGCATGTTCAGTTGGGCTATATTCAGTTTAAAATTCAATTCAGTCCTAAAATCATGTGCCATTTGAGCATGATTAGTGTATGCATTGTTTTATCTTTTCTCCCCTCTCAAGCAGTCATTATTCGAGGATGAATGTTTCCAAGTGGGAGATATTGTAATACCCCAAAAAATCCAAACCAATATTAGAGCCATCTACCAAGCTCATGCATAGTACATCATGGTTATTTTATAGTTTTATGAGTAGGTTAGATGTATATTAAGGCTTCAAATAACTCCCATCTATCAGATGAATCAAAACACTCCTTACCGATTAAATTCTTGAGAAGGATATTGGTATAGCCAACTTCAAATGAGAATATGTCTCATTATACTTGGAATTTTTTATGTTATGACCTATCAATAGATATATAATTGAATTAGCATTCCAACGATACAAAATTCTCCTAAATCCAATATCGGAGCAAAGAGTTATTCCTATTTTACTCAAGCATGTCAGGCTGGAAACTGTCTGACGACATTCCTAGTAGCTTACCACATTTGTGATGCCCTAACACGAAGGTTGTCAGCCTTAGGCAGAAACCAGCTCCTAAGTGACGAAATTTATGGTAGGTTACCACATTTGTGATGCCCTATCACGAAGGTCATCAGCCTTAGGCATAAACCAGCTCCTAAGTGACGACATTCGTGATAGCTTACCACATTTGTGACGCCCTATCACTAAGGTCGTCAGCCTTAGGCAGAAACCAGCTCCTAAGTGATGACATTCGTGATAGCTTACCATGTTTTTTATGCCATATGATGAAGGTCGTCAGCCTTAGGCAGAAACCAGCTCCCAAGTAACGATATTCGTGACCGCTTACCATATTTGTGACGCCCTATCATGAAGGTCATCAGCCTTAGGCAGAAACCAGCTCCTAAGTGACAACATTCGTGATAGCTTATCATATTTATGATGCCCTATCACGAAGGTCGTCAGCTATGATTTTACAGGAACTGGGAATTTATTTCATAAGGGTATTTTCGTCATTACCTTCACCTTTCACAACTTATAACCCTAAAGAGGCATAATGTTTTCCATTTTTTTCTTCAGTTAAGCATCTCAAAAACCCTCTCTTATGCTCTCAACCACAAGATTAGGGTTTTCATCAAAATCATCTCTCAAAAGCAAGATTCAAGCCTTTTTCCAAGATAATTGAGAATTAAGTTACCCAAATCCAAGAACTCTCCAGAAAATCATCAAGGTTTCCTTTCTAAGGTATGCGTAGTGTTCATCTATGGATCCAATCCATTCATAGAGCTCAAAAACCATGTTTTAAATATTATTTTGTAAACTTTTTATGGTGATATGAGTATGTACATGTTGACGATTGTTGTTTAAGTTTCAATGTATGTCTAAAGGTGTTTTCATGGAATATATATGTTTGTTAATTGAAAACCATGAACTTTAGGTGGTTTAATATGGTGCAAGTATAAAACTCACCTATGCCTTAAAGAATGCATGCAAGGTGTTTGATAAAATGCTTAGGATGCTAGAAATTCATGTTTGTATGGTTCTATGATATGTAAATGACAAGTCCATTTTAGCTATATACTTCAATATGAATCCCATACTTTTCATGTGTTGCTATTGTGGTGGTATGAAGCATGTAAGATAATGGAGATATACAATATGTACACGAAATATATCCATGCATTCCCTACAATGTTTATGATGTTGAATAACTATATGAAATATGATATCCCCTACTTATGATATTATAAATTATGGAGTCAAATCTTGTGATCAAGTCATGTCATGTGTGTCAATTTCCTTCTATCGAGTCCTTGGGGTATTCGTACCCAAAAAAAATAGTTATGTGCCTAGAGCCATGTCATGTTGTCATGTTAATCTCAGTAAAGCTTTAATCTATAGAACTCAGTTAGTCATGTGACTCAAGAAAACCTCAGAAATCCCATGATCTAAGTTAACTCTCAGATAATAGTACTACTCCGTCAGTTAACGGAAGTCAGTTAATCTGTCCATGTATAGTCAGTTGAATCATGTTTAGTCTCTTTAGATGGGAGTAGAAGTTAGCACCGAGTGAACCCAAGGATAGGGAATCACCTACCAGTATAGGGTATGATTCTTAGCAGTCATCCTTGTGTTCCAGAACTATGTAGCCAGCGTAGGTTAAGACATCTTATCCTGTTAGATTAGGGTTGATGAGGTGGCTTAACCTGTTAGTTTAGGGTTCCCACCATTCTCCTTTCGAATACCTTCCAGCTAAGGGTCACCCACAACTGTCCTTACCGGTGGCGAGGTATTGACACCCCTCCAGTCGGGGCAGATATTTGACCCTAACTTAGCTATATCCATTATTAGGGCATGTCAATTAAACAACTACCTCCCACAGTTTCAGAATCAGTCGCAGTAAAAGAACTTAGATAGTTCCATCAAATTTAGGATTATCAAATACAGTCGCCCATGTTATCCGAATTTCAGTATCAATCATGTTAGCCATCAGTAAACCATGTATTATCATACAGGACTAGCTATTATGCACCCACAATTTCAGTTACTATGTATGCATGTTTGTACTCTTACGTTCACATCAATCAGACAGCTAGCATTGTTCATGCATGCAAACCTTGTTTATATTCAGCCTACCTTACACGTATACTCAGTACATTCCCTCGTACTGATACAATTGTGCTATGGTTCTTTCTTTTCATGTTACACCATAGGTTCAGAGACACAAGCTCCAATCAGCGGTGGCAGTCGCAATTCCAGTTGCAGAGACTCAGTGAGTCCTCTTCATTCGAGGACAATATAATTTGATTTATTTATTATTATTTTAGCCAGTTATCAGTTAATGGAGTTAGTTGGAGACATGTTCTTTCAACTCCTTATTCAGACAGCGCTTAGAGGCTTTCAAATTCAATATTCAGACTTATGTTCAAATTTGATTCAGTTTTCAGTTATTTTAGGTATCTCTTACCCATATGGATGTTATGTTTTGACAAATTATTTATTCAGTTGAACCTTATGGCCTATATGTTTATGTTTTCTGGATTATTAAGTTATATATTGCAGTGTACAGGTACAGATATCAGTCATGGGTTAGCTTATGATCTTCGGGGTCATAAGCACCGTGTAGCATTTCGGTTCAAAAAAATTGGGGTGTTACACTAACCTGAGATTGAGCACCCTGAACCCTCACCCCATTACTAGACTAGAAGTTGAGGAACCAAGGATTGTCTGCGGTTCAGGGCACCAGGGCACTAGTTGATGACTGAACATTATTCCAATATTTATTCTTGGACCATCTATTTCCCTACTTTCCACCCTATGGTTGGTTGGCATCTTGATCTATAAACTTATCTCTCTTAACTTATCTCTCCTCTACCTTTACTTGCCTCTTTATTTCCTCATCCATTTGCTACATATACACCACTAACCTAGAGATGTCCATATCCTTGTTCAACATTTACCCTTGATAACACTCAACTTACATGTAAATTTAAGTGCAAGGCAGTCATCGTTAATATATTTATCCAACTTTAGAGTCGGGGTTGAATTCCCAATGAACAATGTGAGTGGCAATCAAGTTAATTTGAATTAATAATACTTGTTAAATTCAAACCAATATTACACAAAGATAAAAATGGGGGAGATAAGTCTCAACACTAATATCTCTTTTTGTGTTTTTCTAGTATAAATTTGGGGCAATAAATAATTAGAGTTTTATCAATTAGGCACAGATCTTGGGATTATGTATTACTAAGAGAAGTGACATATGGATACTAATAGTTAACTTCATTCTTAGTAGATCAAATATGGGTAGGTTTGGTTATAGATTTTGATGCTAGTCTTTCAACAAAACACCAAGCTTTCACCCACTGATTCTTTCGAATACCTAATGGGTGTGTTCAACAATTGGTAACCAAACATCAATTTAGGCATCCCTATTTCTAGGATAATACCCATGTATAGTTAATTTCACAACCATCCTTATGTCTAAGATAGTGATAGATTAGCAAACTATACATATAATTGTCTACCATTGTTTGGGCCTCCACGTCCCTCTTTAAAGGATGATATGGATTCCTAAAGTTCACCCAAAACCCTTCTTTTGAAGATGGCTTTGATCTTTCCAAAGTTTGGAGCTTTCAACCATCAAACTCATATGGTTTCTTGGGGCTTTCATTCACAAATCCCAACCAAATTGTTCAAGTAATGATAAAACCAATCAACATGAACTACTACATAGAAGCTACCAATAACACACCACACACACTTTATTCCCTATTCATACATAACCCCGAGAGGAAGATCTAACTACACATAAGATAAATAAGTAAAGATATACTCATGATGTAACACCGCGCAAAAAAACTAAGCTTAACTCATTCCGTTAAAGCTTGAAAGGAGGATCCAGACTTAGAAATTTTAGCTAAATGTTTACACCTAGAATTATTTTATCCTTCATAATTTGGCAATCTTATTTTATGACCCTTATGACCTTAGAATGTTGATACATAGATTGATTCATGATCAGGTGTGCCAATAGGTCACTTCGAGTGAGATTCAGATTTTTTGGACCTTGTTTGACCCATATTCAAGTGGCCAAAATAGTGGGTCAACGCGATCTCAATGCGTCGCCCATCTCTTCGATGGATAATTTTCCCTAGGTTTCAGTGCACTTCTAGTGAACCAACGCAAACTCGACATGGCACGTTGGTCATTATGTTAATGTCATTAACGCGGTGCGTCGGTCTTCGCATCATGGGACACATTTTTAGTCATTAAAAAACTCTGTATCCAGAGGTGTATTAGGTTCATTTTCCCACCCTTAATCAGCCCCAAAAACACAAAATTCAGCTCTCAATAAGTAAAATATACTCACTTTCTCTCAAATCCACTCAAGAAAAAACCCTAAGCCATCAAATTCAAGATCCAAGTCTCAAAGAATTAACCACAACTTTTAGAGAGTTAACAACCAAGGTATGTTAGGTGTTCATTCAAGGGTTTCCTTCCACCCTTGGATTTTAAGAAACCTTTTTAAATCACAAGTTGATTTTTTTAAAGAATTTCAAGTTGAATTTGATTGTCTTCATGATTATGATATAGTTGGGTTTATAATCTATGATTAATTACAAGTTTCATGAGAAATAAATAGTATGTGTGTGATTACAATATGGTTTTATGTTAAAAACCATGGGATTTGTGAGTTTGGAATTACGACCATAATGCTTGCATGTTGATTAGTATTATGTGCATAAACTATGCTCCCCAAGTTTATGATAAAATGTTCATGTTAGTTGAATAGTGAAATCACAACATGTTAGTATGTATACAAGTTCATGCAATGCAAGTATTTGCTAAAATGTCTCAATGAATGAATTATGACAAAGTGACAAGTTATTAGGTTTTCAAGATTATGTTATATTTTCACTATCTATGCTATCGTGTCCTGGGGGTATTATATACCTGACAATCTAGCTGCTACCTAGATTTACAGTAGTTTCAGGATAGTCTCAGTGATGTCACATATAGTAGTATTCAGTTAATAATAGAACTCAGTATATTCATTCAGTTCACAGAACTCAGTGAACTCCATCCAGTTCAGCTAGACAGCAAGATCAGTAACAATTCAGTCAAGCCTAGTATAGTCTAGAAATTTGTTTAGTGTCTATTTAGTTAGGAATAGGAATCAGCACCAAGGGAACCCAGGGATGGGGGCATTCCTGTTAGTAAAAAGGATTTGACTCTCGGTAGCAATCTCGGCATTACAAAACTACGAAGCCAGCTTAGTCTAAGATATCTTCCTGCCAGTCAAGGGTTTATACATCTCGTATGAGTTTTCCTGCCAGTGAGGGTTGACAAAAGGGATACCTTCCAGAGAGGGTCAACTCAAAGCCATTGTTAGTATCCTTTAGAAAGGTTCTAATACCCTACCAATAGGGGTTACAGGTTGGACCCTAACTCAGTTCATAATCGGGGTATGTTGGTTAGATGAACACTCCCACATTTTCAGTTTCAAACTCAGCATAAAACCTCAGTTCAGTATCAGAATCAAAACTATCAAATACAATTAGCCAACTTAGTTTAGAACTCAGTTCAGTTCTACTGAATCAGGACTGTTAGAAATAGTCACTCAGTTAACAGTAAAACAATATTAGTAAACTTAGATATCAATCATTTAGTTTTTCAGAACTCACTATCCAGTATTAAATGTGATCTCAGTTATAGTATACGTAGTTATGTGAATAGAATTGCATAATTAGCATTTCACAGCAGTTTTAGATATACATGTACTCACACTCAGTTATATTTATGATTTCTCAGCCAGTTACTATTCATGCATATGAACCCCTGCATTCAGCCTTACCTTACCTAGCATACCAGTACATTCAAAGTACTGATGCGTACCTTTCTTGCGCACTATGATGTCTTATATGATTGGTTCAAACACGCGGGCTCCTAAATATACCTAGCAGCCCAGATTATCAGCAACAGATGTAGTGATGAGTCCTTATAGTTCGAGGATAGAGTATTATTTTACTTATCAGTAATTCAGTAGTCGAAGTTAGTTGGGGACTTGTACCATCAACTCCATATTAAAAGTTCAGTTAGAGACTCTTTAAACTAGATTATTTCAGACAGTTTAGTTAGAGGCTCTTTAGATTAGATTATTTCAGACAGTTGTTCAATTTTTAGTATTGATTTATTAGTATTTAGTGTTTGATTTTAGTTATGAACCTTATGACAGATTCAGCCTAATTTCTGCTTTATTATAGAGTTATTATTATTCAGTGATTGTAGTAGTTACCAGTCATGGGTTAGCTTGTGGTCCTTCGGGATAATGATCATCGTGTGACATTCGGGGTACAGAATCGGGGCATTACAAACTTGGTATCAGAGCCTAAGTTTCAACAGAGTCCTAGAAAGTTTGAAATCCACGTCATGTAAAGCCTTATGCATGGGTGTGTAGCACGCCACACTTATGAACAAGTGGCTTTGAGGCGTTTTAGGAAAAGTTTTCCTTTTTTCAATATTCATATCATGCGACTGAGCATGAGCTCAAGTGAAACTCCCAGTCTAATTCTTTTTCCCTTTCATTTATAGAATATGCCTGCCAAAAGGAACAATAGAAGGAGAATAGGAAACCAGCCAGCACCTCCGCCCGTTCAGGCAGATCCCCTGGACGAGTATGTCTCCCACATAGAATTTAGAAAAGCTTTCACCACTCTAGCTCATTCTGTGGTAGCCCAAAATAAATGCCCAGCAGCTATTTTGGCCAACCTAGTGGTCAATACTGCTGCAACTAAAATTCAAGACATCACCCAAATGAATCCTCCAGCCTTTACCGGGTCTAAGTCAGATAAGGACACATAAGAATTCCTTGATCAGGTACAAAATATCACAGATATTATGGGGGTGACCAAAAGTGAGAGTGCTGAGTTGTCCGCATATCAGTTACAAGATATGGCTCACTTATAGTTCAAGTAGTGAAAGGTAGAGAGGGTCACAGATACAGGGCTCATAGAATGGAAGGAGTTTGATACTATTTTTTTGAATAGTTTTTCCCACTGGAGTTGAGGAAGCAGGACAATATGACAGTGAAAGAGTTTTCTCTTAAGTTTACTTAGTTAGCCAGATATGCCCCTCATGTGGTAGTAGATAGCAAATCTAATATGAGTAAGTTTATGTCTGGGTGTCTAATAGTGTGATCAAGGAGTGTAGGACTGTAATGTTGATTAAGGAGACGGACATATCCAGGCTCATGGTCTATGCTCAATAGATAGAAGAGGATAAAATAAGGAGAAGGAGAGGGAAAATAAGAGACCTAGAATAGGTAGCTTCAACTTCACTCAGCCTAAGTCAAAGGGTTGAAATCATTCTCAGTTCTGCTTGAAATCTTTAGTTCCAGCTCTGTCCTCAGCCAGTGCTTTAGTGCCAAAATTTAGAGATGGCAATAAAGATAGGGCACCAGGCCCCAAACCTCAGAGTAGTGTTGGCAGTGCTCAAACAAATCCCTTTTGCTAGAGGTATAGCAGAAACCACCAAGGTGTCAGCAGGGCTGGAAGAGATATATGTTTTGGATATGGCAAGCTAGGCCATAGGGTCAGAGAGTGTCCTCAGGTAGGTTTGCAGAGTCATCATAATCGTCCTTCAGCTCAGTCTGATTATCCAAATCAGTAGGGTGTTGCTTCTAATTCCACCAATGGGCAACTCCCAAATAGTCTTTATGGACTTAAGTCATGATAGGATCAGGAAAGTTCTCCTAATATGGTCACTGTTACGTTACAAGTTTATCATTTGTACGTTTATGCTTTGCTAGATCCAGGAGCTTATTTGTCCTTTGTAACTCCTTATATAGCTACTGACTTTGGAGTTAATCCTAAAATCCTAGCAGAGCCCTTATGAGTCTCTACCCCAGTGGGTAAATCTATCATAGCCCAATGGGTATACAGGAACTGTCCGATTATGGTATCTCATACAGTCACATCAGCAGACTTAGTAGAATTAGAGATGACAAATTTTGATGTCATTCTCAACATGGGATAGCTTCATTAATTTTATGCTTCAGTTGACTGCAATAATAGAGTTGTCCATTTATAGTTTCTGAAAGAACCTATCCTTGAGTGGAGGGCTAGTACTTCAGCACTTAGAAGTCAGCTTGTTTCCTACCTAAGGGCGAGAAAAATAATATCTAAGAGGTATGTCTATCATCCTGTTTGAGTTAAAGAATCTAGTTCAGATACCCCTAATCTTGAGTCAGTCTAGTAGTATGTGAATGTACAGATGTATTTCCCGAAGATCTTCCAGGAGCACCTCTCGAGTAGGAAATTAACTTTCGAATAGACCTTCTTCCCAATACTTAACCTATCTCTATCCCGCCATATATAATAGCCCCAACAGAACTCAAAGAGTTAAAGGAGCAATTGATGGATCTCTTAGATAAGGGACTCATCATACCTAGCGTATCCTCTTGGGGTGCACCAGTTCTATTCATGTGCAAGAAAGATAGTTCTCTTAGAATGTGTATAGACTACCATCAGCTAAATAAAGTCACGATCAATAACAAGTATCCACTTCCTAGAATCGATAACTTATTTGACTAGCTTCAGGGTGCCAGCTACATTTGTAAGATAGACCTCAGATCAGGCTATCACCAACTCAGAGTCAGAGAATGTGACATTCTGAAGATAGCTTTCAAAACTTGGTATGGTCACTTCAAATTCCTAGTCATGTTATTTGGTCTTACCAATGCTCCAGTTGCCTTCATGGACTTGATAAACCGCGTGTTCAAGAAGTACTTAGACATGTTCATCATAGTCTTCATTGATGATGTTCTTGTCTACTCTCGCAATGAACATAATCATGAAGACCATCTCAAAATAGTATTATAAACTCTCAGAGCCCATCTGTTGTTTGCCAAATTTAGTAAGTGCAAATTTTAGCTAAGGTCAGTAGCTTTCCTTGGTCATATAGTTTCCGATGGTGGTATTAGAGTTGATTCTCAAAAGACCAAAGCCGTGAGAAACTGGCCCAAACCCATCTCTCCATTAGATATTAGGAGTTTCTTAGGTTTGGCTGGCTATTACCCATGGTTTGTTAAAGGATTTTCGTCCATTGCATCCCTCATGTCTAGATTGACTCAGAAAAATGTCAAGTTTCAGTGGTCATATTCTTGTGAGAAGATTTTTCAGGAGTTAAAGACTTAACTCATTACAGCCCCAGTTTTGACTTTACCAGATAGTTTAGATGGATTTGTGGTATATTTTGATGCTTTCAGAGTTGGTGTAGGATGTGTTTTGATGTAGAGAGGTAAGGTCATAACCTATGCCTCTAGACAACTTAAGCCCCATGAACAGAATTACCCTACTTAGGATCTTGAGTTAGCAGTTGTCGTGTTTTTCTAAAAAATTTAGAGGCATTATTTGTATAGGGTACATATGGATATGTTTACAAACCACTAGAGCCTGTAGTATGTATTTTCTTGGAAAGACCCGAACCTACATCAGAGAAGGTGGTTAGAGTTGTTGAAATAATATGACATGAGTGTTCTATATTATTCGGGCAAGACCAATATAGTGGTTAATACTCTCAGTAGGATGTCTATGGGTAGTGTTGATAACGTGGAGGATGGTAAGAAGAAGTTAGTTCAGGAAGTTCATCAGCCTACTGACTAGGTGTTCGCTTAGTCGATTTAGCATAGGGTAGCGTATGGGTGCAAAAATTTTTAGAATTCTCTTTGATTTTTGAGGTAAAAGAAAAGAAGAACAGGGATCCCAGTTTAGTTAAACTAAAAGAGTCAGTCAGAGATTAGAAAGTAGAGGTTCCCTCCTAAGAGGGAGATAATGTGTTACGTTTCCAGGGTAGACTATGTGTGCTATGTGTGGATGGTGTGAGATAAAAGATTCTTGCAGAGGCGCATAGAGCATGTTACTCGATTTACCCAGGACCACTAACATGTATCGCGATTTATGGGAGGTCTATTGATGGAATGGGATGAAGAGAGACATTGCAGAGTTTGTGGCTAAGTGCTCTACATGTTAGTAGGTCAAGATTGAGTATCAGAAGCCTATTGGGTCTATGCAAGAGTTCAGTGTTACCACATGGAAGTGGGAGTAAGTGAACATGGATTTTGTGATGGGTTTGCCCCGTACTCTCCACCAACATGATTCAATTTGGGTCATAGTAGACTGGATGACCAAATGAGCTCATTTCTTACCAGTTCATACCTCTTATCCAGCCGAGGATTATGCCAAGCTCTATGTTAAAGAGTTGGTCATATTGCACAGAGTTCCGTTGCCCATTATTTCAAATAAAGGTACCCATTCACCTCTCATTTCTGGAAAACCTTCTTAGTACCCAAGTTTACCTCAGTACAGCCTTTCACCCTCAGACAGATAATCAAGAAGAAAGGACGATCTAGACTCTAGAATATATGTTAAGAGCGTGCGCCATTGACTTTAAGAGTAGTTGGGATGACCAATTGCCTTTAATTGAGTTTGCATATAATAGCAGTTATCATTACAGCATTCATATAGCTATGTTTCAGGTGCTCTATGGGAGAATATGTAGATCCCCCATTGTTTGGTCTGAAGTGGGTGAGGCCATAGTGGTAGGGCCTGACTTGGTATTTGATGCTTTAGAAAAAGTTCAGTTGATGAAGGAAAGGCTCAAGACATCTCAGAGCCAACAAAAATCGTATGCCGATGTATGAAACAAGGATCTCGAGTTTGAGATTGGAGACTTTGTGTATTTGAATATCTCTCCTATGAAGGGAGTGAAGAGGTTTAGCAAGAAGGGGAAACTCATTCCCCGTTATGTCAGTCCTTACCGAATTCTCAGCTATTTCAGAAAGGTAGCTTACAAGATTGAGTTGCCTTCAGACTTAGATTTAGTGCACTAAGTGTTTCATGTCTCCTTGCTAAAGAAGTTCATAGGTGACCCAGCAGTTGTAGTCCCGATAGATGGGATTGATGTCCAGAACAACCTCAGTCAAAATTCTTGATTTTCAGGTTCGCAGACTAAGGAACAAAGAGGTTCCTTTAGTCAAAGTTTTTTGGTGGAATCAATCTGTTGAGAGAGCTACTTGGGAAGCAGAAACAGATATGCAGACCAAGTATCCTCACCTCTTCTCTGCAAACTCTAGCTAAGCTTAAGGTAACAATTTTGTTTGAATTTACTCAGATTACCTTTACAACTCTGTATCAATTTTGTTGCATACCATTCTAATGTCATGCATACCTTCAGGAAATAGCTCAGTCATGTGTCATGTCTTCAGAACTCGGTCATGCTTCAGTTATGCATGTCAGTATGATAGTTCAGTAAATCAGTAGATTTAGTCATGAAATCATGCTTCAGTTGTGCATGATCAGTATATAAATTTAGTTTATCAGTATTCTTAGCTTAGTTAGTATCCTTCGAGGACAATTGTTCCTAACGGAGAGATATTGTAAGACCCCACAAAAATCCTAACTCAGTCCGTTAAAGCTTGAAAGGAGGTCCCAGACTTAGAAATTTCAGCTAAGTGTTTATACCTAGAATTATTTTAGCCTTCATAATTTTGCGATCTTATTTTACGACCCTCATGACCTTAAAATATCGATCATTGGATTGAATCATCATTAGGTGTGTCAATAGGCCACTTCGGGTGAGTTTTAGATTTTTTAGACCTTGTTTGAATCATATTCAGTGGCCAAAATAGTGGGTCGATGTGATCTCAATGTGTCGTGTCTCCCATCGCGTCGACGGATAATTTTTCCCAGCTTTCAGTGCAATTCCAATAAACCAATGTGAACTCGACACTGTGCGTCAGTCTGTGCGTCACTAGGCACATTTTCAGTCATAAAAAAACTATGCATCCAGAGGGGTATTAGGGACATTTTCCCTCCCTTAATCAGCCCTAAAAACACAAAATTCAACCCTCAATAAGCAAAATAAACTCACTTTCTCTCAAATCCTCTCAAGAACAAACCCTAAACCATCAAATTCAAGATCCAAGTCTCAATGAATTCACCACAACTTTCAGAGAATTAACAAACAAGGTATGTTAGGTGTTCATTCAAGGGTTTCCTTCAAACCTTGGAGTTCACGAACCCTTTTTAAAACACAAGTTGATATTTTTTATGAATTTCATGTTGAATTTGATTGTCTTCATGATTATGATGTAGTTGGGTTTATAATCCACGATTATTTACAAGTTTTATGAGATATAAATTGCATGTGTGTGATTACTATATAGTTTCATGTTTAAAACCCTGGGATTTATGAGTTTGAAATTGTTATCATAATGCTTGCATGTTGATTAGTGTGCATAAACTATGCTCCCCAAGTGTTTGATAAATTGTTCATGTTAGTTGACTAGTGAAATCACAACATTTTAGTATTTATACAAGTTCATGCCATGCAAGTGTTTGCTAAAATGACTCAATGAATGAATTGTGACAAAGTAACTAGTTATCAAGTTTTCAACATTATGTTATGATTTTACTATCTATGCTATCGAGTCTTGGGGGTATCTAATACTCAACAATCTAGTTGCTACCTAGATTTATAGTAGTTTCAGGATAGTCTCAATGATATCACGTATAGTAGTACTTAGTCAGTAACAGAACTAAGTATACTCAGTTAGTAACAGAACTCAGTATATTCAGTTAGTGAATAGAACTTAGTGAAATCAGTCTAGTTTAGCTAGACATCACAATCATCAACAGTTCGATCAAACTTAGTACATTCTAGAAAATAGTTCAGTGTTTATTCCATTGGGAGTAGGAATCTGCATCGATCGAACCCAGGGATGGGTCCATTTCTTTCAGTAAAAAGGGTTTGACTCTTAACATAGGTTGAGATATCTTTCTGCCATTTTAGGGTTGATACATCTCGTACAAGTTTTCCTACCAATGAGGGTTGACGAAAGGGCTTCCTGCCAGATAGGGTTATTTCATAGCCATTGTTAGTATCCCTTGGGAAGGTGCTAACACCCTTCCTACTAGAGTCACAGGTTGGACCCTAACTCAGTTCATAATCGGGGTATGTTGGTTAGATAAACACTCCTAAAGACTTAGTTTTAAACTCAGTATAAAACCTCAATTCAGAATCAAAATCAAGACTGTCAGATACTGTTACCCAACTCAGTTTAGAACTCAGTCCAGTTCTACAGAATCAGGACTGTCAAAAACAGTCACTCAGTTAACAGTAATACAATATCAGTAAACTCAGATATTAATCATTCAGTTTTTCAGAACTCACTATCCAGTATTAAATGTGATCTCAGTTATAGTATACATAGTTATGTGTATAGCATTACATAATGAGAATTTTACAGCAATTTCAAAAATATATGTGCTCGCACTCAGTTATATTCATGATTTCTAAGATAGTTACTATTTATGCATATGAACCCCTGTACTCAGCCTTTCCTCACCTAGCATACCATCACATTTAAAGTATTGATGCATACCTTTATTTTGCTCTATGATGTCTTATATCATAGGTTCAGATGCGAGGGCTCTTGACCATACGGAGCAGCCAGATTATTAACAGCAAATTTAGTGTTGAGTCCTCATAGTTCTAGGATATAGTATTATTTCAGTTATCAGTACTTCAGTTAGTCGGGGTCTTATCCCATCAACTTCATATCCAGACTATTCAGTTAGAGGATCTTCAGAATAGATTATTTCAGATAGTTGTTCAGTTTTTAATATTTATTTATCAGT
Organism: Capsicum baccatum var. pendulum; assembly: GCA_030864225.1. NCBI lineage: Eukaryota > Viridiplantae > Streptophyta > Magnoliopsida > Solanales > Solanaceae > Capsicum > Capsicum baccatum. Next base: position 248,993,561 of record CM061558.1, read on the forward strand.
ATTCAGTGTTTGATTTCAGTTATTAAATTTATGGAAGATTTAGCCTAATTTCTGCATTATTATAGAGTAATTATTATTTAGTAATTGCAGTAGGTACCAGTCATGGGTTAGCGTGTGGTCCTTCAGGATTTTGAGCACAGTGTAACATCTGGGGTACATACTCGGGTGTTACCCGTTATCTCTATTGAAATAATTTATTGAAGACTAAGTGAATATTACTTCAAACTGTGGACTCCCACAAATCTTCAATGGAAGTGAGTTATTCCTCCACTTAGAGGATATTCCAATGTAGTCTTCACCAAAAATTTTATACAGTATTTTATTCTCCAAGTATGGAGGCTATGAACACAAGAACAAAACCTAACTATTTGGCGAAGATGAAATATGATGAATAATTAGGGTTTGAGTCTTTTTTGTCAATAAATTAGGATCAGCCATGTGCATTTCAAGTTCTGCCCTTGGGCTGCAATATTTTTCTAAGACGCGATAGCACAGGTATAACGCCCCGAATCTGGTACCCGAAATGCTACACAGTGCTCATGACCCCAAAGGACCACAAGCTAACCCATGACTGATATCTGTACTTGTATACTACATAATATATGGTATAATGCAGAAATATAAACTGAAAGGCCATAAGGTTCAAAACTATAACATAAGATCTGATAAATCATAACATATGGATGGGGTATGAAATACCTAAAACAAAACTAAAATAAGCTATTTGAACATACTATAGTCTGAAAAGCCTATAAAACATGACTGTTTGAATATGGAGTTGATGGGATAAGTCCCCGACTAACTCCAACTAATAAACTAATTAATGAGATAAATAAAAAATGATCCTGTCCTTGAAGGATGAGGACTCACTGCTAACTCTATCTGCGGATATTTGGAATCTACCGATGCTTTGGAGCTAGTATCTATGAACCTATGGTATAAGACACCATAGCACAAATACGTCGTACTTTGAATGGACTGGTATGCATGTGAGGTAGGCTGAATGCATAGGGTTCATATGCATGAACAATATTGTCTAACTGACTAAAATGAACGTGAGAGTACATGCATGCATACATAGTAACTATATCTAAAATCATGATAACATGAGTTTACTGATAACTAACATGACTAATGACTGAGTTCTGATAACTGATAATATGAGTGAAAGTATCTGACAATCCTAAATCTGATGGAACTAGCTGAGTTCCGTACTATATCTGCTTTAACTGTATCTGACAGTCCAGATTCTGTAACATGAAATTATAGGAAATAGTCATCTAACAGATATGCCCCAAATGACGTATTAGAGCTGAAGTGGGGTCCAATTTATGCCCTGATTGGAAGGGTGTCAATACCGGCCACTAGTAAGGATAGCATGTGAGTGACCCTTAACTAGAAGGTTACTTTAATGAGAATAGTAGGAACCCTCAACTAGAAGGTTAATCCACCTCATCTACCCTCAACTAGTAGGTATGATGTCTGAACCTATGTTGACTATGCAGTTCTAGACCATAAGGATTGCTTTTAAGAATCACACCCTCAACTAGCAGGTGCGTTCCAATCCTAGGGTTCACTCGGTGCTGAATCCTACTCCCATATGAATAGACACTGAACATGATTAACTGATCTAAACATGGATTGAGTTTACTGAATTCCGTGAACTGATGAAATACTATTGATATTTGACAACTGACTGAGTTTGTGAGATTACTGAGGTTACTGAATTAATGAGCTTTCCTGAGTCACATGACTGACTGAGTTCTATGGATCATGGCTTAATTGAGGATATCATGAAAACATGACACTTTCTCTAGGAATACAGCTAAATTTTAGGGTACAAGTAGCCCCAGGACTCGATGGAAAGAAACTAACAAAGCATGACTTTCTTGAATACACGACCAACATCACAACCCATAATTCATTTATCGAGGAAATTCCTCAAATATGTGATATGCATTAGCTTGTGCATAAATGGATATTTCATAATATCATACTAGTTGGGCATTTTTCCTTCACATAGGCATTTAATCAAACACATAGAAGGTGTAGTATATGTAGACAACATTATACAACAAATAAACATCATGATTCAACTCTAATTTCATCATTCAAGGGTTTAATCATAGGTTCACAAGAATCTACATCTATACTAATCAATTCCATATAAAATTGATTATCCAACATGGATTAAAATTTAATTGGTCATTCTCAACATGAACAAAGCAACCCAACATGAAATTCATAAAGAAATCCATACACTTAAGCTTTTAAAAGAGATTCTTGGGCTTCATGGATGAAAGGAGACCATGAATGAAAACTATGCATACCTGGGTTGAGTTTCTTAAAGTTCTTGAACTTGAAGAACTAGAATCTCTTAGTTCTTGAAGATGATTTGGATTTTGTTCTTGGGGATTAATCTTAGAGGGACAACCCTAATTTTGTTATAGTAGATAGATAATGAATTTTTCTACGCTTTGGTTGGATATAACTAGGTATATAAATTGGTGGTAAAAGATGAAAAGTCCCCTTTAAAATGGATTTAAAATAACTGAACAGAATATGCAACGGCGGGTGCGACGGTCCATCATTGGGTCGATGGTCCGTCGGACTGACCATCGCACTGGGACCAGAACTGGAACTTACTGCATTGTTCTGATGGTGGGTTACGATGGTCCATCACTGGGTCGATGGTCCATTGGTCCTGACCATCACTTCTAAGTTGAATAGGGCCTCACTATTTCCCTTGTGATGGCCTAAACTATGGTCCATCGCTAGTTCGATGGTCTATCGACCAGGGCCATCGATCCAGGGTAGAAGGTAGTCACACTACCTCACTGCGATGGTCATGGGCAATGGTTCATCACTATTCTGGCGGTCCATTGGCCTAACCGTCGCACCTAGATAGTTTTACTGTCTTCTGTATTTTGGCCATAACTTCCTCTTTTGATATCAGATTTTGATGAAATTGGTATCGACGGAAAGCTTATTCGATTTCCCACGTGAAAAAAATTGAAAATCTTAAAAATACCATGTGTACAAAAATGGATTCATCTTTCAATGAAAGCTTCCAACATTCTTGGGACAATTTAATGTTAGGTAAAAGTATAGGGTATTACAATATCTCCCACTTGAAAATACTCATCCTCGAATGAGACTGAGTGATGGGTAAAGAATATAAACTGACGTCCATACTGAATATGACTGGATGGAATATGTTTTGATGACTGACATGACTGATAACTGAATATATCATACTGAACATGCATATCTAATGCATGTGTAACTGATTCATGAATGCATGACTGGGTGTTCTAATGAACTAAGTTTCTCACAATGAGAATGCATGTATAATGCATAACTATATACTTAAGCTGATACATGAATGCATGACTGAACATGCAATGGTACTTGATACCAAGTTTGTGATAAACACTGAACATGAAACTGAGTAAGCTTAAGGAGAACTATTACCTTGAGCTTGATCTGAGTTGGCGGAGAAGAGATGAGGATACTTGGTACGAATGTCTGATTCTAGTTCCTAAGTTGATCCCTCGATGGAATGAGTTCGCCAAAGAACTTTAACTAGAGTGAATTCTTTGTTCTTCAATCTACGAGTCTGATAGTCTAGGATTTCTACTAAAAACTCTTCATAAGAGAGGTTATTCTGAACATCTATGCTCTGAATAGGGACAACTACTTTTAAGTCACCTATGCACTTCTTGAGAAAGGAGACATGGAAGATTGAATGAATTGAAGATAGATCTTAAGGTAATTCGAGTTCATAATCTACCTTTCAAAAGCGACTGAGAATCTTGAAGGGACCAACATATCGGGGACTGAGCTTTTCCTTCTTATCGAACTACTTCACCCCCTGCATGAGAGAGATCTTTATATAGACATGATCACTAATATCGAACTCAAGATTCTTTCTACGAACATCGTCATTAGACTTTTGTTGACTCTAAGCAGCCCGTAGTCTTTCTCTGATCAACTGGACTTTCTCTAAGGCGTCGAATACCAAGTCAGGCGCTATAACTGAGGCCTCACTAACTTCGAGCCAGCAAATTGGAGATCTACATCTCCTACCTTAGAAAGCTTCGAATAGAGCCATATGAATACTACAATGATAGTTGTTTTTGTATGCAAATTCAATAAAAGGTAAGCGGTCATCCCAACTTCCCTTGACATCAATTGCACACTCACGCAGCATATCTCTTAAAGTCTGAATGGTCCTTTCTACTTGACCATCTGTTTGAGGATGAAAGGTTGTACTGAGATAAACTTGGGTACCAAGTCCCTTTTGGAATGCTTTTCAGAAATGAGAGGTGAAGTGGGTACCTCTGTCTGAGATAATAGATAATGGAACACCGTGCAATCTGACCAACTCTCTAATGTAGAATTTGGCGTATTCCTTGGCTGAATAAGAGCTATGAACTGGAAGGAAATGAGCTGATTTGGTCATGCTATCTACAATGATCCAAATTGAATCATGTTGATGATGAGTTCGAGTCAAACCCATCACTAAGTCCATGTTCACTTCTTCCCACTTCCAAGTAGGAATACTGAACTCCTGTATGGACCCACTAGGCTTCTGATGCTCTATCTTAACCTGCTGACATGTAGAGCACTTAGCCACAAACTCTGTAATGTCTCTCTTCATCCCACTCCACTAATAGATTTCCCATAAATCACGGTACATCTTTATGGTCCCTGAATGAATAGAATAGCGTGCTCCATGCGCTTTTGCAAGAATTTTCTGCCTTAAGTCATCTACAGCGAGAACACACAGACAACCCTGACAACGTAGAACACAATCTCCCCCTTGGGAGAAAACCTTTATTTTCTGATCCTTGACTGACTCTTTTAATTTGACAAGGCTAGGATCCCTATCTTGCTTTTCTTTCACCTCGGAAACTAAAGATGATTCTGAACTACTCTGAACCCATATATCACCCTCCTCTATATCGACTAAGAGAATACCTAGTCTGTCAAGCTGATGGACTTCCTGGGCTAACTTCTTCTTACTTTCCTCGACATGAGCAATACTACTCATATATAGTATACTGAGAGCGTCAGCCACTACGTTGGCCTTTCCCGGATGATAAAGGACACTTATGTCGTATTTTTTCAAGATCTCTAACCATCTCTTCTGACAAAGATTGATATCTTTCTGAGCAAAGAAATACTGAAGGATCTAATGATCCATGAACATATCTACAGGAACACCATGTAGGTAATGCTTCCAAAGCTTCAAGGTAAATACTACGACAGCTAAGTCAAGATCATGAGTAGGATAATTATTCTCATGGGGTTTAATCTGTCTAGAGGCATAGGCTATGACCTTACCATGATGCATGAGGACATAACCCAAACCTGCTCTAGATTCATCAAAACATACTAAAAACCCATCTGAATATTTGAAAGAGCTAGAACTGGAGCTGAGGTTAGTCGAGTCTTCAATTCCTGAAAACTCTTCTTGTAAGGATCTGACCACTAAAACTTAACTTTCTTCTGAGTCAATTTGTGACATAGGGGATGCAATTGAAGAAAATCCCTTAACAAACCATCTATAATAGCCAGCCAAACCAATGGAACTTCTAATATCTGATGGAGAGACAGGGCAAGGCCAGTTTCTTACTACTTCAGTCTTTTGAGGATCTATTCTAATGCCATCACCAGAAATGATATGGCCTAGGAATTCTACTGACCTAAGCCAAAATTCGCACTTAGAATGTCACATTCTCTGACTCTGAGCTGATGATAGCTGGATCTGAGGTCTATCTTGGAGAAATTGCTAGCACCCTGAAGTTGGTCAAATAAGTCATCGATTCTGGAAAGAGGATACATGTTCTTGACCGTGACCTTATTAAGTTGATGGTAGTTTATACACATTCTAAGAGAACAGTATTTTTTGTGCACGAATAATATTGGAGCGCCCCACGGGGACACACTGGGTCTGATGAATCCCTTATCTAAGAGATCCTTCAACTGCTCTTTTAATTCTCTAAGTTCTGCTGGTTTCATTCTATATGATAGAATAGATATAGGCCGAGTATATAGAAGAAGATCAATTCCGAAGTCTATTTTCCTTTTGGGAGGAATTCCTAGAAGATCTTTGGGAAAGACATCTGAATATTTGTTCACGACTGGTACTGATTTAAGACTAGGAGTTTCAGAACTAGTGTCCTTAACATGAACAAGATGATAGACACATCCCGTAGATATCATTTTCCATGCCCGAAGGTAGGAAACAAGCTGACCTATGAAAGCGGATACACAACCCTTCCACTCTAGGATGGTTTCATTCAGAAACTAAAACAGAACTATTCTATTTTTGTAGTCAACTATAGCATAGCAAGAAAGAAGACAATCCATGTCGAGAATGACATCAAAATCAGTCATCTCTAATTTGACTAAGTCTGCTGAAGTGACTTTCTGAAATATCATACCCGCCAAGATATGATGGTTTTACCCACTAGGGTATAGACTGAAAAGGGCTCTTCTAGAATTTTAGGACTGGCTCCAAAATCAATAGCTATATAAGGAGTAACAAAAGAAAAAGAAGCTCCTAGATCTAGCAAAGCAGATATATCCACATGAAAGATCTATAACATACCAGTAACCACATCAGGAGAATTTTCCTAATCTTGCCGGGACTGGAGAGCATAGAGTCTGTTTGGGCATTGCCCACGAGTAGCACTGAAGGTGGTACCCTACTAATTTGAGTGATCGGACTGAGCTGAGGAATGGTTCGGTTAACCCTGTGGACCTGAATATGGACAATATCTAACTCTGTGGCCTGGCTTTCCACACCCAAAACAGGTATCACTACTAGCTCTACAAGTACCCTAATGGTTCTTGCCATAAGCCTGACAAAAAGGATAGATGAGGGCACTACTAACACTGCCCTAAGACTTAAAGCCTGGTGCTCTATCTCTGTTACCATCTCTAAACTTAGGAACTGGAGTACTAGCTTAAGAAAAAGCTGGAACTGTTGACTTAGGATGAAATTGAGAACAGTTTCCTCTTTCTAATTTGGACTGAGCAAAGTTGAAACTACCTGTCCTTGCTCTCTTATTCTGTTTCTCCCTCATCTTAATCTTTTGCTCCCCTATCTGCTGAGCATGAGTCATAAGCCTGACTAGAGTCATGTCGCTATTCAACATCGCCGACCTACACTCATTGACCATACTATTATTTACCCCAGAAACAAGCTTACTCATCCTGGCCCTACTGTCTGCAACCACAGGAGGGGCATATCTGGCTAATTAAGTAAACTTAAGAGAATACACTTTCACCATTATGTTGCCCTTCCTGAGGTTGATTAAGCTCTAGGGGAAAGAATCTATCAAGGAAATCAATAGCAAACTCCTCCAACTCAATTCACTCTGCATCAACTACCCACTCTAACTTCTATTTCTTGAACTAAGTGTGAGAAATATCCTGCAACTGATATGCATCTAGCTCAGTACTCTCACTAGAAGTAACCCCAATGATGTCTGTAACCTTCTCCACCTGAACTAGGAATTCCTAAGGGTCCTCATCTGCCTTAGACCCGAGAAAAGATGGAGGATTCATTTGGGTAAAATCCCAAATCCTGGCTATAGCTGAATTAGCCACTGGGTTGGTTAAAATGACCGCTGGTCATTCATTCTGAGCAGCAACTGACTGAGCAATAGTAGTGAATGCATCTCTAAACTCTGTATAAGAAACATATTCATCAATGGGATATTCTTGGACAGGATGAGTTCTTTTCTTGGGAGGCATATTCTGAAATAAAGAGAAGAAATGGATTAGACTGGGAGATTGACTTGAGATTAGGCTCACTGGTACGACATGAATGCTGAAAGAAGGGAACCTATTCCTAAAACATCTTATATCCTCCTATACATAAATGTGGCGCACAACACACCCATGCACAAGACTCTACTACATGCGGCTTTCAGACTTTCTAGGACTCTATTGAACCTTAGGCTCTGATACCAAGTTTGTAACACCCCGAATCTAGTACCTGGACTGCTACACGGTGCTCATGACCCCAAAGGAACACAAGCTAACCTATGATTGATATTTGTACCTGTATACTACATAATATATAGTATAATGCAGAAACATGAACTGAAAGGCCATAAGGTTCAAAACTGTAACATAAAATCTGATAAAATCATAACATATGGATGGGGTATGAAATACCTAAAAAAAAACTAAAATAAGCTATCTGAACATACTGTAGTCTAAGAAGAATCTAAAACATGACTTTCTGAATATGGAGTTAATAGTACATGTCCCCAACTAATATACTAATTAATAAGATAAATAAGAAATAATCCTGTCCTCGAAGGATGAGGACTCACTGCTAACTCTGTCTGTAGATATCTGGAATCTACTGATGATATGGAGCTCGTATCTATGAACCTATAGTATAAGACACCATAGCATAAATGCGTCAGTACTTTGAATGTACTGGTATGCATGTGAGGTAGGCTGAATGCATGGGGTTCATATGCATGAACAATACTGTCTAATTGACTCAAATGAATGTGAGAGTGCATGCATGCATACATAGTAACTATATCTAAAATCGGGATTACATAAGTTTACTGATAACTAACATGACTAATGACTGAGTTCTGATAATTGATAACATGAGTGACAGTATCTGACAGTCATGAATATGATGGAACTAGCTAAGTTTTGTACTGTATCTGAGTCGACTGTATCTAACAGTCCTAATTCTGTAACATAAAACTATGGGAAATTGTGATCTACCTGACCTGCCTCAAAGGACGCATTATAGCTGAATTGGGGTCCAATTTGTTCCCAGATTAGAAGGGTGTCAATACCGCGCCACTGGTAAGGATAATATATGAGTGACCCTCAACTAGTAGGTTACTCTAATAAGAACGGTGGGAACCCTCAACTAGCAGGTTAAGCCACCTTATCTACCCTCAACTAGAAGGTATGATATCTTAACCTATGCTGGCTACGTAGTTCTAGAACACAAGTATTGCTTCTAAGAATCACACCCTCAACTAGCAGGTGAGTTCCTATCCTTGGGTTCACTCGGCGTTGAATCCTACTCACATCTGAATAGACACTGAACAAATTAACTGATCTAAACATGGACTAAGTTTACTGAATTCCATTAACTGATAGAATACAACTGATATCTGACATGTGATTTCATAATATCATAGTAGGTGGGCATTTTTCCTTCACATAGGCATTTAATTAAACACATAGTAGGTATAGTATATGTAGACAACATTATACCACAAATAAACATCATGATTCAACTCTAAATTCATCATCCAAGGGTTTAACCATAGGTTCACATGAATCTACATCTATACTAATCAATTCCACATAAAATTCATCAACCAACATGGATTAGAATTTAATTGGTCATTCTTAACATGAACAAAGAAACCAAACATGAAATTCATAAAGAGATCCATACACTTAAGATTTTAGAAGAGATTCTTGGGCTTCATGGATGAAAGGAGTCCATGAATGAACACTATGCATACCTGGGTTGAGTTTCTTGAAGTTCTTGAACTTGAAGAATTTGAATCTCTTAGTTCTTGAAGAAGATTTGTATTTTGTTCTTGGGGATTAATCTTAGAGGTAAAACACCAATTTTATTATTTTAGATGGATAATGAATTTTTTTGAGCTTCAGTTGGATATAACTAGGTATATAAATGGGTGGTAAAAGACCAAAAATCCCCCTTTCAAATGGCTTTAAAATAACTGAATGGAACATACAAAGGTTGGTGCGACGGTCTATCGCTGGGACAACGGTCCGTCGGACTGACCGTTGCACTTAGAACAGAACTGGAACTTACTACCTTGGTGCGATGGTGGGGTACGATCTTCCATCACTGGGTCGATGGTCCGTTGGTTTTAACCGTCTCTTCTAGGCACAATAGGGCCTCACTTTTTCCCTTGCGATGGTTCATCGCTAGTTCGACGATCCGTCGGCCTGGGCCATCGATCCAGGGCAGAAGGTAGTCACAATGCCTCACTGTGATTATCGTGGGTGATGGTACATCACTAGTCTGATGGTCCATCGGCCTCACCATCGCATCTGGGAAGTTTTACTACCTTATATATTTTGGCTATAACTTCCTCTTCTGATGTTGGATTTTGATAAAATTGGTATCGATGGAAAGCTTTTTCTATTTACTACATGAAAAAGAGAGAAAATATTAAAAATACCACGTGTAAATAAGTGGATTGATCTTTCAAAGAAATCTTATAACATTCTTGGGACAATTTGAGCTAGAAAAAAGTACGGGGTATTACAGTATCTCCCCCTTGAGAACATTCATCCTCAAATGATACTGAGTGATTGGGAAAGAATATAAATTGATGTCCATATTAAAAATGACTGGATGGAACATGATTTCATGACTGGCATGATAGATAACTGAATAGATCATACTGAACATGCATAGCTGATGCATGTGTAACTGATTCATGATTGCATGACTAGGTGTTCTGATGAACTAAGTTTCTCACAATGAGAATGCATGTCTAATGTATAACTGTATAACTGTATAACTGAGCTGATACATGTATGCATAACTGAACACTGAACATGAAACCGAGTAAGCTTAAGAAGAACTATTACCTTGAGCTTTATCTGAGTTGGTGGAGAAGAGGTGAGGATACTTGGTATGCATGTCTTCTTCTGCTTCCCAAGTATCTCCCTTAATGGACTGATTTCACCAAAGAACTTTAACTAGAATGACTTCCTTGTTCCTCAATCTACGAGTCTATAGTCTAGGATTTTGACAAGAACCTCTTCATAAGAGAGGTTGTTCTAAACATCTATGCTCTGAATAGGGACTACTACTGTTGGGTTACTTATGAACTTCTTGAGCAAAGAATCATGGAAGAATGGTTGAACTAAAGCTAGATATGAAGTCAATTCGAGTTCATAAGCTACCTTGCCAAAGCGACTGAGAATCTTAAAGGGACCGACATATCGGGGACTAAGCTTTCCCTTATTTCCAAACCACTTCACTCCCTTCATGGGAAAGATCTTTAGATAAATATGATCACTAATATCAAACTCGAGATCCTTTCTACAAATATCAGCTTAAGATTTCTGTTGGCTCTAAGAAGCTCATAGTCTTTCTCTGATCAACTTAACTTTCTCTAAGGCATCGAATACCAAGTCAGGCCCTATAACTGAGGCCTCACTAAATTTGAACCAACCAATTGGAGATCTACATCTCCTACCGTAGAGAGATTATAATAGAGCCATATGAATACTGGAATCATCGCTATTGTTGTAAGCTAATTCAACCGAAGGCAAGTGGTCATCCTAACTTACCCTGACATTAATTGCACACGCACGTAGCATATCTTCTAAAGTCTGAATGGTCCTTTCTTCTTAACCATCTGTCTGAGGATGAAAGGCTGTACTGAAATGAACGTAGGTACCAAGACCCTTTTGGAATGCTTTCCAGAAATAAAAGGTGAAATAGGTACCTCTGTCTGATATAATAGATAACAGAACACCGTGCAATCTAACCAACTCTCTAATGTAGAGTTTGGCATAAACATCGACTGAATAAGAGGTATGAACTGGAAAGAAATGAGCTGATATTTTCATCATATCAACAATAACCCAAACTGAATCATGTTGATGATGAGTTTGAGGCAAACATGTCACTAAGTCCATGTTCAATTCCTCCCACTTCCAAGTAGGAATACTGAACTCCTATACGGACCCACTAGGCTTCTGATGCTCTATCTTTACTTGCTGACATGTAGAGCACTTAGCCACAAACTCTGCAATGTCTCTCTTCATCCTACTCCACCAATAGATTTCCCACAAATTGCGGTACATCTTTGTGGCCCCTGGATGAATAGAGTAGCGCGCACCATATGCTTCTGCAAGAATTCGCTGCCTTAAGTCATCTACAGCTGGAACACACAGACAACCCTGAAAATGCAGAACACCATCTTCTGATCCTTGACTGACTCTTTTAACTTGAAAGGCTAGGATCCCTATCTTGCTTTTCTATCACCTTGAAAACTAGAGATGATTCTTAACTACTCTAAACCCATTATCACCCTCCTCTATATCGACTAAGTGAACTCCTTGTCTGGCGAGCTGATGGAATTCCTGGGCTAACTTCTTCTTACTGTCCTCGGCATGAGTAACACTACCCATAGACAGTCTACTGAAAGCGTCGGCCACTACATTGGCCTTGCCCGAATAATAAAGGACACTCATGTCATAATTTTTCAAGAGCTCTAACTACTTCTTTGGATAAAGATTGAGATATTTCTGAGAAAAGACATACTGTAGGCTCTTATGATCCATGAACACATCTGCATGAACACCGTATAGGTAATTTGTCATAATCTTCTCGGAAAATACTACGGCGGCTAACACAAGATCATGAGTAGGATAATTCTTCTCATGGGGTTTAAGCTGTCTAGAGGCATAGGCTATGACGTTACCATGCTGCATGAGGAAACAACCCAAACCTACTCTGGATGCATCACAATACATTACGAACCCATCTAAACCATCTGTAAGTGCTACAACTAGAGCAGAGGTGAGTCGAGTCTTCAACTCCTAAAAAGTCTACTCGCAAGGATCGAACTACTGAAACTTGACTTTCTTCTGAGTCAATATGGACATAGGGGATGCAATAAAATAAAATCCCTCAACAAACCGTCTATAATAGCCATCCAAACCTAAGAAACTCCTGATATCTAATGGACATACAGAGCGAGGCCAGTTTCTTACTACTTTGGTCTTTTGAGGATCTACTCAAATTCCATCATAGGAAATGATATGGCAAAGGAATTCTACTATCCTTAGACAAAGTTCGCACTTACTGAATTTGGCGAATAGATGATTATCTCTGAGAGCCTGAAGTACTATTCTGAGATGGTATACATGATCTCGCTCACTACGGGAATAGACCAGAATATCATCTATTAAGACTATGATGAACATGTCCAAGAACTACTTGAACACATGGTTCATCAAGTCTATGAATGCGGCTGGGGCATTAGTGAGACCCAAGGACATGACTAGGAATTTCAAGTGATCATACCGAGTACGAAAAGCTATTTTCGTAATGTTACATTCTCTGACTCTGAGCTGATGATAGCCGGATCTAAGGTCTATATTGGAGAAATAGCTAGCACCCTAAAGTTGGTCAAGAAGTCATTGATTCTAGGAAGAGGATACTTGTTCTTGATCGTGACCTTATTAAGCTGACGGTAGTCTATACACATTCTGAGAGAACCATATTTTTTGTGCACGAATAATACTGGAGCGCCCCACGGGGAGACACTAGCTCTGATGAATCCCTTATCTAAGAGATCTTTCAACTGCTCTTTTAATTCTTTGATTTCTTTTGGTGACATTCTATATGGAAAAATAGATATAGGCTGAGTTTTTGGAAGAAGATCAATATCGAAGTCTATTTTCCTTTTGGGAGGAATTCCTGGAAGATCTTTGAGAAAGACATCTGAATATTCATTCACGACTGGGACTGATTCAAGACTAGAAGTTTTGGAACTAGTGTCCTTAACACGAACAATATGATGGACATATCCCTTAGATATTATTTTTTATGCCCGAAGGTAGGAAATAAGCTGACCTCTGAAAGCGGATACACTACCCTTCCACTCTAGGACAGGTTCATTCGAAAACTTAAACTGAACTATTCTATTTTTGTAGTCGACTGTGGTATAGCAAGAATGAAGCTAATCCATGCTGATAATGACATCAAAATCAGTCATCTCTAATTCGACTAAGTCAACTAAAGTGACATTTTGAAATATCATAATGGGGCAGTTCCTGTATACCCACTGAGATATGATGATTTTACCCACTGGTGTAGAGACTGAAAAGGGCTCTTCTAGAATTTCGGGACTAACTCCAAAATCAACTACTATATAGGGAGTAATAAAAGATAAAGAAGCTCCTGGATCTAGGAAAGCATAAACATGCATAAAAAGATATGTAACATACCAGTATCCACATCAGGAGAGGTTTCCTGATATTGCCAGGACTGGAGAGCATAGAGTCTGTTTGGGTATTGTCCACTAGTAGCACTAAAGGTGGCGCCCTACTGATTCTGGCGACCGAACTGAGCAAAGGAACGGATCTATTGACCCTATGAACCTTACTACGGACAATCTCTAACTCTGTGTCCTGGCTTTCCACACCTAAAACGGGTATCACTACCAGCACTGCAAGTACCCTGATGGTTCTTGCCACAAGTCTGACAAAGAGGATAGGTGTGAGCACTGTTAACACTGCCCTGAGACTTAGAGCCTTGTGCTCTATCTCTGTTGTCGTCTCTGAACTTAAGAGCTGGACCACTATCTATAGAAGGAGCTGGAATTACTAACTTAGGACGAAACTGTGAATTTTCTCCTTCTGATTTGGGCTGAGCAAAATTGAAACTACCTATCCTTGCTTTCTTATTATGTTTCACCCTCATCGTAATCTTCTGCTCCTCTATCTACTAAGCATGAGTTATAAGCCTAACTAGAGTTATTTTACTATTCAACATCATTGACCACACTATCATTCACCCCAAAAACAAACTTACTCATCTTGGCCCTGCTGTCTGCAACCACAGGAGGGGCATATCTGGCTAATTGAGTAAACTTAAGAGAATACTATTTCAATGTCATGTTTCCCTACTTGAGGTTGTTGAATTCTAAGACCTTAGCTTCTCTAAGCTCTAGGGAAAAAATCTATCAAGAAAAGTATAAGAAAACACCTCCCACTCAACTAACCCTGCTTCAACTGCCCTTTCTAATTTCCACTACTTCAACCAAGTGTGCAATGTCCTGCAACTAATATGTGGCTAGCTCAACACTCGCACAAGAAGTAACCCCCATGATGTCTGTACCCTTTTGCACCTGATATACGAATTTCTAAGGGTCCGCATCTGCCTTAGACCCGAGAATGGATTGAGGATTCATTCGGGTGATGTTTCGAATCCTGGCTGTAGGTGAATTGGACACTGGCTTGGCTAGAACGATAGCTGGTCGCTCATTCTAAGAAGCAAATGATTGAGCAAGAGTAGTGAATGCAGAACTGAACTTTGCATGAGAAACATATTCGTCCAAGGGATCTTCTTGGACAGGCTGAGTTCTTCTCTTGGGAGGCATGTTCTGAAATAAAGAGAAGAAACGGATTAGACAGAGAGTTTGACCTGAAATTATGCTCACTGGCACAACATGAATACAGAAAGAAGGGAAACTATTCCTAAAACATCTTATAGCCTCCTACACATAAATAAGGCGCGCAACACACCCATCCACAAGACTCTACTATATGTGGCTTTCAGACTTTCTAGGACTCTATTGACCTTAGGCCCTGATACCAAGTTTGTAACACCCCGAATATGGTACCCAGAATACTACAAAGTGCTCAGGACCACGAGGGACCACAAGCTAATCCATGACTGATAACTATACCTGTATACTACATAATATATGGTATAATACGGAAACATGAACTAGAATGCCATAAGGTTTAAAACTGTAATATTTGATCTGATAAATTGTAACATATGGATGGGGTATAAAATACCCAAAACAAAACTGAAATAAGATATTTGAACATACTGTAGTCTAAAAATCCTCCAACTAATAAACTAATTAATGAGAAAAATAAGAAATGATCTTGTCCTCAAAAGATGAGGACTCACTACTAACACTGTCTGTAGATATCTGGAATCTACTGATGCTTTGGAGCTCGTATCTCTAAACCTATGGTATAAGACACCATAACGTAAATGTGTCAGTACTTTGAATGTACTGGTATGCATGTGAGGTAGGTTGAATGCATAGGGTTCATATGCATGAACAATACTGTCTAACTAATAAAATGAACATGAGAATGCATGCATGCATGCATACATAGTAACTATAACTGAAATACTGATAGCATGAGTTTACTGATAACTAACATGACTAATGAATGAGTTCTGATAACTGATAACATGAATGACTATATCTGATAGTCCTGAATTTGATGGAACTAGCTGAGTTCCGTACTGTATCTAAGTTGACTTTATCTGACAATCTAGATTCTATAACATGAAACTGTGGGAAATAGTCAACTAACCGACATGCCCCAAATGACACATTATAGCTGAATTGGGGTCCAATCTGTGCCCTGATTGCAAGGGTGTCAACACTACGCACTGGTAAAAACAATATTTAGTAACCCTAAAATAGCAAGTTACTCTAATAAGAATGGTGGGAACCCTCAACTAGCAGATTAATCCACCTCATCTAACCTTAACTAGCAGGTATGATGTCTCAACCTACGCTAGCTATGTAGTTCTAGAACAAAAGGATTGCTTCTACGAATCACACCCTCAACTCACAGATGAGTTCCCATTCTTAGGTTCACTCGATGTTGAATCGTACTCCCATCTGAATAGACATTGAACATGATTAACTGATCTAAACATGGACTAAGTTTACTGAATTCTGTTAACTGATGGAATACTACAGATATCTTACAACTGACTGATTTCATGAGATTAGTGAGGTTACTGAATTATGGAGCTTTCCTGAGTCATATGACTGACTGAGTTCTATAAATCATGCCTTGACTAAGGATATCGTGAAAACATGACATTGGCTCTAGGCATGCAGCTAAATTGTCGGGTACAAGTAACCCCAGGACTCGATGGAAAGAAACTGACAAAGCATGACTTTCTTGAATACACGACTGACATCACAATCCATAATTCATTTATTGAGGCAATTCATCAAACATGTGATATGCATAAGCTTGTACATAAATGGGGATTTCATAATATCATACTAGTTGGGCATTTTTCCTTCACATAAGCATTTAATCAAACACATAGTGTGCATAGTATATGTAGACAACATTATACAACAAATAAACATCATGATTCAACTCTAATTTCATCATCCACGGGTTTAATCATATGCTTACATGAATCTACATCTATACTAATCAATTCCATATAAAATTGATCACCCAACGTGGATTAGAATTTAATAGGTCATTCTTAACATAAACAAAGCAACCCGACATGAAATTCATAAAGAAATCTATAAACTTAAGCTTTTAAAAGAGATTCTTGGGCTTCATGGACGAAAGGACTCCATGAATGAACACTATGCATACCTGGGCTGAGTTTCTTGATGTTCCTGAACTTGAAGAATTATAATCTCTTAGTTCTTAAAGAAGATTTGGATTTTATTCTTGGGGATTAATCTTAGAGGGAAAACCCTAATTTTATTGTAGTAGACGGATAATGAATTTTTTTGAGCTTTGGTTGGATATAACTAGGTATATAAACGGGTGGTGAAAGACTAAAAATCCCCCTTTAAAATGTCTTTAAAATAACTGAACGGAATATGCGATGGTCAGTAGCTTGGTCGATGGTCCGTTGAACTGACCATCGCAGTAGGACCAAAACTGGAACTTACTGCCTTGGTTCGACGGTGCAGTGCAACGGTTCGTCGCTGGGTCGATGGTCCGTCGGTCATGATCGTTGATTCTAGGTAGAATAGGGCCTCACTATTTCCCTTGCAATGTCCTAAGCGACGGTCAATCGGTCTGGGCTATCGATCTAGGGCAGAAGGTAGTCACACTGCCTCACTGCGATGGTCATGGGCGACGATCCGTCGCTAGTCCGATGGTCCATCGACCTCACTATCACACCTGGGCAGTTTTACTTCCTTCTATATTTTGACCATAACTTCCTCTTTCGATGTCGGATTTTGATGAAATTGGTATCAATGGAAAGATTATTCAATTTCCCACGTGAAAAAAAAAGTGAAAATCTTAAAAATACCACGTGTAAAAAAGTGGATTTATCTTTCAAACTAGGAAAACGTATGGGGTATTATAATAGGCCTACCCACGACCGTGATCTTCTCATGTGATCGAGCCTTGTTAACCAGGCTTGACTACCACAATCGCGGTCCTCAGACCACAACCGCAGTAACTGAGGCCATTTTTTTCCAGGTCTTCAACTGCACTATTCTTGCTTCCTTTTGATCAATTTTAGCTCCAATCCATACCTTTCCCTTTTATCAACTATGCGTCTGCAAAATATAGATATTAGTGCTTTCAATCTCAATTATGTTCTATTAATTCACTCAAAACAAGTTAACACATGAGTGTTGAGTTCAAATGAGTGGTAAAATCACCACTCATCAACAACACCCACTTAAAGCTCTTGCTTGTCCTCAAGCAACACTACATTTTACCATAAGACCACAATCATCTATGCTCAAACTTCATGCCTTAAGAATAACAATGACTTCTAGGTTAGTCACTACCAAGAGTAGCTCATTGCACACGGGCTATTGCTATTTTCACTACACCACTTATCATGGAATGCCATATCTAAGGATACACAAGACATCAAAGAGCAACCAAGAAACATAAACCAATACTATTGAAGTGACTCACTTTTGATACTACATTCGCCTTATTTCTCAGAAGGTAACCAAATTGCTCACTTTAACTTATTTACATGCCAACCTCACAAGAAAAAGAATTCCATACACCAAGCTACCAAATATGCAATAAGGAATTTTAAGTGCAAAAACTCTCTCCCTCATAAAAGGAATCTCTATGCAACAAGTGTCATACCATTGGCTTGCCCCTATTTTCACTTGCCACTACAAAGAAAGTAAATAGTTAAATATCCCAAAGGACTTTTTAAGCTTGTAACATATGTTCTGGTTAGGGTCAGATATTATTTGGGAACAATATGGCTACACCCTTCCTTGAACATCTACATCACACTATTTGGTTCACCTTTTTGACTATGGGCTACTCCTCTTTGTCTTTCTCTCTTTTCACGTGCCTACTTTTTTCTTCCATTGTCACCCACTTTTTTTTCATTTATTTTTATTGCAACTTTTGTGCAATTCATTTCATTGTTGGATCCTCTCTTTTTCTATTTATTTATTTTTAATGCTAAGGCACAATAGGCATTTCACTTACAACTTCGTGGACCCAAGCTTATTTTTATCAATCTTTATCACCTCCAACTTAGGCTTTTAGCCTCAAGTTGCAATTTTAAGTTCAAGGAGGGTATGGTTCAAAAGAGAGATAAAAAGAATGGTTCACGGCTTGTAATGTGTTTACCAAAGAATGGTCCAAAGGCTCAAAGTGGGTAACTAGTGATTACATTCATACTTGGGCAGTATTTTTAGGATAAAGTGGCTTCCAAAATCACAAAGATGGCCTAAGATCATTTCTCAAACCAAATACAATCAAAATTAGCATTGAAAAACTACCATGGAAAGTTCTAGATAACACAAGTATACTAGAGATGAATGCAAAATCTCACCACACATGGCATGCAAAATTCTCCAAGGTGACTCAAATGTCCCTCCTGCTAGAGACAAAATTGGAGTATCTATTTCTATTAACAAGTCAACTATTGATGGAGTCACAACTAGTGAAAAAGCTTTGTTACAAGATTGCTCACATCCATGTCCTTGATTATTGAAAAATTTTGGACGGAAATGGTTGTTTTTTTTTTCATTAGCACCACGCACAATTTGCTAAACATGGCAACAACTGAAGCCTTAGTCTTACATTTTGGCTCAAAATGGGCAAATCAATCATATGGCTACTCAAACTTTGGAAATGGTGTACAATGTGATCCAAACTTTACAATTTATAATGCCACGGGTACTCAGACTTCCCTTGCATTCATGAAATGCTACGGGTACTCAAAATTCCCCTGCATCTATGTCTCAAAACCTAAACACGATAGTTTACCCTTAAGAATGTCGTCAGTCAATCTATCATAGGGCAAACCTCGTCATGCATTACTAAAATAAAGGTAAAACTAAAGTAAAAAAGAAAAACTAAAACTAAAAACCATGATAATTCATAAAAAATGTGGGCACCTTCAGAGTGCCCTAATATAGCATCTCAAAAACAAAACAAAACAAAATAGTATCCAAAATTTCATCCCAAAACAACATAAAAAGAAATATCCACCAACACAATATCAAAATAATACAAATTCAGGGATAGCCCTAACTAAAAGAAAAGCAGTGTCCTCACTGCATCTGCAACAAAGAGAGAGTAAAAAGGTCTCCCTGAATCTTCATTTGAAGCTATCCTCTCCCGCTAACATTGTATCATCACCACCGGCATCCTCAGCTAACCACTTCACAGAGGCCTCATATTTACTATCCAGCCTCGATGAAGGTAGTCGCTCATTGAGCTTGAGCACCTTAACAATGCCCTTTACCCTCTTCCACAGCATCTTGAAGAACCTATCTCTATTCTTTTCTCTCTTCATTATTTTCTCATGTGATTCCCTGAGGTCCCTATGTGATCCGCCTAAGGCTGAGTAGGCTCTCTCCAATTTAAAAATAGTAGATTTCTGCTTCTTCTGCTCCTCACAGTATATGTCATAATCCAACTGAGTCACATATGAGTGGCGAGTGGTGGAGGACTCTCCTGGTCCCTGAGGCAATCTAGACACTAGCTCCCTAACTACCCATATCTGACCTGAGATGTCATTGAGAGGGTTGGTTGTCGAAGGTATATAAGAAATTATGTCCTCTTGGGCTGATTTCCCAGATTCCATCTTCCTTTTCTTGCTTTGACCTGGGGCACCTTCACCCTGAAATTTGAGTGGGAAGATATGGGGGCCTAGGAGCACCCATGTATATGTATCATACTCTTCTACCTACGCTCTTCTTCACAGCTCAGTAATAAGGGACAGGAAGAGAAAATATGTACCTCTATGGTTCTTGAAGTACTTTCACTCTGAGATTACAATCTCACCTATATTCAAAGTAATGCCAGACATGATACAAGACACTATCCAAGCTTGCATGTCCGTGACAATGACCATGTGAGTGCATGGCAAGCCTCTACTACAGATGATATTTAGCCTAAGCCTGGCCTCAGCTGTGAAATCATTCATCAAGATATCTCTCTTGGTTGTGGCCCAGGGAACCTCTTTGTTTAGGCATAGAATGTTTTCCATCCAAGATCCTGTCTTACATCGTTTTGCTCTGAATTATTCCATGTCAGCATTTGGGAGCCCATACACCACATTTATCTGCTCCACTCTAGAGTTCACCTGCTTACCCCAAATTGTCATTATTGGGTTTGAGAGAGACACTACGCTAAGGTTCACATAGAACTCATGCACCCAGTTCTCATTTGCATAACAGGGTTTCGGGAAAAAGCATCTTCATCTGGTCTGAGTAAGTCTGGCATGGAAACTGGGGATCTTTTCCTCTACTTTGTCTAAGTTGATATCTCTTTCAGGGAGTAACTTAGTTCTGGGAAAATCTGTATAGTGGAGGTTTTGGCATTGTGTGGCCATGAACCTGGTGTTGTTAAATTCTTCTATTTTGGTGGCTTAGTACCTATAAGCAGTATATTTCAGACCATCATTAACATTCTCACACTCAAAAACATGCTAGATTAATCAGATAAACTCATGTGGTAGTTTTTTAGAAGATTTAGAGGGAAGAAATAGATGTGCAGAAATTTTGATTTCTGCAGACACTGCCCTCAGTATGGTAATCACAGAGCAATGACCGCGATCTCGATACTTGAGACCAAATTTGACAGTTCTGCACATTAGTCAAAACATATGATTTTATCCCCAAATTTGTGTTCTACTAGGAACATAATCATTATGACTAAGGAAGTTGAGCCTAGATATCATGGTTATACCCCCAAACTCAAAGAATTTAACATGGAATTCATAGGAGCATTGAATCGAACACATGGTGTAAACATTAATTTCAACTATTTAATGCCTAAATCTGAGTACTCAAGACTTTCCCATTGGTGTGTTCACCGACTAGAACAGCTAACATAGCAATAATCACAAAAAAAGCATGCAATTTAGTATTGAAAATCATATTCCAGGCCTTTCCCTAAACTATAGGTTGTTACAATGTAATTACATTAAGATTAAGGAAATTAAGACAACGTACCAAGTTTGATGATGAAAATAGATTGAAATAACACTCGGACACTAAACTCAAAGTGAACAATTTGAGAGAATTTGAGAGAATTTTGAGAAAGGTGTGTGTGAGCAAATGGCATTCGAAAGGTCACTCAAACTGATTTGACCACGATCGAGGTCCTAGTTCTGCAATCACGGACACACAGCCTCCACAATAGCGGTGGTACGGACCGCAGTTGAGGTAACTGAGACAAGAAATTAGGTCTCCTGCACTTCACTGTTCATTCCAAACATGACAATCTCACCTGTTCCATTTTTTAACTTCAATCAACATTCCACCTAGTGCTACTTTTCATAGATTATGCATGAACAAACACACAAAATAAAATCTACACTAACATGCATAAATTAAAGTATACAAGCCACTTTTCATGGCATGATGGGGTGCCACCCATCGAGCGCTTAGTTTAACTTCTTAGCACAAGCCTCCTACACCTCCTTTTATGTTTCCACATAGAAGATTTGAATCTCCGTTCTAACTTTCATTTAATATGTAATGAGTGGTAGAGGGACAGAAAATTCAAATCTTCCAAGATAAAACTTGGAAGATGTGAAGAAATGACGAAGAAGCTTCTATGTCACCATTTTAAAGACTAGAACCTTTTACCCAACTTCACATCAAACTTTCAATTTTTCCCCTTGGGTAAAGGTAAGCACATCAATAGGCCACTCTTTGTACATTGGAAGTTGTGTTTCTTGGCCATTGATGGATTGGGTTCCACATGCTCCTTTGGAAGGTCAAATCACAAAATGTAAAGACTATACTCCATCTCCTCACAATCCACCTTTTGCCTAGTTGGAAGGATTCTCATCACATCCTCTAAGGACAATGTTGAAAAGTGATTTGAATAAGGTTTAACCACTAATTCCGAAATTGCCTCCTCCATAGCATTCTCACCCTAAAATGAACTAGAGTCATCATAAGAGATTGAATTGACTTCTTCTTTTGACTATAGTACCATTTTCTTTATTTTGGAATATTTTTCCTCATTTGACTCGATTGATTGGGAAATCACCGAGGAGTCTTTGATACCAAGATCATCATCATAGCTTGGTTTCTCTTCTTGGTCGCCCTCTTCTTCCTTCTCCTGATCATAGGACCTATCAAACTCATACGAAGAACTAGCAACTCGGTTTGCATAATATGGAGAGGGGCATTTAGAAAATCACTCCAATGTCCATCTCGACC
This sequence comes from Capsicum baccatum var. pendulum, assembly GCA_030864225.1. Taxonomy (NCBI): domain Eukaryota; kingdom Viridiplantae; phylum Streptophyta; class Magnoliopsida; order Solanales; family Solanaceae; genus Capsicum; species Capsicum baccatum. The sequence continues at coordinate 249,016,774 of CM061558.1, forward strand.
ACCACATGAAGAACAACCATACTCCCAATAGGATCGAGATGGTGATTCCATATCTCTCCGAGGATCATAGTTACAACTCTCCTGAAATGGGATCCATCAAAATATGGACATGGGTCATAAAGATATGACTTTCAACTACCAAAATCATATTTGTCGGAATATGTCATGTATACAAGTAAAAGAAAATAAAAATTCTACCTAACACAAGAAACAAAAGAAAATCATAAGCAAATATTTACAAGCTTGAATTCAAGCAAGTAAGCTAAAATTTCAAACTAACTTAACACGCCAAATTGTTCTCCGATAATGGCATCGTTTTTTATAACACTCAACTTACATGTCAATTTAAGTGCAAGGCGATCGTCGTCAATATATTTACCCAACTTTGTAGTCGGGGTCGAATCCATGAGGAACAATGTGAGTGAAAATCAAGTTGATTCAAAATAATGTATACTTGTTAAATTCAAACCAATACTACACAAAGATTAAAATGGGGCGATAAGTATCAACACTAATGTTTCTTTTTGGGTTTTTCTAGTATAAATTTGGGGCTATAAATAATTAGAGTTTTATCAATTAGGCACGGATCTTGGGATTATGTATTACTAAGGGAAGTGACACGTGGATACTAATAGTTAACTTCATTCTTAGTAGGTCAAATGTGGGTAGGTTCGGTTATAGGTTTTGATGCTAGTCTTTCAACAAAACACTAAACTTTCGGCAATTTATTATTTTGAATACCCAAGGGGTGTATTCAATAATTGGTAACCATACCTCAATTTAGGCATCCCTATTTCTAGGATAATACCCAAGGTATAGTTAACTTCACTGCCACCCTTATGTCTAAGATAGTGATAGATTATCAAAATACACACATAATTGTCTACCATTGCTTTGGTCTACACATAAATATTTCAAGGATGATATGGATTCCTAAATTTCACCTAAAACCCTTCTTTCGAAGATGGCTTTGAGCTTTCTAGAGTTTAGAGCTTTCACCCATCAAACCCATATGGGTACTTGGGGATTTCACCTACAAATCCCAACCAAATTGGTCAGGTAATGATAAAACCCATCAACATGAACTACTATACAGAAGCTAACAATAACAAACCTCACACACTTTAATACCAATTCATACATAACCCCAAGAGGGACACCTAGCTACACATAACATAAATAAGCAAAGATATACATGTGATCTCTATTGAAATGATTTACTGAAAACTAAGTGAATGTTACTTCAATCTTTGGACTCCCACTAATCTCCAATGAAAGTGATCTATCCTCCACTTATAGGTTACTCCAATGTATTTTTCACTCAAAATTTATACAATATTTTCTTTTCCAAGTATGAAGGCTATGAACACAAGAACAAAACCTAACTACTGGGGATAAAAGAATATGATGAATTATTAGGGTTTGAGTTTTTTTTGTCAAAGAATTGGGATCAGGCCCGTGCATTTCCAATTCTTTCATTGGGTTGCAATCTTCCGCTAAGCCGTGATCGCATGGGCTTGGCCTCGACTGCGGCTACTGTGATAGCGATCGTCTTACGCAATCGCGCTTTGATGAATATGCTTGACTATCGCGATCGCAGTCCTCAAACCACGATCGAGGTAACTGAAGCCATTTTACTCTAGGCATTCAGCTGTACTTTTCTTGCTTCCTTTTGATCATTTTTATCTCCAATCTATACCTTTCCCTTTTATCAGCTATGCACCTACAAAATGCGGATATTAGTGTATTCAATCGCAATTATGTCTTATTTATTCATTCAAAACAAGGTAATGCATGAGTTTTGAGTACAAATAAGTGGTAAAATCACCACTCATCACCCCTTACATTCTAACACCAAATCATTCGAGAGGTTGGATACGAACTTTCTCATATAGGCCCTCATGTTGCACACCAACTCCAGAGCATAACGGGATTTTACCTATGCAAACTTCAATGCATATTATTTTATGCTCATATTTCCTTGTTTCAGATTAACAAATTCCTTGGCCTTGGCCTCTCTCAATTCCTGGGGAAAGAAGTGATCCAAGAAAGTCTCTAAGAACTCCTCTCAAACAACAGGCTCAAATTCCTCATACCTCAATTCTTCCCACTCATCATACCACTAGTAAGCCATGTCCTTCAGCTGATAAGCCATAAACTCTACCCCTAAGTGTCACTAGCATGCATGACTCTGAATATCTTCTCCATTTCATCCATGAACCCTTGGGGATCCTCCTCAACCTTGGTACCCATGAAGGTAGGTGAGTTCAACTTCATGAACTAGCCAATCCAAGTAATTTCAGAGAAACCAGGCACAGAACTTATATCTCCAGGCCAGCGAGACTGAGAAGCTATAACCTGAGCAATCATATGGATAGACTAACAAAACTCAGCATTTGAGACCACTCTCTATGGGGTCTAAGTCCAATTAATACCGGACTGAGGATCCTGAAGACGGATAGTTTGGACAGGACAAACCCCTGGAGTAACAGTGAACTTTGGGTATGGGCTCCATAATGGTTCTGTATCCTATGAATAGGGAGGACATCTTCAGCACTTATCTCAATAGGAATGAAGGCCCTGGCTGAGGTGTTCTGCTCATTGGATCTATGGGGAGGCATGATCTGAAACGTAGAAAGTCATGAGTTAGGAAATATTCAAACCCTATAGCACAAACTAGGACATGAAGAAAAAGAAAATCATTTCTAAATGCCTTATAGCTTCCTCCTTATAAGTGTGAAATTCTACACACCCATAAAAATAACTCTACTCGACACAACTTCATAGACAACCTTGGACCCTGAACCGTGCTCTTATACCAAGAACGTCATGACCAGAGCTGCATCCTGGCCACAACGAACATCATAAACCATGGAGGCCCAAGAACCCCTTAGCTTACGATCATAAGCTTAATCTATATGAAGTAAACGTATGGAAGATAAACTGAAACATGGTAGGGCTGTTAGTCCAATAAAAGAAAACACATCATAACATCAATTTAGGAAAACCAACTTTGGTCTGAACTAGTCTACAAAGCCTCTACTAAACTGAACATACTAGTCTATCTAAATCAAGACCAGACCTTTGCCAGACCATAAAACAACTAAAACTAACATATGGATAAAATACTTTTTGAAGTAAGGGAGGCTCACCTACTCTGACTATCTAAGGGAAATCTACTGCTGAGTCGAACTACAGGAAAGTGCCTCAAAAACTTTATTATGAGGGTCAATACTCAAAAAGTATTGGTATGAAGAACAATCCCAAAATAACATATATTTCATGTAAAATATCAAGAGCATTGTGAAAATAGTTTAGCATAATGTATACGTAAAAATACATGGGCAAAACTAATGAGCTTCCAAACATTCTTGTAAATTATAACCTCAATTCTTGTTTTAGTTTTGAGCTAAATGGTACACCCTAAATTCCTATAATCCTATGAGCTATATAGAATCCGCCCTTGACTCGGCGGCCAAGCCCCCAATACGAGTTTAATGCAAGAATTGAGGTACGTGATCACTACTATGCCATAGGGTTGTCGCTAGTGTACAATCCCTATTTTAGGGCAAAATAAAACTTGTGTCGGTAAAATACTATTTCGAGAAATGAGTTATCTAAATTCGTGTCTTCTTCGAGTAACCATCTAACTCTCTTTAAGCCCAATTTTTAGTCCTTTAAATCCATGCTTCATGCTCAAAATTTTAATTCCTTTCATGTTAAGGGTGTTTAATAATAGGTATCGTCATACCTAAACTTACAAGTCATATCATATCAAATCATATCCATAGCCCTTTTTATTTAGAAGCATGTTAATGAACACCCAAATGATTTAAACATCACATAAGAGTTCTTATTTCAAATTGCATATGAAACTTATGCAAAACACTCTCTTTTCAATACTTTATCATGTGGTGGTCAATTCTTACATAAAACACATGCAATTCCTCATTAGAAAAACAAGAGCATTTTGAATAATAATCACCTCTTTGAAAAACATATAAAACAACCTTGCGTAATAAATAAAGAGGCATTTTGAACACAACAATTATCATCATTCATAAAACAGCTCCAACACTAGTCACACATAAATCTCATGGTCAAAAAATGAGACTTATAGGTCATGCTCTCAAACCCATTTCACAATTCATAACATGTTAAGACCATAAATATCATCATGAAAAAGGAAATTTCACAAATCAAACTCATAAAACACTTTTCAAAACTCATATCATATATGCACATGATTACAACTCAAGTATATGGAAAAATCCCATAATAAATGCATACTTTCATCAAAATAGGTTCATGAGACATGATCTTCAAATAGTTTCCAAAACACATTACATATAGATAAATATACACCTTAAAGCTTGTTTAAAACATTAAACTTGTGCCCATGAGAGTTAGAATAGTCTCACATACCTTGAAAACAAAGAGAACGTAGAGAAATTTGACCTTGGGAGATTAAAATCCTCAAACCCTAGGTAGTTTCTCCTTTCTTGCTTATTAAATTATGTTTAGGGATTTACAGAGGTGGAACGTGTTTAAGACCCTATATTCATCCATAAAGGGTTGGGAACAGTTTAAGAATGTTAAAAGACCTCAACGCCCTTAAAATATAACAAGATGGAGAAATTTTTGATACACGAAAGGGGTTCATGGAGCGACCCCTATCACGGAACAATAGATTCATGGTGTGATCCCTGGCATGAAATAAGAGGTCTGTGTTGCGGACCCTGGCGCAAATCCCATTCAGTGGACCATTAAGGGCCCCTCTGTGGCGTAGAGCCTTTGCAGAGTGTCCCATTTGGGACACACACCCCTTTTTAATGTCTAAGAACACCACCCCCACCCCCCCAAACGCATTCCATCCTAACTTAACATGATTTAACATCGATATAGGGGTCCTAAGGGCTCATTTTATGTATTATTTAAGGGACATAAAGTTCGGAGCAGTACAAATATATGTTGTTGTTGGATGATTGTGCTAAAGGGACAAAGTTCTATTTATAGCATTGTTGTGGTGATGGACAAGAACATTATTAACAAATAATTAATCAAAAATATGACATGTGATACTTGGCCAATAAGTTCATAATACTTGGCCACAATTTAATTGACATTCATCAATGGAACCCACCACAAATAAGTTTTACTTCGTTCTAGAGTAAATTAAAATATTGATAATTATATTAAAATATTAAATAATTTATTTTAAAATATCTCACAATCCCTCATATATTTTAAAATAATTTATAAGTAAAAGGGATTTAGCTTGTTGGATTTATATGAACAAGATGCAATAGGTTTGGTGTCTTTTAGACTATGAACCAAGCATAGACCGATAAAATTAACTTACAAAATTATTGGTGAAATATAATATTTCTATGAACCAAATAACTCTTATTGTAAGTCATATACTTTATCAATCACATTTTAATCATAATTTTGTTGTTCAACGCGGTTATGCACCAATAAGCCATGTGCATGTCTGGTATTCATGAGATCTCTAGAGACTAGGCCAAAGTCTCACAGGAACAATCTCATTCCACTTATCATATAGGTAAATTCATCAAGTGTACACTGCTTTAAATACACCATCCGTAAGGACTATAAATTCATTAAGAGTTAATAACTTATTCCACAATTTTAGTAGCAGTTCAAGCACTCTTAATATGTGTACAGTGTCAATATCGACTTGTTATTACCTATTTGAACCTACTTCATGGGAGATCCAATCACATAGGTTATCATCTCTATTGATAATCATATTGGCCTTAACCCCATCTCTTTTAAGATTTGAAGAATTAATTTTTTTTCCACAGGTTTAGTCAGTAAATCGGTGGAATTTAATTCTGACTTCACATAATCAATGAAAATTACTCTATCTTTTAGTAGCTGCTTAACAATATCATGCCTCAATGTCATATGTCTACTCTTACAACTGTAAGATTTATTCTTCGCAATAGCAATTGCGGCTTAACAATCATAGTGTATATATACGGGAGGCACCAGATCATCCTTTTTTAAAGGGATATTAAACAATTAATCATTATTTTTTAAAAGGATATTAGGCAACAACTTATCCTTTTTAAAAGAAATATTCACTAAGAAATTTTTTAGTCATTCAGCCTCAGTACCAGCAAACTCCAGAGCTACAAACTCTAATTCTATAGTTGATCTAGCAATGATCATTTGCTTAGCTGATCTCCACGATACTGCACCACCATCTAACGTAACACATAACCACTAGCGGATTCCATCTCATCTAAATCAGAGATACAGTTTGCATCACAATATCCTTCTAAAGTAGAAGGAAATTCACTATGTAGAATACCATAATTCATGGTTCCTTTTAAATATTTTATTAGTCTCATTAATGCAGACCAATGCTCTTTATTGGGGTTATGAGTATATCTTCTAAATCTACACACAGCATATATTATATCAGGCTTGGAAAAATTCATCAAATGCTTTAGACTCCCAATACTTTGTGTATATTTAGACCGGACAACTAGCTTACCATTATTCTTTTACTATTTAGAGATAGCATCATAAGGAGTGACTATAGGAGTTATCTCCCAACATTCAAATTACTTAAAAATCCTTTCTACATAATGTTCTTTTGTTAACATTATTTCATCTTCACTCCTTAAAACTTTAACTCCCAATATCATATTTACTTCACCCGGATCTTTCATATCAAAGTTAGTAGATAAAAATAATTTGATACTTTGCACAATATTTAAATTTGTATCAAATATAAGCATGTCATCAACATATAAGTAAATTATCACATAATCATTGTCTACTACTCTAGTATAAACACATTTATCCACTTTAATATAAGAAAATTCATCTTTTATTAAAACTTGATCAAATTTTTTATGTCATAGTTTAGGAGCTTGTTTAAGGGCATAAAGAAATTTAATTAATTTACAAACTTTATTTTCTTGTTCAGAAACTACATATCCTTCAAGTTGAACCATATAAGTTTCTTCTTCTAAATCACCATTTAAGAAAGTTGTTTTTACCTCCATTTGATGGATAAAAAGCTTATGAATCAATGCCAAAGAAATTAATAAGTGAAGAGAAGAAATTCTTGTCGCTAGTGCAAATGTATCAAAATAATTAATATTTTGTTTTTGAGCAAATCCTTTAGCTACTAAATAAGCTTTATATTTATCTATAGATCCATTATAATTAAATTTATTTTTGAAAATTTGTCTACAACCAATAGGTTTTATATCAAGAGGTAAATCAGTTAAAATTCATGTATTATTTTTCATGATAGAACCAATTTTAATTTTTATTTCTTCTTTTTAAAATTTAATATCAGAAGAATATATAGCTTCAAAATAATTTAATGATTCATTATCGACAAGAAAAATTTAAAAGTCATTTCTATAAGAAAAATATTTTTCCCCAGGCCTTTTACTTTTTCTCAGATTCTCAATAGTAGATTCATTTTTTTTTTCAACAGGTGCATGAGATATTTTATCACAGAACAGAAAAATATTTTCAAGGAATTCAACATTTTTTTTCTCAATAATATTATTGCTATCAAGCACATCACTTATCACAACAAAAAATCTATATGCAACACTATGTTCAGCATATCCAATAAGCATGCAATTAGCATTTTTAGAACCTATTATCCTCTTTTTAGGTTCAGGCAAAAATTTTTTAGCAAGGTACCCCTATAGTTTTAAATATTGCAAATCAGGCTTATAATCTTTTCACAACTCATAAGGGGTTTTACCAGTTAGTTTATGGGAAATTCTATTTTGCAAGTGACATACAGATAAAATAGCTTCACCCCACAATTATCAGGTGCATTGGAGCTTATTATCATGGAGTTCATCATTTCTTTTAAGCTCCTATTTTTTTTCTATCAGCTACACCATTAAATTGAGGTGAATAAGGTGGAGTTATTTCATGAATAATTCCTTCTTTTTCACAAAAAAAAATTTAAAGACAAGTATTTGTCACCTCTATCAGATCTTATTCTTTTGATTTTTCTACTAAGTTGATTTTCAACTTCAGTTTTATAAGAAATAAATGCATGAAATGCATCATCTTTATTTTTAAGTAAATAAAACTTAGTAAATCTAAAAAAATCATCAATAAAAGTCACATAATATATTTTTCTACCTCTAGTCATAGTTTGTTTTAAATCACCCAAATCAATGTGAATCAAAGATAATAACTCAATTTCTCTATTAACTGAAAGACATGTCTTTTTAGTAATTTTAGCTTCAGCAATTATTTCATATTTATCAAAATTATTTGACTTTAGACCAAGTATTAAACCAAGTGATTGCATATTCATTAAATAAGAGAAATTAACATGTCCTAATCTAGCATGCCATAAAGAAATAGATTCGGTCAAATAGGCAGAAGTAGATATACTTTTAGAAATATCATCATGAGTGTTAAGCACAAATACACCATGACTACAAAGTCCATTCACCACAAAAATATTTTTAGTCAATATAACCTCATTGTTTTCAAAAATAACCTTCATTCCAACTTTTCCAAATAATGCCACAGAAATCAATTAATTCTGATATTAGGAACATGCAACACATTACTTAGTGTCAAAGGTTTACCAAATGCGAATTTGAGAAGAACTTTTCCTTTTCCAATAACTTGAGTAGTTCTCGAGGTTTCAAGATAAACAATTTTTTCTCCTTTCTTAACTTGGGTGTATGATACAAAATCATTTTTATTTAGACAAATGTGCCTAGTAGTACCAGAGTCTATTACCCAGTTATTCACATTGGTCTCAATATTCATTTCTAAAATGACCGCAATAATTATATCATCTGTTTTAGTCAAATTTGATTTTGACTTAGAAGGATTGTCATTTATTTCACATATTCTCTTGCATTGAGATGCATTTTTTATGAAGATTTTATTATTAGCATTAGGTATTTTTATGAAGATTTTATTATTAGCATTAGGTATATAATCATATTTATTTTTATACCTGTATTCTGTAATATCATAACCTTCTGAAAAACTAACTGAAATAGAAGCAGTCAAAGTAACACCAACATTAGTATTATCAACAGTTTTAGGACCAATAATATATGTTTCTTAGATTGTTGGGAACCAATAATAACTTTCAGTATCAATTGTGAAATTCAATATAAATAAACTGCAACAATGATAATAATATTAGTAATATAACAATAATAAAATATAGATAAACATTATTATTACGGTATTTTAGCAATATATAAAATACTTGAGTTGTGCTCGGCACTGTCCTAAGAAACTATTCTAGCAATGTGAAATATTTTTTCAAGATTAAATAAGCACTTTTCTGATTAATTAGAAAATATCCAAAATTAAACAAGTCTTTCCTAAATTAAAGGATACAGAAATCAAAAAAAATTAAAATATAAACCAACAACTTCTAACAGTTAAGCAAAAGTAATAACAAAGTGATAGTTAATTAATTAAATAAGAACTAAGAAAAGGAGGAAAAGAAGTTAGATGGAGTTAGAAATATACGTTGGATGATTGTGCTAAAGGGAGAAAGGGAGAAAGTGTTGTTTATAGCATGGCGATGGACAAGAAAATTGTTAACAAATAATTAATCAAAAATATGACATGTGATACTTGGCCAACAAGTTCATAATACTTGACCACTATTTAATTGACATGTGTCAATGAAACTCACCACAAATAAATTTTACTTTGTTCCAAAGTAAATTAAAATATCCATAATTATATTAAAATATTAAATAATTTATTTTATAATATCTCACACAGGTATGGCCTCCATTCTCCTTTACTAATCTTCGTCTTCTAATCATTGTTTATCCCAAACGTAACTTGATGGTTAGCTTTTTCAGTATAATGACTTTTCCTTCCAACTATTTTTACGGCTAAAGCCTGGCCAAATCTATATACGTCGAAATGGAGTTAAAGTTCGCTATCTATATATGTACACACTTCACCTTGTCTTTGTATCTCAATAATTTTCTTATTATAATAGAGATATGCTCTTCAAAATCATTTCAATTTTCAGATTCTTAGAGTTCCTCGAAGTTTCAATTTACCCACCCCTTCTTTTATATGCTTATATGTTTCCTTCAATTCAAGCCTATACAAAAGTTAGATATTAATTAACCAAGAAAAATTAATGGACCTTTGTATGATGTCTTATTGTCATGTTAGAATGAAAAGATTCTAAATCCACGTATAAATTAGTGTTGTACAGGCTTTGACAGTCTAAAAATTATATGACATCAAAATATTCAAAGTGGGCAAAAAGAATACTATAGAGACTAGGTTATATTTCTTCTTTATTTACTTTTTTTTTTAATCTTCTTCTACCATTTATCTCTGTTTATGTTGCCGTGCATGTTATCTCTTTAAACTTTTTAAATTTTCAATTCGATGTTGTCAATTCTAGAGTTATATTTATTCTTTACTCTATATATGTTTGTATTTGTTTATGTTTTTTGTGCATCACCTCTTTTCCATATACAATCAAATATCTCCACAGGGACAACATTTATCAAAAAATTTTATGGCTACTATAGAGAGGTGTCATTATACATGTATACTAGTATTTGATATTCAGATCTCATTTTAGCTTTTATAAACAAAAGTCTGCAAAATTAGAAAGAACATTAATATAAAAAAGACAAACATTAATAGGTTTTTCCTCGTGAATTTATGAAACAACTTATGTACACCATTTAATGACAAGTTTTATCTTTAAATTATATATTAGCACTTGAAATTTACTATGGGCATGACATTAATAATGATTATCATAAATATTTTAATATTTTATTTTGTACATAATATATATTTCTTGCAAAATATTGTTAGATAATATTTGAATATATTGTTATAGAGAGATAATTTTAAAAAAAGTGTACCACTATAATAAATTATATTACTGTTATAGATAGAATGTTACTATAGAGAAGTAAAATATAATATGAAAAATCGATTTTGGAGAAAATCAAGCCGTTATAGTGAAATGTCATTACACTGAGGTGACATTAGAAATAGATGTGACTGTATGTATATAGTTTTATGGCGAAGTGATCTCGTAAATCCTTGTACTTGTCCGAGTTTGTAAAGTGAACACCTCTACATAGGCTTTTGTCATCTGAACCCTTCAACTCAATAAAACTCAATATTTTAAACCCCATTTCGGTGTGTGTAACACAATTGCTTCCACATCAGCTTCCACATCATTTTTAAATGGTGCATTAAATTTCACGTCATTTTTAAAATGCCACACAAGAAATTAAATATTAAAATAAATTTAATTAAATAAAAAAAATTATAAATTGTAGAAAAACTTCAATAATCATGTTTTTGATGTTTTCTCACGAATTGAACATCAAATTCATTTCAAATAATTGAAATTACTCTCCAATTAATTTAAATTTCTAACTATATATTCGCATATTCAAGCATAACAAATTTTCAATTTTCAAATTTAAATATCTTTAACAAATCCACAAAAATTTCAAGTTTTTCCAAGCTTATCCAAGTTAATTCATCGTCACTCACTTTCAATTCAAGTTCAAATTAATCCTAAAAAAATGAAAAATTTAAATTGAGAAAGTGAATTAAAAAAAAATAAAAGTGAATTAAAAATGAAAAATTTTAATTAAAAATGAAAAAACTCAATACTTACTGATTCTTTATTTTTGGGGGTGTGGAAACACGGGGTGGTGGGGTGGAGGAGGCTGGTTATTTGTTTGTGGGGGTGGGAAAATGCGGACTGCAATGGTGAGGAGGAGGAGGATTGGAGACCTGGGGGTGGGGTGGCTTTATTTTTCCTTGTTAATTTTATTTAATTATTTTAATGCAAAAATGACTAAAAAAAATGATCCTCACTCGCCCCCATGCGCGTGCAGTCACGCACTCCGTCCAACTCATCCAATTTTGTGTTACATAAGCTTGGTCAATGGTGAGAGGGGTTTAAAATATTGTGTTTTGATGAGTTCAGGGGTTCAGATGACAAAAGGTTATTCACTTTACAAATTCGAATAAGAAGAAGGATCCACCGAATCATTTTGCCTATTTTTATCTATTCTCTTCTTTATTCTTGAGTTTTGAGTTCTCTTTTTTGAAACTGAGAGTGAACCAAATTGTGGCTATGCTTTATATTTAGGTTAACATGATTATGCAATTTATGCTTTTAGTTTCTATTCTTATTTTGCTTGATTATTTTTCACATGGTTATGTACTAACAAAGCCTGTATCTTTGGGTTTGACTTTTATTATTTTGATGAATTTTTTCTTTATAGTGATGTTCTAAGGCTCAGAAAACTTTGCTTTCCATATTTGGTTCTTTAGTTATGGTTCATGATCTAATGATCAGTTGTATAGCGAAACTATATATAGAAAAGGAGAATACTACCTTCACGTAATTGTTTTAATGGTGAATATAATGTAGTATTTTAAAGGTTTTTCCATGTTAATGGAGTTTTGAGGTATACTTTAACCATGAACGGATATAAAGTAATTCGTCAGCATTTCTAAATTTTACGAAACATCTAGATGAGTTTAAGTCAAATTAAATATAACCCAAAGACTGAGAAGGAGAAATATAAAAAAAAAAAAAAAATTAGGACTGAAATGGTTGAAGATGGAGTTTTGAAAGAATGAGATTCCTATTCTCTTTTCTTTGGAAGACCTCTATTTTGTCTTGGAACGAAGTTTAAAAAAGAAGAAATTTAGAAATAGTTGAAAATGGAGTTTTGAAAGAATGACATGTTTATGTATTATGCCAAATTTTTGTTTTTTGTGATCTTAAATGTCAAAATTATCAAAATATTTTTTATTCTTGTGGTCTTAAACATGTCATGTGAAAACATGAGAAAAAACATTGAGTTGCTAAAAAAGAAAAGGGTTCATTATTTTTAAACGAACAAAGAAGAAAAATTGACCAAATAAATTGAAATCGAGGGAGTATATATGATTGTGAACAAAATTACACAAATTGTAGATTGTTTCATTATTTGCACTTTATTTCATATAGTCAAATGTGTGGTGCTTAAAGATGTGAAAGACTTTCTCGTTTGTTGGTAGATACAAAAAATTGAAGAAACAAAGGTCAACTGGAGAATTAATCTCACTTTTTATTATGTAGATTGTGGACAATTTGAATTGAGAGAAACAATATACGCCTTAAACAAAGTGATTATTTATAAGTCAGTTTGAAATTAGTGGTTAATTAAATAATCCTAGAAGGTATTTAGAAAGAGTTGTATAATCCTTAATTGTAAAATTTTAGGAAAATGTAAGCTTATTAGGTGAACTAGCACAAGAAGTTGTCCTTTAAATTATATATGATCTTTTATTTGAAGTTTTAGAAAGGAAGTTTATAGTATTTACTATAATGATTAGTAATATATTGATATATTTATTGTTTGAAAAATTTTTTTTTTTTTAAAAGGCAGCCTGAAGCACTAAATCTTCCACTATGCATAGGGTCCAGGAAAAGGCCTCACTACAGGGGTGTATTATACGCAAATCATAGCTTGCATTTTTGTCAACTCCTAAAAATGATAATATACTACTTTCAAAAGATGCTACAAGAAAGTGAACTTCATAAAATATTGCAATACATACTCATCATAGTATTGAAATTGTTGACTATGAGTAAACATTGTTTAAACTTGATGTATTTCATGTCAAATAACGTAGCAATGTCGCGTAGTTGTGACGTATATATAGTCAATCTCTCAAAAGATTATATGTAATGATCCTTCAGGTCACTTTTCATAAGCCCGCTTATATTTGTCGTTAGATCTTTTTCATAGCTGCTCCAAGTTATTTATGACTTGCTAAAACTGACAGTTCGGTTACCAGACAGTTCGTTTGATTTTAGGACCAGTTCCTCGTTTAGAAGTTTTTGTTGGTTTTGAATGGCCATCGAGCAAAAACTTTAGTTAAACGACCTCGGATGCAAATTTTGACTATCTCAGTAGCTCTGGAATATCGCTTTTAGGCTAGAAAGACCCTTTGCTCGGGTCCCAAGACACCCGAGTTCATTTCGACCAATTGATCGAAAAGTGAGAAAATCAATAGACATAAGTGCGGGACCCACAATTGGTATAAACGCCCTTGGATGGATAATCTGACTTCAACAATTCATTTGGAACGTCGAATTTAGTGGGGTTACATAGTTCGTTTGTGAAAAACGAAGTCAGAATGAGTCTAGAAGGTCAAAAATAAGTTTTGACCTTGCGGACCCCATTTAAGCGCGTATAATAAGCCCCATTAGTCGAATTTTGGCCATTTTTCACTTTTCTTTGAACCCTAGAAGCTCTAAAATGACTTGGTAACTTCAAATTGATTCTTGGGTGTGAGTTCAAAGCTTGATTAACATATATATATATATTCGTGACTAACAATGGATTTGAGGTAAGAATCCTTCCATTTCATGCTCTAATTTCTTGAATTTTTGACTAAAATTCCAATTAGCTCGAGGACATGATTTTAGCCTAGATAAGCTTGATTTTTACTTGATTCTTGAGGGTTATGATTCGTAAATAATAATTGAGTGTTGGGTTGACCACGAAAACGTATTTTTCATATGTGGGACCTACTTGGGAGTTTTTGGTGTTATTTTTGGACCCAAAGCACAATGGTGCAATATGGATATCAAAATTCTCGTAATGATATGTAGAGTTGTGTTTTTGATAGCTTGGCACTTGAAGAAGCTTTTCAAGAAGAAAAAGCAAAGGTTTCACAGTTTATGAGCTTTCTTTAGATTTGAGGTAGGTTAGGTTGATCCCTTGTTCGATTAAGCTATATTTTGATATAATTGTGATATCTTGTTTGATAGGGATGGATTTTAAGTATTGATTTGATAAAATGCAAGATTTGGGTTAGTTGGACCAATTAAGCTATGTGAATCTTAGGGGTTGAAAAGTTGACTTGTTTCCCATTATTTTTAGGTGGAATAGACTCCATTGCTCATGTTTAGCATGAGAATGCCTTAAAATACATAACCTTAAGTGAAATGCTTTAGTTGCTCATACTTAGAGTAAATTGCCCATAGCTGCTAATACTAGAGAAGGTTGCCTTAGTTCTAATAGACTTGGTGAAAGTGCTTGAGAAAGAACTTCTACCTTAGGGCTTATAGTGCCGTGCTATACATCTAAGAGTTGGTGTAGATACCTTAGCCTAGTTCCAGATAAAAATTGACTTAAAATATATTTCAAAAATTTAGACGTGGGCTTGTTGACCCACCTTAAGGCAAGACTTATGATTAGTTCCCTTGAGCCCTTACATTTAGTAATTGACTAGAAAGTACCCTTTTGAGAAAATACTAATGATTCTTGGTACTTATTCGTTATGTGGAATGGCATTGAGAATAATGCCCAAGTAATTATGCCTTTATATGTCTTGTTGCTAAAATCTTGTGTCAAGCTATTAATTATGTTATTGAAATTATCTAATATTGGGCTAATGAGTGTGCTATTAAATGATCCCTTAACTATAATATGGCCTAAGCCATAAATGATGTGATTGACCGCGCTATGAATAAGCTATATATTATGTCATGCTTTAGCCTCGTTCATATTAATGATAAATTATCTTTAGGTCAATAGTAGGCCAACGAATATGCTACTAATAGGTCATTATTCATGATATCGCTTATGGTTATGCCTAAGGTCTAAACGACTAGATTATGAATTATGTAAAGAAGAGTCATTGATTATACGTGTTTGATTAAGCCATTATTTAGGTTGGTGTTCGGGTCATTAACTATACTATTGCCCAAGTTATAATCAGGCTTAATAATTACACTAGTAAATCATTTGGGAACCTTCCTTATTGTCAATATTAAAAACGATGACGTAAATGGTGTTAGAAAGCACTCTTATTGACTATATACAAGAATGTTATATAGATTATGTTTGGACTCGTGTTATGCTTTTGTCTAGTAACCAAACTACTGATTATGCTAGAAAGCCTTCGTGTTGCTAATAATATAAATCATGATACTACGGGTTCGAAAAAGTATATTTATTAAATACATGAGAAGCAGTGCTTTTAATCATGTTGAACCCGTTAATGCTTTGTGATATTCATGCTATATATATTCATATATTTATGGATAAATTATCCTTGACGATCAATGATGAAATCTGAAAGTATGTTTCTCCTTACTTCTCTTTTACTTTAGCCTTCGTGGGCCTTGTCATTTACTTTATCCCTCGTGGGACTTACTCTTTACTTTATCCCTCGTGGGGCTTACACTTTACTTTGTCCCTTGTGGGGCTTGTCATTTAATTACTTGTAATTTACTTTAGCCCTTGTGGAGCTTGTTCTTTATTTTTGATATATTGATGTGATGATGATGATGTCCGGCAAGGCCAGAGAATATATTGAAGTGATGATGATGCCTGCAAAGATAGAGGATATATTGATGTAATGATGATGTCCGACAAGGCTGGAGGATACATTGATATAATGATGATGACCGACAAGATCGGAGGATATTATGATGATATGATGATACCCGATAATGTCGGAGGATATGATGATACCCGGTGCGGCCGGATGATATTATGATAATATATTGATGTCGGCAAGGCCGGAGAATACTATGATGATATATTGATACCCGATTCGGACGGAGGTTATGATGATGTTATGATGATGCCCCATAAGGTCGGAGGATTATTATTGATGTGCCTATGAACATGTCTACCGGCTTGAGTTCCGACTAGCCCTATGTCTAGCAGCATTGATGTCTATTAATAGGGATGATTATTTTCTTATGGTGGTTAGTGACAATGGATTTAGCCAGATTATTAGTTGCTATTGATGACTAATTTATGATGTTGATTAATTGTTTAATGAGGATTGATGGATTAATATTGTTAGTTAATAAGAGATGTTAGTTGAGAGATAAATAAGTGTATAAACGGTGATTTATGGTCTTTTGTTAGATGGTGACTAATGGAATTATGTTGGCTACAAATAAATATTTGTTGATTAGAGAATGTGGTCTAGTTATGAATCTTGACTAGACGCTACTTTTGGCTAGTGAATAAATAATTGTTAGTCATTTAGTGGATAGATAATAACTAGAGGTTACATGATGACTAGTGAATAAGTGGTTTAGTAACAAGCATTGGCTAGTTAATAATGAGTAAATAGGGTGTGTTGATAAGATAGATGCCTATATGGTGGTATGGTTACGGTTACGAGTATATTGATTTATGTTATTCAAGTACGATTATTGTTGATAATTATAAAAATGTTGCCAAATGACCATTTGACGGAAATTGTGAAAAATCATGGATAAGGAGAAGTTGGTCATATATATATATATATATATATATATATATATATTTGATTCTTGTATGTATCTTGGATGTTCTCTCCGATGGTATGGGACACCTGTTACTTTATGATTTTGAATCACTTATTCCTTATGCTCAACGATATTGGCATGCGTTGATACCTTATATTATATTGTTGTTTTGATACTTCATGCTTGTTATGTACGGTGATATTGGCATGTGTTGATGCCTTATGTTATACTGTTATGCCGAATTGCTTACTTATTATATACAGTGGTGATGGATATGATGCAGGTTCGATTCTGTACCTTGATTTAGTTATGATTATCTTGCACTTAATCATTCCTATATCATGATTTAGCTTAGTTGACTGATGATATTTACTGAGTACCTATTATTTTGGTATCATACTACAGTTTTGTACCTTTTTGGTGTAGTTATTGATCGTGGTTCGTGCAGTGATTGATTTCTAGAGATAGGGTAAGCTCTTGGAGTTTGAGTCACCCGATTTACTTCCATCCCTTGTATTCAGTTTTTAGCATTCAGGATAGATGTATTAACTATTCTAGTTTTTAAATTGTATTGATACTAATAGTTGCTCTTATACTAACTCTACCAAGTTTTGGGATTGTTATCTCATTTTACTGCCATTTTATCTGGAATCCTTGTGTTAGTAATTATTGTTCTTAAATTTCACCTATGTTGGGCCTTTCTTACCTAATTAACCCATTGCGTCAGCTTTGAATTATGGTATTGGCTTACCTACTGGTAGAAATTTATAGGTGTCATCATGACTTGTAAATCGTATCATGAAAAATTAGTTACAGAGCCTAGGTTTCACCGGTATTATAGGTAAAAAAAGCAAGTGTCCAATAGAGTTCTGTGGATCAGAACGTTGACGTCTGCTTCCTATCTTCGAGAGGTTATGGGACATTTTGAGGAGCTTTATCCTTCTTTCAGTCATATCGTGACAACAGTTTGAGTTGGTTCATAGAATATTTTCTTGACTTTACTCTTCCGCAGAAGGCCAGGACGCCTGCTACTGCTACACAAGACGAGGATCCCGAAATCGATCCTAGGGAATCCTACTCCTTTTATTGAATGTGGATGACCTAGAGGTTGTGGACAGCCTAGAGAGGTGTCCTCAGCTAAAGTTCAGAATAGGCCGCCCTTCCCAGACCCTATTCCTGCACCTGAGCTAGAGATTCTTCCGCCATAGCTAGTGGTGGATCGGGGATCAGCCCAGGCTCCACTAGGATTAATTTCTTCAGCAGTGTTTAGAGATGCATTAGTTCAATTGTTGGGTATTATTGGTGGAATTCCATTAGATGGTGCACAGTCTGAGAATCAGAGTGGTACTGAGGCAGCGGCGCAGTCAGTATATTCATGAACTATATTTGCATCCTCTACAAGGATAAACACTTCTCGAATGTCCAATCAATATCATCTATCGACCCTTAGCCTAATAATATATCCGAAATTATCATAATATCATCACCACAGCCTTCGGCCTATATACATATCTGGAACTTATCTCTATAATCATATTTATAAGTCATAGCATATCTTTAATCATCTCACATCTAGGAGAAATCTCGCATATATGAGGCATAATATCAATAAGCATATTATCATATCTCACATAGGAGGAATAATATCAATAAGCATGACGCGACTATAAGTCATTTAATATATAAAGGTCATTCATCATAATGGTGAGGAATATTGCCTCTCTAGGATAACTATCATATCTAAAAGGAGATAGCATCTCTATAGGCCCAACATTACATCTAAGAGAAAATCATCTCTAAGGACCCAACGTCATGTCTAAGAGGAAACGACATCCCTATGGGCCAAATATCAAGTCTAAGAGAGCCAAGAATAAAGTCTAAAAGGAAACGGCATCTCTATGGGACAAGTATCAAGTCTAAAAGGAAATGGCATCTCTATGGGCCAAGTATCAAGTCTTAGAGGAAATGGCATCTCTATGGGCCCATTATCATATCATTTCTATAAGCAACAACATAGCTATAAATCAGAAGTCACAATCCGAGGAACATTATTACAATATATCGAGTCACGAAGTAACCTTATACAATGGTTTACTAGTCTCAACTATGTCTAACATATGTAGCTAATTCCACAATGACTAACACAAGTCTAGGCCTAATTAGGCCGGACAATCCCACTTCTAAACCTCAATTTCCTTAATTAGGCATACTATGCCCCAAACTAGGCTAAGATATCTAGTTCAACTTCTAGATCTCAAGTAAGCCACATGCAAGCGTAAGATAGGAACTTCAACTGCAAATAAGGGCACTTAAGTCAATTCAAACCAAATTACAATTCCAAGAATACCACACTAGCCCAATAAGATCAAATATACTAATCATGCTTCCAACACTAAAGCCACATCCATAATCTAGCAATGTATCAAATTCATGCTACAATTCAATCTAAACTAGGGAGAAGGCAATAGAGTCTATAAGGTTATAAACATACTATCTTACGGGTCCAAGACCCTCATCTAATTTCCCCAAACATCAATAATCAAGGCTAAGATATCTTACTCATACTCAATCCTAACATTCATATCCATACGCAATACATATCATACATCATCTATGAAGAAAAGTGGACAAGAGCCTACCTAAAGGCCAAACTACAAAATTACACTTCAAGCATGACAAGCTCGTCTTCACTTCACAATCCCTAAAATGACATCACACTATCAAACACATAATCTACTCATCAATACGAGTCTAACAATACTCATATTGTACTATTGTGCTTCGGGTCCAAAAACGACACCAAAAACCCCAAGTTGGTCGCACGTACAAAAATTGCATTTTCGAGGTCAACCAAATGCTCATACATCACCAAGGAATCAGAACCCTCAATTAATGGGTGCAAACAAACCAAAATTGGGGCTAAATCAAGCCCTAATCTAAATTAGGATTTTGGATCAAGAATTAAGAAATTCACCAATAAAGTGATGAAATCTTACCTTAATCCGGATAATAATCATGATAAAAGATGTTTACCAAGCTCCCTAGACACCCACAAGACTCAATTTTGAGTTATCATGACCATTTAGGGTTTTAGGCTCTCAAAGATGAAGATAAAACGCCCAAATTCGCGGTATTGAGGTCTATTTATAGACCTTTCGGTGAACAGATGTGGAATCCCTGTGACAGTAAAGTCAAAAAATTGTTTTTGAACCTCAGAGCTCATTCAAAACCCAAATAATATGATCCAATAGTAAAATTGAGTGTAAACCACATTTCAAATTCATTGGAATCATCAAAACTTTCATCCAAAATTGTTTCGGCAAAAAGTAGGGCTCACACCTATAGTATTATTTTTCATAAAAATCTGCTCAATAGCCCAAAATAAGTTCAAAAGCCTAGGGACTTGAACCAAGGCTCACCCTAGCCTAAAATTGAAGTTTCAGACACGATGGAAAAGTAGAATTTTAAATTCAAGGTTGTTTTGACCAAATGTAAGTCCACACTCATATTTTGATTCTTCAACTTTTCGACCAAGGTCCACCTAGACTAAACTCGATATTTTGGATCTACTGGCACAGTCGAAATTGGCATCCAATATTGTTTCATTGGAGTTTTTGTCCGGTGTCCATTTAGAACCAGTGAAGACTGTAAAACAGTAAATTGACTCTAAAAATCAAACGAACTGCCTAGTAACTACATCGTCGGTCCCAGTAAGTCATAAATGACTTAAGGTAGCTATGGAGAAGCCCTAATGGCGAAGATAAGTGGAAACATGAAAAATGACCAGACGGGTCATTACAACATCCACTACTCAAAGGACTTTCGCCCCCGAAAGTTAACGGATAGAAAGAATCTCAAAAGCTCAAAAGGATGAGGTACTGGGCCCGCATGTTCTAAACATGACTTCCCAGAAGAGAAAATGCTTCTAAGGGATTTGCCAAAGGTATCCTCTTTTTTTTTCAACCAGCACTTCCACTTTACATCTAAACAGGCAAAATTCAACTTAACTGTTAACTGAACTCAAACTGAACCGAGAAGGTTGATGCACGTACATCTTAACCACAACACCCTGATACCATCTACATATCCACAAAAATCAACAAAGGCTCATCCAACATAAAACCAACCCAAGTCATGAGTCATACCACTGACTCCAAATCCAAATATACACTTCCTTTAAAATTTTGCACCAGGCATCCACTCCAAGCTAGGAGGAAAATTATCTGAGTCCACATAGTCTCATCACAAAGAACTCAAAGAACTGAAGCTGATCCGTTGAGAGTCCATAAGGCAAACATAAGAATAAGTTCATAAAGCGTTGTGGGCACAGAAATGGAGATAATCAAGGAATGCAATCCATGCCAATATTGCAACCAGTCCAGATGAAAATCAAACTAAAATCCCAAAGTCCAAGGTATAACTACTTATCACTGAATATTTTGCTCCAGAATGTCCCATCAATCAAGAATAAAGGCATACTAAATCAATCTCGAGTATATTACTCCCACTGAGTAAATCATCTAAAATTCCCAAAGAAAACTGAAAGTCAAGGTCAAAACTAAAATAACCAATATGAGGCCCATGGGCTATCATCTGAACACTTATCAACTATAATCCAACCGACGTCAAGAAGACCAAATAGATAACCACGGAGTAGGCTCAACTAGCCTATAAATAAAATCTGAACAAAGACAAGTTTAAAACAAAAGTTGCAACCAAGCTCTACAACACCAAGCTAAAATCTCAATACCAAGGCTGAACCAATCGATCTTAAATGTCTAAATGAAAACTAAAAATGGGTAGGCCCTAATGCTCTAAATTTATCATACTTCCAAATCGCCATTCAAAGCGTCAAGTCAAAATTGAACCAATAAGCCTATATCACTACCAACCATTCAAATCAACTTTAGTATCTAAATCTAACTTATTATAGATAAATTATACCTAGCCACAATACAAAAATCATGCAAAAGGGCAAATCGTCGATTGAAAATAAAATAACCCACCCTATATTTGTTGGAGGGCATGAGCTTTCAAAACATACTCAAAAAGAACTCCCCAAGGTAGCAAACCACACCAGCAAAGGCAAAAATTCTAGCAACTCAGAGAAATGTAACTTAAGCCGGAACTAACTAGTCCAATTCTCCATCTCAGAAAATAGTAGTCATACACACAGATTATCAAGGAGAAACACTCCACCAAGCCTCATTAGACCGAACAAACTCTAGAATGGGGATTTCTTGAATCCACCCAAGAATCATATCATTAAAGAAAAAAAATATACCAATCCTGAAACCAAGGTCAAAGTCAAGACCACCACCAGAAAATTATCAACTCAAGATAAGGAATTTCCAATTTGCCAACTTAAGAAGAGATCATAAAAGAGGTCACCTGCCTCCAAATTTCCAACTCCACTTAAGACAAAACCATATCACATCAAGAATGGAGTATCTAAGGACCACACTAATAATAAGGACAAACCATAACAAAGGAACGAACCCAAAATATCTAAGAGATGAATCCACGACACCTCAACATCGATGTCAAAACCACTATCGGGCGATGAAATAGTCGCAACCAAAGAATGAACCTCAAACTGGTCAATCACATAAATAGGTTATATCGGAACAGATAGCCAGAACAAAATACTTCACAACCTAGGAAGCAAATCTAAGAATCTCGAACATAATAAGAAGTAATATAACTAAATTGCTAACTTAAAAACCACATAGAACCATGGAAGGTCAACTTACCTTGATACTACAATATATTCCCAAATCAGTCTAGCACAGCTAACCAAGAGGGAAAAATATCAACCTCACCGCGCTATGGGAAAAAAATCATTAAATCGGGTTATATCTACTCAAGCCACCGAATAAGATCACAATATAAAATTCTAACTAGATAACACTAGTCTAAACAACTACCCAGTGAGAGTCAATTACATCAAGTAATAATATCAAATAATATCAATAATCTCACACAGCGATAGCAATAGCAATAATATTATCAATATCAACATACTGAACAGGCGGTACCAAAATGAACATCAATATTATCTACCACTCAAAGGCCACAATAGGGCTAATGTTCTAAGATAAATAGGACTCGAGCCCAAATGCTACACTCATAATAATAAATATCAGTACAGATCTACTCTATCTACTACTAAAAAAATAAACCATGGGAGTAGTCATATAATTATGAATTCAATAACAAGGCACATAATAATCAATATGAACTCATCAAGGCATATAATCATCAGTGGGTATGAAAAAAACCCCAATACATATAATAAAAGATAAATGGGGGAAATAAAAGCACACTAATCATGGTGACATCTGCAATCACCTGCCTGATGGGCATAGGAAAAATAAATCTAAACAGGTCCAACTCAGACCGACTGACTCAATCATCTACTGAGACACCACGAGCACTATCTCTAACTGAAGATACCACAACATCATGGGGTTGATATGAATGATCTGAATGACTAGAAACTCCATATCGGGGACATTATCTAGATTAGTAGTCTATCTCTCTGTAGTCATAGAAATTCCTGAAGCATCAACATAGTGGGGTCACAAACTGAGCTCAACTGGCTGGATAACTAACGTTGAGAAAAATCTCTAGAATTATGTCCATTCTTTCATAACCATAGCCTATCTTAAGAAATCTAGGACGACGGGAAATACATGTTAACTCTGTCTGATCAACTATCTGATAGTCCAAAATACTAACTACATAAAATCGATAGGCTATAAATAAAGCTAAAATCTATCAGAAAGATCCTCACTCTCAAATACAATACTAATAGCACTATACTAATGGCATGGCCTTTTGCCGCCACTTTCATAACCCTCAATACACGTGCTCTCTATGATTCTCTCATTATCAACAACCTGAAGAAAGGAAGACTCAGTTGCTATTAAGTTTTTTTATGCTAAATAAAGTGACAATACTAATCCTCTAATACATCTATGCACCAATGTCCAACTCAAAAGGATATAGCATATGAATAAGTCTAGCCCACTCGAGAAATCCAATATCATACTCAAAACTGGTAATAAACCCTGATGAACACTAATAGACCCAACTCTGGTCTAAGAACTGCTCGATGAATTGAGTGTCATACATGGTTTGGAGGAATTTAAAACATAACTCGGATTCCTAATGTTGACCTCAAATACTGAAGTAGTCACGAGTTCAACTGGAGTCTAAATTGGCCATAAATCCTATGGCTGACACTGAAGATCTTTGACATTCATCTCTGACTCTCTAGTTTGATGCTATGCTAAAACTCTAGAAATGCATGTTGAAGTCTTGTTTGCATCTATTGACAATGTCACATCGTCCTTCGAGGATAAAATAAAAATAGTATATATTTGAGGTTCATAGAAATGCGAGCACATAATAAGGAGTCAAGAAGTGAATTTCCTAAAATGTCACTATAGTCTCCCAAAGATAGGCCATGGATGTATCCATACCGATCCACAGGACTCTACTATTAGCTCTTGTACTGATATTTAATTGAAACCTAGGCTCTGATACCAATTTGTCACAGCCTAATTTCTCAATTAATGATGGCACCTACCATAACCCACTAGCAGGTAAGCCAACCCACAGTCTAAAATGATTAGTAATGGACTTTCCAATAATATAAGGAAAAGAATATGGGATAAATAATATAAAAACCATTACATAAGTGAATCCCTACAACCTGGTGGTATCAATATAAGAGCTTCTATATATCAAGAATACCAAGATGAAATGTCAAAGAAATTACACTGATACAACTTATCTCGGAATACAATATAGAGACTAGTCTAACACATAAGATAGAGATAAGTAATACTCCAAACGTAAGGATCTCAGTATAAGTCTCTGTACCATGGCTGCTCCACATGACGCACATATCAACAGTGATACCCGTACTATGATCTGCAGGCTGTAGAAGTGTAGTATGAGTACAAAATGATTGGTACTTAGCATGCAATTGCCAACTGTGCTCCAAAGGTAATGCAGATATATACAACATATAAAAAGAATGGAAACTACACCTAAGAGTCCAGAATCATATAACAAGTCAATGTGAATAATAAGGGTCAACTATCTTGTTTATGTCCAAGAGTCTAATATAATAAGACTAAGGAAGTATCAAGGTTAAACTATCCTATTCCAGCTACATTAAATAGATGTCAATGTTATACCATATATCCTAGGATAATATATGAATGAAGGGTGAAACATTGATATATGGCAATATACAAAGTGAAGAAACACATATATAATAATAATAAAGAAGAAAGGGATATACAAAAGTGACATAGCTTCATATAGATAGATTTATATATATACAAATACATACACATATACGCATGAGGTCATCTCAAAGAATAACCTAGATCATTATATCCTCGTTTAAAGACCTTATTAACATACTATCAGGATTTAATACTATTGAACTCAGGGTTTCCAATCCATATGGCTAGACATGATATAAGCGTGCATAATAGTACATTCATAAGATAGAAGAGGTTGAAGACATACCTCAAATCCTGATACTGCATCAATGACCAATCTGTAACAATGATCATAACAATAATAATAACAAAATATATATTAGTGTGAATAACCGGCTACTCCAGATAACCAAACACCTAACCGAGCCTATGTGTACCCCCAATGCCCCAGACGCAGAAGGTTCAATCAACATACAATAACAAAAGTCATATTCTTCACCCATATCTATGCAACCGTCCCATACCAGCTAATAGACATTAGTGCATACTGGTGATAGGTGTTGCACATGTAGGAAGAGATGCAAGGTACACAATTAGTATCAATAATCTCATCATAAGTGTCATTATCATGATCAACCTCTGGCCTTACCAGGTATCAATATATTATCATAGTATCCTCCGTCCTTGCTGGGTATCAATATATCAACACAGTATTATCCGGCCTTGTCGGGTATCAATATATAATCATAGTATCCTATGGACTTGTAGGGAATCAATATATCGTCAAAGTATCCTCCGGCCTTATTCGGTCAATAATATATCATCAAAGTATCCTCCAACCTTGTCGTGCATCAATATATCATCAAAGTATCCTCTGTCCTTGTTGGTCATCAATATATCATCAAGGTATACTCCGGCCTTGTCGAACATCAATAAATCATCCTAATTATCAATGCATAAATATAGGTATATAATAGGTGCACACACTCAAGCCAATATACTCACAACCATAATCATAATATCGTAATGATAACCATCTCATCATTATATTCTATCTACTCATTATTAACTAGCCAAGACTCATTATCATACTGCCGGTTTACTAGTCATCGCATGATCTCTAGTTATCAATCTGACTGATTCTTCACATAATCATTAATCATGGAATAGAAACTAACCATTAATTAATAATTAGCCAAATCTAACGTCTAGTCAAGGTTCATCATTAAACCATAATTGTCATTTATTTACTATTCATCATTTATCAACTAAACATCTTTTATTAACTAACACCAATCAATATCTAATAATCGTTTACCAACTAATCCTCATTATTAACTAGTACTCATTATTAGCTAATCAACATAAGTAAATAGGCATCATTATTAACTAGGAATCATTATCACTAGCATACCTTATCACCTAGCAATGTTAACTACGTTATTCTATCTTAATAACTAATCGGTATTATTACTTGTTATCAATAGCCACATATCATTATAATTGATAAACCCATCTTCATAGCCACGTATCAACCCTAGTAGTTAGCTACCATATTACTAAGAACGGCTCATTAACTAACATATTTAGAATTCTAAGCATCAAGTAATAGTTACCTAATAGACAACTAGTTACCATGTAGATCATACCATAATTAGGAAAAATAGTCATAAGATCACATTACAGCTAAAATCACATCAATAACTGATATAATAATGATGAATGTATCGAATCTATGTATGCCATCACCAGCATTCAATCAGTAAAATCTTAAACGTTATACCCACCTTACTCCGTCCCATACCGGAGAGTTGTGTATACGCACATACACTTACACATATAACTATATTCATGAACTATAACCTCATCCTCTACAAAGATAAACACTTCCCAGATGTACAATTGATATCATCTATCATCCCTTGGAACAATAATTTATTTGGAATAATCACAATATCATCATCACGCCCTTCGGCCTATATACATATCCGGAACTCATCTCTATAATCATATTTATAAGTCATAGAATATCTCTGATCATCTCACATCTAGGAGGCATCTCGTATATATGAGGCATAATATCAATAAGCATATAATCATATCTCACATAGGAGGCATAATATCAACATGCATGATACAACTATAAGTCATTTTATATATAAAGGTCACTCATCATGACAGCGAGGACTATCACCTCTCTAGGCCAACTATCATATCTAAAAGGAGATAGCATCTCTATAGGCCCAACATTGCATATAAGAGAAAAATCATCTCTAAGGACCCAATGTCATGTCTAAGAGGAAACAACATCTCTTTGGGTCAAATATCAAGTCTAAGAGGAAATGGCATCTCTATGGACCAAGTATCAAGTCTAAGAGGAAATGTCATTTCTATGGACCAAGTATAAAGTCTAAGAGGAAATGGCCTCTCTATGGGCCAAGTATCAAGTCTAAGTGGAAATGGCATCTCTATGGGCCCATTATCATACCATTTCTATAAGCAACAACATAGTTATAACTCAGAAGTCACAATCCGAGGAAGATAATTACAATATACCGAGTCATGAAGTAACCTTATACTAATGTTTACTAGTCTCAACCATGTCTAACATCTATATCTATTTCCACAATGACTAACACAAGTCTAGGCCTAAGTCAATCGAACAATCCCACTTCTAAACCTCAATTTCCTTAATTCGATACACTATGCCCCAAACTAGGATAAGATCTCTAGTTCAGCTTCTAGATGTCAAGTAAGCCATATATAAGCCTAATATAGGAGCTTCAACTAGAAATAAGGGCACTAAAGTCAATTCAACCCAAATTAGGATTCTAATAATACCACACAATCCTAACAAGATCAAATATTCTAATCATTCTTCCAACACTAAAACCACATCTATAATCTAGCAATGTATAAAATCCACTCTATAATTTAATCTAATCTAGGGAGAAGGCAATATGAGTCTACAAGGTTCTAAACATAATATCGTATGGGTATAAGACCCTCATCTAATTTCCTAAAACAACCATAATAAAGTCTAAGCTACATTACTCATACTCAATCCTAACATTCATATCCACACACAATACATATCATACATCATCTATGAAGGAAAGTGGACAGGAGCTTACCTCAAGGCCAAACTGCAAAATCACACTTCAAGCACCACATACTCGTCTTCACTTCGCAATCCCTAAAATGACATCACACTATCAAAAATATAATATACTCATTAATACGAGTCTTACGATGCCCATATTGGACTATTGTGCTTCAGGTCCAAAAATGATACCAAAAATCCTAAGTGGGTCCCGCGTACAAAAATCACATTTCTGAGGTCAACCCAATGCTCATACATCACCAAGAAATCATAACCCTTAATTAATGGGTGCAAATAAATCAAATTTGAGGCTAGATCAATCTCTAAGACAAATTGGGGTTTTGGGTCAAGAATAAAGAAATTCACCAATAAAGTAATGAAACATTACCTTAATTCAGAAATAATCGTGATTAAAGATGTTTACCAAGCTCTCTAGATACCCACAAGACTCAATTTTGAGTTGTATATCCATTTAGGGTTTTGGGTTCTCAAAGATGCAATATCACACCCTTGGGGGTCTATTTATAGATCCCTCAGCCAATGGATGCGGCATCCCCGTCACAGCAAAGACAAAAACTTATTTTTGACCCTTGAAACTCATTCAGAATCCAAATAATATGATCTGATAGCAAAATTTAACTGTAAACCACATTTCAAATCCATTGGAATCATCAAACTTTTATCCAAGATCATTTAGGCAAAAAGTGGTGCCCATACCTATAGTTTCATTTTTCATAGAAATGAGCTCAATAGTCCAAAATAAGTTCAGAAACCTTTGGTCTTGAACCAAGGGTTTCCTTAGCCTAAAATTGGTATTTCAAACATGATGGACAAGTCCAATTTTAAATCTGAGGTCACAACCAAATGTGGGTTCCATACTCATATTTTAATTTTTCAACTTCCGACCAATAGGTTGAAATGATCTCGGGTGCATTGAAACCCAAACCAAAGGTCCATGTAGACTAAAATCAATATTTTCGATTTACTAGCATAGTCGAAATTAGCATCCGAGATTGTTTCATTGAAGTATTCGCCCGGTGGCTATTTAGAACCAGTGAAGACTTTAAAATAGGAAATTGACTTTAAAAACCAAAGGAACTGCCCGGTAATCAAACCATCGGTCCCAGTAAGTCATAAATAACTTTGGAAAGCTATGGAGAAGCCCTAATGGCGAAGATAAGAGGAAACATAAAAAATGATTGGACGGGTCATTACATATTCCCATCACAAGATACACCCTTCTTAACTCCCTCAAAAATATTAACAGTCTCATAGACATATTCATCTTGATTCACAACCCAAATGATTCCCGCTCACTAGGTACCTCAATTTTCACTCAATCATACATAACAAGAGCATATTTGTCAAGAATAATTTTAATAGTAGCTAAAAAAGTTACTATTCACACAAAAAACTTCTAAATCATCAAGTTTGGCTTTGAGAAGAGGTGTAATGAGATGAGACTAAAAAATTCATAAAAAGTCATAATTACCTTGAACTTTTTATGTTTGAAAGTGTCATTGTCACGCCCCAAAATCCCATCGGGCCGGACTGGCACCCGAAGCCGAGAAGGCCCGCGAGAACCCATTCAAATACCTGTACTTTCACTTACATGTCACCAAAAATTTGGGCAGCACTTCGTTACATATAGAAGGGTCTAATTCCCTGTATCAGCACAACACGAACAAATATATATATATATATAATACTTGGCCGTCGGGGCCACCACATATACAAATATAACATCACTATATAAACTCCCATGACTTTACCCTTCCTTATGTCTACAAAGCCTCTAGGATATATACATGACATAACTAGGGTCGGGACAAACCCCCGCCCACACATGTCTCCTGTACAATAACAAAACATAAGGAACCGACTTGGAAAGCTCCGAAGCAAACTGGAGATCACCAACAATAGTTGTACGACCTGACTCCTATCTATGTTGTGAGTGAGCTGAAGCACCTATGCCTGCAGCATGAAATGCAGGCCCCCCGTGAGGGACGTCAGTACGAAATATGTACTGAGTATGTAAAGTTGTAAATAATCATATGTGATATAGGGGATCAAGAAAATCAGACGCAAGTGAATAAATCATAATAGAAGTGAACCACACTTCATAAACACTTTTAGGATCATGTACATTATCATTAATCTGAATTGGGTTCTTGAATTCAAACACATTTGTGGAACGATATACATTCGTTCATTTCATTCTTTACAATTATCATTCGCCATTACCTCCTCCTCCCGAACCTCCAACCACCTAACAATAATCAATACTGTACCGTACTGTGACCATTAGGCTGCCTCCAGTACATATCAACTGGGATCGACCCATGCTAGGCTTATGCCCCTGGGATACCACCCATAAACACATAAATAGGGATCGACCCATGCTAGGCTTATGCCCCTGGGATACCACCCACACGTATATCAAGTAACACACATAAGAGATCTTTCCAATAACTTAGTTCAAAAGCTTTTGAGATTATTACATTAGTGTTCATGCCAATATAGTACCTTTGGAACAACCATACATCAATAGGAACCAAGTAATAGACCTTCTATACAATAACGATGTAATAAGGACTCATTGGTACATCAACAATGTGTTTCAGAATCATCAATATCACAACAATGAAATAGGAGCCTTTTGGTATATCAATGAAACATTTTGACACTTTATAGAATGGAAACAACTTCGTTGGTAATGTAGAACAATACATATTTTTGGACAACCTCGGAATCTTACTTGATGGAACATTGGTGTTTTCATGCCAAAGAACATCGTTAGAGTATGCTTTACATACCTCGTCGTAGATTCGGATACCAATTCAACACAACTTCCCGCCTTTACAAATCACTTATCTACAATGAAATGTTTGGCATCTAGTATTAGCAACCCAACACCACAATTCTCTTCCATAATTCCATACAACCAATATTTGCAAAACATTCCAAAAAACCAACTTGAACAATAGGTTTATGTGTATATATATATATAATCATCATTTCAATACGACATCATCAATACCACATCATCACACCAAATCCTTTCACAATTCAACGTAATCCAACCATGCACAAGAATGATCCAACATCATTTCCAATCATCTTTCAACAACAATTAAATAACATACTTCTTATGCTCACATACATATATATATATATATATATACATATCCATATAAATAACACCAACATAATTTACATCCTTACCATAAAATGGTCCTTTTGATTTTGGAGTCCTGTTGGCCCAAATAAGGGGTGCTTCTTGAAGCCCTTGAGACGGTGAACACAACTACGGACTCAATTTGGATTTTCTACGGTTGAATCACAAGATAATTGGAGTTGAACTTAGGCTAGGGTTTCCTTATTCTTCAATAATTTGGATAAAAATGATGGATATGAGGCTAAGTGTATGTATATAAAGACCAATTTTCGTCCATGAGGTGATGGAAAATGACCATATTGCCCTTAAAATTTTAAGTAAGTCCGAATCTGTCCATGGTGGACTGTTTTGACAGGCTAAAGTAAATCGGTCATAACTCTTTGCTCCGATATCGTATTTGGGTAAAATTTGTATTGTTGGAAATATAATTCAAAGTTCTTTCATTTCATATAAATTAGGACACCCATTTAGTCCTGTACAAGGAGTTATGATCGTTTGAATTTGACCCTAAAAAACTGTTTTGAGAGGCTGAAGTAAAACTAGTATAACTCCTTACTCAGATGTTGGATTTGGCTGAAACCAACTGAATTGGAAAGAAGAATCAAAGATCTTTCTTCTGATAGGTGGTAGCTCTCCCAGTTCATTATATTGAGGGAGTTATGATCGTTCAAAGTCGACCCAAAAAACTGGCAGGCCTCAGTACTTTGAATTTCCTGCACATTTACTGTTCATAATTATGCGCCGTTTTATAGTTTCGAACGTGCTCGATTATATCCGAAACTTATCCAGTTTTGGAAATCTTTATATCGTTGGAAAGATTATTCAATAAACTTCGTATGGAACCATCGACGGGAAAATTCCGGTATAAATAAAGTCGATTCCCATACACATATAATCAAACTATACACTTGAAACCATCTCAAAATAATCAATACTCATACTCAAACTCATATATACCTAACTTAGGATCAATACATATACTCCAACACATATAACCATGGCTAATGCACGTAATTAAGTATGGGGTGTTACATCCTTCCCCCCTTAAGGACATTCGTCCTCGGATGTAAATGTAGTTATTTAGCCGAAACAAGTTCGAATTCATAATTGATATTCACGTCATCATATAGATGTTATGCATATGTAAAAACTCACTTGTTAGTGTCCCAGTTACACTCCTTGTACTTCTTTTTCACCTTTGAACAAATAAGGGTATTTCGATTTCATTGCTTCCTCCGCTTCCCATGTAATCTCTTCCCTTTGTTGATTTCTCCAAAGTACTTTCACCGATGCTACTTCTTTATTTCTCATCTTCTTAACTTGACGATCTAATATAGCAATAAGCATCTCCTCATAGGTAAGATCTTCTGTTACTTGCACATCTTCAGTAGAAGTAATAAGGGACGGATCTCCGATGCACTTTCGAAGCATCGATACATTAAATACTGGATGCACTGATGAGAGTTCCTGGGGTAGCTCTAATTCATAAGCAACTTGCCCACATCTTCGAATAATCTTATACGGGCCTATATATCGTGGACTCAACTTTCCTTTCTTGCCAAATCTCATCACCCCTTTCATTGGCGATACCTTCAAAAATACCCAATCGCCTAACGAAAACTCTAGATCTCTTCTTCTACTATCCGCATATGACTTGTGTCGACTTTGAGCTGTTTTCAACCGCTGCTGAATCACCTTGACTTTTTCTATGGCTTGATAGACAAGATCCGTTCCGAACATAAGAGTTTCACCCGCTTCGAACCCTCCTATTGGTGATCTACACTTCCTCCCATATAAAGCTTCATATGGTGCCATTTTGATACTTGAATGATATCTATTATTGTAGGCAAAATCAATAAGAGGTAAATGATCATCCCATCTGCCTTTAAAATCTATAACACATGCACGTAGCATATCTTCAAGTGTTTGAATGGTGCACTCTGCTTGTCCATCCGTCTGAGGGTGAAAAGCTGTACTCAGATTCACTTGTGTTCCCAAACTCCGTTGGAAAGACTTCCAAAAGTTTGCGGTAAATTGACTTCCCCGATCCGATATAATAGAAGTTGGCACTCCATGTAATTGGATTATTTCTTTAACATACAGCTTCGAATATTCTTCAACTGTGTAAGTGGTCTTAACGGG
The DNA here is from genome assembly GCA_030864225.1 of Capsicum baccatum var. pendulum. NCBI lineage: Eukaryota > Viridiplantae > Streptophyta > Magnoliopsida > Solanales > Solanaceae > Capsicum > Capsicum baccatum. Next base: position 249,050,766 of record CM061558.1, read on the forward strand.
TAAGAAATGTGCGGATTTAGTAAGCTTATCCACAATCACCCATATAGAATCAAATTTCCGAGCTGTACGAGGCAAACCTGTAACAAAATCCATGTTGATCATGTCCCACTTCCAAATTGGAAGATCTATGCATTGCATATAGCCTCCGGGCTTTTGATGTTCCACTTTAACTCGTTGGCAATTTGGACATTCAGCTACAAATTCTGCGATGTTCCTTTTCATGTCATTCCACCAATACATATCTTTCAAATCTTGATATATTTTGGTTGATCCTGGATGAATGGAATACCTTGATAAATGTGCCTCTGTCATAATCTTCTTTCTTAGACCGTATACATCCGGCACACACAATCGGTTTTGGCTCTGAAGTACTCCTTCTCGCGTAAGCTCAAATGTCTTAGTCGCACCACTCTGAACGTTCTCCTTAAGCTGTAATAAAATAGGATCTGCATCTTGCTTCTCTTTTACCTCAGCTACTAATGAGGATTCCGCGGCATTATGCACAATAAGCTCCTCGTTCGGAGTTTCGAGAAGACGAACTCCTAGACTAGCTAATTGATGAAGATCTTTAACCATCCCTTGCCTTTATATAGGCGCCATCATAACCTTACGACTTAACACATCAGCTACCACATTTGCTTTCCCTGGATGGTACAAGATATCAACATCGTAGTCCTTTAATAGTTCAAGCCATCTCCGCTGCCTTAAATTTAGATTCTTCTAATTAAAAATATATTGCAAGCTCTTGTGATCAGTATATATATCAACATGAACCCCATATAAATAGTGGCGCCATATTTTTAAAGCAAAGATAACCGTTGCCAACTCAAGATCATGTGTGGGGTAATTTTTCTCATGTGGCCGCAATTGTCTAGAAGCATATGCTATTACCTTACCATGCTACATCAATACACATCCTAAACCAATTCTAGAAGAATCACAATACACTGTATACCCTTCGGTGCTTTCTGGAAGTACCAACACGGGTGTAGAAATCAACTTGTTCTTCAATTCTTGGAAACTCTCCTCACACGCATCATTCCATTGGAACTTGGATGCTTTATGCGTTAGCTTGGTTAAGGGTGCTGAAATGGAAGAAAAGTCTTTATCAAGCCTTCTATAATAACCGGCCAACCCGAGAAAACTACGAATCTCCGTAGGCGTTGTGGGCCTTGGCCAGTTCTTCACAGCTTCTATCTTTTGAGCATCAACTTTTATCCTTTCACTAGATACAATATGACCCAAAAATGCCACCGACTTTAACCAAAACTCACATTTAGAGAACTTTGCATAAAGCTTACAATCACGAAGAGTCTGCAATGCCTGTCGTAAGTGATTGGCATGGTCCTCTTCTGATCTAGAATAAACTAGAATATCATCTATAAAAACTATCACAAATACATCCAGGAATGGCTTAAACACCCTATTCATCAAATCCATAAAAGCTGCAGGTGCATTTGTTAGCCCAAATGACATAACTAGAAACTTATAATGACCATACCGTGTTCGGAAAGCTGTCTTGGGTATATCCTTCTCTTTGACCCTCACTTGGTGGTAACCTGACCTCAAATCAATCTTAGAAAAACACTTGGCGCCCTGTAACTGATCAAATAAATCATCAATTCTTGGGAGAGGATATTTATTCTTAAAAGTCACCTTATTTAATTGCCGATAATCAATACACATCCTCAGCGAGCCATCCTTTTTGCGCACAAATAGCACTGGTGCTCCCCAGGGGGACATACTAGGCCTTATGAATCCCTTCTCTAGCAAATCTTTCAATTGCTCTTTCAATTCTCGTAATTCTGCTGGGGCCATTCTATACGGAGGAATGGAGATTGGTTGGGTGCCTGGTATTACATCAATACCAAACTCTACTTCTCGTTCAGGAGGCAAACCTGGAAGATCTTCAGGGAATACATCAGGAAATTCATTTACCACTGGTACCGTGTGAAGATCTGGTGATTCCGATTCCATATCTTTTACTCTAACTAAATGACATATGTAGCCCTTGGAAATCATTTTTCTCGCTTTGAAATAAGAAATAAATCTACCTCTTGGTGCGCCAATCTTACCTTGCCACTCAATAACTGCTTCATTAGGAAAATGTAAATACATCTTTTTTGTACAACAGTCAATTTTGGCATAACAAGATGCCAACCAATCCATACCAATTATAACATCAAAATCTACCATTTCTAGTTCCACAAGATTGGCCATCGTGTCTAGATCACACACAGTTACTACACAATCTTTATAAACTCTTCTAGCAATAATAGATTCCCCAACCGGGGTAGACACTTCCAACGGCTTATCTAACAATTCGGGGGTTCTTTTGAACTTTCCAGCAACCAAAGAAATTACATATGATAATGTAGAACCGGGATCAATTAGAGCATATACATCAAATAAAAATATGGACAACGTACCCATAACCACATCTGGGGAAGCCTCTAGATTCTGTCGATCCGCTAAAGCATAAGTGCGATTCTGAGTCCCGCTGGAACTGGCGACTCTTTTTTCATTTCTAGCGTGACCTGCAGGTTGTGCGCCCCTACCAGAATAAGATACCGGTGATGATGATGCAACAACTGATCCCGAAGGTCGTGCTACGCCACCTGCGCCCCTTCATGGGCATTCTCTCATCATATTCCCCGTCATACCGCACCAAAAACAAACATTTGTTTCCATTCAACATACGCCCATATGATGCCTTCCACATTTATTGCATGGCTCTCGAGGAGGTCTCGATTGGCTCATATTCCCTTGCCCATGATAACCCACAGATCACGAACTATAACCCTCACTTCTTTGCCCAAATTGACTGCCTCTGAACCCCTGATGCAGTGGTGGAGCACTAGCTGCAGAATAAGAAAATAATGGCCTAGGTGGTCTAGCAGAAAATTGAGGTCTAAAACCTCCCTGTGGTGCCATAAACTGCCCTGTAGATCTGGCCCTCTTAGAAGATCCGCTTTCAAATTACTGTGTTCTTTTTCGTTGCCTTTAATCTTCCATTTTCTGTGCAAATGCTTGGATCCTAGCTATATCCATGTCTTTATTCAGTGCAGCAATAGTACAATCCCTAACCAAATACGGATCCAATCCATTAACATACCGATGAACTCTGCCATCCATAGTAGCTATAACATTAGGAGCATATCTGGACAAGGAATTAAATCGAAGACTATACTCCCTCACACTTGTATGACCCTGTCGAAGATTTAAGAACTGATCCGCACGGGCCTGATGAGTCTCATATGGAAGATAATGATCAATAAATGCCTCTTTGAACTCTTTCCAAGTAGCTGGGGTTGCATCAATGCCCCTTGACCGTTTCAAGTCTTCATACCAATATATAGCCTCACCTTTGAATCTATACGCGGCTAACTCCACTGTCTCTCTTCCCGATACATGAATCACCTCTAGGGCCCTTTGGATCTGATCAATAAAGTCCTGCGGATCTTCATTAAGATCAGATCCGGTAAAAGTAGGCGGATCCATCTTAAGAAAATCTTGCGTCCGAAGACTTGCCGCCCTATCAGTACCGCTAGAACCCGCGGTAGGAATAACTTGCCCTTGGACTTTCCCAGCAACTATATGAGTCAAAAGTTGTACTGCATTTCTAAGATCTTGATCAACAGCATTAATAGGTGGCTCTGGGGATATAGTTCTCCTCCCCCTTATTTCTTCCGGACTGGGGGAAGTTTCTGATGCATGCTCAGCTGGAGCCGCACTTTGATTAGCTGGTATAGTGGGTGACTTACTAGTCCCCTCTCCGACAGCCACATCTACTTGCTTACCGGTATTCTTGCTTCTGGTAACCGGTATCATTACTATAATAAGAGAAACAAACTGATTCAGTGGTCAACTATGACTTCATATACAATATAAGCTCTATCGCACGATCTAATACATGAAGAAAAGAAACAATTCCTAAATGTCCATAGCCTCCTATTTATAGATATGGTGCACAACACACTGATAAACAAGACTCTACGTAGACACGGCTTTGTAGACTCACTAGGACGAACCGCTCTGATACCACTTTTGTCACGCCCCAAAATCCCATTGGCCCGTACTGGCACCCGAAGCCGAGAAGGCCCGGGAGAACCCATTCAAATACCTGTACTTTCACTTACATGTCACCAAAAATTTGGACAGCACTTCGTTACATATAGAAGGGTCTAATTCCCTGTATCAGCACAACACACACAAATATATATATATATATAATACTTGGCCGTCGGGGCCACCACATATACAAATATAACATCACTGTATAAACTCCCATGACTTTACCCTTCCTTTTGTCTACAAAGCCTCTAGGATATATACATGACATAACTAGGGTCTGGACAAACCCCCGGCCACACATGACTCCTGTACAATAACAAAACATAAGGAACCGACTCGGAAAGCTCCGAAGCAAACTGGAGCTCACCAACAATAGTTGTATGACCTGGCTCCTATCTATGCTGTGAGAGAGCTGAAGCACCTATGCCTGCAGCATGAAATGCAGGTCCCCCGTGAGGGACGTCAGTACGAAATATGTACTGAGTATGTAAAGTTGTAAATAATCATATGTGATATAGGGGATCAAGAAAATCAGACGCAAGTGAATAAATCATAATAGAAGTGAACCACACTTCATAAACACTTTTAGGATCATGTACATTATCATTAATCTGAATTGGGTTCTTGAATTCAAACACATTTGTGGAACGATATACATTCGTTCATTTCATTCTTTACAATTATCATTCGCCATTACCTCCTCCTTCCGAACCTCCAACCACCTAACAATAATCAATACTGTACCGTACTGTGACCATTAGGCTGCCTCCAGTACATATCAACAGGGATCGACCCATGCTAGGCTTATGCCCCTGGGATACCACCCATAAATACATAAATAGGGATTGACCCATGTTAGGCTTATGCCCCTGGGATACCACCCACACGTATATCAAGTAACACACATAAGAGATCTTTCCAATAACTTAGTTCAAAAGCTTTTGAGATTATTACATTAGTGTTCATGCCAATATAGTACCTTTGGAAAAACCATACATCAATAGGAAACAAGTAATAGACCTTCTATACAATAACGATGTAATAAGGACTCATTGGTACATCAACAATGTGTTTCAGAATCATCAATATCACAACAATGAAATAGGAGCCTTTTGGTATATCTATAAAACATTTTGACACTTTATAGAATGGAAACAACTTCGTTGGTAATGTAGAACAATACATGTTTTTGGACAACCTCGGAATCTTACTTGATGGAACATTGGTGTTTTCATGCCAAAGAACATCGTTAGAGTATGCTTTACATACCTCGTCGTAGATTCGGATACCAATTCAACACAACTTCCCGCCTTTACAAATCACTTATCTACAATGAAATATTTGGCATCTAGTATTAGCAACCCAACACCACAATTCTCTTCCATAATTCCATACAACCAATATTTGCAAAACATTCCAAAAAACCAACTTGAACAATAGGTTTATGTGTATATATATATATATATAATCATCATTTCAATACCACATCATCACACCAAATCCTTTCACAATTCAACGTAATCCAACCATGCACAAGAATGATCCAACATCATTTCCAATCATCTTTCAACAACAATCAAATAACATACTTCTTATGCTCACATGCATATATATATATACATATCCATATAAATAACACCAACATAATTTACATCCTTACCATAAAATGGCCCTTTTGATTTTGAAGTCCTGTTTGCCCAACTAAGGGGTGCTTCTCGAAGCCCTTGAGACGGTGAACACAACTACGGAATCAATTTGGACTTTCTACGGTTGAATCACAAGATAATTGGAGTTGAACTTAGGCTAGGGTTTCCTTATTCTTCAATAATTTGGATAAAAATGATGGATATGAGGCTAAGTGTATGTATATAAAGACCAATTTTCGTCCATGAGGTGATGGAAAATGACCATATTGCCCTTAAAATTTTAAGTAAGTCCGAATCTGTCCATGGTGGACTGTTTTGACAGGATAAAGTAAATCGGCGATAACTCTTTTCTACGATATCGTATTTGGGTGAAATTGGTATTGTTGGAAAGATAATTCAAAGTTCTTTCATTTCATATAAATTAGGACACCCAGTTCGTTTTGTATAAGGAGTTATGATCGTTTGAAGTTGACCCTAAAAAACTGTTTTGAGAGGCTGAAGTAAAACTAGTATAACTCCTTACTCAGATGTTGGCTTTGGCTGAAACCAATTTAATTGGAAAGAAGACTCAAAGATCTTTCTTTTGATAGGTGTTAGCTCTCCCAGTTCATTATATTGAGAGAGTGATTTGGCTGAAACCAATTGAATTGAAAAGAAGACTCAAAGATCTTTCTTTTGATAGCTCTCCCAGTTCATTATATTGAGGGAGTTATGATCATTCAAAGTCGACCCAAAAAACTGGCAGGCCTCAGTACTTTGAATTTCCTGCACATTTACTGTTCATAATTATCCCGACCGTCATTTTATAGTTTCGAACGTGCTCGATTATATCCGAAACTTATCCATTTTTGGAAATCTTTATATTGTTGGAAAGATTATTCAATAAACTTCGTATGGAACCATCGACGGGAAAATTTCGGTATAAATAAAGTCGATTCCCATACACATATAATCAAACTATACACTTGAAACCATCTCAAAATAATCAATACTCATACTCAAACTCATATATACCTAACTTAGGATCAATACATATACTCCAACACATATAACCATGGCTAATGCACGTAATTAAGTATGGGGTGTTACAGTCATGGTGCAATACCCTCAAATTTTGGGTATTTTATTTTTGGCCTTCTTATTTTTGAAATATCAATTTTGACTCAAATCATGTTTGGGAATGTAAAAAGGGTAACCTAGGAGAGTTTTAGAATTTGCAGATAGGGTTTGGGGTAGTTTTGGGACATGGAGGCAGTAAGCCTCCACGATAGTCCCACAGCGCAGAGGGAAATCATCGCGATGAGGTCCGCGATGCAAAATTGTATGTAGTGCACCACACTTATACGGGAGAGGCTACAAGGCATTTAAGAATGTTTACCTTTCTTGTTGTCTATTTTTGAGCTGTAGAGTCTAAGATCTTGAATCCCCTCTAATATCCATTTGTTCGCCTTTCATATCATGCCTCCCAGATGATCTAATATTTGTGTAAACTCTTTTGTCTTGATTAAGGACAATATGGGTTGAGCTCGTCCTACTTTGGGGGTGAAGACCCGGTCTAGGGTTACCGCGTCTGACTATTCTCATAGAGTTCCACCTATTTATATCGACCCTTCTCCAATCGGTGGTGCTCAAACTCATCCCACCTAGGGATATATTACTAATGTTGAGTTTCACTTGTCCATTCATCTGTTGACTCAGTTGGTGATATCTTATTCACGTCAGATGGGTTCTGCTGGTATTGTTGGGCATTCATCTGAGGCTACTTTAGTTGGCTAGTTTAAGAGGTTGAGTCCTCCTACTTTCAATGGTGCTAAGATTGAGAAGGATCCTCAGATTCTTATTAATAAGATAGTCAAGATATTTTGGGTTATGCAGGCTACTGAGATAGAGGGTATGGAGTTCACTGCATATCAGTTGAAGGATGTAGACTACCAAAGGTATGAAGAGTGAGAGAAACATAGAGGAGATGATTATGATTCTTCATTATGGGATGATTTCTCTAGTGCTTTTCTTAACCGCTTCTTTCCTCAGAAGTTGAGGGAGGTAAAAGTAAAGGAATTTGTGAATTTAAAGTAAGGCAAGATGTCAGTAAAGGAGTATGCCTTGAAGTTCCACCAGTTGTCATGGTATGTTCCTGAGCTAGTGTCTAGCATGAGGGCTAGAATGAGAAAATTTGCTTCTGGTTTTTCTCGTGATTTGATCTTAGAGAGTAAAGTCGGCTTGTTGAACAAAGATATGGGCATATCTAGACTTGTAGTGTATATGCAGCAGGTTGAGAAGGAGAAGAAAAAGCAAGCAGATATGGGGGATAGGCAGAGTAAGAAGTGTTAGTATTTAAAATAGGGTAGAGGTTAGTAGTAGGGTGGTAGGTAATTTAAGTAGAAGTGAAGTGTCTCTAGTTCCTATTAGACGGCTAGTTCTCCTATCCAAAGTCATTCATAGATTGTTGTTTATGGAGTGGTGATGGTTCTCAAGCATAGGGTGCCCAGTCTTAGGCCAGCAGGGCCCATTAAACTCTATCATACCCTCCTTGTAGATTTTTTGGTTGGGTACATCATAGTTTCTATGACGAGGGGACAAATAGGTGTTTTGATTGTGGTCATATTAGGCATCTACAAAGGGATTGTCCTTCAAAGGTTTCTTTGGGGCCAATAAAGTTCCTGTTTCCTCTTTATCATCTCCTGCACCAAAGGGTGCCACTTCTAGTATCGATATGACTCGTTAGAAGTCTTAGGCATCACCTGATGTGGTCAGTGGTATGTTGAAACTCTTTTCTCGTGATGTGTATTATTTACTTGATTCGAGGTTTACTCTTTTTTTATGTGACCCCATTTGTGGTTGTGCATTTTGGTTTTGGTCTCGAGTGTATTTTGAATCCTTTTTCTGTTTCTACCTTGGTGGATGACTCAGTGGTTGTTTAGAGAGTCTATAGGGCTGTGTGGTATATGTTGGTAGTAGGGAAACTTTGATGGATTTATTTGAGATAGACATGCTAGATTTTGATGTTATTTTAAAGATGGATTGAGTTCATTCGTGTTATGCCTCTTTAGATTGTCAGACCTATAAGGTTATCTTTAAATTCCCTAATGAGTTGGTTATTGAGTGGGAAGGGAGTTCTTCAGTACCTAAGGGGAGGTTCATATCATATCTTAGAGCCCAAAAATTGATTTCCAATGGGTGTCTTTATCATTTGGTCTAGGTTAAGGATTCTAACTTTGGAGTTCATTCTTTACAATTTGTTCCCGTGGTTAGTAAATTTCTTGAGGTCTTCCCTGATTATCTTCCTGGTGTTCTTCCTGATAGGGAAATTGATTTTGGGATTAATCTTGTCCCGAACACTCGTCCTATCTCTATACCTCCTTATAGAATGGCTCAAGCTGAGTTGAAGGAGCGTAAGGAGCATTTGAAAGATCTTCTTAATAAGAGTTTTATCCACCTTATTGTGTCTCCATGGGGTGCTCTTATTCTCTTCGTGCGTAAAAAGGATGGTTCCTTTTGGATGTGTATTGATTATCGTCAGTTAAATAAGATGACGGTGAAGAATAAGTACCCTCTTCCTATGATTGATAATTTGTTTAACCAGCTTTAGGGCGCTAAGTATTTCTCTAATATTGATCTATGTTTGGGTTATCATCAGGTAAAGATTGGGGAGGAGGAAATCCCTAAGACTGCCTTTCATACTCAGAAAGGACATTTTGAGTACTTGGTCATGCCTTTTGGTTTGACCAATACCCCTACAGCATTTATGGATCTCAAAAATAAGGTATTTCATCAGTTTTTGGATTTATTTATGATTGTATTTATTGATGATATTCTGAAATATTCAAAAGAGAGTTTGATCATGCCAATCACCTACTTGTTGTGTTGCAAGCCCTAAAACACCAGAAATTGTATGCTAAGTTTTCTAAGTGTGAATTTTGGTTGAATATTGTCACTTTTCTGGGTCATGTTATTTCTAGTGAATGAATCATGGTGGATCCTCACAAGGTTGCAGTGCTTAAAAAGTGGCCAAAACCCATGACTCCAATTGATATTCAGGGCTTCTTGGGTTTAGAGGATTATTATAGGAGGTTTGCAGAGAGTTTTTCATCTATTTTTGCACCTTTGACTAGGTTGACTTAGAAAAAGGCAAAGTTTCTCTGGCACAATGCTTGTGAAGGAAGTTTTGAGAAGTTGAAAGACAAATTGACTTTTGGTCTAATTTTAACCCTGACCGAGGGTAGTGATGGCTTCGTGGTTTATAATGATGCATCTCGTATGGGACTTGGTTGTGTATTGATGTAGCATAGCAAGGTGTAGCGTATGATTCTAGATAGTTGAAAGTTCATAAAAGAAATTATCAAACAAATGATTTGGAGTTGTTAGATTTGGTGTTCGCATTAAATATTTGGCAGCATTATCTATATGAAGTTCATGTTGACATCTTTTCATATCATAAGAGCCTGCAGTATGTTTTCACCCAAAAAGAGATGAATCTCAGGCAGACGAGATGGCTTGAGTTGCTAAAAGATTATGACATAAGTATCCACTATCACCCAAGTAAAGCTAATATGGTAGCTGATGCTCTTAGTAGGTTATCGATGGGGAGCTTGTCCCATATAGATGAGTATAAGCAGGAATTGGTGAAGGATATTCACCGTTTGGCTAATCTTGGAGTTTGTTTCCTGATTTTGATGATGGTGGTATGTTCGTGCAAGAGGTGGTGAAGTTGTCTCTTAGTTCTGAGGTAAAAGAGAAGCAAGTGATGGATCCTATCTTGATGAAAATTAAGGAAGATATGAGTAAGTAGGAGTGATGGATTTTGAGATCGGTGGTGATGGTATCTTGAGACACCAAAAGAGGTTGTGTGTTCCTAATGTGGATGGGCTATGAGGCAGAATTTTGGATGAAGCCTAGGATTTGTGTTATTAAGTTCATCCTCGTTCGACAAAGATGTATCATGATCTTAAGGAGATTTATTGATGGAATAACATGAAGACGGATGTGGCAAATTTTGTGGTTAAGTGCATGGTATGTCAACAAGTGAAAGTGGAACACTTGAGACCTGGATGATTTTCTCAAGATATTGAGCTACTTGTATAGAAATGGGAAGTGATAAATATGGATTTGTCATGGGTCCTCCACGGTCTTGAAACTAGTTTGATTCTATTTAGGTCATCACAGATAGGATGACTACGTCTGCTCACTTCTTACCAGTGAGGACTAATCATTCAGATGAGTATTATGCTAGGTCATTTTTTTAGGAGATTGTGAAATTGAATGGTGCTTCGATTTCCATTATTTTGATTTGTGGTACAAAGTTCTCATCTCATTTCTAGCGTTCGTTTCAATGAGATTTGGAAGCTAAGGTGACCCTTAGTACCGTTTTCCACCCGCAGATGGATGGATAAGCAGAAAGGACCATTCAGACTTTAAAGGGTATATTTTGGGCTTGTGTGATTGATTTTGGTGGTAGTTGGGTTGACCATTTGCCTCTTGTAGAGTTTCATATAATAATAGTTATCACTCAAGTATTGGTATGGCTCCGTTTGAAGTTTTGTATGGTATGAGGTGTAGATCTCCTACTAGGTGGTTTGAAGTTGGTGAGGCAAGGTTATTCAGTCTTGATTTAGTTCATCAAGCTATCATAAAAGTAAAGGTGATTTGGGATAGGCTTAAGACTGCCTAAAGACGCCAAAAGTCCTATTCGGACGTGAGGCAAAGAGAATTAGAGTTTGATGTGGGTGATTGGATGTTCTTAAAGGTGTCTCCCATGAAGGGAGTGATGCATTTTAGGAAGAAAGGAAAGATCAGCCCCCGTTACATCAGTCCTTACTTGATTCTGAGAAAAGTAGGAACTGTTGCATATGAGTTGGAATTGCCTATGAGTTTAGGTCCTATTCACCTTGTGTTTCATGTATCTATGTTGAGGAAATGTGTGGGTAATCCTTTCTTGGTGGTGCCTATTGAGAATATTGTTGTCTCAGATTCCCTATCTTATGAAGAGATCCCAGTGGAGATCTTGGATAGACAAGTTCGTAGATTGCGGACTAATTATGTATTATTGGTAAAGGTCCTTTGGAGGAAGCTTAAAGTGGAAGAAGCCACTTGGGAGACGGGGGAAGATATGAAGGATAAGTATTTAGATCTTTTCCATGAGATGGATGAAGAAGTTTAAGGTATGGATTCCTTTCTTCTTTGTTATTATTCGGAGTTTTGATTATGGTTCAACGATATTATTCCCGTGCGAACGTGTCTTAGCTTATCATTCAAGGACGAACGATCCTAATGAGGGATAATGTAACACCCTCAAATTTATGGTATTTTATTTTGACCTTCCCATTTTTGAAATATTGATTTTTGACTCAAATCATGTTTGGGATGTAAAAAAGGTAACTCGAGAGAGTTTTGAAATTTTTGGATGGGGTTCGAGGTAGTTTTGAGTCACGAAGGCAGTACGTGATAGCCCCGCAGCGCGGAAGGTAATCAGCGCGATGAGGTTCGTGATGTAGACCTGTGTATTATTGCGACTATTTTTGTAATAACCCGGGACTACCCCTAGTCATGACAAGGTGCTTACGACCTCGAAGGACCACAAGCTAACTGATGAATGATATCTGTTGTGAGTACTGAATAATAATACTATAATTAATGTGGAAAAATGGGCTGAAATTCCATAAGGTTTAAAACTTCTGAAATACTATAACATCTGTAAAAATGAATACAGTCTGAAAAGCCTCTAACTGAATCTGTCTGAATGTGGAGTTGATGGGACAATACCCCAACTAACACCATCTAATTAACTACTACATCTACTAAAATATGAAAAAATAGAATATCCTCGAATGATGAGGACTCACTGCTAAATCTACTGCAACTGGCCAAATCTGAATCTACTATGCTTGGTCGGGAACCTGAGCGTTTGAACCTATGATATGAAACATCATACCGCAGGAAAATATACGTCAGTACGTGGGAATGTACTGGTATGCTAGATGAGGTAAGGCTGAATGGAAGGGTTCATATGCATGAACAATAACAAATGATATAAAGTAACTAAACATGAGAATATGTGAATAACTGATACTACTGAAATCACTGAGTATGCAATATTGTGGACATACATAGATATATACTGTATCTGAACTTTTCTAAAACTAAGTACTGAGTTTTGATAACTGAGTAACTGATAATCTGATATTTACTGATAACTGATTACTAATACTGATTGACTGTAGCTGATAGTCCTGATACTGTAGAACTAAACTGAATTCTAAACTGAAGACAGAAACTGAAACTGTGGGAGGTAATCATCTAATCGACATGCCCCAATCTGAGCTAATCAGGATCCAACCTGTAACCCTAATTGAAGGGTATTATCACCATGCCACGGGTACTAACAACCACTGTGGAGTCAGTCCTAACTAACGGGTGACCCCTGAGACCAGTCCTAAACTAGCGGGTGATCCTTGAGTATGTCAGTCCTATCTAACGGTTGACATCTCTTAACCTATGTTGGATATGTAGTTCTGGAACTTAGGGATTGCTTCTAGGTACCCAGTTCTAGATAATGGGTGTGAACCCATCCGTAGGCTTGCTCGATGCTGAATCCTACTCCTAACTGAAAAGCATTAATCTGATCATACTTAACTAGACTGGACTGATAGAGAGTTTACTGAGTTTTCCTAAGTTCTATACCTGATTGAGTTCTACTGAGTTCTATAACTGACTGAGAGTACTACTGATTGTGACACGACTGATACTATCCTATCACTGACACTGGCTCTTGGTAAAAGGATAAATTATCGGGTATTAAATACCTCCAGGACTCGATGACATGAAAAGTAACGCAAAGTATCATCTTGAATAACATAACACTATTCACTTGATCATAATTCATTCATAGAGACATTTCATCAAACACTTGTAATGCATTAACTTTTACATGGATGGGAATACATACTAGCATGCAATAATGACATTATTTCATTCTCATAGATAATTTATCAAACACATAAGAAGCATACTTGGTTCATTAAATCATAAAAACTTAGAGATAACATGGTTACAACAATCAACTTGCAAATTGAAGGGTTTATAATGAATATCATGTAATTCAACACATACTAGAATCAATTCTTAGAACTTGTAATCTAAATCATGGATTAAAACTCAAGCAACATCATGAACATGAATTCAATCTAATTCAAACATAGAAATCATAAATCTGAGATCTTGTATATTTAAAAAAGGATTCTTGGACACTATGGGTGAAAGGAACCCACAGATGAACACTAACATTCCTTGGAAGATTCTTTCTTGAAGGTTCTTGGAAGAAATCCTTAGACTTGTTCTTGATTTCTTGAACTAGGGTTTTTGCCTCTTTGAGTGAGAATGCTTTTTAATTTGAGGATGAATTGAATAATGAGTAGCTAAGGACATTTTTAGGGATTAAATCCCATATCTGGGCATAATAAAATCATGGGAAAGGACTGTTTTAACCCTGGGCGGCCTTTTGATTTTTCGTGAAAATTTTTTGAATTGGGCACCTGGTGCGACGTGCCACTATCGCATCGTGCCACTGGAAAGTGGACAACTAGGAACTGGGCTGACGGCGCGATGTGGATGGTGAAAGATTGCTTGGACTATGCTAGAAGATGCAAATATTTCTAATTCCATGCAAATTTCATACATCAACCTCCAGAGTTACTACATCCAACTGTAGCATCTTGGCCATTCAATGCTTGTAGAATGGATGTTGTTGGTCCACTACCAAAGTCTTCTGGTGGACACTTATACATCTTGACTGCGACAGATTACTTCTCAAAGTGGGTCAAAGTTGTTGCTCTTAAGGATGTAAATAAATAAACTGTTGCAAACTTCATTCGAGTGAATATCATCTACCGCTTTGGAATCACTCAATATATAATAACTGACAATGGCAAACCGTTTGATAATAAACTGATGAATAAGATTTGTGATCTCTTTGGCTTCAAGCAACACAAGTCTTCTATGTACCATGCTGCTGCCAATGGTCTAGCCGAAGCATTCTATAATAATTTATGCAACTCGCTGAAGAAATTCGTCTCCAAATCCAAACGAGACTGGCATAAGCGAATGGAAGAAGATTTATGGGTGTATAGGACAACTTATCATACATCAATGTAAGCAACTCTATACTCGCTTGCTTTTGGAGTTGAAGCAGTCCTGCCACTTGAGCGTCAAATACCTTTTTTGAGACTGGCTATTCAAGAAGGGCTCACTGATGAAGAAAATACTAAGTTACATCTTGCGGAGGTAGAATCTCTTGATGAGAAGAGACTAGAGGCTCAACAAAATCTTGAATGTTACAAAGTCCGTCTATCTCATTCCTTTAACAAATGAGTTCGCTTGAGGTGCTTCCAAGTTGGAGATCAAGTTCTTACAGTAAGGAGGCCCATTGTCACTTCTCATAAGTCTGAGGGAAAATTCACCCCAAAGTGGGATGGACCATATATCGTACAAGAGGCATATTCAAACGGTGCTTACAAGCTTGTCGATACAGATGGCGTAAGGGTTGGCTCCATCGATGCCAAGTTCTTAAAGAAGTACTATCCCTGAATGAAGATGACACTCCTTAAGGCACGAGTATAAACTGCATGTACACTCCTTAAGGCAGAAGTATAAACTGCATGTACACTCCTTAAGGGACGAGTATAAACTGCATGTCCACTCCTTAAGTCACGAGTATAAACTGCATGTACACTCCTTAAGGCACGAGTATAAAATGCATGTACACTCCTTAAGGCATGAGTATAAACTTCATGACCACTCTTTAAGGTACGAGTATAAATTGCATGTTTACTCCTGGCCCGCAAGAGTATAAACTGTGTACGGCTTAAAAAGGGAAATAAAGAACTTCGCTAGGTTGAAAACCTCAAAAAAGGTGGCCTAGGAAAAACTTAGGACACACAAAAAAAACACTCACCCAAAACTACGTTGTGACTTGATCCTCTTCATTGAGGTATGTAGGCGCTTGGAATCCCATTCCGAGTTCAGTTGCATGAGTGTCACAATAAAAATATGTTCCTACAGTGTCTGTCATATGAACGCCAAGTATGAAACTATTCTAATCAAATTTTGTACTCCAAATATTTGTGACTCAATAGGGACAACTCGTCGAAAAGAAAAAGAGTTCCTTCAATGGAATTTGGAATGCTAAAGTTCTCCAAGCCTATAACTAAAAGGATACTGAAATTTCCATACCTTAAGGTGGACAAAAGTTGTCCCTTTTCACCTTAAGATGGCCTCTAACGGATTTATCCTTAAAAGGATATCGAAATTCTCATGCCTTAAGGTGGACAAAATTTATCCCTTTGCACCTTAAGCTGGTCTCTCCCAGGTTTATCCTTAAAGGATATTGAAATTTTCATGCCTTAAGGTGGACAAAATCTGTCCCTTTGCACCTTAAGCTGGCCTTTCACAGATTTATCCTTAAAAGGATATCAAAATTTTCATGTCTTAAGGTGGACAAGATTTGTCCCTTTGTACCTTAAGCTGAACATTGAAAAGGGCCCATACTTAAAGAAAATCACTGCACCATCTTCAAGAAAAATTGGTCGGACTTAAGATAACGGAGGCGAAGTTAAACTCTCACACCTTAATCCGATTTCCATCATCTTCAAGTAAAATTGGTCGGACTTAAGGTGACGGAGGTGAAGTTAAACTCTCTCACCTTAAGCCGATGTCCACCGTCTTCAAGTAAAATTGGTCAGACTTAAGGTGATGGAGGCAAAATTAAACTCTCGCACTTTAAGCCGATGTCCACCATCTTCAAGTAAAATTAGTCGGACTTAAGGTGATGGAGGCTAAGTTAAACTCTCGTACCTTAAGCCGGTGTCCACTGTCTTCAAGTAAAAGTGGTCGAATTTAAGTTGACGAAGAAGAAGTTAAACTCTCACACCTTAAGCCAATGTCCACCGTCTTCAAGTAAAATTGGTAGGACTTAAAGTGACGGAGGTGAAGTTAAACTCTCGCACCTTAAGCCGATGTCCACCGTCTTCATGTAAAATTGGTCGGACTTAAGGTGATGGAGGTGAAGTTAAACTCTCACACCCTAAGCCGATTTTTGCATATTGCTATCTGTTTCAATTCTCTAAAAACAAAACAAAAAAAGGGAGAGGAAACAAGAAAGAAAGCAAAAACACAAATAGAAAGGATGTAACCTATCAAAGCGTTGTAATCTTAAAAGTTGTATATCACCAACTTGGATTGAGACAAGATGACTTGATGAGAATATAGCCCTCAAAATATAGTTTGAGGCAATCAAACACCTTTAATGGTGATGGTCCCACATCAAGAAATAAATTATTTGGTGAGGCAATGCAAATTTGGAATCCTCTGTTGGACAGCATATAAGATCGACTTTAAAAAATCATCTAGAACAATCAAAAAAGTGTTAAAATACAAATTTTGGATATGTTATACATTCATGTTTATATCATCTATATAATCAAGCGGATTATAATTTCGGTACTCTCACATTGAGATATAATTTTTTTGGTGATGTCGCATAAATCTGAAATTGTTGATGCATCAAAACTCAATATTGATTTCGGAATAACACTTGAAAATATGGATATTTTATAGATCTTTGGGTCTAATTTCACAAGAATCAAGGGGCTTGTGATTTCATCCTTCCTACTTTAAGATATGAAAGTTTTAGTAAAGTCGCGCAGATCTGAAATTTTCAGCATGATAAAATTCAGGGTTAACTTCAAAAAATTATCGAGAATTATATTGAAGAAATTTAAATAAATTTTTGATATGTTATATATCTCGAAGTATGGTTTCTAAAATATCAAACGGTTCATAATTTCGATATTCCTACAATTAGATATGATTTTTCTACCACTAACATGTTGTGCTTCAAAAAAGTGACGAAAATAAGAGAAAAGTAGGAGGGAAAGAAATTACCTCAATATTGTTGATAGTTTGAAAATTCCAAAATTGATATTGAAAAGTGGAGAAACTACCTCCTTTTATAGAGTTGTAGGATGGATGTTTTCTTCTCCAATATAAATTCAGATTGGATTAACTTTCATCTCCAAATTTAAATTGGAGATTCTTTCTCCAATATGAATTCAGGTTGGGATAGCTTCCATCTCCAAATTCAAATTGGAAATTGTTTCCTTTTTCTATACAAATTCAAATTGGAGGTTATTTTCTTCTCCCATACAAATTCAAATTAGAGGTTGATTTCCTTCTTCCATACAAATTCAAACTGGAGGTTGATTTTCTTCTCCCATACGAAGTCAAATTGGATGTTGTTTCCTTCTCCAATCTAAGTTTAAATCGGAAGAGTTTTATTCCTAGTTAAGTAAGGCAATGAAAAAGTCTTCGAAAACTGTTTGAAATTGGATATCATGCCTCACCAACGGATCTTAAGTATAGAGATTCGTGAAAAAAATAAGAGAGCTTTGGGAGACAATGTCAATATGGTTCGGCTTTAAAGGTTTTGAATGAGGTGTTCTTATGTATAGAAAATCCTTGAAGCACGGAGGAAACATGTTTAAATAATCATACTTCAAGGCTAGTCTCTAAAATATTAAATGTCTCGACAAATCTTGAAGTAGGGGCATTTGTGGGCGATGCAATTTTATTAAATTTAAATTCGTACAAAATTCGGATTATATTAAATTCAAAATATATTAGTCCCAAATAAATATTGCGGATTAATATAATTGAACTAATTATTTAAGTCCAAATAGGTATGGATTTAAATAAGGCTCAATATTTATTGGGTTAGTCCATTAATTTGAGCTACAAATGATGAGCCCACTTTGCTAATCCCAAGATATTGTCATATTCTAGAGGCCCAAATAAGCGTCACGTGTCAAATGACGTGGCATGCCAAGTCAAGTGAAGGAGACAATAGGACCGTGCCACATGTTAAACTGATGCAGCAGGCCCATGAAATAAAAGCCCATAAAAGGCGCCACATCACTTAAATCTGATTGGTCAAAGAACATCCATATTCATCATGACTCTTCCTTTCCTACAACTATAAATAGGGGCCTCATAATTCAGAAAAAGGACCCCCCTAGAACTCTAACAAGAAGCAAGAGAAAGCTCGTGGATCAAACGTCGCAATCAATAAATCAAGTTCAAATTCAAGATCAAGCTTTAAGCCCTTGAATTTATTTTTGAAAAGGCGAATTGGAGGATTCAAAGAGATTGTAACACTCGCATTTGAATCAATAAATTGATTATTGCAATATATTTTTCTTATCTCGATTATTTATTTTTCGGCCTCGAGAATTTAATTTTCCAACAACTGTGCTTTTACTTTATTTAAAGAATAATTTTACTATTTCTAAGTTAAAATTTGTTGGTTTATAATTAATTTTACTGATACTTGTATCTTCTGATTAATTAGGAAACACTTATTTAATTTTTGGATATCCTCTAATTAATCAGGAAAGTGTTTGTTTATTCCTAGGGAAACATTTCACATTGCAAAAATAGTTTCTTAGAACAGTGTCTAGCACGATTCAAGTATAATTAATATATCACTTAAATATTATAATAGTTATTTACTTATTATTATTGTAACTTAATGATACTACCATATAAGAAATATTATCATTGTCGTAGTTTATTTATATTGAATTTCAAAACTGATATTGAAATTTATTATTGTTTTCCAACACAATAGATCCTTATGGTTGAGCCCTTCCACGGATCTTGCACATAGTGGGAGCTTTAGTGCACCAGGCTGGCGCTTTTAGGTTAAATTACAAGAATTCATGGGAAAATGAAAGTAAAGAACTACATAAATCATGACAATAAAGTTATTGTCATGAAATTGATCATAGTTTTTGCTACTAATAAAAATTCACATTCTTATGGAAATAGTAATTTCATTTTATTACCTTTAGAAGCCTATTTTTTAAATCATAAAACAAGCAACTTTATAATGAGCGTAAGCACATATTTATTTATCTAGTTCAATATTTGAACTTGTATTAGGTATCTCATACCATGTCACGGTCCAAATCTGGAGCAGTGATGACAACTATCCCAAACCCTGACCACGATAGATAAGCTGAAACACCACCAACCAAAGAAAGAAGTAATGAAAGATAATTAAAGCGGAAATGAGCGAAAATAAGATAACACTCAATAAGATAGAAAAGACCGTCAATACAATACAACTCCGGAATACAACTCAAACAAAAAATCAACTACAACTTTGTCCCTGAAGTCTAAAGTAAAGAACATATAAAAGAAGTAATGACGGCATGACATGAACATTAGAGGCATTTAGGATTTTAATTGTTTAATTCAAAATAATTTTACGTATAATCGTTTTGTATTGTATCATCAATCTTGATAATATAAATAAATTTTAGAATATCATTATATCTTTCCTACGTTTATAACTTGTTACTTCAAAAATAATTCACAGAATTTAATGTTGCTATGGAAATTTAAGTTTCTCGTGAATTAATATCAGATTATGTATCAATGTATTCTTATAGTTATACTTTGAATTGGACCAAAATCAAAATAATAGAAATTTTAAAGTGGAAAAATTGGACATCACGTTGTCTAGTATTGTTCGTATGTCTTCTCTTGCAATTGATATAACCGTTTTAGAACTTGAACATTAAGGATATAAGAATTACAAAACAACCAATATAAAATCGAACCGAAATATAAGACATTCCATGTTGATATATATTATCACGATCTGAACCAGGGCCTGATCGTGACAGGTATCTCAAGCCTATCATGAACTGGAGACCACCCCCATCGCCTAACCTCATGAGAACAAAGATAATAACAATAACAATGTGTAAGCCAACTCAAAATAGATTAAAGAGATGAATAGATACTCTATGAAGGCTAAGAGTACATCAATATACAACTAACCCATATCTGTCCACAAACGCCTCTAACAACTGAATATCAACCTATGTCGGGACATGTCCCCAACTGTAGCCAAAAATAAGTCCAAGGGATACTCTACTACATAAGATAAATAAGACTATAAAATGATAAAGCCTTCCGAGGGATGGAAGCTCATCACCTCGAAGCTGATCAACGGACATATCTGAAACACCCAACTCTGCACAAGAAAATCGAAACACCCCTAGGACTCTGCATCGTGTGGGGATACAGCGTCCGGGGACTGTTAGCGGGATGAGCACTAGCATGTAACGCAGGGATAAGGGACAAAATAATGTCATTTCAAAATATTCAAAATCAGTCAAATCCAATGCACATAATATGATGCATATACACACATACATACATACACACACACACATATATATATAACATGTTGGGATAGGGAACAAGGCTTAGCATGAACTTTAAAACTTTTACCTGGATTGTTTAGCTTCACCGTCATAAAATCCACTCACGAGCTATATGGGTCCAATGTCACTCCCGAGAAGGGTTCCAGTGCGTATCAGCCATACAAAATGGAAATATTATAGAGGGTCGGGGATTCCCTTGTACCCTTCTCCCTCCATGATACGTATGTACATATATACACTTGGGGGATTCCCTTGTACCCTGTAAGCACACGGTCATTAAGAGAAATCCTCACATTGGAAAACATGAATTTTCAATATCAGTCCTTCGGACTCACACCTTCACGCTAGCTAACACAATCCCCATTAATGCCCAATTAAAATATTCAACACATAACCTATCCATCAAGTTTTGGAGTCAATTAATTAGGCATTATTAAGTGGTATCGTCATACCGACTATATATTGCAAACAATGTCATTAGCCAACTCTTTTGGGGATTCTCTTGTACTCTGCAGACTCCATTATTAAAATAACTTTAGGAATTCCCGTGTACCCCACAAGGTTTTCAAGACCATTTTCATTATTAAATTAGCCAATTATGTCATGCATTAGTTTCAAAGTAGTAAATCAAACCAAACACTTTGGGGATTCCATTGTACCCCTATTACCATAGATTAAAAAATTGGAGAATTCATTGTACCCCAAATTCATTAACCTTTTCATACCAATGCATTAATACAAATGAACAAACAAACTAAGTGACAAAACCATCTCCATTGATAATTTCGCCAACATGTTGAGGGCATTCAATTTTCAAAATCAAAATCAAGTAATTGGAGAACCTGTAGTACCCCAAAATTTATTTATCATTCACATGCACCCCACACTATTCAAAATCAATAGTAAAGCATGAATGTTGCACAAATGACCATGGAAAATCCATAAAATTACTAATCATGTCAAAATCCCTCAACTATGGCAAACCCATATTCAAAACCATACATTAATAATCATTTTCATGCTATTAATAAAATAATAGTTCAAGAGAAAGAGATACATGCCTGAGATATCAAGGATTACGAAAGAGATACATGTCTGAGATATCAAGGATTACGAAGAGAAATCAACGCTTGAAGCTTTAGATGCCCAACCTTAAGAAAACCCTAGGTAGTTTCTCTTATCTTTCTAAAGGAAAGATGATTTGAAGTTTTTGTGAGTGATAAGACGTGTTTAAAGACCTAATTTTTGTTCATAAGGGATTAGGGACGGTTATAGAGGTGAAAAGACCTTAGCACCCTTAAAATATAATAAAATGGAGCACTTTTTGACGCTTGATTTTTTCTTAGTGGAGCATGGCCAAAGCCAACCTCAGGGTTGGTAGTGCACAGCCAAAGCCAACCTCAGGGTTGGCGACGTACATCCAAAGCCAATCCATTCCAGTGACATTTGCCGATCTCTCCACGGTGCGGAGAATTTGCGGAAGGTCCCCTTTGCAATAAACACCCAAAAGTACCCCCCAACGCAATCCACAACCACTAGACTTAGTTTACCATCGATATAAAGATCCTATAAATCATTTTTATGGCATTACTAGAGCGTTAAAAACACGAGTTGTTACATATATATGCACGGGAGGTTGGATTTTGTCTTGTTTTTGGGGTGGCACAGTAACAAAGACTTCTATTTATTTTTAAAAAGCTGGAAACTACATTAGCTTTGATAACACTAAGGTTATCCAACATATCTAGCTTAGAACAGACACTACTTAAAACCTTCCTACTAACATAAACATCTTGCATATGGGAAAAGAGAACCTGGGATACAAAAGTGGGTGAATCCAAAAATACTACATAATCAACACCCAACAACAAAGCTTCATATCATCCAGGACATGTGCCACCTTGTTAACTTCCCTAAAGCTATGCCAGATTCGCGAATTCTTCAAATCATTCAGAAACAACCTACAAAATAAAGTGATGAAGCTAAAGGTGGAGTTAGGATCTTGTAATAATTTGATTACATTTATAGAGTCAATATCCACTTCTAATGGAAAGCATTTATGGGCAACAACCATCTGCAGACCCAATTAAATAGCCTTTAGTTTCATTTGTGTGCAACTGGTGGCTCAATTTGGGCCGGTGAAACCCAAGACCAATTGGCCTTCATGATCTCTCATAGCACCCCACCCCCACTCCTCCGGTGATAGTTTGATCCTTAAAAGCACTAATTATGTTAAGTTTAAAGGAACCATGAGCAAGAGGGTACCCTTTTATAGGAATATTAACCAAAGTCGAAGGGTTAGGATTGCTATTAGCAGAGTAAGTAAACTCAATAGCCCCATTAATGACTTGGAAGAGCGATATGAAGGTGTGGACATTACTAAAATAGTTGCTATTTCGTTTCTCCAAATATGCCAAAGTGCAAAAAGAAAGAAAACATCCCACTTGATGAATCGAGAGGGAGGAGTGATGTCGATATCCCTAATGTGAGATAACAACTGGTGCACCAATAAATCAGTAGAAAAATTAAAACTTATGCCCAACTCTTTCTAGAATTTGTAGCTATAATGCAATCCAAGAAAATATGATTTTCAGATTCTGAACTATTGGGACAAAGGCCAAAACCCAGTAGGAGTAATGTTAGAGCATGGAGATATTTATTCGTTGGTAGACGATCATGTAAACATTGGCATTGAAATTTTTTTATATTTTTAAGCGTACGAAGCTTCCATATCCACACAAAGTCAACAGGATTGGTGATGGAAAGAGCAACTAAATCATAAACTGAGCAAATGGAAAAGATTCCATTACTACTACGACTCCAAAAAGGACTAATAAGATCAATTAGAAAAGGTTTAAATCGGTTAACAATTATTTTGGTAATCAGTTTGTAGATAGTATTAGACAAGCCAATGGGACGGAAGTTTTTAAGATGAATAGCATTTGGAAACTTAGGAATCAAACAATGATAAGTATGATTTATTGAGAATCTGACGAATAAGAGTAGACTATGGGACACAGTAAAAATATTTTGAAAACAATCGAAAATATGTCTATGGATATCATTTAGATTAGTAACATAAATACCGTTCTCCTCTTTAAAACAATTAATATTATTTTTACGTCTTCTATGAAGAACGGACAAATCTAAAAATGAGTATTAGCATCAGCCTCATTAATCCAACAAATTCTACTTTTAAGCTTCCAATAATTCTCTTTGATTTAAGAAAATTATTATAATCACGTTTCAAATCATTCTCTAAATTCTTGAGAAAATCATTAATGGGACACTTGGAAGAGTTAAAAATATCATCCTAGCGAGCTAAATGATCTTCTTTTTTCTATGAATATCCCCAAAAGTAGAATGACTCCGAGATCTAATAGTGGGTTCAAATAAATTTGAAGCATTGTTAAAGTCACTACCCTCCCAGCAATGATGGATAATATTCTCAAACCCTACAAGATTACACCAAAAACTTTCTAAACAGAAAGGGCACAGGTTAGTAGTGGTACGATCACCACCCAATCTAAATAGGATAGGGTTGTGATCAGAAAACCAAATGGGGAAGATGAGTGATGTTGGCATTAGGGTAAAACTGAAGCCAAGAGTCATTGGCACAAAACCGATCTAACCTTTCCATAATAAGCTCCCTGTAGGCACGATTATTTGTCTAAGTAAATTTACCACCATTAATATCAAAATCTATTAAGCCACAATCATCCAAACAAGAACGAAATGCATTACTCCTAATATTGCTAAAAGGTCTGCCACCCTAATTTTCTGCCTGGCTAATAACTTCGTTAAAATTACCTCCGATTCTAGAAAATATTCAAACCACAAAAATTCTCTATCTTGAGGCATTCTTCTATCATTGTCCTAAAAGATATTTCATGGTTAAAGTGTATTTTCAGGATTCAACAATCTGTTCTAATAATGAACTAGGAGCCAGAAACTAACAAAGATTTCATAAAGGTAGGTAACCCAACAGTACCACAAAGAGATGAAGTTGTTTATGTAATAGTCGTAATGTATATCTCACACAGGAAAAATCTTCTCCATCACCACAACAAGAATGAGATGTATGTATATATATATAGATATAAGCAAGTTTATGGTCGAGGAGTATTAATCACAAAAAGGGAGTGAATAATGAAGAAAATAAAAAGAAGTTAATGATATATTTAATTTGGTCAAAAGAAATATTACAAAGCTGAAATTATTATCTCACCAACCACACATTCAAAACTAATTAATTGAATTCAAGATTCAATTCAGGTCAAAACTTCAATGGCTATTGAAGAGGAAAGAATATATCATAATGCCAAAGTATCTTTTGTGATACCACATCATTTTTTTTCTATCAATCCCTCATAGATATCAAAAGAAATATAATTTGTATAATGATATAAGAAATTTTGTTGGGTTTCCACATATGAGTAAAATACTTCAAATTTGGTGTCTCACAGATTATCAATCGAACCCGGATAAAAAAAATTAAACTTACAGAATAGTTGGTGAAGTTTGAAACATCTATGACTAAAAAATTCTTTTGAAAGTCCAGAATCTTATTTTATCACATTATACTCGCATAATATTTGTCGTCATAGCGGTTGCGCTAAGAGGCCATGTGAATATCTTGGTATGTTTTGTTCAATTGGTATGAATAAAAAATAGAGGAACACTATCCTTCGAGAAAAATACACACTATTTCAGAAAAGGGATGATTGTTTAGATGGTTGTGATTGTTTAGAAAAAGACACAATGATACGAATGGACAGACATGACTGTTCCAAAGGATACACCTTGCCGAATGAACCATTTCCTCCTCTCTGAATGGATACTTCATGGCTATATAAACCTGTATTTTTCATAGATTTTGGTACAAATTTTTATGCATAAGCAAAACCTTTCTCTTGCTTGTAAAAACTCTGTGTGATCATCTCCCGTTGAGTGAGTTCGAAGAAAATCAGAAAGTTTGAGGTACCACTATATTCTGATTGTGAAGCCATTTTATCCTAAGATAAAAATTCTACAACCTCGGGTACTTGAGGAAAATTATTTCCTTAAGGGTACTCCATGAATTCGGAGGACTTGGCTTATTTTATTTCATCTTTTTTCTTTAAAATAAAATAACACACTTCTTTGACAGTTCATAATGAACTTGTGTTGAAGGTGTTGGAAAACTTCATAAGTGTTCTTGATTTAATCTTAAACTTGTGTTGAAGTTGTTTTGACATAATACAGATTGTGTACCCAAAACAACAATCTTAAGAAAATAACTTGGAAACAAAAAATTTTTGCTTGTTTAGTGAAATTTTCTTTTCATTAAAGTTTTTTTTCATAATCTATATTGTTTGGTTTCTGAAGATTCAAGCTTTAAGCTTTCTACTTCTTTTGAGCTTAATAAGTGATTTGAAGAAATAAAATCTTCATCACAAGTTAAAGGTCATTGGGTTAACGATTAGAAAACATAAAAAATTCATCGTTAAACTAGAAACAAGTAATATTTATAAGTTGCTACGAACTTGTAATAAGTATAATTTTATACTAAAGTTGTCTGTCTTGTTATGACAGGAAAAATGACTACAGAAAGTCATGTAGATGGTGTGACAAGTGTGGCAGCCACTAGTATTGTCACAACCAGTCGCAGAAATGCGCCACCCACTATGGCACTAGCAGAAAAGCCCAACAAATTTTCTGGAGTTGATTTCAAGATGTGGAAACAAAAGATGTTCTTCTGTCTAACAACCTTATGTCTTCAAAGATTTATTTCAAAAGATGCTCCAGAAGTGCCCGAAGTAACTTCGAACCAGGAGCAATTTGTTGTAACAGAGGCATGGAAATATTATGATTTCCTATGTAGGAATTACATCCTAAGCGGCCTCCAAGATAACCTGTACAACGTCTACAGCGTAATGAAGACATCTAAGGAATTGTGAAATGCGCTAGAAAAGAAATACAAGTTTGAGGATGCGGGAACAAAGAATTTCTATGTTGTACCATTCCTAGAGTACAAAATGATCGACAGCAAGACTGTAGTTTCTCAAGTACAGAAATTACAACTCATCATCCACGATCTCCATGCAAAGGGTATAAATTTAATGAATACCTTATTTGAACATGTTAAAAATGTTCTTAATATTCACATAAACTTTGTTGTAGGTTTGGTTGTGAATGAGGTATTTCAAGTAGCTACGATAATTGAGAAGTTGTCACCTTTATGGAAGGACTTCAAGAATTACTTAAAATACGAATAAAAGGAGATGACAGTCGAAGACCTTATTGTGAGGTTGCGCATTGAAGAAGACAACAAAGTCGCAGAGCAGAGAGGAGGTCTAAAGGAAATTCTACAATAAATGGAGCTAATATTATAGAAGACGACCCCAACAACTCAAAGAAGTGAAAGAAAGCAGGACAACAAAGCAATCGGCCTAAGAAGAAATTCAAAAAAAAATGCTTTAATTGTGGCAAGATTGGCCACAAGTCTACAAATTGTCGTTCCCCAAAGAAAGGCAAAAAGAAGGATCAAGAAAATATGGCTGAATCTAAGAATGAAATAGACGATCTATGTGTCATGCTTTCGAAATGTAACTTAGTGGGAAATTCTCAAGAATGGTGGATGGATTCTGGTGCCACCCACCACATTTGTACAAATAAAGAGTTGTTTACTGTGTTCGCTCTGGCTCAAGGCGAAGAGAAGATTTATATGAGAAACTCGGCAACTGCAAAAGTTGAAGGAACGAGAAAAGTATGCTTGAAAATGACTTTGGGTAAAGTGTTGACTCTTAACAATGTCCTGTATGTACAGAGTTAAGAAAGAACTTGATTTTCGTATCACTTCTTGATAAAAATAAATTCAAATGTGTATTTATTTTCGAAAAATTATACTTAGTAAAGGAGAAGTTTACGTAGGAAAATGCAACCTCACTGAGGGCCTATTTAAGATGAATGCAATTAATGTTGAAATCAATAAAGGTTCAATTTCTTCTTACTTGCTTGAGTCAAATGATTTGTGGCATGAATGATTAGGACATGTCAACTATAAAACATTGCAAAAATTGATTAACTTAGAAGTTTTGCCAAACTTTGAGTGCAATAAATAAATATGTCAAACGTGTGTGGAATCAAAGTATGCTAAGCATCCGTATAAGTCCATTGAAAGGAATTCTTATCCCTTAGACTTAATTCACACTGACATTTATGATACGAAGTCAATACCATCTCGTGGTGGATAAAAGTATTTTATAACTTTTATTAATGATTGCACTCGGTACTGTTATGTCTATTTGTTAAACACTAAGGATGAAGTAATAGATACATTTAGTCAATATAAAACAAAATTTGAAAATCAGTTAGAGAAAAAGATCAAAATGCTAAAAAGTGATATGGGTGGAGAATATGAATCTCCCTTTGCAGAAATATGTGTTGAGAATGGAATTATCCATCAAACTACGGCCTCATATTCACCTCAATCTAATGGAATTGGGGAAAGAAAAAAATAAACCTTAAAGGAAATAATGAATGTCTTACTAATAAGTTCGGTTTTAACACAAATCTTGTGGGGGGAAGCTATCCTTACAGCTAACCGAAGACTTAATAGAGTGCCCCACAGTAAGACACTATCAATTCCATATGAAAAATAAAAAGGAAGGAAACCCAACTTGAAATATTTCAAAGTATGGGGGTATCTAGTGAAGGTCCAAGTTCCTATGCCTAAAAGGGTAAAGATAGGACCTAAGACGGTGGACTGCGTGTTCATAGGATATGATAAAAGTAGTAAAACATGTCGGTGTTTGGTTCATAAATCCAAACATTCAGATATCAATGAAAATATGGTAATTGAATCAGACAATGGTGAATTCCTTAAACATATTTATCCGTATAAAATTAGACATGAACAATCTAGTGGGAGGTCTAAACGACCTTGAGATGAAACAAGTGAGGATGTACATAATGATAAGAATCCAAAATGTAGTACACGTCAAAGAATGTCAACTTCGTTTGGATCGGATTTTGTAACATTTCTCTTAGAAAATGAGCCTAAAACATTTAAAGAGTGATGTTGTCTTCATACTCATCCTTTTGGAAAGAGGCAGTTAATAGTGAGATTGATTCAATCTTAAACAACCATATGTGGGAGTTGGTTTATCTTCTTCTAGGAAATAAACCTTTAGGTTCTAAATAGATTTTCAAAAGGAAAATGAAAACGTATAGTACTATTGACAAATACAAGGTAAAACTTGTAGTAAAAGACTTTAAACAGAAAGAAGGCCTTGATTACTTTGATACATACTCGCCAGTAACAAGGATAATGTTAATTCGGATGTTAATTACCTTGACAGCGGTATATGGTCTTGAAATCCATCAAATGGATCTGAAAATAATATTCCTAAATGAAGAATTGGAGGAAGAAATTTACATGAAACAACCCAAAGATTTTGTGGTTCCTGGTAAAGTAAAAAAGGTGTGCAAACTGGTTAAGTCACTCGTGGACTAAAACAAACACCTAAACAGTGGCATGCGAAGTTTGACCAAATCATGTTGGCAAACGGGTTCAAGATAAATGAAAGTGATAAATATGTTTACATTAAAGACACTCCAAATCACAAGGTCATTGTTTGTTTGTATGTGGATGATATGTTGATCATTAGTAGAGACATTTTTGACATAAATGCTATGAAACAAATGTTCGAGATCAAGTTTGATATGAAAGATCTTGGAGTTGCGGATGTGATCTTAGGAATGAGAATCCATAGAACTTCACAAGAGCTGGCAGTGCCACAGTCTCATTACATCGAAAAGGTACTTGACAAATACAAGTATTTGGAATTTGGAATTGCCAAGACTCCATTGGACGTCAGTTTGCACTTTAAAAGAATGAAGGTGAAGTGACTCATAGTTAGAGTATGCAAGAGTGTTGAGATATTTACTGTATATAATGAATTGTACACGACTAGATATAGCATGTGTTATTAGTAAGTTGAGTCGGTACACGAGTAATCATAATAAAACTCATGGTATGGCAATGAAAAGAGTTTTGGGGCATCTTAAATACACTCAAGACTATACTTTGCATTATAATAAATATCCTGCGGTACTTGAAGGATATAGTGATGCAAATTGGATCATTGAATCGAACGAAGTAAAATCCATGAGTTGATATGTATTTACTATAGGTGGAGGAACAGTCTCTTGGAAATCATCCAAACAGATATGTATTGCTCGCTCTATAATGGAATCAGAATATATCACATTAGATAAAGCCGATGAAGAAGCAGAATGGATCCAGAATTTCTTGAAAGATATTTCTTATTAGCCCAAACAATTGGCACCGGTATGTATACACTGTGATAGTCAAGCAGTAATAGGTAGGACAGGGAGCATGATGTACAACAATAAATCTCATCATATAAGACAGAGACATATTATTGTTAGAGAACTACTCTCTAGTGAAATTATCACTTTTGACTATGTGAAGTCAAATGATAATGTGTCGGATCTACTTACAAAAGGCCTATCTAGAGAGAGAGTTAATAGAATATCCAAGGAAATGGGTTTACGGCCTAGGACAAGTCAGCATGGTGGTAACTCTACCTAGCAGACTGGAGATCCCAAGAGCTAGGTTCAAAGAGATCAAACAAAGTTGTGTCTAACAGGTTCAACATTCTCAATATACCCAACCCATTCTCATGATGTAGACAATGTTTAGTAAACAAGGATAAGACTAATGGTGTGAAGTCTTTTAATGATTATTTAAATTTGGCAGATTTTATCAAATAATTTAATCTATAGGATTGAACGCTTAGAAATTACCTATGTGAGGGCGAAGTGGAAGCCGCTACAAGGAGAATGTTAGTAAAGGCCTATTCTCTAATCTCTCATGATACCGGAACGTGCTCATGGCTAAAACGAACAAAATTGTGAGAACCATAAATAGTAAAAGGTCAGTTGAGTGACATATGTTTCCTAGGTGTACATTAAAGCTCGACGGTTCGAAGATATCAAATCTACCGATTGACTGAGCGCATCCGATGTATGTTCACTACCGAAAGTTCAAAGGGAAACCCACTTATCCAGATGCAATCAGTCTTTGCTTGCTGATCACATACTTTTTCATAAAGTTTTAAAAAGAATAGTCATTCCCCATTCATGTGGGGGATTATTGGGTTCAACTGGTATAAATGGAGAATGGAGGGACACAACCCTTCGAGGAAAAGACACACTATTTTAGAAAAGAGATAATTGTTCACATGATTGTGACTGTTTATAAAAAGACACAATGATTCGAATAGATAGACATGCTTGTTCCAAAGGATACACCTTTCAGAATGATTCATCTCCTCCTTTCCAAAGGGGCACTTCATGGTTATATAAACCTGTATTTTTTCACAGGTTTAGTACAAATTTGTTTGCATAAGAAAAACCTTTCTCTTGCTTGTAAGAACTCCATGTGATCATCTTCCGTTGAGTGAGTTTGAAGAAAATCATAAAGTTTGAGGTACCACTATACTCTAGTTGTGAAACCATTTTATCATGAGAGAAAAATTCTGCAACCTCGGGTACTTGAGGAGAATTATTTCCTCAAGGACACTCTGTGAATTCGAAGGACTTGACTTATTCTGCTTCATCTTTTTTCTTTAAAATAAAATAACACACTTCTTTGATATTTCATATTGAACTTGTATCGAAGATGTTGGAAAACTTCATAAGTGTTCTTGATTGAATCTTGAACTTCTGTTGAAGTTGTTTTGAAATAATACAGATTGCTTACCCAAAACAACATGGTATTCATGAGTGCTCTAAAAATCTATCACAATTTCATAGAAGTAGCACCATTTCAACCTCAGTTAGGTCCACCCATCAAGAATATCCTACAAAGCAATACACCACTTATTAATGATATGGTAATGGAATAAGAGTTTTACAACTCAACCTCACTTTCTTTGCAGATTTGCACTATATGCATGCTATAATAGATTACATAGAGGACAACTTTTTTTCATGACCCAATCTATCGGGCTGCGAGGACACCAACTCTAATCACCAAGATATAAGAACACCTTACCACCAAGTCAACACAACCTGTGGAAGTTTTTATAAATAAAAGTAACCAACCTTTATTACAACTATTTCACAAAAATGAAAAGCGGAAAATAGAAAATACCCTAGGACCTAGTCTAAACGGGTATAAGATGTCACAACACAAATTATGAGTCATAATGGCACCACTAATTTCCACCAGTAGATAAGTCAATACTATAATCCAGAGCTAACACAATGGGTTAATTCGGTAAGAAAGGCCCAACATAGGCGACATTTAAAGAACATCAATTGCTAACACGAGGGTTCTAGATAGAAAAAAAATCATACAGATGCCAATCCCAAAACATGGCAGAGCTAGTACAAGAGCAACTAATAGTATTAAATACAACTCCAATCTAGAATAGTTAATATATTTGTCTTGGACACAAAAGACTGAATACAAAAGATTGAAGGAAAATGGAGGACTCGAACCCCAAGAGCTCAGCCTATATCCAAAAATCAATCACTGCACGAACCACGATCAATAGCGACAGTTAATACTCAAATTTTCACCAAAAGGTACAGAAGTTTAGTATGAGTACCAAAATAATGGGTACTCAGTAGGCATCATCGGCCGACTGAGCTAAATCATTATATAAGAATGATGAAGTGAAAGATAATCATAAGTATATAATAAGTAAGCAATTCGAAATAACATTATAACATAAGGCATCAATCAATACATGCTAATATCACACATAACAAGCATGGAGTATCAAAAATAACAATATAATATAAGGTATCAATGCATGCTAATATCGTCCAGCATAAGGAATAAATTATTCGAAATCATAAAGCAACACAAGTGCAATCACAAGCAAATACAAGAAAAAAGTTAGCGCCCAAACACCAAATAGTGCACATGGTAATGAATCCATAACGATGTCCCATACAACCGGAGAGTACACCCAAGAGAGCATAAAGTAAATAAATTGAATCGCCAATATATATATATATATATATATGTATATAACCAACTTTCTCAATATCCATAGTTTTCCACAATTTACATCAAACGGACATTTGCCAATATTCATAATCATCACTAGAAATCATAATTGAATAACATATACCAATATACTCATAACCGTACTCATACCACCATTCATCACTTAGTCACTATTCATGAATTAATGACTAATTATTATTTTTACTCACTAGCCAAAAGTAGTATCTAGTCAAGATTCACCACTAGACCGTATTCTCCAATTAACCAATATTCATTTCTAGCCACCAAAATCCCATTAGTCACCATTTAACAAAAGACCACTAATCACCATGAGTACACCTATTCATATCTAAACAAACATCTCTTATTAACTAGCATCATTAATCCATAAATCCTCATTAAATAATTAATCAACATCGTAAACTTAGTCATCAATAGCAACTAATCATCAGCAGCGCTAAACCCATTATCATTAACCACCATAATAAAATAATCATCCCTATTAATAACCATCAATACCACTAGTGATCTTTACCATTAAGGTTCACAAATCCACTAGTCACTATTAGCCACTAAAGTAATATCCATCACTAAGCATCTTTCATCCTTAAATCAATAATTATACAACTTTATACCTCAACCCAATAGAAGACTATAATCGATACCACTAATATCAATATTATAGCCAAATACACAAGAACATAAATAAACATATAATTGTCATACATAGGCTAGCCGGATTCAACTTGTAGGTGCACACATAAGCACATCAATAATCATATCCTCCGGCCTTGTCGGGCATCATCATGTATCATAATATTCTCTGGACTCGAATTGAATATCAATATCATCAACATATCCTCTAGTCTCGAACCGAATATCAATATCATTAACATATCCTCCGAACTCGAACTGGGTATCAATATCATCAATGTAACACCCCACATTTTACATGTACTAGTAATGTTCACATAAAATGACATACGACTTGATTTAATTACTACCAAAATTTTTTTCAAGTGTTCAAGTGTTAGATTGGGGAACTATATGGAAGTCTATTTAGAGATTGTGGCCTTAAACGGAGAAAATCATTGACGTGCTTATGGAACTTAGGAAGCTAGCAGGTGAGTCACCTGTGTGCTTGGCTTAAAAATATATATATATATACATGAGGGAGAAGAATTCATTCATAAGTGAACTCACTTGAAGTCTAGACGTTAGTAAAAAGAAAGGGGAACGAAGACAAGGCTTGACGCCGAAACTTTCCAAGTCTTGTGACAAACGAAGCCCAAGTTAGGGAGGCTATTAAAGCCAATGGTTTAGAATTATATTGGGCCAAGATGTTCAGCCCAAGATTTTTATATGCCCAACTACATTCATTCACTACTAACAAAATTGGGCCCAAACAAAGTGCAAGAAAGATTAAGGAAAATGGGCCACTAAAGCCCATTGATTTAGAGATCCAAAAGGCCCAAGTGAAAGGGGAAAATTAGTCATTGACCAACTTGAGTTAATCAGTTGCAAATATCAGGAGAAAGTCGGTCTAAGGCCTCCTTAAAAAGGGACCAAAACCGAGCTCCTTAGGTTAATTAGTAGAAGACCAAAAATTTCAGCTTTTCTCTCTAAGTTTCTCATGGCATTTCTTCACCTTGGAAGGCAACCAAAGACTACTTTTTGAGTTCTTGAATTAGACCTACACCTTGGGAGTTAAGGTATGTAAAAATAACCATATACTTGATATAAATTTTCCATGGAAAACAAGATAAGTTGGCTGGTGTACTGTGCAGGAATTTCTGGATAGCTTGTGTCCTGAAAGTTGTTGTTTGATTTTCTTGGCTTTGGAACGATTCTTACCCTGATTTTTGACTTTGATATGATATAAAGTTGAGGTTATTAATATGTTATAGTGTGTATATGGTTGCCAAGGTTGCTTGACTGTTTTGCTAGTTCTTTGGAAACAAGTATCCTTATATGATCTTATGTGCTTCCAAAATGGTATTGGACTGTTTTGATGAGGGGGCTGATGTTTCACGTTTCCCCCCTGTGTTTTGAGCTATTTTGTGACTATGTTAAGGTTTATTTGATGTATCTATATGTTGGGAGCATCTGGTTCAAAGTTGGGACAAGTATGAATTGTTAACGACGAAATGTAGGGAGACGACGAGATGTTGTGCTTCTTAGTTGAGCGTTTTGTAAAATGGTTCTGTGTTGTAGTTATGGACTATTGCCAGCATGTTATAGAGCTAATATAGGCTGTATACATCATGTATATTATAATGTGTACTGGTTGAAGACAGTTAGAATTGAGAAAGTCGGAATAACACCATTGAGTCGATGGTTATACGTTTGTTGCCAAAGTGTTGTGTTTTGTGAGATTGGGCTGTCCAGATGCATTGATTAGCTGCTAATACTAGCTTTAAAACATGATATTTTAGATAAATAGTTGGAAGAAAAGAAGTCATTTTGAGGTAAAAACAAGTTGATATGTCGAGGTATGTAAGGCTATTCGATCTCTTATTATTTGGCATGGAATCCAAAGTCTTTATTGGCACATAGAGATCTTTACAAACTTCGATATAACCACTCCACTCTTTAACATGTATTTGTGTGTCCAGATTCGAGCATTGTCACTGCTGCATACATACATTAGATATCATGACATATGAGTCTTCTTTTTAGCTAAATAAAGTTCATACGTTGTTTATATCCTACATGTTTCACTAATTGTATAACCCACTCTTTTCATTGGGATATGATGTTACATGGTCACATACTTGTCATTTGTCATGCTTATAATCTTATAGCTCAAATGTTACGACCACCAAAGATTCATCTCAAAAGTAATAAGAAGATATATGTATATAGTTGCTTCTGTTGGGTGGTATCCCAGGGGTGAAAGAATCACCTAGCATGGGTCAATCCCAGTATTACAGGGGGTATCCCAGGGGTGAAAGGAAAGCCTAGCATGGGTCGATCCTGATATAGATTTACCACTGATCAGCTGGTCATCGGTATTACATGTTGTGCACAGATTATACAAGTGATAAGAGTAAAGCAACATAATTGTTATAAGATGCACGACTCCACAATATTCATAAAGGCGGTCTTTTACCCTACAGCAGTGTATGGTTTCATTTGAGCTTTTATCTCATATATAGTACATGTTGCCTTACATATTCAGTACATTATTTCGTACTGACGTCCCTGTTGGGGACCTGCATTCCATGCTGCAGGTGCAGAAGCTAATAAACCTCCCCAGTAAGAGTACAGGATATCAACTGCAGTCACTGAGCTCCAGGTTGCTTCGGGGCTTTGAGTCTTATCATATCTTTTTGCATTGTATAGTATCTTATCATGAGGCGGGGCCTGTCCCGACCCTTATAAGATAATGTTTCTTGTCTAGAGGCTTCGTAGACTATGTAAAGTATAGTATGGTCATGTATCGTATCGTAGACATTGTGGCTCCAACGGCCTAGTCATACAACATCTTTTGGCTTGCTAGTCCCATTTATCTTTTGAGGGCATGTTTAGTATAAAAGTAACTTATAATGTTCATAGGTAATGTATTGCTACAGGTTGGTTCTCCCGAGCCTTACCGGCAACGGGTGCCAGTCCGCCTTAATAGGATTTGGGGCGTGACAGAAGTGGTATCAGAGCGGGTTGTCCTAGGGAGTCTACAAAGCCGTGTCTATGTAGAATCATGTTTATCGATGTGTTGTGCACCACATTTATAAACAAGAGGCTACGTGGCATTTAGGAGTTATCACTTCTTTTCATTCTTTAGATCGTGCCATAGAGCCAAATATTATAAGTGTACCATGTCTAATCCCTGAATTATTTTGTACAGTAAGTATGCCAGAGACAAGGAAGAGTAAAGGTAAAGGAAAGGAAGTAGAAGTGGTAGTTGGTATACCCAATCGGGCGAGACGACAAAGTGAGGCTCTAGATGAGTCTCTATCACAGACATCTCCAACCCCTCCATCTGTTGATGTACCAGGAAGTAGTGAAAATCCCCGAGAACCACCTGTTGATGCTTCTGTGCAGGATTTGAGAAATGCAGTTCAACTGTTGACTTGTATAGTTGCTGGCCAAGGTCAAAGACAAGAAGGCCCAGTTGCAGGTGCAGTTGGTGCAGGTAGGGCAGCCAGTACGAGAATACGTGATTTCCTCAACTTAGACCCTCCATCATTCACTGGGTCAGATCCAAATGAAGATCCACAGGATTTTATTAATCAGATCCAACGCACCTTAGATGTTATGCATGTAAGTGGTTCGGAAGCTGCTGAGTTGGCAATATATAGATTGAAGGGTGTGGTTATACTGTGGTACGAAGCCTGGAAGCATTCCAAAGGCATAGATACACCTCCAAATACTTGGGAGGAGTTCAAAATGGCCTTTCTTGATCATTACTTGCCATTAGAGATCCGAGAGGCCCGTGCAGATCAGTTCCTGAACCTCCATCAGGGGAATATGAGCGTGAGGGAATATAGTCTTAAATTTAATTCTCTGGCCAGGTACGCTCCTAATGTTGTTGCTACTATGGCAAATAGAGTCCATCGGTATGTGGATAGGTTGGATTCATATTTGGTTAGAGATTGTACCATTGCTTCTTTGAATAAAGACATGGATATAGCGAGGATGCAAGCTTTTGCACAGAAACTGGAGGATCAGAGACAAAGAAGGAGGGCACAAGAAATAGAAAGGGGGCAGTCCAAGAGGGCCAGATCTACAGGACAGTTTACACCACCCCAGGGTGAGTTTAGGCCATGATTTTCTAATAGGCCACCCAGGCCATCATCCTCTTACTCTACAGCTAGTGCTCCACCACCACTTCAAGGGTCTAGAAATGATCAATTTGGGTAGAGAAGTGAGGGCCAAGGTACACGGACAACAGGATATTCGGGAAGCCAGCAAATGCCTCCTAGGCAGCCTTGCAGACAATGTGGGAGATATCATATAGGTGCGTGTCGCAGGGGAACGGATGTTTGTTATTGGTGTGGTATGCCAGGGCATGTAATAAAAGATTTCCCAAGAAGACGCAGGGGTGATATGGCACAACCTACTGGATCAGTTGTTGTATCATCATCATCAGTGCCTCCATCAGGTAGAGGTGAGCAATTTCCTATAGGTCGCGGCAGAGGTATTAGAGGGGCATCTAGTTCCAGCGTGGCCCAAAATCGCACATATGCTCTAGGGACTCGACAGAACCTGGAAGCTTCACCCGATGTGGTTATAGGTACATTGTCCATCTTCTCACATAAAGTGTATGCATTAATTGACCCTGGTTCTACATTGTCATATATTACTCCATTAGTTGCTGAGAAGCTTGGTAGAACACCTAAATTATTGAATAAACCACTTGCGGTGTCTACACCAACTGGGGAGTCAATTATAGTTAGAAGAGTCTATTGTGACTGCATAGTGACTGCCTGTGACCGAGATACATTAGCTGATCTTATCAAGTTAGAAATGGTAGAATTTGATGTTATAATGGGTATGGATTGGTTGGCTTCGTGCTATGCCACCGTTGACTGTCGAACCAAGAGGATGTACTTTCACTTTCCAAATGAAGCAGTCCTTGAATGGGAAGGCAATATTGGGGCACCAAAAGGGAGGTTTATCTCTTATTTTAAAGCCAGAAAAATGATATCAAAGGGATATATATGTCATCTCGTTAGAGTGAGAGACATGGAGGCAGAATCACCAACTATCCAGTCTGTTCCAATAGTGAATGAATTTATTGATGTCTTTCCTGAGGAACTCCCTGGTTTGCCTCCAGAACGAGAAATAGATTTTGGTATTGACTTATTACCAGGCACCGAGCCTATCTTTATTCCTCCATATAGAATGGCCCCGGCAGAATTACGTAAATTAAAGGAGCAACTGAAAGACTTGTTAGAAAAGGGTTTTATAAGACCTAGTGTGTCCCCTTGGGGTGCACCAGTTTTATTTGTGCGTAAAAAGGATGGCACATTGAGGATGTGTATTGACTACCGACAACTGAATAGGGTGACAATTAAGAATAAATATCCCCTCCCCATAATTGATGACTTATTTGATCAGTTACAGGGTGCCAAATACTTTTCAAAGATCGATTTGAGATCAGGTTATCATCAGGTGAGAGTGCAGGAAAAAGATATACCTAAGACAGCTTTCCGAACCAGATATGGTCACTTTGAATTTCTTGTTATGTCGTTTGGGCTAACGAATGCACCAGCAGTTTTTATGGATTTGATGAATAGGGTATTCAAGCCTTTCCTGGACGTGTTCGTGATAGTATTTATAGATGATATTCTGGTGTATTCAAGGTCAGAAAAGGACCATGCAAATCATTTACGACTAGTACTACAAGTTCTCCGTGATCGCCGGTTGTATGCTAAGTTTTCCAAATGTGAATTTTGGTTAAAATCAGTAGCATTTTTGGGCCATATTGTATCGGATGAAGGAATAAGGGTGGATTCACAAAAGATAGAGGCTGTGAAAGATTGGCCAAGGACAACGACACCTACAGAAGTTTGAAGCTTCCTTGGATTGGCAGGTTATTACAGAAGGTTTGTTGAAGGTTTTTCTTCTGTGTCTGCACCTCTTACTAAGCTAACTCACAAGGAAACCAAATTCCAATGGAATGATGCATGTGAAAGGAGCTTTCAAGAGTTGAAAAGCAGGCTAACCTCAGCACCTGTGCTAGTGCTTCCAGAAGGCTCAGAGGGATATGCAGTGTATTGTGATGCTTCCGGAGTTGGTTTGGGGTGTGTACTAACACAACATGGTAAGGTGATTGCTTACGCCTCGAGACAATTGAGACCACACGAGAAAAACTACCCAACACATGATCTTGAGCTAGCAGCGGTTGTATTTGCTTTAAAGATATGGCGCCACTATTTGTATGGGGTGCACGTGGACATATATACAGATCATAAGAGTTTACAATATATTTTCAAGCAGAAAGATCTAAATTTGAGGCAGCGGAGGTGGCTAGAGTTAATAAAGGATTATGATATTGATATATTATACCATCCAGGGAAAGCAAATGTGGTGGCTGATGCTCTAAGTCGTAAGACACTCATGGGTACCAGTGATCAGAAAGGGGTAAAGCAAGGCATGGCTAAGGATCTGCGTCAACTAGCCAATCTGGGTGTTCGTCTACTCAAAACTCCAAGAAAGGACATTATTGTACATAATGCTACCGATCCTTCATTGATAAGGGAAGTGAAAGAAAAACAGTATTATGATCCTATTCTACAATGCCTTAAGGAGAAAGTAAGTCAAGGTATAATGAAGGAGTTTAGGCTTACACAAGATGGAGTACTTTATTGCCAAAATAGATTGTGTGTTCCTGATGTTAACAGACTCAGAAGGAGAATAATGGAAGAAGCCCATCATTCAAGATATTCCATCCACCCAGGATCTACTAAGATGTATCATGACCTAAAGGGATTGTTTTGGTGGGGAGGCATGAAAAAGGACCTTGCAGAGTTTGTGGCTCAATGTCCTACTTGTCAACAAGTCAAAGTAGAGCACCAAAAGCCAGGTGGTTACATGCAATGTATAGAGATTCCAACTTGGAAGTGGGATATGACTAATATGGATTTTGTAACTGGTTTGCCTCGTTCAGTTAATAAGTTTGACTCCATATGGGTGATAGTTGATAGACTCACGAAGTCAGCGCACTTCCTGCCAGTTAGAAGTGATTATACAGCTGAAGAATATGCCAAATTATACCTCAAAGAGATAGTTAGGCTACATGGGGTCCCACTCTCTATTATATCTGATCGAGGAGCTCAATTCACGGCAAAATTTTGGAAGTCCTTTCAAAGGAGTTTAGGGACGCAAGTGAATTTGAGTACAGCCTTCCATCCCCAAACAGACGGCCAAGCAGAGCGTACTATTCAAACACTTGAGGATATGTTGCGAACCTGTGCATTAGATTTTAAAGGTAGCTGGGTAGAACACTTGCCCCTTATTGAATTTGCCTATAATAACAGCTACCATTCGAGCATCAAGATGGCGCCTTACGAAGCTTTGTATGGGAGGAAATGTAGGTCACCAATTGGTTGGTTCGAAG
Organism: Capsicum baccatum var. pendulum; assembly: GCA_030864225.1. Classification (NCBI taxonomy): domain Eukaryota; kingdom Viridiplantae; phylum Streptophyta; class Magnoliopsida; order Solanales; family Solanaceae; genus Capsicum; species Capsicum baccatum. The sequence goes on from CM061558.1 coordinate 249,091,866, forward strand.
TGGGTGAAACCACCTTGCTCGGGCCAGATTTAGTCCAACAAGCCATGGAAAAAGTTAAGGTGATACAACAACGGCTAAAAACAGCCCAAAGTCGTCATAAATCATATGCAGATATGCGGAGAAGAGGGCTGGAATTCTCTATTGGAGATTGGGTATTTTTAAAGGTATCACCGATGAAAGGGGTTATGAGATTTGGTAAGAAAGGGAAACTAAGCCCACGTTACATAGGGCCATATAAGATTACTAAGAGGGTTGGACAAGTTGCATATAAATTAGAGCTACCCCAGGAACTTTCAATGGTTCATCCAGTGTTTCATGTATCAATGCTTCGAAAATGCATAGGTGATCCCTCTCGTATCACTCCTATAGAAGATGTACAGGTCACAGAGGATCTTACTTATGAAGAGGTACCGGTTGCTATTCTAGATCGCCAAGTTAAGAAGTTAAGGAACAAAGAAATGGCATCAGTAAAGGTACTCTGGAGAAACAACCAAGTAGAAGAAATAACGTGGGAACCGGAGGAAGTAATGACATCCAAATACCCTCATCTATTTGAAGACAAGGAGGGACCAAAAGATACAGAGGAGGAACATTAATAGGTATGTGTTTGAATACTAGTTATGTTATTAACAGTTGTGTGACCAGAAATTCAAACCTGCCTAGACTATACAGTTATGTTAACATTCGGGACGAATGTTCCTAAGGGGGGGAGGATGTAACACCCCACATTTTACATGTACTAGTAATGTTCACATAAAATGACATACGACTTGATTTAATTACTACCAAAATTTTTTTCAAGTGTTCAAGTGTTAGATTGGGGCACTATATGGAAGTCTATTTAGAGATTGTGGCCTTAAACGGAGAAAATCATTGACGTGCTTATGGAACTTAGGAAGCTAGCAGGTGAGTCACCTGTGTGCTTGGCTTAAAAAAAATATATATATATACATGAGGGAGAAGAATTCATTCATAAGTGAACTCACTTGAAGTCTAGACGTTAGTAAAAAGAAAGGGGAACGAAGACAAGGCTTGACGCCGAAACTTTCCAAGTCTTGTGACAAACGAAGCCCAAGTTAGGGAGGCTATTAAAGCCAATGGTTTAGCATTATATTGGGCCAAGATTTTCAGCCCAAGATTTTTATATAATATGCCCAACTACATTCATTCACCACTAACAAAATTGGGCCCAAACAAAGTGCAAGAAAGATTAAGGAAAATGGGCCACTAAAGCCCATTGATTTAGAGATCCAAAAGGCCCAAGTGAAAGGGGAAAATTAGTCATTGACCAACTTGAGTTAATCAGTTGAAAATATCAGGAGAAAGTCGGTCTAAGGCCTCCTTAAAAAGGGACCAAAACCGAGCTCCTTAGGTTAACTAGTAGAAGACCAAAAATTTCAGCTTTTCTCTCTAAGTTTCTCATGGCATTTCTTCACCTTGGAAGGCAACCAAAGACTACTTTTTGAGTTCTTGAATTAGACCTACACCTTGGGAGTTAAGGTATGTAAAAATAACCATATACTTGATATAAATTTTCCATGGAAAACAAGATAAGTTGGCTGGTGTACTGTGCAGGAATTTCTGGACAGCTTGTGTCCTGAAAGTTGTTGTTTGATTTTCTTGGCTTTGGAACGATTCTTACCCTGATTTTTGACTTTGATATGATATAAAGTTGAGGTTATTAATATGTTATAGTGTGTATATGGTTGCCAAGGTTGCTGGACTGTTTTGCTAGTTCTTTGGAAACAAGTATCCTTATATGATCTTATGTGCTTCCAAAATGGTATTGGACTGTTTTGATGAGGGGGCTGATGTTTCACGTTTCCCCCCTGTGTTTTGAGCTATTTTGTGACTATGTTAAGGTTTATTTGATGTATATATATGTTGGGACAAGTATGAATTGTTAACGACGAAATGTAGGGAGACGACGAGATGTTGTGCTTCTTAGTTGAGCGTTTTGTAAAATGGTTCTGTGTTGTAGTTATGGACTATTGCCAGCATGTTATAGAGCTAATATAGGCTGTATACATCATGTATATGATAATGTGTACTGGTTGAAGACAGTTAGAATTGAGAAAGTCGGAATAACACCATTGAGTCGATGGTTATACGTTTGTTGCCAAAGTGTTGTGTTTTGTGAGATTGGGCTGTCCAGATGCATTGATTAGCTGCTAATACTAGCTTTAAAACATGATATTGTAGATAAATAGTTGGAAGAAAAGAAGTCATTTCGAGGTAAAAACAAGTTGATATGTCGAGGTATGTAAGGCTATTCGATCTCTTATTATTTGGCATGGAATCCAAAGTCTTTATTGGCACATAGAGATCTTTACAAACTTCGATATAACCACTCCACTCTTTAACATGTATTTGTGTGTCCAGATTCGAGCATTGTCACTGCTGCATACATACATTAGATATCATGACATATGAGTCTTCTTTTTAGCTAAATAAAGTTCATACGTTGTTTATATCCTACATGTTTCACTAATTGTATAACCCACTCTTTTCATTGGGATATGATGTTACATGGTCACATACTTGTCATTTGTCATGCTTATAATCTTATAGCTCAAATGTTATGACCACCAAAGATTCATCTCAAAAGTAATAAGAAGATATATGTATATAGTTGCTTCTGTTGGGTGGTATCCCAGGGGTGAAAGAATCACCTAGCATGGGTCAATCCCAGTATTACAGGGGGTATCCCAGGGGTGAAAGGAAAGCCTAGCATGGGTCGATCCTGATATAGATTTACCACTGATCAGCTGGTCATCGGTATTACATGCTGTGCACAGATTATACAAGTGATAAGAGTAAAGCAACATAATTGTTATAAGATGCACGACTCCACAATATTCATAAAGGCGGTATTTTACCCTACAGCAGTGTATGGTTTCATTTGAGCTTTTATCTCATATATAGTACATGTTGCCTTACATATTCAGTACATTATTTCGTACTGACGTCCCTGTTGGGGACCTGCATTCCATGCTGCAGGTGCAGAAGCTAATAAACCTCCCCAGTAAGAGTACAGGATATCAACTGCAGTCACTGAGCTCCAGGTTGCTTCGCGGCTTTGAGTCTTATCATATCTTTTTGCATTGTATAGTATCTTATCATGAGGCGGGGCCTGTCCCGACCCTTATAAGATAATGTTTCTTGTCTAGAGGCTTCGTAGACTATGTAAAGTATAGTATGGTCATGTATCGTATCGTAGACATTGTGGCTCCAACGGCCTAGTCATACAACATCTTTTGGCTTGCTAGTCCCATTTATCTTTTGAGGGCATGTTTAGTATAAAAGTAACTTATAATGTTCATAGGTAATGTATTGCTACAGGTTGGTTCTCCCGAGCCTTACCGGCAACGGGTGCCAGTCCGCCTTAATAGGATTTGGGGCGTGACAATCAACATATCCTTCGGACTCAAATCGAATATCAATATCATCAACATATTCTTCGAACTTAAATTAGATATCAATATCATCAACATATCCTCTGGACTCAAATAAGATATTTATATCATCAATATATCATTCGGTCTTGCTGGGTATCATCATAACATCACAATATCATCATAATAGGGAATCAATATCAATAATAAATAACAAGCCTCACAAAGGTTAAAGTAAATGTCAAGCCCCATAAGGTCTAAAGTAAAGTGCAAGCCCCACGAGGGCTAAAGTAAATGACATATAAGTAAATGACAAGCCCCATAAAGGTTAAAGTAAATGATAAGCCCCACGAGGGCTAAAGTAAAAGAGAAGTAAGGAGGGGAATACCTTTATATCTCATCATTTATCATTGAGAATAATTTATCCATAAATATGTGATTATATATATATAAAGCATGAATATTACAAAGCATTAATGGGTTCAACATGGTTAGTAGCATAGCTTCTTATGTAGTCAATAAATATACCTTTAGAACCCTAAGTATTATGACTTATAATATTAACAACAAGAAGGCTTTTTAACATAATCACTAGTTGGGTTACGAGACAAAGCATAACATGAGTCCAACATAATCTATAAAGTATCTTTACATGTAAGACCCCGCAAATCTTCCTAGTCGTTAAATCTCTTTAAAGCATGTCAAGAGAAGCTTAACACTTAGAAAATTAGGCTAAATGTTGGAACTCTTTATTTCATAAGCCTTCAAACCTTGATGATTTATTTCATGACCTTTCCGACCTTCGGTAGTTGATATTTTAGCTAATTCATGATCCAAAATGTTAATAGGGGTTTCCGGACAAGTTTCATATTTTTTGAACCTCATTTAGACTACGTATGGGGTGTCAAAATAGTAGACCAACGTGATCTTGGTGCACCTCATCGCCTATCGCATTGGTCAACATTGTTGCAGGCTGCCAAAGTCAAAAGTACTGAGGCTCAACATGATCATGGCATGATGCATTGAGTATCGTGTCGATGCCATAAATGCACCATGTCGACCAGTGCATCGACATTCAATTTTCTAGTCATTAAAATAGTCGCGACCCCAGGGTTATTTTAGTATTTTTCCAATATCCCTAAAACACGTAATTCATCCATATTTCACCCAAAATATAGTGGTTTCTCTCAATTTCTATCAAGAGCAAGTTTAGGGTTTCCAATTGAAGATCCAAATTCAAGAAAATTCCACCGTCAATCTTCATAAAATCAAGAACTAAGGTATGTTACATGTTGTTTCTTGGGTCCCTTCCACCCAAGAAGTTCAAGAATCCTTTTAAATTATAAAGATTGAATATTTATGATTTTTCATGATTTATGTGAGTTGAATCCTGTAACGGCTCTTTCTCTCTCTCTCCCTACCTTTTATCTCTCTCTCCCCGGTCCCTGGCCCCATCGCCGTCGCCGACCCCCGGCGCCGACCCGACCCGACCTCCGGCCCTCGGTGCCGACCCCCCATCTCCGCTCCCCGCCGCCCTCCGCCGCCGGCCTCCGGTCCCAATCCGCTGGCTCCCCTCCCTCCGTTCATACCCCCCTCGCTCTCCAGCTCCGGCGAGATCCAACAGCCCCCCATCGGTCTCCAGCTCCGGTGAGATCCAACATACCCCCACCCGCCGGCTCTGGCGAGATCCAGCAGCCCCCCCTTCGGTCTCCAGCTTCGGCGAGATCCAACATACACCCACCCTCCGGCTCCGGCGAGATCCAACAGCCCCCCCTCGATCCCCAGCAGCCGCCGCTCGGTCTTCAGCCGCCGATCAGCCACCAACAACCGCAGCTCGGTCTCCAGCCGCAGCTCTGTCTACACCCGCCGCTCGGTCGCCAGCAGCCACAGCACCCAAACGACGACCAGTCCCCTCGATCTCCAGCAACTGCAGCTACATCTCAGCACCGAAACTCCCCGAAACCCGGTCTATGCTGGGTTCTGGTCTCCAGCTTGGTCTACAAGCGTAACCCAGTGACTTCTAACCTTTGTTATTTCATTCTTCGTATTATGCTAGTATTATCCACTGTACCTTGACTTGCGTTTGATTTGTTGATATTGTCTGTTCTCTGTTGTTGCTGTTGATGTGGTCGTTTCTTGCACTGCTTTTGATTGGGTTATCGAATTGGGGCTTTGTTTTTGGGGCTAGGGGTGTTGAGGCCAGTGGTGTTTGCTCTCTGTTTGAGTTTAGTTTGGTTTCTTGATTATTTCTTTGATTTTGTGTGAGCCTTGTATTTCTTGCTGCTGCTTTGCTACTACCATCGTTTATATTTTTATATTTTCTTATATTTTCTTGTAGTAGTGGTTGTGGATGATAATGGTTGGATAGGGTCATGTTCGAGGGGGTTGGGGCGGGGGGCCGTTGTGGGGGCGGGGGATGAGGAAAGGGCGGGAGTGGGAGGGAGGCCAAGGTTTAGCCGCGGGGGTGGTACAGGAGGGCGTGTGGATAATGATGGTAGGCTGAGGGTTGGGTCTTGGAATATAGGGACCCTTCAGGGTAAGTCCATAGAGCTTGTGAAGATCCTTAGGAAGAGGAGGATCAATATTGCGTGTGTTCAAGAGACCAAGTGGGTAGGTTCTAAGGCTAGGGATGTGGATGGTTACAAGCTGTGGTACTCTGGGAGCGAGAGGCGTAGGAATGGAGTTGGCATCTTAGTAGATGAAGAGCTTAGAGGTCAGGTAGTAGAGGTGAAGAGGATCAACGATAGGTTGATGACTATTAAGTTGGTCATTCGGGGGTTTACCTTGAACGTGTGCAGTTCTTATGCACCACAAATGGGCTCGGAGGGGGAGGCGAAGATGCGGTTTTGGGAGGCTTTGGAGGAGGTGGTGAGAGGCGTGCCTAGCTCGGAGAAGATTGTTGTAGCAAGAGATTTCAACGGGCACATCGGGGCGTTACCGGGAGGCTTTGGTGATGTGCATGGTGGTTTTGGTTTTGGGGAGAGAAATGAAGAGGGGACTACTCTATTGGAGTTTGCGAGGTCCTTTGGGCTGGTGGTGGTGAACTCGGGCTTCCCGAAGAAGGACGATCACCTGATCACCTTTCAAAGCGTGATAGCCAAGACCCAGATTGACTTTTTGTTGCTTAGGAAAGGGGATAGGGTGTTGTGTAAGGACTGTAAGGTCATCTCGAGTGAAAATCTTTTGACCCAGCATAGGCTCTTGGTTATGGATTTGGGTATAAAGAAGAATAGAAAGAGGAGGAGTAAGGAGGGTAGACCTAGAATTAAGTGGGGCGGCTTGACGCCAATGAATGCGTGGGAGATAGGGGAGAAGTTGGCGGGAATGGGGGTGTGGGAGTGTAGGGGGGACGTGGATAGTATGTTGGATAGGGCGTCTAGGTGCATCAGGGAGAATGCAAGTGAGGTATTGGGTGTTTCTAGGGGCTGGGCCGGGCATCATCGGAGGGATTGGTGGTGGAATGAAAAGGTGGAGAAGAAAGTGGGGACCAAGAAAGGGGCGTATGCTAAGTTGGTTGAGAGTAAGGACGAAGAAGAGAAGCGGGTAAACAGGAAAGAGTACAAGCTAGCTAGGAAGGAGGCTAAGTCAGCAGTCACGGCAACTAAGACGGCCGCTTTTGAGAGCTTGTATGCAGGGTTACAAGGGAAAGGAGGGGAGAAAAAGTTGTTTAGACTCGCTAAGGCTAGGGAGAGGAAGGGTCGTGACCTCGACCAGGTGAGGTGCATTAAGGGGGAGGACGGTAGAGTGTTGGTGGAGGACGGCTACATTAAGAATAGATGGCAGTCGTACTTTCATAGGATCTTGAATGACGAAGGGGATAGAGCTATTGTGTTAGGGGAACTGGAGCACTCAGAGGAGTGTCAGGATTTTAGTTATTGTAGATGTTTTAAGGTAGAAGAGGTTAGGGAGGTTGTTCGCAGGATGCGAAGGGGTAGGGCGACGGGGCCGGATGAGATACCGGTGGAGTTTTGGAAGTTCGTTGGAGAGGCTGGTGTAAGGTGGTTGACTGGATTGTTCAACGAAATCTTCAAGACGACAAAGATGCCCGAGGCTTGAAGGTGGAGTACCATGATCCCTCTCTATAAGAATAAGGGTGACATCCAGAGTTGCAATAACTATAGGGGGATTAAGTTATTGAGTCACTCTATGAAGATTTGGGAGAGAGTGGTCGAGGTGAGGCTGAGACGGATAGTGTCTATTTCGAAAAACCAGTTTGGATTTATGTCTGGCCGCTCGACGACAGAGGCAATTCACCTGGTACGAAGGCTGGTGGAACAGTATAGGGAAAGGAAGAAGGACCTGCGCATGGTGTTTATTGACCTGGAGAAGGCATACGACAAAGTCCCCAGGGAGGTGCTATAGAGGTGCTTGGAGGTGAGTGGAGTCCCGCTAGCATATATCAGAACAATTAAGGACATGTATGAGGGAGCGAAAACTCAGGTGAGGACGGCGGGAGGAGACTCAGAGCATTTCACTGCCTTGACAGGATTACATCAAGGATCTACTCTTAGTCCCTTTTTGTTTGCTTTGGTGATGGATGTATTGACGCGGCGTATTCAAGGGAAGGTGCTGTGGTGTATGCTTTTTGCAAACGATGTAGTTCTAATTGATGAGACTCGAGGAGGTGTGAATGGCAAATTAGAGGTGTGGAGACAAACTCTTGAGTCTAAAGGGTTCAGGTTGAGCAGAAGCAAGACAGAGTATTTGGAATGCAAGTTTAATGATGTGAGGCTGGAGAATGAGGTGGTAGTGAAGCTGGAAGCACAGGAGGTATGTAAGAGGGATAGTTTCAAGTATCTCAGGTCCGTGATCCAGGGTAACGGTGAGATTGACGAGGATGTCTCGCACCGTATTGGGGCGGGATGGATGAAGTGGAAGCTCGCATCGGGGGTGTTGTGTGATAAGAAGGTGCCGCCCAAGCTTAAATGCAAATTGTACAGGGTGGTAGTCCGTCCGGCCATGTTGTGTGGAGCGGAGTGTTGGCCAGTTAATAATTCCCACATCCAAAAAATGAAGGTGGCAGAAATGCGAATGTTGCGCTGGATGTGTGGGCTGACTAGAGGGGATAGAGTTCGGAATGAGACTATCAGGGAGAAGGTTGGTGTGACTCCAGTAGAGTGCAAGATGCGGGAAGTCCGATTGAGATGGTTCGGACACTTGAAGAGGAGGGGCATGGATACCCCAGTTCGTAGGTGTGAGAGGCTAGCGTTGGATGGTTTTAGGCGGGGTAGGGGTAGGCTGAAGAAGTACTGGGGTAAAGTGATTAGGCGGGACATGGATCAGTTACAGCTCACCGAGGACATGACCCTAGATAGGAAGGTCTGGAGAACGCGAATTAGGGCAGAAGACTAGGGCCAGTTTGGGTCGCTAGTGTATGGAATTACTTGGTGGGGGTAGTATCCTTGTTATGATTCTGTGTTCCTTGTTTTAGTACGAATCTGGGTGCTTTCCTCTGTTTTCTATTACTTATGGGTGCCGTATTTATGTTATGTAATCTTGTAATCTTGTTCTGTGCTTTATTACGTATTTGGGTGGTATCTCGTGTCTTGAGCCGGGGGTCTATCGGAAATAGCCTTTCTACTTCTTTAGAGGTAGAGGTATGGACTGCGTACATCTTACCCCCCCCAGACCCCACTAGGTAGGAATACACTGGGTTTGTTGTTGTTGTTGTTGTTGTTGTTGTTGTATGTGAGTTGAAGTTCATGTTTATGTTATTGTTTAGTTGTGATTCATGTTCTAGATTACAAGTTTCATGATTTAGCCCTAGCATGTGATGGTTTGCATAATGTTCATGATAAATACCCTTTAAGTTGCAAGTTTATTGATGTCTCCATGTTAATGGGAAATATTGATTGTTGTATAACCAAAGTATGCTCCCCATATGTTTGATAAAATGCTTATGTGAAGGAAATAGAGTCATTATAGCATGTTAGCATGAAATCCCTAATTATGTATAAGTTAATGCATGCTAAGTGTTTGTTGAAAGGCCTTAGTGAATGAATTATGATATATTGCATGCACTCCCATTTACGTGCATTTCTTAATGAATGAATTATGAGACATTGGTATGCATCCCTATATATTTACAAGTTTAAGACTTCCATGTGCTTGAAGAGATGCCTCCTTGATTTTATTGAGAATGATAGACTATTAATATGCTATTAAAGAATTGTCATGCCTTATTTAGTTATGTTATTGAGTCCTGAGGGTATTTAATACCCAATAATTTAGCTGATTATTTAGAGCCAGTGTCAGTTTTCAAGATAATCTCAATCGTGCCTTGATCAGTAGAACTCAATCAGTTATAGAACTTAGAGAGACTCGGTAATCTTAGTATCAGTCTATTCCAGTTCAGTATTCAGTTCAGACGTTAGTAGTATTCAAGTATTCAGTCCAGAAATTCAGTAGCATTCAGTCAGTTAACAGAATTCAGTAGTATTCCATCAATCAACAAAACTCAGTAAGATCAGTTCAGTTTAGCTAATCAATACGATCAGTAACAGTTCAGTCAAGCCTAGTATGAACTAAGAAATCAGTTTAGTATCTTTCAGTTAGAAGTAGGATTCAGCACCAAGTGAGCCTAAGGGTGGGGGCTCACCCGCTAGATAGGACTAAGATTCCTAGAAGCAATCCCTAATTTTAGAACTATATAACCAGTGTAGGCATGAGATTTCACCCATTAGATAGGACTGAAATACTCGGGGATCACCCGCTAGTACAGGACTGATCTCAGGGGTCACCCGCTAGATTAGGACTGACTCCATAGCAGTTTTCTTTACCCGTGGCACGGTACTGACACCCTTCCAGCTGGGGTTACAGGTTGGACCCCACTAGTTCAAACTAGGGACATGTAGGTTAAATGACTACCTCCCACAGTCTCAGTTTCAGATTCAGTCTCAGTAATAGAACTCAGTGCAGTATTACATAAATCAGGACTGTTAGATACAGTCGCTCAACTCAGTAAGGAACTTAGATAGTTCCATAGAATTTATAGATCACCTACTAGATAGGACTGATCTCAAGTACAGTCAATCATTTTCATCATTCAGAGATTCAGAGATCACCCGCTAGATAGGACTAATCTCAGTTTCAATCAATCAGAATCAGTAACTGTAGATTCAGAGATCACCGCTAGATAGGACTGATCTCAGGTACAGTCAATCAGTAGTAGAAAAAATTTGAGATCAATATCAGTAGACTCAGTTATTCAGTATCTCAGCGTTAGTAAACTCAAATGTCAGTAAATTAGTATTTAGAATTCAGCATCAGTAAACCCAGTTATCAATAATCCAGTTAGTTGGACTCAGTATTTAGTTTTACTACGATTTCAGTTATAGTTTATGCATTCATGCATATAATACCTCATTCAGAATACTCATGTTATTTGGTCAGCTATAGTTCATTCATATTAGCCTTTACATTTAGCCTTATCCCATCTATCATACCAGTATATTCTTAAGTACTGACGTATACTTTCTTGTGCTATGGTATTTTATACTATAGGTTTAGAAGCACGAGCTCCAGAGCACCTTTCGCTGTCCAGATTCGGCTAGCAGCAGTAGATAGTAGTGATTCCTCATCATTCGAGGATGGTTCTTATTTCACTTTATTGTATTAGATTTAGTATTTTCAATAGATAGAGTTAGTTGGGGGATTGTCCCATTCAACTCCTTATTCAGATAGTTAGAGGCTTTCGGACTAGAGTTTTTCAGACTAGATGTTCAGAAAGTTGTATTAGTATTCAGTTTTCAGATGTATTTTAGATGTTTGAACCTTATGGCATATTTTCCACATTTTTTACAGTGTATTATTCAGTGCTTAGTTACAAATATCAGTCAAGGGTCAACTTGTGGTCCTACGGGATTATGAGCATCGTGTAGTATCCGGGGTACCAGACTCGGGGCGTTACAAACTTGGTATCAAAGCCTAAGGTTTAATAGTGTCCTAGGAAGTCTAAAAGCAGCATCTAGTAGAGTCTTGTGCATGGGTGTGTTGCGCGCCACATTCATGTACAGGAGGCTATAAGATATTTTAGGAATAGTTTCCCTTCTTTCAGTATTCATGTCGTGCGAGTGAGCATGAGCTCAAGTTAGGACTCTCAGTCTAATCCATTCTTTATTTCATTTAAAGAATATTCCTCCTCACAAAGATAATTCCTGTAGAAATGATAACTAGCCACCTCAGCCCGTAGATCCTTCGAATGAGAATGTGTCACATGCAGAGTTTCGGGCAGCTTTTCAGGTACTAGCCCAAGCTCTGACAACTAGTGTTCAGGTTAACCGTAAGGCTGTAACCCAACCTCAGCAATATGGGGATTTAGCCGCAGCCAAGATCAGAAAATTCATAAGAATGAACCCACCAGAATTCTTTGGGTCAATAGCAGGCGAGGACCCACAGCTTTATCTTGAGGAGGTGAAGAAGATCACCCAAATTATGCATGTCTCTGAAGAGGAGAGTGTAGAATTGGCATCCTATAGGTTAAAGGATGTTGCTCATGATTGGGTAGTGATGTGGAAGAAGAGTAGATGGGAGGATGTAGCTCCCATGACTTGGCAGATATTTCAGGATGCGTTCTTAAATAAGTTTTTCCCACTTGAGATGAGGAAAGCTAAGGTAGAAAAGTTCATGAACCTAAGTCAAGGCTCTATGTCAGTGAAGGATTAATGCCTCAAGTTCAATCAGTTGTCTAAGTATGTTCCCGAGCTGATGGCTGACCCTAGATCTAGCATGAGTAATTTTGTGACCGGTGTGTCTGGGTTGGTGGTTAAGGAGTGTAGGACTGCTATGCTCAATGGAGACATGGATATTTCTAGATTGATGATGCACGCTCAGCAGATTGAGTCACAGAAAGCTAAGGAAAGAGAGAGAGTAAGTAAGAAAGCCAGAACACGTAGTTATAGTTTCTCCCAGCTAGGGTCACAGGGTGGTAACCGTTCTCAGTCTAGTCGGAAGTTTTCAATCCCAGCTCCATCTTCAGCTAGTGCACCAGGCTTCAAGGCCCAGGTTAGTGAGAGCAGAGGCCTTACCTATTCACTTTTTCAAGAGTGTGGCAAGAATCACCAAGGTGCTTGTAGAGCAGGCAGTGAGGTATGTTTTGGATGTGGTAAGCCAGGACACAGGCTACGAAAGTGTAGAGTGCAAGCTCAGAGGGGTAAAGATTTGCGTCAGTAAGACGCTACTTCTACTACCACTAGTGGCCAGCGTTAGAACAGATTTTATGCACTACAGACCCGTTATGATCTGAAAAGTTTTCATAACATAGATTCGGGTACGTTATAAGTCTTTCATCTTTAAGATATGCAATGTTATATCCTTTGCTCCCATTTGACCTTAATTTTTCAGCATGAGTTAGTTAGTAAAGCCAGAAATTCAATTTAACAGTCAGGCAGTTAGATTCGTATAGTTTGTTTCCCATCTTTCCATTTAGTCATACTATTAGAAATCTTAGGAATGAAACTATTCCAAGATAGAAAGTCCCAGTAATTGCAAGATCAACTCAGTTCATGTATCATGCATTATATTTAGATCCCATATATTCAGTCATGATCCAGTTCGTAGATGTCTTATGTATCGCCTCAGTTTTCCCAGTATCTCAGTAAAGTAAGCGTTCTTAGAGGGACATAGTGTCCCAAGAGGGAGATGCTCTATAATTCCCCAATGTTTTCATGTCCTTAAGCCCATTCAGTTGTATGTTCAAATGTTCCTTACAAAGTCAATATCAGTTATCATTACATATTCAGTCATGCATTCGAGAGTCAGCTCAGTCAGACATTCGTGCATTAGATATGTATGTTCAGTAGAAGAAGCTCAGCTTATTAGTAATTTTAGTCATGCTTTCATGAGAATAGCTCCGTCAAGTATCCATGCATCAGATATGTATGTTCAATATGAAATTTCAGTATATCAGTAGTTCCTGTCATATAGTCATGTTTCAGATATTCACGTCCCTTAAGTAAGTTCAATCTTTTAGTAATTTTAGCCTAGTCAGTCCCATTCGAGGACGAATGTTTCCAAGAGAGAGATATTATAAGACTCCGCAAATTTTCCTAGTCGTTAAAGCTCTTTAAAGCATGTCAAGAGAAGCTTAACACTTAGAAAATTGGGCTAAATGTTGAAACCCTTTCATTTCATAAGCCTTCAAACCTTGATGATTTGTTTCACGACCTTCCCGACCTTCGGTAGTTGATATTTTAGCTAATTCATGATCCAAAATATCAATAGGGGTTCCCGGATAAGTCTTTGATTTCTTGGAACATGTTTAGACCACGTTTGGGGTCTTAAAATAGTAGACTAACGTGATCTTGGTGCACCTCATCGCTTATCGCGTTGGTCAACATTATTGCAGGCTGCCAAAGATAAAAGTACTGAGGCTCAGCATGATCATGGCATGATGCATTGAGTATCGTGTTGATGCCATAAATGCGCCGCGTCGACCAGTGCATCGGCAACCAGTTTTCTAGTCATTAAAATAGTTGCGACCCCAGGGTTATTTCAGTCTTTTTCCAACTCTTATATATCCCTAAAACACGTGATTCAGCCATATTTCACCCAAAATATAGTGGTTTCTCTCAATTTCTATCAAGAGCAAGTTTAGGGTTTCCAATTGAAGATCCAAATTCAAGGAAATTCCACCGCCAATCTTCATAAAATCAAGAACTAAGGTATGTTAGATGTTGTTTATTCGGTCCCTTCCACCCAAGAAGTTCAAGAACCCTTTTTAAATTATAAAGATTGAATATTTTTTATTTTTCATGATTTATGTGAGTTGAAGTTCATGTTTATGTTATTGTTTAGTTGTGATTCATGTTCTAGATTACAAGTTTCATGATTTAGCCCTAGCATGTGATGGTTTGCATAATGTTCATGATAAATACCCTTTAAGTTGCAAGTTTATTGATGTCTCCATGTTAATGGGAAATATTGATTGTTGTATAACCAAAGTATGCTCCCCATATGTTTGATAAAATGCTTATGTGAAGGAAATAGAGTCATTATAGCATGTTAGCATGAAATCCCTAATTATATATAAGTTAATGCATGCCAAATATTTGTTGAAAGGCCTTAGTGAATGAATTATGATATGTTGCATGCACTCCCATTTACGTGCATTCCTTAATGAATGAATTATGAGACATTGATATGCATCACTATACGTTTACATGTTTAAGACTTCCAAGTGCTTGAAGAGATGCCTCCTTGATTTTATTATGAATGATAGACTATTGTTATGCTATTCAATAATTGTCATGCCTTATTTATTTATGTTATTGAGTCCTGGGGGTATTTAATACCCAACAATTTAGCTGATTGTCTAGAGACCAGTGTCAGTTTTCAAGATAATCCCAGTCATTCCATGATCAGTAGAACTCAGTCAATTACAGAACTTAGAGAGACTCAGTAATCTCAGTATCAGTCTATTCCAGTTTAGTATTCATCTCATACCTCAGTAGTATTCAAGTATTCAGTCGAGAAACTTAGTAGCATTTAGTTCGATAACAAAATTCAGTAGTATTCCGTCGGTCAACGAAACTCAGTGAGATCAGTTCAGTTTAGTTAATTAGTACAATCAGTAACAGTTCAGTCAAGCCTAGTATGAACTAAGAAATCAGTTCAGTGTCTTTAAGTTGGGAGTAGGATTCAGCACCGAGCGAGCCTAGGGATGGGGGCTCACCCGCTAGATAGGACTGAGATCCCTAGAAGCAATCCCTAAGTTCCAAAGCTACATAGCCAACGTAGGCATGAGATATCACCTATTAGATAGGACTGACATACTCGGGGATCACCTGCTAGTACAAGACTGATCTCAGGGGTCACTCGCTAGATCAGGACTGACTCCATAGCAGTTGTCTTTACCCGTGGCACGGTACTGACACCCTTCCAGTTGGGGTTACAGGTTGGACCCCACTAGCTTAGATTCGGGCATGTCGGTTAGATGACTACCTCTCATAGTCTCAGTTTTAGATTCAGTCTCAGTAATAGAACTCAGTGCAGTATTACAGAAATCAGGACTATTAGATACAGTCGCTCAGCTCAGTAAGGAACTTAGATAGTTCCATAGAATTTATAGATCACCCACTAGATAGGACTGATCTCAAGTACAGTCAATCGTTTTCATCATTCAGAGATTTAGAGATCACCCGCTAGATAGGACTGATCTCAGTTTCAATCAATCAGAATCAGTAACTGTAGATTCAGAGATCACCCGCTAGATAGGACGGATCTCAGATACAGTCAATCAGTATTAGAAAAAATTTGAGATCAATATCAGTAGACTCAGTTATTCAGTATCTCAGCGTTTGTAAACTCAAATATCAGTAAATTAGTATTTAGAATTCAGCATCAGTAAACTCAGTTATCAGTACTCCAGTTAGTTAAACTCAGTATTCAGTGTTACTACGATTTCAGTTATAGTTTATGCATTCATGCATGTAATTCCTCATTCAGTATACTCATGTTATTCGGTCAGCTATAATTCATGCATATGAGCCTTTGCATTTAGCCTTACCTCGTCTAGCATACCAGTACATTCTCAAGTACTGACGCATACTTTCTTGCTCTATGGTATTTTATACCATAGGTTTAGAAGCACGAGCTCCAGAGCACCTTTAGCAGTCCAGATTCAGCAAGCAGCAGTAGATAGCAGTGAGTCCTCATCATTAGGGAATGGTTCTTATTTCACTTTATTGCATTAGATTTTGTATTTTCAGTAGATGGAGTTAGTTGGGGGATTGTCCCATTCAACTCCTTATTCAAATAGGTAGAGGCTTTTAGACTGGAGTTTTTCAGACTAGATATTCAGAAAGTTGTATTAGTATTCCGTTTTCAGTTGTATTTCAGATGTTTGAACCTTATGGGAAGTTCTTTCCATTTTTTTTATAGTGTATTATTCAGTGCTCAATTACATATGTCAGTCAAGGGTTAGCTTATGGTCCTTCGGGATTATGAGCACCGCGTAGCGTCTGGAGTATTAGACTCGGGGTGTTACATTATGCATATTCAATAAGTTTGTATTCTAACACCATTAACATCATCATTTCCAATATAGACAATAAGGGAGATGTTTAATACGGTTTATTAGCATGATCGTAACTTGGGCAATAGTATAGTTAATAGCCCGAACAGTAGCCTAAATGATGGTTTAATCAAGAGTATAATCAAGGACTCGTCATTAAAAAATTCATAATTTAGTCATTTATACCTTGGGCATAACCATAAGCAATATTATGAACAATGGCCCATTAGTAGCATATTCATTAGCCTACTATTGGCCTAAAGATATTTCATCATTAGTGTGAACAATGGCTAAAGCATTACGCGATCGATAATTTATTCATAGCGTGGTCAAGAATATCATTTATGACTTAGGCTATATTATAGACAAGGGCTCATTTAATAGCACGCTCATTAGCTCAACCAATAGATAATATTAATAGCATAATTAATAGATCGACATAAGGTTTATCCAACAAGGCATACAAAGGCATAATTACTTGGGCATCATACTCAATGTCATTCCACATAACCAGCAAGTACCAAGAATCATCAATATTCCTTCAAAAGGGCACTCTTTAGTCAATTACTAGGCGTAAGGGTTCAAGGGAACTAATCACAACTCTTGCCTTAAGATGGGTCAAAAAGCCCACATCTAAATCCTCAAAATGCATTCTAAGTCAATTTTTATCCCGGACTAGGCTAATGTATCTAAATCAACTCTTAGATGTATAGCAAGCCACTATAAGACCTAATGTAGATATTATACTCAAGCACCTTTACTAAGTCCAAATGGAACCAAGACAACTTTCCTTAGTATAAGCAACTAAAGCCAATTTACTCCAAGTATGAGTAACTAGAGCATTATATCTAAGGTTGAGTATTCTAAGACATTCTCATGTTAAACATGAGTAATGAAGTCCATTCCACCTAATATAATGGGAAACAAGTCAAGCTTTTCAACTTTTAAAATTCATATAGCTTAATTTGTCCAACTAACCCAAGTCCTGCATTTCATCAAACCAATACTTAAAACCCATCCCAATCTAACAAGATATCACAATTAGATCAAAACATAGCTCAATCTAAGAAGGGGTAAGTCTAGCCTACCTCAAATCCAAAGAAAGTCCACAAGCCGCTAAACCTTTACTTTTTCTTTTCGAGAAGCTTCTTCAAGGTGTCAAGCTATCAAAAAATAATCTACACATCATTACGAAAATTTTGATACCCATATTGCACCATGGTGCTTCGGGTCCAAAAACGACATCAAAAATCCCAAGTGGATCCCACATACGAAAAATACATTTTCGAGATCAATCCAATGTTCATACACTACTAGGAAATCATAACCCTCAATAATCAGGTGACAACCAAGCATAATTGGGCTAAAATCAATCCCTCAAGCAATTTGGAATTTTGGTCAAAATTCAAGAAATTAAAGCTTGAAAAAGGAAGGATTCATACATTTAATCCGTTGTTAATCACGAAAATATGTTAATCAAGCTTCTAACTCACCCTCAAGAATCAATTTGAAGTTAATCTATCCTTCTAAGGCTTAAAGGGGAGGGAAAATGGTTAATTTCGCGACCAAGGCGGCTATTTATAGTAGCTTAACCGCGGTTAAATAGGGTCCGTGAGGTCAAAACTTATTTTTGACCTTCCGGACTCATTTGGACTTCATTTTTTGCAAACAAACTATGTAACCCCACTAAATTTTATGTTTCAGATGCATTGATAAAGTCAGATTTTCCATTTATTTTTGTTTAGATCAATTGTGGACCCCGCATTCATGTCTACCGATTTTCTCACTTTTTGACCAATTGGTCAAAATGAACTTGGGTGTCTTGGGACCCGAACCAAGAGTCTTTATAGCCTAAAACTGATATTTCGGAGTTGCTGGCATAGTTGAAATTTACATCCGAGGTCGTTTAACTAAAGTTTTCACTCGGCGGTCATTCAAAACCAGCAAAGGCTTCTAAATGAGGAGTTGGTCCTAAAATCAAACAAACTGCTCGGTAATCGAACTATCAATTCCAGCAAGTCATAAATGACTTGAGGCAGCTATGAAAAAGCTCTAACGACAAAATAAGCAGACAGTACAAAAAAGAACCTGAAGGGTCATTACATAAGAGTTACTAAAGAAGAAATAAAAATGGACACAGCTTCCACCATGAGTGAGAGAAATAGGAGATGCTAAATGATCACTACCGCAACAATCAAGAAATCAACACTGATCCCTGCAAAAGACTATACCCCAAAAATAGTATAGCAAGAGTAGCATTAATACAAACAACAGATATTGCTATCCTCATCGGTTGACCCATATCGAATCACATAAATATAATATACATATTCAAAGAAAATATGCATGATTTTAAACTCATTACCCAACCGGCAAAGGTTCCCATCCACCCCCTCACAACCTACATGCTATAATTCTCGAGACATCACTTTGTCTCCTACGACTCTACCACCCAGACTACTAAGACTGGGGCCTTGCCTCGAGGGTCAACATAACTCCTAAAAGACGACTACTACAAGGGAGATCCCTAGACCTAGGTCAAGAACCTAACAAGTTACCTAGCATACGTGGAAAAGGCCCATTCGGACATATACCTGTCCACTCGGCTTCCCGAACAACAGAATGGATTTACTTTACAACTTACATACGTTCTCCTCCCTATCCAGCTGACATAGAAATCCTTAAGCAATCCTAACTTCATGTGGGCGTTCACCATCTCGGTGATATCTTAAGTCATAAAGATTAAGTTGTAAGCAATTCACACTTAACTAAATTATAGTTCCATAGATTAACTCATACTCAACCAACATATACTTAGAATAACAAGCAAACAAATAAGTAGTTCAGAAATAAATCAACAAATCGACAACGTATAACCAAGTCACGTTCATGAAACCAAGTAAAGAGATGTTAAAAATTACCAAGTCAAACCATAACCCAATCGACAACTCTAACTCCAACAATATGCCAATCAACAAACCATAACTCTAACGACATCCGACATATGACACGTACCCAAATCACACAAATTGCAAATATGTATACATATATCAAGCATATAAGTGTATTTCCTAGTTCACTCATGGAACCATCAAACTCACCTGACCCTCATACATACACACTACGAGTGATGCATTCACTCTCTAGACATGACCGACAGGGAACAATTTTTTTCATATACTAAATTTCACACACAATTGTCTGCCAACCTGATTTCACCATAAACCCATGAAAATGTTCTAATACTAAATATTTCACGTTTAGCAAATAAGGTAGGTCAAAATCATATAACAATCGTAAAATTATTTGCATTGAACACACCAAAAAATAGCACTAACAAGTCACACTATGAAGTAGTTAACATGCACATATAGCATAAACTGAATTCTAATACAATACCATCACCTACATAACCGATTAGGGCCTTATCCACAAGACATCCACAACTCTACGTTTTAAAAACTACCATGAAGATTACCATCCTAAGTTATTTGGAAGCTCGCCCCCACCTTACATGGTATTTTCCTTCCCTTAAGGTTTAACTAATAACTAGCAGCCTGCATTTTTTCCCATCTCCTATATGAGTCTACAACAGATCCATCTATAATCAAACATAAGCATAACATAACATGTTGACGTATATAAACAACCCCTAATTGTAGGCTTCCTAAACTTTAACTAATTTTAGCCATCCAAACTCTGTGGCCGAAGGCCTAGACATGAAATCTCTCATCTATCTATGTTATATTCATGTTCTCAAATCCAGGTCTATGCTACTAAATTAACCTTAACTTACCTAGTGTCAGCCAGTTGTAGAAAGAATGAACGAACGTGGAGTCTAGCCTTACCACGACCATGCACACGTTAATCATTGAAAATTCAGGGGTTTTCACCCATCCACACTCCGTTCTCCTATTCTTCATGGGCCAAAAACATAGGAGGCAATCCTTAGGGTTTTTGGAGTCTTCTACGTCATTTATCTCAACTTAAGTGGAGAAAAAAAATAAAATCCGCTTAAGTGATATTCTGATCTGCATCATTCCGATATAGCAGAAGGTGCACTGCTATTGCGAAATAAATTTTAGTATAGTGGGTTGACGTCCGCCCGACCCAACTTCTTTAAGTTTCAAAATGTTAATACACATGGTGCCGCGTAATATTTCTAATGAAATTTTGATATTATTCGCACCCCGCGCTAATATTGAGGTGTTTCCTCATAATGACGGTTTAGGTCGTTACACTTTTATAGTGCACAAGATTAAACAATAACTTGTTAATACTCATATGAACTTAATTCATGAGATTTTCAATCACATAAATTAGATTACTATCATGTTTGATATACGACTTGACAAAAGTCACATTCCCATTGAAGCTTCATTTAAAAATATTCATCCCAAATATATACTCACAGTTGGCCAAATTCTCTTCTTAATTACCTCACATAATTTATGAATCAATTTCATCTTTTAAAAATTATTTTAGTTTATCACTTTATTTCTCAAACACATTATCATGTTTTGCCATTGAAAATTTTACACACATGCACTGATTTTGTTTCAATCTGAAAACTTATTAAGAATTTATCTAAGCCTCATTATCAGTCAACTCCAAACCACAAACTCAGATTTCATCATAATTTGCTAACTGTGATCTATTTGACTAATTTCATATTATTTCACAGGGTCAAGATCAACTCATTACCACATATGGATTACTTAGCATCACTTGTTACCCCAGAGTACAACAAATATTAATTTATTAGCACTTTATCAATTGCATCTTCTTAAAATAATGCACCAAAAGAAGAAGTAACAACATAATATATATTAGGATCACTTATGTTAATAAGATAAAGAAAACTCTTCACCCAAAAAATTTCAATCCTTTTCCTCAAATCATATTGAACAACAAATTCACGTAAGATATTGTACTTTTCTGTTTTTTCTCCTTTCAAAATTGATCTCAACTAATACAATCTTAGCAAGCCACCCCATACTTCTAAAATATTTCAGGATAAATAAAATAACTTTTATAAAACACTTTACCCCCAGATTTTAAATATTTTAAAATATAATAACATTCTTATAACTCATAACAAGATAAACCAATTACTCATAAAGCACTTCATCATATAAATAACAAGCTAAAAACATAGATTCATCTAAACCTCAACAAGTTGACTTCAGACAACACTTCAATAGCAATCTAAATTCCTATATCAAATTCAACAGTTCAAGAATTCATAAACAGTCAAAATTATGGCGATGATCAATGTAATAATTTAATCACAGAGGATAGAGGGACTAATTCATCCTTTAACTATATTTTCAAATAATTATTTCAGCAATCAAACAAAATCGCCAACTCTTAGCAACTTATGAGTAGCAGAATCAACCAAAAAAATAATAATTAGAAAATGAAAAAATTGATTTAAGCAAATACATGACTTTTTCATTCATAACTAAAAATCTTTAACACAAGTAATTATAATGAATCTATTAATAAATCTATTTATCAGCTTAGTTATCCGCACCCCCCTACAAATGGTATCAGAGCACAGTAATTTAAAAGATACGGAAGTGATATACGTGTTAGAGTTGGTTAAAATAGCTATGTTGGAATTAGTTAAATTAGTTAAGTTAGATTTAGTTATTAATTAAATTAATTATGAGAAGACCATTTAAAAATAGAGAAGCTTTTAGAAAAATTAAAGAATCTTTAGTTAGTAATTATTCAGAATATATAAGTCTAAATAAAACAAAAGAAAATCCACAAAGATTAGCCTATTTAATTACATTAATATCTAGTATTGAAGCAAAATTAATAATCCATTTAAAATCTAGAAGAATGAGACATATACCATCTAATTATGATAAAATTAGATTTAGATATCCACCAAAATATTATAAACATAATTCAAATGAATAAAGAGCAAAAATACAAAGAATTAAAACAATTTATCTCTGAAAAACGTAAAGAATTAAAAATAAGAAAAGAAAGATTACATTATAATATATTTGCCGGAGTTAGTAAAAATTCAATTAATACACAAAAAGATGAAATATCAAAATTAGAATCTCAAATAGATAGTTTAGAATATATATATCAACATGAACTATTCACAATAAAATGAATAAAGAAGAATTTATAATAGATGAAAAAATATACGAAAATCACGAAGGATCAAAAATAAAAATAGTATTTTCTAATCTAGGAAGAAGATATAAGAAAATAGGAGAACATTTATATTTAATGTTAGAAAAAGAAGAATTAAAATTAGAAGATAAACTAACAGCAATGGTAAGAATAGAAAAAGAAAATGAAGAAATAGATAGAAAAAAGGAAATAGAAAAAATTAAACAACAAACTACGGAAGAAATACGAAAAATAGAAGAAACTAAAACTAGTAGAATTGCTGAATTAGAAAAAGAACTACAAATGTTAAAAGATTTATACGAACAAAGACAAAAAGGAAAAGAAGAAAAAGATAAAGAACAAACATTAATAAACGAGATAAATCAATTTAAAGAAAAATTAGAAATAAATAATATAGAGGTAGAAGAAACAGATAATTATGATTCAGAAGATAGTGAAACATATACGGAAATATTAACAAATATAAAAGATTTAGAAATTAACGAAAAACAAGAAAAAATTAATGAAGAAAACTTAGAAAACACCAATACAGAAATAAATACTCTTAATAAAAAAGAAGATGAAAATATAATACCTAAAACAACAGAAATAAGAAAACCTATATATTATAAAAATAAATTTAAAAGATATAATGAATATGACAAATGGACACCAAAACAAATAGTTAATAAAAATTATAACTTTTTAGATCTAGACTGTGTAATAGATACAGAAAAAACAATACAATTATGTATAGGATATATGACAAAGCAATTATTAGACAATAATATAAACATAACAGATGCACCAGAATATATAGAAAAAACATTAATAGGATCAGTAAAATTATGGTTTACAAATTTAACTGAAAATAGTAAAAAAGTATTAAGAACTAATAAACCTATGGAAGGAACATCATCGACAACAACTAAATTAACACCTATAGAATTATTAAAAAAATATGAAACAGCTATAAGAGATGAATTTGGTAGTATGACAACATTAGAAGAAGAACAAGATGAACAAAAAGATACAAATAGGAATTTAATGATAAAATTAACAATATGTAATATGTGTTATATAGATGAATATACTTGCGCATTTAAAGAATATTATTATAAAGGAGCATATAGCATAGAAGAAAGTAAAGAAATAAGAAAATTATATTTTAATAAATTACCCGAACCATTTAGTTCAAAAATAATAAAAAGTTGGGAAGAAGCAAAAATAGTAGATACGTTAGGAGCTAGAATAAAATTTTTACAACAATGGTATAGAAAGTTATGTGAAAAATATAGAGAAGAATTAAAAATGGAAAAAACATTAATAAGAAATTTAGCATGTTGCAAAAATAAAATAGCACCGTAATTTGGATGCGAAGAAAGATATTATAAGAAAAGAAAAAGACATAAGAAATATAAGAAATATACAAAATTAAAATATAAATATAAGAAACCAAGAAAAAGATATTATGTAAAGAATTACAAAAATAAAAGACCTTATAGAAAGAAAAAATCTATAAAAGAATGTACATGTTATAATTGTGGAAAGTTAGGACATTTAGCTAGAGATTGTAAATTATCCAAAAATTCAAAAAATAAACAAATATCAGAAATAAAAATAGAAAATACAGAATATATGCAAATAGATTACATAGATTATGAATTAGAAAGTGAAGATAGTATATATGAAATTTCAGAAAATGAAACAGATACCGAAATAGATAGTGAGATAGATGAATCAAATGACTGAAGAAGATATAAAAATAATAACAAAGGAAGAATATTTAAATAACGAAGGAACAGAACAAAAGATAATATTTGACAGTAATATATTTGATAAAATAAAAGGAAAAGAGTTAGATTTAAGTGTAGAAAAAATATTTAAAATACCAACAATAAAAAATATTTTTAGTAGGAAAAAAGATGAATATTATGTAGTATGTCAAAAAGAACATGTAATAGACTGTAGATATGCAAAAGGAAAAGTTAGTATACCACTAGTAACAAAAAGAATAATTAATAAAGAAATAAATGATATAAAAAGTAAAGGAGATCCAATAAAATATGTACACCTTGGAGGTGCAGAAATATTAATAAAAGCATGTTTTAGAGAAGGAATAGATACACCAATAGAATTATATTTAGCAGATGATAAAATTATAAAACCTATAGAAAAAAGCATAATAACTGTCGTAAAAGGAAATTTAATATACCAAAAATTTAAATTTATAATAAGTGCAAATTATTCAGTAGCAGTAACAGATAGGAATATAGATAAATCATTAGTATTATATTGGAAGATATCAGGAATAGAATTAACCCCAGGAAGTAAAATATTTACAGCGAGATGTAAATATTTATATGTATTAACAACAAAACATAAAATAACAGGAAAAAATAAGATTAACAAGATACAAATAGCTAGCCCATTTGAACAAATTATAAAAACAATAGATTATAATGATTATAGTTATAGAGACATAGATATAGAAGAAAATTTAGAAATAGTAAATGATAGAATAAGTACAACAAAAAGAATAGCTAATGAAAAACCAGAATCATCAACCTCATCAAAAAGAATGAGTTATGAAACAAATCCAATAATTAACCTAAATCAATATTACATAACAGGAAAAATAAATGAAAAAGAATATTTAATACTATTAAACACAGGACAAGAAGAAAATTATATAGCAAAATATCTAGTAAAAAATGAAGAAATAAAAACTGATAATGATATATGCCCAGATCTACCGAGAAGTTTAATAAATAGTAAAGATATAGTAGAAAAAGAAATAATAATAGGAGGAATTAGAAAAATAAAAATAGAATTTGAGGTAAAAGAAGAAATGCAAAAAGCAGATATAACATTAGGAATAAAATGGTTAGAACAAGTAAAACCATATAATATAGAACATACACAATTAGCCATAACATATAATAGGGAAAGATTATTCTTAAGAAGAGCTTTAACATAAAATGAAAATATATGTATTAATGAAGATAGTAGTGGAAGGATATTATAGTAGATATTATACGCCTATGATAGATACAGGAGCAGAAGCTAATTTATGTAGATATAATTGCTTACCAGAAAGTAAATGGGATAAATTAAAAATACCAATAGTAGTTAAAGGATTTAATAATGAAGGAAGCTTAATTACTTATAAAGCTAGGAATGTAAAAGCACAAATATGGGATAAGATATTGACAATAGAAGAAATTTATAATTATGAACTAACATCAAAAGATATACTTTTAGGAATGTCATTTTTAGATAAACTATACCCACATATAATAACTAGAAACGACTGGTGGTTCATAACACCATGTAAACAGAAAGTAAGAGCAAAAAGAGTTAATAATAAAATAAGAAAGAAAACTGATTGGATAAAAGGAAGTGAAAAAATTACACAAAAGTTAGAAAATATAAAAAACGCTGAAGATACAATAGAATTAGTAGTATTTTCGATAAATAAAACAGAAATAACTATATTTTCAATAAATAAGATAGAAATAGTTAAGAAAAAATTAGAATAATTATATAGTGAAGATCCGTTAAAAAGATGGGAAAAACATAAAACTACCATAAAAATTGAATTAATAAACAAAAATAGTATAATAACCCAAAAACCATTAACATATAATTTTGACGATTTAAAAGAATTTAAATGCATATAGATGAATTATTAGAAAAACAATATATACAAAAAAGTAATAGCAAACATAATAGTCCAGCATTTATAGTAAATAAACATAGTGAACAAAAAAGAGGAAAAAGTAGAATGGTTATTGATTATAGAAATTTAAATGGAAAAATTATAACATACAATTATCCGATACCAAATAAGATATTAAAAATAAGACAAATCCAAGGATATAATTATTTTAGTAAATTTGATTGTAAATCAGGATTTTACCATCTAAAGTTAGAAGAAGAATCTAAAGAATTAACCGCATTTACGGTACCACAAGGATTTTATGAGTGGAATGTATTACCATTTGGATATAAAAATGCACCAGGTAGATATCAACATTTTATGGATAATTATTTTAAACAATTACCTAATTGCATAGTATACATAGATGATATATTATTATATACAAAAACTAAAGAAGAACATATAAAATTATTAGAACAATTTACAGATATAATAGAAAAATCAGGAATAAGTCTAAGCGAAAAGAAAGCTGAAATTATGAAAAACCACATAGAATTTTTAGGAATACAAATAGATAAAAGTGGAGTAAAAATGCAACAACATATAGTACAAAAAATAATAAATTCGAAAGAAGAATTAGATACAAAAAAGAAATTACAATCATTTTTAGGATTAGTAAACCAAATAAGAGAATATATTTCAAAATTAGCAGAAAACTTAAAACCACTACAGAAAAAATTAAAAAAGGATATAGAATATAATTATAATGAAGAGGATAAAAAACAAGTTCAAAAAATAAAATTACTTTGCAAAGAATTACCAAAAATACAATTTCCGGATGAAAATAGAAAATTTGCATCCATAGTAGAAGCAGATGCCAGTGAATATAGTTACGGAGGAGTACTTAAATATAGATATGAAGCAGAAAAAATAGAACATCATTGTAGATACTACTCAGGTACGTTCAACGAGACAGAAATAAAATGGGAAATAAATAGAAAAGAATTATGTTCATTATATAAATGTTTATTAGCATTTGAGCCATATATTGTATATAACAAATTTATTGTGCGAACAGATAATACACAGGTACGCTGGTGGCTAACAAAGAAAATACAAAATTCAGTTACAACAAAAGAGATTCGGAGACTAGTTTTAAATATATTAAATTTTACATTTATAATAGAAGTAATCAGTACTAACAAAAATGTTATTGCAGATTACATATCAAGACAAAGCTACACAAACTGAAATGATAGAAGAAAATATACATGAAAAGATACTCAACGCCCTGACTACGCTTTCATTGAAAGTGGACAGTATGGGTACTGAGATAGTAAAGATGGGTACTGAGATAGAAACACTAAAGCTAAAGACTGGTGAAGATAAACTGAAGTCTATAGCTATGAATCAGCTAACTCAGCAATGCGCAGAGCTATGTCGATCGGAAGACAATAAAATTCCAGAGCTAGAAGGAGATGTTGGGATACTCCACAAAACCCATAACGTTTATCAATCTACTTCTGCAGGTACAAGCAAAGGAGTTAGAAAAAATTGAACCTAAACAAGCTATTTGACAAACCATATACACCAAATACATCAAAAGATCCCATATTTATACCCCCACAAGTTACCACATATCGAGATAGCCTAAATCAAGACAAAAAGACATACAACTACACAGCCCGCACATATATAGAAAATATCTACAACGTACAAACTTTCTTAAATAGCAACCCAAAAGCTACAAATATCCAAGAACCAGATACAAACTATATAACCCAGAAATTGACCGGATACAATAAGCTAATTGTCTTACCTAAAACCAAACCCAGCTTAGTTAAAACTTGCTACGAATATGGATTACTTAGTACCGTATATACCACAGATGGAATTGAGATATCCACCATACCAGAAATATATGAAGCATTTACCACATTTAAAAGAATAACCAAAGGTACTTTATTTTTTATAAAAATATACACGGCACCAGCAGAGATATTATTTGACGAAGTTAAGAAACCTATACAAGTTGTAAAAATAGGAATGACACGAGATATGATTATACCACAAGATATTGGTACACAGCCAGAGATACCTAGAATCGAGATACCAAAATTTTATGCGAACAAAAGAGTTATCGGACTATCTACGATTTTACAAGAGCTAGCAAATAAATATTGAAACCAAAATCCTATATGGAGCTATTATTCAAGAAATCATGTATTAATATATTCAAATTCAAAAGAGCTACGAGAAACAGATATGGAAACTATTAGGCAATGGATTATGACGTTGCTTAAACCAGAGACAGAACCTATCACCAGAGCTATTAAAGAAAAAATTATTTCAGAAGAATTATTGACCAGATATTGCAAGACTATTGGACACAAATACCCAGATCACAGATGTTCAAAATGTAATGGAGGAGATAATGACGTCCCAGCAATGCAGCTAGAATAAAAGAAGATAAGGATGACAGCTGGAAAGATAAGACCAGAGCAATAATGGAGATACAGCAGATATGACAAAATAGACGGAAGACTTATTTGTACAAAGTTGTTACGTAAAGATAGCATTAGTTAGTAAGCATTTAATAAGAAGTTAATGTAAAGTTGAAAAATTCAAAGTCTTATAGGTTAGGGTAGGTGAAAAGAAAGACTTTTAAGTCTTTTTAGTTTCTTTTTTTTTAGTTTTTAGTTTTTTAGTATTTTATTGAATACGGATGTAAAAAACTTTTGTACACTTTTCATTCTATAAATAAGAGAAGGAAGGCATTGCAGAAAGCAAGCCTTCAAATATTAGCCAAAAAACCTCTCTCCATTCCGTTCAAAAATATTTAGCCCAGTTAATTAAATATATACACTGCAATGGAGAAAGCTATGGAACAACAAACCTCAGAAATATCAAAGCTACCGGAACAGGTATATCTATTTATGATTATGAATAGCTAAATTCATAATTCCCGACAATCATGATATGATAAAATAAATTCATATTAGTTACTTTATAGTAGAATTATTCGAAAAATAATATGTTAAGAAGTTTATTAGCAAAGTGGAAACGGAGAAAAATCCCAAGGAACTATGTCATCCTAAAGGTGAAACCAATGAGGCAAGAAGCCGTGGCGGGGAGTAACCAAAGTCGAGGCGTTGTTTAAGGGAAAAAGTATCCGAATTACCATGCTAGTAGTGACCGAAGAACATGTTATTTAAGAATAATCTAGTATATAGTAATCTGAGATGACTATATTTTATTATGTACATGGTTGAAGGGAATATTTTGAAAAAAACAATTTTATGATAATGAATGATAATATATCTGATGTGATGGTAGATAAATTCAAGATACTTATTTTGTATGTACTTAGAGATATAGATGTTGCAGATATAAGAAAAATTATATTAGAAAAAGCATATGGAGAAAATTATACGGATAGAATAAGTTATATACCACACATACCTAACTACTCTTATAAATATTTATTATGTTAAGATCAAGCAAAAATTTTAAAGATATACGAAATATACAGTTACTAGAAAAACATATAAAAATAAATATAGTCAAATACATGGAAAATAAAAAATATATAAAATCTCTTAAAGAACTACTAAGAATAAAACAAATAACTATAAAATATTAATTTTAGAAAATAGCTCATTTAGACTACCTTAGAATTTTAATCTTATATATACTTAAAGATATAGAAATAATAGATATTAAGAAAATGATATTAGAAGAAGTAATAAACTACGAAATAGAAATGATAAATTCGCTAGAACGAATATACGAAGACATTTACCCAGAAGGATATTATTCAGATCAAGATTGTGGATGTTAGAATATATTAGAAAAACTAGAGAAAACCAAGATAATCTAAATAACGAAATTAATTATAGAAACCATATTAGAAAAATAATGGAAGATCTAAAAGAAAAGTTAATTTGGATAGAAAATACCTTAGAAAATTTAGAAAAAAGCACATGTGACAGTTTATATAATATAAAAAACTCACTACGAGAAGAACAACACAAAATAATAAATGACATAGAAAATCTAGAATTAGATATACACTACAGTACAGAAAGAATAAGTTATTACACAGAAATTTGTAACTCAGCAGTTACTATAGGATAAAATAATAAACTAAATAAAATGAATACATCTCACAAAAAGAATAACTTATTAAAACAAAATCTAAGAAATAACCACGCACAAATAAGAATAG
This sequence comes from Capsicum baccatum var. pendulum, assembly GCA_030864225.1. Classification (NCBI taxonomy): domain Eukaryota; kingdom Viridiplantae; phylum Streptophyta; class Magnoliopsida; order Solanales; family Solanaceae; genus Capsicum; species Capsicum baccatum. The sequence continues at coordinate 249,122,303 of CM061558.1, forward strand.
ATTCATCAGTTATAATAAATCTATTAATAAATCTATTTATCAGCTTAGTTATCCGCACCCCCCTACAAGATCCTTGTGGTACCGTAAATGCGGTTAATTCTTTAGATTCTTCTTCTAACTTTAGATGGTAAAATCCTGATTTACAATCAAATTTGCTAAAATAATTATATCCTTGGATTTGTCTTATTTTTAGTATCTTATTTGGTATCGGATAATTATATGTTATAATTTTTGCATTTAAATTTCTATAATCAATAACCATTTTACTTTTTCCTCTTTTTTGTTCACTATGTTTATTTACTATAAATGCTGGACTATTATGTTTGCTATTACTTTTTTGTATATATTGTTTTTCTAATAATTCATCTATATGCATTTTAAATTCTTTTAAATCGTCAAAATTATATGTTAATGGTTTTTGAGTTATTATACTATTTTTGTCTATTAATTCAATTTTTATGGTAGTTTTATGTTTTTCCATTCTCAAAACAAATTTTACTCCAACATTTTCTATTGATACCACATCAATCAAATTGGTTCAAATATCAAGAACATGAAACCTCGATTGAAGCTAATATTCTTTCGGTGTGAATTTAAGAAGAAACAATTTTTTTCCACAATTAATGTGGGCGTAAGCTACAAAATTATTTTCATTCACACAAAATCTATGATTCAGTCACTCATATTGACCATAATTTTCACTTGGGATATGACACACCAATAATATCGTCATCCGCTTTATTCAAATTATTTTTGACTTAGCAGAATTATCAAATTTAACAACTCTTTCTTGAAAATTTTATTATCTTTGAGTAACTATATTTCTCAATATTAAAATAATAAAGATATTAACATGATGAGATACCTGAAACCGTACCACCACACATGAGTGTGTCCGTTAAAGGAATGCATGGCATCGCCAGTATACAAACAATAAAATATATCCAGCTAAAAATCCGTAAGAAGTAGTTACACTGGCCAAGCATAAGGAGAAACGCATTTGATGTCCAATCAATCCATAGGCAAGGCCTCGAGCCACAATGTAATAAATAATACTCCCTCCGTTCTAAATTATTCGTCTCAAATTAAGATGGCACAGCTATTAAGAAAACAATGATTGATAATGTAATTTTACCATTTTGCCCTTACTAATTGTGTCATGTTGTTAATTCTAAAATTGATGGAATTATTATATGGCTGATACCAACCAAAGCACTTTTGACATGAATAATAAGGATTATAGGATTACCAAAGTCTTTGCAATATTTTTCAAGATTTGATAATTCAATGCTAGTAACAAAGAGTAATCAATTACTAAGGATATAATGAGGAAAAAAAATTATTAAAATATTTAAAACAGGTAATTTAAAACGGAGAAAGTACCAAATATAAAGACCGGTAAAAGTATAAACCCACATATTGTGTTTTTTTTTTTTTCGGCGAGAGGGGAGGGGGGCTTAGGTGTTTCTACATGGTACAAGTAGATTTTGGTTTATAAATTATTCTAGAAATGCATGTTTTTCTAATGAACTACCACCAAAAAATTATTGGACTAGGATCATAAATCCCTATTCGCTGGAAAAATGTGCCGTATTTGTGACAAAGTGAATAAATATAAATTCAAATATTAAGGTCTCATACTCCTTTAAAGTATAGATTAAATAAAATTACAAAAGGTTGTGTATAACATAAGAAAATATAAAAAAAAAAAAAATTATCGTGAAAAAAAAAATTACATATTCTTGATAAAAAAGAAGATGAAACCATAATACCTGTTCTTCTTCTATTGTTGTCGTACTACCAAATTCATTCCTCTACTTTAAAGTTTTGTGATTGGCAATTTTCTTGATATTTGAAAAGAATAAATACATGCTATAATTATTATTGAAACGGTGATTCTCTTGAACTATTTCACATACAAAAAAGGTATATGACTGACAATGTCACTATAGTTTAGGTGTATTTTATGACTTTTTCCTTATTTATTTTTGTTTGATTTCTCAATAACTTTGTTAGTACTCACTGAATGTTTCTTGTCTAGCGTTTGTTAAATTATTTTAATATTTTGCTAGTTAGTTCGAATAGATTATTGGGAAACGTCAAATATGTCATCAAACGTTCATAAATGGCTTAATCATGTCATCTGTTAATAATTGAACTTATTTATTCCATTGTCATGACACATTTGCTTAATTTGTGCCACTAATCATGTCATCAAATTTTGCCACATTATCTAAATCCATAGTTACTTTCTAGCCACATTCCTTTGTATGAGTGGTATATATGAGTCATTTCATTGAGTTTAATGTCATATTAAAGCATTTTTTTCAATTCCTTAACACGTCTCAATCACTACTAACACCCCAAATTTCACAATGAAAAGACATGCATACTCTTAATTGGCACACTCATATCATATGTACTTCCATGCCAAGCTGCACCTCATTAGTGTACTCTCTTTTAAATTCATTTTTTTTTTCTTAAACATATTTTATGTTATTTTCCAAAGCCACCATCACGTCAGGACCATCGTAATACCCAAAATTCCACAATGAGAAAATATACATACTCTTAATTAATAAACTCATATGTACTTTGCTTACCTAATTATACCTCATTATTCTCTTTTAATTTCGCCTTTTCTTTGAAAAAATTATGTTCGTTTTTTAAGCCAATACCATATCCTAGCCATTGTAATACCTCAAATTTTATCATAAAAATACATACGCATTCTTAACTGACACACTCATATATATTATTCTTACCCAATAACACTTTCATTAATGTATTCTCTTTTATATTCGTCTTTTTTAAAAATAGATGTTATGTGTTTTTTAAAGATTTTTTTAAGTGCAATAAGATATGTGAAAATTGTGAATGATTTAGTAAAAGACTATTCATAATCCAATTAAATAAGAGAGTATAGCTTTTCATATAAAATAATAATGTTATTAGTATAAGGGGCAAACTTGTTATATAAGTTTGTTACATAGTATTATTAAGTTTATTACACAAAATTAGAAAAGATGAGGTTTATATAGGAATATGTTTCTAAGAGGTGGAATGTCATGCTTCAATATTAAAACAAAAAATAGCATACACTAGTTTTGTTGTTCTAGAGAGTCATGTATTTTATGAAATTGAAAAAAGACTTATTATATGTAGCTAAATTTAATGAAATGACTCACATATATCACTCGTAAATTTAAAGGGGGTGGAAATTAATTAGTAATGAAGAGTTTAGATAAAGTCACGTGGCAAAACTTAATAGTAGTAAGGCTCCATTAGTGATTAGTAGCATGAACTAATCAAATATATCATGGTGTGGAATAAATAACTTCATCTATTAACGATGGCATAGCCATTCAATTTCTAAAAAATCGATGTCAGATTTGAATTCTTTTTTCCAAGATTTTTAACAATTTATTGACACGTGATTTTTTTGATTTTAATCCATGTAGGGATAGTGCGGGTAACTTAACATAGCTCTTACAATTGTAGAGGGGTGCGGATAGTGCGGGTAACTTAACATAGCTCTGATAATGCTATTTCATAGCATTCCTTAGTTATTTATTTTAACCTTATTAATTCTTCTATATTATTTTTAAGGTATACTATATGTTCCATATTTCTAGTTTTTATGTAGTCAATCAGATTCTTTTTCATAAGTATTTCTGTTAATCTTATTTGTTTCATATCTTTTCTCCAATATTCTAAGTATTCGTAGTTTATCATTTTATCATATGATAGTTGTAACTTTACAAATTTTTGTGTAATAACTTATTCTCATTGTACTATATTTGATATGTAATTCTATGTTATCTATGTGATTCATTAACATTTGTTGTTCATGTATAGTTTTATATAAATTATCATTTGTAACTCCTTTTTTTAAGGTTAATTTTATTTTAAATAATCTTTCTTCTAATTGTCTTTTTTCTCTTTTAAGTTGATTCCTGTAATTAATTTCTTCATATAGCCAACTTTATTTTTTTTAACTCTTCTAATATATTCTATCATTTTTTAATCTGTATAATATCCGTTTGAATAATAACTATCTAAATATGAGCAGTAGCTATCATTATATAAGTGTAAATTTTCTATAAAACTTAATAACTCTTCATTAAAATGAAATACCTTTTCCTATATAACTTTTCTTATATCTACTATTTTTATATGCTTAAGTATAGACAAAACAATATTTTAAATTTATCTATCATCTCATCAGATAAGTAAATATTCATTCTTCATATGATGCTATTTTCGAAAATATTCCCTCCAATCATATATACATAACAAAATATGGTCATCTTATATCACTATATATTAGATTATTCTTAAATAACATGTTTTTCGGTCACTATTAGCATGGTAATCTGGATATTTTTTCCCTAAACAACACCTCTACTCCGGTGGTTACTCCCCTATCACGGCTTCTTTGCCTCACCGATTTCATCTTTAGGATGGCATAGTTCTTAAAAAATTTTCTCCTTTTGCACTTTTCTAATAAACCTCTTAACATGCTATTCTTCAAATAATTCTACTATAAAGTAACTAACATGAGCTTATTTTATTATATCATGATTGTCAGAAATTTATAAATTTAGCTATTCATAATTATAAATAAAAATACCTATTCTGGTAAATTTGATAAATCTGTGCTTTGCTCATCCATAGCTTAGTGTAAAACTAAATATCTTTATTGATTATACACTACAAAAAAGGGGTCAAATTGTGGGGGTTAATTTTACAATTTGCGGGGATTTAAAACCCCAACAAAATGTAATTGCAGGGGTTCCCAAAACCTCCAGAATACGAGTCATCACAAACGAATTGCGACAATTTTTTTCGACCCCCATAATTAATTTGCGGTGATTATTGACCCCCGTTATTCTAAATTTAATTTTTTTTATAATAAATTTTTATTTAAAATTTACGAGGGTTAAAACCTCCGCAATTATTTTATTTTTTACCTCCGCAATTATTTTATTTTTTTTAAAGAAAATAGTAGGACTCATCAATTTTCAATAACTAATTATAAATTATAATTTTAGCTCAAATTTAATTGTTCCTTTAACACAACATGACTAATTAAACATTGTAATTCACAAGCATCTCAAAAATACATTGAACATTAAACTTTAAAATTAAATTTTCAACATTAGCATCTTCAAACTCCAAATTTTCAACATTAACTAGTATCTTCAAACTCTAAAATCAAGTTAAACACAAAACCTTCAATATTCTAAGATTCACTCCAACTACACAGTTACATCATCATAATTGAATATCCAAGAGAATTTGCAATGAAATCAACAAATATCATTAGGATCACTATCATCACATGATCTTCTTGCATCCATGGATGAAATGGGTCCACTAGCCGCATCAATTGGCTACATAAAAATGCAGAGCATAAAAATATCAATCAGATAAACTATTTGTCTAGGTTACTGAAATGAAATGCAGTAACTACACATGGTTGGGACTTAGAAAAAGTACATGTAGCATGCTTCTTGTTTAATAGATAATTTTATGAAACATTGTGGTTCATCCCTAATTAAGTCCTTTGACATTTTCTTAATTTGGCACCGCATATACAGAAGCCTAGCGTTGCCATGAGATTTTTTATACTATAATTTAGTTTCTACTACTCAGCATTTTGTAAACCAAACTTAGATTGCAATTTAACTAGGAGCATCATCTACCTACCGCCAGATAATGAGTTGCTGCAACTTTCATCTAATGTGAACGATCTATTAACCTCAGAAATTATCTCAAAGATGTAAACAGAACTCAAGTGACTCAACTAAATTCCAGTAAGACAGACAGATCAGGAATATATTTGAGTCCAGGACCCTACTCTTAACATCAATGAGAATGAATATATACCAGTTGTTCTTGAATAATGCAACATTATGTTTAGCAGGTTGATGTTCTATACCAGATAAATGAGCAAATTTGTCATCCGTAAATCTTACAAGAATCCAAGTTCAGACCTTCCAATTTTGTTAGACCTGCAATACCGATCCAACAAAATGAATAACCAATAACCATTCATCCCGAGGAAAAAGAACATGACAGCGCGTTAGCGCGTTAACAACTACTGTCTAAAAATATCAGTCATGCCAATTTATAAGACAGACCTTTCAAATGGCCCAAACATTCATCTGTAATGTGGTTAAATCCCAAATTCAACACATTCAAATCGCTGAGCGCTGCACGGTTATGTACAACAGTTGGCTATAGATGTTAGCATTTAGTCGCTCTAATCAGCTCATATTGGAAACAAAGTAATATCTTTCAGTTACCCGAAAACTTTTCACATCCATCATCTCTCAGAAAATATCTATTGAGATTCAATGATTGCTGCGAAGGAAGCTCTGTCGAATAAAAGACAAGTTCCCTTAAGATACACTACTATTAACAAAACACTGTTGATGCCTTATCGAAAGAACAGATATCATATACCTTTTATTCTATGTTACTTGGACTCTCCAAAAATGTTGTTGTACCCGTGCCGAATCCTTCAAAAATATACTACTTTTGGAGTTTTGGAGGATCAGACATGCACCAGGTATACTTAATAGTCCAAGCAATGTAGATTTTATCAACCATGGGATCGAAAAAGCACTTACATTTCTAACTTTCTAAAAATATGGTACTTTTAGAATAGTGCAAACCTGAGATAGTATCCAAACATGACGTAGTAACATGTGATCCTTCCATATTTAGTACAACAAGTTTGTTCAAACCTAAAGATTCCAAAAGAAAAAACACGACGCAGGCAAAGGTATTAGGTAAATTTGCAGGGCCAAAAAGAGAAAATCAAGGTTATATGATGCTCAATTTTTTTTATCATACATATATTTTCTTTTAGTAAAAGTCAAAGTAACGTCTTAAAGTTCATGTAAAGGTCAAACACCGTCTCATAAAATGAAACGAAGTGAGTACATCAAAGCCTATAAGGCACAACTAAAGTTTACCATTCATTCCAAACCAAATACATTATTACCTACCTCCCAAATAAGACACTCCATAATCTGTAATATAGATGCACACAACCTGAAGTTCCTTTAAACTCGCAATCCCTGAATAACACCGCATCAAAATGAGCAAATCTCACAAAAATCAAACACGTCAAGGCGGTTCAAGTGATGATACTAAGGCATGTTCACCAATGATACCTGGCAGAGGCTCCATGTCTGAATCCATAATGCATTGACAACATCTGATACTGAGTGATTCGAGCTTGGACAAACCTGAAACAAAAAGAACACACTTCATATTTAGCATACAAACATCAAAGAGCTTCATCAAGATGCAACAACAACAACAAACCCAGTGTATTCCCACCTGGTGGGGTCTGGGGGGGTAAGATGTACGCAGTCCATACCTCTACCTCTAAAGAAGTAATCTTCAAATCTTGAACCAGCCTCTAGTTCCTATAGCGACTTCAAGTTAATACTACTATAATATTTGGGTTTATGTTCAACTGTTTTTAGATATTTGGCAAAAGCTATTCTATTCACGTGAACGCTATGCAAGCTTATAGATACGCCCATGCCTCTTGATGCTTAATCATTGTGGACTTTAGGTCTCTAGACGACAGGTAGATATTTTTTTCGTACCTAGGTGAAAAAACTACCATAGAAGCACGAGATTGTTTCCTTAGGAATGAAAAGGAAAACTATCAGTTTTCAGATATAAATGACATGAAAAATGAACCTACGCTAAAGAAAAACTATCAGGAAATAACAAACCTTGAAGATGAACAAATCCTCCATGTATCCGTGGACACCTCTCGAAATCCAACTGAACCAATTTACCTAAGCTGAATAAAGCTTGCACCGCTTCAGCAGTAACCAAAACACATTTTCTAAAAGTCAAATATGTCAAATTCGAGAAACCTGACACACAAATATAATGATCTTCATCACCTTAAACAGCTTATCGCATCACAAATTAACCTTCCTAGTCGACTCGTAAAACAGTAAGATAATGCCAACACGCACGATTCTATAATGTCTATCTCGTGCACTTTTTAAAGAGTATAAAGTCAAATCTCTATATAACAATGTTGTTCGGTTGTCTTTCTAGTACAACAAAATATTGTTGGAGAGAACATATAATATAGCAGAACATGAAGCATCATTCCCAAAGAGACAAGAAAATAATAAAACGATAAACAGTATAGTGCAAATAGAGAGAGCAACATTTTCTTGTCTTCATATAACACACTTTTTGTTTACGAGAACTGGTTTCCCCTCGTAAGTGAAATAAGAACTTATCGCGAGAGAGAATAGTAATAACTACCACTGACTTACTTTATCACTTGTTCAGAAACACGATCACAGCAATCAAAAGATAACACTTGGATTTTCGGGCAATTTTTCAACAGACTGAAATCTGAAATCTGTGACCTCTAAACCAAAAATATATACAGATAGTAAAGAAGATCCTTTTAAAGAAAAGACATCCATCCAATTATCTTTAACTTCATTAATCAGAAATATACCGATAAATCTTCTATAGATATTTCAATATGCAAATATCCAACAGAAAAAATCTACTACTGAATTTCAATATGCAACATAAAAATAACTACCGATTCTCTTTAAACTGCGATACCGGTACACCCCAATCAAGACTTCAATGAGCAATGGCCGGCCGACCTGTTTCTACTTACCTATGATATGACCTGTGGTTCCAAACAATTAAGGTTTTCAACTTACCAATCGATTTGGGGGAAAATGAAAGAACGAGGTCGGTCGTAGTACCAATGGCCGACAGATCTCTCAATCGATTTGGGGGAAAATGAGAAGGTCGATTTAGGGAAAATGTGAGCTCTCAATTGATGGTAACGCTGTTTTGGCCGAGAAGGAAAATGTTTTGGCAACTAAATAAAAAGAGGGAAAATGTTTTGGCGAATTAGAAAAAAAAAAAAAGAGGGAAAATGTTTTGGCCAATTGAAAAAAAAAAAAAGGGAAAATATTTTTTTTCGATTGATAGCGGGGGTTTAAAACTCCCGCAATTGATAGCAGGGGGTCTAAAACCTCCGCAAATTTATAAATTTTAGCGGCAGATTTTTAAACCCTGCATTTCATATAATTTTACGGAGGTTAAAATAACCCCCGCAAATAAACCCCCACAATTTTATCCATTTTTTGTAGTGATATGAGAGAATATCTTTTGTGTACAAGAAGGCACTCTTACCTTAGATTATCGTATGGCTTACATATTTATAATCCTAGAAGATGAAAACACGTAAACTATTTACACTATTTCTAACTTTTCATCTGTCAAAAAAGTCAAAGACTAATAATGGTCCTAACTTTACATTTGTAAAAAAAAGTGAAAAACAAATAATGACAAGTGGAAAAAAAACTAAGAAAAGTCAAAAATAGTAAAGACTAATAATGTTACACAACTATTTATGTATCTTAAGTCAAAAAGACTATTCATATGTCATTATTATGTCATTTTCATAGCTTGTTTCGCTGTTCTTTTTTATTTCTTCATTGCTCCGTTGCTATCTTTCTATCTTTCAGTTGGTGTCCTTTTCTTCTTTTATTCTAATTGAACTTTAGGGATCACATTATTTTCTCCAGGACATCATTGGTGGTCTGGATATTTGTGTCCTATTAATTTGCAATATCTGGTTAATAATTCTTCTGAAATAAATTCCTTTTTAATTGCCTTTGTAGATGGTTGTTTTTCTGAATTGAGCAACGTCATAATCCATTGTTTAACTTCTTCCATATCAGACTGTCGTAGCTCCCTTGAATTTGAATAGATCATTAATTGGTCTCTCGAATAGTAGCTGCATATGGAATTTCCATTGAGATAATTGTTTGTTAGTTCTTGAATAATTGTAGTTATTCCTATAGTTTGCTTATTTGCATAAAAATCAGGTATCTCAACTTTAGGTATCTCTGATTGTTGAACAATATCTTTCGGTGTAATCATATCTCTGGTTAATCCTATTTTTACAAATTGTATAACTGGTTTAATTTCATCATATAATATCTCTGCTGATGCAGTATAAAACTTTATAAAAAATAAATTTCCTTTGGTTATTTTCTTATAAGTGGCGAATGCTCTATATAATTATGGCATAGATGTTAGTTCATCTCCTTCTTGGGTATATATAGTATTTAATAGTCCATAACTGAAACAGGTTTTAACTAAATTTGGGTTAGTTTTTGGTAATACGATTAACTTGTTGTAACCTTGTAGTTTTTGGGTTATATAGTCTGTGTTTGGTTCTTGAATATTTATGGCTCTGGGTCTAAAGTTTAGGTGAGTCTGTGTTTTGCGGATATTTTCTATGTATGCTCGAGTTATATAGTTATAGGTTTTTTTATCTTCATTTAAACTTTCTCGATATGTGGTAGTTTGTAGGGGTATGAACAAGGGTTTTTTTTGTGTTTTTGGTATAAATGGTTTTTCAAATATCTTGTTCGTGTTCTGATATCTTTGTCCACTAACTCCTTTGTTTGTACCTGCAGTTGTAGATTGATAAACGTTATGGGTTTTATGGAGTGTCCCAACGTCTCCTTTTATCTCTGGAATTTTATTGTCTTCCGATCGACATAGCTCTACACACTGCTGAGTTATCTGAGTCATAACTTCAGACTTCAGTTTAACTTCATTAGTCTTTAGTTTTTCTATTCCATTACCCATGCTGTCCACTTTCAGTGAAAGTGTAGTTAGGGTTTTGAGTATTTTTTCTAAAACAAATGTCCTATCTTTATTTCTGATATTTGTTTCTTTTTTAGATCTTTTGGCATTTTACAATCTCTAGCTAAATATCTTAGTTTTTCACAATTATAACAAGTACATCCTTTTATAGATATATATTTATATCTTGGTTCCGCACCCCCTATAATTGATATCAGAGCCATGTTATTTAAAAAATGTACAAGTAGATATGTGTTAATTATGAGAAATATTAGAAATGTTAACTTAATTGTACAAAAAATCAAAATGTAATAAAATGTCTAATATTAAGCATTTTACAATCTCTATCTAAATGTCCTAGGAATAAAATGGTTTTTTATACTTATACAAGTTGTAAAAATAGAATTAACCTGAGTAGAAGCGTTGTTTAGGAAAAAAGTATCCAGATTACCATGCTAATAGTGACCGAAGAACATGTTATTTAAGAATAATCTAGTATATAGTGATCTCTGGTTAATCTTATTTTTACAACTTGTATAACTGGTTTAATTTCGTCACATAATATCTCTGCTGGTGCAGTATAAAACTTTATAAAAAATAGATTTCCTTTGGTTATTTTCTTATAAGTGGCGAATGCTCTATATAATTCTGGTATAGCTGTTAGTTCATCTCCTTCTTGGGTATATATAGTATTTAATAATCCATAACTGAAACAGGTTTTAACTAAACTTGGGTTAGTTTTGATAATGCGATTAAACTTGTTGTAACCTTGTAGTTTTTGAGTTATATAGTCTGTGTTTGGTTCTTGGATATTTGTGGCTCTGGGTCTAATGTTTAGGTGAGTCTGTATTTTGTGGATATTTTCTATGTATGCTCGAGTTATATGGTTATAGGCTTTTTTATCTTGGTTTAAACTTTCTCGATATGTGGTAGTTTGTGGGGGTATGAACAAGGGGTCTTTTTGTGTTTTGGATATAAATAATTTTTCAAATATCTTTTTTATGTTCATGTTCTGATATCTTTGTCCACTAACTTCTTTGCTTGTACCTGCAGTTGTAGATTGATAAACGTTATGGATTTTATGGCGTGTCCCAACGTCTACTTTTATCTCTGGAATTTTATTATCTTTCGATCGACATAGCTCTGCACACTGCTAAGTTATCTGAGTCTTAGCTTCAGACTTCAGTTTAACTTCATTAGTTTTTAGCCTTTCTATTTCATTATCCATACTGTCCACTTTAAGTGAAAGTGTAGTTAGGGTTTTGAGTATCTTTTCTAAAGCATCATCTTCTATTATATTTGTCTGTGTAGCTTTGTCTTGATATGTAATCTGCAATAATATTTTTTTTAGTACTGATTACTTCAATTGTAAACATAAAATTTAATATATTCAATACTAATCTCCGAATTTCCTTCGTTGTAACTGAATTTTATATTTTTCTTGTTAACCACCATCGTACCTGTGTATTAACTGTTCGTACAATAAACTTGTTATATACAATATATGGCTCAAATGCTAATAAATATTTATATAATGAACATAATTCTTTTCTATTTATTTTCCATTTTATTTTTGTTTCATTAAACGTTCCTGAGTAGTATCTACAATGATGTTCTAATTTTTCTTCTTCATATCTATATTTAAGTATTCCTCCATAATTATATTCACTTGCATCTGCTTCTACTATATATGTAAACTTTTTATTTTCATCTGGAAATTATAATTTTGGTAACTGTTTACAAAGTATGTTTATTTTCTGTACTTGTTTTTTATCTTCTTCGTTGTAATTATATTCTACATTCTTTTTAAATTTTTTCTGTAATGGTTTTAGGTTTTCTGCTAATTTTGGTATATATTCTCTTACTTGGTTTACTAATCCTAAAAATGATTGTAATTTCTTTTTTGTATCTGATTCTTCTTTTGAATTTATTATTTTTTGTACTATATGTTGTTGCATTTTTACTCCACTTTTATCTATTTGTATTTCTAAAAAGTCTATCTGATTTTTCATTATTTCAGTTTTCTTTTCATTTAAACTTATTCCTGAATTTTCTATTATACCTGCAAATTGTTCTAGTAATTTTAAATGTTCCTCTTTAGTTTTTGTATATAATAGTATATCATCTATGTATATTATACAATTAGGTAGTTGTTTAAAATAATTATTCATAAAGTGTTGGTATCTACCTGGTGTATTTTTATATCCAAATGGTAACACATTCCATTCATAAAATCATCGTGGTACTATAAACGCAGTTAAATTTTTAGATTCTTCCTCTAGCTTTAAATAGTAAAATCCTGATTTACAATCTAACTTACTAAAATAGTTATATCCTAACCATTTGTAGGGGGGTGCGGATAACTAGGCTAATTTGTAGGGGGTGCGGATAACTAGGCTAATAAATAGATTTATTGTAGATAATGAATCTATTCTTTTTTGTGCGTGGATATTTTTTAGATTTTGTTTTAATAAATTATTATTTTTGAAAGATGTATTCATTAATTTATTTGGTATATTATTTTATCCTGTAGTAACTGCTGAGTTACAAATTTCTGTATAATAATTTATTCTTTCTGTACTGTAGTATATATCTAATTCTAGATTTTCTATGTCATTTATTATCTTGTGTTGTTCTTCTCGTAGTGAGTTTTTTATATTATATAAACTGTCACATGTGTTTTTTTCTAAATTTTCTAAGTTTTTTTCTATCCAAATTAACTTTTCTTTTAGATCTTCCATTATTTTTCTAATATGGTTTTTATAATTAATTTCGTTATTTAGATTATCTTGGTTTTCTCTAGTTTTTCTAATATATTCTAACATCCACAATCTTGGTCCGAATAATATCCTTCTGGGTAAATGTCTTCGTATATTCGTTCTAGCGAATTTATCATTTCTATTTCGTAGTTTATTACTTCTTCTAATATCATTTTCTTAATATCTATTATTTCTATATCTTTAAGTATATATAAGATTAAAACTCTAAGGTAGTCTAAATGAGCTATTTTCTAAAATTGATATTTTATAGTTATTTGTTTTATTCTTAGTAGTTCTTAAGAGATATATTTTTTATTTTCCATGTATTTGACTATATTTATTTTTATCTGTTTTTCTAGTAACTGTATATTTCGTATATCTTTAACATAATAAATATTTATAAGAGTAGTTAGGTATGTGTGGTATATAACTTATTCTATCCGTATAATTTTCTCCATATGCTTTTTCTAATATAATTTTTCTTATATCTACAACATCTATATCTCTAAGTACATACAAAATAAGTATCTTGAATTTATCTACAATCACATCAGATATATTATCATTCATTATCATAAAATTACTTTTTTCAAAATATTCCCTTTAACCATGTACATAATAAAATATAGTCATCTCAGATTACTATATACTAGATTATTCTTAAATAACATGTTCTTCGGTCACTATTAGCATGGTAATTCGGATATTTTTCCCTTAAACAACGCCTCGACTTTGGTTACTCCCCGCCACGGCTTCTTGCCTCATTGGTTTCACCTTTAGGATGGAATAGTTCCTAGGAATTTTTCTCCGTTTCCACTTTGCTAATAAACTTCTTAACATATTATTTTTCGAATAATTCTACTATAAAGTAACTAATATGAATTTATTTTATCATATCATGATTGTCGGGAATTATGAATTTAGCTATTCATAATCATAAATAGATATACCTGTTCCGGTAGCTTTGATATTTCTGAGGTTTGTTGTTCCATAGCTTTTTCCATTGCAGTGTATATATTTAATTAACTGGGCTAAATATTTTTGAACGGAATGGAGAGAGGTTTTTTGGCTAATGTAAGAAGGCTTGCCCTCTGCACTGCCTTCCTTCTGTTATTTATAGAATGAAAAGAGTACAAATTTTTTTACATCTGTTTCAAAAAACTATTAAAAAACTAAAAAAAAACTAAAAAGACTTAAAAAGTCTTTTCTCTCTACCTACCTATAAGACTTTCAAACTTTACATAAATATTACATTAAATGCTAACTACTTTATCTTTTCCTTTTACGTATTCCTAAAGACTAAAGTTTAAGACTAAAGTCTTGTAATACATTAAATATACTAAAGACTTTGTACAATATATTAAATATCTTGTCTTCCGTTTATTTTGTCGTATCTGTTGTATCTCCATTATTGCTCTGGTCTTATCTTTCCAGCTGTCGTCCTTATCTTCTTTTATTCTAGCCGCATTGCTGGGACGTCATTATCTCCTCCATTACATTTTGAACATTTGTGCTCTGGGTATTTGTGTCCAATAGTCTTGCAATATCTGGTCAATAATTCTTCTGAAATAAATTTTTCTCTAATAGCTCTGGCGATAGGTTCTGTTTCTGGTTTAAGCAACGTGATAATCCATTGCCTAATAGTTTTCATATCTGATTCTCGTAACTCTTTTGAATTTGAATATATTAATACATGATTTCTTGAATAGTAGCTCCATATAGGATTTTGATTGCAATATGTATTTGCTAGCTCTTGTAAAATTGTAGATAGTCCGATAACTCTTTTGTTCGCATAAAATTTTGGTATCTCGATTCTGGGTATCTCTGGCTGTGAACCAATATCTTGTGGTATAATCATATCTCGTGTCATTCCTATCTTTACAACTTGTATGGGCTTTTTAACTTCATCAAATAATATCTCTGCTGGTGCCGTGTAAATTTTTATAAAAAATAAAGTACCTTTGGTTATTCATTTAAATGTGGTAAATGCTTCATATATCTCGGGTATAGTGGATATCTCAATTCCGTCCGTGGTATATACGGTACTAAGTAATCCATATTTGTAGCAAGTTTTAACTAAGCTGGGTTTGGTTTTAGGTAAGACAATTAGCTTATTGTATCCGGTCAATTTCTGGGTTATATAGTTTGTATCTGGTTCTTGGATATTTGTAGCTTTTGGGTTGCTATTTAAGAAAGTTTGTACGTTGTAGATATTTTCTATATATGTGCGGGCTGTGTAGTTGTATGTCTTTTTATCTTGATTTAGGCTATCTCGATATGTGGTAACTTGTGGGGGTATAAATATGGGGTCTTTTGATGTATTTGGTGTATATGGTTTGTCAAATAGCTTGTTTAGGTTCAATTTTTTCTAACTCCTTTGCTTGTACCTGCAGAAGTAGATTGATAAACGTTATGGGTTTTGTGGAGTATCCCAACATCTCCTTCTAGCTCTGGAATTTTATTGTCTTCCGATCGACATAGCTCTGCGCATTGCTGAGTTAGCTGATTCATAGCTATAGACTTCAGTTTATCTTCACCAGTCTTTAGCTTTAGTGTTTCTATCTCAGTACCCATCTTTACTATCTCAGTACCCATACTGTCCACTTTCAATGAAAGCGTAGTCAGGGCGTTGAGTATCTTTTCATGTATATTTTCTTCTATCATTTCAGTTTGTGTAGCTTTGTCTTGATATGTAATCTGCAATAACATTTTTGTTAGTACTGATTACTTCTATTATAAATGTAAAATTTAATATATTTAAAACTAGTCTCCGAATCTCTTTTGTTGTAACTGAATTTTATATTTTCTTTGTTAGCCACCAGCGTACCTGTGTATTATCTGTTCGCACAATAAATTTGTTATATACAATATATGGCTCAAATGCTAATAAACATTTATATAATGAACATAATTCTTTTCTATTTATTTCCCATTTTATTTCTGTCTCGTTGAACGTACCTGAGTAGTATCTACAATGATGTTCTATTTTTTCTGCTTCATATCTATATTTAAGTACTCCTCCGTAACTATATTCACTGGCATCTGCTTCTACTATGTATGCAAATTTTCTATTTTCATCCGGAAATTGTATTTTTGGTAATTCTTTGCAAAGTAATTTTATTTTTTGAACTTGTTTTTTATCCTCTTCATTATAATTATATTCTATATCCTTTTTTAATTTTTTCTGTAGTGGTTTTAAGTTTTCTGCTAATTTTGAAATATATTCTCTTATTTGGTTTACTAATCCTAAAAATGATTGTAATTTCTTTTTTGTATCTAATTCTTCTTTCGAATTTATTATTTTTTGTACTATATGTTGTTGCATTTTTACTCCACTTTTATCTATTTGTATTCCTAAAAATTCTATGTGGTTTTTCATAATTTCAGTTTTCTTTTCGCTTAGACTTATTCCTGATTTTTCTATTATATCTGTAAATTGTTCTAATAATTTTATATGTTCTTCTTTAGTTTTTGTATATAATAATATATCATCTATGTATACTATGCAATTAGGTAATTGTTTAAAATAATTATCCATAAAATGTTGATATCTACCTGGTGCATTTTTATATCCAAATGGTAATACATTCCACTCATAAAATCCTTGTGGTACCGTAAATGCGGTTAATTCTTTAGATTCTTCTTCTAACTTTAGATGGTAAAATCCTGATTTACAATCAAATTTACTAAAATAATTATATCCTTGGATTTGTCTTATTTTTAATATCTTATTTGGTATCGGATAATTGTATGTTATAATTTTTCCATTTAAATTTCTATAATCAATAACCATTCTACTTTTTCCTCTTTTTTGTTCACTATGTTTATTTACTATAAATGCTGGACTATTATGTTTGCTATTACTTTTTTGTATATATTGTTTTTCTAATAATTCATCTATATGCATTTAAATTCTTTTAAATCGTCAAAATTATATGTTAATGGTTTTTGGGTTATTATACTATTTTTGTCTATTAATTCAATTTTTATGGTAGTTTTATGTTTTTCCCATCTTTTTAACGGATCTTCACTATATAATTATTCTAATTTTTTCTTAACTATTTCTATCTTATTTATTGAAAATATAGTTATTTCTGTTTTATTTATCGAAAATACTACTAATTCTATTGTATCTTCAGCGTTTTTTATATTTTCTAACTTTTGTGTAATTTTTTCACTTCCTTTTATCCAATCAGTTTTCTTTCTTATTTTATTATTAACTCTTTTTGCTCTTACTTTCTGTTTACATGGTGTTGTGAACCACCAGTCGTTTCTAGTTATTATATGTGGGTATAGTTTATCTAAAAATGGCATTCCTAAAAGTATATCTTTTGATGTTAGTTCATAATTATAAATTTCTTCTATTGTCAATATCTTATCCCATATTTGTGCTTTTACATTCCTAGCTTTATAAGTAATTAAGCTTCCTTCATTATTAAATCCTTTAACTACTATTGGTATTTTTAATTTATCCCATTTACTTTCTGGTAAGCAATTATATCTACATAAATTAGCTTCTGCTCCTGTATCTATCATAGGCGTATAATATCTACTATAATATCCTTCCACTACTATCTTCATTAATACATATATTTTCATTTTATGTTAAAGCTCTTCTTAAGAATAATCTTTCCCTATTATATGTTATGGCTAATTGTGTATGTTCTATATTATATGGTTTTACTTGTTCTAACCATTTTGTTCCTAATATTATATCTGCTTTTTGCATTTCTTCTTTTACCTCAAATTCTATTTTTATTTTTCTAATTCCTCCTATTATTATTTCTTTTTCTACTATATCTTTACTATTTATTAAACTTCTCGGTAGATCTGGACATATATCATTATCAGTTTTTATTTCTTCATTTTTTACTAGATATTTTGCTATATAATTTTCTTCTTGTCCTGTGTTTAATAGTATTAAATATTCTTTTTCATTTATTTTTCCTGTTATGTAATATTGATTTAGGTTAATTATTGGATTTGTTTCATAACTCATTCTTTTTGATGAGGTTGATGATTCTGGTTTTTCATTAGCTATTCTTTTTGTTGTACTTATTCTATCATTTACTATTTCTAAATTTTCTTCTATATCTATGTCTCTATAACTATAATCATTATAATCTATTGTTTTTACAATTTGTTCAAATGGGCTATCTATTTGTATTTTGTTAATCTTATTTTTCCCTGTTATTTTATGTTTTGTTGTTAATACATATAAATTTTTACATTTTGCTGTAAATATTTTACTTCCTGGGGTTAATTCTATTCCTGATATCTTCCAATATAATACTAATGATTTATCTATATTCCTATCTGTTACTGCTACTGAATAATTTGCACTTATTATAAATTTAAATTTTTGGTATATTAAATTTCCTTTTACGGCAGTTATTATGCTTTTTTCTATAGGTTTTATAATTCTATCATCTGCTAAATATAATTCTATTGGTGTATCTATTCCTTCTCTAAAACATGCTTTTATTAATATTTCTGCACCTCCAAGGTGTACATATTTTATTGGATCTCCTTTACTTTTTATATCATTTATTTCTTTATTAATTATTCTTTTTGTTACTAGTGGTATACTAGATTTTCCTTTTGCATATCTACAGTCTATTACATGTTCTTTTTGACATACTACATAATATTCATCTTTTTTCCTACTAAAAATATTTTTTATTATTGGTATTTTAAATATTTTTTCTACACTTAAATCTAACTCTTTTTCTTTTATTTCATCAAATATATTACTGTCAAATATTATCTTTTGTTCTGTTCCTTCGTCATTTAAATATTCTTCCTTTTTTATTATTTTTATATCTTCTTCAGTCAAATGATTCATCTATCTCACTATCTATATCAGTATCTGTTTCGTTTTCTGAAATTTCATATATACTATCTTCACTTTCTAGTTCATAATCTATATAATCTATTTGCATATATTCTGTATTTTCTATTTTTATTTCTGATATTTGTTTATTTTTTGTATTTTTGGGTAATTTACAATCTCTAGCCAAATGTCCTAACTTTCCACAATTATAACATGTACATTATTTTATAGATTTTTTCTTTCTATATGGTCTTTTATTCTTGTAATTTTTTTACATAATATTTTTTTTCTTGGTTTCTTATATTTATATTTTGATTTTTTATATTTCTTATATTTCTTATGTCTTTTTCTTTTCTTATAATATCTTTCTTCGCATCCAAATTGGGGTGCTATTTTATTTTTGCAACATGCTAAATTTCTTATTAATGTTTTTTCCATTTTTAATTCTTCTCTATATTTTTCACATAAATTTCTATACCATTGGTGTAAAAATTTTATTCTAGCTCCTAATGTATCTACTATTTTTGCTTCTTCCCAATTTTTTATTATTTTTGAACTAAATGGTTCGGGTAATTTATTAAAATATAATTTTCTTATTTCTTTACTTTCTTCTATGCTATATGCTCCTTTATAATAATATTCTTTAAATGCGCAAGTATATTCATCTATATAACACATATTACATATTGTTAATTTTATCATTAAATTCCTATTTGTATCTTTTTCTTCATCTTGTTCTTCTTCTAATGTCGTCATACTACCAAATTCATCTTTTATAGCTGTTTCATATTTTTTCAATAATTCTATAGGTGTTAATTTAGTTGTTGTTGATGATGTTCCTTCCATAGGTTTATTAGTTCTTAATACTTTTTTACTATTTTCAGTTAAATTTGTAAACCATAATTTTACTGATCCTATTAATGTTTTTTCTATATATTCTGGTGCATCTGTTATGTTTATATTATTGTCTAATAATTGTTTTGTCATATGTCCTATCCATAATTGTATTGTTTTTTCTGTATCTATTACACAGTCTAGGTCTAAAAAGTTATAATTTTTATCAACTATTTGTTTTGGTGTCCATTTGTCATATTCATTATATCTTTTAAATTTATTTTTATAATATATAGGTTTTCTTATTTCTGTTGTTTTAGGTATTATATTTTCATCTTCTTTTTTATCAAGAGTATTTATTTCTGTATTGGTGTTTTCTAAGTTTTCTTCATTAATTTTTTCTTGTTTTTCGTTAATTTCTAAATCTTTTATATTTGTTAATATTTTCGTATATGTTTCACTATCTTCTGAATCATAATTATCTGTTTCTTCTACCTCTATATTATTTATTTCTAATTTTTCTTTAAATTGATTTATCTCGTTTATTAATTTTTGTTCTTTATCTTTTTCTTCTTTTTCTTTTTGTCTTTGTTCGTACAAATCTTTTAACATTTGTAGTTCTTTTTCTAATTCAGCAATTCTACTATTTTTAGTTTCTTCTATTTTTCGTATTTCTTCCGTAGTTTGTTGTTTAATTTTTTCTATGTCCTTTTTTCTATCTATTTCTTCATTTTCTTTTTCTATTCTTACCATTGCTGTTAGTTTATCTTCTAATTTTAATTCTTCTTTTTCTAACATTAAATATAAATGTTCTCCTATTTTCTTATATCTTCTTCCTAGATTCGAAAATACTATTTTTATTTTTGATCCTTCATGATTTTCATATATTTTTTCATCTATTATAAAATTTTCTTTATTCATTTTATTGTGAATAGTTCATGTTGGTATATATATTCTAAACTATCTATTTGTGATTCTAATTTTGATATTTCATCTTTTTGTATATTAATTGAATTTTTACTAACTCCGGCAAATATATTATAATGTAATCTTTCTTTTCTTATTTTTAATTCTTTACGTTTTTCAGAGATAAATTATTTTAATTCTTTGTATTTTTGCTCTTTATTAATTTGAATAATATTTTGGTGGATATCTAAATCTAATTTTATCATAATTAGATGGTATATGTCTCATTCTTCTAGATTTTAAATGGATTATTAATTTTGCTTCAATACTAGATATTAATGTAATTAAATAGGCTAATATTTGTGGATTTTCTTTTGTTTTATTTAGACTTATATATTCTGAATAATTACTAACTAAAGATTCTTTAATTTTTCTAAAAGCTTCTCTATTTTTAAATGATCTTCTCATAATTAATTTAATAAATAACTAAATCTAACTTAACTAAATTTAAATCTAACTTAACTAATTTAACTAATTCCAACATATATATATCACTTCCGTATCTTTTAAATTACTGTGCTCTGATACCATTTGTAGGGGGGTGTGGATAACTAGGCTAATAAATAGATTTATTGTAGGGGGTGCGGATAACTAGGCTAATAAATAGATTTATTGTAAATTTAAATCTAACTTAACTAATTTAACTAATTTCAACATATATATATCACTTCCGTATCTTTTAAATTACTGTGCTCTGATACCATTTGTGGTCTGGGTATTTGTGTCCAATAGTTTTGCAATATCTGGTCAATAATTCAGAGCAATAATGGAGATACAACAGATACGACAAAATAAACGGAAAACAAGATATTTAATATATTGTACAAAGTCTTTAGTATATTTAATGTATTACAAGACTTTAGTCTTAAACTTTAGTCTTTAGGAATACGTAAAAGGAAAAGATAAAGTAGTTAGCATTTAATGTAATATTTATGTAAAGTTTGAAAGTCTTATAGGTAGGTAAAGAGAAAAGACTTTTTAAGTCTTTTTAGTTTTTTAATAGTTTTTTGAAACAGATGTAAAAAAATTTGTACTCTTTTCATTCTATAAATAACAGAAGGAAGGCATTGCAGAGGGCGGGCAAGCCTTCTTACATTAGACAAAAAACCTCTCTCCATTTCGTTCAAAAATATTTAGCCCAGTTAATTAAATATATATACTACAATGGAAAAAGCTATGGAACAACAAACCTCAGAAATATCAAAGCTACCGGAACAAGTATATCTATTTATGATTATGAATAGCTAAATTCATAATTCCCGACAATCATGATATGATAAAATAAATTCATATTAGTTACTTTATAGTAGAATTATTCGAAAAATAATATGTTAAGAAACTTATTTTGTATGTAATTAGAGATATAGATGTTGCAGATATAAGAAAAATTATATTAGAAAAAGCATATGGAGAAAATTATACGGATAGAATAAGTTATATACCACACATACCTAACTACTCTTATAAATATTTATTATGTTAAGATCAGACAGAAATTTTAAAGATATACGAAATATACAGTTACTAGAAAAACAGATAAAAATAAATATAGTCAAATACATGGAAAATAAAAAATATATCTCTTATTCTTTTTCTAACATTAAATATAAATGTTCTCCTATTTTCTTATATCTTCTTCCTAGATTCGAAAATACTATTTTTATTTTTGATCCTTCATGATTTTCATATATTTTTTCATCTATTATAAATTCTTCTTTATTCATTTTATTGTGAATAGTTCATGTTAGATTTTCTATGTCATTTATTATCTTGTGTTGTTCTTCTCGTAGTGAGTTTTTTATATTATATAAACTGTCACATGTGCTTTTTTCTAAATTTTCTAAGATTTTTTCTATCCAAATTAACTTTTCTTTTAGATCTTCCATTATTTTTCTAATATGGTTTCTATAATTAATTTCGTTATTTAGATTATCTTGGTTTTCTCTAGTTTTTTCTAATATATTCTAACATCCACAATCTTGGTCCGAATAATATCCTTCTGGGTAAATGTCTATCTTGAATTTATCTACCATCACATCAGATATATTATCATTCATTATCATAAAATTGCTTTTTTCAAAATATTCCCTTCAACCATGTACATAATAAAATATAGTCATCTCAGATTACTCTGTCTTATTTTTAATATCTTATTTGGTATTGGATAATTATATGTTATAGTTTTTGCATTTAGGTTTCTATAATCAATAATCATTCTACTTTTTTCTCTTTTTTGTTCGCTGTATTTATTTACTATAAATGCTGGGTTATTGTGTTTAGTATTATTTTTTTGTATGTATTATTTTTCTAATAATTCATCTATATGCATTTCGAATTCTTTTAAATCATCAAAGTTATATGTTAATGATTTTTGGGTTATTATACTATTTTTATCTATTAGTTCAATTTTTAGTCTTATATTTTTCCCATTCTTTTAATGGATCTTCACTGTATAGTTGTCTTAATTTTTTCTTTATTATTTCTATCTTATCTATTGAAAATATAGTTATTTCTTCCTTATTTATTGAAAATATAACTAGTTTTATTGTGTCTTCAGTATTTTTATATTTTCTAATTTTTGTGTGATTTTTTCACTTTCTTTTATCAAATCAGTTTTCTTTCTTATTTTATTAATAAATCTTTTTGCTCTTACCTTTTGCTTACATGGGGTTGTAAACCACCAGTCTGTTCTAATTATTATATGTGGGTATAGTTTATATAAAAATGTCATTCTTAAAAGCATATCTTTTGTTGTTAGTTCATAATTATAGATCTCTTCTGTTGTTAATATTTTATCTCATATTTGTATTTTTACATTTCTAGCTTTATAGGTAATTAAACTTCCTTCATTATTAAATCTTTTGACTACTATTGGTGTTTTTAGCTTATCCCATTTGTTTTCTGGTAAACAGTTATATCTACATAAGTTGGCTTTTGCTCCTGTGTCTATCATAGGTGTATAATATCTATTATAATATCCTTCTACTATTATTTTCATAAGTACATATATTTTCATGTTAATGTTCTTTTTATCAATATTTTTTCTCTATTATAGGTTATGGTTAATTGTGTATGTTCTATATTGTAGAGATTTACTTGTTCTAACCATTTTATTCCTAATATTATGTCTGTTTTTTTGCATATCTTCCTTTATTTCAAATTCTATTTTTATTTTTCTAACTCCTATTATTATTTGCTTTTCAGTTGTTTCTTTAATAGTTATTAAACTTCTTGGTAGATCTGGGCATATATTACTATTAGATTTTATTTCTTCATTTTTCACTAGGTATTTTGCTATATGGTTTTCTTCTTGTCCTGTATTTAGGAGTATTAAATATTTTTTTCATTTATTATTCCCGTTATATAATACTCCCTCCGTTTCAGAATAAGTGAATTGTTGGGGTATTTATTGGTGTTTCAAAATAAGTGAATCATTAATTTTTTTTTCAAATTTGCCCTTATGATTTGACAATCAATTAACTTTTGAAAAAGTATTAAAAGGTCAATTTTTTCTTTTTTGGGGTAAAACTTGAAAGTCGTGTTAAATTTATGTCTTTAATGTTTTTTCCTTAATATGTGTGTCAAAATCCAATAATTTATTTATTATGAAACGGAGGGAGTATTGAGTTAAATTAACTGCTGAAGTTATTTCATATTTTGTTCTTTTCGATGATCCTGATGATTGTGGTTTTTCAAAAGCTATTCTTTTTGTTGTACTTATTCTATCATTACTATTTCTAAATCTTCTTCTATATCTATGTCTTTGTAACTATAATCATTAGTATTAATTGTTTTTATAAATTGTTCGGAAGGACTTTCTATTTGTATTTTATTAATTTTATTTTTTTTCGTTATTTTATGTTTTGTTGTTAATACATATAGATTTTTACATCTTGCTGTAAATATTTTACTTCCTGGGATTAGTTCTATTCCTGATATTTTTTAATATAATACTAATGATTTATCTATGTTTTTATCTGTTATTGCTACTGAATAATTCTCACTTATTATAAATTTAAATTTTTGGTATATTAAATTTCCTTTTATAGCAGTTATTATACTTTTTTTCTATAGATTTTATAATTCTATTATCTGCTAAATATAATTCTATTGGTGTATCTATTCCTTTTCTAAAACATGCTTTTATTAATATTCCCGTTCCTCCAAGGTGTACGTATTTTATTGGGTCTTTACTTTTTATATCATTTATTTCTTTATTAATTATTCTCTTTGTTACTAGTGGTATATTAGCTCTACCTTTTGCATATCTACAGTCTATTACATGTTCCTTTTGGCTTACTACATAATATTCTTCTTTTCGTCTACTAAATACGTTTTTTACTGTTGGTATTTTAAATATTTTTTCTACGCTTAAATCTAATTCTTTTTCTTTTATCTCATCAAATATATTATTATTAAATATTATTTTCTGATCTGTTCCTTCTTCATTTAAATATTATTTTTTTGTTATTATTTTTATACCTTCTTCAGTCATTTGGTTCATCTAATTCACTATCTATTTCATTATCTGTTTCATTTTCCAAAATTTCATATATACTATCTTCACTTTCTAATTCGTAATCTATATAATTTATTTGCATAGATTTTGCATTTTCTATCTTTATTTCTGATATTTGTTTCTTTTTTGGATCTTTAGGCATTTTACAATCTTTAGCTAAATATCCTAGTTTTCCACAATTATAACAAGTACATTCTTTTATAGATTTGTTTCTCCTATATGATCTTTTATATTTATAATTTTTTACATAATATCTTTTTCTTGGTTTCTTATACTTATATTTTGATTTTTGTATCTCTTATATTTCTTATGTCTTTTTCTTTTTTTATAATATTTTTCTTCACATCCAAATTGGGGTGCTATTTTATCCTTGCAACATGCTAAATTTGTTATTAATGTTTTTTCCATTTTTAGTTTTTCTCTGTATTTCTCACATAGCTTTCAATACCATTGTTGTAGAAATTTTATTCTTGCTCCTAGGGTATCTAGTATTTTTGCTTCATCCCAACTCTTTATTTTTTATAACTAAATGGTTCGGGTAGTTTACTAAAATATAATCTTCTTACTTCTTTACTTTCTTCTGTATTGTATGTTCCCTTATAGTAGTATTCTTTAAATGCACACGTATACTCATCTATATAACACATATTACATATTGGTAGTTTTAACATTAAATTTCTATTTGTATCTTTTTTTTTGTTTTGATCTTCTTCTTCTGTTGTCATACTGCTAAATTCATCTTTTATAATTATTTCATATTTTTTCAATATGTCTATAGGTGTTAGTTTAGTTATTGTTGTTCCTTTCATTTTTTTATCAGCCCTTAATACCTTTTTACTATCTTCAGTTAAATTTAGAAACCATAATTTTTTTGTTCCTATTAGTGTTCTTTCTATATATTCTGGTGTATCTGTTGTATTTAAACATTGTCTAATAATTGTTTTGTTATACATCTCATCCATAATTGTATCATTTTATCTACATCTATTTCACAATCTAAGTCTAAGAAGTTATAATTTTTATTAATTGTTTATTTTGGTGTCCATTTGTTATATTCACCCTTTAGGTTATAATTTTTAAACTTATTTTTATAATAATATGTAGGTTTTCTTATTTCTGATGTACTAGGTATTATTTTTTCATCGTCCTTTTTATCAAGTGTGTTTATTTCCGTGTTTGTATTTTCTAAGTTTTTTTTTATTAATTACTTCTTGTTTTTCATTTATTTCTAGTTTTTCTATATTTGTTAAGATTTCTGTATATGTTTCACTATCGTTTGAATCATAATTATCTGTTTCTTCAACATCTATTGTATTTATTTCTGTTTCATTAGTTTCTAATTCTTTGTTTTCTAATTTTTCTTTAAATTGATTTATCTCAATTAATACTTTTTGTTCTTTATCCTTTTCTTCTTTTTCTTTCTGTCTTTTTTCATACAACTCTTTTAGCATTTGCAGTTTTTTTTCTAATTCTGCAATCCTATTATTTTTAGTTTCTTCTATTTTTCGTATTTCTTCTGTAGTCTATTGTTTTATTTTATCTATTTCTTTTTTCCTGTCTATTTTTTCGTTTTCTTTTGCTATTCTTACCATGACTGTTAATTTATCTTTTAATTTTAATTCTTTTTTTTTCTAACATTAAATATAAATGTTCACCTATTTTCTTATATCTTCTTTCTAGATTAGAAAATACTATTCTTATCTTTAATCCTTGATGATTTTCATATGTTTTTTCATTTATTATAAATTCTTCTTTGTTCATTTTATCTACTTGATAGTGTATTGATCATGTTGATATATGTATCTAGATTATCTATTTGTGATTCTAAATATGATATTTCTTCCTTTTGTGCTTTTATTGTTTTTTAGCATACTCCAACAATCATGTCTCTTCATTTTTCAGATATTATTTGTTTTAGTTCTTTATATTTTTGTGATTTTATTATGTTATTCATATGTACAATATTTATAATATTTTGGTGGATATCGAAATCTGATTTTATCATAATTAGGTGATATGTATCTCATTCTTCTAGATTTTAAATGAATTATTAATTTTGCCTCATTGCTAGATATTAAGGTAATTAAATAAGTTAATCTGTGGGAGTTTTCTTTTGTTTTGTTTAACTTCTTATATTTTGGGTAGTAACTAGTTAAAATTCTTTTAATTTCTCTAAAAGCTATATTTAATAAATGAATAACGACATAGTTAACAAGATAACGTAATTAGTAATATTAACAATTAAGTTAACATTTCTAACATTTTTTATAATTAACACATATCTACTTGTACATTTTTTAAATAACATAGCTCTGATACCAATTGTAGGGAGGTGCGGATAGTGGGGGTAACTTAACATAGCTCTAATCAATAACCATTATACTTTTTCTTCTTTTTTGTTCACTGTGTTTATTTACTATAAATGGTGGGTTATTGTGTTTACTATTATTTTTTTGTATATATTGTTTTTCTAATAATTCATCTATATGCATTTCGAATTCTTTTAAATCATCAAAGTTATATATTAATGATTTTTGAGTTATTATACTATTTTTATCTATTAGCTCAATTCTTACAGTAGTCTTATGTTTTTCTCATCCTTTTAATGGATCTTCACTGTATAGTTGTCAAAATTACACAATCAATTATAATGTAAGTTAATTAATATGTGCAATTGCGTAAATTAAATTTTTAGAATATAATAACCTGAAAATTTATTAGTAAATTGTATATGAAAATTAAATTAATCATAGTGGCAATTTTGTGTATAATTTTGTTATTGACTTGAAAAGAGTATTGTTACAGTTAACACGGTTGCTGCGGCTTCTGTAGCAATGTCAATGCTCTCCGGTGAAAAGAAAAAAATTAATGTGATGATAATCAATGTTCATTCATCGAACATGCTTTATTTTTACCTCTTAGCTCAAGTTGTGACCTTGAATATAATTTTACTAAGTATTTATTCTTCTCTTCTACTTATGACGTCTATCATACGTAAGTCGGTTATTTTATTTAATATATAATAAAATATAGTTATAAGATTCACTGTTAATCTATTGTTAAACAGTTTATAACAAAATGTATTTTCTATAATTCATTGTTAATGAAAGTAGTAATGAATTTTATTGTTTAGCAACATAAATTATCAATTGTTAATTACCATCTTTTAGTATATGATGAACTCTTGTTTTGCAATATTATTGCTACTCTCTCTCTCAATTTATATAACACGCTTTTTTTTAGTCAGTTCCAAAAAGAATAATCAATTTCTATATTTAGTAACAATTTAAGTTCAAAATATTGCTTTCATCCTTAATGAGATGATTTATAACCACAAAAAACACTTATGACTTATTTTAAACCTCACATTTCAAAATCTTTTCATATTTTTTGAATTTGTGCCCACAAACTACATCATATAAATTAAAACTTGGAAAGTACTAGTATAATAAATAAGATTCAACGAACATACATGAAATTTGCAATTCATATATGTAATATAATTTTATTCTAATTTTATTCTAATTTACAATCTCACAAAATAAGTGTGCATTATATGTGTGAATACAATGAGCTCGTACCAAAGAAGGTTTCGATCGAAGGAGCTTATTTTTATATTAGAAAGTCATTTGACAGAAAAATTTGAGAAATACTTAAGGCAGTTTGTATTATGGAAAATAATAGAAAAAGAGAAAGCGTGTAACACCCCGTACATTTTTAAGCTAGAAATCGGACCTTCATTCCTACGTGTGTAAATTCTAGTCCCGTGATTCATACTTGAATCCATACTTCATGATCATTAACCTAGTGTGAAGAGAGTTTATGAGGTGGGAAAGATGTTCATAAGAGTCACTTAGAGCAAAGTGAGCTAAGAGCCTTTGATTCCGCCAAATTTTGATATTCGATTCTACAAGTGTCAGCTTTGGACGAGTATAACTTTATGTATATGTGGAATTTGGTAGCTTAAGACCTATCAAGTTTTAGATAATCGAATTAGCTCTTCAACGATACAAATTTTGCCTTAATCCGATACCCGAGCGAAAAATTATGGCCATGCAAAGGGGTGTGCGTCGCCTAACAATCGTCTAAGGCTACTAGAATAGGTGTGCGATTGTCTAGGTGCCTCCCAACGAACAGCTAGGCGATTAGCCATACGTCGCCCAGCCCAGAGTTAGGCGATTGGCAAGGCATCGCCTACCTTGGCTTGGGCGATTGATTGGGCGTAACCTAGGTCATTGCCTAGTGCCAAAAACGCTCCGTTTTGACTTAAATCAAGAGCGTTGAAATCTTTCACATCCTTAAACCGTCCCTAATCACTCCAAAATAAATTAAAGGAGTTTTAAACACGTTAACTCCACTCTTTTAACCCTAATCTATCAGTATACGACTCCAAAACCCTTCCCATATTTCCAAAAATAAAATCCAAGTGTCATCTCTCAAGAATCAAGGAGTTGAGTTCCAAATTCAAAGTTCTCTCCAAGGATTCGTCCAGTCAAGGTATGTGGGGTTATGAACAAGGATTTTCTTTCACCCGTGTGCCCAAAACTGGATTTTAAGCTGAATTTTGCATGAATTGTAGTTAGGGTTCATACCCAATTCTTATTATTTTAGTTTATGAAAATCTTGAGCTGGGGGTCTATCGGAAATAGCCTTGCTACTTCTCCGGAGGTAATGGTATGGACTGCGTACATCTTACCCTCCCTAGACCTCACTATGTGGGAATACACTGGGTTTGTTGTTGTTGTTGTTAGTTTATGAAAATATCATGTTATTTAAGGCTTCAATTGCAAGAGATTTACATATATCCATATTTGAAATCATGAGATTCATATTATGAGTTATATTTCACTATCTTGATTGAGATTGTTGAAAACTTTTAGGATGATTATTGAGCATGAAGTTTAAATATGATTATTGATGAATTAAAGTTTGATATTTTGAATCCTAAGTACAAGTGATGAGTTTATAAGGAGATTATGATCTCAAGTTTTATTGACAAGTTTTGATAAGTGCTTTAAAAGCAAAGATAGATCTTTTAATCCCAAGCTAAGATTATGAAATCCACATTATTCATACTGTTTATGATTTAAAGTAAAGAGAAGCGTAACTAGTTTTTCATTAGATAAACTCTAATGCTATTTTAAGGTGGATTTCCTATAGTGTAATCATACAGGTAATATGGAAGTAATATTTAGCACCGAGTTGGTTATCCGTCCAAGGTCACATGCCCCAGAACTACGTGTCACCATAGGTTTTAATCCCCATAGTGGGTTCAGTATAGTGATCACTCTATCTTAGGTTCTATTTCGATGGCAAGGGTAGAATAGCTCTCCCAACGTGGGTAAGACATTGGACTCCATGATAGCTCATAAGGTTTATGTCGGTTAAAAGAACCTTTCAAAAGAAAAAGTAAACGTACAACTTTTAGAACTAAGTGTTATGGCTCATAAAGTTATTCTTATGCTTCATTATTCATGTTTATTATTTATAGTCTTTGCTTTATTCAATCCCAAGGTGAGTCATCTACACTTAGCATGCATTGGTTGAAAAATATATTTATACATTTAGTTATAGTTTTACTTATGCATTCACCCCCACATACTCAGTACATTCCAAAAATACTGATCCACATATATGTCTATGTACTACATTGTTTCATAATGTAGGTACCGGTTGTAGTCCACACATCATAATCAGACAATGTGCATTTTTTAGTTAGCAGTTGATGAGGCCTTTTTATTCAAGGTCTTGAGTCAATCATAGTTCGAGTAGCATCTTGTTTTCATTATTCAGTCGTATTGATTAGAGGTAGATGGGGGTCATGTATCGGCTACCTATAGTCAGTATTAGTAGAGGCTTCATAGATAGTCAGTAGAGTTGATGTATTTGATTTCAGTTTTATTGTGTATAACCAAAGTTGTAATCGTTTGAATAGTTTTATTTTGAACATGTACACTAAAGACATTTCTTTCGCTTATTACTTTAAGTTTTATGTATTTAAATCAGTTGCTCAAACAATATGCCAGTACAAGTGATACGGGAATCCCTAGCTCGAGACCTTTCACATGAAGACAAGCACGTGAGTTGCAATGACTCTAAGCCTTGTTCATGCAAATAGCCGTGTGTGAGTTGGTACTTGATCAACTAAATGATTTAAATATTTTTAAGTGTGAAGAGGAGCCTTGAAGTGTAATAAACTTACACTCCAAGGCCACCCCATGGCAAGGGTTAAATGATTATTTTATCTTTCATTTATGGTGTAATATAAATAAACAACATTAGGGTTATTTTGGCCTTAGTTCATTCATAATATTGAAGACAACAACTACATTGTAATTTTTGTAAACTTCTCTCTTCACTTGAGAAGCCCCAAACCGAAATTCACAAGAAGAGTGATCCTTGTGTTGTATTTTGGCTAGAAACTAGGATCTTGGGGTTCTTTGAGTTCCTCTTGGTCCAAGTAAGAACTTGTTGTTGATTTCACTAGTCTTAGGGTCCTTTCTCATTTTAGGGTTCTTAGATCTTTGAATATTGTATGTCAAGTTTCTATCTCTTTTGTAATCTTATTGACATTGTGTTGTTGAATCTAAAAGTCTAGTGAAGCCGTGCGGGGCTCTTTCGATTCACTAGTATTGTTACCTTGTTATTCATCTCATTTTCTTGTTCAAAATACAAACTCAAAGTCTAGTAAAGCTGTGTGAGGCCTATTTCGATTCACTAGCAAGTTGTTGTTCATCTTGTTGTTCTTGTATTGATTCGAATCTCTTGATACACACATAGTTAGTATCATTTGGTATCCAAGCTCAAGGCTTGTTTTTTTTCTTACAAAACCAATCTTGGGAAACTCTTACCAAAAGTGTGTTCTTGAACATTTTGGCCAAAAAATGGTTGTTAGATCTACAATAATTTTGTTTGTCTAGTTTATTTCTTATGTTGATTTCTTTCTCATCAACACAAAAGGTGTCTAAAGCTAAGTTGAGCTTAATATATTGACATTGCTATTGTGGACTTTAAGTTGTAGTATGATGAACTTGAAGTACTTCGAATTGTGTGTTGTTGTTTCTTGACGTTTAAAGTGGGCTGTTGTTGGTAAATTGTGGTTGTGTTCTTGAAGTATTATTGTGGTGTTCATCTTGGTCTTCTCCTCATCTCATGTCTTGACCACTATAAAGAATAAAATAGATCTAAAAAGATTGCAAGACAAAGTTGTAAAGTTGTTTGTGAGAAGACTTGCCAACACCACTTCCTTGATATAACAACTATTTTTCCTTAAAACAAGGTGCCTTGTCTTATGGAACTAGTAAAGTCAAGTCTTACATTTTGAGTTGGAAAAATTTTAAAAAGTTATAAGACTTTACTTTCCCTCCAAAAGCAAAGTCATCCATTACAAAAACTGTGAAGATTAAGGCTTCAAGTTGATGAACAAAATGTATGGACCCGTCGCCAATACCATGCTGCCATGTCACCTTAATCATTGTTCACGTTATTAATTAAGATCAATTTGGATATTCTAGTTTTTAATTATTGATTCTTAGTTTATTCTAATTGACTCGATAACTAATTAGCAAGCTAGTACATTCCTACTAGGTTGTCAATTAGTCCTTTGAAACCTTGTATTCGTGTCATCATTTGTTTGTGTGCTTTTTTCGTTCGAATACATTGTAACTCCTTGACTCTAGTACGACAGGAATTCTTTGAGTTTCAAACAAGAATCCACTCCGGACAAGAGCATGCTCAAACCTTAAGGATTTATGGGTTACTAGCCAATCTACAACACTTGTGGAGCTCGAGTGTGAGTGATCCGAGAGAGTATGGATGAGGAGAGGTTTTAAAAAAACTTATTTGTTACTTATGTAGGTGATACCTTGACAATGGAAGGAACCACATCTCAAACCATGGATTCTAATGAAATGGAGAATATGAGGGTCACTCTTGAGGCTATGACCCGAACTCTTGGAAGGTTGAGTATGGAAGTGGGAGCCATAAGGGAAGAAGTGAAGACTATTAGTGGGAGGTTAGAACAAATGGAAACTCAAAGGAACTCTTACCCTTCTACTCCTTGACACGTTTCGTCAAGTGGACAAGATAGAAATTCCTCCGCCACCGTTACTCCCAAAACATGGCCACAATTTCCAAATCCTTCACTAACTCCACTAAATATCGCAACCCAAACCACCCATAACCCCCGAACTCGAGAATCTAATAGACCAACCCCCACAAGAGGGACTTGGACGTCCAATACCTCCACTAAATCTAAACCTCCCTTTCGAGCTCCACTAAACCAAAGAATACCACCACCAAAAAATCCAATCCCTCCAAATCAAGTTCCAAACGTCCAAAACCATCCCATCCATTTTGAGGAATATGGTAGAGAGGATTATGAAGGGTATAGAGCCCTTAACAATGCTTACATGAGGGAGAAGAAGATGAAAGAGGGATGTGTGGATCCAAGAAGATATCGAGGGTATGGAAAAATAGGAAACCAATACTAAGAAAGAGACGTAGACATCAATACTATCAAATTGAGCCTACCTATCTTTCAGTGTAAAAGTGACCCCGAGGTGTATCTTGCTTGGGAGTCGACGTGTGATAAAGTATTTCAAGTGAATAATATCTCGGAGGAGAAGAAAAGTTGTTACGCCATAGCTCACTTTGAAGGTTATGCTAACACGTGGTGGGAATACGTCAAATGGTTTGGTAATGAGTTTATTAATGGACAATGTAACACCTCGAGTCTGTACCCCAGACGCTATACGATGCTTATGACCCCGAATGACCACAAGCTAACCCATAACTAGTACCTACTATGAGCACTAAATAAAAATACTATAATAATGCGGAAGATGGACTGAAATGCTATAAGGTTCAAAATACTATAATCAAAACTGAATAAAATACTGAAATATTGAACAACTATCTGAAATATTCTAGTCTGAAAAGCCTCTAACTGTCTGAATATGGAGTTGATGGGACAAGTCCCCAACTAACTCCAACTATTGAAATAATGAACTATTAAATGTATAGAATAAATCTAATATCCTCGGAGTATGAGAACTCACTACTATAACTGTTGTTGATAACTAGAACTGGCTATGTGAGGTTAGAAACCTAAGTATTCGAACCTATGATATGAAATATCATAGCGCAATAAATGAGTATGGAATTAGTACGTATGAATGTACTAGTTCGTTAAATGAGGTAAGGCGGAATGCATGGGTTTATATGAATGAACAATAACTAACTAAATGATATGCAAGAGATGAATTAGCATACATGGAGGATCTGTAACTATTAAACATACTATGCATACTGGAACTGAATCTGATAACTGATAACTGAATATATTAATAATCTAACATTACTGATAATCTAAATTACTGATGAATGAGTGATTGCATCTGACAGTCCTGATTATGTAGAACTGAACTGAGTTCTATTCTGAAGACTGAGACTAAAATTGAAACTATGGGAGTTCTCAGTTAACTAACATGCCCCTGAGTAAACTGAGTGGGGTACAACTTGTAACCCTAGTTGGAAAGGTGCCAGTACCATGCTATGGGTAAAGACACTGTTGTGGTCAAACCTATCTGACGGGTGACCTTGAACAGAAAGTCAAGCCTAATCTGACGGGTGACCCCTAGGAGGTAGCCAAGCTTTAATCTGATGGGTGATTCCTCACATCCTATGCTGGTTACGTAGTTATGTAGTGTAAGACTGCTACTAACGACTCTGCCTGCCTGATGGGAGAAGTCATCACCTCTACACTCGCTCGGTGCTAGTTTCTACTCCCAACTAAATAACACTGACTGATTAGACTGGACTGGACTGGACTGAGTTAGCTAAGTTTGGTAACTGACTGAGTTCTGCTATTCGTGATACTAAAGAGTTTATTCTGTAATTACTAAAGCTCTAGGTAAACAGCTAGATTGTCGAGTATTGAGTACCCCCAGGACTCGATAACATTAAAAGTAAATCATGGCACAAATTTTGGAAACATGATTATGGCTACATGTTCATAAATCACTCATTAAGACATTTAAACAAACACTTGGTATGCATTGACTAGTACATGAATGGGGAGTACATGCTATCATGGTATAATGACACTATTTCATTCACTTAGGCATTTAGACAAACACTTGGGGAGTATGCTTAGGTAACATAATAGTAAACACACATGGTGATCATAGCTACATCAATCAACTTGTACATTGTAGAGTTTATCATGAAGATCATGCAATTCAACACATATAATGATTAAGTCCATGAAAACTTGTAATTAAATCATGGACGAAAACCCACCAATAACATGAAACATGAATTCAATTCAATTCTAACATTGAAAGCATGGAATCCAAAGTCTTATATTTTGAAAAGGGGATTGTTGGGCTCCATGAAAGATAAGGATCCATGAATGAACATCTAACATATCTGGGAATCTAAATTCTTGAAGTTATTGAAGAATCTCGAAGGGATTCTTGAGATTGCTCTTGAAACTTGGATGCTAGGGTTTTCTATCTTTAAGAGAGAATGTCTTAAATTGGGGGAAAAGTGAGTTACTAATGACCTAAATATGTTTTTAAGGATTAAATCCCACATCTGGTTGAATTAAATACATGGGAAAAGACTAATTTAACCATGGACAAAACTTAAATTTTTTGTCAAAATTTTTTATTTGGGGCCCTGGTGCGATGCGGCTATATCATGTCATGTCACTGGAAACTGACAGCTGGGAACTGGACTGACGACGCAACGTGACGTAATTGCGAACCCTTACTGGATTTTGACAATTGAGAATTGAAGGTCATCCGTGATGCAGTAAGATCACGGAGTCACACTGGAAATTGACAATTATCATTTGGACCTATGGCGCGATGCGCTACTAACTGAAATGATGGTGTTTTATGACTGGAACTTAAAATAGTCATAACTTCTTACTCGGTTATTGGATCTGAGTAAATTTTATATCATTGGAAAGTTGACTGAATTTCCTACAAGATGGTGGGTCTAAATCTAGGAAATTCTGCCTAGAACAAAAATTCTACCTAGGGATTCTCATGTATTGATGACTAAACTGAGCTGGGAAATTGCAGGGTATTATAATATCTCCCCCTTGGGAACATTTGTTCTCGAATATGGCTAGTTAAGCTGAGAGAATATTGACAGACTGATTTTACATACTGAACTAGACATGAACAACTGAAGCATGATTACATGACTGGTCTGATAGACTGAACTTACATACTGAACATGCATATCTGATGCATGATTACATGGCTAAGACTGATTTATAAAATACATGAATGGCATGAGAATGATATGAGATGGTAACTGATAATAAGTTTGTAACGGTACTGAATATGGGACTGAGTAGGTTTAAGGAAGACTATGATGATGTACGAGACATCAGCTAACTGAATCAAGACTGAATGACTTCGACACACTACTTAGGCCTGAGGAACACATGACATAAATTGAACTTCACGGACCATTAAGAGTGTAACATGAGTCATGGGAACTGAGCATATTGGGAAACATGACTACATGCGTCATGAACTGCATGACCTGAGTTTGGAATTTCTGAACTTATGGAACCTGATTCGTACTACAGAGTGAACTAGAACTCCTTATACTAGGAACTGTAAGCATGCATGGTCTTCTACTATGTACTATACTGCCATATGCCTCTTAGCTTAAAGTCATCGTTCTAAGTCTGTGGGTCACTAAATCAATAACCCTACTACTATTTCAGGGTTTAACCTTAGAATGGACTGCTATGTAAGAAATTACAAAAGATATAGAAGCTCATGGATCTAATAAGGCATAAATATATAACTGGGATATTTATAATTTATCAGTGACCACATCAGGAGGACTTTCCTAATCCTGTTGGGACTAAAGTGCATAAAATTTATGTAGACACTGATCGTGGGTGGCACTGGAAGGAAAGCCGTGCTGATTCGGGTGACTGGACTGAACTGGTGACTAATAAAACTGACCTTGGTGGCGCTTATCCCTACTTCTTTGAGCATCTACTCGACACTCACTGAGCCTATATCTCAGTTTCTCACATCTATAACAAACATTAATGTCAGTCTTACACTCTCTCTGATAATTTTTACCACACTCTCCACAAAATAAATTAGTATGACTATTGTTTATGCTATCCTGGGTCGTTGGTACACTGGCTGAGGATAGAGTTGGGACTAAAAACTTTGGGCAAAATTAGGAACGGTTACCACCATCTGACTTAGGCTGATTGAAATTGAAACTACCTATTCTAGCTTTCTTATTTTTCCTCTCTTTTTCTTTAGCCTTCTACTCTTCAATCTGTTGAGCATGGACCATTAGTCTAGATATATCCATCTCCTTAATTAACATTGCAGTTTTGCACTCATTAACCACACTCTCTGACACTTCAGACACAAACTTACTCATACTGGACCTATTATCCGCTACCACATGAGGAGAATATCTGGCTAATTGAGTAAACTTAAGGGAATACTCTTTCACGCTCATGTTACCCTGCTTGAGATTTATAAATTCTAACACTTTGGCCTCTCTCAACTCTAAGGAAAAGAATCTATCTAGAAAAGCAGTAGCAAACTCTTCCCACTCTACGGGACCTGCATCTATGCCCCTATCTATCTTCCATTGCTTAAACCACATATGGGATACATCTTGTAGCTGATAGGAAGCTAACTCAGCACTCTCACTGGAAGTCACTCCCTTGATATTTGTGACTTTCTAAACCTAATCAAGGAACTTCTGTGGATTCTCTTCTGACATAGAACTTGAGAATAGGGGAGGATTCATTCGGGTGAAGTCCCGAATCCTGGTTGCAGCAGTATTGGCCACTAAGTTGGCTTGAACAGTAGCTGGCCGTTTATTTTGAGCTGCTACTAAATTGGGTAGGATAGTGAATGCAGCTCTGAACTCTGCATGAGAGACATGTTAGTCCAGGGGATCTGCCTGAACAGGCTGAGGGGCTGACTGGTTTCTGGTTCTTTTTTCGTTAGTCATTTTGGGAGACATGTTCTGCAAAAAAAGGGAAGAAATGGATTAGACTAAGATTTTAACTTGAGCTCATGCTCACTCGCACGACATGAATACTGAAAGAAGGAAAAATTTTCCTAAAACATCTCATAGCCTCCAGTCCATAAGTGTGGCGCGCTACATACCCATGTACAAGACTCTACTTAATGTAGCTTTCAGACTCCCTAGGACTTTGTTGAACCTTAGGCACTGATACCAAGTTTGTAACACTGCGAGTCTGTACCCCGAACGCTACACGGTGCTTATGACCCCGAAGGACCATAAGCTAACCCATGACTGGTACCTACTGTGAGCACTAAATAAAATACTGTAATAATATGGAAGATGGACAGAAATTCCATAAGGTTCAAAATACTATAATTAAAACTGAATAAAATACTGCAATACTGAACAACTGTCTGAAATATTCTAGTTTGAAAAGCCTCTAACTGTCTGAATATGGAGTTGATAGGACAAGTCCCTAACTAACTCCAACTACTGAAATAATGAACTACTGAATATACTGAAGTAATCTAACATCTTTGGAGTATGAGGACTCAGTACTATAACTACTACTGATAACTAGAAATGGCTATGTGTGGTCAGGAACCTGAGCATCCGAATCTATGATATAAAACATCATAGCGTAAGAAATGAGTATGTGATCAGTACGTGGGAATGCACTGGTATGCTAAAATGAGGTAAGGCTAAATGCATGGTTTATATGCATGAACAATAACTAACTGAATGATATACAAGAGCTGGATTAGCATACATGGAGAATTTATAACTATTGAATATATTGTGCATACTGTAATTGAGTATACTGGAACTGAATAGGATAACTGATAACTGAATATAATAATAATCTGAGATTACTGATAATCTGAATTATTGATAACTGAGTGACTGTATCTGAAAGTCCTAATTTTGTAGAACTAAACTGAGTTCTATTTTGACGACTGAGACTGAAACTGAAACTATGGGAGTTCTTACTTAACCGACATGCCCTTGAGTAAACTGAGTGGGGTCCAACCTGGAACCCTAATTGGAAGGGTGCCAGTACCGTGCCATGGGTAAAGACAATGCTGTGGTCAAGCCTATCTGACGGGTGACCATGAACAGGAAGTTAAGCCTAATCTGACGGGTAACCCCTGAGAGGTAGCCAAGCCTTAATCTTATGGGTGACTCCTCATATCTTATATTGGCTACGTAGTTCTGTAGTGTGAGACTGTGACTAATGACTCTGCCTACCTGATAAGAGAATTCGTCACCTCTGCACTCATTCGGTGCTAGTTCGAAACATCATTTGTTTTTCTGAAATCCATTACAATAGTTGAATTTGTAGTTTTGCATTCGTAAGAGAAAGAGATGAAGAGCAGAAATATTCCCCACTGGGCGTGCCAAAATTTGCTTGCAATAATTTTTTAAAGGTGTCAAAAATTAACTACAACCAAAGATAAATAAACGAAAAAATAATTTTTATTAATAAATCTTGGGAGTACAATTTCGTAACTGTAATGACCCAAGCCGAGGCCCTGGCTACGACAGACATCCCAAAAGCAATAAAGGCTTGATAGACCCCTTAGCATTCCATCATAAGCATAATTCATAAAAAAATCAAAGTGCGGAAGATAAACTGAAAATATGGTAGTCCCAAAATCAAACATAAACCTTCATAACATCGTATCAAAAGAGAAAATAAAAATCCAATCAAAAACCATCTACGAAGCCTTTACTGAACTGAAAACAATAATCTATCTAAACTAGGACTAGTCCCTCGACTGGACCATAAAACTAACAGAAACCACATAAGAAGAATATGCCCTCGGAAGAAAGAGACGCTTACTAATTCTAGAGTTTAGGAGGTAATCTCCTATTGAGCTGGACCACGGAAATCTGCCTCAGAACCTACATTATGAGACAATGTAGCCTCCATAAAGAATGGTCGATAATGGAATGTATTGATATGCAAAACGAGAAAATGCACTATTTCCACCCTAAACTATACATGAAATTGCTGAAACACACCTAAACTATAGGAGGGTTTATAATGCCTCGAGAGTACACCCTGGGAGCCATACGATATTACGGTCTTAAGAAACCCAAGATAACCCATGAGCTGGTACCTACTATGATCACTTAGTAACATTGATAACAAAAGATCATATGCGGAATTTAAGTAAGGAATGCCATAAGGTTTTATAGTTCTAATGATGTTTGTAAAACAATACTAAAATTACTAAAAAAAACTGACAATAACTACCGAAATTGAAGACTGACTAACTGTCTGTACTAGTCTAAAAATCCTATACTGCCTGACTGTGGAGCTGATGGGACAAACCCCCAACCAACTCCGACTGAATAGAAAATATTGAAATTGATAAAGTAAGCTGAGGTAAATAAACTATGTTCCTGAATTATGAGGACTCACCACTGCTACGCTAATACTCTAGTATGTCTATGCGCGATCAGGAAATTGAGCGTCCAAACCTATGATATAGATATCATAGAATAAGAAATGAGCATACGATCAGTACTTTGAATGTACTAGTACACTAAATGAGGTTAGGCTGATATGCATGGGTTCAGGTGTATGAGTAATAACTGATGATGATAAGCGTATTTACACGCCTAAAGTGCTATAATCTACCCATATTTTAGCTAAGTTGTGAGGACAAAATACATAATTCATGCACTTTTAGCCCTCTTTCCTGTAAGTGAGCTAACAAATGTGATTAGCAAATTTTCAGGTATAAATGATGAAGATTTCAGCATTTTATGGATAACTTGACGCCAAAGGAAGCTTCACGAAAGAAGGAGAGCAAAGCTTGGACGCCTAGGACTAAAAGTGACGCATGGGAAACCTGTCCCGGGCAAAAACAATATTTCTCAAGACTTTGGGGATCAGCAGTAACTTATTAGGATTAGGATAATGATGCAGTAATTTATTAGGATTAGGATAAGTACGCAGTAGCCTAGTAGGAATAGGATATGGGTATTATAAATACCCTATTTTGCTGAAGCTTTTGATCATTCTCATTATTCCCATCCATCCACCATCCATTCATCCATCAAAACAATTCTCCACCACCCTCATCCTTATTCGATCCTTTCCCTTTTTCTTCATAAATTTGTTGTTGACATTATTATTCATCTATTCTATTTTTAATTTTCACGACAAGAGAAAAGCTATTTTGTAAGGAATTCACGCCACAAGTGCTACCAAACATACTTCACGCAAGATCTTTATTTTGGTGTGATTATAATGTCTATTGTGATTTCCGTTGCACTCATGAGTAGCTAAACTTCTCTGTTGGGGTTATGGAAGCCTTATGAGATACTATCTATTGCTATGCGTTTGTGAATTCTTGACACGTATGCTGCTTATATCATTACTCACTTTATCTTAATATAAATTCTTGTGGTTGCAAACATATAGAATACGCCAGTATAGCATTAACTTGTTCGAAAGAAAAGTTATATGTCTGGAAAAGAGATAATGTCAAGGTAATAGGGCACCAACCCCTGTTAAAAAGTTAGTGTCGTAACTGTATTAACCTCTTGGAGAATTTGTACCGTTAGATACGCTTTAAGCTCAAAAGAGTTAAAGTGAAATAATCCTTCATGGTCGAAAGACGCCTGGATTTACCATAGAATACAATTCTGTATAAACACATGCATGTCTGAATTCTGCATAACTCATAGCCAATAGATACGTATAACTCATAAGGTGGACATAACCCCAAATTCCAATTCTCATTGATTAAAAATCTTACTAAACATTCTTTCTTTTTACTTTGCTATTTTCCGTTTTTACTTTGTTATTTTGTTACATTATTGCACGCTACAAAATCCCCCCTTTTTACGAAACTTTCACCAAAAGTCTAATAATCGTTGCTTACTTAGTGACCAAGTATTCTCTGTAGGATTCGACACCCAACCCAGTTGGGTTCTATATTTGACAACGACCGCTTACACTCTTACGAGAGCTGTAGTTTGAGCATTATCAAAAATTGGCGCCGTTGTCGGGGAATACGGTTATCAACTAAGTTTGTGATAGTTACTAAACCCTTTGGTCAAAGATTCTTGTACTTTACTTTTAGTTGTTTTTTTTATTTAGGTTCTGTTGACAGAATGGATGTACAACGTGACATCGAAAGAAGGGCTACACAACAGGAGCAGGCTAGATTAGCTGCGTTGGCCGCTGCTCAAGTGCATCAACAAAATATCGATAACCCTGGGCGAGCAGCAGATCCTGATGATGAGGACTTGGGTGATGATGAGTTACTAAACCCGAGGCGTGATGTTGAAGTTGTGACACCGGCAAACAGAAGAGATCGTCAAGCAAGATTTCGGCCTGAACGCCGAGCCGTGCAAATACCGTTTGATGATAATGATGATCTTGATGGAGCTTGTGCCACATGAGCTATTATTCCTCCGCCATTGGCACCCGGAGCCAATTTCAATATCACTAGCACCATGATTCAGCTTTTGCAACTCAAGGGATTATTTGGTGGACTAGCAGGCGATGATCTGAATATGCATCTGATCAACTTTATCTCTACATGCAAGTCATTCAACAATCCAGGCGTTGGACAGAATGCTATTCCGCTGTGTTTATTTCCATTGTCTCTATCTGGGGAGGCAACGCTGTGGTTGAACGGGCTGACTCCTGATTCTATTACAAATTGGAGGCAATTGAAAGACGCTTTCCTAGAAAGATTCTTTCCGCCATCTAAGAGAGCATAATTGAGAGATGATATCAACAACTTTCGACAGCTTCCAACTGAAGCTCTCCACGAAACATGGGAGAGGTTCAAGACGAAGCTTATGCGGTGCCCAAATCATCATATGACCAATGTCCACTTGATGGAGATATTATACAGAGCTTTGAATTCGGTAACTAAGCCAGTGGTTGATAATGCTGCAGGTGGGTCATTCATGGACCTTACTTTTAATGAAGCAAGTGGTATGCTAGATCGTATGACAAAGCAGAGTAGAGCTTGGCATACCAGGGATTCGGAGGTAGCAAGCTCTACTATATCCATTAGCATGACTGCAGAGCAGAGGCGTAGACAAGAGGAGTGTGACCTAGATATGGCTCACATGAAAACGCAAATGGATCTTCTTACTAAGCATTTATTATCAGGGAAGACCGAAAAAGTAAAAATAGTTGCGTCAAGAAGAAGAGACGAATCCGATTCTGAAGAAGAAGCCAACTACTTGAATAATCAGGAGGGTTTCCGAGGCAATGCCCAAGGAAACCAAGGTCGGAACTATTATGATAAGCAAAGATATAAGGACCGTGATCAAGGTAGTTGGAAGAACAATACTGACAGGAGTGGTTTGTATATTCCTCCTAGAAATTGTGAGACCGCGGCATCTGGTTCGGGGAAGATGTCAATGGAAGATATGATGGCAAAGCTGTTGAAAGAAGTAGAGGCAACCAATACGGGATTGAATGAGGTGAAGAATGACTTGTCTTCAATAAATCAGTTGGTTGACTCACATTCCACTGCAATAAAACAATTAGAGCAGCAATTGAGTCAACTTTCAGCAGCATTTAATCAAAGAAAAGCCGGCACCCTACCTAGCAACACTGTGCAAAACCCAAGGAACGATGGAACATGCATGGCTATTAGTACCAGGAGTGGTAAGGTGTTGGAAAATCTACCCAAAGGCAAGCAAGCAGTCAACGATGTAACGGACTACGATATTGATGCTGATGGTGAAGATACCGTAGAAGCTAGC
This sequence comes from Capsicum baccatum var. pendulum, assembly GCA_030864225.1. Taxonomy (NCBI): domain Eukaryota; kingdom Viridiplantae; phylum Streptophyta; class Magnoliopsida; order Solanales; family Solanaceae; genus Capsicum; species Capsicum baccatum. The sequence goes on from CM061558.1 coordinate 249,166,686, forward strand.
AAGGGTGATCATAACGTTACCACTAGTAGTCTGCAGGCTGAAAAGGTCAAAATTCGGAAACAAGATAAAAAGGAAGTGGTGGAGAAAACGATTCCTCTTCCACCACCACCTTTTCCGCAGAGACTAAAGAAAAAGGTTGATGACACTCCTGAAAAGGTTGATAATCAGAAGAAAGATAAAGAGAAAGTGGTGGAGAAAACTATTCCTCTTCCACCACCACCTTTTCCTCAGAGATTAAAGAAGAAAGTTGATGACACAAGGTTCAGCAAATTCATGACTATGTTAAAGCAGCTGACCATTAATGTTCCATTGGTTGAGGCGCTCGAACAGATGCCTGGGTACGCGAAATTTATGAAGGATCTTTTAACAAAGAAGCGGGCAGCAAGTGGTGAGTTGACAGATACTGTTCATCATTGCAGTGCGATCGCTACCAGATCACTAGTACAGAAGAAGGCCGATCCCGGTGCCTTCACTATTCCATGCACTGTTGGATCTATGAATTTTGCCAAGGCATTGTGTGATTTGGGAGCTAGCATCAATTTGATGCCACTATCCGTCTACAGGAAGTTGGGGTTGGGTGATCCTACAGCAACTAATATGCGACTTGTGATGGCAGATAGGTCGGTAAAATGACCTGTTGGTATCTTATATGATGTATTGGTAAAGGTTTCCACTTTTATCTTTCCTGCAGACTTTGTTATTTTGGATTGCGAGGTAGATTCTGAAGTTCCCATAATCTTGGGACGCCCTTTCCTTCCAACTGGTAGTGTGCTTATTGATTTATGAGCCAATGAGCTTTTATTTCGGCTGAATGATAAAGTGGTTCGTTTTGATGTATGCAAATCAATGAAGCAGCCCAACGATATGGATGTGTTCTCTATAGCTGATGTTTATTATGAGGTTAAGGAAGAATTATCTGTAGAGAAGCAGTGTACTGTTGAGCCATTGTCTACTGCGCTGTTGAAGTTTGAGCATGAGAATGTTGAAGATTATGAAGAAACTATTTGTGCTCTAACAGGAATAGGGTCCTATTCTCATGTTCCCAAGCAGATAGACCTTAATCTTATGAATCAGCCTTCACAAACAGCGAAGACTTCCATTGAGGAACCACCAATGCTAGAATCAAAAGAGCTACCAAGTCACCTAAGGTATATGTTCTTGGGATACGGAAATACACTTCCGGTGAGTGTTGCGCATGATTTAAGTGAACAGCACGTAGAGTCTCTCATCTCTGCTCTGAAGAGGTATAAGAGAGCTGTGGGTTGGTCCATTGATGATATAATTGGTATCCCTCCTGGGATATGTATGCACAAGAGTCATCTCAAAGAAGATTGCATGCCTACAAGTAAGTATCAGCGTCGTCTGAATCCATTCAGAAAACAATGCATCATCTATCTCGATGAAGTCTAAGTAGTCGAGATAGCTATGTCGTGCCGCGGTAATAAATCAAGCGCTTGGTGGGAGGTAACCCATCGTTTTTAATTGTTTTTGTTGTTTTTGTTTTCTTAGGATTTTGTTAAGCCACGACCAAAACTAAGGCGCTTGATGGGAGGCAACCCATCGTTCTAATTGTTTTTGGTTGTTATTGAGTAAATGTAGGTGCAAAAGGTGTAAAAGAGGAGATTGGTTTCAAATTTTGATTTGGAAGTATTGCATGGTGAAGGTGGTAAGTTAGGAATGAAGAAGCAAAAGGCTATGGGTTAGGCATTGCTTATGAAAATATAGGCTAAGAACAAGGCAAGGACTATGCAAATCTAGGCCACGAACAAGGCAGGGCCTATACTATGGCCTAAGCTCTCTGATTCTAGAGTGCCATAGCATAGGCGCCGCCTATGCTCAACAATGCCATAGCATAGGCGCCGCCTATGCAAAAACATTTTGTCTCTGAATCTCATATGCCATGGCATAGGCTCCTCCTATGCCTAACAATGCCATAGCATAGGCGTCGCCTATGCCCAACAATGCTTTGCAAAAGGTGCCGCCTATGCCAAGCATAGGCAAAGCATTAGGCACCGCCTATGGTGACTTTTTGTCTCCAAATCCGATTCTAAATGGGTCAAAACCCGACCCAATCTTGTCCTATAAATAAGAACTTAGTCTTAGAACAAAAATGCATTGCCAATCCAACCTAAGCGCCACCTACCTCTCCAAATTCTCTCAAAAAATTTCCTTTTGCTCTTTTACTTTGCAAGAACACCTTCCGAGGCCATCAACCAAGTAAGTACTTCTTTGTTCTTCTTTTATATTCCGTAAGTACTACACTACTACGCCTATAATGAACTGTTAAATCTTGAAATAGTAGTAGTGATTTGAATGTGCTTGGTTTGTTATGATACATCTAATTGAGTGAAAGAATACATATTGGTGCTCTTGACTTGGTTCCAACTTGTATTTGATTTTGATACACTGTCATACTTTTGCTGAGTCGACATGGTGAAGTTAATTGCATAATCTTCAAAATTGAATGCTTGAATATTTGAATGACTCATTCATCGAGATTAGATCATGATTGAATACAAGCATAAGATACAACAACAACAAACCCAGTGTATTCCCACCTGGTGGGGTCTGGGGGGGGGGTAAGATGTACGCAGTCCATACCTCTACCTCTAAAGAAGTAGAAAGGCTGTTTCCGATAAACCCCCGGCTGAAGACACAAAACACCAGATACCACACAAATACAAATACAAAGTGAAGCACCGAACAAGGTTACAAGAGTACATGAGTACATAACATAACATCCATAACATAGATACAGCAGCCATACGTAGAAGAAAAGGAAACAGAAGGAAAACAGAGGAAAGCACCCATATTCGTACCCCCAGCAAGTGAATCCCTACACTAGTGACCCGAACTGGCCCTAGACCTCTGCCCTAATTCGCGTTCTCCAGACCTTCCTATCTAGGGTCATGTCCTCGGTGAGCTGTAACTGCTCCATGTCCCGCCTAATTACCTCACCCCAGTACTTCTTCGGCCTACCCCTACCCCGCCTAAAAACATCCAACGCTAGCCTCTCACACCTACGAACTGGGACATCCATGCCCCTCCTCTTCACGTGTCCGAACCAGCTCAATCGGACTTCCCGCATCTTGCACTCCACTGGAGTCACACCAACCTTCTCCCTGATAATCTCATTCCGAACTCTATCCCCCCTAGTCAGCCCGCACATCCAGCGCAACATCCGCATCTCTGCCACCTTCATTTTTTGGATGTGGGAATTCTTAACTGGCCAACATTCCGCTCCATACAACATGGCCGGACGGACTACCACCCTGTAGAATTTGCCTTTAAGCTTGGGCGGCACCTTCTTATCACATAACACCCCCGACGCGAGCTTCCACTTCATCCAACCCGCCCCAATACGGTGCGAGACATCCTCATCAATCTCCCCGTTCCCCTGGATCACGGACCCGAGATACTTGAAACTATCCCTCTTACATACCACCTGTGAATCCAGCTTCACTACCACCTCATCCTCCAGCCTTACGTCATTAAACTTGCATTCCAAATACTCAGTCTTGCTTCTGCTCAACCTGAACCCTTTAGACTCAAGGGTTTGTCTCCACACCTCTAATTTATCATTCACACCCCCTCGAGTCTCGTCAATCAGAACTATATCGTCCGCAAAAAGCATACACCACGGCACCTCCCCTTGAATACGCCGCGTCAACACATCCATCACCAAAGCAAACAAAAAGGGACTAAGAGTAGATCCCTGATGCAATCCTGTCAAGACAGAGAAATGCTCTGAGTCTCCTCCCGCCGTCCTCACCTGAGTTTTCGCTCCCTCATACATGTCCTTAATTGCTCTGATATATGCCTGCGGGACTCCACTCACCTCCAAGCACCTCCAAAGCACCTCTCTGGGGACTTTGTCGTATGCCTTCTCCAGGTCGATAAACACCATGTGCAGGTCCTTCTTCCTTTCCCTATACTGTTCCACCAGCCTCCGTACCAGGTGAATTGCCTCCGTCGTCGAACGACCAGGCATAAACCCAAACTGGTTTTCCGAAATAGACAATATCCGTATCAGCCTCACCTCGACCACTCTCTCCCAAATCTTCATAGAGTGACTCAATAACTTAATCCCCCTATAGTTATTGCAACTCTGGATGTCCCCCTTATTCTTATAGAGAGGGATCATGGTACTCCACCTCCAAGCCTCGGGCATCTTTGCCGTCTTGAAGATTTCGTTGAACAATCCAGTTAACCACCTTACACCAGCCTCTCCAACGAACTTCCAAAACTCCACCGGTATCTCATCCGGCCCCGTCGCCCTACCCCTTCGCATTCTGCGAACAGCCTCTCTAACCTCTTCTACCCTAAAACGTCTACAATAACTAAAATCCCGACACTCTTCTGAGTGCTCCAGTTCCCCTAGCTCAATAGCTCTATCCCCTTCGTCATTCAAGAGCCTATGAAAGTACGACTGCCATCTATCCTTAATGTGGCCGTCCTCCACCAATACTCTACCGTCCTCCCCCTTAATGCACCTCACCTGGTCGAGGTCACGCCCCTTCCTCTCCCTAGCCTTAGCGAGTCTAAACAACTTTTTCTCCCCTCCTTTCCCCTGTAACCCTGCATACAAGCTCTCAAAGGCGGCCGTCTTAGCTGCCGTGACAGCTGACTTAGCCTCCTTCCTAGCTAGCTTGTACTCCTTCTTGTTTACCCGCTTCTCTTCTTCGTCCTTACTCTCAACCAACTTAGCATACGCCCCTTTCTTGGTCCCCACTTTCTTCTCCACCTCTTCATTCCACCACCAATCCCCCCGATGGTGCCCGGCACGACCCCTAGAAACACCCAACACCTCAGATGCATACTCCCTGATGTACCTCGCCGCCCTATCCCACATACTATCCACGTCCCCCCTACACTCCCACACCCCCATTCCCGCCAACTTCTCCCCTATCTCCAACGCCTTCACTGGCGTCAAGCCGCCCCACTTAATTCTAGGTCTACCCTCCGTACGTCTCCTCCTTCTATTCTTCTTTATACCCAAATCCATAACCAAGAGCCTATGCTGGGTCGAAAGGTTCTCACTCGGGATAACCTTACAGTCCTTACACAACACCCTATCCCCTTTCTGAAGCAACAGAAAGTCAATCTGGGTCCTGGCTAACGCGCTTCGAAAGGTGATCAAGTGATCGTCCTTCTTCGGAAAGCCCGAGTTCACCACCGCCAGCCCAAAGGACCTCGCAAACTCCAATAGAGTAGTCCCCTCTTCATTTCTGTCTCCAAAACCAAAACCACCATGCACATCACCAAAGCCTCCCGGTAACGCCCCGATGTGCCCGTTGAAATCTCCTGCTACAACAATCTTCTCCGCGCTAGGCACGCCTCTCACCAACTCCTCCAAAGCCTCCCAAAACCGTATTTCTTCCTCCCCCTCCGATCCCACGTGGGGCGCATATGCACTACACACGTTCAGGGTAAACCCCCGGATGACCAACTTAATAGTCATCAACCTATCATTGATCCTCTTCACCTCTACGACCTGACCTCTAAGCTCTTCATCTACTAAGATGCCAACTCCATTCCTGCGCCTCTCGCTCCCAGAGTACCACAGCTTGTAACCATCTACATCCCTAGCCTTAGACCCTACCCACTTGGTCTCTTGGACACACGCAATATTGATCCTCCTCTTCCTAAGGATCCTCACAAGTTCTATGGACTTACCCTGAAGGGTCCCTATATTCCAAGACCCAACCCTCAGCCTACCAACACTATCCACACGCCCTCCTGAACCACCCCCGCGGCCAAACCTTGGCCTCCCACCCACTCCTGCCCTTTCCACATCCCCCGCCCCCACACCAACCCCACGCCCCAACCCCCTCGAACATGACCCTATCCTACCATTACTGCCCACAGCCACTACTACGAGGAAATATAAGAAAATATAAAAATATATAAGAACATATAAACATATAAACGATGGTAGAAACGGAGCAGCAGCAAGAGATACAAAGTTCACCCAAATTCCACGCAAATCAAGGTACAGGGAATAATACTAGCATAATATAAAGCATGAAATATAAAGAATGAAATACAATATAAAGAATGAAATAGAATGCAATAACAAAGGTTAGAAGTCACCGGGCGTCCGCTGCTGATCTGCGGGGCCGGAGCTGGCGGGTGGGGGATTCGTCGGATCTGGAACCGATGGAAAGGGGGGGCTGGGTCCGGCTGGTGGGTGCGCCGGAGCTGTAGAGCGAGGGGGGGTCTGCCGGCGGTCGGTGGTGGCGCCGAAGATCGGCGACGGCGACGGCAATGGCGAATGGGGGTCTGCCGATGGTCTGCCGTAGATCTGCGGTGGCTTCGACGTTTGGCGATGGTGACGGCGACGGCGACGGGATGGTCTGCCGGAGGTCTGCGGCGCCAAAGGTCGTCGACGGCGACGAAGGTCGGCGCCGGACTGGGGATGGCGACGGCGACGGCGCCGGGACTGGGGGAGAGGGAGGGAGTAGGGAGGGGAGAGAGGGGGGGGAGAGGGGAGTGAGCCGTTGGAGAACTGTGGGAGAGGAGGAGAGAGAGAGAGGAGAGAGGAGAGAGAGGTCTAACTTAACTTAAACTTCTTCAAATACAAGCATAAGATGTTGTGATTATTTTCTATACCATAAACTTGATTCAATCTCTACATGGTCGTTGATGATAGGCGAATTTACACGCCTATATCAATATATTTTGCCCATATTTTAGCCTAGTTTTGAGAACAAATTATATATTTCATGCACTTTTAGTCCTTTTTCCTATAAATGAGCTAACGAACATGATTAGTAAAGTTTCAGGTATAAATGATGCAAAATTCAGCATTTTATGGCTTACTTGACGCAAAAGAAAGCTCATGAAGAAAGGAAAAGGAGTGTACACGCCTAAGGACCAAAACTGCTGTATGGAAAATCTGTCCCGGGCTAAAACAGTATTTCTGAAGACTTTGGGGACTTACAGACACAAAGCTGGATTTTTGACAAAGATACATTAACCTAGTACAATTGGGTTATGTATTTCATTAGTTTATTTGGATTATGATAATGTTACATTAACCTAGTACATTTGGGTTAAGTGTTCCATAGGCCTAGTAGGATTTGGTTATTTATTTCATTAGCATAGGAGTAGGATAGGAGTATTATAAATACCCTATCATGCTAGAGATTTCTATAGAATTCCTCCCTTAGTGGAGAGAATAAAATCCTCCCTTAGTGGAGAGATACATTCTACTTTCCAATTACAACTCTTCTAATCTTTCCATTAATTCTATTTTTCTTCTTCTACTCTTCTATTCTTAAATTCCACAACAAGAGAATCGTTACCAAGCTAAGGAAACACGCCTCACGCCTATCACTTGATCTACACGCCATTACTCAATATCGTGATATAATAACAATGTCAATCGTGATCTCCTTCACATTCATGGGTAACTAAACTTCTCTGTTGGGGTTATGGAAGCCGAATGAGTTACTATCTATTGCTGTGAGTTTGTGAGTTCGAGACACGTATATTGCTTATATCATTATTCTCTTCATCTTAATCCACATTCTTTGCGGTTGCAAACGCAAGAATACGCCAGTCTAACATTTAACTTGTTCGAGAGAAAGGTTATTTGTCTGGAAAAGAGATAGTGTCAAGGTAGTAGGACACCCTTTCCTATTAAAAAGCTAGTGCCGTAACTGGACTAACCTCTTGGAGAATTCGTACCGTTAGACACGCTTTAAGCTCGAGAGAGTTAAAGTGAAATAGTCCTTGTTGAGGTCGAGAGACGCTTGGATTTACCATCGACTACAATTCTCTATAAGCAATTGCATGTCAGAATTCTACACACTCATAGCCAATAGAGACGTATCCTTCAAAAGGTGGACATAACCCCAACGCTTCAATTCTCATTGTTTACAACCAACGTAACAATCTCTCTCTTTTTACTTTATTATTTTCAGCCTTTGTTTACATTACTTGCAAGACAAGAATCCCCCCTTTTTTACGAGACTTGCACCAAAAGTTTAGTAATTTTACTTACTTGTTGGCCAAGCTATTCCCTGTGGGATCGACACCCAACCCAGGTTGGGTTCTATATTTGCTAACGACCGCTTTACACTCCTACGAGAGCTGTAGATTGAGCGTTATCAAAAATTGGTGCCGTTGCCGGGGAATACGAGTGTCAATCAAGTTCGTGATAATTACTAGACCCTTTGGTCAAAGATTCTCGTACTTTTACGTTTAGTTTTTGTTTTTGTTTATTGCAGGTTTTTATTTAGTGCATGCCCCATACTCGAAGTTCTGGTCAACCGTTATTACCTATCAATCCTGAACCACAACGTATTGGCAGAATGGAAGCACAAGCTAAAATTGACAGGATAGCTGCTCAACACGAGCAGGCAAAATTAGCCGCCCTTGCTGCTGCTCAAGTCCAACAACAAAATATTGATAATCCTGGGCGAGCAACAAATCCTGACGATGAAGATTTAGGTGATGACGAGTTGATAAACCCAAGGCATGTCGCTGAAACTACAACACCTGCCAACAGAAGAGGTCGACAAGCTCGGTATAGGTATGATCGCCAACCTTTGCAGCCAGCTTTCGATGATGATGATGATGATCTTGATGGTGTCGGAGCCACTGGAGCTATAATTCCACCACCATTAGCGCCCGGAGCCAAGTTCAACATCACAAGCACCATGATTCATTTATTGCAACTCAAGGGATTATTTGGTGGACTAGCAGGCGATGATCCGAATATGCATCTCATCAACTTTATTTCTACATGCAAGTCTTTTGACAATCCTGGTGTTGGTCAGAATGCTATTCGATTACGTCTATTTCCATTGTCTCTGTCTGGGGAGGCAACACTATGGTTGAATGGGCTGACTCCTGATTCAATTACAAATTGGAGGCAATTGAGAGACACTTTCCTAGAAAGATTCTTTCCTCCATCCAAAAGAGCACAATTGAGAGATGAAATCAGCAACTTTCGTCAGCTTCCCTCTGAAGCTCTTCATGAAACATGGGAGAGGTTCAAGACAAAGCTAGCGAGATGCCCAAACCATCATATGACTAATGTTCACCTCATGAAGATCTTGTATAGAGCCTTGAATTTAATAACTAAACCAGTGGTGGACAACGCAGCTGGAGGATCTTTCATGGACCTCACCTTTGGTCAAGCAAGCAATATGCTAGATCGTATGACGAAACAAAGTAGAGCTTGGCATACCAGGGATTCTGAGGTAGCAAGCCCCACTTTATCTATTGGCATGACTGCAGACCAAAGAAGAAGAGAAGAAGAACGTGATCAAGACATGGCGCACATGAAAACACAAGTGGATATTCTGACAAAGCATTTATTATCAGGGAAGACCAAAAAAGTGAAAGCTGTAGCTCTAAAAGGAAGAGACGAATCTGATTCTGAAGAGGAGGCCAACTACTTGAACAATCAGGGGGGTTTCCGTGGGAATGCCCAAGGAAACCAAGGTCGGAACTATTATGATAAATCTGGAAGCAAAGACCAAGGTAGTTGGAAGAAAAACAATGAAAAGAGTGGTTTGTACGTTCCCCCTGGTAGACGTGACACCACCACATCTAATTCTGGAAGTATGGAAGACATGATGGCTAAGTTATTGAAAGGAGTGGAAGCAACGAGCGCGGGAGTTAAGGAGGTAATTAATGATTTGTCCTCTATGAAGCAATTAGTTGATTCTCATTCCACTTCCATCAAGAAAATAGAGCAGCAATTGAGCCAACTTTCAGCAGCATTCAATCAAAGAAAGGCTGGCACCTTACCTAGCGATACGGTGCAAAACCCAAGGAATGATGGGTCATGCATGGCCATCACTACAAGAAGTGGTAAGGTGCTGGAAACTTCATCAAAAGGCAAGCAAGTGGTTGACAAAATTACGGACATGGACGTTACACCTAGTGACGTTGCAAAAGGAGATGATGCCGCAACAACTACTTCCAACATCAAGGACGTTACACCTGGTGACGTGCAGCCTAAAAAAATAGAAAAACGGAAGTAAGAGGAGAAGAAAGACATGGAGAGAACGCTTCCATACCCACCACCACCTTTTCCCCAAAGATTGAAGAAGGTGGCGGATGACACTAAGTTCAGCAAATTTATGACTATGTTGAAGCAGCTGACCATTAATGTTCCACTGGTAGAGGCACTTGAACAAATGCCTGGGTATGCGAAGTTTATGAAAGATCTTTTGACTAAGAAGAGGGCAGCAAGTTATGAGCTGAAGGATGATGTGCATCATTGTAGTGCAATTGCTACCCGATCAATAGTTCAGAAGAAGGCCGACCCCGGAGCTTTCACTATTCCTTGCACCGTCGGATCTTTGAACTTTGCCAAAGAATTATGTGATTTAGGAGCCAGCATCAACTTGATGCCATTATCGATCTACAAGAAGTTGGGGTTAGGAGATCCTACACCAACCAATATGAGGCTTGTCATGGCGGATAGGTCGGTAAAACGACCTGTTGGTATTTTATACGATGTCTTGGTAAAGGTTTCTTCATTTATCTTCCCAGCAGACTTTGTCATCTTGGATTGTGAAGCAGATTCTGAGGTTCCCATAATCTTGGGGCGCCCTTTCCTTGCTACAGGAAGTGTGCTCATTGATTTGAGAGCTAATGAGCTTTCATTCCGAATAAATAACGAAGTGGTTCGTTTTGATGTTTGCAAATCAATGAAGCAACCCAAAGATCTCAGTGTATTTTCTATGGCTGATGTTGTCTTTGATGATGAGAAAGAACGACTTGAAGAAGAGAAAATTCTTGATGATCCTTTGAAGGTGTTGCTCATGAAAGGAGAAGATGAGGATGCTGAAAATTCTGAAGAAGCTATTTGTGCTCTATCGGGATTAGGGACATATCTCTATACTCCCAAGAAGCTGGTTCTTGATCTCAAGAATCGACCCACACCACCAGCTAAGCCATCTATTGAAGAACCACCCACGTTAGAATTGAAGGAGCTGCCAAGCCATTTGAAGTGCGCATTCTTAGGAAGCGGAAACACTCTTCCAGTCATAGTGGCAACCGATTTGGGTGAGCAACAAGTTGCAGCTCTTATTGCAATCTTATGCAAGCATATTAGAGCCATTGGATGGACCATTGCGGATATTATTGGTATTCCACCTGGGATTTGCACACATAAAATTCAGCTTCAAGAAAAGTGCACACCCACCATTGAACATCAAAGGCGTTTAAACCCACCTATGCAAGAAGTGGTGAAGAAGGAGATTATCAAGTGGTTAGATGCAGGAGTTGTATATCCTATCTCTAATAGCACATGGGTAAGTCCTGTACAATGTGTTCCCAAGAAAGGAGGTATGACGGTGGTCGCAAATGCGAAGAATGAGCTTATTCCACTCAGGCCCGTTACTGGATGGAGAGTATGCATGGACTACCGCAAGCTGAATTCTAGGACACTCAAGGATCACTTCCCCATGCCATTTATGGACCAAATGCTAGACCGACTAGCGGGGAAAGGATGGTTTTGCTTCTTGGATGGTTATTCAGGTTATAATCAGATTTGTATTGCTCCCAAAGACCAAGAGAAGACAACGTTTACATGACCATATGGTACGTTTGCCTTCAAATGTATGCCATTCAGGTTATGTAACACACCAGCCACCTTTCAACGTTGTATGATGTCTATTTTCTCTGATATGGTTGAAGACACTTTGGAGGTATTTATGGACCACTTTTCAGTTATTGGTGAGTCTTTTGAAGCGTGTTTGTCAAACTTGAGCATGGCATTGCAAAGATGTGTATAGTTCAACCTTGTGCTAAATTGGGAGAAGTGCCACTTCATGGTAAAAGAAGGAATCGTTCTTGGGCACAAGATCTCCGAAAGAGGAATAGAGGTTGATCGAGCAAAAATTGAGGTTATTGAGAAGCTACTGCCTCCAATTTCGGTGAAGGGAGTTCGTAGTTTTCTTGGCCATGCTGGGTTCTATCGTAGATTCATCAAAGACTTTTCCAAAATTTCTAGTCCATTGTGCAAACTACTGGAGAAAGATGCGAAGTTTGACTTTAATGAAGATTTCTTAAAGGCATTCGAATGCCTTAAAGGAAAACTCATTGAATCCCCTATCATGGTAGCACCAGATTGGACGCTCCCGTTCGAAGTCATGTGTGATGCTAGTGGTGTAGCCGTTGGTGCTGTTCTTGGACAGAGAAAGGAGAAACTATTTCATCCTATCTACTATGCGAGTAAGGTCCTAAATAAAGCCCAAAGGAACTACACTGTTACTGAACAAGAGCTCCTAGCGGTTGTGTATACGTTTGAGAAGTTTCGTGCCTACCTATTGGGTACTAAGGTGATCGTCCATACAGACCATGCAGCTCTTAGGTATCTAATGACGAAGAAGGATGCAAAACCAAGGTTGATTCGATGGGTATTGCTGCTGCAAGAGTTCGATTTTGAGGTCAAAGATAGAAGAGGTTGTGAGAACCAAGTGGCTGATCACCTATCTTGACTTGAGAATGAGCAGGTGGCGCAACCAGAAATTCAGATTGATGATGCATTCCCTGACGAGGAGATATTAGCGACAACAATGGACAAATTACCATGGTATGCCGACTTTGCAAATTTTGTGGTGAGTAATGTGCTACCTGCCAATTTATCTTACCACCAAAGGAGGAAGTTTATGCATGACGTACAACACTATTATTGGGATGAGCCTTATTTGTTTCGAAGATGCGCAGATGGGATCATTCGACGATGTATATCCCATGAAGAAGTGCCCACTATATTGGAAACATGCCACACTTCGCAAGTTGGAGGACATCATGCAGGCAATCGAACGGCAAGAAAAGTATTGCAAAGTGGTTATTATTGGCCTTTGATATTCAGAGATGCATACGACTATGTGAGAAGGTGTGACCAATGCCAACGTCAAGGTGCTATTTCAAAACACCATGAAATGCCCATGTCCAAAATTCTGGAGGTAGAACTCTTTGATGTGTGGGGTATTGATTTCATGGGTCCATTCGTGAATTCGTATGGAATGAAGTACATCTTGGTTGTTGTGGATTATGTTTCAAAATGGGTTGAAGCTGTAGCATTGGCCGACAACAAAGGAAAGCGTGTTGTAGCGTTCTTAAAGAAGAATATCTTCTCTCGCTTTAGAGTACCTCGTACTATCATAAGTGATGGAGGATCTCACTTTTGCAACAAGCTATTCAAATCTGTATTGGCTAAGTATGGTGTCAAGCAACTTAAGGTGGCTACGCCTTATCATCCCCAAACTAGTGGACAAGTAGAGTTTTCCAATCGTGAGATCAAGCAAATCCTTCCAAAGACGGTTAATGCTAATAGGAAGGATTGGTCTAGGAAGCTAGATGATGCACTATGGGCGTATAGGACTGCATTCAAGACACCCATTGGTATGTCACCTTATCAGCTAGTTTATGGGAAGGCTTGTCATCTACCCATTGAGCTCGAGCACAAGGCATTATGGGCATTGAAGCAATTGAACTTGAATTGGGATGATGTGAAGAATCTGAGGTTGGAGCAGCTGAACGAACTAGATGAAGTTTGTCTCCATGCATATGAACGATCGGATTTATATAAGGAGCGGATGAAGAAGTATCATGATCAGCGGATTGTTCGACGAAACTTCCAAAAAGGTGACATGGTACTACTCTTTAACTCCAGATTTAAGCTCTTCCCAGGTAAGTTAAAATCGAAGTGGTCTGGTCCATTTAAAGTCATCCAAGTCTACTCGTCTGGAGTAGTCGAATTGGAAGGCAATAAGGGTGTTGTTTTCAAAGTGAATGGCCAACGTGTTAAGCCTTATATCGGTCCTCTTGACTCGATAAATGACATGGCCATCACTTATCTCGATGAAGTCTAAGTACTCGAGATTATTACATCGAGCCACGACAATAAATAAGGCGCTAGATGGGAGGCAACCCATCGTTTTATCGTTTTATCATTTTATCGTTTTGTCGTTTTGGTACTTGTTTTGTTTTTGATAAATGAAAATCCAAAAATAAGAGTCGTGCCACGACCAAAACTAAGGCGCTTGGTGGGAGGCAACCCATCGTACTAATCATTTTCATTTGTTTTGAGCAAATATAGGTGCAAGAAGTATTCAACGAGGAGATTGATTTCAATTGACGATTTGGACGCATTGTATGGTAAAGTTGGTAAGTTAGGAATAGTGATGCATAAGGCTATGGATTGAGCATCTCTCATTCCCAAATAGGCATCGAGGAAGGCTAGGCCTTAGAAAAACTAGGCCACGAACGATGCACAACCTATCCTATAGCCTAAGGTCTCGGAATCTAGTGTGCTATACACTATGCGCCGCCTATTCCTAAGTGTGCTTTTGACTATGTGCCGCCTATGCTATGGCATTTGGTCTCAGTATCTCATATGCCATAGACTATGTGGCGCATATGTCTACAAATTCCATAGACTATGCGGCGCATATGTCCCATTATGCCATAGACAATGCGCCGCATATGTCATGTCTATGCCAAGCATTATGCACCGCATATGTGGGATTTTTGTCTCCAAAACCGATTGTAAATGGGTCATAACCCGACCCATTCTCTTCCTATATAAAGGGGACTTAGTTTTATAACACAACCACATTAGAAAATACCCTAAAGGCGCCGCATATACATCCAAATCCTCTCAAAATTTTCTTCTTTTGCTCTTCCAATTCACAAAACCATCCCCACAAGCTTCAAGCAAGTAAGTGCTCTCTTATTCTTCATTTATTTCTCGTAAGTACTACGTTGCTATGTCTAGTATGAATTGCTAAATCGTATAAGATTGTTGGTGATGTTTATGTGTTTGGATAGTTGATACAAAATCATGTGAGTGAACATATACGTAGGAAAATCTTGACTTGTTTCCGACTTGAATTTGGTTTCAATAGCATTGTTATGATATTTACGGAATTACTATGGATTGCTTAAGATTGTTGTTTGGATACTTACATGTTAGACTATCCCGGCCATCGGGATAAGACTTATAGTGCCTACCGGCATAAGAGGTTGTGATTGTTGTAAGAATAACTATTCCATGTGGTAACCCCTATGTAGTAGTATTGTTATATCTACCATGAAAGTAGCACAATGGCTGCAAGTAAGTGATGCATTGCTGATTTTCTTGTCGGAATACAATCCTAAAATGTATGTCGACGAAATCTGAGTACTCGACCACTTTCACTTCACTGATTTGTGTTAACAAAACTAAGTGTGGGGTGGTACCCCTAATGCTTGTTTATAGATTGTATCGATTGAGATTGTGCTGCCACTAACACTATTTCTAGTCTTAGGTACAATGGCACCTAAAGCAAGGCAAGGCAAGGAGAAGGCTACCACTTCCCAAAAGGGCAAAAAGAGAGGTCACAAGGACCAAGGAGAATCATCCTTAGCACAACTACCCCGCAGAATGTTTGGAATAAAATGGGTTCTTGAGGAGGAAGCCAAAGAATGGTACAGGAACAACAAAGAACGAAAATATGTTTACGTCGACTTGATCAACAAGGAAACCTTAGCAAAGAAGGAGCCGCGTATGTTGGCAAAAATAATGGCATTGAAGCTGGATTTCATCTTCCGCGACATGGGAGAATGCAACCTTGATTTAACAAGAGAGTTTTATGCCAACTGGTTGCCGAACACAACAGGCAATGAAGTCAAAATTCGGGGCCAAGTGTTACATCTCACCGCGGATTGGATCAACTCTTTTCTTGGCTTACCTTTGGTTGACACAGCACCATTCAAAGAGCTGTACAGCAGGCCTCCTTATAGAGCAATACGACACACACTTTGTGGAAGCAGATCGATGACAAGGTAGGGCAGACATAAAGAAACTGGCCGACACAACACCTTCCCATATGCTCCACTAAATAGGGAAGCAAGAATTTGGATGCGCATTGTCAACTCATGTCTTATTCCTGGGACTCAATACACCAAGATATCGAGAGATAGAGTGTGTTTGGTCTATGCTTTGATGACGAATGTCCCTATCAACTTTGGGGCAATCATTCGCTCTACCATGAGGAAGGCCAGACTCTACAAAAGGTCCCATTTCACATTTGGAAATTTGTTGACAGCAATCTTGCGGAAGGAGGATATCGAAGAGGAACCAGCTGACCACAAACTCCCACATAACCCAAAGAAGGTTGACCTCACCAAGGCCAAAGATGCTGAAACAACTCATGGTGTCAACCTTACTACTACGGAGAGACATGCTCGTGATGAGAGTTTCTTCCGTCATCTCTATGGCATGACACGATTCACTATGATGAGTGGTGGACGTGTTCCAACTGCTGAAGAGCTCCAACAGCTGGACCACGACTACCCAATGAACATGCATGCATGGGAGATGGGTGGAGTGGGCGTATACTTTGAGGAACCTCTAGACGATGATGTGCCGAATGATGATGATAGACGCTTGCCTGATTCTGACGAGGAGGAGAACTCTGACGACGACTCATATGATGATTCAGACGAAGGGGGTATGACCCCCGACATTGATTAAGGGTCCGACTAACCAGGTTCTTCGTATTTATTTTCCACTGAGGGCAGTGTCCCGTTTAAGTATGGGGTGGCGGTATCGCATGCTATAATACTTCTCTATTTGCACCTATGTTTGTTTGTTTACTTTGTTTTTTTTAAGTTTTTTATTTGAGTTTGTTTTTTTTGTTTCTTTATAAGTTTTTTTAGGAGTAAATTATTTCTAGCTTCGCATGAAATTATTTTGATAGGCAGCATGAGATTATAACAAGAGTATGTGTTACAATTGTGACTATTGAGACGTTTAGACTCTAGTTGTGACTCATTATGTGATATTTTGTGGTTCAATTCCTTCACTTGTTGGGTCGAGAGTCTATATTACTTCCAATCAAGTCGACCATGTGCCTTGTGTGTGAGAGATTAATAGTATCTTCTATGTATGTGGCTGATGCTAGAACTTGCCTGGTATGTATGCAAAGCGAAAATAAGGAGTGTAAGTTTAGGATATGATTTAGGCATTTCTTTGGCAACCTATATTTGTTTACCTTCAGTTTTACCTACCCATGAACATCATCCTAGTTAAACCCTTTTGAGCCTTTAGCCTATTTCTTTGACAACCTTGTATGTAAGCCTAATCCATTTCTTTCAAGACCGTAATTTGATCCAAATTTCTAAGTGCTTTAAAGTGAAAAAGTCATGTGACAACATAAGAGGAAATTGGGTGAGTATAATGCTATAAATTGTAATGGTGCTTGAATGCGTTATGAAAAAGAAAGTGCTATCATAAGAGGTATGTTATGAAAAGAAAAAGGAAAAGAAAGCTGAAAAGTGAGTTATGCTTAAAATTGAAAAACAAAAGAGGAGAACAAGGGTGGTAGAATAAAAGAAAGAAGAAAGGTTGAAAGAAAAAAGTGTCAATGATACAAAGTGATGTATTAAAGCTCTTAGGAACCTAGTCACTATTCTTGGCCAAAATAGTCCTACCCGTCCCTTAGCCTACATTACAACCATCAGAAGACCTACTTGATCCTAATCTTAACATTCTGACATTTAGTGGAGTAGTACACTAAGGGCAAGCCTATGGTCATCAGTTGCTGCATACGAATTCTTTGCGAGAGCGAGAGCAAGGATATTCTGATACCCATGTTTAAAAAATATGATATATTTGTGAGTGATTATGGGTACTATATTGTGAGACACACATGGTTGATGAGTTTTGGATAGTTGTATATGATTCTACGCACCTTCACATTTGCATGCGAGTTGATCACCATCACGAGTCTATGCTAGAGGTTAAATGGTTTCTACTAATGATCGGAAAACTACTCTTTGTTGATAATTGTTGTGCTTGTCTTGATAAATGTTTTGTGTTGTTGTTGTAAAAACCCTACGTTGATGTTTAGAAGGACATGATATGTTGTTCGAGGATGAACAAAGCTCTAAGTGTGGAGTGTTGATGATAGGCGAATTTACACGCCTATATCAATATATTTTGCCCATATTTTAGCCTAGTTTTGTGAACAAATTATATATTTCATGCACTTTTAGTCCTTTTTCCTATAAATGAGCTAACGAACATGATTAGTAAAGTTTCAGGTATAAATGATGCAAAATTCAGCATTTTATGGCTTACTTGACGCAAAAGAAAGCTCACGAAGAAAGGAAAAGGAGTGTACACTCCTAAGGACCAAAACTGCTGCATGGAAAATCTGTCCCGGGCTAAAACAACATTTCTGAAGACTTTGGGGACTTACAGACACAAAGTTGGATTTTGACAAAGATACATTAACCTAGTACAATTGGGTTATGTATTTCATTACTTTATTTGGATTATGATAATGTTACATTAACCTAGTACATTTGGGTTAAGTGTTCCATAGGCCTAGTAGGATTTGGTTATTTATTTCATTAGCATAGTAGGAGTAGGATAGGAGTATTATAAATACCCTATCATGCTAGAGATTTCTATAGAATTCCTCCCTTAGTGGAGAGAATAAAATCCTCCCTTAGTGGAGAGATACATTCTACTTCTCAATTACAACTCTTCTAATCTTTCCATTAATTCTATTTTTCTTCTTCTACTCTTCTATTCTTAAATTCCACAACAAGAGAATCGTTACCAAGCTAAGGAAACATGCCTCACGCCTATCACTTGATCTACACGCCATTACTCAATATCGTGATATAATAACAATGTCAATCGTGATCTCCTTCACATTCATGGGTAACTAAACTTCTCTGTTGGGGTTATGGAAGCCGAATGAGTTACTATCTATTGCTGTGAGTTTGTGAGTTCGAGACACGTATATTGCTTATATCATTATTCTCTTCATCTTAATCCACATTCTTTGCGGTTGCAAACGCAAGAATACGCCAGTCTAACATTTAACTTGTTTGAGAAACAGGTTATTTGTCTGGAAAAGAGATAGTGTCAAGGTAGTAGGATACCCTTTCCTATTAAAAAGCTAGTGCCGTAACTGGACTAACCTCTTGGAGAATTCGTACCGTTAGACACACTTTAAGCTCGAGAGAGTTAAAGTGAAATAGTCCTTGTTGAGGTCGAGAGACGCTTGGATTTACCATCGACTACAATTCTCTATAAGCAATTGCATGTCAGAATTCTACACACTCATAGCCAATAGAGACGTATCCCTCAAAAGGTGGACATAACCCCAACGCTTCAATTCTCATTGTTTACAACCAACGTAACAATCTCTCTCTTTTTACTTTATTATTTTCAGCCTTTGTTTACATTACTTGCAAGACAAGAATCCCCCCTTTTTTACGAGACTTGCACCAAAAGTTTAGTAATTTTACTTACTTGTTGGCCAAGCTATTCCCTGTGGGATCGACACCCAACCCAGGTTGGGTTCTATATTTGCTAACGACCGCTTTTCACTCCTACGAGAGCTGTAGATTGAGTGTTATCAGTCGTCTTGTTCCAAAAATGCATTAATCCAAACCATAAAGGATGGTCAAGATTACATGACATAGAGTTGAAAAGAATAGTTAAAGACAACATGCAAGCATGACTGTGCTGAACATATTGTTGGAACATATCGCCTATATGTATGTCGATGAAGTCTGAGTAATCGACATCACTCACTTAATTAGTTTGTACAAACAAATTAAGTGTGGGGTAGTGCCACTATAGTTTGTTTGTCGATTGAATCTTTCGAGATGAAGCTAACATGACTTTATTGAGATCTCAGGTAGAATGGCACAAAAAGGACGACAAGGAAAAGAAAAAGCGCCCACCACACAGAAAGGTAAGAAAAGAGGAAGAAAAGAGCAAGCTGAATCCTCTGTGCTGCAAATACCTCGACGCACTCTGGGAATCAAGTGGGGTACTTATGAGGAACTTCTGAGGATGACGACTCTGATGATGATTCCGACGCAGGGGGTATGACCCCAGACATAGAGGAGGAGTCCGACTAACCAGGTTCTTCTTATTTATTTTCCACTGAGGGCAGTGTGTCCTGTCTAAGTGTGGGGTGCTGGTATTTGTATGCTATACTTCTTTATCTGCATTTTCTTATTTATGTGTGTTTTGATTATTTATGTTTGTTTGTTTTAATTTTATTTTAGGAATTTTTTTTATGACAAGAGTCTGTGATAAAATCATTACTATTGAGACGTTTAGGCTCTAAGTGTGACTCACTGTGTGATAATTGTGTGGTTTAATTCCTTCATACGTTGGGTCAAGAGTCTATACTGCTGCCAATAAAGTCAACCATGTGCCTTGTGTGTGTGAGATGATAGTATATTCTATGTTTGTGGCTGATGCTAGAACTTGTCTGGTATGTATGTAAAGCGAAATAAAGAGTGTGAGTTTAGGAGATGATTTAGGCATTTCTTTGGCAACCTATGATTGTTTACCTTCATTTTATCTACCCATGGACATCATCCTAGATAACCCCCTTTGAGCCTTTAGCCTATTTTCTTTGACAGCCTCATATGTAAGCCTAATCCATTTTTTTTTCAAGACCCTAATTTGATCCAAATTCCTAAGTGCTTTTAAATTGTAAGGTCATGTGACAAAATAAGAAGAAATTGGGTGAGAGTAGTGCCTTAAAGGGAATTGGTACTTGAATTCGTTATGAAAAAGAAGGGTTATCATAGAGGTGTGTTATAAAAAAAAAAGAGAAAAATGAAAAGGAAAATAAAAAGTTAATTCTGTTCAAAATTGAATAACAAAAGAGGTGAGAAGGGGTGGTAGATTAAAAGAAAGTAGAAAGGTTGTTTGAAAGAAAGTGTTAATGGCATAATGTGATGTATTAAAGCGCTTAGGAACATAGTCACTATTTCTGGCCAAAATAGTCCTTCCCGTCCCTTAGCCTACATTACAAGCTGTAAAAGACCTATTTGATCCTAAGCTTAGCATTCTGATATTTAGTGGAGCATTACACTAAGGGCAAGCCTATGGTCATCAGTTGCAACATATGAATTCTTTGTCAGCGTGAGAGCAAGGAAAATCCTATACCCATGTTTTGAAAAAATGAAATACTTGTGGGTGATATATTGTGAGACACGCATGGTTGATGAGTTTTGGGTAGTTGTGTATGATTCTTTGTGCCTTAACTTTTGGATACGAATTAACCATCATCACGAGTCTAGGTTGGAGGTTGAATTGTTTCTAGTAGTGATCAGAAAACTACTCTTTGTTAGTAATTGCTATGCCTGTCTTGATGATTAATTTGTGTTGTTACTGTGAAACCCTAAGTAGATGTTTAGAAGGACATGATATTTTGTTCGAGGACGAACAAAGCTTTAAGTGTGGGGTGTTGATGATAGGCGTATTTACACGCCTAAAGTGCTATAATCTACCCATATTTTAGCTAAGTTTTGAGGACAAAATACATAATTCATGCACTTTTAGTCCTCTTTCCTGTAAGTGAGATAACAAACGCGATTAGCAAGTTTTCAGGTATAAATGATGAAGATTTCAGCATTTTATGGATAACTTGATGCCAAAGGAGGTTCACGAAAGAAGGAGAGCAGAGCTTGGACGCCTAGGACTAAAAGTAACGCATGGGAAACCTGTCCCGGGCAAAAACAGCATTTCTCAAGACTTTGGGGATCAGCAGTAACTTATTAGGATTAGGATAATGATGTAGTAACTTATTAGGATTAGGATAAGTACGCAGTAGCCTAGTAGGAACAGGATATGGGTATTATAAATACCCTATTTTGCTGAAGCTTTTGATCATTCTCATTATTACCATCCATCCACCATCCATCCATCCATCAAAACAATTCTCCACCACCCTCATCCCTATTCGATCCTTTCCCTTTTTCTTCATAAATTTGTTGTTGACATTATTATTCAGCTATTCTATTTTTAATTTTCACGACAAGAGAAAAGCTATTTTGCAAGAAATTCACGCCACAAGTGCTACCAAACATACTTCACGCAAGATCTTTATTTTGGTGTGATTATAATGTCTATTGTGATTTCCGTTGCACTCATGAGTAGCTAAACTTCTCTGTTGGGGTTATGGAAGCCTTATGAGATACTATCTATTGCTATGAGTTTGTGAATTCTTGACACGTATGCTGCTTATATCATTACTCTCTTCATCTTAATATAAATTCTTGTGGTTGCAAACATATAGAATACGCCAGTATAACATTAACTTGTTCGAAAGAAAAGTTATATGTCTGGAAAAGAGATAATGTCAAGGTAATAGGGCACCAACCCCTGTTAAAAAGTTAGTGCCGTAACTGTATTAACCTCTTGGAGAATTTGTACCGTTAGATACGCTTTAAGCTCGAAAGAGTTAAAGTGAAATAATCCTTCATGGTCGAAAGACGCCTGGATTTACCATAGAATACAATTCTCTATAAGCACATGCATTTCTGAATTCTACATAACTCATAGCCAATAGATACGTATAACTCATAAGGTGGACATAACCCCAACTTCCAATTCTCATTGATTAAAAATCTTACTAAACATTCTTTCTTTTTACTTTGCTATTTTCCATTTTTACTTTGATATTTTATTACATTATTGCACGCTACAAAATCCCCCCTTTTTACGAAACTTTCACCAAAAGTCTAATAATCGTTGCTTACTTAGTGACCAAGTATTCTCTGTGGGATTCGACACCCAACCCAGTTGGGTTCTATATTTGACAACGACCGCTTATACTCTTACGAGAGCTGTAGTTTGAGCGTTATCAACTGACTGAATGTACAACATAATGTACTGAATAGAATGCATGCAATCTGTAAAGACTGAGAATGCATGATCAAGCATAAAACATGTTCAGAAATATAATCTGTAAACTGAGATACTGAATACTAATAAATGGATAATTAATATCTATATGCTACGGTCAGCAAAACTAAAACTGATTACGTAGCTGAATACTTGACTAAGAATGTAGGAGCTAGCATCTAACCGACATGCCCCAATGAGCGAATTGGGGCCCAACCTGTGACCCCAATTTAAAGGGTATCAGTATCGTGCCATGGGTACTAATAGTGGCTGTGTGGATCCGCTAATATGTTTTCCTGAAGGACTAAGCATGTCAAGCCTAAACTGGCGGGTGACCCCCGAGAGGTAGTCAAGCCTAACCTGACGGGTGACTCCTCAAATCCTATGCTTTCTATATATTTTTGGAGTACAGGGACTGCCACTAACAATCTGCCTAAATGACTGGGAAGCCGCCATCCCTGCACTCTCTTAGTGCTAAATCCTACTCCCAACTAAACTAACTCGAAATACTAAACTATTCTAGTTTTACTAATAATGATAACTGACTGAGCTAATAATGCTCATAATATATCTGAAACCATTTTGAAGATATTGAGACAAAGTAAACAACTAAGTTTTCGGGTATTCATAACCCCCAGAACTCGATAACAATAATAGAAAAATAGTACTACAACTTTGAGAACATAATGTTAAAGCATTTATTAAAAATTCTTTCTTGTAAGCATTTTATCAATCACTTGATACTCATAGTTTAAGCTAATCATGAGAATAGTTTAAAGCTTGTAGTAATAGGATGACTTCAATGTCAACCTCACTAATTATGAATTACATCAGCGAACAACACATTCAAACTTGTGGGGTTTAATAACAACAGCAATATCATGTAAACATGGCGTAAAATCAAAATTTATAAGGATTCATGGTTAAATTCACAATTGAAATCACAATAACTAGTATAATTCACAAATTTGGATTTGAAATTAGATTCTTGGGCTCCATGGGTAGAAGGGACCCATGGATGAACATTTAAGATAACTTAGTTGGTAAAATTGAGAAAGTTCTTGATGAATTCTTGAAGCTTGATATTGAATGTTGGATGAGTTAGGGTTTATTCTTGAAAAGGGGTTACTTTAATTTGAGATAATTGTGAAAATAATGAAAAAATAATGCTCTCTTCAGACTTAAATCTCATGTTTGGAGTGAATGGGGGTAAGGGAAAGGACTTAAATGCCCTTGAAAATTAAAACTCGGAACTGGAACTGAAAATCCTAATTATGACATATGACACGACACGTTGCTATCGCGTTGCGCCACTGGAAATAGACAATCCCAATTTTATCCAACGGCGTGATGTGGTGATATCACGTTGCGCGACTGGAAATCGACAATTCAAAAATTTCTCCTTTGTACGACGCGGCTCCATAGCGGTGACTCATTGGGAAAGGAGGAACGCGAAATTGGCCATCACCATAACGCGGCATAACGTCACTTAAAGTGCCATAACTTGTCACCCTCATATCGAATTTAGGCAAAATTGGTATCATTGGAAAGCTAAAAAAAATTCCTACAATTTGATTTGTATTGATATTTAAAATTCTCAGAAAAATAAAAGATACGCTCCTTTGAAGTTGACTATAGCAACATTCTCCTTAAAGACTCAATTGGTAAGGGGTATTTTGATTTGTCTGACAATTAGGAGTTTTTTGAGGCCTTAATATACATCAAACTCACTCATAAAACTACCAAAAGAGCTATAATTCATTTCTCATGAGCTAAAATCATGGTTCTAATATTGTTTTAGATTTTTGGGGTATTATAATATCTCCCCCTTAGGAACATTTGTCCTCGAATGAGATTGGTTAAGCTGAAAACACTGAGGAATTGAGGTTACATGCAAAATATACATGATGTAAATGTGATTACATGACTAAGCCTAAAAAATAACACATGACTGAACTGGTTTTATGAATGCATGACTGACATAAAAATGATATACAGTTGAAACTGAGCATGGAAAAGAAAAAATTCTAGGGAAAATTGTTACCTTAAGCTGAGTTTGAATTTGCAGAGAAAAGATGAGGATACTTGGTCTGCATATCTGCTTCTTCTTCCCAAATGGATCCCTCAATGGACTTTTTCGACCAAAGAACCTTGACTGGGGGAACTTCTTTGTTCCTTAGTAACGAATTTGGCTATCAAGGATCTCGACTGGAATTTCTTCATAAGAAAAACTGTTCTTAACATCTACGCTTTCTAAGGGAAAAACTACAGCTGGGTCACTAATACATTTCTTCAACAAAGAAATATAGAATATTGGGTGCATTGATGCTAGGTCTGCAGGATACTTAAGCTCATAAGCCACCTTTTTAAAACAGCTCAAAATTCTGTAACGGCCAACATATCGGGGAATAAGCTTCCTCTTCTTACCAAAAGTATTTACCCCCTTATTGGGAGAGATCTTTAGATATACAAACTCACCAATCTCAAACTCAAGATCCTTTCTCCTCACATTTTCATAAGATTTCTGTTAGCTTTGGACTGCCTTAAGCCTCTCCAAGATTAGTTGAACTTTCTTCAAAGCATCAAACACAAAATCGGGCCCTATAAAATTTCTTTCACCTATCTCAAACCAACTAATCGGAGATCTACATATCCTTCAATAAGGAGCCTCAAACAGAGCCATCTTAATATTTGAATGATAGTTGTTATTATACGCAAATTCAATAAAAGGCAAATGGTCATCCCAACTGCCCTTAAAGTCAACTACACATGCTCTCAACATGTCCTCAAGGGTGTTTGTAATACCCCAGGAAATTTTTTGTTAAAATTTTGTGCGTAAACGTGTTGGGTTCTGTCTTCTAGAATGAATTATAAATTTTTCGTGCGGAATATCTTAGATTATGACCCACCATTGCGTAGATTATTGAATAAGATTTCCAAAGATATGTGGATCATCCAAAACGAAAACCCGAGCGACGAGTTTTGAAAATCCGATCGAACCATGAATAGTAGTGAACAGTAAAACGTGTAGGAAAAAGTACTGAGGCCTGGCATATTTTTTCTCCAACTTTAAACAATCATAAATACTTGTACATAATAATCTGGGTGATATACTAAATATCAACGGAAACCTCTGTGAGTCCTCTTTCCAATGAAATTGGTTTCATCCATATTGTCTATCGGAGCAAAAAGTTATGGTCGATCTACTTCAGCCTATCAAAAGTAAATTTTTGGTTCAACTTCAAACGATCATAACTCCTCGTACATAATGATATGGGTGAGATACTATATATAAATGGAAAGATATGAGAGTCCTCTTTCTAATGAAATTTGTTTCATCCAATTTGGATAGCGGAGTAAAACGTTATGGTTGATCTACTTCAAACTATCAAAACAGTCCACCAAAGGACAAATTCGAGAACTATTTGATTTTTAGGGGCATTTTGGTCATTTGCTCTCACCCAAAATCCATTCAAACCCTATATTAAATCTTATTAGAAGCATTACATATAATATTTCATCAAATTCTCTCAAAAAGAAAACCCGAAGCTCCTACATCCAACTTCAAGAACCTCCAAAGTTCACCATTAATTCTGCAAATTTATTCAAGATTCCAAGTTCCTAGTTCAAGAACAATCATTCAAAGGCCCGCTTAACATCTCAAAAATGAGTATCAATCTAAAGTTCATCATTCAAGGTATGTGGGGTTTTTCAACAAGAACTCTCTTTCATTCTTGTGTCCAAAAGTAATTTTCTTTACAAAGGCATGATTTTTATTTGATTTTTACGAATTTGAAGCATGAACCCATATCTTATGATGATTATTATGAAATCTTAAAAGATGAATTTACATGTGTGGAGATATAAAGCATGAATCTTGAAAGATATTTATCATAATTTTGATATTTGGGTCATGAATCTCCATTGGAAATTGTGTTTTTTTGAGAAAGTGTGTTATAAGCATGTTGATGTTGAATATTTGAGATATTTTGAATGATTTGACCTTTTGGTCTTAATGGAGTTATTTTGAACTTGAGTGTGAATGAAATCCACAACGTGGTTTATTTTGATAGATGGGAAGCATGATGGCTCCTGATGTATATTTATATATTACTGAAATTTTTTTGTAGTGGATTGTCTTTGAAATGATCTGAGCTATGTCCGGGAGAAATCTTTAGCACCGAGTGGGAGGTACAAAGCGACCTTACATCCCTAGAACTACGTACCACAGTAGGAGTGAGCCTGAGGCTAATTTATATAGTGATCACTAGTTTGAGTAGATTTGATATCGATAGTCCTACTCCGATGGAAAGAATAGGACAGCTCTCCCAAACGTGGGTTGTAATTGGACTCCATGTAGCTCACATGGTTTATATCGGTTAGAGGATCTCCCATTGTGTGTGTATTTCCTTTTGTATATGGTGAATGGTAAAGTGATTTGAAAGTGGAATTGTGAAAGTTATTCTTTCAAAAGATTTAAATGATATTTACATTATGAGAATTGATATTCTTGATGTACTGAAAGTGATTGACAAATTATATTATGACTCATATGTGTTATTGTACTTATTTCATCCTCTCATGATTATGATGATTTTCTTCGGGCTATGTGAGTCTTTCATACATCCTGCATATTTCGTACAAATATTTATGATGATGATGTTTATACAACTGCATACACCCCTATATACTTGGTTCCTTTCCATGGTACTGACCCACATCTTCAAATGTGGGCTGCATTTTCTCGGAAAGTAGGTTTAGGTGCTCAGTTCCAGGTTTGATAGTGATTCTTTGGGCACGCTGTTCTACATTCTCTGTTGTGGTGAGTCCTCATGTTTTGAGGATGTGATGTCTGATGTTGGTTTTACGAAATCATTTACCTTTGATAACTGAGTATGAGTTAGTTGGGGCATGTCTTAATGGCTCGCTGGTTTTACTGATTTTCTTAGAGGCTTGTCAGACTAGCATAGATGTTGGGAGTTGACTAATAAGTCATATTTTGTTATCTTTCTGAAATTCTTTTATTCTTGGATGATGATTACTCTATTGATATTTGAGCGTTATTTATGGATACCCCGTTGATTTGTATTGAACTGAATGAAAATAGTTCAAAGGGTTACCTTGGGGCTACTCGTAGCCTCAAGCATCGTGTGATGCTCCGGTACCCATTTTTTGGGGCGTTACAAACTTGGTATCAGATCCTATAGTTTTAAGGTGTCCTAGGGAGTCTGACAAGTTGTGTTAAGTAGGGTCTTGATCATCGGTGTGCAGTGCGCCACATCTATGAGCAAGAGTCTATAAAACGTTTTAGGAAAAAGTGTGATTCTTTCTTTTAGAAGTATATCATGCTTAAAGTATCTCTCTCTGCTATTGATTTGTGCTCTCCTATTTCAGGAATATGCCTCCACGTCGAGCGAGAATAAATAATGATGGTCAGCAACCTCAACCCACTGGAATCCGTGACTTCATGCGGAAGAATCCACCGAAATTCTATGGGTCCAAGTCTAATGAGGATCTACAATTTTTTTTAGAGGAGGTGCGGAAGATTACTTAGGTGATGCATGTATTTGAGGAACATAGTGTGGAGTTGGCTGTGTATAGGTTGAAAGACCTTGCTTATGACTGGGTTGTTGCTTGGAGGAAAGGTAGAGGTGAGGGAGCTGTCCCTACAACTTGGCAAGAGTTCCAGGATGCATTCTTGGATAAGTTTTTCCCTTTGGAGATGAGGGAGGAAAACGTGGAAGAGTTTATGAACCTGAGACAGGTCTCTATGATTGTTAGGGAGTACTGTCTAAAGTTCAATCAGGTAGCCAAGTATGCTCCTGATTAGTGGGTGATAATCAGGTTAGTATGAGTAAGTTTATGACTGGAATGTCTAGTTATGTGGTTAAGGAGTGTAGGTCTGCTTTGCTGAATAGTGAGATGAATCTTTCTAGGCTGATGACTAATGCCCAACAGATTGAGGCAGACAAGATTAAGTAGAGAGATAGAATAAAAGGGAACAAAAGAGCTAGGTTCGAGCAGCACGGACAGGGTCAGACTAGATCACATGAAGGGAGTCGCCCTCCATATCAAGATAGTTCGTTTATGCCAGCACCGTCATCTTCTAGTGCTCCCATGCCTAGAGGTAGGCAGAAGCAAGGTAGCGGGTCAAATGCATCCAGGTCCCAGTACAGTTCTGGCAGTAAGCCAAATCATTCTCTGTGTCTTAAGTGTGGTAGGGCTCATTCGGGTGACTGTTGGGGTGAAAAGAGGGGTTATTTCTAGTGTGGTGACATGGGTCAGTGATTTAGAGATTGTCCACAGGATAGTAAAAGGCATCGTGACTATCGCCCTCAGACCCAGACTAAGACTGTTAGTGGTCCAGTTCCAGTACTCGCCCAGCCCCAGCTCAGGGTGTCTCTTCTAGTAATACTGGCGGGCATCTCCAGAATAGATTTTATGCTTTACCGTCATGCCAGGAATAGGAGGACTCTCCAGATGTTGTTATCGGTATGCTTCGTATATTTCAGTTTGATGTGTATCCTTTGTTGGATCTGGGATCCAGTTTCTCATATGCTACACCTTTGATTGCTGTGAATTTTGAAATGAGTCATGAGATTATTCCTGAGCCTATCCTAGTTTCTACCCTAGTGGGTGATTCGATTGTTGCCCAGAAAGTGTATAAAAATTGTCCTGTTACCATTCTTCATAGAGTCTTGTTGGCTGATCTGATTAAGTTAGACATGGTAGATTTTAATGTGATTTTGGGTATGGACTAGCTGTATTCTTCTTATGCCTCTATTGATTATCGGACCCGAGTGGTCAAGTTTCCGTTTCTGGGTACATCCGTGTTTGAGTGGTCTGGGAATTCTGTGTCACCCAAGAGTCATTTTATCTCTTACCTCAAAGCTAGAAAGCTTAATTCCAAGGGGTGTATTTACCATTTGGTTAAAGTCAAAGACACTAAGTCTGAGACTCTAACTCTCTAGTTTGTTAACGTCGTCAAAGAGTTTTCTGATGTCTTTTCGGATGATCTCCCAAGGATACCTCCTGATAGAGAGATACAGTTTGGGATTGATCTTCTTCCTAATACTCAGCCCATTTCTATTCCTTCTTACCGTATGGACCCTGCAGAACTTAAGGAGTTGAAAGAGAAACTCAAAGATCTACTAGATAAGGGTTTCATAATGCCCAATGTTTCTTCTTGGGGTGCTCCTGTGTTGTTTGTGAGAAAGAAAGATAGCTTTTTGCGTATGTGCATTGATTAACACCAACTGAATAAAGTCACCATAAAAAATAAGAACCCCCTTCCGAGAATAGATGATTTGTTTGACCAATTGCAAGGTGCAAGTTATTTCTCAAAGATAGACCTTCATTCCGTCTATCATCAACTCAAAGTCAGGGAGTGTGACATCCCAAAAACTACTTTATGAACTCGTTATGGCCATTTTGAGTTTCTTGTTATGTCTTTCAGGTTAACTAATGCCCCAGCAGCTTTCATGGACCTCATGAATCGAGTGTTCAGACCATATCTGGATATGTTTGTCATAGTGTTCATCAATGATATACTAGTGTACTCTCGTAGTGAGGATGAACGTTATGATCATCTCCGAACAGTCTTGCAAACCCTTAGAGATCATGAGTTGTTTGCCAAGTTCAGTAAGTGTGAGTTTTGGCTAAGGTCAGTTGCTTTTCTGGGTCATATCATTTCTTTTGAGGGTATTAGAGTTGATCCCCAAAAGACCAAAGCTGTTACAAATTAGCCTAGACCTATTTCTCTGACTGATTTCCAAAGTTTCTTGGGTTTAGATAGCTATTACCACCGTTTTGTTGAGGTTTTCTCCTCTATAGCGTCTCCGACTCAGTTGACCCAAAAGAAAGTGAAGTTCTTGTGGTCTGAATCTTGTGAGAAAAGTTTTCAAGAGTTGAAGATTCGACTCACTTCAGCCCCTATTTTGACTTTGCCTGATGGTGTTGATGGTTTTGTGGTGTACTGTGATGCTTCAAAATTTGGGTTGGGTTGCGTATTGATACAGAAGGGTAAGGTGATAGCTTATGCTTTTAGACAGTTGAAACCCCATTAGAAAAATTACCCCACCTATGACCTTGAGTTGACTGTTGCTGTGTTTGCTTTGAAAATCTGGAGACACTTTTTGTATGGTGTCCATGTTGATGTTTTCACTCATCATAAGATTCTGCAGTATATGTTTCCCTAGAGAGAATTGAATCTTAGGCAGAGATGATGTTTAGAATTGTTAAAGGACTATGATATGAGTGTGTTGTACCTTCCGGGCAAGGCCAATATTGTGGCGGATGCCCTAAGTAGAGTGTCCATGGGTAGTGTTTCGCATGTTGTAGAAGTTAAGAAAGAGTTGGCTCGTGATGTACATCGTTTGGCTAGATTGGGGGTTAGGTTGTTTGACTCTGCTGAAGGTAGTATAGGGGTTTAGAGTAGTTTCGAATCCTCCTTGGTTTTAGAAGTGAAGGAAAAGCAATACTTAAATGTTAGTTTAGTCAGACTGAAGGAGTCAGTCAAGGACTAAAAAGTAGAGGTTTTCTCCTAAGGAGAAGATGGTGTGTTAAGATTGCAGGGTAGATTGTGTGTCCCGAATGTTGATGATCTGAGACAGAGGATTATGGCTGAAGCGTACGGGGCTTGATATTCTATTCATCCTGGTGCCACCAAGATGTACTGAGACTTATGGGAAATCTATTGGTGGAGTGGCATGAAGAAAGATATAGCAATGTTTGTAGCTAAGTGTGCAACATTATAACAGGTTATGGTTGAACATCAAAGACCTGGTGGTATGATGCAAGAGTTTAGTATTCCCACCTGGAAGTGGGAAGAGATACATATGGACTTTGTGATTAGTTTACCTCCTTCCCGACGCCATCATGATTCCATTTAGGTTGTGGTTGATAGGTTGATTATGGTTAATAGGTTGACTAAGTCTGTTCATTTCTTGCCTGTTCATACTTCATATACTGCTGAGGATTACGCTAGATTGTATATTCGAGATCTAGTCAGACTGCATGGAGTTCCCTATCATTTCGGATAGGGGTACTCAGTTCACTTCGCAATTTTGGAAAGCTTTTCAGAAGGGTCTTGGTACCCAGATACTTTTGAGTTGTGCATTTCATCTGTAGACCGATGGTCAGGCTGAGCGGACCATCCAAACCTTAAAGGATATGTTGAGAGCTTGTGCACTTGACTTTAAGGGAAGTTGGG
The DNA here is from genome assembly GCA_030864225.1 of Capsicum baccatum var. pendulum. NCBI lineage: Eukaryota > Viridiplantae > Streptophyta > Magnoliopsida > Solanales > Solanaceae > Capsicum > Capsicum baccatum. The sequence goes on from CM061558.1 coordinate 249,198,587, forward strand.
ATGATCACTTACCGTTGATATAGTTTGCTTACAATAACAGTTTCCACTCTAGTATTAGCATGGCTCTGTTTGAAGCCTTATATCGGAGGAAGTGTAGATCACCCATAGGTTGGTTCGAGGTGGGTGAAGCGGCTGTGACTGTTCTTGATTCGATATTTGAGGCTATGGAAAAAGTTAAGTTGATTAGGGAAAGGTTAAAAACTGCGCAGAGTCGTCCAAAGTCATATGCGGATGTTAGAAGGAGAGACCTTGAGTTTGAAGTTGGTGACCTAGTGTATCTGAAAATTTCACCCATGAGGGTGGTGAAGAGATTTGGAAAGAAGGGGAAGCTTAGTTCCCGTTATGTTAGTCCTTACAAAATTCTTAGCCGTGTTGGTACGGTAGCTTATGAGGTCGAGTTGCCTTCCAAGTTGTCCTCTGTTAATCTAATATTCCATGTCTCCATGCTTAGAAAGCATATTAGCAATGCTGTGGTAGTGGATTCCTCTGTGAGTTCTGACATTCAAGAAGATCTTTCTTTTGATGAGATTCCTATTGAAATTCTTGATTTCACTGTCCGAAGACTAAGGAACAAAGAAGTTCCCTTGGTCAAGGTGTTTTGGTGAAACCAATCTGTTGAGGGTGCAACTTGGGAAGCTGAGGCGGATATACGATCCAATTGCCCACACCTATTTTCCGCGAAATCCGATCAAGCTGAAGGTACCGTTCATTCCTAAATCATGCACTTTTGATAAAAGTTGCAGCAGTTCATTTGTAGTTTCTTGAATTTATGCATTCTATGTTGAATTCGGAGTGAGAAACGATGTGGTGATGAGTCTAACGAATGGTTTTAGTTATATTCTCTATTCCCTATCTAATCTTAGCATGTCTAGCATCATTCGAGGATGAATGTTTCCAAGGGGGGATGATGTAATACCCCAGGAAATTTTTTGTTGAAATTTTGTGCGTAAACGTGTTGGGTTATATCCTCTAGAATGAATTATAAATTTTCCATACCGAATGTCTTAGATTATGACCCACCATTGCGTAGAGTATCGAATAATCATTCCAACGATATGCGGATCATCCAAAACGGACACCCAAGCGACGAGTTAAGAACATTTCGATCAAATCGTGAATAGTAGTGAACAGTAAAACATGCGGGAAAAAGTACTGAGGCTTGGTGTATTTTTGCTCCAAATTTAAATGATCATAAATCCTTGTACATGATATACTATATACCAACGGATAGCTCTACGAGTCCTCTTTCCAATGAAATTGGTTTCATCCATATTGTCTATCGGAGCAAAAAGTTATGGTCGATCTACTTCAGCCTATCAAAAGTGAATTTTTGGGTCAACTTCAAAAGATCATAACACCTCTTACGTAATGATCTGGGTGAGATACTATATATCAACGGAAAGATATGAGAGTTCTCTTTCTAATGAAATTGGTTTCATCCAATTTGGATATCGGAGTAAAACGTTATGGTTGATCTACTTTAAACTATCAAAACAGTCCACCAAAGGACAGATTCGAGAATTATTTGATTTTTAGGGGCGTTTTGGTGATTACCCCTCACCCAAAATCCATCCAAACCCTATATTAAAGCCTATTAGAAATATTATATGTTATATTTCATCAAATTCCCTCAAAAAGAAAACCCTAAGCTCCTACATCCAACTTCAAGAACCTCCAAAGTTCACCTTTAATTCTGCAAATTTATTCAAGATTCCAAGTTCCTAGTTCAAGAACTCCAAGAACAATCATTCAAAGGCACGATTAACATCTAAAAAATGAGTATCGATCAAAAGTTCATCATTCAAGGTATGTGGGGTTTTTCAACAAGAACTCTTTTTCGTTCTTGTGCCCCAAAGTAATTTTCTTTATAAAGGCATGATTTTTATTTGTTTTTTATGAATTTGAAGCATGAACCCATATCTTATGATGATTATTATGAAATCTTGTTGTTTATGATTTTGAAAGATGAATTTACATGTGTGGAGATATAAACCATGAATCTTGAACGATATTTATCATGATTTTGATATTTGGGTCGTGAATCCCCATTGAAAATTGTGTTTTTTGAGAAAGTGTGTGTTATAAGTACGTTGATGTTGAATATTTGAGATATTTTGAATGATTTGACCTTTTGGTCTTAATGCAGTTGTTTTGAACTCGAGTGTGAAAGAAATCCACAACGTGGATGATTTTGATAGATGGGAAGCATAATGGCTCCCGATGTATATTTATATATTACTGAAATTATTTTGTTGTGGATTATCTTTGAAATGATCTGAGCTAAGTTCGAAAGAAATCTTTAGCACCGAGTGGGAGGTATAAAACGACCTTACTTCCCTAGAACTACGTGCCCCCATGGAGTGAGCCTGAGGCTAATTTATATAGTGATCACTACTTTGTGTGGATTTGATATCAATAGTCCTACTCCGATGGCAAGGATAGGACGGCTCTCCCCAATATGGGTTCTACGTTGGACTCCATGTAGCTCACATTGTTTATGTCAGTTATAGGATCTCCTAGTGTGTATGTGTTTCCTTATTTCTATGGTGAATGGTGAAGTGATTTGAAAGTGGAATTGTGAAAGTTATTCTTTCTAAAGATTTTAGTGATATTTATATTATGAGAATTTATATTCTTGATGAACTGAAAGTGATTGAAAAATTATATGATGACTCACATGTGTTATTGTACTTATTTCATCCTCTCATGATTATGATGATTTTCTTCGGGCTATGTGAGTCTTTCATACATCCTGCATATTTCTTATAAATATTTATGATGATTATGTTTATACAACTGCATACACCCCCATATACTCGGTTCCTTTCCATGGTACTGACCCACATCTTCGGATGTGGGCTGCATTTTATCAGAAAGTAGGTTCAGGTGCTCAGTTCCAGGTTCGACAGTGATTCTTCGAGCACATTGTTCTACATCCTCTGTTGTGGTGAGTTATCATGTTTCGAGGACGTGATGTCTGATGTTTGTGTCACGGAATCGTTTACATTTGATAACTGAGTAAGAGTCAGTTGGGGCATGTCTCAATGGCTTGCTGGTTTTATTGATTTTCTTAGAGGCTTGTCAGACTAGAATAGATGTTGGGAGTTGACTTATAAGTCGTATTTTGTTATCTTTCTGAAATTCTTTTATTCTTGAATGATGATTACTCTGTTGATATTTGAGGGTTATTTATGGAAACCCCGTTGATTTGCGTTGAATTGAATGAAAATACTGAGGCCAGGCAAATTTTAGGGTCAACTTCAAACGATCATAACTCCTAGTACATAACGATATGGGTGAGCTACTATATATCAACAGAAAGTTTTGAAAGTCCTCTTTCCAATGAAATTGGTTTTATCCAATTTGGCCATTGGAGAAAAAAGTATGTTCTATCTACTTCAGCCTATCAAAACAGTCCACCAAAGGACAGATTTGACATTATTTGATTTTTAAGGGTATTTTGGTCATTCCCACTCCAATCTATCTGGTAAACCATGGATTTAAGTCCATTAAGAGCATTCAATAGCTCATTTTCTCCAAAATGTTCTAAGTCTCAAACCCCAACTCTACTACTCCAAATTTCATCCTTCTATTTCTCTTTATTGAACCGTAGAAATTTCAAATTAATTTGGGATTCGAGTTGATCATGTTAAGGGCTTCGAGAAGAACCCTTTATTTTCATGAATAAAGTTTCGGAGTCGGAAGTTCATATTCATCTTCCATTTTTCGGTATGTGGGGCTTTGAACAAGATTACCCTTTCGATCATATGCTCGGTATTTTTGTTGAATTACATTGACATGAGATTTTACATGTTTTACCATGAATAAGAAATATGGTTTTATATCTTATATTATTGTCCATGAGCTATGGGATTATGTCATCCGATATGTGTATGATGTTGAGATGGAATTATGTCCAAAAAGTATTTGATTATGAGAGCATGATGATTTAATTTGTTAAGCCTTGATTTATACTATCATTCTACTATTTTCTTATTATGAATTTATAATTGATATTGGAAATTCTATATCCCTACTATGTGTTGATGTCTCAAGTACCTTTAAATGAGAGTTGGATGGCAAATTGAGAAACGTTGATATTGAAGTTGCAATGAGTCTTGGTATTTTTCGGATGGTTTTGATGAGTTAAATTGTTGAAAATATTATGTATTGAGTCTTCATATCCTTGTCCAAATGTCGAGTCGTTTATGGTTCAATGCATTGATACCTTGTTGATGTTGAGGAAGATTAAAATGTTTTGAGCTAAAATGTGTTGAGTTAGGAATCCACAAATTGATATGATTTGATAAATGAGAAAGAGATTTGATTTCGCCTTTATGATTGACCTTTGTGATATTGTGGTGGATTTTCTAATGCGTTCTGAGCTTTTCGGGGAGTAGTACTTAGCACCGAGAGGGAAATTTGGTATTTCCCCAAACCTATGTGCCACCGTAGGCTTGTTTGATGATGATATCGTTGGCCAGAGAGCTCGATTGTGATTGTTGCAGTTTTAAGGTCGTACTCTCTGGCAAAGAGTATGACGCTCCCGCCAATGGAGGTTTCAAACGTTGGTATTCCACGTAGCTCATGTGGGGTTGTCGGTTATAGGAAACTTTCCTATCCATAAGAGTTATGTTTATTTAAATACCGAGTCACTCCGAGGTTTGATGTGGTAAGTCAAGTTGCCTATGATGATCTGTAATGATTTCTAAGGTTTTTCTCCTACATTTCCTATTTAAGATATTATGAGTTGCATGATTCAATGTCACTCATGCCAGGTGTGTCATTATGATCCGTATGTATGTTTTTATGAAATTTCTGATATTGTTTATATTTTGCATGCGCCCCCACATACTCAGTACGTATCTTATGCTAACCCACATATATCTCAATGGGCTACAGTCTTTCCATGATGTAGATTCAGGTACTCAGCCATAGCCGCGACAGTGATATTCGAGTGCCGCATCTATGTTCCTTCAGTGGTGACTCCTCTTGGTTCGAGGACAAAGTTGCTAGTTTTAGTGCTATTGTTTTCTGATCCCTTTGGTCTGTTGAGTCAGTTGGGGGTTTGTCCCAATGGATCATTGATTTTGTTGTATAGAGGCTATGTCAGACTAGTCTATTGTTGGGTTGGGTTTTGTATAGACATTCCATATATGTACAGTCTAACGATATTCCGTGCCATATGCGATGTGATATGATATGTACTTATATATATATATCCTTAGCGTAGCGTGTATGTTGTTGTGTTGGAACCCAAGGGTAGTGTTTTGGCTTGAAGGGTTAGCTTGAGGCTACGTGTAGCCTTGGGCACCGTGTGGCATCTCGGGATGATATTTTGGGGCGTCACATCAACCAAAAGAACACCTAATCTATCATGAACTTCCCTAACTAACTTCTTCTTATCATCCTCAACATGAGCAATACTATCCATAGTCAATCTACTTAGGGCATCTGCCACTATATTTGCCTTGCTCCGGTGTTACAAAACACTCATTGCATAGTTTTTCAATAATTCTAACCACCTTCTCTGACTCAGATTCAAATCCTTCTGCGAAAACACATACTGTAAGATTTTGTGGTCTGTGAGCACATCAACTTGTACCACATAAAAATAATGCCTCCAAATCTTTAAGGCAAACATAATAGCTACTAGCTCGAGATCATGGGTAGGGTAATTCTTTTCATGGTAATTATGTTATCTAGAGGCACAGGCCACAATATTACCTCTCTGCATCAAAACACACCCTAAACCAACTCTGGAACCATCATAGTACATAACAAACTTGTCTGAACCATATGGTAGCATCAAAATTAGGGATGTGGTGAGTCGAGTCTTCAACTCCTAAAAAATCTTCTCACAAAAATCTAACCACTGATACTTGACTTTCTTCTGAGTCAATCTTGACATAGGGGACGCAATATACAAAAATACTTTAATAAACTGCCGGTAATACCAGCCAAACCCAAGAAATTCCTGATATCTGATGAAAAGATGGGTCTAGGCCAATTTCTCAATACTTCGGTCTTTTGAGGGTTAACTTTAATACCATCACTGGAAACAATATGGCCAAGAAAATTTATTGATCTTAGCCAAAATTCGCAATTACTAAATTTAGCAAACAACTAATGGGCTCTAAGAGTCTGCAATACTATTCTGAGGTGGACTGCATGATCATTTTCATTACGACAGTAGAAAAGAATGTCATCAATGAAGACTTTGATGAACATGTCTAGGTACTGCTTGAACACTCAGCTCATCAAGTCCATAAAGGCTACTGGGGAATTTGTGAGACTAAAGGATATGACTAGAAACTCAAAGTGACCATACCGGTTTCTAAAAGCTATTTTTAGAATGTCACATTCTCTAACTCTGAGCTGATGATATCTGGATATGAGGTCTATCTTAGAAAAATAATTGGCACCCTAAAGTTGGTAGAATAAGATATTAATTCTAGGAAATGGGTAATTATTTTCGTTTGTGAGTTTGTTCAACTCGCAGTAGTCAATACACATTCTAAGAGAACTGCCTTTCTTACCTATGAACATAACTGGTGCACTGCACGACGAAACACTAGGCCTGATACATCCCATATCTAGGAGATCTTTCAACTGTTCTTTCAACTCTTTGAGTTCAGCCGAAGCCATTCTGTATTGTGAAATAGAGATAGGTTGTGTATCTGGAAAAAGGTCTCTTTCGAAGTCAATTTTTATTTTGGGAGGAACTCTGGGAAGTTCTTCAGGGAACATATCTAGAAATACCCTCACTACTAAAACTGACTAAAGATTAGGAGTCTTAGAATTAGATATTTTGACTCAAACAAGATGATAAATACACCACTTAGCTATCATATTTCTCGATCAAAGGTACGAAACAAGCTGACTCCTTAGTGTTGTAGTACTACCCCTCTATTAAAGGACTGGTTCATTTGGTAACTAAAAATAAACTACTCTATTTTTGCAATCCACTTAAGCATAGCATGAATGGATCCAATCCATGTCGTGAATGATGTCAAAATCTGTCATCTCTAACTCTATAATGTCTACTAAAGTAACATTCTGAGACACCGTAACCGGGCAATTCCTGTAGTCCCATAGGGTTATGATAGACTTTCCCATGAATTTCCCACTGGGGTAGACACTGCGTAAGGCTCTACTAAGATTTTGGGACCTACTTCGAAGTTGGCGGCTATATAAGAGGATGCAAAAGAAAGAGATACTCCAGGATCTAGTAAAGCATAAAAATTTAAATGAAAAACTTGCAACGTACCAGTAATCACATCAAGAGAACTTTACTAATCTTTTGGGGACTAAAGTACGTAGAGACTGTTCTGACGCTGACTACTTGTAGCACTGGAAGCGGCACCTTAGTAAGTCAGGCGGTCGGATGGAGTTGATGACTGATGGGATTGGCTCTGTTGGCGTAAATCCGTTCCTTTCTAAGAAACTAACCGTTACTCCCACATCCAATGGCCTAGCTTTGCACACCCAAAGCATACATCACTGCCAGCTCTACACTCACCCTGATAGATTCTACCATATTTTTTTCAAAGAGGATTTATGCGACCACTATTTACATAGGCTTGAGACTTAGAGCCTGATGCCCTATCCTGATTGTCATTTCAGAACTTTGGAACTAGGGCACTAGCTGAAGATAGAGCAGAAGCTAAAGATTTTTGACAAAATTGACTGTTTTGGTCCCCTAATTTCGGCTGAGTGAAATTAAAGCTACCTATTCTAGCCCTCTTGTTGTCTCTCTCATTCTTCTTAAGCTTTTTCTCCTCAATATGTTGAGCATGGACCATGAGCCTAGATATGTCCATCTTCTTAATTAACATCGTAGTCCTACACTCTTTTACAACACTATTAGATACTCTAGTCACAAACTTTCTCATCCTAGATCTGTTATGAGCCACCACATGAGGAGCATACCTAGCTAACTGAGAAACTTGAGGGAATACTCCTTCACACTAATGTTTCCCTGCCTCAAATTGATAAATTCTAAAACCTTGGCTTCCCTCATCTCCAACGAGAAGAATCTATCTAAGAAGGATGTAGCAAATTCCTCCTACTCTACAGGCCCTCCGTCTGCACTTCTATTATTTTTCCACTACTTAAACTAGGTATGGGATACATCCTGCAGCTGGTAAGTAACCAATTCAGCATATTCACTAGAACTTACCCCCATAATGTCTGTTACCTTCTACACTATCTCTAGGAATTCTTGCGGACCCTCTTCAGATTTGGATCCCAAAAATAGAGGAGGATTCATTCGGGTAAAGTCCCAAATCCTATCTACAGCAGTTTTGGCGACTAGGTCGGCCAGAACAGTGGCTGGCTAGGTATTCTAAGCCACTCAGAGTGAGATAGAGTAGTGAATGGTGCTCTAACTCTGCATGAGAAACATGCTCGTCTAGGGGATTTTCCTGAATAGGCGGAGGTGCTAACTGGTTTACATTTCTTCTTTCGTTTGTCTTTCTGAGAGGCATGTTCTCTAAGCAAAAAAAAGAATAGATTAGACAGAGAGTTTAAGATGAGCATCATGCTCACTCATACGAAATGATCATTAAAATAAAGGGACTATTCTAAAAATACCTTAGAGCTTCTTATCTATAAGTGTGGCGCGCTTCACACCCATGTGCAAGACTCTACTTGATGCAGCTTTCAAACTCCATAGGACACTTTAAAACATTAGGCTCTGATACCAAGTTTGTTATGCCTTGAGAGTACACTCTATGGGCCGTATGGTGCTTACGGTCCTAAGAGACCACAAACTAACCTATGAGCTGGCAGCTGCTGTGAGTACTAGGTAAAATTGATAACAAAAGATCATATGCAGAATTTAATTGAGGAATTCCATAAAGTTTTAAATCATAGTTCTAATGATGTCTGTAAGATAATACTGAAAATACTAATAAAACGACTGACATTAACAACCAAAAACTGAAGACTGACTAACTACCTATACTATTCAGAAAAGCCTCTACTGACTTACTATGGAGCTGATGGGACAAACCCCCAACTAACTCCTACAGAATAGAAAAGATACCAAAACTTATGAAATAGATGAGATAAATAAATCCTGTCCTTGAAGTATAAGGACTCACCATTGCTACGTCTGATAATCTAGAAATTCTATGCACAATCTAGGAACTAAGCGTATGAACCTATGATATTAGACATCATAGCGTAAGAAATGAGTATGAAATTAGTACTTTGAAAATATTGGTACGCTAAATGAGTTTAGACTGATTTTCATGGGTTTAGGTGCATGAGTAATAGCCGTCTAAATATATAACATGAAGTACTGAATAAAATTCATTAAATCGGTAAAGACTGAGATTACATGTCCAAGCATAAAACATGTTCTGAAATATAATCTGTAAACTAAGATACTGAATACTAATATATGGATAATTGATATCTGTATGTTATGGTCAACAAAACTGAAAGGGATTACTGAGCTGAATACTTGACTAAGACTATGGGAGCTATCATATAACCAACATGCCCCAATAAGCGAATTAGGGTCCAACCTGTGACTGCAGTTGAAAGGGTATCAGTACCGTGCCACGATTACTAACACTAGCTTTGTGGATCCACTAAGAAGTTATCCCAAAGGACTAAGGGTGTCAATCCTATACTGACGGGTGACCTCTAAGAGGTAGCCAAGCCAAAACTAACGGGTGACTCCTTATATCCTATGCTGGCTACATAGTTCTGGAGTACTGGGACTGCTACTAATGACTTTTCTTATTTGATAGGAAAGACTCCATCCATGCACTCGATCGATGCTAAATCCTACTCCTAATTGAACTAATTCGGAATACTGAACTGTTCTAGTTTAACTGATTATGATAACTGACTGAACTGATAATGCTCATAACATATCTGAAACCATTCTGAAGATACTGAGACTAAGTAAACAGCTAAGTTTTTGGTTATTCATAACCCCCAGGACTCGATGGCAATAATAGCAAAATAGTACTATAGCTTTGAGAACATAATGTGAAAGCATATATTAAAAAAATTTTCTTGTAAGCATTTCATTAAACACTTGATAGTCATAGTTTAAGCTAAGCATGTGCATATTTTAAGTTTGTAGTAATAGCGTGACTTCAATGTCAACATCACTAAATATGAAATAAATCAGCGAAAAACATCGGTCAAATTCGTGGGGTTTAAACAATTTCATCTAAACATGGCATAAAATCTAAATTTATACGGATTCATGGTTAAAATCACAATTGAAATAACAATAACTTGTAAAAATCACAACATTGGATTTGAAATTATGTTCTTGGACTCCATGGGTTGAAGGTACCCATGGATGAACATTTAACATATCTTAGTTGGTGAAATTGAGAAAGTTCCTGATGAATTCTTAAAGCTTGGTCTTGAATGTTGGATGAGTTAGGGTTTGTTCTTGAAAGAGGGTTCCTTTAATTTGAGAGAATTGTAAAAATAATGGTTTCTTGGGACTTAAATCCCGTTTTTGGACTGAATGGGGTGAAGGGAAAGGACTTAAATGCCCTTGAAAATTAAAACTCAAAACTGGAACTGAAAATCCCAATTTTGACACATTGCGCGACGTGGTGCTATCACGTTGCGCCACTGAAAATAGATAATCCTGATTTTACCCAACAACGCAATGCGGAGCAATCACGTTGCTCTACTAGAAATGGAAAATACCAAAATTGTACCTTAGACCCATCGCGGTAACTCACCGAGAAAGGACAAAAGCAAAATTGGCCATCACCGCGATTCGGCATAACGTGTTGAGCTACTTCCTCTCACTAAAAGTGACACAACTTCTAGCCCGTGCATCGGATTTAAGCGAAATTGGTATATTTGGAATGCTAAGTCAATTTACTACAGTGGGTATTGAGCTAAAAAATTCTCAGCGAAACAAAATATATGCTCGTTTGAAGTTAACTATAGCAACATTCTCCTCATAGACTCTATCGGTAAGGGATATTTTGATTTATCTAATAGCCAGGAGTTATTTGAGGCCTTAATATATATCAAACTTACTCATAAAAGTACTAAATAGCTATAATTCATTTCTCATGAGCTCTAAGCCTTTTTCTAATATTGGTTTGGATTTTTGGGGTATTACAGGGTCCTATTACCCCCTAGACTAATTAAAACCATATTTTTCGCAACCTTAGTACCTACATAGACCTTCAGTGTATTGATTCATTGATGTGGAATGTATGTGCCATGTAGGCACTAAGTTTTCCAAAAATATGGTTTTAATTAGTCCAGGGGGTAATAGGACCCTCCTAAAGTTCGGTTGTGTCTCAACAATTTTGTGTATAGTTCAATGTGGAAACAAAGTGTATTCCCTATGCAGAACTAACAAAAAACAACATATATTCCATATAAAATAGTTGAGAGCATTATGAGAACAATTTAACCAAATAGATTTCAAAAACATACAGGCATAATTCAAGAGCTTTAAAACATTCTTTTAAGTTATGACTCAACTCTTTGTCTTACTTCTGAGATAGATGGTACACCCTACATTTCTAAAATCCCACGGGCTATATGGGATCCAACCTTAAATCGGTAGCCAAGCCCTAATCTATGATTGCTGCAAGGATTAAAGTTTTCCTAAATTAGTAATACCCCCATATGAGCATACCGTAGGAATCCCCCCATGTGAGATGTCATAATTATCCTCCCATGTCGGATAATATTTTATAAGCCCCGTATCAACAAAATACAATTTTCAACAGTAACCCATTTCACTCAAATGCCTTCTTCAGGTAATCATCTAACTCTCTTTAACCCCAATTTTAGTCCTTTAAAATCATGCTTCACGCACTAAATATTTAGTTCTCATTCTGTTAAGGGCATATCATAATAGGGTATCTTCATACCCAGACTTGCAAGTCGTTCATGTCTTATCATATCACATCCATAGCCCTTTTTATTCAAAACCACATTAATGACCACAAAAAGGATTCATCAAATAACATTAGAGTTCATATTTCAAAAGCAAATGAAAATTATTCAAACATAATATACTTTCAAGAGTTTAACACATGACGGTCAATTCTTTCATTAATCACGTACAGTTTCCTCTTTAGGAAATCATAGCATTTAGAATAGAAATAACTTCTTCGAAAAATACGTCAAATGACCATGTATAATAATCAAGAGGCATTTAAACTCAAAAATGATCATCAGTCATAAAACAACCCCATCATCAGACACACATAAATCTCATGATTAACATAGGGACTTGCAATTCAAACTCTAAAACTAAATTCACAATTCATAACATGCTAAGACCATAATTTTATCATGGGGAAAGAGAATTTCACAAATTGTACTCGTAAAACACTTTTCGAAACCCATATTATATATGCACATGATTACAACCCAAGTTTATGGAAAACCCCATGATAAAAGCACACTTTCATCCAAATAGGTTTATAATGCATGTTCATCAAAAAAATTCCAAAAGCCTTTTAATATACATGCACATATAACATTGAAACTTGTTAAAGAATGTAAAACCTATGCCCATGAAGTTTAGGATTCTCCCACATAGCTTTTGATGTAGAAAAATCAAAGAGATTAGGGAGAAATTGGACCCCCAAAACTTGAATTCCTTAACCCTAGGTAGTTTCTCCCCTCTTTATTTAGAAAGGTGATTTGAGGATTTTATAAGAGAAAAATAATGTGTTTAAGGTTGAATATTCATCCAAAGATGGTTAGGAATGGTTATGGGATGATAAAAGACCTTTATGCCCTTAAAATAAGTCAAACAGAACACTTTTTGACGCCCCAGATAATGTATGGTTGCATGGCCAAAGCATACCATGCATCATTCCTCATTCAAACACTTTAATTTTTTACTCCGGACTTGAATTGACGAACGGTCGGTTGAGTTGGAAAGAATACTCATAGGGCTTTAATTTGGTATATAGTAGTCCACATAAATATTTTTATCTTAGGAGAAATGATCGATGGGAGTTGGCTCAAATAAAATTGCTGACTAAAAGTCAATCGATAGGAACGTGCTCAACCTAACTTTTGAGCTAGGAAATTTTTATGGTGTATATTTATTTTAAAGGATGTTCTCACACTAAGAAATTTTTATTCACACATATATCTAAGTAGAAACTATTGGATTCAGATCTATAAATGTAGGAAGGACGGTTCAACTTTAGCTCGAAAGTCCGGGGTGTTACAGTAACTCTCTCGATTCTTCTTTTCTAAACTTAGAAATGATCTGAGGTCCTTCATTAGCGTATTTATTGACTCACTGGATGATTTGGACTCCTATATATGTATTTCAATCACCAAGAATATTGGAAAGTGTTTTGTCAATTCAAAAAAGACTTTGTGAAAAATTCTGTTGATTGCTCCTTGAATGAACTTAGTAGCCGATGCCAATGATGCTCTAATGCTTGTCAAAGTTTTTTTTGAATCTCCTTAGAATGTTATGTAACTCCCTATTTATAGTTGTAGGGAGTAGGTCAGGTGACTTGTGATTGGTCGAAACAAGTCATTTTGACACTTGATGGCTTTGACTTGTTCTTGAATTTGGACGAGATTTCCACAGGAAACGTGGCATCATCTTGTTTGACTTGCATTTGTCTAGGACGCCAAGTCACCCTAAAATGTGCCATGGGTTTGGACTTGATGGTGTAATGAACTTCAACCTTGAATTTAATACAACTAATTAATTTGTAAGGCCCAAATTGATTAATCAACCCAAATGAACATGAATTAATCCCAATATATTTATAAATTTAATCCAACAAAATTTATATATCTACAGAGACGTGACAAATAAAATAATTGTCAATCAAGATGTTGAGGTCTCATTTTCCTTCATGTATAAGTTACAACACTTACTAAGGCTATGTATGATATGAGAAAATGTAAGCATTATTTTGTTCTGAAAAGAATTTAATTTTCTAGATCAATGTCAAAGTCGGGTCATGATATAATCTGGAGACTACGATGAAGAGACAATAGTTTTGTAACACTTTGAAATTCTAATGATTGATAATAATATACAAATATTGGTTGAAATAATTGAGATAAAGTAAAAACATAGCTATTATACCTATTAAATGAGAATGAATACCCACTCAGATCTGATAAGTGTCAAAAGTTATTTTTCTTTATAATTGATAATGTATTATTGAAAAATTAAAAAAAAATTATCAAAAAAGGAAAAAGTTTCTCTCCGTACTAAATTTATAAAAGGAAAACAAATAGACAAAAGTTCACACTTATATTGACTACAACAACAACATACCCTCATCTTGACCGAAGAAAGAAAAAATAATCAAAAAAAATTATTTATATAGTCAACACTAGACATGCCCCCTAGCTGCTAGACGCGCTATAGACACTAAAAAGAATTATTACCAGAGAGAAAAATTCTTATATCTCTGAATAAGTTAAATTGTTGAAGGAATAGAAATGACAGCTTCTTACTATGGTATGATTGAAGAAGTTCATGCGATGCTAATTGACAGTGATACAACTTCTGCTACTGAGATGGTAGATTTTCTTAAGTCTTATAACTATAAAGGTGACATCTCTAAAAATACATCTAGAACTTATAAACCTTCATTCTTTTATAACTAAATTTAGTGTGATTTCCTTTTTATAAAATATTTTATTGATATGATGCTTGTTATTGCACTTGTCATATTACATCATGTAAATCTTGGATTTCTTTTTTTCTTGTTGTCATAACACTATTCACGTGTTTATATATATTGTTTTAACAGATAATAATTGAGTTTCGTGTGCTGAAAAAGAACGAAATTAGATTCTCTATTTTTTATTTTTGGTATAGATAAGTCACACACTCGATTACCTTTCTCTATAAAGATTGTATAACTTTTCAAAAGGTTTTGATAATCTATATATTATTAAAAGGAGAGGACAAAGTCTCTTCATTTAGCCAAGTGGCAGAATTAAATATTGACACATGTAATCTATAGTTAATTAGTTAGGAAATAGTTGTTGTTGTTTGCAATGTTTCCGTTAGTTTACAATTTTGAAGTTGTTCTTTAAATTTAAAATTCAAATTTTCAGTTACTTCATATTTTTATATTTTTAGTTTGAAAGTTTTTATGTTAGTTGGTTATAATTGTTACCCCTTTACACATTAGTATAGTACACCTTAAAAATGCAAACCTCCTATACTATTTTTTTATTTAACAAAATTTATGTTGAATTTGGATTATGTAACTGCATTATTTTTTTTTTCATGATCATAACTACACTATTATCAATAAAAACTTACAAGTGCTAACATACATAGTTTATTACAAATCTCTGACTTAAAATTCACATTCACTAATTAAAAACTCAAATAAAATCAAATTACATCACATAAACTACTTATACATGTTGTATATATTGGTATCACTTCAAACACATTCTCATTCTTATGCAACCTCCTCATTGAACCATATGTCATTATATATACAATATCCATCTGCATAGAATTATAAACAAATTCATATGTTAGTAATTATCATTTTATTATGTTTTAAAATTTTTATCCAAAAATTATAATTTTAACTAATTAGAACATATAAACGGGTTAATTAGTTGAATTAAAAAATTCATATTATAAGTACATACTGCCCTTCTAATATTAAATCTTAGTACATACTGCCCTTCTAATAGTAAATCTTAATACATACTGCCATTCAAATATTAAATCTTAATTAAAAATTAAAAATTAAAATTCAAAAAATCAATTTTATAAATTTTTAAATAAAACACGCTAAAAAAATGGATTTCGTGGCAGGAGTTCACAACTTTCAGTTAATGAATACAACAACTTAACAGATAATTGTAAAATCTTTTGTACAAATATAGAGTTATCACCATTCACTAACTACTCTGTTATCACTATCGTATTTATACAGTACATATGTATCTACATTCTATGCAATGCTCAACCAATCCTTCTTATCCTATTATATAAACTTCCCTTAAGATTCTTTCCCTTCTTCTATAAATACAATTCAAATTCGACATATATTCTCTTCAACTCTTAAATTTCCTACAATATTCTAATATATTCCACAGATTCCTTTACACACTCATGTAAACATTGTTTCCTTCTTAAACTTCTTCTATTCTGTTGGTCTTTACCACAATCTTCTTCTATTCTGTTAATCTTTACCACAATCTACGTATACCTACATACTCTTTTTATCAAAAATGACAGATTTCATCAACGATATCACATTCACAAAAATGAACTGGAAGTTAGAAGTCTTGTTTGTTTGCCTATGGGAAGTGGATGATCGATTTAATCCTGGTACTTTGTACGCAATTGAAATGATTTTGCAGGATGAACATGTATGCAACATTTTCTACTATATTTATATTGCTATTTCTGACTTACTCTTTGTCTGATTCATTATTCTAATTTTTTTTAATAGGGTGATCGGATACAATCATCTATATGTAGTTCTATTCTTAAACAATTCAAATCTGATATCAAAGAATGTGGTTTGTTTCTTTCTATTCTACGTTTTAATAACCAACCTGTTGTTGTTGTTCTACAACTCATTCAGGCACATAAATTTCAAGGTAAAATTTGTATTGAAATTGATTTTATAAAAAAATATCAGTGTCTCTTACATGTTTTATGCGACAGATTCCTATACCGTGCGCAATGCTTGGAATGCCTCAAAGTTGTGGATTAATCCAAATGATGATCAGTTTGAAGAGTTTAAACAGCGGTTAATTTTCCTTTTATGTCTTCTACATGTGTATGTGTGTATATATATATATATATATATATATATATATATATATATATATATATATATATATATATATATATATATATATATATATTCAAAAGACAAAGTAATATATTCCTATAATATCTTACATTTTCTTTGTTTTATGTATGCAGACTACTTTCTGTTCGTGATAAAAACTTTGATAGAATAACTCATACTATTTCACAGCAAAGTAACTCTGTGCTGGATGATTTATCTAATGGCACTTTACAAGTCAAGACAATTTGTAAGTTGTTAGAGATTAGGGAAATGAGTATAATATTTTTATAACACTGTTTTTTAAGTTTTTTTCTTTTTTATTCTGTTATATATTATTATCACAATATATTCTATTTTTTAACCATTATTCTTTCATCCAATGTTTAACTTTTCACTTTTTTTATCATTCTCTTTTTCTTAACAAATTACCTTTCTATTTTTGTTGCCCAAATTTAGTTACAAATGCAAAAACAAAAACTGTTACATGCTCAAAGTCCTAGTAGGACTAGTTATTTAAAAATATATCTATTTCATTGTATAATCCTACACTGACATATTCTTTTCAATCATTAAACAGGAAGGTTTTCACTGTTGCATTGTTGCTACTACTGAATTGTTAAACCTAGATAATGGGTGGTCTTATACTGGATGTATTAAGTGTCGAAAAAAAGCAAAAAAAATGGAAAACACTTACGTTTCACGAACAAAAAATGTAATCATGAAGATTCCAATGTGATCTACAGGTTAATATACAAACTTTTTCACTAATTACTAATACTTTATAACAAACTTTCATATTTAAATAGAAACATACAGCTATTTAGGTATAGAATTCAAGTTACGGTCATGGACGGTACTGGCTCTATATCACTTATGATTTGGGATACTGATGCCATGTATCTAATTGGCAAGTCCACAAATGACTTAAACGAGGAATTACTTCAGGT
Organism: Capsicum baccatum var. pendulum; assembly: GCA_030864225.1. NCBI lineage: Eukaryota > Viridiplantae > Streptophyta > Magnoliopsida > Solanales > Solanaceae > Capsicum > Capsicum baccatum. The sequence continues at coordinate 249,216,324 of CM061558.1, forward strand.
ATATATAATACATAGATTTCATCATTTATGTTAACTATTAAATTTATTACTAACACATATATTATTCCTAGAATACTGGCAATGATGATGAACCTTCTTATCCAATGGAACTGAATAATATTCTTCAGAAAATTCAATTTTCAGGTAATTGTCAAGAATGAAAACATTCAGAACCATGATGAGGTGTACAGTGTTGTTAAAATTCTAGATGATGAAGATTTAATCAAGAAATATTCTCTTGCAAGTTTGATAGTGAAGACAAAATTAATTATTTGGGATGAGGAACCAATGATGCATAGATATTGTTTTGAAGCTCTTGACAAAACTTTAAGAGATATTCTTAGATTTGAAGATATATCTAATTTAGATCGGCCATTTGGAGGTAAAACAGTTGTACTTGGTGGGGACTTTAAAAAAATTCTACCGGTCATTACAAAAGGTACCAGATAGGATATTGTAAATGCTACCCTTAATTCTTAATATTTGTGGGTTGACTGTCATTTACTAAAGCTAACAAAGAATATGAGGTTAGAAGGTAATCATGAATCAGATTTGAATGATTGAATAGAATTTGCAGATTAGATTTTAGCTGTTGGAGATGGTATGATTGGTAATTAACTTGATGGAATTGGAAAATTTCCTATACCTGATGATGTTCTTATTAGTGATTCTTAAGATCCTATTTCTGCCATTTTCAACTGTAATACCCCAGGAAATTTTTCGTTGAAATTTTGTGCTTAAACGTGTTGGGTTCTATCTTCTAGAACGAATTATCAATGTTTCGTGTGGAATTTCTTAGATTATGACCCATAATTTCGTAGAGTATCGAATAATATTTCCAAAGATATGTGGATCATCCAAAACGGACAACCGAGCGACGAGTTATGAACATTCCGATCGAACCGTGAATATTAGTGAACAGTAAAACGTGCAGGAAAAGGTACTGAGGCCTGGCATATTTTTGCTTCAACTTTAAATGATCATAACTCCTTGTACATAATGATCTGGGTGATCTACTATATATCAATGAAAATCTCTGCGAGTCCTTTTCCCAATGAAATTGGTTTCATCCAATTTGTCTATCGGAGCAAAAAGTTATGGTTGATCTACTTCAGCCTATGGTTCAAATGATCATAACTCCTGGTACACAATGATATGGGTGAGATACTATATATCAATAGAAAGATATGAGAGTACTCTTTCTAATGAAATTAGTTTCATCCAATTTGGATATCGGAGTAAAACATTATGGTTGATCTACTTCAGACTATCAAAACAGTCCACCAAAGGACAGATTCAAGAATTATTTTATTTTTAGGGGCGTTTTGGTCATTCCCCCTCACCGAAAATCCGTCCAAACCCTATTAGAAGCATTATATGTTATATTTCATCAACTTACCTCAAAAAGAAAACCCTAAGCTCCCACATCCAACTTCAAAAACTTCCAAAATTCACCATTAATTCTACAAATTTATTTAAGATTCCAAGTTCCTAGTTCAAAAACTTCCAGAACCTCCAAAGTTCACCATTAATTCTGCAAATTTATTCAAGATTCCAAGTTCCTAGTTTAAGAACTCATAGAACCATCATTCAAAGGCACGATTAATATCTCAAAAATGAGTATCGATCTAAAGTTCATCATTCAAGGTATGTGGAGTTTTTCAACAACAACTCTCTTTCGTTCTTGTGCTCAAAAGTAATTTTCTTTATAAAGGCATGATTTTTATTTCAATTTTACGAATTTGAAGCATGAATCTTGAACGATATTTATCATGATTTTGATATTTGGGTCATGAATTCTCATTGGAAATTATGTTTTTTTTTTATAAAGTGTGTGTTATAAGCACGTTGATGTTGAATATTTGAGATATTTTGAATGATTTGACCTTTTGGTCTTAATGGAGTTGTTTTGAACTCAAGTGTGAAAGAAATATACAACGTGGTTGATTTTGATAGATGGGAAGCATGATGGATCCCGATGTATATTTATATATTACTGAAATTATTTTGTTGTGGATTGTATTTGAAATGATATGAGATAAGTCCGGGAGAAATCTCTAGCACTGAGTGGGAGGTATAAAGCGACCTTACTTCCCTAGAACTACTTGCCCCCGTAGGAGTGAGCCTGAGGCTGATTTATATAGTGATCACTAGTTTGTGTGGATTTGATATCGATAGTCCTACTTTGATGGCCAAGATAGGATGGCTCTCCCCAACGTGGGTTATACGTTAGACTCCATGTAGCTCACTTGGTTTATGTTGGTTATAGGATCTCCTAGTGTGTGTGTGCTTCCTTGTGTATATGGTGAATGGTGAAGTGATTTGAAAGTGGAATTGTGAAAGTTATTCTTTCGAAAGATTTAAATGATATTTACATTATGAAAATTGATATTCTTGATGAACTGAAAGTGATTGATAAATTATATGATGACTCACATATGTTATTGTACTTATTTCATCCTCTCATGGTTATGATGATTTTCTTCGGGCTATGTGAGTATTTCATACATCTGCATATTTCTTATAATTATGTATGATAATGATATTTATACAACTGCATACACCCCCATATACTCGGTTCCTTTCCATGGTACTAACCCACATCTTTGGATGTAGTCTACATTTTCTCGGAATGTAGGTTCAGGTGCTTAATTCTAGGTTTGACAGTGATTCTTCGGGCACACTGTTCTACATTCTCTGTTGTGCTGAGTCATTATGTTCCGAGGATGTGATGTCTGATGTTGTTTTCGTGGAATTGTTTACATTTGATAACTGAGTATGACTTAGTTGGGGCATGTATCAATGGCTCGCTGGTTTTATTGATTTTCTTAGAGGCTTGTCAGACTAGTATAGATGTTGGGAGTTGACTAATAAATCGTATTTTGTTATCTTTCTGAAATTCTTTTATTCTTGGATGATGATTACTCTGTTGATTTTTGAGGGTTATTTGTGGAAACCCCGTTGATTTGTGTTGAACTGAATGAAAATGGCTCAAAGGGTTAGCTTGGGGATACTCCTAGCCTCAAGCACCGTGTGATGCTCCGGGACCCATTTTCTGGGGCGTTACATCAATAGTACATATCCAGATTTTTATTCACATTGCAGTGTTGTAACATACTTACAGAAAAGAGCAATTCTTGCTCCCACACTTGACATAGTAGAATCAATCAATGAACATATGGTATCGCTCAATCAAAAAGAAGGAACAACCTTCTTCAGTTCAGATACAATATGTCTTACAGAAGAGACATTTACAGGTTTGGACCAAGTACATACTCCTGAATTTCTGAATAATATAAAATGCTTCAGAATACCAAATCATGCCATCACTTTAAAAGTTGGTGTACCCGTAATGTTATTGAGAAATATAGATCAATCTTTCGAGATTTGCAATGGAACAAGATTAATTATCACAAGAATTGGAAATTGGGTTATCGAGGCAAAAGTCTTATCAGGACAAACGATTGAACAAAAGGTTTTCATACCAAGAATGTCACTGACTCCGTCTGATTTAAGAATACCCTTTAAGTTTCAAAGAAGGCAGTTTTCAATAGTTGTACCATTTGCCATGACTATCAATAAGAGACAAGGACAATCTTTATCTCATGTTGGGCTATATTTGAAGAAAGCAATGTTCACACATGGCCAGCTATATGTTGCACTATCATGGGTGACACGAAGACAAGGATTAAAGATTTTGACATATTATGATGAACGAGAAGTTTCAAAGGAAGCAACTAATGTAGTGTTCAAAGAATTTTATCGTAATTTGAGTGTAGATTGAAGATGATCTGATTCGAAGGGCATAACAGGGTCAACAATATCATCAACTTATTAAGGCTTAGACTTAGCTTTTTTATTTCTGTCAAATAGATGATAAAAGTTCTTTGTTGTTTCAGTAAGTAAATAGGAGAAAGTTAGATATTATGTACATTATTTATGAATGTTTACCCTTTTTGACTTTTATCTATGTACATTTTATTCCAGTATTTTAATAATTATTCCATAGATATCACACTCAAAATATGAAAGTAATTGTAATGCAACACAAAATTCTAATGACGACCTCCAAACAGGTTTGATTTAAGTGAAGCATTCACAAGATGTTACTGCAATGTTGAAAATTAAGACATACCTTGATTTCCTTAGCTGATGTTGTTCCTTCAAGTTATCTGGCTCTACACAAACTACTGCTACTAAACAGGACTTAAGGATATCACCTGTGATAGAGCAACAATAAGTGATGGACATTCTTTAATGATTCCATAAAAAGAAGTGTATTATCTGCTCAACATATGCATAGCATTGTACAATAAATTAGCATTATGCATAAACATTCTCAATTTTCTAAGGAGCAATGTATTCACCCTTTTCCAACTTTAATATATTATTCTTTCTATCATCAATATGAATTTAGAACATTCTACCTAGAAGACAAGCAATGCGCATAAAGTTATATATTCTAATTTCAAAAATGGACATATTAATTTTCCGAACAATGTAACTACATCATTGTACTATTTTATATCTATCGGTAGGGTGGGAACAATTTTTTTAGTATCTCAAATTAAAATATCTATTATTGTCTCTCCTAATCATGGCAAATAGATTTTACCTTTCAATAATCTTCAAGTTGCCTCCAGGTGAGAATAATACAATATCAGCAGTAATCATCCAACAGACATCATCAATTACCTCCTTCCTGGTAACTACTGCATCAGACAAATCATCTTGGCTAAACTCAAAGCAATAAGAAGAAAAAAGTAAATATCAATAAACATATTCCTCAGTATAATATCCTTCAAAAATATTAGGAAATCTATCACATATCTCTACACAAGGATGATGCTTATCTTCTGACGTGTAACTCAATTCAAGAACATCCACAAGCTTAATCACTGAGATTCCAGCAACCTATCTAGACAATTTTAAAGCCATGTTGCTCCTCACTGTCTTCCGGACATTTACAAAATAAAAATATATGGAGTAATCAGTTGATGTTTCAAAAGATTTCTCTAAGTATAATGACTTTCCATAGTACGCAATAAAAAAATTATGAACCCTTACCTTTTTTAGGATCACTATAGTTGACTTCATATGCTGCTCTGTTGTTCACTAATGAAGGACCACTTTCCTTACAGCAAACCTGAGGTAGGATACATTAAGATCTTAGGAGGATATCCAAAGCTCTATCCATTATGACGCACAATTTAACAAAAATGAGTTTTGTTCTTACAGAATTATGAATCTTATGTGGTATCCATTGGAAGTGCATATAAATCTAAGTGATAAGTGTACAATCAAATTAAACTGAACAAGAGCAAAGAACACCAACTCCCAATAGTCATCATCTAATAGCCGCACAGTGTCATAAACAATTTAAAATCAATAACAGTTTCTTTAGCAATTTTTACATTTACTACAGGGCTACAAATGCAATAAAGGAGTAGGAACCACACAAAAAAGTTAAAAGACACCTTCTCAAATTAAACGTGGGAATGTGCAGTTCATATACCTTCTCATTTGCACCACGATACGATGACTTTGTAAGCAGAAAAAAAATAGAATCCACAAGCTGCAAATTATAGTACACTATGCGCAAAGAATTAATGTGTGAAGGAAATGTCAACTTACCTCCGTAGGAATGTATGATCTATGACCCATTTGATATATTTTTGTTGTGTATCCTTTCTTGAACAATTCACTCTAAAAGTAAACACTAAAAGAAAAATATCTTTAAAATGGAATTACCTAGAACACTCTGGTGAAGATCATAGACATCCCTCCTTCGAATATACATGAAATGGAGATGATAATAGGCAATACAATTGCATATAGATGTTTCATCAAAGAAATCTGTTAAAAAACACTAGATATTCAGTGATTTGATTAGAAAAAAATTCACTTTTTGAAAAGTGCAAGCACAGTATAATCAACACTCCATTCACACTCCTAATTCATCGTCTTAGGCAATTGTATTGTAGAAAAGGAATACTCACAGGAACGGACCACGCTAGTACTGTTTCATCTTTCATGGGATATTTCAGATCAGTCATCATCTCCTTCTTAACAAATCGATGAAATGAAGCTATGACATCAACAACTATATTTATAAATATACAAGCAGCAGTAATATAAGTCAGTTATGCATGTTAAATATTACAACTGATAAACCATGACATAATAGTATGTCCACATCCGTGCTTAATTTCTTTTGTTTTGTTCTGTATCATATAAACCCAAATATTAATATGTGTTGTCACAAAATAACAACGAATAAGCCCTTTGATTCGAATCACATAGCACAATCGTTAGAAATGGGATTACGGTGGCAACAAACATCTATGACAACAACATCATACATAGAATAGTCTCACAAAATGAAGTCTCGAAAAGGTAGAGTGTACACAATCATAGGTAAAGTGTACGCAATCTTTACCCCTATATCAGAGGTTGTGAGCTTTATTCCACAACCTCAGATCAAGGAAAACAGTCCTAACCAGTTTAGATAAAAGAATAGGGAGTACAAAAAAACATCAGATAAGTACGCAACGCACCAGATATTAAGGGAAAAGAAACTACAAAAAAATAGTTCAAAATTTAGGTAAAAGAAAGAAGAGATAGCAAAATAATCTGAAGGACAGGAAACAAAAATGTTACATTAATAAATCTCGAATAAATCTTGACATTTACTACAAAACTCAAGTATAATAGCACAATAAAAGATACTATGAATTGTGATTCAAAACCATGTACAAAATCAGTATATAATTGATATATAAATATAAAATATAATTAACACTGTTTTGTTCGAGATTAACAATACAATACTAGAAATTTTGCAGATCAATTCCACTATTTTAGTACATACAAAACCACATGCAAAAACAAATCAACATGGATGCTAACCAATCTATTCAAAACACGGAAAGTCACAACAATACCAACAAAGCAACCCCCAATTAACAGCACGTTAGATAATTTTTGACGTAAATTATATAAAATCAACCATAGATTCATCAATACATCAATAGAAAAGTATAATACATGCCTGAAGAATCAGTATACACACCAAATTTTGGTAAGTTAATCATGTCATTTTAGATTATAATCATCATTTTTAGCTGCATCAAGCTCAGAGTTCATTTGCATGTTCAAATCGAAAAATAAAAAAAAATAATAAGAAAAAGGGCTTATTCGATACCGCTAATATCACAATAACAGGGACATAATACATAGATCGAAAATCTATCTATCATTTTCCCCATATCTAAAATAAACTATTTCAAATTAGTCAACCAAGATACAAATAATAAAAACTTAGCTAACATAAACTAATAATTACTCGCACAAAATCTGGAATTAGTGAATAACAACTTTTATTGAAAATGTTAATTTAAATATAGCAAAAATAACAAAATACACAGACCCATTTACAATAACAACAAACCCAGTATAGACCCATTTCGATTTAATAATGAAAAAACATATTTAAGCTTAGTTTTTTACCTTTAAATTTGAAATATTATCAAGTTAGTTCCAGACGAAAATAAGATTTTAATACAATCAACAGATCTGATTAAGGATGTTACCTATACAATCCATATAATTAAGTTAAAAAACCAAATGAGATAATTGAAAGAAGATACATGCCTCTATATATTTACAGAAGAAGAAAATTTTATCTTAATAATGGTATAGAAATTAATATGAACAAGCATCTGCCATTTTTTTTATCGACATCAAGAAAATAAAGATGGAGGTAATAGGATAGTGACTTTTCAAACAAAAAAAATTATTACCAAATGTTTCCTATTCTTGATACATCCAAGTATTTATTTTATTTTTTTAGAAAAAGCGACTATTATTTAATGGGCTTGATCAATATTATGAATTCACTTGGGCTAATATTTAATGGGCTGGATCATTATTATGAATTAACTAGGCCTGGTATTTATGGGTAGGATGTTTTTTATTACTTTGGACCATGATTTTATTTAGGGAAACTAATTTAACAAATTCAATTAATTAAGAAAACATAAAATAAATTTGTATTTAATTTATTACTTAATATTAATGGTAGTATGTTGCTTGAAACTACATGTGCCTATACATTTACATCAGTCAATTTTATTTTGATATTATGAATTTTTGTTAGTTTAATTTTTAAAAAATTTTAATATGTTAAATCAATAATCAAATTAATAAATTATTTTATCTATTTATTAATACTTAACAATTTGGATGACATTTAATTAATAATATAATATTCATAAATAATATAATATTAATTTATCTAAATTTTAAATCATAGTTTAACTAAAAATCATAGATGATGAATTTTAATTTTAGATATCTAAAAATATGAAAAGATTGATAATAATTTGAGTTGTTTTGTAAAAATTATTTAAACATTAAGATAAATATATATTAATAAATATATGAATATGTATATGCATTATAATAAAATGAACATTCACATTTTTATGATATACAATTTCTTGATAGTTTCATTTTTTGCACTCTCCTACATACACCTTTTTTAAAAAATTTATGTTATTTATGGTATTATAATTCTATTCATTTAAAAATTTAAAATAAAAATTTTATTTATTTAATTCATAGAATTATAATATTAATTTAATACGTACATGATCAGCGCATCGTGCGGGTAAATATACTAGTTTTATATTAATATTTGTATCATTGCAGTTATCAAATGTCCATGGAGGGACACTATTTTATGTTAATTCTAAATATTTAATCAAATTACACTTTAATTTTATAATTGCTATTTTTGTAGGAATAGGGGGGATTTTCTTTGTCAGTTGATATGGATGAGTTTCCAATTATGGTCATTTTAGGAATATTGAGGTTGAGGAGGTCAAGGGTTCTATTCGCAGGATTTGTCGGGGTAAGGCAGCATGGCTAGATGACATTCCAGTGGATTTTTGGAGGAGCACTGGTGAGGCAGGTTTGGAGTGGTTGACAAGGTTGTTTAACATTATTTTTAGGGCGGCGAAGATTCTTGAAGCGTGGAGGTAGAGTACGAAGATTCCTTTATATAAGAACAGGGGAGACATCCAGAGTTGCAACAACTGTAGAAGTATGAGTTGTTGAGTCATACTATGAAGGTTTTGGAACGGGTGGTAGAGTTAAGACTGAGAAAGATTGTGACTATCTCAAAAAATTAGTTCAGTTTCATGCTAGGTTTCTCAACTTCTGAAGCCATTCACCTTGTGAGGAGTTTAGTGGAGCAATTTCGAGAGAAGAAGGACTTGCATATGGTATTTATTGATCTTAAGAAGGCATATGACAGGGTGCCCAGAGAGATTTTATGGAGATGCTTGGAGGCTATAAGGGTGCCAGTGGCGTAAATTAGGTTAATTCAATACATGTATGATGGCACGAAGACTCGTGTGAGGATGGTAGCTGGAGATTCGAAGCACTTTCCTATTTTGATAGGGTTGTACCAAGGATCGACTCTTAGCCCTTTTTTATTTGCCTCGGTGGTGGATTTGTTGATGTTGCCTTGATGTTTGTTATTGCAGATGATGTGGTATTGATTGATGAGACTCCGAAAGGATTTAATGATTAGTTTGAGATTTGGAGATAAACCCTTAAGTCTAAAGAATTTCGATTGAGCAGGACCAAGATGGAGCACTTGGAGTATAATTTAAGTGATGTTTCGCAGGAGACTGATATGGTTATGAAGCTGGATTCTCAGGACATTTAGAAGAGGGAGATTTTCAAGTATCTGGGGTCTATGATTCAGGGCGATAGTGAGTTTGATGAGGATGCCATGCATCGTATTAGGGTAGGGTTGTTAAAATGGAGGCTTGCTTTGGGAGTTTTATATGATAAGAAGGTACCCCTAAGGATTTATGGTAAGTTCAACAGAGTGGCAGTACGACCGGCTATGTTTTATGAAGTGGAGTGTTGTTCAGTTAAGAAATCCCACTTCTAAAAATTAAAAGTAGCGGAGATGAGGATGTTGTGGTGTATGTGTAGTCAGACCAGGAAGGATAGGGTGAGGAATGAGATTATTCGAGAAAAGGAGAGAGTGGCTTTGATGGAGGCCAAGATACGAGAAGTGAGGTTACTTTGGTTCGGGCACGTGATGAGGAGGGGTGCTGATGTGCCAGTGCGGAGGTGTTAGACACTGGCTATGAATGATTTTAGGCGGGGAAGAGGTACGCCAAAGAAATATTGGAGGGAGGTCATTAGGCATGATATCTAGCAGTTACAACTTATGGAGGACATGACCCTTGATAGGAAGCTGTGGAGAATGTGGATTAGGGTAGAGGGTTAGGGGTAGGAGGGTGTCGATAATAGCAGGGGAGTGTTCTTTATTTGTGTCTGAATTTTCTTGTTTGTAGGTGTTGCGTGTTGCCTATGGTTTCGAATTTATAGTTTTAGTATTATCCTGTGGCTAGCGTTGTTAGTTTATTTTGCGTACTGTACAAGTTTATATGCATTTATGTATTGTGTTTGTTATATTGTTAGTGATTCTATGTAGGGGTTCTATTGGAAACAACCTCCGTACTTCACTTGAGGTAGTGGTTTGGACTGCGTACACTTTACCTTCTCTAGACCCCACTAGGTTGGAATACACTGGGTATGTTGTTCTTGTGACTGTAATTGATATGGAAGAGAAAATCAATTAAACACCAAAAAAATAATTTTTGATGATGTAAATATTTGATTTTTACTAATCTATCTATCATTTAAAAAAATAATTTTGTTTGGATGGGGATGGGATGAAGGCACAAGAATAGGGCAATGAGAGGGAAGAGAAAGGGCAACAGAAGGACAAGAAAAGAACTAATCTAACAATTATTATTATCGACCTTGAGATCATATTTTTAAAAGTTTTATTGGATGTAGACAAAAAAGTGAGGGGATATGACTTTCATAGAATAAAAATATTTTCCTACCTTTTTGTTTGGTCATTTAGAAAATGTCCTAAATTTAAAAAAATATTTTGGTTTTATTAATTTTTTCCTTCATTTTAAAAGGAAAAAGATTTGGATCTAGTTTAATGGCTACTAGCCATTTTTAAAAAAAAATTAATTCAGCATTAATGGTCATTAGTTTTACTTCTGCTACTTTAATTTGTGAAAGTAATTGACAATTTTCAGAATATTTAAGACAAATAAGTAAATGCTATTGTTAATGACTGTAACAATGTGGATGTTCATAACTTCTGGGTGTAATTCCTCCCTAATTCTTTGGTATAATTCCTCCATTACTTCTTGGTGTGATTCTTCCATTACTTCTTGGTGTAATTCCTTCTTTAAATGTAGTAACTTGATACCTCCACTACCTCGTCATTGATCATCATGTTTATTACACCACTTAAAAAAACCCCATGTTACACAATACATGGAGGTCAGGAGGAAGATGTTTTGTACACTTGAAAGAAAGAAGAAACTCGTCTTATATAGCTCTTTACTTATTTTATCCTCTATTGTTCCTCTTATTTTGTTCTTTACATTACTAGTCTTGTTCTTAATATTGAAATACATTATTAGAACAAACTCTGAAGATTGTAAGTTTTCATCATGTCAAATTTATGAACACATGAGTTTGTGGCACTTGACATCTCCGGAAAAAATTACTTGTCATGGGTACTTGATAAGGAAATTCACGTAGCTGCTAAGGGTCATAGTTCTACTATTACCCCGGATAATTCAACGTTGAGTCGGGACAAGGCCAAGACTATATTTTTCTTTGTCATCGTCTGGATAAAGGACTGAAAGTAGAATACCCGACAGTGAAAAATCCACTTGAATAGTGGATTGATTAGAAGGGAAGGTATGACCACCTAAATGCCACGGTACTAACTAGAGCTTGTTTTGAGTGGATGCACTTATGGTTTCAAAATTTTAAAACCATTGCTGAATATAATTCAACTGTATTCAGGATTGTTTTCAAATTGAAATTATATGGGGAAACTATAAATGATGAGGACATGATGGAAAAAACAGTTACTACTTTTCATGCCTCAAACGTGATATTGCAGCAGCAATACCGTGTAAAGGGCTTTCAAAAATATTCTGAATTGATATAATACCTTTAGGAGGCTGAGCAACATAATTCCTTTGGATGAAAAATCATGAAGCTCGTTCCACTGGATCTACTCCATTATCCAAAGCAAATAGGGCATAAGCACATGGACAGCCTGTAAGACGGGAAGATTGGGGTCGTAATAATTAGCATGGACGTGGAAATGACAGGAGATAATATAATATTCATCATGGTGGTAGTAACCAAAAAATGGAAAACCAAATGGGTCCTCCAAATAATTTTTCAAGAGAAAATTTTCATCGTTGTGGCATGAAAGGCTACTGGAAGAATGAATGTCGGCCGTCTAAGCATTTTGCTAAGCTTTATCAAGAATCTTTCAAAATAAAGAGAAATGAAGGTAGGACCTTTTCAAATTCCTGAATGAGGTCACACTTGACTTTTAAAAATGATGATGAGGCAGGACCTTAACAAAACTAAGATGATAATGTTGAGGCAAGTTTGGTTCTGAAAGATGATAATTTTGATAGTCTTGATGTATTACTCATTTGGAAGTTGAACACTTCTTTGGAGATAAAAACTAAATCTTGATCAATTAATTGAGGAAATAAATAATGTTGTTTTATTAAGTTGTTTCTTTAGTTATCATGTTTTTTTTTCAATTATCTTGCATTACTTTAAAAAAAAAAGTATTTAAGTTTCATTGTAAGATTGTGAGATTTCACATTTCTTATCATATATTTTTTATTTTGAAGATAATAAATTTTTTCCAATCTTCAAATGGATCCAAGATGAGTAAGGGAGATTTGAGACTTCTTGATAGTGCTACAACTCACACTATATTAAGAGAAAAGAAATATTTACAAAATTTAATTATAAAAATGACTTATATTAATACAATATCAGGTAGTACAAAGTTAATTGAGGGCTATCAAAGAGCTATCTTATTTACTACCCGGGGGAACAATATTAGTCATTGATAATGCATTATATTATAGTAAGTCTCAAAGAAGCTTGTTAAGTTTCAAGGTTACTCACCAAAATGACTATCATATCAAGACTACAAATGAAGGAAAGGTTGAATACCTTTACATTACTATAATAAAGACAGGAAAGAAGTTTGTGCATGAAAAACTACCTGCACTTTCTTCTGAATTATACCATTGAAGCAATTGTATGGTTAAATCACATACCATAGTAAAAAAAAAGGTTTACAGGTTCTAATGATTTTATCATTTGGCATGACTGGTTGGGTAATCGTGGTTTTAATATGATGCAAAAATTTATTAAGAATTCACATGGGCATACTTTGAAGAATCAAAATATTCTCTAATTGAAGAAATTCTCTTGCGCTACTTGTTCTCAAGGAAATTTGATTATTAAACCATCAGTAGCTAAGGTTAGGATTTAATTTCCAGTATTTCTGAAACGTATATAGGGTGATGTATGTGGACCAGTTCACCCTCTATGAGGACCTTCCAAATATTATATGGTTCTTATAGATGCATCTAAATAATGGTCACATATGTGCTTATTATCAACTCGCTGCGAGAATGTTGGCTCAAATAATAAGCTTAAGTGCATAATTTTCAGATTAATTAATAAAGACTATTCGTCTTGATAATGCTGGTTTGTTTATATTTCAGTCCTTTAATGATTATTATATATCAATTGGAATAAAAGTTGAACATCCTGTTACTCATGTTCAAACTTAAAATGGTCTAGCAGAATCATTGATCAAACATCTTCCGTTGATAGCTAGACTGATATTAATGAGGACAAAACTTCCGATTTTATCACGGGGCAAGCTATTTTGCATGCAACTCATTTTTGCATATAAGGCCAACCAGTTATCATAAATTTCCCCATTACAGTTGGTTTTTGGTCAAGAACCAAACATTTCCCATCTTATAATTTTTGGATGTGCGGTATGTGTTCCAATTGCTCCACCACAACACAAAAAGATAGGACCCCAAAGAAGATTGGGAGTATATGTTGGTTATGAATCTCCTTCCATTATAAAATACTTGGAACCTATGATAGGAGATTTGTTTACTATAAAGATTTTGCTGATTATCATTTTGATAAATTAGTATACCCAACATTAGGGGGAGAACATAAGAAGCTGAAACATGAGATAGATTGGAATGCATTATCACTATCTCATTTAGATCCTCAAACAAATCAATGTGAGCAATAGGTTCAAAATATGATTTACTTGCAAAATATTTCAGATCAGCTACCTGATACATTTACTAACCTTCCAAGGGTTACTAAATCTTATTTTCCAACTCGAATACACCAGTTTGAGTTGATGTGCCGATAGAACAAGTGGTCAATGCAAATAAGTCTAAGCCACATTTGAGAAATGGTAGACCGATTGGTTCCAAGGATAAAAATCCTCTAAAAAGAAAAAAAGTAAATGATCAAAATGATCATGATATGATGGAAATCGCTCAAAAAGAGCCTTGAGATCTATCAAATGATAAGACCACTGAAGGGGTTAAAATACCTGAAACTAATAAGAATAAAGAAATCTCAATAAGTTATTTCACGATGAAAAATAGGTGGAATCGAAATAATATTGTGGTTGATAATATTTTTTCTTACAATGTTGCTACTAAAATAATGCAACAAGATAAGGATTTGGAAGCAAAATATCATGACCCGAGTTGAGGCCCTAGCCCTTTCGTGCATCCTGAACCAAGAAGGACCGAGAGACCCCTTAGCATGTAATCATAAGCATAACACATATGATATAAATGTGCAGAATATTAAATTAAAACATGGTAGTCCAAAAATCAAACTGAAATCTTCATAAAATCATATTAAAAGGGAAAACCCAAATCCAATCTAAAACAATCTACGAAGCCTCTACTGATCTGAACATTCTAGTTTGTCTAAAAATTAGGACAAGGCCCCCGGTCGGACCATAAAATAACAGAAAACTAAAACGTGCGTAGGATTCCTTTTGAAGTAAGGGAGGCTCACCAACTCTGAACACATGGAACAATCTACTAGTTTACAAGACCACAGGACTTTGCCTCAATACCTAAAATATAGGGGGTCAATACCTGAAAGTCCTAGTACGTTGAATAATCCAAAAATAACATCTATTTTATACAGCATAAGTGAGAGAATTTCATAAATCAATTTAGCATAAGGTAATTTAAAATACATGGGAATAATTTGATGATATTCAAAACATTTCTTTGTAATCATGCTCAACTCTTTATTTTACTTCTAAGCTAGATGGTACACCCTTCATTTCTACGATCCTACGGGCTATATGAAATCCGCCCTTGGTTGAGCAAATAAGCCCTAAAGGGGACACACAAGATCACAAAGCAGGGTGTCATAATCCCCAATCAAATTAACATATCATGGCAGTGCACAAAATCACAAAGCAAGGATCCTAACCATAGTCCCCAAATTAGGATGACATGAATCTAGTTACACAAGATAACAAAGCAGGGTACCATATCTTGTGTCAGTAAATCACAGTTTCCAGTGATGAGTCTTTCAACTTGTGCTTTCTTCAGTTAACAATCTAACTCTCTTTGAGCCTATTTTTAGTTCTTTAAAACCATGCTTTATGTTTATAAAGCATTCAATGCTTATTTTGTTAAGGGCATATCATCACTGGGTATCGTCAAACCAAAATTTATAAGTCATTCATATCATACCAAATCTTATATGCCCTTCTCATTAAAAATCATGCATTTGACCACCAAAAGATTTTTATTAAATCACACGAGAGTTCTTATTTTCAAAAGCATATGTAAACTCATGCACATACATTTTTAACAAATCTTTAACATATGGTGGCCAATTCATTGATTCAATGCATGCATTTCTTTCTGTTAAGACACAAGAGCCTTTAGCATAAGAAATGCCCCTTTTAAAAGTGTACAAACAACAATGCATACTGGTTTAAGAGCCATTTAAAACTTAAGAATTGTCATCATTCTTAAACCAGCCCCAATATTGGTTGTACATAAATCTTGTGATAAAAAAAGGATTTTAATTATGCTCGCAAAACAATTCACAATTCATGTCATGCAAAGACCATAGATTTCATATTAGGGAAGAGAATTTCACAAGTCACATTCATAAATTACTTTTTGAACTCAAATCATATATGCACGAGATTATAAATCATGCTTATGGATAACCCCCATGACAAATATGTACTTTCATTGAATTGGGTTCATGATACATATTCTTAAAACAATTTCCCAAAACTTATTATATATACATACATATATAACTTTAAAGCTTGTTAAAATCGTAAAACATATGCCCATGAGAGTTAGGATAGTCCCACGTACCTTGAATTGAGGAAAATGTTGAGAAACTTTGACCTTTGAGACTTAATCTCTAAAATGCTAGTTAGTTTTTTCCTCTTCTACTTAAGGAAGATGAATTATGGATTTTGAGAGTGTTAATACACATTTAAGGACGTTAATTCCATCTATAAGTGATTAGGGACAATTAAGGGGGTGTGAAAGACCTTAACGCCTGTAAAATAATACAGAACTGAGAATTTACATTGCTATACTATTTCCATGCGGCGTACAACAATTGCACAGGACAAGGTGTGTAACTCATGTCCATTGCACAACCCCAAGTGGGAGATTCATAGCCATTGCATACCTTTTCCAATGGCCTTATGCATTTGTCATGCGACATATGGATTTTGCAAAACGGTCTATTGTGCGACACCTACTTGTTTTAAGGTCATGAAACACCCCCAATGCAACCCACAATATCCAAAATTGGTCTACCATCTATACAATGGTCCTAAAGGTTATTTTAGAGAGCGTTATTTGAGCGTTAAGGAATGGGATGTCATACAAAATCTGTTAATGAATATTGAGAGAGAAATGATTGGCCAAAATAGAAGGATCCAATTTAAGCGGAATTTTCTTTACTTGAAAAAATAAAGTTTTCATCCCAATAGTCTAAGCACATGAAGGTGTCAAGCCAGTGTGGTACAAATAGATTTTTGTGCCAAAAAATGAAAAATGTGAAGTTGTAAGATATAAATCATGGCATGTGGCACAAGGTTTTCCACAAAGGCCTGGCATTGACAATGCGGAAACATATTCTCCTATGGTGGATGGAATTACCTTCAGATATATATTAGATCTAGAAGTTCATGAAAAGTTTGATATGCACCAAATGGATGTTGTCATGACCTATTTGTATGGCTCATTAGACATCGATATTTTTTTGAAAATTTCAGAAGCCTTCAAAGTACCGGAAGCATATAAAAGCTCACAAGAAGCTTTATTAATAAAGCATCAGAAATCCTTATATGGATAGAAACAATTAGGGCGGGTGTGGTACGATCGTCTTAGCAAATATTTGTTAAAAAAAGGGTACAAAAATGATCTTATTGTCCCTTGTGTTTTTATAAGAAGGCCTGGATCTGAATTTCCTATAATAGTTATTTATTTTGATGATTTAAATATCATTGGCACTCCTAAAGATCTTTCAAAAACTGTTGAGTGTTTGAAGAATGAATTTGAAATAAAAGATTTGCGAAAGACTAAATATTGTCTTGGACTACAGATTGAGCATTTGACAAATGAAGTTTTTGTCCATCAACCAAGATACATTGAAACAATTTTAAAGAAATTTTACATAGATATATCACATGCATTGAGTACCTCAATGGTTGTGAGTTAACTTGAGGTAAACAAAGATCCATTTTGACCTCAAGAAAATGATGAAAAGCTTCTTAGTGATGAAACATCATGTCTTAGTGAAATCGGGGCACTATTGTATCTTGCCAATAATACTCAACTAGATATTTATTTTGTAATAAGTTTAGTGACAAGATTCATCTCTTCCCCAACTAAAAGACATTGGAATGGCGTCAAGTATACATTCAGATATCTTCTGGGAACCATTGACTTGGGATTATTTTATTCTAATGAATCCAAGTAAAACATGATCGGTTATGCAGATTCAGGATACTTGTATGATCCATATAAGGCTCGGTCTCAGATGAGTTATTTATTTACATATGGTAGCACAACTGTATCATGGCGTTCAATGAAGAAAATAATAACTGTAACTTCTTCAAATCATCTAGAAATCATTTCCATTCATAAAGCGAGCCAAGAGTGTGTTTGGTTAAGATCAATGACTCAACATATTCAGGAAATGTGTGGATTTCATTTGAATAAGGGTATTACAACTACATTGTATGAAGATAATGCTACATGTATAGCTCAATTGAAGGGAGGCTACATTAAAGGACACAGAACAAAATACTTTTCACCAAAATTCTTTTTCACTCATGATCTTGAGAATAAAGGTGAAATAAATGTTCAACAAATTTGTTTAGCCGATAATTTGGTAAACTTGTTCATTAAAGCATTACAAACCTCAACATTTGATAAGATGATATTCAAGATCGGGATGCACCGTCTCAAAGAAATGAAATAATGTTTGCATCAGGGGGTAAAGTACA
Organism: Capsicum baccatum var. pendulum; assembly: GCA_030864225.1. NCBI lineage: Eukaryota > Viridiplantae > Streptophyta > Magnoliopsida > Solanales > Solanaceae > Capsicum > Capsicum baccatum. Next base: position 249,234,835 of record CM061558.1, read on the forward strand.
TGCTCACTCTTTTTTCCTTGGCCTAGGTTTTGTCTCAAATGAGCTTTCCTGGAAAAGTTTTTAATGAGGCCACAAACAATGTATATAAGAATATATATGTACTCTTTTTCCTTCACTAGGATTTTTCTTTCCACAGGGTTTTTCCTTAGTAAGGTTTTAACGAGGAACATTGTATGAATGGACATCAAAGGGGGTGTATTGTAAATGATTGTAATAATGTGGATGTCCATAACTTCTTGGTGTAATTCGTCCATAACTCTTTGGTGTAATTACTCTATTACTTCTTGGTGTAATTCCTCCTTTAAATGTAGTAACTCCCACATCTCCTGTAACGTCCCGAGAGTACACCCTGGGTGTCACACAGTGCTTAAAGTTCTGAGGGATCACAAGCTAACGCATGAGATGGTACCTGCTGTGAGCACTGATTTAAACTAATAACAACAGATCATATGCGGAATTAAAATTAGGAATGGAATAAGGTTTTAAATTTTAGTTCTGATAAAGTCTGTAAAACAACACTGATAACCCTGATAAAACGCCTAACAATGACAAATGAAAACTGAAGACTGACTGACTGTCTGTACTAGTATGAAAACCCTCTACTGAATGACTATGGAACTAGTGGGACAAACCCCCAACTAACTCCGACTAACTATTGAACTAAAAGCATAAAAATAAATATAGCCTATCCTTCAAATATGAGGACTCACCACTGCATCGTCTGATAATCTGGAAGGTTTATGCGAGATTTGGGAATTGACAGTCCGAACCTATGAAATGATACATCATAGATAAAGAAATGAGTATGTGATCAATACTTTGAATGTACTGGTATTCTAGATGAGTGTAATACCCCAGGAAATTTTTCGTTGAAATTTTGTGCATAAACGTGTTGGGTTTTATGTTCTAGAATGAATTATAAATTTTTCGTGTGGAATGTCTTATATTATGACCCACCATTACGTATAGTATCGAATAATATTTCCAACGATATGTGTATCATCCAAAACGGACACCCGACCGACGAGTTATGAACATTCTGATCGAACCGTGAATAGTAGTGAACAATAAACATGCAGGAAAAATTACTGAGGCCTAGCGTATATTTGCTCCAACTTTAAATGATCATAACTCATTGTACATAATGATATGGGTGATCTACTATATATCAACGGAAAGCTCTGCGAGTCCTCTTTCCAATGAAATTATTTTCATCCAATTTGTCTATAGGAGTAAAACGTTATGCTCGATCTACTTCAGCCTATCAAAAGCAAATTTATGGGTCAACTTCAAACGATCATAAATCTTCGTACACAATGATCTGAGTGAGACACTATATATCAATGAAAAGATATAAGATTTCTCTTTCTAATAAAATTAGTTTCATCCAATTTGGATATCGGAGTAAAATATTATGGTTGATCTACTTCAGACTATCAAAACAGTCCACCAAAGGTTAAATTCGAGAATTATTTAATTTTTAGGGGCATTTTGGTCATTACCCCTCACCCAAAATCCGTCCAAACCCTATATTAAAGACTATTAGAAGCATTATATGTTATGTTTCATCAAATTCCCTCAAAAAGAAAACCCTAATCTCCTACATCCAACTTCAAGAACCTCCAAAGTTCACCATTAATTCGGCAAATTTATTCAAGATTCCAAGTTCCTAGTTCAAGAACTCCAAGAACCATCATTCAAAGGCACGATTATCATCTCAAAAATGAGTATCGATCTAAAGTTCATCATTCAAGGTATGTGGAGTCTTTCAACAAGAACTCTCTTTCGTTCTTGTGCCCAAAAGTAATTTCCTTTACAAAGGACTGATTTTTATTTGATTTTTACAAATTTGAATCATGAACCCATATCTTATGATGATTATTATGAAATCTTGATATTTATGATTTTGAAAGATGAATTTACATGTATGGAGATATAAAGCATGAATCTTGAACGATATTTATCATGATTTTGATATTTGGGTCGTGAATCCCCATTGGAAATTGTGTTTTTTTTAGACAGTGTGTGTTATAAGCACGTTGATGTTGAATATTTGACATATTTTGAATGATTTGACCTTTTGGTCATAATGGATTTGTTTTGTACTCGAGTATGAAAGAAATCCACAACGTGGTTGATTTTGATATATGAGAAGCATGATGGCTCCCGACGTATATTTATATATTACTGAAATTGTTTTGTTGTGAATTGTCTTTAAAATGATCTGATCTAAGTCCAGGAGAAATCTTTAGCACCGATTGGGAGGTATAAAGCGACCTTACTTCCCTAGAACTATGTGCCCCCGTAGGAGTGAGCCTGAGGTTGATTTATATAGTGATCACTAGTTTGTGTGGATTTGATATCGATAGTCCTACTCCGATGGCAAAGATAGGAAGGCTCTCCCCAATGTGGGTTGTACGTTGGACTCTATGTAGCTCATCTGGTTTACGTCGGTTATAGGATCTCCCAGTGTGTGTGTGTTTCCTTGTGTCTATGGTGAATGGTAAAGTGATTTGAAAGTGGAATTGTGAAAGTTATTCTTTCAAAAGATTTAAATGATATTTACATTATGAGAATTGATATTCTTGATGAACTGAATGTGATTGACAAATTATATGATGACTCATATGTGTTATTGTACTTATTTCATCCTCTCATGATTATGATGATTTTCTTCAGGCTATGTTAGTCTTTCATACATCCTGCATATTTCTTATAAATATTTATGATGATGATGTTTATAAAACTGCATACACCCCCATATACTCGATTTCTTTCCATGGTACTGACCCATATCTTTGGATGTGGGCTGCATTTTCTTGGAATGTAGGTTCAGGTGCTCAGTTCCAAGTTCGACAGTGATTTTTCGGGCACGCTGTTCTACATTCTCTATTATGGTGAGTCCTCATATTCTGAGGATGTGATGTTTGATGTTGGTTTCACAGAATTATTTATATTTGATAACTGAGTATGAGTCAGTTGGGGCATGTCTCAATGGCTCGCTGGTTTTATTGATTTTCTTAGAGGCTTGTCAGACTAGTATAGATATTGGGAGTTGACTAATAAGTCGTATTTTGTTATCTTTCTGAAATTCTTTTATTCTTGGATGATGATTAGTCTGTTGATATTTGAGGGTTATTTATGGAAACCCTGTTGATTCTTGTTGAAATGAATGAAAATGGCTCAGAGGGTTAGCTTGGGGCTACTCGTAGCCTCAAGCACCGTGTGACACTCCGAGACTCATTTTTGGGGCGTAACAAACTTGGTATCAGAGCCTGAGGTTTTAAGGTGTCGTAGGGAGTCTGACAAGCTGTGTTAATACAGTCTTGATCATCGGTGTGTAGCACGCCATATCTATGAGAAAGTGGCTACAAAACATTTTAGGAAAAAGTGTGATTCTTTCTTTCAGAAGTCTATCGTGCTTAAAGTGTTTGATTCATTCTTTCAGAAGTCTATCGTGCTTAAAGCGTCTCTCTCTGCTATTGATTCGTGCTCTACTCTTTCAGAAATATGCCTCCACATCGAGCGAGAAGAAATAATGATGGTCTGGGAATTCTGTGTCACCCAAGAGTCATTCTATCTCTTACCTCAAAGCTAGAAAGCTTATTTCCAAGGGGTGTATTTACCATTTAGTTAGAGTCAAAGCCACTAAATCTGAGACTCCAACTCTCTAGTCTGTTAACGTCATCAATGAGTTTTCTAATGTCTTTTTGGATGATCTCCCAAGGATACCTCCTGATAGAGAGATAGTGTTTGGGATTGATCTTCTTCCCGATACTCAGACCATTTCTATTTCTCCTTATCATATGGACCCTACAGAACTTAAGGAGTTGAAAGAGCAACTCAAAGATCTACTATATAAGGGTTTCATAAGGCCTAGTGTTTATCCTTGGGGTGCTCCTGTGTTGTTTGTGAGAAAGAAAGATAGCTCTTTGCGTATGTGCACTGATTACCGCAAACTGAATAAAGTCACCGTAAAAAATAAGTGCCCCATTCTTAGAATAGATGATTTGTTTGACCAATTGCAAGTTGCAACTTATTTCTCAAAGATAGACCTTTATTCCGGCTATCATCAACTCAAAGTTAGGGAGTGTGACATCCCGAAAACCACTTTCTGAACTCGTTATAGCCATTTTGAGTATCTTGTTATGTCTTTCAGGTTAACTAATGCCCCAGTAGCTTTCATAGACCTCATGAATCAAGTATACAGACCATATATGGATATGTTTGTCATAGTGTTCATCGATGATATACTGGTGTACTCCTATAGTGAGGATGAACATTCTGATCATTTTTGAACTGTCTTGCAAACCCTTAGAGATCACAAGTTCTTTGCCAAGTTCAGTAAGTGTGAGTTTTGGCTAAGGTCAGTTTCTTTTCTGGGTCATATCATTTCTTTCGAGGGTATTAGAGTTGATCCCTACAAGACCGAAGCTGTTAGAAATTGGCCTAAACCAATTTCTCCGAATGATATCCGAAGTTTCTTGGATTTAGCTGGCTATTACCGCCGTTTTATTGAGGGTTTCTACTCTATAGAGTCTCCTATGACTCGGTTGACCCAAAAGAAAGTGAAGTTCTTTTGGTCCAAATCTTGTGAGAATAGTTTTCAGGAGTTGAAGATTCGACTCACTTCATCCCCTGTTTTAACTTTGCCTGATGGTGTTGATGGTTTTGTGGTGTACTGTGATGCTTCGAGAGTTGGGTTGGGTTTTGTATTGATGCAAAAGGGTAAGGTGATAGATTATGCTTCTAGACAGTTGAAACCCCATGAGAAAAATTACCCCACTCATGACCTTGAGTTGGCTGCTGTTGTGTTTTCTTTTAAAATTTTGAGACACTATTTGTATGGTGTCCATGTTGATGTTTTCATTGATCATAAGAGTCTGCAGTATGAGTTTACCCTGAGAGAATTAAATCTTAGGCAGATACGATGGTTAGAATTATTAAAGGACTATGATATAAGTATCTTGTACCATCCGGGCAAGGCCAGTGTTGTGGTAGAGGCCCTAAGTAGAGCGTCCATGGATAGTGTTTCGCATGTGGTAGAAGGTAAGAAAGAGTTGGCTCGTGATGTACATCGTTTGGCTAGATTGATGGTTAGGTTTTTTGACTCTGCTGAAGGTAGTATAGGGGTTTAGAGTAGTTCCGAATCCTCCTTGGTTTCGGAAGTGAAGGAAAAGCAATACTTAGATGCTAGTTTGGTCAGACTGAAGGAGTCAGTCAAGGACCAAAAAGTAGATGTTTTCTCCCAAAGGGGAGATGGTGTGTTGAGATTGCAGGGTAGATTGTGTGTTCCGAATGTTGATGATCTGAGACAGAGGATTATTGCTAAAGCGCACGAGGCGGAATATTCTATTCATCCTGGTGCCACCAAGATGTATCGAGACTTGCCAAAAATCTATTGGTAGAGTGGCATAAAGAAAGATATAGCATTGTTTGTAGCTAAGTGTGCAACATGCCAACAGGTTAAGGTTGAACACCAAAGACCTGGTGGTATGATGCAAGATTTTAGTATTCCCACCTGGAAGTGGGAAGAGATAAATATGGACTTCGTGATTGGTTTACCTCCTTCCCGACGCCATCATGATTCCATTTGGGTTGTGGTTTATAGGTTGACTAAGTATGCTCATTTCTTGCCTGTTCATACTTCATATACTGCTGAGGATTATGCTAGATTGTATATCCGAGAGCTATTCAGACTGCATGGAGTTCCCTTGTCTATCATTTCGGATAGGGGTACTCAATTCACTTTGCAATTTTGGAAATCTTTTCAGAAGGGTCTTGGTACCCAAGTGCTTTTGAGTTCTGTTTTTCATCCGCAGACCGATGGTCAGGCTGAGCAGACTATCCAAACCTTAGAGGATATGTTGAGAGCTTGTGCACTTCACTTTAAGGAAAGTTGGGATGATCACTTACCATTGATATAGTTTGCTTACAATAACAGTTTCCACTCTAGAATTGGCATGACTCCGTTTAATGCCTTATATGGGAGGAAGTGTAGATCACCCATAGGTTGGTGCGAGGTGGGTGAAGCAGCTTTGAGTGGTCCTGATTCGGTATTTGAGGCTATGGAGAAAGTTAAGTTGATTAGGGAAAGGTTGAAAACTGCGCAGAGTCGTCAGAAGTCATATGCGGATGTCAGAAGGAGAGACCTTGAGTTTGAAGTTGGTGACCTAGTATATCTAAAAATTTCACCCATGAGGGGGGTGAAGAGATTCGGAAAGAAGGGGAAGCTTAGTCACTGTTATGTTGGTCCTTACAAAATTCTTAACTGTGTTGGTAAGGTAGCTTATGAGGTCGAGTTGCCTTCCGAGTTGTCCTCTGTTCATCCAATATTCCATGTCTCCATGCTTAGAAAGCATATTAGCGATGCTGTGGTAGTGGATTCCGATATGAGTGCTGACATTCAAGAAAATCTTTCTTTTGATGAGATTCCTATTGAGATTCTTGATTTCAGTGTCCGAAGACTAAGGAACAAAGAAGTTCCCTTGGTCAAGGTGTTGTGGCGAAACCAATCTGTTGAGGCTGCAACTTGGGAAACTGAGGTGGATATGTGATCCAAGTACCCGCACCTATTTTCCACGAACTCCGATCAAGCCGAAGGTACCGTTCCTTCCTAAATCATACACTATTAATAAAAGTTACAGCAGTACAGCTATCATTTATTATGTGTTCAGCTGTAGTTTCTTGAATTTATGCATTCTATGTTGCATTCGGAGTGAGAAATGATGTGGTGATGAGTCTAATGAATGGTTTCAGCTATATGCTCTATTCCCTATCTAATATTTGCATGTCTAGCGTCATTCGAGAATGAATGTTTCCAAGGGGGGATGATGTAATACCCTGAGAAATTTTTTGTTGAAATTTTGAGCATAAACGTGTTGGGTTCTATCTTCCAGAATGAATTATAAATTTTTCATGCGGAATATCTTAGATTATGATCCACCATTGCGTAGAGTATTGAATAATATTTCCAACGATATGTGGATCATACATAACAGACAACCGAGCGACGAGTTAGAAACATTCCGATCGAACCATGAATAGTGGTGAACAGTAAAACGTGCAGAAAAAAGTACTGAGGCCTGGCGTATTTTTTCTCCAATTTTAAATGATCATAAATCATTGTACATAATGATCTGGGTGATCTACTATATATGAACGGAAAGCTCTGCGTGTCCTCTTTCCAATGAAATTGGTTTCATCCAATTTGTCAATGGGAGAAAAACGTTATGGTCGATCTACTTCAGCCTATCAAAAGAGAATTTTTGCGTCAACTTCAAACGATCATAACTCCTCGTACACAATGATATGGGTTAGATACTATATATCAACGGAAATATATGAGAGTTCTCTTTCTAATGAAATTATTTTCATCCAATTTGGATATCGGAGTAAAACGTTATGGTTGATCTACTTCAAACTATCAAAACAGTCCACCAAAGGACAGATTCGAGAATTATTTGATTTTTAGGGGTGTATTGGTTATTCTTCCTCACCCAAAATCCGTCCAAACTCTATATTAAAGCCTATTAGAAGAATTATATGTTATATTTCATCAAATTCTCTGTCCTACATCCAACATTAAGAACCCCCAAAGTTCACCATTAGTTCTGCAAATTTATTTAAGATTCCAAGTTCTTAGTTCAAGAACTCCAAGAACCATCATTCAAAGAAATGATTAACATCTCAAAAATAAGTATCGATCTAAATTTCATCATTCAAGGTATGTGTGGTCTTTCAACAAGAACTCTCTTTCGTTCTTGTGCCCAAAAGTAATTTTCTTTACAAAAGCATGATTTTTATTTGATTCTTACGAATTTGAAGCATGAACCCATATCTTATGATGATTATTATAAAATCTTGATGTTTATGATTTTGAAAGATGAATTTACATGTGTGGAGATATAAAGCATGAATCTTGAACGATATTTATCATGATTTGGATATTTGGGTCGTGAATCCCCATTGGAAATTGTGTTTTTGTTTGAGAAAGTGTATGTTATAAGCAAGTTGATGTTGAATATTTGACATATTTTGAATGATTTGACCTTTTAGTCTTAATGGAGTTGTTTTGTACTCAATTGTGAAAGAAATCCACAACGTGGTTGATTTGGATAGATGGGAAGCATGATGGCTCCCGATGTATATTTATATATTAATGAAATTGTTTTGTTGTGGATTGTCTTTAAAATGATCTGACCTAAGTCCGGGAGAAATCTTTAGCACCGATTGGGAGGTATAAAGCGACCTTACTTCCCTAGAACTACGTGCCCCCATAGGAGTGAGCCTGAGGCTGATTTATATAGTGATCACTAGTTTGTGTGGATTTGATATCGATAGTCCTTCTCCAATGGAAAGGATAAGACGGCTCTCCCCAACGTGGGTTGTACGTTAGACTACATGTAGCTCACATGGTTTATGTCGGTTATAGGATCTCCCAGTGTGTGTGTGTTTCCTTGTGTCTATGGTGAATGGTGAAGTGATTTAAAAGTGGAATTGTGAAAGTTATTCTTTCGAATGATTTAAATGATATTTACATTATGAGAATTGATATTCTTGATGAACTAAAAGTGATTGACAAATTATATGATGACTCGCATGTGTTATTGTACTTATTTCATCCTCTCATGATTATGATGATTTTCTTCGGGCTATGTAAGTCTTTAATATATCCTGCATATTTCTTATAAATATTTATAATGATGATATTTATAAAACTGCATACACCCCCATATACTCGGTTTCTTTCCATGGTACTGCCCCACATCTTTGGATGTAGGCTGTATTTTCTTAGAATGTAGGTTCAGGTGCTCAGTTCCAGGTTCAACAGTGATTCTTCGGGCATGCTGTTCTACATCCTCTATTGTGGTGAGTCCTCATGTTCCGATGACGTGATGTTTGATGTTGGTTTCACGGAATTGTTTATATTTGATAACTGAGTATGAGTTAGTTGGGGCATGTCTCAATGGCTTGCTGGTTTTATTGATTTTCTTAGAGGCTTGTCAGACTAGTATAGATGTTGGGAGTTGACTAATAAGTCATATTTTGTTATCTTTTTGAAATTCTTTTATTCTTGGATGATGATTACTCTGTTGATATTTGAGGGTTATTTATGGAAATCGGGTTGATTCATGTTGAACTGAATGAAAATGGCTCAAAGGGTTAGCTTGGGGCTACTCGTAGCCTCAAGCATCATGTGATGCTCCGGGACCCATTTTTGGGGCGTTACAATGAGGTAGACTAATATGCATGGTTTCATGTACAAAAATAATAACTAACTGAATAAATAGCATTAAATATCGAATAGAATTCATAAAAACTATAAATATTTAGAATGCATGACCAAGCATAAAATATGTTTTGAATATAATTTGTAAATTGAAATACTAAAATCTGATAACTGAATAACTGATAAACTATGTGCTATGGTCAAGCATGATTGAACTAAGTACTGAAACTAAAACTCTGGGTGGTATCATCTAAACGACATGCTCCAGTTTGAGCTGATAGGGGTCCAACCTGTGACCCTAGTTAGAAGGGTGCTAGTACAATTCCACGAGTACTAAAAATAGTTATGTCAACCCTAAACTAATAGGAAGAGACCTTTTCAACCCTAGACTAACAAGAACACATCATGAGATATGTGTCAGCCCTAAACTAATAGAAGACATCTCAAACCTACGCTGGCTACGTAGTTCTGTAACTCAGGGATTACTACTAAGGGTGAAACCCTATCCTGATAGGAATGCCCCCATCCCTGGGTTATCTAGATGATGAATCCCATTCCCAACTTAACAACACTGATTATTATACTGAACTAAGTTTAACTAAAGAAGGAACTGACTCGGATTACTGAACTGGTCTAAGTTTGACTGACATGTTAATGGACTGAATTGATAATGCTCATACGTGTCTGAAACCATTCTAAAATTATTGACACTAAGTAAATATCTAATTTCAGGTATTTATAATCCTCAGGACTCGATAGCAATAACAATAGGGCCACTGGAATGCTTTGAAACCATGGAAGGAAATGATTGTTCATAATTATTCACATAAGCATTTCATTAAACACATGGGGACTAAGACTTTAGCATGAGAATGCTTTATAAACATGAAAAGATTGCATAATCACATGGCCAAATCATACGTTGAGGGTTTTATTCTGAATTCATAAGGACATGATAAGGGCTTCACAATATTTAAAACATACTATAATACATTCCATGTGAAATAACTTGAAAACCTAGCAAGGGTCATTATTCAAAACTCATTCTTTGAGTCATTTTATCAAACACTTAATATTCATAGTTTAAGCTAAGTATGAGAATAGTTTAAACCTTATAGTAATAGCATGATTTCAACATCAACATCACTAATTATGATTTAAATCAGCGAATAATACTATTCAAATATGTGGGGTTCAATAAAAATAATAATTTCATGTAAACATGGTATAGAATTTCATTTCATGGAAATTCATGATTAAAATCACAATAACTTGTAAAGATCACAAACTGTGAATTTAAAAATCGGACATTTGGACTCCATGAGTGAAAGGGACCCATGGATAAACAATTAAAATACATGGGTTGATGAATTTGTGAGAGTTCATGGGGTTTTTTCTAGAGAATTGACCATGAATCTTGAAGGCTAGGGTTTTTTCTTGCAAGAAGATTAGTTTCTTGGAGAGAAATTATGAGTAATGGGACACATAATGCCCCTTTAGGGTTTTAATCTCGTGTTTTGGACGGATTTACAACCATGAAAATGGATAAAACAGTCTTGGAAATTAAATACGCAGACTAATAATCCCAATTTTTGGCTCTGACGTGACACGGTGCTTATCGCGTTGGACACTTGAAAAGAACAATCTCTATTTTACCCCACAGTGCAATACAGTGCCAATCTCGGTGCCTCACAAAATAGTGACAGACGCAAAAATGCCCCTTGGTGGGACGTGGGGCTTACCGCAGTGACACACTGGAAAAGGACGAACATGATTATAGCCATCACCACGACGCGGCCTTATCGCGTTTGGCTACTACTTTTCACTAAAAGTACCATAACTTCTCACCTGAGTATCGAATTAAGGTAAAATTGGTATCATTGGAAAACTAATTCAAATTGCTATCATTTGGTGTTTCTTGAGATGGAAAATTCTAAGTAGAGAAAAATATGTGCTCGTTTCTAGTTGGCTAAAGAAACACTCTTCCCAAAAACTCAATCGGTAAGGAATATTTTGATTTTTCTAATAGCTGGGAGTTATTTTATGCCTTAATATACATCAAACTCTCTCATAAAACTACCAAAGTACTATAATTTATTTCTCATGAGCTCAAAGAATGGTTTAAATATTGGTCTTACACGTCCACTACCTCCTCATTGATCATCATGTTTATGTGTAAGACCCCGCAAAGATCCCTTGTAGTCTGAGCCTTAGAGCCTGTCATGCAAAGTGTAATTCCAGTTCTTAAAGATTGAGAAGACAATTCTCAAGTGATTCGTATTTAAACCATATATAATTTTCTTAAATTGGACTTTTTGTCATTTAGAGAATTGAATTAGCTTTCCAGCGATACCAATTTTGTCCAAATCTGGCATCAGGGCGAGAAGTTATGGCCATTTATTGAGAGTTGTTGGAACCACCCAAGTGCGACAGACGATCCAACGGACCTTCGAGTTTATGAAGGACCATCGTGCAGACTATCACGTGCAAGACAAAAACTCTCTTTCCTTGCCCAGGTGCGATGGCCAGGACGACGGACCGTTAAGGCAGCGACAAACCATTGTTGAGACCATCGCCATTAAGGCAGTGTGGTCTCATCTTAGCCATCGAGCGATGGAAGATCCGACGGACTGGCAGACCTGTGATGGTCCATCGATCCAACCATCACGTCAAGGTAGTATGTTCTTTTTCTGGTCATCGTGCGATGGATGACCCGACGGACCGTCGGACTTGAGATGGACCATCGCTCCGACAGTCGAATACCCCGTTCAGTATTTTTAGTTCATTTTTAAAATAGTTGTTTGATATTTTCCACTCTTTTATCAACCATATATATTCTAAACAAACTTGATAGCCTCATTATCTCCCAAAACATCCAAAGGCTAGGGTTTCTCTCTCAAGAGTAAATCTAAAAGCCTTCTCCAAGAAATCCAAGAACTAACCATGGATTCTTCAAATTGAGTTGAGATTTGAGTTCCCCAAGTTCAAAGGTTTCAAGAACTCTCTCTCAAGAGTAAGAATAAGAGTTTAGAGCAAGCTCGTTCATCAAAATTCATAATCTAAGGTATGTGGAGTTTTGAACAGGGGTAATCCTTTTACCTTTGTGCGCAAAGGATTACTTAAACTACAATTTCTCTGCAATTTATGAGATTTTAAATGAAATTAAATTGGATTTTTTCACCCATTGATATTGGTTGCAAGATTTCGATGTTTCCCATGAATTGAGAGTCTAATGGCAGGATTTTTACATATTTTCTTGAGAAATTGCAGCCAGGTTTATATCCCGTGATTTTAATCCTAGAGAAATTAATATTATAAATGTTTGAGATATTGAAGTATATAAGTATGTTGAGATTTTGAGGCACATTGCTGAAATTTTCAGATTTCTACATGGTTTATGAATCTATATGCTATCTATTATGCTTTTTATGAGTTTTAACTTGAAATTGAATTATGGTTTATTAAACCCTACTTGAGACATACAATTTTATGAACTATTGTGCTATAAGCACCCATGGTTTGAGTATTCTGAGATTGTTGAGAAATTTTTTGACCTAATGGTCATTGAGCTTTGAAATCCACTTTTCTACATGAGAGTACAGATTTGATTATTGGGTTTGTGGTGAACCATGAGATTATTTCTAAAAGTGGATTTTTACGAGATGAGCGCAGATAATCTAAAGTGAGTAGTATTTAGCACCGAGTGGGTAAATTACTATGGTTTATTACCCCAAAACTACGTGCCACCATAGGTTTGGCCTGAGGCCAAGTTTATGATTATTTTTGGGCCTAAGGCCGAATTGATATTGGGCCCGATGCTGGGTTTGTTTAGTTATCACTGGACCTAGGTTATACACTCTGGAAAAAGTATGATGGCTCTCCCTAATGTGAGGTCTCTTCCTTAGGAGGACAAAATGTTGGATTCCATGTAGATCGCATGGTTTTTATCGGTTAAGAGAAACTCCCCAAACTAAAGTATTTTCAATTGAGATAAGATATTTTTTCCTTTAAAACTAAAATACTTTCCCTTGATATGAGTATTTTTCCCTAAAGCTTGAAATGAGATATTTTCTTAACGTGAATGAAATGCCTTCAAGTATGTTCCAAAGTTATATGATTTCGAATTCCAAGTATTTGGGTTCAGAAGAGTTATGAGTTCTTGAGCATTGAAGAAGTTTTACTCTCCATGAGACATATGCATGAGTTGAAAGTATTTCTTAAAGTTTCCTTATACCTTTAGTAAAGAGAATAAGAGAAGATTACCGATTTCAAAGTTAAAGTATGATGACTCACGATATTTGCGTTGCATGCTCCATTCTACATGATTCATGAGATTTACATTTTATACTTATTCAAGCCATATGGATCATTACTTATTACATGCATGATTTGATTAAAGTGTATTGGTGATGTTTTATATAAATGCATCTACCCCCACATACGCAGTACATTCCCAAGTGCTGATCCACATATATGTCTATGTGCTATATTATCTTATAGTGTAGGTTTAGGTGCTCAGTCCCAGCCTCATTAGTGACTTTCGAGTACCTTTGTCTACATCCCTATAGTGGTAAGTTTTTATGGTTCGAGGACCTATCATTAGATATTTTAGCATTTAAGAGACTATGTTGTTACTTTCAGTTCATTTTAAGTCAGTTGGGGACCTATCTCAACGGCTCTCTAGTTCATGGATTAGTAGAGGCTTTGTTAGACTAGTTATCAAATTGTGGTTGTGTTGAGGTTTTTTGGTATTACTTGGTCGTTTGGACTGAGCATTTTCTTCGTAGTTTCTTTCATATGATATGACTATGCTAGTGTATGAATTATCTAATCTTGAAATAAGTGTTATTAGTAGAAACAGGCTCAAAGGGTTTGCTTGGGGCAACTTATAGCCTTAAGCATCGTGTGACATCCCGAGAGACGATTTCGGGCCGTTACAAACATGGTATCAAAGACTAAGGTTTTAAAGGATTCCTAGGGAGTCTGACAAGCCGCATTAATTAGATTCTTAATTATCGGTGTATAGCGCGCCACATCAACGAGCAAGAGGCTACAAGGCATTTTTTGAAAATTTGTTTCTTTCTTTCGAATTCTATCGTGCCTACAATTGTCTCTCTCATCTTATAATTTGTGCTCTTCTATTTCGAAAAATGCCTATCCAAAGAGTGAATGCCCGCAGGAACGATGATGAGAAACCCCTACCTATTGATCCTTTGAATGAGACTGTGTCTCATGCTAAATTTCGAGCGCCTTTTAGGCATTAGCCCAAGTTTCACCGCCAATGTTTAGGCTAATAACTAGGCTGCAGCTGCAAATCAGCAGGGAGGTGATGTAGTTATGGCTAGGATTTGTGATTCTATAAAGATGAATCCACCAGAGTTGTATGGGTCTAAGGCAGATGAGGACCCACAGTTGTACCTTGGGGAGGTTAGAAAGATCACGCAGGTGATGTATGTTTCTAAGGAAGAAAGTGTTGAGTTGGCATCTTACAGGTTGAAAGACATAGCTTATGACTGGGTCGTATCGTAGAGAAAGGGTAGAGGTGAGGCTGTTGCTCCTATGACATTGCAGGTATTCCATGATGCATTATTGGATAAGTTTTTTCCACTTGAGATGAGGGAAGCAAAGATTGAGGAGTTTATGAACTTGAGGCAAGGCTACATAACTGTTAAACAGTACTACTTAAAGTTCAACCAGTAGGCCAAGTATGCTCCAGATTTAATTTCTGATACCCGGGCTAGTATGAGCAAGTTTGAGACCAGTGTTTTTGGGTTAGTACTGAATGAGTGTAAGAATGCGATACTGTATAGGAATATGGATCTGGCTAGGTAGATAATGCATGCTCAATAGATAGAAGCTGATACGATTAGGGGGAGAGATTAAGTGAGAGGTAATAAGAGGGATAGATCTGAACAGTATGAGTTTAGCCAGCCTAGGTTCCATGAAGTAAACCACCTTCAGTTTCTGAGACATCTGTCTATGCCAGTGCCTTCATCAGCTAGTGCTCCTAAGCCTGGAGGTAGGCAGGAGCAAGGGGACAGGTCCTTTTTGTCTAGGTCACAGAACAGTGTTGGTAAAAGGCCCCATTATCCTTCTTATGCTAAGTGTTCTAGGGATCATCCCGGTGAGTGTTTCACAGATCTGAGGGGTTATTTTGGTTGTGGTAAGTAGGGCCTGATAACGCTCAATCTACAGCTCTCATAGGAGTGTAAAGAAGTCGTTAGAAAATATAGAACCCAACTGGGTTGGGTATCGATCCCACAGAGAATAGCTTGGTCAACAAGTAGGCAACGATTACTAGACTTTTAGTGCAAGTCTCGTAAGAAGGGGGGATTGTAATGTGTAATCAAAATATTAAAGTAAAAACTGAAAATAGCAACGTAAACAGAAAGAATATTTCGTAGGTTGTGAAACAATGAGAATTGAAGCGTTGGGGTTATGTCTACCTCCTGAGTTATACGTCTCTATTGACTATGAGTATGTAGAATTCCGACATGCATGTGCTTATAGAGAATTGTATTCGGTGGTAAATTCAGGCGTCTTTCGACCTATTCGAGGATTATTTCACTTTAACTCTTTCGAGCTTAAAGCGTGTCTAACGGTATGAATTCTCCAAGAGGTTAATCCAGTTACGACACTAACTGTTTAGTAGGGAATTTAGGGTGTGACCCTACTACCTTGATATTATCTCTTTTCCAGACAAATAACCTTTCTTTCGAACAAGTTAAATGTTATACTGGCGTATTCTTGTGTTTGCAACCACAAAGAATTTAGATTAAGATGAAGAGAATAATGATATAAGCATCATACGTGTCACGAACTCACAAGCTCATAGTAATAGATAGTACCTCATTCGGCTTCCATAACCCCAACAGAGAAGTTTAGTTACCCATGATTGCGAAGGAGATCACGATTGACATTGTTTTTATACCACAATAAGGATGAATTTCGTGTGGCTCAAGAGGTAGGCGTTAGGCGTGAATTTCCTAGGCAACGTAACGATTCTCTTGTTGCGGAATTTAATAATAGATGAATAGAAGAAGAAAAATAAAATTAATGGAAAGATTAGAATTGTAAGAATATGAATGTATCTCTCCACTAAGGGAGGAATTGATTGTAAGGTAGAATGTATCTCTCCACTAAGGGAGGAATGTATTGTAAGGTAGAATGTATCTCTCCACTAACGGAGGAATGAATAAAAATCTCTAGCAAGATAGGGTATTTATAATATCTATATCCTAATCCTACTAAGCTAATGAAATACTTAACCAAATACTACTAAGCTAATGAAATACTTAACCCAATTGTACTAGGTTAATGTATTATTATCCTAATCCAAATAAGTTACTGCAAGTCCCCAAAGTCTTCAGAAATGCTATTTTAGCCCGGGACAGATTTTCCATGCATCACTTTTGGTCCTTAGGCGTTCAAGCTCCCTTTCCTTCCTTCGTGAGCTTTCTTTGGCGTCAAGTAAGCCATAAAATCCTGAATTCTGCATCATTTATACCTGAAACTTTGCTAATCATGTTCGTTAGCTCACTAACAGGAAAAAGGACTAAAAGCGCATGAAATATATACTTTGTTCTCAAAACGTGGCACAAATATGGGCAAAATATATTGATATAGGCATGTAAATTCGCCTATCATCAACACCCCACACTTGAAGCTTTGTTCGTCCTCGAACAACATATCATGTCCTTCTAGATACTAACTTAGGGTTTCACAGCAACAACACAAAATATTCGTCAAGACAAGCACAACAATTACCAACAAAGAGTAGTTTTCCGATCATTAGTAGAAACAGTTTATCCTCTAGCATAGACTCGTGATAGTGATCAACTCATATTCAAAAGTTAAGGCACAATGAATCATATACAACAACCCAAACTCATCAACCATGTGTGTCTCACAATATAGTACCCATAATCACTCACAAGTATAGCATATTTTTCAAACATGGGTATCAAAATATCCTTGCTCTCACTCTCACAAAGAATTCATATGTAGCAACTGATGACCATAGGCTTGCCCTTAGTGTAATACTCCACTAAATGTCAGAATGCTAAGCTTAGGATCAAGTAGGTCTTTTGATGGTTGTAATGTAGGCTAAGGGACGGATAGGACTATTTTGGCCAGAACTAGTGACTAAGTTCCTAAGCACTTTAATACATCACATTGTATCATTGACATTTTTTTCTTTCAACCTTTCTTCTTTCTTTTATTCTACCACCCTTGTTCTCCTCTTTTGTTTTTCAATTTTAAACATAACTCACTTTTCAGCTTTCTTTTTCCTTCTTCTTTTCACAACATACCTCTTATGATAGCACTTTCTTTTTCATAACACATTCAAGCACCATTACAATTTAAAGCATCATACTTACCCAATTTCCTCTTATATTGTCACATGACTTTATAATTTAAAGAACTTAGGAATTTGGATCAAATTACGGTCTTGAAAGAAATGGATTAGGCTTACTTACATGGTTGTCAAAGAAATAGGCTAAAGGTTCAAAAGGGTTTAACTAGGATGATGTCCATGGGTAGGTAAAATGAAGGTAAACATATGTAGGTTGCCAAAGAAATGCCTAAATCATCTCCTAAACTTACACTCCTTATTTTCGCTTTGCATACATACCAGGCAAGTTCTAGCATCAGCCACAAACATAGAATATACTATTAATCTCACACACACAAGGCACATGGTCGACTTGATTGGAAGTAATATAGACTCTCGAACCAACAAGTGAAGGAATTGAACCACACAATATCACATAATGAGTCACAATTAGAGCCTAAACGTCTCAATAGTCATGATTGTAGCACATACTCTTGTTATAATCTCATGCTGCCTATTGGAATTATTTCATGCGAAGCTAAAAAAAATTTTAAAAACTTAAAAAAACATAGATGCAAATAGAGAAGTATAGCATGCGATACCTCCACCCCACACTTAAACGGGACACTGCCCTCAGTGTAAAATAAATACGAAGAACCTGGTCAGTCGGACTCTTACTCAATGTCAGGGGTCATACCCCCTTCGTCGGAATCATCATAAGAGTCATCATCAGAGTTCTCCTCCTCGTCGGAGTCTGGCAAGCGTCGATCGTCATAGGTCGGCACATCATCGTCTAGAGGTTCATCAAAGTAAACACCCACTCCACACATCTCCCATGCATGCATGTTCATTGGATAGTAAGGTTGACACTATGAGTTGTTTCAGCATCTTTGACCTTGGTGAGGTCAACCTTCTTCGGATTATGTAGGAGTTTGTGATCAGCTGGTTCCTCTTCGATATCCTCCTTCCGCAAGAGTGTTGTTAACAGATTACCAAAAGTGAAGTTGGACCTTTTGTGGAGTCTGGCCTTCCGCATTGTAGAGCGAATGATTTCCCCAAAATCGATAGGGACATTCGTCATCAAAGCATAGACCAAACACACTCTATCTCTTGATATCTTGGTGTATTGAGTCCCAGGAATAAGGCATGAGTTGACAATACGCAACCAGATTCTTGCTTCCCTATTCAATGGAGCATAGGGGAAGGTGTTGTGTCGTCCGGTGTCTCGGTGTCTTCCCCACCTTGTCATCGATCTACTTCCACAAAGTTTGTGTCGTATTGCTCTATAAGGAGGCCTGCTGTACAGCTCTTTGAATAGTGCTGGGTCGACCGAAGGTAAACCAAGAAAGGAGTTGAGCAAATCTGCGTTGAGCTGTAATACATGGCCCCGAATCTTGACTTTGTTGCCTCTGGTATTCGGCGACCAGTTGGCGTAGAACTCCCTTGTCAAATCAAGATTACATTCTCCCATGTCACGGAAGATGAAATCCAGTTTCAACGCCATTATTTTTGCCAACATACGCGGCTCCTTCTTCGCTATGGTGTCCTTGTTGATCAAGTCGATGTGAACATATTTCCGTTCCTTGTTGTTCTTGTACCATTCTTTGGCTTCCTCCTCAAGAACCCATTTTATTCCAAACATTCATCGGGGTAGTTGCATTGAGGATGATTCTCCTTGTTCCTTGCGACCTCTCTTCTTGCCCTTTTGGGAAGTGGTAGCCTTATCTTGTCGCGCTTTAGGTGCCATTGTTCCTAAGATTTAAACAGTATTCATGTTAGTATCAACTCAAAGGAAACAATCTATACACAAGACATCGGGGTACCACCCCACACTTAGGTTCATTAATACAAAACAGTGAAGTGAATTCATACGTTTTAGGAACTACGTTCCGACAAGAAAATCAGCGATGTATCACTACTTGCATCCATTGCACTACTTTCATGTTAGGTATAACAACACTACTACGTAGGGGTTACATTATGGTATAGTTACTTTCAACAATCACAACCTCCTAAGTCGGTAGGCAACTATAAGCCTTATCCCGATGAACGGGATAGTCTAACATGTAAGTATTCAAGTATCAAGCTTAAGCAATTTTCATAACCATAGCAATTCCGCAAATAGTATAACAATGCTAGTAAAACCAAATTCAAGTCGGAAACAAGTCAAGATCATCCTAACATATATGTTCACGCACATGGTTTTGTGTCAACAATCCAAACACATTAACATCACCAATAATCTTTCAAGATGTAGCAATTCATAATAGGCATAGCAACGTAGTACTTATGAGAAATAGATGAAGAATACAAGAGTACTTACGTGATTGAAGCCTTTGGAGATGTTCTTGTGAATTGGAAGAGCAAAAAGAAAAAGTTTGAGATGATTTGGAGAGAGTATGCGGTGCCCTTAGGTCAATTTCTAATGTGGTTATGTTTCAAGACTAAGTCCCCTTTATATAGGAAGAGAATGGGTCGGGTTTTGACCCATTTACAAACGGTTTTGGAGACAAAAATGCCCTATATGCGGCGCATAATGCTTGGCATAGTCATAGTATAGGCGGCGCATAGTGTATGGCATTTAGGGACATATGCGGCGCATAGGTCATGGCATTTAGGGACATATGCGCCGCATAGTGTATAGAATTTGAGATACTGAGACCTAATTCTATAGCATAGGCGGCGCATAGTGTATAGCACACTTAAGAATGGGCGGCGCATAGTGTATAGCACACTAGATTCCGAGACCTTGGGCTATAGGATAGGTTGTGCAATATTCGTGGCCTAGTTTTACCTAGGCCTAGCCTTCCTCGATGCCTATTTTGGCATGAGAAATGCTTAATCCATAGCCTTATGCATCCTTATACCTAACTTACCACCTTTTCCAATACATCCAAATCGTCATTTGAAACCAATCTCCTCGTTGAATACCTCTTGCACCTATATTTGCTCAAAACCAATGAAAACGATTAGTACGATGGGTTGCCTCCCACCAAGCGCCTTAGTTTTGGTCGTGGCACGACTCGTATTTTTGTATTTTCATTTATCAAAAGCAAAACAAGTACTAGAATGAAATAAAGACAAAACGATAAACGATAAACGATAAAACGATGCAACGATGGAGCGATGGGTTGCCTCCCATCTAGCGCCTTATTTATTGTCCTGGCTCGACATAGTTACCTCGAGTACTTAGACTTCGTCGAGATAAGTGATAGCCATATAATTCATCGAGTCAAGAGAACCGATATAAGGTTTAACACGTTGGCCATTCACTTTGAAGACAATGCCATTATTGTCTTCCAATTCGACTACTCCAGACGAGTAGACCTGAATAACTTTGTATGGACCAGACCACTTAGATCTTAACTTACCTGGGAAGAGCTTCAATCGTGAGTTGAAGAGAAGTACCATATCACCCCTTTGGAAGTTTTGTCGAACAATCCGCTGATCATGATACTTTTTCATCCGCTCCTTGTATAGGTCTGATCTTTCATATGCATGGAGACGGAACTCATCTAATTCGTTCAGCTGCTCCAACCTCAGATTCTTAGCATCATCCTGATTCAAATTCAACTGCTTCAATGCCCACAATGCGTTATGCTCGAGCTCGATGGGTAAGTGACAAGCCTTCCCATAAACTAGTTGATAAAGAGACATGCCAATGGGCGTTTTGAACACAGTCCTATACGCCCATAGGGCATCATCAAGCTTCCTAGACCAATCCTTCCTATTTGCATTAACCGTCTTCGCAAGGATTTGCTTGATCTCCCAATTGGAAACTTCTACTTGTCCACTAGTTTGGGGATGATAAGGCGTAGCTACCTTATGTTGCTTGACACCATACTTGGCCAAAAGGGATTTGAATAGCTTGTTGCAAAAGTGAGATCCTTCATCACTTATGATAGTACGTGGTACTCCAAAGCGAGAGAAGATATTCTTCTTTAAGAACGCTACAACACGTTTCCCTTCATTGTCGGCCAGAGCTATAGCTTCCACCCATTTTGAAACATAATCTACAGCAACCAAGATGTACTTCATTCCAAACGAATTCATGAATGGACCCATGAAATCAATACCCCACACATCAAAGAGTTCTACCTCAAGAATTTTGGACATGGGCATTTCATGGTGTTTTGAAATAGCACCTTGACGTTGGCATTGGTCGCACCTTCTAACATAGTCGTAGGCATCTCTAAATATCGAAGGCCAATAATAAACACTTTGCAAAACTTTTCTTGCCGTCCGATTGCCTGCGTGATGTCCTCCAACTTGGGAAGTGTGGCATGCTTTCAATATAGTAGGCACTTCTTCATGAGATATACATCGTCGAATGATACCATCCGCACATCTTCGAAACAAATAAGGTTCATCCCAATAGTAGTACTGCACGTCATGCATAAACTTCCTCCTTTGGTGGTAAGATAAATTGGCAGGTATCACATTACTCACTACGAAATTTGCAAAGTCGGCATACCATGGTAGTTCCTCCATTATTGTCGCTAATATCTCTTCATCGGGGAATGCATCATCAATCTGATTTTCAGGTTGTGCCACATGTTCATTGTCAAGTCGAGATAGGTGATCGACCACTTGGTTCTCGCAACCTCTTCTATCTTTGACCTCAAAATCGAACTCTTGTAGCAGCAACACCCATCGAATTAACCTTGGTTTTGCATCCTTCTTTGTCATGAGATACCTAAGAGCTGCATGGTCTGTATGAATGATCACCTTAGTACCTAATAGATAGGCACGAAACTTCTCAAACGCGTACACAACTGCTAGGAGCTCTTGTTCAGTAATAGTGTAGTTCCTTTGGGCTTCATTTAGGACCTTACTCGCATAGTAGATAGGATGAAATAATTTCTCCTTTCTTTGTCCAAGTACAGCTCCAATGGCTACACCACTAGCATCACACATGACTTCGAACGGGAGAGACCAGTCTGGTGCTACCATGATAGGGGCTTCAATGAGTTTTCCTTTAAGGCATTCGAATGCCTTTAAGCAATCTTCATTAAAGTCAAACTTCGCATCCTTCTCCAATAGTTTGCACAATGGACTAGCAATTTTGGAGAAATCTTTGATGAACCGACAATAGAAACCTGCATGGCCAAGAAAACTACGAACTCCCTTCACCGAAATTGGAGGCGGTAGCTTCTCAATAACCTCTATTTTTGCTCGATCAACCTCTATTCCTCTTGCAGAGATCTTGTTCCCAAGAACGATTCCTTCTTTTACCATGAAGTGGCACTTTTCCCAATTCAGCACAAGGTTGAATTCTACACATCTTTGCAATGCCATGCTCAAGTTTTCAAAGCACGACTCAAAAGATTCACCAACAACTGAAAAATCATCCATAAATACCTCCAAAGTGTCCTCAACCATCTCAGAAAAAATAGACATCATACAACGTTGAAAGGTGGCTGGTGCATTACATAACCCGAATGGCATACGTTTGAAGGCAAACGTACCATATGGGCATGTAAATATTGTCTTCTCTTGGTCTTAGGGGGCAATACAAATCTGATTGTAGCCTGAATAACCGTTCAAGAAGCAAAACCATCCTTTCCCCGCTAATCGATCTAGCATTTGGTCCATGAATGGCATTGGAAAGTGATCTTTGAGTGTCCAAGAATTCAGCTTTTGGTAGTCCATGCATACTCTCCATTCAGTGACGGGTCTGAGTGGAATAAGCTCATTCTTCGTATTCTCGACCACCGTCATGCCTCCATTCTTGGGAACACATTGTACCGGGCTTACTCATGTACTATCCGAGATAGGATACACAACCCCCGCGTCTAACCACTTGATAATTTCTTTCTTCACCACTTCTTGCATAGGTGGGTTTAGACGTCTTTGATGCTCAATGGTGGGTGTGCAATTTTCTTGAAGCTGAATTTTATGTGTGCAAATCCCAGGTGGAATACCAATAATATCCGCAATGGTCCATCCAATGGCTCTAATATACTTGCGTAAGATAGCAATAAGAGCTGCAACTTATTGCTCACCCAAATCGGCTGCCACAATAACTGGAAGTGTGTTTCCGCTTCCTAAGAATGCGTACTTTAAATGACTTGGCAGCTCCTTCAATTCTAACGTGGGTGGCTCTTCAATAGATGGCTTAGCTTGTGGAGTGGGTCGATTCTTGAGATCAAGGTCCAGCTTCTTGGGAGCATAGCGATATGTCCCTAATCCCGATAGAGCACAAGTAGCTTCTTCAGAATTTTCAGCATCCTCATTCTCTCCATTCATGAGCACAACCGCCAAAGGATCATCGATACTTTTCTCCTCTTCAAGTAATTCTTTCTCATCATCAAAGAAAACATCATCCATCGAAAATACACTGAGATCTTTGGGTTGCTTCATTGATTTGCACACATCAAAGAGAACCACTTCGTCATTTATTCGGAATGAAAGCTCATTGGCTCTCAAATCAATGAGCACACTTCCTGTAGCAAGGAAAGGGCGCCCCAAGATTATGGGAACTTCTGAGTCTGCCTCACAATCCAAAATAACAAAGTCTTCCAAAAAGATGAATGAATAAACCTTTACCAATACGTCACATAGAATACCAACAGGTTGTTTTACCGACCTATCCGCCATGACGAGCCTCATATTGGTTAGAGTAGGATTACCCAACCCCAACTTTTTGTAGATCGATAATGGCATCAAATTGATGCTGGCTCCTAAGTCACATAATGCTTTGGCAAAATTCAAAGATCCTACGGTGCAAGGAATAGTGAAAGCTCCGGGTCGGCCTTCTTCTGAACTATCGATCGGGTAGCAATTGCACTACAATGATGCACATCTTCTTTTAACTCATAGCTTGCTGCCCGCTTCTTTGTCAAAAGATACTTCATAAACTTCGCATACCCAGGTATTTGTTCAAGTGCCTCCACCAATGGAACATTAATGGTCAGCTGCTTCAACATAGTCATGAATTTGCTGAACTTTGTGTCATCCGCCACCTTCTTCAATCTTTGGGGAAAAGGTGGTAGTGGGTATGGAAGTGTTCTTTCCATGGCTTTCTTCTCCTCTTGCTTCTGTTTTTCCACTTTTTTAGGCTGCACCGTGCTGGAGGTGGCGTCCTTGACGTCAGGAGTAGTAGCTGCGACATCTTCTCCTTTTGCGTTGTCATCCATGTCCGCAACTTTGTCAACCACTTGCTTGCCTTTTGCTGAAGTTTCCAGCACCTTACCACTTCTGGTAGTGATGGCTATGCATGACCCATCATTCCTTGGGTTTTGCACAGTATCGCTAGGTAAAGTGCCGGCCTTTCTTTGATTGAGTGCTGCTGAAAGTTGGCTCAATTGCTGCTCTATTTGCTTGATAGAAGTGGAATATGAATCAACTAATTGTTTCATGGAGGACAAATCATTGATTACCTCCGTTTCTTCCACTCCTTTTAATAATTTAGCCATCATGTCTTCAATACTTCAAGAATTAGATGTGGTGGTGTCATGTCTACCAGGGGGAACGTACAAACCACTCTTTTCATTCTTGTTTTTCCAACTACCTTGGTATTTGTTTCCAGATTTATCATAGTAGTTCCAACCTTGGTTTCCTTGGGTATTCCCACGGAAACCCCCCTGATTGTTCAAGTAGTTGGCCTCCTCTTCCGAATCAGATTCGTCTCTTCCTTTTGACGCAATGGCTTTTACTTTTTCGGTCTTCCCTGTTAATAAATACTTTGTAAGAAGATCCATTTGAGTTTTCATGTGCGCCATATCCTGATCACGTTCTTCTTCTCTTCTTCTTTGGTCTGCAGTCATGCCAATAGACAAAGTAGGGCCTGCTACCTCAGAATCCCTGGTATGCCAAGCTCTACTTTGTTTCGTCATACGATCCAGCATATTGCTTGCTTGACCAAAGGTGAGGTCCATAAAAGATCCTCCAGCCGCATTATCCACCACTGGTTTAGTTATTGAATTCAAGGCTCTATATAATATCTCCATTAGGTGAACATTGGTCATGTGATGGTTTGGGCATCTCGCTAGCTTTGTCTTGAACCTCTCCCATGTTTCATGAAGAGCTTCAGTGGGAAGCTGACGAAAGTTGCTGATTTCATCTCTCAATTGTGCCCTCTTGGATGGCGGAAAGAATCTTTCTAGGAAAGCGTCTCTCAATTGCCTCCAATTTGTAATTGAATCAGGAGTCAGCCCATTCAACCATAGTGTTGCCTCCCCAAACAGAGACAATGGAAATAGATGTAACCGAATTGCATTCTGACCAACACCAGGATTGTCAAACGACTTGCATGTGGAAATAAAGTTGATGAGATGTATATTCGGATCATCGCCTGCTAGTCCACCAAATAATCCCTTGAGTTGCAATAACTGAATCATGGTGCTTGTGATGTTGAACTTGGCTCCGGGCGCTAATGGTGGTGGAATTATGGCTCCAGTGGCTCCGGCACCATCAAGATCATCATCATCATCGTCGAGAGCTGGCTGCATAGGTTGGCGATCATACCTAAACCGAGCTTGTCGACCTCTTCGGTTGGCAGGTGTTATTTCAGCATTACGCCTAGGGTATAGTAACTCGTCATCACCTAAATCCTCATCGTTGGGATTTGTTGCTCGTGCAGGGTTATCAATGTTCTGTTGTTGAACTTGGGTAGCGGCAAGGGCAGCCAATCTTGCTTGTTCCTGTTGGGCAGCCATCCTTTCGATTTCTACTTATGCTTCCATTCTACCAATGCATTGTGGTTCAGGATTGATAGGTAATAACGGTTGACCAGAACTTCTAGTATGGGGCATGCACTGAATAAAAACCTGCAGTAAACAAAAACAAAAACTAAAAGTAAAAGTACGAGAATCTTTGACCAAAGGGTCTAGTAATTATCACAAACTTAATTGACACTTGTATTCCCCGGCAACGGCGCCAATTTTTGATAACGCTCAATCTACAGCTCTCGTAGGAGTGTAAAGCGGTCGTTAGCAAATATAGAACCCAACTGGGTTGGGTATCGATCCCACAGAGAATAGCTTGGTCAACAAGTAGGCAACGATTACTAGACTTTTAGTGCAAGTCTCGTAAGAAGGGGGGATTGTAATGTGTAATCAAAATATTAAAGTAAAAACTGAAAATAGCAAAGTAAATAGAAAGAATATTTCGTAGGTTGTGAAACAATGAGAATTGAAGCGTTGGGGTTATGTCCACCTCCTGAGTTATACGTCTCTATTGACTATGAGTATGTAGAATTCCGACATGCATGTGCTTATAGAGAATTGTATTCGGTGGTAAATCCAGGCGTCTTTCGACCTATTCGAGGATTATTTCACTTTAACTCTTTCGAGCTTAAAGCGTGTCTAACGGTACGAATTGTCCAAGAGGTTAATCCAGTTACGGTACTAACTGTTTAGTAGGGAATTTAGGGTGTGACCCTACTACCTTGACATTATCTCTTTTCCAGACAAATAACCTTTCTTTCGAACAAGTTAAATGTTATACTGGCGTATTCTTGTGTTTGCAACCACAAAGAATTTAGATTAAGATGAAGAGAATAATGATATAAGCATCATACGTGTCACGAACTCACAAGCTCATAGTAATAGACAGTACCTCATTCGGCTTCCATAACCCCAACAGAGAAGTTTAGTTACCCATGATTGCGAAGGAGATCACGATTGACATTGTTGTTATACCACAATAAGGATGAATTTTGTGTGGCTCAAGAGGTAGGCGTTAGGCGTGAATTTCCTAGGCAACGTAACGATTCTCTTGTTGCGGAATTTAATAATAGATGAATAGAAGAAGAAAAATAAAATTAATGGAAAGATTAGAATTGTAAGAATATGAATGTATCTCTCCACTAAGGGAGGAATTGATTGTAAGGTAGAATGTATCTCTCCACTAAGGGAGGAATGTATTGTAAGGTAGAATGTATCTCTCCACTAACGGAGGAATGAATAAAAATCTCTAGCAAGATAGGGTATTTATAATACCTATATCCTAATCGTACTAAGCTAATGAAATACTTAACCAAATACTACTAAGCTAATGAAATACTTAACCCAATTGTACTAGGTTAATGTATTATTATCCTAATCCAAATAAGTTACTGCAAGTCCCCAAAGTCTTCAGAAATGTTGTTTTAGCCCGGGACAGATTTTCTGCATCACTTTTGGTCCTTAGGCGTCCAAGCTCCCTTTCCTTCCTTCGTGAGCTTTCTTTGGCGTCAAGTAAGCCATAAAATGCTGAATTCTGCATCATTTATACATGAAACTTTGCTAATCATGTTCGTTAGCTCACTTACAGGAAAAAGGACTAAAAGCGCATGAAATATATACTTTGTTCTCAAAACATGGCATAAATATGGGCAAAATATATTGATATAGGCATGTAAATTCGCCTATCATTAGGGCCATAGACTTAGAGATTGTCCTCACGCTAGATAGGGGAACAGAGATGTCGTACCTTAAGCATAGGCCACTAGTGCACCAGCTTATGTACCCTATCCCATCCCTACTCAGGGCGCTTCATCTAGCACTGCTAGCGGTCAGCACTAGAACAGATTCAATGCCTTACCATCTTGTTAGAAGCAGGAGGACTCTCCTGATGTTGTTACCAGTATGCTCCGTGTCTTTTTCTTTGATGTCTATGAGTTTTTGGACCCCGAGTCAAGTCTCTCTTATGTGACCCCACTTGTAGCTGTGAATTTTAAAATGAGTCCTGAAAAAATTCCTGAGCCTTTCCTAGTTTCCACACCTGTAGGGGCATCCGTTATCGCTAAAAAAGTGTATATAGATTGACCTGTTACTGTTCTTCATAGAGTTATACTTGCAGATTTGATAGAGTTAGACATGGTGGATTTTGACCTTATTCTGGGTATAGATTGGCTTCATTCTTGTTATGCATCTTTAGACTGTAGTACCCATGCATTCAAGTTTCAGTTCCATGATGATCCTATTTTTGATTGGTCTGGGAGTTCAGTATCTCCCAAGAGTTATTTTATCTCCTATCTCAAAGCCAGAAATTTAATATCCAAGGGTTGTATCTATCACCTAGTTAGATTCAAAGAAACTAAGTCCGAGGCTCTAACTATTTAGTCATTTGAAATTGTTAATGAATTTCCAGATATTTTTCTGGAAGATCTCTTAGGAGTACCTGCGATAGAGAGATAGAATTCAAGATTGACCTTCTTCTTGATACTCAGCCTATTTCAATTCCACCATATCGTATGGCACCTACGGAGCTTAAGGAGTTGAAAGAGAAACTCAAAGATATTTTAGACAAAGGTTTCATAAGGCCCAATATTTCTCCTTGGGTGCACCTATTCTATTTGTGTGCAAGAAAGATGGTTATTTGCGTATGTGCATTGACTATCGTCAGCTTAATAAGGTCATAATAAAAAATAAGTATCCTCTTTTGAGAATTGATAACCTGTTTGATCAGTTGCAAGGTGCAAGTTATTTCTCAAAGATAGACCTTAGATCTGTCTATCATCAACTTAAAGTGAGGGAATGTGATATTCTAAAAACAGCCTTTCAAACCTGCTATGGTCACTTTGAGTTTTTCGTAATGTATTTCGGGCTAGCCAATGGCCTAGCAGCTTTTATGGACCTCATGAATCGAGTGTTCAAGCAATATCTTGATATGTTTGTAATAGTTTTCATAAATCACATCCTTGTCTACTCCCGTAATGATAATGACCATGTGAATCATATTAGAATTGTCTTGCAATCCCTTAGAGATCACCAGTTGTTCGCCAAATGTTGTTAGTGTGAATTTTGGCTAAGGTCTGTGTGTTTTCTAGGTCATGTTATTTCAGTCGAAGGAATTAGAGTTGATTCCCAAAAGATAAAAGCCGTAAGGAATTGGCCTCGACCCATCTCTCTGTCTGACACTAGAATTTTCTTAGGTCTAGCGGGCTACTAACATTATTTTGTTGAAAGTTTCTCTTCAATTGCATCTCCCATGACCCGATTGACTTAAAAGAAAGTTGAGTTCTAGTGGTCAGATTCCTATGAGAAGAGTTTTGATGAGTTGAAGACTCAACTTACTTCAGTCCCTATGTTGGCTTTGCCTTATGGTACAGATGGTTTTGTGGTGTATTATGATGCCTCTAGAGTTTTCTTAGGTTGTGTGTTGATGAAAAGAGGTAAGGTTATAGCCTATGCCTCTAGGAAGTTGAAGTTGCATGAGAAAAATTACCCGACGCATGATCTTGAATTAGCAGTTGTGGTCTTTGCTTTGAAAATTTGGAGACATTACCTTTATGGTGTCCATGTTGATATGTTTACTGATCATAAGAGCCTTCAGTATGTGTTTACTTAGAGGGAGTTGAATCTTAAGAAGATGAGGTGGTTAGAGTTGTTAAAAGACTATGATATGAGTGTGTTGTATCACCCAAAGAAGTCTAATGTAGTGGCAGATTCCCTTAGCAGATTGTCTATGGTAAGTGTTGCTTATGTAGAGAAAAGTAAGAAGGAGTTAGCTCGTGATGTACATTGTCTGGCTAGATTGGGTATTAGGTTGCTTGATTTAGCTGAGGGGAGTACGTTGGTGCAGAGTAGTTTCGAATCCTCTTTAGTTTTGGAAGTGAAGAAGAAGCAAGATAGGGATCCTAGTTTGGTCAGACTGTAGGAGTCAGTTAAGGGACAAAAGGTAGAGGTTTTCTCCAGAGGGGGAGATAGCCAATTGAGATTGCAAGGTAGATTGTGTGTTTTGTGTGTTGTTGATCTGTGGCAGAGGATTATTATTGAAATGCATAGTGCGCAGTATTTTATTCATCCCAATGCTATTAAGATGTACCATGACCTATTGCAGATCTATTGGTGGAATAGTATGAAGAAGGATATAGATGGGTTCATAGCAAAGTGTACAACATGCCAATAGGTTAAGGTAGAGAACCAAAGACCTAGTGGTGTGATGCAAGAGTTTGGTATACCCACTTGGAAGTGGGAGGTGGTGAATATGGACTTCGTGATCGGGTTAACTCTTTCGCATCGTCATCATGATTATATTTGGGTTGTTGTGGATAGGCTGACTAAGTCCACATATTTCTTGCCCATGCACACATCTTATACAATGGAGGATTATGCTAAATTGTATATCCGAGATTTAGTTAGGCTGCATGAATTTCCCTTGTCCATTATTTAGGATAGAGGCACTCAATTTATATCTCAATTTTGGAGGGCGTTTCAGCAGGGTCTTGGTACCTAAGTTCTTTTGAGTTTCGCTTTTCATCCGCAGACAGATGATCAGGCTGAGAGGACCATTCAGACCCTGGAAGATATGTTGAGGGAATATTCTCTTGATTTTAAAGGAAGTTGGGCTGAGCATTTACCATTGATAGAGTTTGCCTATAACAATAGTAATCATGCTAGTACTGGGATGGCATCATTTGAGGCCTTGTATGATAGGAGATGTAGATCACCCATAGGTTGGTTCAAAGTGGGTGAAGCTTTCGTGACTAGGCCTGATGCAGTATTTGAAGCTATGGAAAAGTTAAGTTGATTAGAGAGAGGTTAAAGACCACCCAGAGTCATCAAAAGTCTTATGCCGATGTAAGAAGAAGAGATCTTGAGTTTGAAGTGGGTTATTTGGTATACTTGAAGATTTTACCTATGAAAGAGGTGAAATTGTTTGGTAAAAAGGGAAAGCTTAGTCCCCGTCATGTTGGCCCATATGGAGTCTTGAGCCGTGTTGGTAAGGTGGCCTATGAGGTTGAGTTGCCCATAGAGTTATCAGTTGTCCATCCTGTATTTCATCTCCCTATGCTTAAAAAGCATATTGGTGATTCTGCTGTAGTAGATCCCTCAAAGAGTGTTGATATTCAGAACAGTCTTTTATTCGATAAGATTCCTGTTGAGATCCTAGATTTTCAGATCTGTAGACTGAGGAACAAAGAGATTCCCTTGGTCAAAGTATTGTGGTGGAACCAATCAGTTGAGGGCGCTACTTGGGAGGCAGAAGCAGATATGCGAGCCAAGTACCCTCACCTCTTTTCCGCGAGTTCAGATAAATCTGAAGGTATTGTTGTTCCTTCAGTTAGCCCTTCTAATATAAAGTTTAGCTATGCATCTATTCTTGAATGAGTTCTTGCAATTCCTGAGGTATTCAAGAGTTTAGAGTGATTTTGAGCCGTTTAGCAAATTGCTTCAGCTATGTGTACTCTTTTTTCCTGTGTTCCTAGTCTAACTAAAACATTTGAGGACGAATGTTTCCAAAGGAGAGATATTGTAAGACCCCGCAAAGTTTCCTCTTAGTCTGAGCCGTAGAGCGTGTCAAGCAAAGTGTAATTCTAGCCCTAAAAGATTGAGAAAAGACTTCCCAAGTGATTGGTTTTAAAACCATATATAATTTTCTTAAATTTGACTATTTCTCATATAGAATATTGAATTATCTTTCCAACGATATGAATTTCGTCCAAATCCGGCATCGGGGTGAGAAACTATGGCCATTTTATTGAGAGTTGTCTGAACCGCCCAGGTGCGATGGACGATCTGATAGACCATCGAGTCTGCAAGGGACCATCACTCGAACCATTGCGACAAAGGTAGAACTCCCTTTCCTAGCCCAGGTGCGACGGCCAGGACGATGGACCGTCAAGGCTGCAACGAACCATCACTGAGACCGTTGCCACTAAGGTAGTATGGTCTCATCTTCGCCATCGAGCGACGGACGATCTGATGGATCGTCGACATGTGATGAACCGTCGATCCGACTGTCGTATCGAGGCAGTAGGTCTTTTTTCTGGTTATCGTGCGGCGGATGACCCGACGGACCATCGGACTTGCGACGGACCGTCGCTCCGACCATTGCAAACTCCGTTCAGTATTTTTAGCTCAGTTTTAAAAGAGTTTTTCATTTTTTTCCACTCTTTTATCAACCTGATATATTTCAAACGAACTTGATAGCCTCATTATCTCCCAAAACATCCAAAGGCTAGGGTTTCTCCCTAAAGAGCAAATCTAAAATCATTCTCCAAGAAATTCAAGAACTCACCATGGATCCTACAAATTGAGTTGAGACTTGAGTTTTCCAAGTTCAAAGGTTGCAAGAACTCTCTCAAGAGTAAGAAGAATAGTTTAGAGCAAGCTCGTTCATCTAAATTTATAATCTAAGGTATGTGGGATTTTGAAAAAGGGTAATCCTTTCACCCTTATGCCCAAAGGCTTATTTAAACTATAATTTCTCTGCAATTATGAGATTTTACATGAAATTGAATTGGAGTTTTTGACCCATTGTTATTGGTTGCAAGCTTTTGATGTTTCGCATGAATTAAGATTCTAATGGTATGATTTTTACGTGTTTTCTTGAGAAATTGTAGTTGGGTCTACACCCCAGGATTTTAATCCTTGAGAAATTAATAGTTGAAATGTTTGAGATGTTGAAGTATATAAGTATGTTAAGATTTTGAGACAAATTGCTGAAATTTCCAGATTTCTACATGGGTTATGAATCTATATGCTATCTATTATGCTTTTGATGAGTTTTAACTTGAGATTGAATTATGGGTTATTAAACCCTACTTGAGACTTGCAATTTTATGAACTATTGTGCTATAATCACCCGTGATTTGGGTATTCTGATATTATTGAGAAATCTTTTGACGTAATGGTCATTGAGCTTTGAAATCGACTTACCTACATGAGAGTACAAATTTGATTATTGGGTTCGTGGTGAACCATGAGATTATTTCTAAAAGTGGATTTTTACTAGATGCGCGTAGATAATCTAAAGGGAGTAGTATTTAGCACCGAGTGGGTAAGTTACTATGGTTTCTTACCCCAAAACTACATTCCACCATAGGTTGGGCCTGAGGTCGAGTTTATGATTATTATTGGGCCTAAGGCTGAGTTGATATTAGGCCCAAGGCCAAGTTTGTTTAGTGATCACTGGACCTAGGCTATACCCCCTGGCAAGAGTATGACACCTCTCCCCAATGTGAGGTCTATTTCTTAGGAGAAAAAAATGTTGGACTCCGTGTAGCTCGCATGGTTTATGTCGGTTAAGAGAAACTCCCTAAACTAAAGTATTTTTCATTTAGATAAGATATTTTTTCCTTTAAAACTAAAATACTTTCCCTTGATATGAGTATTTTTCCCTAAAGCTTGAAATGAAATATTTTCCTAACGTGAATAAAATGCCTTCAAGTATGTTCCAAAGTGTTATGATTTTGAATTCCAAGTATTTGAGTTCAAAAGAGTTATGAGTTCTTGAGCATTGAAGAAGTTTTACTCTCCATGAAACATATGCATGAGTTGAAAGTACTGCTAAAAGTTTCATTTATCCTTGAGTAATGAGAATAAGAGAAAATTAAAGTTAAACTATGTTGACTCACGAGATTTGTGTTACATGCGCCATTCTACATGATTCATGAGCTTTACATTTTATACTTATTCAAGCCCTGTGAGTCATTACTTATTGCATGCATGATTTGACTAGAGAGTATTGATGTTGTTTTATATAAATGAATGCACTCCCACATACTCAGTACATTCCCAAGTGTTGATCCACATATATGTCTATGTCCTACATTGTCTTATAAAGTAGGTTCAGGTGCTCAGTCCTATCCTCGTCAATGACTTTCGAGTACCTCTTTCTACATCTCTACAGTGGTGAGTCCTTATGGTTCGAGGACCTATTATCCGACATTTCAGCATTTGAGAGACTATGTTGTTACTCTCAATTCATTTCAAGTCAGTTGGGGACCTGTTCCAATGGCTCTCTAGTTCATGGATTAGTAAAGGCTTTGTCAGACTAATTATCAGCTTGTGGTTGTGTTGTGGTTTTCCGGTATTGCTTGATCGTTTGGATCGAGCATTTTCTCCGTATTTCCTTTCATATGATATGACTATGCTAGTGTTTGAATTATCTCATCTTGAAATGAGTGTTATTAGTAGAAACATGCTCAAAGAGTTAGCTTTGGGCTACTTGTAGACTTAAGCATCGTGTGACGTCCAGGGAGGCTATTTCGGGTTGTTACATTATGACACCTCTTGAAATCCCCTATGTAATACTATAAATAGAGGTCTTGAGGAAGATGTTCTATATACTTTAAAGAAAGAAGATACTCATCTTATATTGCTCTTTTGTCATTTTTTTCTGTATTGTTCCTCTTGTTTTGTTCATTACATTACTAGTCTTGTTCTTAATATAAAAATAAATTCCAGAATTTGCTTACTCCAAAACTATATTACAACAGTGGTTCTCTTGAACAATTTCATCCTAAAAATCTACGTTTTTTTTCTGATTTGTTTTGCTTGTTTTTTCAATTATTTTATCAATATTCATTGTTTTTTCTCTGTCCAAGGTGTGTTAATCCTTTCGAGTTGAATGTTGTTGCTAGATACTTGAAATAAGTTCTTGGGAAAATCTAAAATACACTATTGAACTTTCATAAATTGCTCAACCTTGTCATTCCTTAATAGTTGATTTTATTATGTCATTGCGGTAACATATTTGGTTCATTCGTACCACTAATCACTAACAAAGAGTCCTACTACTATCAAATTTTTTCACGTGACATTATCTAAGCCCTTCATTATTTATCAGCTCCTACCTTATTTTACAAGTGGCAGATGTGATCTATTTTTTTAAGTTTATTAGCATACTTGAGCCTTTTTCCCATCTCTTATCACATTTTAACCACTAGTAACACCCAAAATTTCAGTATAGAAAGGCATGCATACTCTTAAGTTGCATACTCATATGCACTTTACTACACCTCATTAGTGTTCTCTCATTTAAACCAATTTTTTTTCTTAAGTAAATTTAGTCTTTTTCCCCAGACATTATCACATCCCAACCCCAAATTCCACGACGAAAAAACATACATACTCTTAATTCACAAACTTCGTATATTCTTTACTTGTCCAACTATTCCTCATTGTTTTCTTTTTATCTTGTCTTTTCATTTCTTGAACAATATTTTATGTCATTTTCCCTAAGCAATTACCACATTTCAGCCGTTCTAATACCCCAAATTTCACCTTGATCTTGAAAACACATAAATAATCAAAACAAATAAATACTCTTAATTTAGATACCCTCAAATGTACTTTTCACATCCAACGCATTTTCAGTAGTGTACTTTCTTTTAAACCAATCTTTTTTTTTTCTTAATTGTTTTTTATATGTTTCTTAAATCTATTCAAAGATCCTTAAAATTTGTGGAAATTGAGAATGATATCGTATAGACTCAACAACATATCCAATGTACTCTCATAAAGTGGGGTTGGAGAGGGTAGAATGTACACAGTTCGTACCTCTACCTTAGAGATAAGGTAGAGGTTTTTTCCGATAGACCCCAACTCAAAATACAAACAGTAAAAAAATGTCATGGGAGTACAAAGGACCGTAGGTAGTATCAAAAATGAGAAATGGCAAAAGAACAATACCACCACAAAATAATACTCCACTCAAACTGCACGAAAATAATCAGTAGTAACAGAATTTGAAGAGCACAAAATTGCAAAAGTAGTCCTACGACTACTAGAAAAGGAAACAACACGACACACTCATATCTACTAATTTAGGGACACCCGTACCTACTAACGTTCTATACTAATTTATTCACACCTTTCTATCTAAGGTCATGTCTTTGGTAAGTTGTAATTGTATCATGTCCCATCTAATAACCTCCCCCAATGCTTCTTTTGCCTATCTTTATCTTCATGGCAAATTCATGAAAGCTGTGCGGCAACTTGGTGATGGAAGTAAGTTTATTTAACTATTAATTACATTTATTGGTAATTCCATTATATGGAGCGATATGAATAGTGTGAATTCATTAAGGCATAGTGGTTGTAGTATTTACGTTTAATAGAATTGATTTAATGGAACTGATTTAACAATATTATAGTTACTAAATTAAAGTTAAATTCTTAAGGAATATGAACAAAAACATTCTTAAGCTGATAAATGTGCCTACTCTTACCAGGATGCAAGTAGCGAGTCATCTTCAACTATATCTTTAAATAATTTAAGTGTCAAATTATATATCATTTGTGTGTATTTGGTTCGGGAAAAGTTATTGCCAGAAAAATATTTTCTATGAAGTTTTTTTTTTCTTGTATTTGGTTACTAGAAAATATTTGTCTTGAAAAGATTTTTCTCATTAAACACTTCTATGAGAAATTATTTCTAGAACTATCTGAATATTAATTTTATATCAAAAGCTGAATAATAACAATAACATATTTAGTGAAATTTCACAAGTGGGAAATGAATTTGCAGTGAATACGAATCAAATACATGACCTTATGATCTTTGATGCTCTCCCAACTGAGCTATTCCCGATTTTGTATCAAAAGCAGAACAAAAGAACTTATCTTTTTTCACTTTTGCTAGCAAATAGTTAGACAATATGGTCAATTTTTAGTACTCAAAAGTCTTATCAAAACACTCACTATTTAAATAGCTTTAGTGATTTGACTTTTATTACATGTTTAGTGATGGAAGTTAATTATTAGTTGTCAGTTTCTATTATTTTGTAGTTTAATGAAATACTATTACTGCCAATGTTTATTTCAAGTTGTTTCAATTTTTTTAATTGTTCATCAATTACCAAACACTAAAAATATCTTCTATTAGAAATGACTTCAATTGTTTCAAGAACGTCTAAATAACAATGAATTCAAATGATAAATATATACATGATTTATCTCTCTTTTCATTTTCTTAAACACCTTCCAGAAATGTCATACCAACAGTTGGAGGGCGAAAATCTGTTCCTCACTCATCAGGTCAGGCATCATCAAGTGGCTCTCAACAACGAAGTTCCTCTAAAATATTTGGGATAATGCCTCGTCTTCACACAGATGTTTCAAATCTGCGACATTGGTGGTGGTGGTGGAATACAACAATATGGACCATTTTTTGGAATGTCGGGTTCACAAGGACTACAAGGTCCAATTATTGGGAGCATTAATTATATGCCTAGCCTAGAGTTTAACCGTGGAAGTCATCACAGTCAAAGTAATTATAGCTTGGATCTCAATAATATGGCTAATCACAATTTTGGACCTCCGAGTGCTACTCTCCCTAATGAAAAAGGTTGCCAATTTGATCAAGTTTACTTTGATGATCTGGTTAGTGGTTCTACCTAATTTGGTATTACACATATTCCGTGTTTGATTAGTCTATTAGCAAAAGTCAATATATCTTAAATCATTTTTTTGGTTATTATATACCCATATCAAACCCGAGATTAAATTTCATTTTCATGTCTTTATTGAAACTATAATCTCTAATATTTCTGTTCAAATCAAATGAGATCTTAGAAAATTGGGCATAGTATTGTATCATCATATTGATGATTCATCAGAATAATTTGTTATTTCTTAAAATTGAACATTTGATGTCTTTGCCACCTGCATATGTAGATTTAATATATACTATATATATTAATTTGTGGCACTACTTATATTATATCTCAATTTTAGCATAATATTTGTGCGGGATAAAATTCTTATTATTACACCCATATTGGCTTTCAGGTAACATCTGTGTAGCTTTTCTTCATATTTTTCTCGTTCAAATTTTCTTTAAAATATTGGTGTGTTGGTGAAGTATATTTTGGGATCCAGTTAATGTTTTCATCTAACTTTGCAAGGTCGCTAGGCGCTACTGTGTTTGATATGGTGGAAATAGTTCTTCAAAAAAAAATTTTTGAAAAATGACACACACACTTGCACAAATCTATTTCATAAGTTAGTTATCCGCCTATATCCGCACCCTCCTCCAAATGATATCAGAGTCCAGTTATTTAAAAAATGCAGCAGTGAGATATATGTTAGATACGTTAGAATTAATCTATGTTTATTGAATTAATTATGAGAAGACCATTCAAAAACAGAGAAGCTTTTAGAAAAATTAAAGAATCTTTAATTAGTAATTATTCAGAATATACAAGTCTAAATAGAACAAAAGAAAACCCACAAAGATTAACCTACCTAATTACATTAATATCTAGTATTGAAGCAAAATTAATAATCCATTTAAAATCTAGGAGAATAAGACACATACCACCTAATTATGATAAAATTAGATTTAGATATCCGCCAAGATATTATAAAGATGATTTAAATGAATAAAGTACAAAAATACAAAGAATTAAAATAAATTATTTCTGAAAAATGCAAAGAATTAAAAATAAGAATAAAAAGACTACATTATAATATATTTGCCGGAGTTAGTAAAAATTCAATAAATACACAAAAAGATGAAATATCAAAATTAGAATCACAAATAGACAGTTTAGAATATATATACCAACATGAACTATTCACAATAAAATGAACAAAGAAGAATTTATAATAGATGAAAAAATATATGAAAATCACGAAGGATTAAAAATAAAAATAGTATTTTCTAATCTAGGAAGAAGATATAAGAAAATAGGTGAACATTTATATCTAATGTTAGAAAAAAAAAGAATTAAAATTAGAAGATAAATTGACAGCAATGGTAAGAATAAAAAGAGAAAATGAAAAAATAGATAGGAAAAAAGAAATAGAAAAAATAAAACAACAAACTACAGAAGAAATACGAAAAATAGAAGAACCTAAAAGTAGTAGAATTGCTGAATTAGAAAAAGAACTACAAATGTTAAAAGATTTGTATGAACAAAGACAAAGGAAAAAGAAGAAAAAGATAAAGAACAAAAATTACTAAGCGAGATAAATCAATTTAAGGAAAAATTGGAAATAAAAAACAAGGAATTAGAAATAAATAATATAGATATTGAAGAGACGGATAATTATGATTCAGAAGATAGCGAAACATATACAGAAATATTAACAAATACAAAAAATTTAGAGATCAATGAAAAACAAGAAGTAATTAATGAAAAAAACTTGAAAAGTACCAACACAGAAATAAATACTCTTGATAAAAAAGAAGAAATATAATACCTAAAACAGCAGAAATAAGATAACCTATATATTATAAGAGTAAGTTTAAAAAATATAATGAATATGACAAATGGACACCAAAACAAATAGTTAGTAAAAATTATAACTTTTTAGACCTAGACTGTGTAATAAATACAGAAAAAACAAGACAATTATGGATAGGATATATGACAAAATAATTATTAGATAATAATATAAACATAACAGATGCACCAGAATATATAGAAAGAACACTAATAGGATTAGTAAAATTATGGTTTTCAAATTTAACTGAAAATAGCAAGAAAGTATTAAGAACTAATAAACCTATAGAAGGAACATCATCAACAACAACTAAACTAATACCTATAGAATTATTAAAAAAATATGAAACAGCTATAAAAGATGAATTTGGTAGTATGACAACAATAGAAGAAGAACAAGATGAAGAAAAAGATACAAATAGAAATTTAATGTTAAAATTAGCAATATGTAACATGTGTTATATAGATGAATATACTTGCGCATTTAAAGAATATTATTATAAAGGAGCATATAGTATAGAAGAAAGTAAAGAAATAATAAAATTATATTTCAATAAATTACCTGAACCATTTAGTTCAAAGATAATAAAAAGTTGGGAAGAAGCAAAAATAGTAGATACGTTAGGAGCAAGAATAAAATTTTAACAATAATGGTATAGAAACTTATGTGAAAAATATAGAGAA
This sequence comes from Capsicum baccatum var. pendulum, assembly GCA_030864225.1. Lineage (NCBI taxonomy): Eukaryota > Viridiplantae > Streptophyta > Magnoliopsida > Solanales > Solanaceae > Capsicum > Capsicum baccatum. Next base: position 249,274,972 of record CM061558.1, read on the forward strand.
GAATTAAAAATGGAAAAAACATTAATAAGAAATTTAGCATGTTGCAAAAATAAAATAGCACCCCAATTTGGATGTGAAGAAAGATATTATAATAAAAGAAAAAGACATAAGAAATATAAAAGAATGTACTTGTTATAATTGTGGAAAGTTAGGACATCTAGCTAGAGATTGTAAATTACCTAAAAAATCCAAAAAATAAACAAATATCAGAAATAAAAATAGATAATACAGAATATATGCAGATAGATTATATAGACTATGAATTAGAAAGTGAGGATAGTATATATGAAATTTCAGAACACGAAACAAATAATGAAGTAGATAGTGAAATAGATAAATCAAATGACCGAAGAAGATATAAGAATAATAACAAACGAAGAATATTTAAATGATGATGGAGCGGAACAAAAAATAATATTTCACAGTAACATATTTGATGAAATAAAAGGAAAAGAATTAGATTTAAGTGTAGAAAAAATATTTGAAATACCAATAATAAAAAATATTTTTACTAGAAAAAAGGACGAATATTATGTAGTATGCCAAAAAGAACATGTAATAGACTGTAGATATGCAAAGGGAAAAGCTAGTATACCAATAGTAACAAAAAGAATAATTAATAAAGAGATAAATGATATAAAAAGTAAAGGAGATCCAATAAAATATGTACACCTTGGAGGTATAGAGATATTAATAAAAGCATGTTTTAGAGAAGGAATAGATACACCAATAGAATTATATTTTGCAGATGATAGAATTATAAAACCTATAGAAAAAAGCATAATAACTGTCGTAAAAGGAAATATAATATATCAAAAATTCAAATTTATAATAAGTGCAAATTATTCAGTAGCGGTAACAGATAAAAATATAGATAAATCACTAGTATTATATTGGAAAATATCAGGAATAGAATTAACCCGAGGAAGTAAAATATTTACAGCAAGATGCAAAAATTTATATGTGTTAACAACAAAACATAAAATAACAGGAAAAAATAAGATTAACAAAATACGAATAGAAATCACATTCGAACAAATTGTAAAAACAATAGATTATAATGATTATAGCTATAGGGACATAGATATAGAAGAAAATTTAGAAATAGTAAATGATAGAATAAGTAAAACGAAAAGAATAGCTGATGAAAAACCAGAATCATCAAGCTCATAAAAAAGAACAAGTTATGAAATAAATTCAATAAGTAATTTAAACCAATATTACATAACAGGAAAAATAATGAAAAAGAATATTTAATACTCTTAAATACAGGACAAGAAAAAAATTATATAGCAAAATATCTAGTAAAAAATGAAGAAATAAAAACTGATAATGATATGTGCCCAGATCTACCAAGAAGTTTAATAAATAGTAAAAATATAGTAGAAAAGGAAATAATAATAGGAGTTAGAAAAATAAAAATAGAATTTGAAGTAAAGAAAGAAATGCAAAAAGCAGATATAATATTAGGAATAAAATGGTTAGAACAAGTAAAACCATATAATATAGAGCATACATAACTAACCATAACATATAACAAAGAGAAATTATTCTTAAGGAGAGCCTTAACATAAAAATGAAAATATATGTATTTATGAAGATAGTAGTAGAAGAATATTACAGTAGATATTATATGCCTATGATAGATACAGGAGCAGAAGCTAATTTATGTAGATATAATTGCTTACCAGAAAGTAAATGGGACAAATTAAAAACACCAATAATAGTTAAAGGATTTAATAATGAAGGAAGCTTAATTACTTATAAAGCTAGGATTGTAAAAATACAAGTATGGGATAAGATATTAACAATAGAAGAAATTTATAATCATGAACTAACATCAAAGAATATACTTTTAGGAATGTCATTCTTAGATAAATTATACCCACATATAATAACTAGAACGGACTGGTGGTTTACAAGACCATGTAAACAAAAAGTAAGAGCAAAAAAAGTTAATAATAAAATAAGAAAGAAAACTGATTGGATAAAAGGAAGTGAAAAAATTACACAAAAGTTAGAAAATATAAAAAATACTGAAGATACAATAGAACTAGTAGTATTTTCGATAAATAAAACAGAAATAACTAGATTTTCAATAAATAAGATAGAAATAATTAAGAAAAAATTAGAACAATTATATAGTGAAGATCCATTAAAAGGATGGGGAAAACATAAAACTACTATAAAAATTGAATTAATAGATAAAAATAGCATAATAACCCAGAAATCATTAACATATAATTTTGATGATTTAAAAGAATTTAAAATGCATATAGATGAATTATTAGAAAAACAATATATACAAAAAAGTAATAGTAAAACATAATAGTCCAGCATTTATAGTAAATAAACATAGTGAACAAAAAAGAGGAAAAAGTAGGATGATCATTGACTATAGAAATTTAAATGCAAAAACTATAGCATATAATTATCCAATACCAAATAAGATATTAAAAATAAGGCAAATACAAGGATATAATTATTTTAGCAAATTCGATTGTAAATCAGGATTTTACCATCTAAAGTTAGAAGAAGAATCTAAAGAATTAACCGCATTTACGGTACCACAAGGATTTTATGAATGGAATGTATTACCATTTGGATATAAAGATACACCAGGTAGATATCAACATTTTATGGATAATTATTTTAAACAATTATCTAATTGTATAGTATACATAGATGATATATTATTATATACAAAAACGAAAGAAGAACATTTAAAATTATTAGAACAGTTTACAGATATAATAAAAAAATCGAAAATAAGTCTAAGCGAAAAGAAAGCTGAAATTATGAAAAATCAAATAGAATATTTAGAAATACAAATAGATAAAAGTGGAGTAAAAATGCAATAACATATAGTACAAAAAATAATAAATTCGAAAGAAAAATTAGATACAAAAAAGAAATTACAATCATTTTTAGGATTAGTAAACCAAGTAAGAGAATATATTCCAAAATTAGCAGAAACTTTAAAACCACTACAGAAACAATTAAAAAAGGATGTAGAATATAACTATAATGAAGAAGATAAAAAATAAGTTCAAAAAATAAAATTACTTTGTAAAGAATTACCAAAATTACAATTTCCAGATGAAAATAGAAAATTCATATATATAGTAGAAGCAGATGCTAGTGAATATAGTTATGGAGGAGTACTTAAATACCGATATGAAGCAGAAAAATTAGAACACCATTGTAGATACTACTCAGGTACGTTCAATGAGACAGAAATAAAATGGGAAATAAATAGGAAAGAACTATGTTCATTATATAAATGTTTGTTAGCATTTGAGCCATATATTGTATATAACAAATTTATTGTACAAACAGATAATACACAGGTACGTTGGTGGTTAACGAAGAAAATACAAAATTCAGTTACAACAAAAGAGATTCGGAGAATAGTTTTGAACATATTAAATTTCACATTTATAATTGAAGTAATCAGTACTAACAAAAATGTTATTGCAGATTACATATCAAGACAAAGCTACACAGACTGAAATAATAGAAGAAGATACTCTAGAAAAAACACTCAAAACCCTAACTACGCTTTCAATAAAAGTGGACAGTATGGGTAATGAGATAGAAAAGCTAAAGACTAATGAAGATAAACTGAAGTCTATAGCTACAAATCAGATAACTCAGCAGTGTGCAGAGCTATGTCGATCGGAAGACATTAAAGTTCCAGAGCTAGAAGGAGACGATGGGACACTCCATAAAACCAATAACATTTATCAATCTACTTCTGCAGGTACAAGCAAAGGAGTTAGTCGACCAAGATACCAGAACATGAATATGAATAAGATATTTGAGAAACCATTTATACCGAAAACACAAAAAGACCCCTTGTTCATACCCCAACAAATCACCACATACCAAGATAGCCTAAACCAAAATAAAAAAGTTTACACCTATACAGCCCAAAAATACATAGAAAATATCTATAGAGTACAAAATTTTCTAAACCTTAACCCTAGAGCTACAAATATCAAAGAACCAAACACAAACTATATAACCCAAAAATTACAAGGATATAACAAATTAATTGCACTACCCAAAACTAACCAGAGCCTAGTAAAAACTAGTTTTGACTATGGATTATTAAACACCATATACACCCAAGACGGAGAAGAACTAACAGCTATGGAAGAATTACACATGATATTCACCACATACAAAAGGATAACAAAAGGAAATCTATTTTATATAAAGTGTTATACTGCACCAGCAGAGATATTATACGATGAAATAAAACCAGTTATACAAGTTGTAAAAATAGGACTAACCAGAGATATGATCATACCAGAAGATATTACACAGCAACAGGAGATACCCAGAATTGAGATACCCGATTTCTATTCAAATAAATGACTCATTGGACTAGCTACGATTATCCAAGAATTAGCAAATAATTATACTAATGGAAACCCAATATGGAGCTATTATTCGAGAGATCATCAAATGATTTATTCAAATTCAAAAGAGCTACGACAAGAAGATATGGAAGAGGTTAGGCAATGGATAATGACATTACTTAACCCAAAAAAATAATCTATCATAAGAGCAATTAAAAAAGGATTTTTTTCAGATGGATTACTGACAAGATATTGTAAAATAATTGGACCCAAATATCCAGATCATCAATGTTCAAGGTGTAATGGATAAGATAACATTATTCCAGAAGTACACCTAGAATAAAGAAGATGGAAATGCCAGCAGGAAAGATAAGGAGCAACAGATACGACGAAGACACCAATGGAAGAAAACAAGATATAAAATTATTTACGTAAAATTGTTAGAATTGTAAGTTTATTAGACTTTTCTTAGCCTCCTAGCCTTTTTTAAAGGCTATGTATAGACTTTTAGACTAGGTAGCCTTTTTGACTTTTTATTGTATAGACTTATCTTTTTTAGTAGCCTTTTTGACTTTACAAAGGGCTATGGCATCCTAGTTTTAGAATTTTTTAAACGTGTAAGAATTTTGTAAAGATTTTCATTCTATAAATGAAAGAAACAGAAGGCATTGCAAAGCAAGCCTTCATGTGTTGAAGCAATACTCTCTCCATTCCACCATAAATATTTTGCTCAGTTAATTAAAAAACAGACATATTTCAATGGAAAAAGCTATGGAGGAACAAACTTCAGGAATATCAAAACTACCCGAACAGGTATATTTATTTATGATTATGAATAGCTAAATTCATAATTCCCAACAATCATGATATGATAAAATAAATTCATATTAGTTACTTTATAGTAGAATTATTCGAAGAATAATATGTTAAGAAGTTTATTAGCAAAGTGGAAACGGAGAAAAATCCCTAAGAACTATGCCATCCTAAAGGTGAAACCAATGAGGCAAGAAGACGTGGCGGGGAGTAACCAGAGTAGAGGCGCTGTTTAAGGGAAAAAGTATCCAAATTACCATGCTAATAGTGACCGAAGAACATGTTATTTAAGAATAATCTAGTATATAGTAATCTAAGATGACCATATTTTGTTATTCACATGGTTGAAGGGAATATTTTGAAAAAAACAATTTTATGAAAATGAATAATTATTTATCTGATGTGATGGTAGATAAATTTAAAATACTTATTTTGTATGCACTTAAAGATATAAAAGTAGTAGATATAAGAAAAATCATATTAAAAAAACATTTGTGAAATATTACATGACTAGAGTAAACTATATACCATACCTACCTAACTACTCTTATAAATACTTACCATGATAAATTACATAGAATTTTTAGAAAAAGATATGAGAAACATACAGTTACTAGAAAAACAAATGAAAATAAATATAGACAAATACATGGAAAATAAAGATATAAAATATATAGATTTTCTTAATAAAAATATGCAAAAACTACTAAGACTAAAACAAACAACTACAAAATATTATAATAAAATCAATTTTAAAAGATAGATCATGTAGATTATCTTAAAGTTTTAATCTTATATATACTTAAAGATATAGAAATTATAGATATTAAGAGAATAATATTAGAAAAAGTAATAGACTATGAAATTGAAACCATAAATTGGATAGAACAGTTATACCAAGAAATTTACCCAGAAGAATATTATTCAGATTAAAAGATGTTAGAATATATTAGAAAAACTAGAGAAAATCAAGATAATCTAAATAAAGAAATTAATTATAGAAACCAAATTAGAAAAATAATGGAAAATCTAAAAGAAAAATTAACATGGATAGAAGAAACTTTAGAAAATTTAGGAAAAAGTACATGTGATAGTTTATATAATTTAAAAAACTCACTACGAGAAGAACAACACAAAATAATAAATAACATTGAAAATCTAGAATTAGATATACGTTACAGTACAGTTAGGATAAGTTATTATACAGAAATTTGTAACTCTGCAATTACTACAGGATAAAATAATAAACCAAACAAATTAATGAATACATCTTACGAAAAGTATAAATCATTAAAAATTATTGAAACAAAATTTAAGAAATATCCACGCACACAGAAAAATAGATTTATTATATATATACTAAATCTATTTCATTACTTAGTTATCCGCCTATATCCGCACCCCCTCCAAATGGTACCAGAGCCCAGTTATTTAAAAAATGCAGCAGTGAGATATATGTTAGATATGTTAGAACTTATCTATGTTTATTGAATTAAATTTGAGAAGACTATTTAAAAACAGAGAAGCTTTTAGAAAAATCAAAGAATCTTTAATTTGTAATTATTCAGAATATATAAGTCTAAATAAAATAAAAGAAAACCCACAAAGATTAGCCTACCTAATTACATTAATATCTAGTATTGAAGCAAAATTAATAATCCATTTAAAATCTAGGAGAATGAGACATATACCACCTAACTATGATAAAATTAGATTTAGATATCCACCAAGATACTATAAATATGATTTAAATGAATAAAGTGCAAAAATACAAAGAATTAAAATAAATTATTTCTGAAAAACGTAAAGAATTAAAAATAAGCATAGAAAGACTACATTATAATATATTTGCCGGAGTTAGTAAAAATTCAATAAATACACAAAAAGATGAAATATCAAATTAGATTCACAAATAGACAGTTTAGAATATATATATCAACATGAACTATTCACAATAAAATGAACAAAGAAGAATTTATAATAGATGAAAAAATATATGAAAATCACGAAGGATTAAAACTAAAAATAGTATTTTCTAATCTCGGAAGAAGATATAAGAAAATAAGTGAACATTTATATCTAATGTTAGAAAAAGAAGAATTAAAATTAGAAGATAAATTGACAGCAATGGTAAGAATAGAAAGAGAAAATGAAAAAATAGATAGGAAAAAAGAAATAGAAAAAATAAAACAACAAACTACGGAAGAAATATGAAAAATAGAAGAAACTAAAAATAGTAGGATTGCTGAATTAGAAAAAGAACTACAAATGTTAAAAGATTTGTATGAACAAAGACAAAAGGAAAAAGAAGAAAAAGATAGAGAACAAAAATTACTGAACAAGATAAATCAATTTAAGGAAAAATTGGAAGTAAAAAACAAAGAATTAGAAATAAATAATATAGACGTTGAAGAAACAGATAATTATGATTCAGAAGATAGTGAAACATATAAAGAAATATTAACAAATACAAAAAATTTAGAGATCAATGAAAAACAAGAAGTAATTAATGAAAAAAACTTGAAAAATACCAACACAAAAATAAATACTCTTGATATAAAAGAAGATGAAAATATAATACCTAAAATAACAGAAATAAGAAAACCTATATGTTATAAGAGTAAGTTTAAAAAATATAATGAATATGACAAATGGACACCAAAACAAATAGTTAGTAAAAATTATAACTTTTTAGACCTAGACTATGTAATAGAGACAGAAAAAACAATACAATTATGGATAGGATATATGACAAAACAATTGTTAGATAATAATATAAACATAACGGATGCACCAGAATATATAGAAAGAACACTAATAGGATCAGTAAAACTATGGTTTTCAAATTTAACTGAAAATAACAAGAAATTATTAAGAACTAATAAATGTATAGAAGGAACATCATCAACAACAACTAAACTAACACCTATAGAATTATTAAAAAAATATGAAACAGCTATAAAAGATGAATTTGGTAGTATGACAACAATAGAAGAAGAACAAGATGAAGAAAAAGATACAAATAGGAATTTAATGTTAAAATTAACAATATGTAATATGTGTTATATAGATAAATATACTTGCGCATTTAAAGAATATTATTATAAAGGAGCATATAGTACAGAAGAAAGTAAAGAAATAAGAAAATTATATTTTAATAAATTACCCGACCATTTAGTTCAAAGATAATAAAAAGTTGGGAAGAAGCAAAAATCGTAGATACGTTAGGAGCAAGAATAAAATTTTTACAACAATGGTATAGAAACTTATGTGAAAAATATTGAGAAGAATTAAAAATGGAAAAAACATTGATAAGAAATTTAGCATGTTGCAAAAATAAAATAGTACCCCAATTTGAATGTGAAGAAAGATATTATAAGAAAAGAAAAAGACACAAGAAATATAAATACAAGAAACCAAGAAAAAGATTTTACGTAAAAAATTATAAATACAAAAGACCATATAGAAAGAATAAATCTATAAAAGAATGTACTTGTTATAATTGTGGAAAGTTAGGACATCTAGCTAGAGATTCTAAATTACCTAAAAATCCAAAAAATAAACAAATATCAAAAATAAAAATAGATAATACAGAATATATGCAGATAGATTATATAGATTATGAATTAAAAAGTGAGGATAGTATATATGAAATTTCAGAAAACGAAATAGATAGTGAAATAGTGAATCAAATGACTGAAGAAGATATAAAAATAATAACAAAGGAAGAATATTTAAATGATGAAGGAACGGAACAAAAAATAATATTTGATAGTAACATATTTGATGAAATAAAAGGAAAAGAATTAGATCTAAGCGTTGAAAAAATTATTAAAATACCAACAATAAAAAATATTTTTACTAGGAAAAAGGATGAATATTATGTAGTATGCCAAAAGAAACATGTAATAGACTGCAGATATGCAAAAGGCAAAACTAGTATACCAGTAGTAACAAAAAGAATAATTAATAAAGAGATAAATGATATAAAAAGTAAAGGAGATCCAATAAAATATGTACACCTTGGAGATATAGAGATATTAATAAAAACATGTTTTAGAGAAAGAATAGATACACCAATAGAATTATATTTAGCAGATGATAGAATTATAAAACCCATAGAAAAAAGCATAATAACTGTCGGAAAAGGAAATCTAAAATATCAAAAATTCAAATTCATAATAAGTGCAAATTAATCAGTAGCAGTAACAGATAAAAATATATATAAATCACTAGTATTATATTGGAAAATATCAGGAATAGAATTAACCCAGGAAGTAAAATACTTACAGCATGATGCAAAAATTTATATGTATTAGCAACAAAACATAAAATAACAGGAAAAAATAAGATTAACAAAATACGAATAGAAAGCCCATTCGAACAGATTGTAAAAACAATAGATTATAACGATTATAGCTATTGAGACATAGATATAGAAGAAAATTTAGAAATAGTAAATGATAGAATAAGTAAAACGAAAAGAATAGCTGATGAAAAACCAGAATCATCAAGCTCATCAAAAAGAACAAGTTATGAAATAAATTCAATAAGTAATTTAAACCAATATTATATAACAGGAAAAATAAATGAAAAAGAATATTTAATACTCTTAAAAACAGGACAAGAAGAAAATTATACAGCAACATATCTAGTAAAAATTGATGAAATAAAAACTGATAATGATATGTGCCCAGATGTACCAAGAAGTTTAATAATTAGTAGAAATATAGCAAAAAAAGAAATAATAACAGGAATTAGAAAAATAAAAATAGAATTTGAAGTAAAGGAAGAAATGCAAAAAGCAGATATAATATTAGAAATAAAATGGTTAGAACAAGTAAAACTATATAATATAGAACATACACAACTAACCTTAACATATAACAAAGAGAAATTATTCTTAAGGAGAGCCTTGACATAAAAATGAAAATATATGTATTAATGAAGATAGTAGTAGAAGAATATTACAGTAGATATTATATGCCTATGATAGATACAGGAGCAGAAGCTAATTTATGTAGATATAATTGCTTACCAGAAAGTAAATGGGACAAATTAAAAACACCAATAATAGTTAAAGGATTTAATAATGAAGGAAGCTTAATTACTTATAAAGCTAGGAATGTAAAAATACAAGTATGGGATAAGATATTAACAATAGAATAAATTTATAATTATGAACTAACATCAAAAGATATACTTTTAGGAATGTCATTCTTAGAAAAATTATACCCACATATAATAACTAGAACAGACTGGTGGTTTACAACACCATCTAAACAGAAAGTAAGAGCAAAAAGAGTTAATAATAAAATAAGAAAGAAAACTGATTGGATAAAAGGAAGTGAAAAAATTACACAAAAGTTAGAAAATATAAAAAATACTGAAGATACAATAGAACTAGTAGTATTTTCGATAAATAAAACAGAAATAACTATATTTTCAATAAATAAGATAGAAATAATTAAGAAAAAATTAAAACAATTATATAGTGAAGATCCATTAAAAGGATGGGAAAAACATAAAACTACTATAAAAATTGAATTAATAGATAAAAATAGCATAATAACCCAGAAACCATTAACATATAATTTTGACGATTAAAAAGAGTTTAAAATACATATAGATGAATTATTAGAAAAACAATATATACAAAAAAGTAATAGTAAATATAATAGTCCAACATTTATAGTAAATAAACATAGTGAACTAAAAAGAGGAAAAAGTAGGATGGTTATTGACTATAGAAATTTAAATGCAAAAACTATAACATATAATTATCCAATACCAAATAAGATATTAAAAATAAGGCAAATACAAGGATATAATTATTTTAGCAAATTCGATTGTAAATCATGATTTTACCATCTAAAGTTAGAAGAAGAATCTAAAGAATTAACCGCATTTACGATACCAGAAGGATTTTATGAATGGAACATATTACCATTTGGATATAAAAATGCACCAGGTAGATATCAATATTTTATGGATAATTATTTTAAATAATTATCTAATTGCATAGTATACATAGATGATATATTATTATATATACAAAAACTAAAGAAGAACATTTAAAATTATTGAACAGTTTACAGATATAATAGAAAAATCGGGAATAAGTCTAAGCGAAAAGAAAGCTAAAAATATGAAAAATCAGATAGAATTTTTAGGAATACAAATAGGTAAAAGCGGAGTAAAAATGCAAGAAGAATTAGACACAAAAAAAAAATTACAATCATTTTTAGGATTAGTAAACCAAGTAAGAGAATATATTCCAAAATTAGCAGAGACTTTAAAACCACTATAGAAAAAAATAAAAAAGGATGTAGAATATAACTATAATGAAGAAGATAAAAAATAAGTTCAAAAAATAAAATTACTTTGTAAGGAATTACCAAAATTGCAATTTCCATATGAAAATAGAAAATTCATATATATAGTAGAAGCAGATGCTAGTGAATATAGTTATCGAGGAGTACTTAAATATCGATATGAAGCAGAAAAATTAGAACACCACTGTAGATACTACTCAGGTACGTTCAATGAGACAGAAATAAAATTGGAAATAAATAGGAAAGAATTATGTTCATTATATAAATGTTTGTTAGCATTTGAGCCATATATTGTATATAACAAATTTATTGTACGAACAGATAATACACAGGTACGCTGGTGGTTAACGAAGAAAATACAAAATTCAGTTACAACAAAAATGAAAATGTTATTAAATTTCACATTTATAATTGAAGTAATCAGTACTAACGAAAATGTTATTGCAGATTACATATCAAGACAAAACTACACAGACTGAAATAATAGAAGAAGATACTCTAGAAAAAATACTCAAAACCCTAACTACGCTTTAAATAAAAGAGGACAGTATGGGTAATGAGATAGAAAAGCTAAAGACTAATGAAGATAAACTGAAGTCTATAGCTACAAATCAGATAACTCAGCAGTGTGCAGAGCTATGTCGATCGGAAGACATTAAAGTTCCAGAGCTAGAAGGAGACGATGGGACACTCCATAAAACCAATAACATTTATCAATCTACTTCTGCAGGTACAAGCAAAGGAGTTAGTCGACCAAGATACCAGAACATGAATATGAATAAGATATTTGAGAAACCATTTACACCGAAAACACAAAAAGACCCCTTGTTCATACCCCCATAAATCACCACATACCAAGATAGCCTAAACCAAGATAAAAAAGTTTACACCTATACAGCCCAAAAATATATAGAAAATATCTATAGAGTACAAACTTTTCTAAACCTTAACCCTAGAGCTACAAATATCAAAGAACCAAACACAAACTATATAACCCAAAAATTACAAGGATATAACAAACTAATTGCACTACCCAAAACTTACCCGAGCCTAGTAAAAACTTGTTTTGACTATGGATTATTAAACACCATATACACCCAAGACGGAGAAGAACTAACAGCTATGGAAGAATTACACATGATATTCACCACATACAAAAGGATAACAAAAGGAAATCTATTTTATATAAAGTGTTATACTGCACCAGCAGAGATATTATACGATGAAATAAAACCAGTTATACAAGTTGTAAAAATAGGACTAACCAGAGATATGATCATACCAGAAGATATTACACAGCAACAGGAGATACCCAGAATTGAGATACCCGATTTCTATACAAATAAATGACTCATTGGACTAGCTACGATTATCCAAGAATTAGCAAATAATTATACTAATGGAAACCCAATATGGAGCTATTATTCGGGAGATCATCAAATGATTTATTCAAATTCAAAAGAGCTACGACAAGTAGATATGGAAGAGGTTAGGCAATGGATAATGACATTACTTAACCTAGAAAAATAATCTACCGCAAGAGCAATTAAAAAAGGATTTTTTTCAGACGGATTACTGACAAGATATTGTAAAATAATTGGACCCAAATATCCAGATCATCAATGTTCAAGGTGTAATGGATAAGATAACATTATTCCAGAAGTACACCTAGAATAAAGAAGATGGAAATGCCAGCAGGAAAAATAAGGAGCAACAGATACGACGAAGACACCAATGGAAGAAAACAAGATATAAAATTATTTACGTAAAATTGTTAGAATTGTAAGTTAATTAGACTTTTCTTAGCCTCCTAGCCTTTTTTAAAGGCTATGTATAGACTTTTAGGCTAGGTAGCCTTTTTGAATTTTTATTGTATAGACTTTTCTTTTTTAGTAGCCTTTTTGACTTTACAAAAGGCTATGGCATCCTAGTCTTAGCATTTTTTAAACGTGTAAGAAATTTGTAAAGATTTTCGTTCTATAAATGAAAGAAACCGAAGGCATTGCAAAGCAAGCCTTCATGTGTTGAAGCAATACTCTCTCCATTCCACAACAAATATTTTGCTCAGTTAATTAAAAAGTAGACATATTTCAATGGAAAAAGCTATGGAGGAACAAACTTCAGGAATATCAAAACTACCCGAACAGGTATATTTATTTATGATTATGAATAGCTAAATTCATAATTCCCAACAATCATGATATGATAAAATAAATTCATATTAGTTACTTTATAGTAGAATTATTCGAAGAATAATATGTTAAGAAGTTTATTAGCAAAGTGGAAATGGAGAAAAATCCCTAAGAACTATGCCATCCTAAAGGTGAAACCAATGAGGCAAGAAGACGTGGCGGGGAGTAACCAGAGTAGAGGCGCTGTTTAAGGGAAAAAGTATCCAAATTACCATGCTAATAGTGACCGAAGAACATGTTATTTAAGAATAATCTAGTATATAGTAATCTAAGATGACCATATTTTGTTATTCACATGGTTGAAGGGAATATTTTGAAAAAAGCAATTTTATGAAAATGAATAATTATTTATCTGATGTGATGGTAGATAAATTTAAAATACTTATTTTGTATGCACTTAAAGATATAAAAGTAGTAGATATAAGAAAAATCATATTAAAAAAACATTTGTGAAATATTACATGACTAGAGTAAACTATATACCATACCTACCTAACTACTCTTATAAATACTTACCATGATAAATTACATAGAATTTTTAGAAAAAGATATGAGAAACATACAGTTACTAGAAAAACAAATGAAAATAAATATAGACAAATACATGAAAAATAGAGATATAAAATATATAGAATTTCTTAATAAAAATATGCAAGAACTATTAAGGCTAAAACAAACAACTACAAAATATTATAGTAAAATCAATCTTAAAAGATAGATCATGTAGATTATCTTAAAGTTTTAATCTTATATATACTTAAAGATATAGAAATTATAGATATTAAGAGAATAATATTAGAAAAAGTAATAGACTATGAAATTGAAACCATAAATTGGATAGAACAGTTATACCAAGAAATTTACCCAGAAGGATATTATTCAGATTAAAAGATGTTAGAATATATTAGAAAAACTAGAGAAAATCAAGATAATCTAAATAAAGAAATTAATTATAGAAACCGAATTAGAAAAATAATGGAAAATCTAAAAGAAAAATTAACATGGATAGAAGAAACTTTAGAAAATTTAGAAAAAAGTACATGTGATAGTTTATATAATTTAAAAAACTCACTACGAGAAGAACAATACAAATAATAAATAACATTGAAAATCTAGAATTAGATATACATTACAGTACAGTTAGGATAAATTATTATACAGAAATTTGTAACTCTGCAATTACTACATGATAAAATAATAAACCAAACAAATTAATGAATACATCTTACGAAAAGTATAAATCATTAAAAAATATCGAAACAAAATTTAAGAAATATCCATGCTCAAAGAAAAATAGATTCATTATATATATACTAAATCTATTTCATAAGTTAGTTATCCGCCTATATATCAATTCATTATATGTTTATTGAATTAATTATGAGAAGGCCATTCAAAAACAGAGAAGCTTTTAAAAAAATTAAAGAATCTTTAATTAGTAATTATTCAGAATATATAAGTACAAATAAAACAAAAGAAAACCCACAAAGATTAGCCTATCTAATTACATTAATATCTAGTATTGAAGCAAAATTAATAATTCATTTAAAATATAGGAGAATGAGACACATACCACCTAATTATGATAAAATTAGATTTAGCTATCCGCCAAGATATTATAAATATGATTTAAATGAATAAAGTACAAAAATACAAAGAATTAAAACAAATTATTTCTGAAAAATGCAAAGAATTAAAAATACGAATAAAAAGACTACATTATAATATATTTGCCGGAGTTTGTAAAAATTCAATAAATACACAAAAAGATGAAATATCAAAATTAGAATCACAAATAGACAGTTTAGAATATATATCAACAGAAATATTCATAATAAAATAAACAAAGAAGAATTTATAATAGATGAAAAATATATGAAAATTACGAAGGATTAAAGCTAAAAATAGTATTTTCTAATCTCGGAAGAAGATATAAGAAAATAAGTGAACATTTATATCTAATATTAGAAAAAGAAGAATTAAAATTAGAAGATAAATTGACAGCAATGGTAAGAATAGAAAGAGAAAATGAAGAAATAGATAGGAAAAAAGAAATAGAAAAAATAAAACAACAAACTACAGAAGAAATACGAAAAATAGAAGAAACTAAAAGTAGTAGGATTGCTGAATTAGAAAAAGAACTACAAATGTTAAAAGATTTGTATGAACAAAGACAAAAGGAAAAAGAAGAAAAAGATAAAGAACAAAAATTACTGAGCGAAATAAATCAATTTAAGGAAAAATTGGAAATAAAAAACAAAGAATTAGAAATAAATAATATAGATATTGAAGAGACAGATAATTATGATTCAGAAGATAGCGAAACATATACAGAAATATTAACAAATACAAAAAATTTAGAGATCAAGGAAAAACAAAAAGTAATTAATGAAGAAAACTTGGAAAGTACCAACACAGAAATAAATACTCTTGATAAAAAAGAAGATGAAAATATAATACCTAAAACAGCAGAAATAAAAAAACCTACATATTATAAGAATAAGTTTAAAAAATATAATGAATATGACAAATGGACACCAAAACAAATAGTTAATAAAAATTATAACTTTTTAGACCTAGACTGTGTAATAGATATAGAAAAAATAATACAATTATGGATAGGATATATGACAAAACAATTATTAGATAATAATATAAACATAACAGATGCACCCGAATATATAGAAAGAACACTAATAGGATCAGTAAAACTATGGTTTTCAAATTTAACTGAAAATAGCAAGAAAGTATTAAGAACTAATAAACCTATAGAAGGAACATCATCAACAACAACTAAACTAACACCTATAGAATTATTAAAAAAATATGAAACAACTATAAAAGATGAATTTGGTAGTATGACAACAATAGAAGAAGAACAAGATGAAGAAAAAGATACAAATAGGAATTTAATGTTAAAATTAACAATATGTAATATGTGTTATATAGATGAATATACTTGCGCATTTAAAGAATATTATTATAAAGGAGCATATAGTATAGAAGAAAGTAAAGAGATAAGAAAACTATATTTTAATAAATTACCCGAACCATTTAGTTCAAAGATAATAAAAAGTTGGGAAGAAGCAAAAATAGTAGATACGTTGGAAGCAAGAATAAAATTTTTACAACAATGGTATAGAAACTTATGTGAAAAATATAGAGAAGAATTAAAATTGGAAAAAAATTAATAAGAAATTTAGCATGTTGCAAAAATAAAATAGCACCCCAATTTGGATGTGAAGAAAGATATTATAAGAAAAGAAAAAGACATAAGAAATATAAAAAATCAAAATATATATATAAGAAACCGAGAAAAAGATATTAGGTAAAAAATTATAAATACAAAAGACCATATAGAAAGAAGAAATCTATAAAAGAATGTACTTGTTATAATTGTGGAAAGATAGGCCATTTAGCTAGAGATTGTAAATTACCTAAAAATCCCAAAAATAAACAAATATCAGAAATAAAAATAGATAATACAGAATATATGCAGATAGATTATATAGATTATGAATTAGAAAGTGAAGATACTATATATGAAATTTTAGAAAACGAAACAGATAATGAAATAGATAGTGAAATAGATGAATCAAATGACTGAAGAAGATATAAAAATAATAACAAACGAAGAATATTTAAAGGATGAAGGAACGGAACAAAAAATAATATTTGACAGTAACATATTTGATGAAATAAAAGGAAAAGAATTAGATT
The DNA here is from genome assembly GCA_030864225.1 of Capsicum baccatum var. pendulum. Classification (NCBI taxonomy): domain Eukaryota; kingdom Viridiplantae; phylum Streptophyta; class Magnoliopsida; order Solanales; family Solanaceae; genus Capsicum; species Capsicum baccatum. The sequence goes on from CM061558.1 coordinate 249,292,399, forward strand.
TAAGTGTAGAAAAAATATTTAAAATACCAACAATAAAAAATATTTTTACTAGGAAAAAGGACAAATATTATGTAGTATGCCAAAAAGAACATGTAATAGACTGTAGATATGGAAAGGGCAAAGCTAGTAAACCACTAGTAACAAAAAGAATAATTAATAAAGAGATAAATGATATAAAAAGTAAAGGAGATCCAATAAAATATGTACACCTTGGAGATATAGAGATATTTAGAATAATCTAGTATATAGTAATCTAAGATGACCATATTTTGTTATGTACATGGTTGAAGGGAATATTTTGAAAAAAGCAATTTTATAAAAATGAATAATTATTTATCTGATGTGATGGTAGATAAATTTAAAATACTTATTTTGTATGCACTTAAAGATATAAAAGTAGTAGATATAAGAAAAATCATATTAGAAAAAGTATTTGGTAAATATTACATGACTAGAGTAAACTATATACCATACCTACCTAACTACTCTTATAAATACTTACCATGATAGATTACATAGAATTTTTAGAAAAAGATATGAGAAACATACAATTACTAGAAAAACAGATGAAAATAAATATAGACAAATACATGGAAAATAAAGATATAAAATATATAAAATTTCTTAATAAAAATATGCAAAAACTACTAAGGCTAAAACAAACAACTACAAATTATTATAATAAAATCAATTTTAAAAGATAGATCATCTAGATTATCTTAAAGTCTTAATCTTATATATACTTAAAGATATAGAAATTATAGATATTAAGAAAATAATATTAGAAAAGGTAATAGACTATGAAATTGAAACCATAAATTGGATAGAAAAGTTATACTAAGAAATTTACCCAGAAGGATATTATTCAGATTAAGAGATGTTAGAATATATTAGAAAAACTAGAGAAAATCAAGATAATCTAAATAAAGAAATTAATTATAAAAACCGAATTAGGAAAATAATGGAAAATCTAAAAGAAAAATTAATATGGATAGAAGAAACCTTAGAAAATTTAAGAAAAAGTACATGTGATAGTTTATATAATTTAAAAAGCTCACTACGAGAAGAACAATACAAGATAATAAATAACATAGAAAATCTAGAATTAGATATACATTACAGTACAGTTAGGATAAATTATTATACAGAAATTTGTAACTCTGCAATTACTATAGGATAAAATAATAAACCAAACAAACTAATGAATACATCTTATGAAAAAAAATAAATCATTAAAAGATATTAAAACGAAAATTAAGAAATATCCACGCACAAAGAAAAATAGATTCATTATATATATACTAAATCTATTTTATAAGGTAGTTATCCGCACCCCCCTCAATGGTATCAGAGCCCAGTAATTTAAAAAGTATAGTAGTGAGATATATGTTAGAGATATTAGAATTTAATAGATGTTGAAGGCTTGCTTTGCAATGCCTTCGATTTCTTTCATTTATAGAACGAAAATCTTTACAAATTTCTTACACGTTTAAAAAATGCTAAGACTAGGATGCCATAGCCTTTTGTAAAGTCCAAAAGGCTACTAAAAAAGAAAAGTCTATACAATAAAAAGTCAAAAAGGCTACCTAGCCTAAAAGTCTATACATAGTCTTTAAAAAAGGCTAGGAGGCTAAGAAAAGTCTAATAAACTTACAATTCTAACAATTTTACGTAAATAATTCTATATCTTGTTTTCTTCCATTGGTGTCTTCGTCGTATCTGTTGCTTCTTATTTTTCCAGCTGGCATGTCCATCTTCTTTATTCTAGGTGTACTTCTGAAATAATGTTATCTTCTCCATTATACCTTGAACATTGATGATCTGGATATTTGTGTACAATTATTTTACAATATCTTGTCAGTAATCCGTCTGAATCAAATCCTTTTTTAATTGCTCTTGCGGTAGATTGTTTTTCTGGGTTAAGTAATGTCATTATCCATTGCCTAACCTCTTCCATATCTACTTGTCGTAGCTCTTTTGAGTTTGAATAAATCATTTGATGATCTCTCGAATAATAGCTCCATATTGGGTTTCCATTAGTATAATTATTTGCTAATTCTTGGATAATCGTAGCTAGTCCAATGAGTCGTTTATTTGCATAGAAATCGGGTATCTCAATGGTATCTCCTGTTGCTGTGTAATATCTTCCGGTATGATTATATCTCTGGTTAGTCCTATTTTTACAACTTGTATAACTGGTTTTATTCCGTCGTATAATATCTCTGCTCGTGCAGTATAACACTTTATGTAAAATACATTTCCTTTCGTTATCCTTTTGTAGGTGGTGAATATCTTGTGTAATTGTTCCATAGCTGTTAGTTCTTCTCCGTCTTGAGTGTATATGGTGTTCGGTCGACTAACTCCTTTGCTTGTACCTGCAGAAGTAGATTGATAAATGTTATGGGTTTTATGGAGTGTCTCTCCTTCTAGCTCTGGAACTTTAATCTCTTTCGATCGACATAGCTCTGCACACTGCTGAGTTCGCTGATTTGTAGCTATAGACTTCAGTTTATCTTCATTAGTCTTTAGCTTTTCTATCTCATTACCCATACTGTCCACTTTCATTGAAAGTGTAGTTAGGGTGTTGAGTATTTTTTCTAGAGTATCTTCTTCTATTATTTCAGTCTGTGTAGCTTTGTCTTGATATGTAATCTGCAATAACATTTTTGTTGGTACTGATTACTTCAATTGTAAATGTGAAATTTAATATGTTCAAGACTAGTCTCCGAATCTCTTTTGTTGTAAATAGATACACCAATAGAATTATATTTAGCAGATGATAGAATTATAAAACCCATTGAAAAAAGCATAATAACTGCCATAAAAAGAAATCTAATATATCAAAAATTCAAATTTATAATAAGTGCAAATTATTCAGTAGCGGTAACAGATAAAAATATAGATAAATCACTAGTATTATATTGGAAAATATCAGGAATAGAATTAACCCCAGGAAGTAAAATATTTACAGCAAGATTCAAAAATTTATATGTATTACCAACAAAACATAAAATAACAGGAAGAAATAAGATTAACAAAATACGAATAGAAAGCCCATTCGAACAGATTGTAAAAACAATAGATTATAATAATTATAGCTATAGAGACATAGATATAGAAGAGAATTTAGAAATAGTAAATGATAGAATAAGTAAAACGAAAAGAATAGCTGATGAAAAACCAGAACCATCAAGCTCATAAAAAAGAACAAGTTATGAAATAAATTCAATAAGTAATTTAAACCAATATTACATAACTGGAAAAATAAATGAAAAAGAATATTTAATACTCTTAAAAACAGGACAAGAAGAAAATTATATAGCAAAATATCTAGTAAAAAATGAAGAAATAAAAACTGATAATGATATGTGCCCAGATCTACCAAGAAGTTTAATAAATAGTAGAAATATAGCAAAAAAAGAAATAATAATAGGAATTAGAAAAATAAAAATAGAATTTGAAGTAAAGGAAGAAATGCAAAAAGCAGATATAATATTAGGAATAAAATGGTTAGAACAAGTAAAACCATATAATATAGAACATACACAACTAACCTTAACATATAACAAAGAGAAATTATTCTTAAGAAGAGCCTTAACATAAAAATGAAAATATATGTATTTATGAAGATAGTAGTAGAAGGATATTACAGTAGATATTATACGCCTATGATAGATACAGGAGCGGAAGCTAATTTATGTAGATATAATTGCTTACCAGAAAGTAAATGAGACAAATTAAAAACACTAATAATAGTTAAAGGATTTAATAATGAAGGAAGCTTAATTACTTATAAAGCTAGGAATGTAAAAATGCAAGTATGGGATAAGATATTAACAATAGAAGAAATTTATAATTATGAACTAACATCAAAAGATATACTTTTAGGAATGCCATTTTTAGATAAATTAGACCCACATATAATAACTAGAACAGACTGGTGGTTTACAACGCCATGTAAACAGAAAGTAAGAGCAAAAAGAGTTAATAATAAAATAAGAAAGAAAACTGATTGGATAAAAGGAAGTGAAAAAATTACACAAAAGTTAGAAAATATAAAAAATACTGAAGATACAATAGAACTAGTAGTATTTTCGATAAATAAAACATAAATAACTATATTTTCAATAAATAAGATAGAAATAATTAAGAAAAAATTAGAACAATTATATAGTGAAGATCCATTAAAAGGATGGGTAAAACATAAAACTACTATAAAAATTGAATTAATAGATAAAAATAGCACAATAACCCAGAAACCAGTAACATATACTTTTGACAATTTAAAAGAATTTAAAATACATATAGATGAATTATTAGAAAAACAATATATACAAAAAAGTAATAGTAAATATAATAGTCCAGCATTTATAGTAAATAAACATAGTGAACAAAAAAGAGGAAAAAGTAGGATGGTTATTGACTATAGAAATTTAAATGCAAAAACTATAACATATAATTATCCAATACCAAATAAGATATTAAAAATAAGGCAAATACAAGGATATAATTATTTTAGCAAATTTGATTGTAAATTAGGATTTTACCATCTAAAGTTAGAAGAAGAATCTAAAGAATTAACCGCATTTATGGTACCACAAGGATTTTATGAATGGAACGTATTACCATTTGGATATAAAAATGCACCAGGTAGATATCAACATTTTATGGATAATTATTTTAAACAATTATCTAATTGTATAGTATACATAGATGATATATTATTATATACAAAAACTAAAGAAGAATATTTAGTTTGTGTTTGGTTCTTTGATATTTGTAGCTCTGGGGTTAAGATTGAGAAAAGTTTGTACTCTATATTTACTCTTGATACATATCTAATGTAGGCAATTCCACCATTATAGCCCAGAATCACGGGATTTCATTTTTCAAAATCTCCTTCCTAAAAATTTCCACAATCTCTCTCATACAACCGTGATTTTTGTTTCAATACCACAACCATTTCTCAACACCATTAATGAAGGCCCAATTAATTTGAACCTCACTTAACTATTATACTCCATCCATTGACACTATGAACAAACCTTGAATTTTTGGGAGAGAATTGATTGCCACCTCACACTCATTTCAAATATAATCCCAAGTAGTACCAGACTTATAATTCGCCACCAATCTGCAGTGTATTCAAAAAATGCCCAAATAAAAAGGATAATTCGAATTTCATTGCATAAGTTTCCAGTTTAGTCACAAGGATAACTGGTAAGGTAATAACTGAATAGAGATAGTAGAGATAATTATAAGTGAATATATATATGAATCAAGACAACCTTACATACCTCCAAACGTTGAGAAACTAGTGACCGGAAGGGAGGAAATTAAGCTTGATTCCTGAGCCAATTCTCTTGGATTTATTTTTAAGCTTGAGTTTGAGAGGAGAATTTGGGATTTCTGGATGATGAAATAATGTGTGAAACTGATGTTAAAAGATATCTGAAATTGATGGGGAGATGAAAATAAAAAACTAATACAAATACTATGTAACACCCTACATTTTTTAGTTAGAATTCGAACCTTCCTATGAATATAGACCAGAAACTAATGATTCTGCCTCAATATAAGTGTGATGATCATTTCTATAGTGTAAAACATCTTTGGAGACAAATTGAGATAGTAAAAATCTCCTAATTCAAAGTCGAGTTGAGAACTTGTCTACCGATTGAGTTTTAGTGGATGTGGGTCATCTTTCAATGATCATTATTCATATAATATAAGGAGTTAGGTGGACTACTATATCAAATGAAAGATCATCGAGTCTTCTTTCCAACACATCTGATTTCACCGTAATTCGATATCGCAGTAGAAAGTTATGCTCATTTTAATTAGGAGTATCTATGTGCTAGAAAGTGATGACTAAGGTGATGAGCCGTGATCTAGGTGACAGGACGCCAACCCATGTCATCATCCTTAACAGTAAATGGCAAAAACCATCTAGATATTGAGGACTTGGATAACGAGTTGTCACCAAACTGATGAGCCGTCAAAAAAAAGTCGTCAACTGAAGAATTCTTGCAATTTCTTTTTGGTTCTTTAGGGGTATTATGGTATTTTCCCGACCCCAAACCCTACCCCCATGACTGAAATCATTCTTTAAATGCTATTTGGTCATTAGATATCCTTTTCTCATCTCCTCTCCACTCTCAATAGAGAAAGAAGTTAGGGTTTCTTTCAAAATCCACACTTCCAATGCTTAGATTCAAGATATCGGGAATTTTTTTGTTCATCAAAAAGGTATGTAGAACTATCCTTACACTCATGGATATAAGTATGATTTCTCTATCCATTTCAAAGTGTATTTATGTATTTTTGCATGTTATGAATCTTGAGAACCGATTTAAGAGAGTGGTTTATTAAAACTTCCTTCTTATGATTATGGACTTTGAAATTGATTGATAAATATGAATTACAAAACCCCCATTTTATGATGAAACTATGCATTTACTATAGGTTTCTCTACAAGTTTGGGATTTATATTATGTGTTTATGTTATGGATTTTGAAGTTTCTGAACTGTAAACCCTAATTTTATGACAAGAATTATGTGTTTTACAATTGTTGTGGGTTCTTAAATGAATATGGAAAGATTTATGTTTCTAATGCTCTTTTATAAAATTATGGACTCATTACTCATATGATTTATAAGAGAGCATCTTATGTACATCAAAAGACTTGTTTCTCATGAAAAATGTATGAATTATGAAGAGACGACCACCTAAGAGTTATGACTTGAAAGTGAATTGTTTTACCATAACTTATACGTCCTTTTTGAAAGAGAACTCTTTTGTGATAATTGAATCATCTTGATGGTTAATAATAAGTTTTTGAATAAGAAGTTCTATGGATATTATATTATATGATATGGTATGATATGATATGTCTTGCAAGTATAGGTACAACGATACCTTATTATGAAATTCCCTTAATAGAATAAGAGATGAACTTTAATTAGCATGAACAATGATTTTATGAGGTTAAAAATGGGCTTAAAAAGAGTTATATGGTCCCGAAGAAGGCACGAGTTCAGATAACTCATTGCCGAAAATCATATTTTTATTATGCGGGTTTATTATTTCCTGAAATATAGATTATATACTTGCTATGTGATTTTGGCATACTATAGATTATGCACCTCAATTCTTGCGGCAAACATGGATGTAACACCTCGCATTTCGGGCTAGAACGAAAACCGTCATTTCTATGCGTAGATAATTCAAAATCCATAAATCCTATGCAAATTTTGCATGTTAATCAATTATGTAGTGTGAGAATCTATTTGAGAATGAATTTAGATCATAAAGGTCCCCTAACTCAAGGACGAGTTGAAAGCTTTCCTATCGTTTGAGTTTGAGTGATCGTCAAAACTTAGGCCAACTTCAATCGATCATAAATCTTTGTATCTAATGAATTAGGAGGCCTACTATATATTAAATTAAAGTTCTTTGGGTTCTCTTTCCATCGCCACTGGTTTTGCTTTAATCCGATATCTGAGTAGACAGTTATGCTTATTTTACTTCAAAGTGTCTGTCTGCCGAAACATGACAATGAGGTTGACGACGTATCAGCTGTGTGACAGCCCGTCAGACCTGGTCGTCATCCTAAGGAAGTGAATGGTGAAAACCATCCTAAAAGTGATGACCTGAGTGACGACTTATCACCTGAGTGACGGCCCGTCAAATCTGGTCGTCAATTGAAGCAATTATACGATTTTTTTTGGGTTCCTTAGGGGTATTTTGGTGTTTCTCTCACTCCATAAATATTTTACACAAATTAAATCACCCCTTAAGCATTATTAATCAATCACTATCAGTTTTACAACATTAAAAACATCCTCTTCACTCTCAAAATAAGATCAAACTAGGGTTTTCTCCGAAAACAAGAAATTTAAGAAAATCAATCCTTAAGTTGAAGATTTCCAGGGAACGAATCGATATTCGAGTTCTTCTCTGTAAACTAATTAATTTGAGGTATGTAGGGTTTATCCGGAAAAAAACAACATGGGCTTGGAAATACTAGATCATGATTTAAAGATTTTCAAGCATGTTTTTAGAAAAGAGTTTTGAAATACATGATTTTATTATGCATTATGAATGTTTAAATGTATTATTGATTTGGTCCTTAGGCCTTTCCCCCTTAAATTGATTTACATGTATACGTATATGTATGAAGATTGAGATTGAAGATTGTTTGAGAGCATAAATTATGGACTCCCTCTCTTGTGATAAATTAAAGATTTTGGTTTTGTTGGAAAAGAGTTGAAATGCATATTTTGTGATTTGAAAGATGTTTTCTCAATGTAGTAGTATTTGAACATTGATTTAGAATTGTTGAGAGGGTGTCTTTATATAACTATGTTTTGTGTTAAAGAGAAGAATTGAATGAGATAGAGACTTTGGACATGACCACCATTATTTGTTGAATTGTTGATAAAGAGAATTGCTTGCATGGTTTAACCTGAATTTTAAAGCATTTGTTTCTAGAAAGAATTGTTGATATGGTAGTCCTGAATTTCATGATTTGAAAATAAAGATATAATTTGTTATAAATGGCTCAGAGAATGTGACTTTGAAGTCAATGGTATAAGCATACCATATATGTGTATGCCATAACAGAGTTAAAGATTTCTGAGTATGTTTGTAGAGCATGCATATTGAAAGAACTAAAAATGGGCATAAAAAGAGTTAGGTGGTTACCCGAAGAAGGCATGAGTATTTGTAACTCTTAGACTGAAATCGTATTTGACGATACGGGTAGATTATTACTAGATGTTGGCGACGGCCATGTGGTGTAGTAGATTCAGAGACTCCGACCCTTGCGGCACACTTGGGTTAGGGGCTTGGCTGCTGAGTTAATGACAGATCCCATATAGACCGTGGGATTACAAATTGTAGGGTAGACCACCTAGCGTAGAAGTAAAAAAAAGAGTGACTCATAGATCAGATAATTTTACAGAGTCTTTTAAATATTCCCATGTGATTTCTTATCGTATGACTTATTTATGAAATTTTTTTAAATTTCTCTCATATATGTTGAATATAAATTATTATTTTGGATTTGCTATGCGTATCAGTACATCTGTATTGACCCCCCTCCCTTCCAGGTTCTGAGGCATAATCTAGGGGTCCTAATAAGTAGTAGATTCTTTCATATAGGAGTGAAGAGTACTAGTTGATGAGCCTTCTATACTTCAGAAGGCCTAGTTTTTTTTAGACATTTATCATTATTATGGTTTAGTCTACTGGGGGCCTTATCCTAGATTTTGGATAGTTGTCTTTTGATTTTGTAGTAGAGATTTTGCAGATTGGTTCAGACAATGATTATTTGTTGTTGGGCTTTGTGTTACATCTTATAAACTGAACAGATTTTAGACTTTATGACTATGTTTTTGTATACGATTATATTCCGTATTTTGTTTTATTATATGAATATTGTGAAGGGCGTCCTGAGCCTTCATGGTTCACAATTCTCATTACGGCCAAGGCCTCAGTTCGGGTAGTGACAAACTTAGTATCAAAGCACTGTTCATGGTCTTAGGGTGATTGCAAAATCGCGTCGGGTAGAGTCTTATTTATGGGTGTGTAGCGCGCCATACTTATAAGCATGAGTCTACTAGGTATTTAGGAATGTCTCTCTTTCTTCATGTTTTAGTTCATGCAATAGAGTCAGAATGTTTCACTGAAATACTCTAATTCGTGTTATGGTGTCGCCCATATGAAAGAAAAGTTATCCTAATTTTTTTCCTTACTCTGGTGTTCCCCGATAATGCTCTTAGATTTACTACCAGAAATTTCAGAAGTCACACAAAGGAATAGAGAGGAGCTCCCTAGTTTAAAATTATGTCCTCGTTCTTATGAGGCGCTCAGTTAAGACAAGAGTAAGATGTGTATTCTTGGGTCAATAAATATTGTGTGTCAAGTTTCTATCTCTTGTAATCTTGGTATCATTGTGTTGTTGAAAACAAAAAGTTTAGGGAATCCGTGTGGGGCTCTTTCGATTCACTAACATAGTTTCTTTATTATTCATTTCATTTTCTTGTTCAAAACACAAAAATCAATGTTTAGTGAAGCCGCGTGAGGCCTATTTCAATTCACTAGCAACTTGTTCTTCTTGTGTTTGTTTGAAATGTATTTCTACCCGAGTAGTAGTATAAGTTAAAGTGTCGGTGTCATGACCTAGTGGTAGTGAAATTAGACCAAGAAGTTGGTGAAATGGAGTCACAAGTTTAGAGGTCATAGTAACGGTGACTTTTGTGTAACTAATTATTTATAGTTGACTAAACGTTGATTGAGAATGATTTACCATTTTATGGTGGTATACTAATGTGGTAGTACCATTTGTGGATTGTATGGTAGTCCGTGGAGGAAGTGTTTGACTCCGATTATTATTTTATTTTCAAAGTAGTGAAAGAGCCCAAAGTGGATATTTAAGGTGGTTATAGAAACCCCTTATAGGCTGTGAATGAAAATGGTAAGTTATAAGTGTAGACTCATTGTTGAATGTGGAATTTAAAGGTAGTCAAATGCCCGCTGGGGTAAGTAAGGGTGATGTGAGAAAGACTTATAAGTAGATAAGATTATACGGGGTTATAATATAAGATTAAGGTTGACCATGTCTATTATGTGACTTTACCCCCCTTGAACTTTTTTTCTTTGGTAGTCGTAAACTAGTATTACTTGTGATAAGGCATGTAGTAGATTTTTGAGGTATTTGGATAGAATGTCCTAATTTGATAGACTAGTATATTATGTTGAATTCTTCAGTGATGGGAGATGATTGATGCTAGACTATAGGCTTGAATTTAATGTAGAATGTAGATGTAAGAATAGTGGCTTAAGATTGATGATGAATGTTTGTGAGAATTGTGTGTAATGTTGGGTTGTAAATCATGTTTAGCACTAGACATTAAGTTTGGACAGTTGATGGCCATGAAGGTGGATATAATGATTTCTTGATTAATGATACTAGTTATATAGAAGTGATCTAATAGGCTTGAACAGTGTATGCAAGAGCTTAAGTTTATTTGATTCGTAATGAAATATGATATTATATGTATGATGTAGAAGTATGACCAAAGGGACATGGAGTTGAGGCATTTTCTAAGACTATTGCATGTTGTGCGTGGCTAGTAGTACCGTTGAGTTTCTAGGTGAAGAAAGACTAGTTAGATGCTATATGGTTTTCTAAATAGCCAAGTTAAGAAGTTTTGATTGATAGTGTTGAGCCTTTTTATATGATCTTGATTCTTATGGTAGAGAGATATAAGTTTGGATTCACGATATTGGTAGGCTATGACGAAAGTAGTATAGTTTATCAAAGGCTTGGTGATATCCATGTTAAGTGTTAGAAGCTAAGATTGAGTTCTTGAAGGTTGAGCTCATAGAAATAAGAGTTGATGCGTTAAAGGGTATGCACTCCTACTATGGGGATACTTATAAAGATCTGAAGTAAGTAAGTGTTCCAGTATTATATGATGACTATTGGGGCTATAGAATGATAGAGTGTGATATTAGCAGTGGGTTTTCAACTTCCAGGTGTAGTCATTTGGGTTAAGTTCTATTAATTACGTGTATTGTCGTATTCCAGACCCCAGAGTGCAGTGAGTGTAGTTCAGTTTAGAGTCTAGTAAGGGATCTCTCAAACTTAAGATGATGGATTTAAGCTAAGGGGGAGATGATAGAACAAGTAACCAAGTCAGGCTCTCAAATTTTAGTAGTGATGCCAGTATGATATAGAACATCAGAAAGTGAGGGTGAGACTCAACCCATTCTTATCTCAGTATTTTTTAGTGATCCCAATACCTACTTATGCCTTACAATTCAGTTCCATGGTCATAGTTCATGTTCATGCATATGATTGAGAGTCATGTACTTTTCCAGTCTTAAAATGAGGAGTTCCAGTTCATTCAATAGACGAAATCACATTCTATATGTTATGAACTTCAAATTGAGGTCATGCAGCTCATGACTCATATACTCATGCTTTATAGTGTGCTCAGTTCCCATAATACATACTATACTCTTTTTTATTGACGAGATTCAGCTTATAGTCATGTATGCCTCAATTCAGATCTCTTTGATGAATCCCTGATGTTGATTTGCTATTCCTTCGGCCTTAGTTAAGTGTCAAGTCTCATATAATATCCTTCCATACTTCAATTTCTTATGTTCTAACCTTTTAGTGACTCCTCCTTCTGTAAAGATAGTGATGATAAGTAAATGTTTCTTGTTGATAAAAGATCATTGTATGCTTGTTTTGGATAAGACCACAAGGGTTAAGTAAGATTTGGGGCCAAGTATTTGATACATGTGATGGTTAGTGAAAATTTATGTGTGTATGTTCTTCGTTTAGCGTATGGGGGTTATATTAATAGTGGTTTAGATGATATGTGATGTATGTCTTTATGGGTGTTTGCCATAAAGTTCATACGTGGTTATAAAGATAGGCTTGAATGACATGTGGGATTTAAGTGGAGGGATGCATTATGTAATAGTGAATCCATAGTAAGAGGTTAGAGTTAGTCATTAAAGTGGTAAGGCACGTTATGATTAGGGTGTGAACTTGAAAAAGATATAGAAGGTTGAATCATATGGTTTAGACTAGTACCGCGGTGTGGCAGGTTGTATTTTGTGATTTAGAGTTAGGCTCGATCACGGTGAAGGAATTTAAGCTGCTTTAGACATTAGTAGAAGGAGTTATCAATGCCCATATGGGAATTATAAGTTGAATCGAATATATATGGTATTTAAAGGGGATAGTATAGTTAAGGGAGTATTCTAGAAGTGTCCTAAGCTTGAAAGTAAGAAGTTCCATTGCATAAGGCCTAGAAATTCTATCCTAGCTTATGAGTTAAATGTCTATATTCCATGCAATAGAGTAGTGCCAAGGTTGTAATTCCTTAGTTAGAAGTCTTGTATAAATCATGCCTTTGATTCTTTGCTCCCTAATGCTACTGGAACTTCTTTAGAAAGAGTGATGAAGAGATAATCTATTCCATCCATGTAAATTGCAAATCTAGTTTAGTCCAAGCATCATGTTTAAGATTCAGTTATTTAGTCATGACTCAGTTCATAAGAGTTCAGAGCATAATCTCAAATTTTTTTGAGTATTTTAGCTCTGACAGTGTAATACCCTGGTACAGTCTAAGTCTTGTTACCTCGTGTTTCGTACTTGCCTAAGTTATCACTTCTCAATTTAATATATATGATTGGAGCATGAACACTTCAAGGGAATCCTAAACTTTCAGCATGAATCATCTCCTTAAAGCAAATAAGTCAAGTCAACTCAGAATTCAATTTCATGATAGAAGTTTAAATGTTTCAGCTCGGCTATATCCCTTCTTTGAAAACATATCATGTCCATGTTATTCCATACCTTTAAGACTTCAACATTACTACCAATCATTCGTGGACGAATGATCCCAAAGGGGAGATAATATAACACCCTACATTTTGAGCTAGAACAAAAAGCATCATTTCTATGCGTAGATGATCCAAAAGCCATAAATCCTATGAGAATTCAGAATGTTAATAAATTATGTAGTGTGGGAAACTATTTGAGCGTGAATTGAAATCATAGAGGTCCCCTAACTCAAAGACGAGTTGAAAGCTTTCCTATTGTTCGAGTTTGAGTGAGCGTCAAAACTTGGGTCAACTTCAATCGAGCATAACTATTTGTATTTAGCGAATTAAGAGGCCTACGTTATATCAAATGAAAGTTCTTTGAGTCCTCTTTCCAACACCACTGGTTTTTCTTATATATTATATCAGAGTAGAAAGTTATGTTTATTTTACTTCGAAGTGTCTGTCAACCAAAATATGATGATGAGGCTTAAAACTTATCAGCTGTGTGACAACCCGTCAGACCCGGTCATCAGCCTAAAGTAGTGAATGGTGAAAACCAGTCCAAAAGTGACGTCCTGAGTGATGACTTATCACCTGAGTGATGGCCCGTCAACCCTAGTCGTCAACTAATACGATTATGTGATTTTTTTCAGTTCCTTAGGGGTATTTTGGTCTTTCCCACACTCCAAAAACCTTTCAAATGAATTAAATCACCCCTTAAGAGTTATTAATCAATCACTATCAGTTTTACGATATCAAAAACTTCCCCTTCAGTCTCAAAATAAGATCAAACTAGGGTTTTCTCCAAGAACAAGAAATTCAAGAAAATCAACCCTTAAGTTCAAGATTTCCAAGGAACAAATGGACATTCGAGTTCTTCTCTTTAAACTAATTAATTTTAGGTACGTGGGGTTTATCCTAAAAAAAAAACTACACGGGCATCGAAACACTAGAACATGATTTACAGATTTTTAAGCATGATTTCAGAAAGGAGTTTTGAAATACATGATTTTATTATGCATTATGAATGTTTAAATGTATTATTGAATCGGTCCTTAGGCCTTTCCCCCTAAATTGATTTACATGTATATGTATATGTATTAAATTTGAGATTGAAGATTGTTTGAGAGCATAAATTTTGGACTTTCTCTCTTGTGATAAATTAAAGATTTTGGTTTTGTTGGAAAGGAGTTGAAATGAATGTTTTGGGATTTGAAAGATGTTTTCTCAATGTCATAGTATTTGAACATTGATTTAGAATTGTTGAGAGGGTGTCTTGATATAACTATGTTTTGTGTTAAAGAGAAGAATTGCATGAGATAGAGAATTTTGACATGACCACCATTGTTTGTTGAATTGTTATAAAGAGAATTGCTTGCATGGTTTTACCTTAGTTTTAAATTATGAGTTTCTTGAAAGAATTGCTGATATGGTGGTCCTAAATTTCATGATTTGAAAATAGAGATATAATTTGCTTTAAATGGCTCAGAGAATGTGACTTGAAAGTCAACGGTATGACGATACCATATATGTGTATGTCATGATAGAGTTAAAGATTTTAGAGTATGTTTTCTGAGCATGCATATTTAAAGAACTAAAAAATGGGCAGAAAGAGTGTTAGGTGGTTACCCGAAGAAGGCATGAGTTCAAGTAACTCTTAGCCTGAAATCATATTTGCCGATACGGGTAGATTATTATTGTATACTAGCGACGGCCGTGTGGCGTAGTAGATTCAGACACTCTGACCCTTGCGGCACACTTGCATTGGGGGCTTGGCTGCCAAATTAATGGCAGATCCCATATAGCCCTTGGGAATACAGATTATAGGGTACACCACCTAGCGCAAAAGTAAAACAAAGACGGACTCAGAGGTCAAATGATTTTACAGAGTTTTTTAAATATGC
The DNA here is from genome assembly GCA_030864225.1 of Capsicum baccatum var. pendulum. Taxonomy (NCBI): domain Eukaryota; kingdom Viridiplantae; phylum Streptophyta; class Magnoliopsida; order Solanales; family Solanaceae; genus Capsicum; species Capsicum baccatum. Next base: position 249,307,657 of record CM061558.1, read on the forward strand.
CCATGTAATTTCTTACCGTATGACTTATTTATGAACTATTTTTAAATTGTTCTCATATATGTTGAATATAAATTATTATTTTGGATTATCTCTGCGTACCAGTACAGATACATAATATAGGGGTCCTAATAAGCAGTAGATTCTTTCAGACAGGAGTGAAGAGTACAAGTTGGTAAGCCTTCTATACTTTGAAGGCCTAGTTTCTTTCTGACATTTGTCATTATTATGGTTTTCGTCTACTGGGGGCCTTGTCACAGATTTTGAATAGTTGTCTTTTGATTTTGTAGTAGAGATTTTGCAGACTGTTTCTGACATTAATTAGTTATTGGTTGGCTTTGCATTACATCTTATAAACTGAATAGATTTCAAACTTTATGATCATGTTTCCATATACGATTATATTCCGCATTTCTTTTTATTATATGAATTTTGTGCATGATTACTTGATAGAGAAGGGTGTCCTGGGCCTTCATGGTTTGGAATGCTCGTCACGGGCAGGGTCTCGGTTTGGGTTGTGACAATGGATTAGGAGCTTGGCCGCTGAGTTAATAGCAGATCCCATATAGCCCATAGGATTGTAGAGATGTAGGGTATACAATCTATCTCAGAACTAAAACAAAGAGTTGAGTCTATGTTTTACAAGGTTGATTGAAGTTTTTAAGTATGCCCATTTGTTTTGATCTCTATAATGTTGAATTGATTTCACAATTCTCTCGATTATTTTATGTGATATATATGTTGTTTTGAATTATTCAACATACCAATAAATTCCAAGTATTGACAGTCCTCGTAGCGATTGTATTGTCTCATAATATAGGTTTTGAGGAAAAGTCCCATGGTCTATCACATCATTATAACATTTAGATATGAAAGAGTTGGTGAGTAATCCATCTTTAAGAATACATTTATTTATATGTTGACTTCTTTCAGTTTATGGTCCAGCCAAGGGCCTTGTCTTGGTCTAGACAATTAGTATTCAGTTGAGGCTTCATAGATGGAATTTGAATATTATATTGTCATAACATTATTTTCATAATTTGTTTATCATATTTCCTTAATTCCATTATATCTTTTGCACTTTAATTTATGTATGAATTATGCTTATGATAGTATGGTAAGGGATCTAGTCATGACAAGCTTGGTATCAGAGCATGGTTCAGGATCCCAAGGTTTCTACGAATCCGTGTCTATTAGAGTCTTGATTATGGGTTATTTCTGCACCTTAATTACAATCAGGAGGCTATCAGACATTTAGGAAATATTTCTTATTCTTTCATACTCTAGATCGTGCAATAGTATTGTACATATGAAGGTTGTACAAGTTCATTCCTGGCTCTAATTTTATTAGTTATGTCTCATTACTTAGACGATACAAATGCAAAAGCTTAGAGTCTAAATAATGTAATTATTTTCAAATGAGTCATGAAAAAGGTTATGAAATAGCACAAAGACTTGAGAAGAGCCTGTTAGTGCTTCAAAGTGAGTTGATTCAAGTGTATACCCCTATCTATATCAATCATGCATTTATACTTGAGGTGAGAAGTGTATTCAGTCCTTTGTTAAAGCTTTGTTGTAGATGTCACGATTAAGGGTAATGATATGTAGAAAAATGTTAGAACAGTATTTTCACCCGAGTGGTAGTATATGTTAGGTCTTTATAACCTTTGAGTAGCTAGATAGCTCTAATTTTAGCGATATAAATATAGAGTGATGGTAACTCTTGAGTGAAAATGGTGGTTATGTTCGTGTAACCATTAAGTAAGATTGGGAGTGGTATGCCCTTACAGTGATTGACTAAGGTTGAAGAAACATTTGTACATTTTATGGTAGTTAGTAGAGAAAGTGATTAGTGATGATTATTTAGAATAACTTGAAATGGTCCAATCTTAGAAAGGGGGACGCAGTGATATTTATGGAATTTTAAAGGTAGTTAAAGGTAGGTATGGGTAAGTAGAAATAGTTGGGAGGAAGGAGAATATGCTTTTATGTTGTAGTAAAAATGTGCTTCTATGTTGTAGTTAAAAAAATGAGGAATTTAGGTTGATTTCTCTATTTGGTGGACTAGTATATTATGTTGGATGTTTCATCAGTTGTATAATATTGGTGCTAGACACTAGGTTTGAACTTTGGATGTAGATTTTAGTGATAAAAATGTTAACCCGAGGAGAGTGATATGAGAATTGTGGGAGTAAGTAGGCTTAATTTGATGTGTACAATTGCCTAGGTTGATAACTTTGTGGAAAAATTGAGTGGATAATTATGATATATATACATGAGGACTAGTGTTAAATGATAACGCTCAATCTACAGCTCTCGTGGGAGTGTAAAGCGGTCGTTAGCAAATATAGAACCCAACCTGGGTTGGGTGTCGATCCCACAGGGAATAGCTTGGCCAACAAGTAAGCAAAATTACTAAACTTTTGGTGCAAGTCTCGTAAAAAGGGGGGATTGTAATGTGTAACCAAAACAATAAAGTAAAAGCTGAAAATAGCAAAGTAAAAAGAGGAAGAATGTTACGTAAGTTGTAAACAATGAGAATTGAAGCGTTGGGGTTATGTCCACCTTCTGAGATATACGTCTCTATTGGCTATGAGTGTGTAGAGTCTTGACATGCAATTGCTTATAGAGAATTGTAGTCGATGGTAAATCCAAGCGTCTCTCGACCTGAACAAGGACTATTTCACTTTAACTCTCTCGAGCTTAAAGCGTGTCTAACGGTACGAATTCTCCAAGAGGTTAGTCCAGTTACGGCACTAGCTTTTTAATAGGAAAGGGTGTCCTACTACCTTGACATTATCTCTTTTCCAGACAAATAACCTTTCTCTCGAACAAATTAAATGTTAGACTGGCGTTATTCTATGCGTCTGCAGCCACAAGAATGTAGATTAAGATGAAGAGCGTAATGATATAAGCAATATACTTGTCTTGAACTCACAAACTCACAGCTATAGCTAGTAACTCATTCGGCTTCCATAACCCCAACTAAGAGGTTTAGTTACCCATGAATGCGAAGGACATCACGATTTACATGGTTGATGGCGTGAGAAATAGGTGATAGGCGTGTGGTTTTGGTGATTCCGTAGCAAGTAATGATTCTCTTGTTGTGGAATAGATGAATAGAAGAATAGATTAGAAGTGTTTGTAGATGAGGAAGATGAGAAGAATGGAGGAAAATTAATAGTTGAATTGATAGTTGATGAAGTTCTTAAAATCTCTAATATGATAGGTTATTTATAATACTCCTATCCTACTCCTACTAAGCTAATGAAATAAATAACCAAATCCTAATATACTAATGAAATCCTTGACCCAAATGTACTAGGGTAAGGTTACCATATCATAATCCAAATAGAATAGTAAAACACATAACCTAATTATACTAGGTTAATGTATCTTTGTAAAAATCCAGCTTTGTGTCTGTAAGTCCCCAAAGTCTTCAGAAATGCTGTTTTAGCCCGGGACAGATTTTCCATGCAGCAGATTTGGTCCTTTAGGCGTCCAGCTCCTTTCTACTTTGTTTGTGAGCTTTCTTTTGTGTCAAGTAAGCCGTAAAATGCTGTATTTTGCATCATTTATACCTGAAACTTTACTAATCATGTTTGTTAGCTCATTTATAGGAAAAAGGACTAAAAGTGCATGAAATAGATAATTAGTTCTCAAAACTAGGCTAAAATATGGGCAAAATATATTGATATAGGCGCGTAAATTTGCCTATCATCAACACCCCACACTTGCAGCTTTGTTCGTCCTCGAACAACATATCATGTCATTCTAAGCATTGACTTAAGGTTTTTACAGCAACAACACAAAACATTTATCAAGACAAGCACAACAATTATCAACAAAGAGTAGCTTTCTGATTATAAGTAGAAACAATTTAACCTCAAGCATAGACTCGTGATGGTGATCAACTCGCATGCAAACGTTAAGGTACATAGAATCATATACAACTATCCAAGACTCATCAACCATGTGTGTCTCACAATATAGTACCCATAATCACTCACAAGTATAGCATATTTTTCAAACATGGGTATCAAAATATCCTTGCACTCACTCTCACAAAGAATTCATATGTAGCAACTAATGACCATAAGCTTGCCCTTAATGTAGTACTCCACTAAATGTCAGAATGTTAAGATTAGGATCAAGTAGGTCTTTTGACGGTTGTAATGTAGGCTAAGGGACGGGTAGGATCAGCTATTTTGGCCAGAAATAGTGACTAAGTTCCTAAGCGCTTTAATACATCACTTTGTATCATTGCCACTTTTTTCTTTCAACCTTTCTTTATTTTATTCTTCCACCCTTGATCTCATCTATTGTTTTTCAATTTTAAGCACAACTCACTTTTCAGCTTTCTTTTCCTTTTTCTTTTCACAACATACCTCTTATGATAGCACTTTCTTTTTCATAACACATTCAAGCACCATTACAATTTAAAGCATCATACTCACCCAATTTCCTCTTATGTTGTCACATGACTTTTTCACTTTAAAGCACTTAGGAATTTGGATCAAATTACGGTCTTGAAAAAAAATGGATTAGGCTTACATACAAGGTTGTCAAAGAAATAGGCTAAAGGCTCAAAAGGGTTAACTAGGATGAAGTACATGGGTAGGTAAAACTGAAGGTAAACATGTATAGGTTGCCAAAGAAATGCCTAAATCATATCCTAAACTTACACTCCTTATTTTCGCTTTGCATACATACCAGGCAAGTTCTAGCATCAGCCACAAACATAGAATATACTATTATCTCGCACACACAAGGCACATGGTCGACTTGATTGGAAGTAATATAGACTCTTGACCCAACAAGTGAAGGAATTGAATCACACAATATCACATAATGAGTCAAAACTAGAGCCTAAACGTCTCAATAGTCACAATTGTAATACATACTTTTTTTATAATCTCATGCTGCCTATCAAAATAATTTCATGCGAAGCTAGAAAGATTTTACTCCTAAAAAAAACTAAAAACGTCAAATGGAAAAAAAAACAAAAAAAAAAACAAAAAAAAAACAAACTCAAATAAACAAAGTAAACAAACAAACATAGGTGCAAACAGAGAAGTATAGCATGCAATGCCACCCCACACTTAGATGGGACACTGTCCTCAGTGGAAAATAAATACGAGGAACCTGGTCAGTCGGACTCCTCCTCTATGTCTGGGGTCATACCCCTTGCGTTGGGATCATCATAAGAGTCATCATCCTCATAAGTTCCGCATAAGTATCCCACTTAATTCCAAGCATGAGTCGAGGTGTTTGCAGCGAGGAGGGTTCTCCTTGCTCCTTGCAGCCTCTTTTCTTGCCCTTTTGGGAAGTGGTAGCCTTCTTCCTTGCCTTGTCTCTCTTTAGGTGCCATTGTACCTGAGACTTGAAATAGTGTTAATGGTAGCACAATCTCAATGGATACAATCTATACACAGACAGTAAGGGTACCACCCCACACTTAGGGTGTTGGCACCAACTAGTGAGGTGAAAGTGATCGATTACTCAGAATTCATCGACATACGTTTTAGGATTGTATTCCGACAAGAAAATCAGCAATGCATTACTTACTTGCAGCCATTGGACTACTTTCATGGTAGCTATAGCAACACTACTACATAGGGGTTACCATATGGAATAGTTATTCTTACAACAATCACAACCTCTTATGTCGGTAGGCACTATAAGTCTTATCCCGATGGCCGGGATAGTCTAACATGTAAGTATCCAAACAACAATCTTAAGCACTGTTCATAGCCATAGTAATTCCGCAAATAGTATAACAATGCTATTAAAACCAATTTCAAGTCAGAAACAAGTCAAGATTTTCCTACGTACATGTTCACTCACAAGGTTGTGTATCAACAATCCAAACACATGAACATCACCAACAATCTTATACGATTTAGCAATTCATAATAGACATAGCAATGTAGTACTTATGAGAAATAAATGAAGAATAAGAGAGTACTTACTTGCTTGAAGCTTGTGGAGATGGTTTTGTGAATTGGAAGAGCAAAAGAAGAAAATTTTGAGAGGATTTGGAGAGGGAATGCGGTGCCTTTAGGGTATTTTCTAGTGTGGTTGTGTTATAAAACTAAGTCCCCTTTATATAGGAAGAGAATGGGTCGGGTTATGACCCATTTACAATCGGATTTGGGGACAAGAACACCACATATGCGGCGCATATCACTCGGCATATCAATGACATATGCGGCGCATTGTCTATGGCATAATGGGACATATGCGCCGCATAGTCTATGGCATTTGTAGACATATGCGCCGCATAGTCTATGGCACATGATATACTGAGACCAAATGCCATAGCATAGGCGGCGCATAGTCAAAAGCATACCTAGGAATAGGCGGCGCATAGTGTATAGCACACTAGATTCCGAGTCCTTAGGCTATAGAATAGGTTGTGCATCGTTCGTGGCCTATTTTTACCAAGGCCTAGCCTTCCTCGAAGCCTATTTTGACGTGAGAAAGGCCCAATCCATAGCCTTATGCAACACCATTCCTAACTTACCGATTTTACCATACAATACGTCCAAATCGTCGATTGAGATCAATCTCCTCATCGCATACTTCTTGCACCTATTTTTGCTCAAAACCAAATGAAAACTATTAGTACGATGGGTTGCCTCCCACCAAACGCCTTAGTTTTGGTCGTGGCACGACTCTTATTTTTGGATTTTCATTAAAAACAAAACAAGTACTAGAATGAAAGAAAATGAAAAACAAAAAACGATAAAATGATAAAACGATAAAACAATGGGTTGCCTCCCATCTAGCACCTTATTTATTGTCGTGGCTCGACATAGTTACCTCGAGTACTCAGACTTCATCGAGGTAAGTGATGGATCGTTTTCTGAAAGGATTTAGACGACAATGAGGCTTACCTGTGGGCATGCGATTTTTTTCGAGATGGCTCCTACGTTTCTCTGGAGAGTCACCAATTATATCATCAATAGTCCAACCCATAGCTCTCTTGTATCTCTTCAGAGCAGAGATGAGAGCCTCCACGTGCTGTTTACTTAAATCATCTGCTCTCTCCGGATGTATATTTCTACTTTTCACGAACACATACCTTAGATAATCGGGGAGCTCTTGCGATTCTAGCATTGGTGGCTCGTCAATGTGAGTCTTCGCTGTTGGTCGATTCTTGAGATCACAATCCAGTTTCTTAGGAGTATAAGACTCTATTTCTGTTAGATCACCCATGAGTTCTTCATAATCTTCATTATCCTCATGCTCAACATTCAGTGGCGCAGCAGACAATGGCTCAACAGTAGGTTGTTTCTCTATAGATAATGCTTTCGTATCCTCATAATGAACATCAGCTACAGATGACTCATTCATATCGCTGGGTTGCTTCATTGTTTTGCATATATCAAACCGTACCACTTCGTCATTAATTCGAAACAAAAGCTTATTATCTTTCATGTCAATAAGCACACTTCCAGTTGCAAGGAAGGGACGTCCCAAGATTATGGGAACTTCAGAATCCTCCTTACAATCCAGAATAACGAAGTCTGCAGGAAAGATGAATGAAGAAACTTTCACCAACACATCATTTAAGATACCCACAGGTGTTTTTACCGACCTATCAGCCATCACGAGCCTCATATTGGTTGGTGTCGGATCGCCTAGCCCCAACTTCTTGTAGATGGATAGTGGCATCAAATTGATGCTAGCACCTAGATCACACAATGCTTTGGCAAAGTTCAAAGATCCGACGGTGCAAGGAATAGTGAAAGCTCCGGGGTCGGCCTTCTTCTGAACTATCGATCGGGTAGCAATTGCACTACAATGATGCACATCATCTTTCAGCTCATAACTTGCTGCCCTCTTCTTAGTCAAAAGATCTTTCATAAACTTCGCATACCCAGGCATTTGTTCAAGTGCCTCTACCAATGGGACATTAATGGTCAGCTGCTTGAGCATAGTCATGAATTTGCTGAACTTAGTGTCATCGGCCGCCTTCTTCAATCTTTGTGGAAAAGGTGGTGGTGGGTATGGAAGTGTTCTCTCCATGGCTTTCTTCTCCTCTTGCTTCCGTTTATCATTTTTTTCAGGCTGCACATCACTAGGTAAAACATCTTTGACGTTTGAAGTAGTTGTTGCGGCTTCTTCTCTTGTAACGTCACTAGGTGTGGCATCAATATCTGCTGCTACGTCAACCACTTGCTTGCCTTTTGCTGAAGTTTCTAGCACCTTACCACTCCTGGTAGTGATGGCCATGCATGACCCATCATTCCTTGGGTTTTGGACTGTATCGCTCGGTAAGGTGCCAGCCTTTCTTTGATTGAATACTGCTGAAAGTTGGCTTAATTGCTGCTCTATTTGCTTGATAGAAGTGGAATGAGAATCAACTAGTTGCTTCATGGAGTCCAAATCATCAATTACCTCCTTAACTCCTGCGCTCGTTGCTTCCACTCCTTTCAATAACTTAGCCATCATGTCTTCCATAGTATTAGATGTGGTGGTATCACGTCTACCAGGGGGAACGTACAAACCACTATTTTCATTATTTTTCTTCCAACTACCTTGGTCTTTACCTCCAGATTTATCATAATAGTTCCGATCTTGGTTTCCTTGGGCATTCCCTCGGAAACCCCCTGATTGTTCAAGTAGTTGGCCTCCTCTTCCGAATCAGATTCGTCTCTTCCTTTGGACGCAATAGCTTTCACTTTTTCAGTCTTCCCTAATAGATGCTTTGTAAGAAGATCCATTTGGGTTTTCATGTGCGCCATATCTTGATCACGTTCTTCTTCTCTTCTTCTTTGGTCTGCAGAGATGCCAATAGATAAAGTGGGGCTTGCTACCTCAGAATCCCTGGTATGCCAAGCTCTACTTTGCTTTGTCATGCGATCTAGCATAATGCTTGCTTGACCAAAGGTAAGGTCCATAAAAGAACCTCCAGCTGCATTGTCCACCACTGGTTTACTTACTGAATTCAAGGCTCTATACAAGATCTCCATGAGGTGAACATTAGTCATGTGATGGTTTGGGCATCTCGCTAGCTTTGTCTTGAACCTCTCCCATGTTTCGTGAAGAGCTTCAGAGGGAAGCTGACGAAAGTTGCTGATTTCATCTCTTAATTGAGCCCTTTTGGATGGCGGAAAGAATCTTTCTAGGAAAGCGTCTCTCAATTGCCTCCAATTTGTAATAGAATCAGGAGTTAGCCCATTCAACCATAATGTTGCCTCCCCAGACAGAGACAATGGAAATAGACGTAATCGAATAGCATTCTGACCAACACCAGGATTGTCAAAAGACTTGCATGTAGAAATAAAGTTGATGAGATGCATATTCGGATCATCGCCTGCTAGTCCACCAAATAATCCCTTGAGTTGCAATAACTGAATCATGGTGCTTGTGATGTTGAACTTGGCTCCGGGCGCTAATGGTGGTGGAATTATAGCTCCAGTGGCTCCGGCACCATCAAGATCATCATCATCATCGTCGAAAACTGGTTGCAAAGGTTGGCGATCATACCTATACCGAGCTTGTCGACCTCTTCGATTGGCAGGTGTTGCAATTTCAGCGCCATGCCTTGGGTTTATCAACTCGTCATCTCCTAAATCCTCATCGTCAGGATTTGTTGCTCGCCCAGGATTATCAATGTTTTGTTGTTGGACTTGAGCGGCGGCAAGGGCAGCTAATCTTGCTTGCTCGTGTTGAGCAGCCATCCTGTCGATTTCAGCTTGTGCTTCCATTCTTCTAATTCGTTGTGGTTCAGGATTGATTGGTAATAACGGTTGACCAGAACTTCTAGTATGGGGCATGCACTAAAGTAAAAACCTGCAAGAAACAAAAAACAAAAACTAAAAGTAAAAGTACGAGAATCTTTGACCAAAGGGTCTAGTAACTATCACGAACTTGATTGACACTCGTATTCCCCGGCAACGGCGCCAATTTTTGATAATGCTCAATCTACAGCTCTCGTGGGAGTGTAAAGCGGTCGTTAACAAATATAGAACCCAACCTGGGTTGGGTGTCGATCCCACAGGGAATAGCTTGGCCAACAAGTAAGCAAAATTACTAAACTTTTGGTGCAAGTCTCATAAAAAGGGGGGATTGTAATGTGTAACCAAAACAATAAAGTAAAAGCTGAAAATAGCAAAGTAAAAAGAGGAAGAATGTTACGTAAGTTGTAAACAATGAGAATTGAAGCGTTGGGGTTATGTCCACCTTCTGAGATATACGTCTCTATTGGCTATGAGTGTGTAGAGTCTTGACATGCAATTGCTTATAGAGAATTGTAGTCGATGGTAAATCCAAGCGTCTCTCGACCTGAACAAGGACTATTTCACTTTAACTCTCTCGAGCTTAAAGCGTGTCTAACGGTACGAATTCTCCGAGAGGTTAGTCCAGTTACGGCACTAGCTTTTTAATAGGAAAGGGTGTCCTACTACCTTGACATTATCTCTTTTCTAGACAAATAACCTTTCTCTCGAACAAGTTAAATGTTAGACTGGCGTTATTCTATGCGTCTGCAGCCACAAGAATGTAGATTAAGATGAAGAGCGTAATGATATAAGCAATATACTTGTCTTGAACTCACAAACTCACAGCTATAGATAGTAACTCATTCGGCTTCCATAACCCCAACTAAGAGGTTTAGTTACCCTTGAATGCGAAGGACATCACGATTTGCATGGTTGATGGCGTGAGAAATAGGTGATAGGCGTGTGGTTTTGGTGATTTCGTAGCAAGTAACGATTCTCTTGTTGTGGAATAGATGAATAGAAGAATAGATTAGAAGTGTTTGTAGATGAGGAAGATGAGAAGAATGGAGGAAAATTAATAGTTGAATTGATAGTTGATGAAGTTCTTAAAATCTCTAATATGATAGGTTATTTATAATACTCCTATCCTACTCCTACTAAGCTAATGAAATAAATAACCAAATCCTAATATACTAATGAAATCCTTGACCCAAATGTACTAGGGTAAGGTTACCATATCATAATCCAAATAGAATAGTAAAACACATAACCTAATTATACTAGGTTAATGTATCTTTGTAAAAATCCAGCTTTGTGTCTGTAAGTCCCCAAAGTCTTCAGAAATGCTGTTTTAGCCCGGGATAGATTTTCCATGCAGCAGATTTGGTCCTTTAGGCGTCCAGCTCCTTTCTACTTTGTTTGTGAGCTTTCTTTTGTGTCAAGTAAGCCGTAAAATGCTGTATTTTGCATCATTTATACCTGAAACTTTACTAATCATGTTTGTTAGCTCATTTATAGGAAAAAGGACTAAAAGTGCATGAAATAGATAATTAGTTCTCAAAACTAGGCTAAAATATGGGCAAAATATATTGATATAGGCGCGTAAATTCGCCTATCATCATTAAAGCGATAGATTGTGGTTGAGTCACTAGGTGTATAAGAACGTTAGGTGTATAAGAATAAGTTGAACCCTAGGTAGCATATTGGTATATGAGGTTTTATGTGTATAAGTGTCAGGTGTGTACCTAGTTCATGTTCTAGAATATCTTTGTATAGAGAAGCCTATGGAGTTGTTATGTGGTGTTCTTTAGAGCAGAATTGAGTGACATATAGATAGATGATGAGAGATCTTTGCATAGTTTTAATAAAAACTTTGTTACGTTGTGAGGATATGCAATTAGAGGTGTAATTCTAGTACATTAAGTAATGGAGAATGGATTATTAAGTGTTAAGAAGTGTGGACGTTTATGCTCATGAGAGTGTGAGTTATAAGGTGGTGCCTATGGAACCTTGCAAAAATTAAGATTCGTAACCCTGAAGGGTAGTGTCTTCAGGTTATAGTTATCAGGGGATTTTAGCTTTTATGTGTATGGTGATAAACCCATTGTGCATGTAGATTTAGTGAGTGGATATTTCCTCAAATCTAGGATAGTGACCGTTGAGCTAAGGGGGAGATTATGAACTATGACAGATCTTAAATTTCTCTCCTGGTGAGTTTCAGGAAGGGTTGTGATAAATCTATTTTTATCTTAACAAATTCCTCCTACTTTAGTTTAAGCGGATATTCTACCAATGTCTTATGTATTCAAATTATGCCTATGTCTAAGGTCCGAGTTATCTATGCAACTTATGTCCATGCTCTAACCCCTAAACTAGACGCAATACTGTCTCTTAGTAATACAAGCTTCAAAGTATTAAAGCTATATATTATGACGCTCATGATCCATAAACTTATGTCTCACCTTATTCTTAGTTCTAAGGAACTGTACTCTTTATATGTTGCCAATACATTTTATGTCGGGTGTAGCCCAAGGCAATAAGTTTTATGCAAACTCATGACCATTCTCAACTCTTACAATGAGAAGTAATAGCTTCAAAACAGAAATCCTTGTTTTATTTTTTAAATATATGAATTTTAGCTTTATGTTATATGACCCAGGATATATGTACTTATGTTTCTCACTTTTTCCATCCCGAAGAACTCATGATATGTTATATTTGTGCCTAAACAACCCTCGATTTATGATTTAGGTGTTTTCTAAGAGGTATTTCGTTCCTATTAGACCATATCTCACTTTACAGGTCTCACTTTAGTAGTGTGACAAATAGGAGTCAAAATTAAGCAATGTTACTTCAATCCCTGATGCTTGTACTCTAGTCTCTCTATGACCCTCCTTATGATAGAATGGTAGTGGTAAGGAAAGTAATGTTTCAGATGAGGGATTAGGTATTCCTTAATGTGAAAATTTTAAATGTGGCTACTCGATCTAAGGTTATAGATGAAGAGGGAAGAGTGAGATGAACTTTCATTATGTGTAACAGTTAGTAAGGGAATAAATGGTAAAAATCTTTTTGAAAGTGATTAAGGTAGCTGGTTTTTGGTAGGGATATTCATAGAGTGGGTGTAGTAAAGATAGGCTAGAATCTTTTGATTGATAGATACACAAACCATTCTGTTATATGGCTAATAGTCCTTGATCAAGACCTTAGGTTGCTTGATAATAATGATAATATTGAGTGATATTCCTAAAGGGATGTAATGTTTAGGGTCCCATAGCTTAAGTTAACACCTTTTAACTTCGAGACAGGCTTCAATATTGAATAAATATGTAGTTAGACTCAAGCTCTTCTAGTTAGGAGTTTAATTATGTAATTATAAGATTGAAATGGTGAAGTGTGATATTCATAGCTTAAAGCATGGTGGAAAAGCCTGGCTATATTTTAGTTCTATTAGACATATCATTTTGGAATAGAGAGTAATTCTATTTTTAAGTCCACAAAAATATCATTTCGTGTCTTGTATCAATCTTAATCAGGTCCAGAATTCCTTGGAAAAATTCATGCCTTAAGTTGTTATAATCATGTTTCATAAAACTTATGCAAAATCATGTTTATATCCAGTCTTGTTAGCTCATGATTCATGCTTGTAAGATTTACCTGGTGATGTCATGATGTTCTTTTCTTTTTATTCCTATTTATGTTTTTAAGGGAGAACTCTTAATCTAAAGTTACATCATTGATTCCGTACTTATAGAGCTTCAATAAGTTCCTATCCATCATTCGAGGACGAATGGTTCCAAGGGGGAGATAATGTAATACCCCCCCATTTTGGGGCTTTAATTCGAACCATCGTTCTTATGTATATAGAGTCAGACCTAATGATTCCATGTCATTATAAGTGGGATGATCAATTCTATAATGTGAGAACATCTTTGGAGATGATAGAGAGAATAAGAATCTCCTAATTCAAAGTCGAGTTGAGAACTTTTCTACCGATTGAGTTTTAGTGGATGTTCAAACTTGGGTAATCTTTCAACGCCCATTAATCCTAGAATATAACTAGTTAGGTGGTTACTGCATATAAATGAAAGATCTTCGGGTCTTCTTTCCAACGGATCAAATTTTACCTTGATTAGATATCAGAGTCGAAAGTTATGCTTATTTTACTTAGGAGTATCTGTCTGTCGGAAAATGATGACTAAGGTGATGAGCGGTCAGCTAGGTGAAGATCCATCAACCCAATTCGTCACCCGCAACTATTTTATGATAAAATCCAGCCAGATATTGATGACTAGGGTGACGACTTTTAGTAAAAATAATGAGCCATCAACTCAAGTCGTCAACTGAAGAATTCCTATGATTTTTTTTGGTTTCTTTAAGGATATTTTGATCTTTTCCTCACATCAAACCCTACCCCCGCGACTTAAATCACACTTTAAATGGTATTTGCTCATTAGATATCAGTTTATCATCTCCTCTCCACTATCAAGAGAGAAAGAAGTTAGGATTTCTTTAAAAATTCATACTTTTAAGACTAGATTCAGGATATCTCAAATTTTGTTCGTCAAAAAGGTATGTAAAACTATCCCCACACTCATGGCTGTAAGTATGATTTCACTACACATTTCAAAGTGTATTTATGTATATATGTATGTTACGAATCTTTAGAATCAATTTAAGAGCATGGTTTATGAAAACTTCCTCATTTATTGTTATGGACTTACAAATTGATTGAAAAGCATGAATTATGAAAGCCAGATTTTTATGATGAAAGTACACATTTACTACGGATTTTTCTATCATTTTATAATTTTTTTTATGTGTTTATGTAATAGGTTTTGAAGTGTTTGAACTGTGAACCCCAATTTTATGACAAGAATTATGTGTTTTACAATTATTGTGGGTTCTTAAATGAATATGGAAAGATTTATATTTCTAAAGCTCTTTTATCAAATTATGGACTCATTACTAATATGATTTTTAAGAGAGCATCTTATGTACATTAAAAGACTTTTGTTTCTCATGAATCTTGTACGAATTATGAAAGAGAGGACTACTTAAGAGTTATGCCCTAAAAGAATTTTTTCTTATCTAGACATGTACGTCCTTTTTGAATGAGAAGTCTTTTTTGATAATTGAATCATCTTGGAGGTCAATAATGAGTTTTTGAATATGAAAGGCTATAAATACGATATGGTATGATATGATATGATATGATATGATATGACTTGCAAGTTTAGGTATGATGATACCTTGTTATGAATAAGAGATAAACTTTTATGATAATGAACAACAATTTTAATAAGTTAAAAATGCGCTTAAAGAGAGTTAGATGGTTACTCGAAGAAGGCATGAGTTTAGATTACTCATAGCCAGAAACTGTTTTTTGCCTGTGTGGGTTTATTATGTCATGAAATATGGATTTTACGCTTGCTATGTGCTTTTGGCATACTAGAGATTATGTGCCCCAATTCTTTCGGCAAACTTGGATTGAGGGCTTGACCGCCGCATTCATGGCCAACTCCATATATCCCCTAGGATTGTTGAGATGTAGGGTGTACCATCAAGATCAAAATAAAAATAAAGAGTTGAGTCTATTTTAATTGAAGTTTTTAAGTATGCCCATGTGTTTTGAGCTTTATTATGTTGAATTGTTTTCACAATGCTCTCGATTGTTTTATTTGAAATGTATGTCGTTTTTGGATTGTTTTGCGTAGTAATACATTTCAAGTATTGACCGTCTTCATGATGGCTGCATTGTCTCATAATGTAGATTCTGAGCCCATGGTCCATCACATCAGTAGAACATTTGGATATGATAGATTTGGTGAGCCATCCATCTTTTGGAAGGAATTTATTCATATGTTGGCTTCTTTTAGTTTAAGGTCCAGTTGAGGCCTTGTTTCGGTCTAGATAGTGAGTATTCAGTAGAGGCTTCATTGATGGAATTTGACTATTGTATTGTCATAACATTATTGAGATAATTTGATCATAAGATTTCCTTAATTTCATTATATCTTCCAAATTTTGATATATGTATGAATTATGCTTATGATAGTATGCTAAGGTGTATCTCAGTCCTTCGTGGTTCGGAATTCCCATCGCGTCCAGGGCATCGGCTCGAGTCATGACATACTAATACTCCGAGACTGGGAAAGCAATGCACTCAACAACCTACTAACCTTCAAAATCAAAACTATCATAATTTCTATTCCCACTTCAAGATCCTCCTAAAAAAGTCTTTATTACAAGAAATTCAACCATAGAACAACACTAACACTACCATCAAAATTTTCAGAATTTCTATTCACACTTCAAAATCATCCTTAAAGAATTGGCTTTCTTGCAGTAAAATTCTACGATAAGACTACACAATTAATAAACATTTGGTGATTCTTCCCTACTGGCCTTGACAAGTATCCAACGAAATTAGTTGAGGTGCATCAAAGCTGCCAGGGCACGAGGATTATATCAAAAACAAAACACAAAAAAAACACTACACAACTAATAAATATTATAGGGGTTCTTTCCTGGTGGCTGTGGTTGGTATCCGGGGAAATTCGTTGAGGTACATGAAAAATGGCCTGAATATCATGATTATCAAAAAAAAAAAAAAAACAACTACACAACTAATAAACACTAGGTTATTCTTACCTGGAGGCCATGGCAGATATCCCATGAACTTAATCGAGGTTCATGAAAACTGACCCGGACACCAAGATTATCAAAAACAAAAAAACACTACACAACTAATAATCATTAGGTCATTCTTTCTCGGTGGCCATGGAAGGTATTCGTGAAATTAGTCGAGGTGCATGAAAGTTGACCTGGGTACCACGATTATTCAAAAAAAAATAAAATGCTACACAACTAATAAACACTAGGTGATTCTTCCTTGTTGGCCGTAGCACGTATCTCGTGAAATTAGCCGAGGTGCATGTAAGTTAGCCTGGACATCTAGATTATCAAAAACTAAAAAAAAAACAGCACAAATAGTAACATAAAAAATATTCAACAAACTCTTAGTACTGTTACTAGAAGGTGTACATCGTGCATCTATATTAGAACATGATGATTTCTTCTTCATCATGATGACTCTTTCCAAATTTCATCTTTGTTTTTTTCAAGATTTTTCACATTAAATCAACTCATTTATCAAAGTAAAATTGAAGAACGAAGAATTATAATTCATAGATTTTCTGAAAAACTACACTGCTACAATCAGCATTTTTAGTTTTATTGGCGTTGGAAAATGTAAAGTTAGCTGTTTTTTTGTTTCATGCAGTAATTGTTTTTAAGAATTTTTTGTGTTTTTTCTTTTTTTCTTTGGCCTTGCTGTTTAGCTGGCATTTGCACATAGATTTTGAAAGTAGATTTTGAAGATTTATTTTTGAATATTTGTTTGACCATGAAATTTTATTAGTTCTAAAAATCTGATTTTAAAATATCTTAAAATTTTTAAAAAAATGGATCACTTTTTGAGTTTTTGAGACTTCTACTTATTCCCTCCATTCGTTCCAAAATAGTTTTCTTGATTCACATCTTGAGAGTCGATTTAAATAAATTTTAAAGATAAATTACTTAGATTGCTTCAATATTTAAAAATTTAAATTTTGAAATTAAAATATTATAAAAAAGATACATCTTTAAATATTGGTCAAAGTTCATATTATTTGACTCTCAAAATGAAATTGTGGCAAGTATTTTGAAATGGAGGAAGCACAAAAGTTCAATTCTATTTCAAGTGAAATGCATGAACAAATACAATTTCAAATTTTCAAAAACCACTACTTGAAAAATTCAAATATTCGAGTTATAAGTTTCAACATCAAAATCTATGATCAAACGGGAGCTATAATATTGTAATTAGTTGTTTACCTTAAACTGCTGTCATGAGTCATGTGATCCATTTAAATATTTCAGGAGACAGAAGTATGAAGTTGTCAAAAGGTTACAATAATTAAGGTCCATTCTTTTTCAATTGTGGTATTCTTTATTAGGTGGCTAATGTCTTAGATATTTTTGTTGGAGACTTGCATCACTGTTTGTTGCTCTTTATTCATTTGAATTGTGTTTGTAATGTTTTGGTGGATATCTAAATCTAATTTTATCATAATTAGGTGGTATATGTCTCATTCTTCTAGATTTTAAATGGATTATTAATTTTTTGCTTCAATACTAGATATTAATGTAATTAAATAAGCTAATCTTTGTGGATTTTCTTTTGTTTTATTTAAACTTATATTTTCAGAATAATTACTAACTAAATTTTCTTTTATTTTTCTAAAAGCTTCTCTATTTTTAAATGGTCTTCTCATAATTAATTTAATAAATAACTAGATTTAACTTAACTAATTTAAATCTAACTAAATCTAACTCTAACTTAACTAATTCCATTTGGGCTCTAACTTAACTTCCGTATCTTTTAAACTACTGAGCTCTGATACCATTTGGAGGGGGGTGCGGATAACTGAGCTGGTAAATAGATTTATAAATAGATTTATTATAGCTGATGAATCTATTCTTTTTTGTGCGTGGTTATTTTTTAGATTTTGTTTTAATAAGTTATTCTTTTTGTGAGATGTATTCATTAATTTTTAGTTTATTATTTTATCCTGTAGTAACTGCTGAGTTACAAATTTCTGTGTAATAACTTATTCTTTCTGTACTATAGTGTATATCTAATTCTAGATTTTCTATGTCATTTATTATTTTGTGTTGTTCTTCTCGTAGTGAGTTTTTTATACTATTTAAACTGTTACATGTACTTTTTTCTAAATTTTCTAAGGTTTTTTCTATCCATATTAACTTTTCTTTTAGATCTTCCATTATTTTCCTAATATGGTTTCTATAATTAACTTCGTTATTTAAATTATCTTGGTTTTCTCTAGTTTTTCTAATATATTTTAACATCCACAATCTTGGTCTGAATAATATCCTTCTGGGTAAATGTCTTCGTATATTTGTGCTGTGGCATTTATCATTTCTATTTCATAGTTTATTTCATAGTTTATTACTTCTTCTAATATCATTTTCTTAATATCTATTATTTCTATATCCTTAAGTATATATAAGACTAAGATTCTAAGGTAGTCTAAATGGGCTATTTTTAAGATTGATATTTTATAACTATTTGTTTTAGACTTAGTAGTTTTTGCATATTTTTATTAAGAGATTTTATATATTTTTTATTTTCCATGTATTTGTCTATATTTATTTTTATCTGTTTTTCTAGTAACTGTATTTTTTGCGTATCTTTAAAAGTCCTACGTAATTTTAACATAATAAGTATTTATAAGAGTAGTTAGGTATGTGTGGTATATAATTTATTCTATCCGTATAATTTTTTCCATATGCTTTTTCTAATATAACTTTTCTTATATCTGCAACATTTATATCTCTAAGTGCATACAAAACAAGTATCTTAAATTTATCTACCATGACATCAGATATATTATCATTCATTATCATAAAATTGCTTTTTCAAAATATTCCCTGCAACCATATACATAATAAAATATAGTCATCTCAGATTACTATATACTAGATTATTCTTAAATAACATGTTCTTCGGTCACTACTAGCATGGTAATTCGGATATTCTCCCTTAAACAGCGCCTCGACTTTGGTTACTCCCCGCCACGGCTTCTTGCCTCATTGGTTTCACCTTTAGGATGGCATAGTTCCTTGGGATTTTTCTCCGTTTCCACTTTGCTAGTAAACTTCTTAACATATTATTTTTCGAATAATTCTACTATAAAGTAACTAATATGAATTTATTTTATCATATCATGATTGTCGGGAATTATGAATTTAGCTATTCATAATAGTAAATAGATATACCTGTTCCGGTAGCTTTGATATTTCTGAGGTTTGTTGTTCCATAGCTTTTTCCATTGCGGTGTATATATTTAATTAACTGGGCTAAATATTTTTGAATTGGAATGGAGAGAGTATTTTTGCTGAATGTAGGAAAGCTTGCCTTTGCAATGCTTCCTGAGTCTTTATTTATAGAATGAGAACTTTACATCCGTAAAACTTTAAAAGAAAAAAGACTAACTAAAAGACTTTGGAAAAGTCTTTCCTAACCTACTTTTGAATTTTCTTTCTTTACATTAATGACTTTCTTTGAAATTTTTTGCCTCTACATTTAATTATACAATAAATGCTACAAGACTTTACGTAACAAATTTTGAAAAATATGTCTTCCGTCTATCTGTCATATCTGCAAATAAGTCTTCCGTCTATTTTGTCATATCTGTTATATCTCCATTATTGCTCTGTTCTTATCTTTCCAGCTGTCGTCCTTATCTTCTTTTATTCTAACTGTACTGCTGGGACGTCATTATCTCCTCCGTTACATTTTGAACATCTGTGATCTGGGTATTTGTGTCCAATAGTTTTGCAATATCTGGTCAATAATTCTTCTGAAATAAATTTTTCTTTAATAGCTCTGGCGATAGGTTCTGTCTCCGGTTTAAGCAATGTCATAATCCATTGCCTAATTGTTTCCATATCTGTTTCTCGTAGTTCCTTTGAATTTGAATATATCAATACATGGTTTCTTGAATAATAACTCCATATAGGATTTTGATTACAATATGTATTTGCTAATTCTTGTAAAATCGTAGATAGTCCGATAACTCTTTTATTCGCATAAAATTTTGGTATCTCGATTCTTGGTATCTCTGACTGTGTACCAATATCTTGTGGTATAATCATATCTCTTGTCATTCCTATTTTTACAACTTGTATAGGTTTCTTAACTTCGTCAAATAATATCTCTGCCGGTGCCGTGTAGATCTTTATAAAAAATAAAGTACCTTTGGTTATTCTTTTAAATATGGTAAATGCATCATATATCTCGGGTATAGTAGATATCTCAGTTCCGTCTGTGGTATATACGGTACTAAGTAATCCATATTCGTAGCAAGTTTTTACTAAGCTGGGTCTAGTTTTGGGTAAGGCGATTAGCTTGTTGTATCCGGTTAATTTCTGGGTTATGTAGTTCGTATCTGGTTCTTGGATATTTGTAGCTTTTGGGTTGCTATTTAAGAAAGTTTGTACGTTGTAAATATTTTCTATATATGTACGGGCTGTGTAGTTATATGTCTTTTTGTCTTGATTTAGGCTTTCTCGATATGTGGTAACTTGTGGGGGTGTAAACATAGGGTCTTTTGGTATATTTGGTGTATATGGCTTGTCAAATAGCTTATTTAAGTTCATATTTTTTCTAACTCCTTTGCTTGTACCTGCAGAAGTAGATTGATAAGCGTTATGGGTTTTATGGAGTATCCCAACATCTCCTTCTAGCTCTGGAATTTTATTGTCTTCCGATCGACATAGCTCTGCACATTGCTGAGTTAGCTGATTCATAGCTATAGACTTCAGATTATCTTCACTAGTCTTTAGCTTTAGCTTTTCTATCTCAGTACCCATACTGTCTACTTTCAATGAAAGCATAGTCAGGGCGTTGAGTATCTTTTCATGTATATTTTCTTCTATCATTTCAGTTTGTGTAGCTTTGTCTTGATATGTAATCTGCAATAACATTTTTGTTAGTACTCATTACTTCTATTATAAATGTAAAATTCAATATATTTAAAACTAGTCTCCGAATCTCTTTTGTTGTAACTGAATTTTGTATTTTCTTTGTTAGCCACCAGCGTACCTGTGTATTATCTGTCCGCACAATAAATTTGTTATATACAATATATGGCTCAAATGCTAATAAACATTTATATAATGAACATAATTCTTTCCTATTTATTTCCCATTTTATTTCTGTCTCGTTGAACGTACCTGAGTAGTATCTACAATGGTGTTCTATTTTTTCTGCTTCATATCTATATTTAAGTACTCCGCCGTAACTATATTCACTGGCATCTGCTTCTACTATATATGTAAATTTTCTATTTTCATCCGGAAATTGTAATTTTGGTAAATCCTTGCAAAGTAATTTTATTTTTTGAACTTGTTTTTTATCTTCTTCATTATAATTATATTCTATATCCTTTTTTAATTTTTTCTGTAGGGGTTTTAGGTTTTCTGCTAATTTTGGAATATATTCTCTTACTTGGTTTACTAATCCTAAAAATGATTGTAATTTCTTTTTTGTATCTAATTCTTCTTTTGAATTTATTATTTTTTGTACTATATGTTGTTGCATTTTTACTCCACTTTTATCTATTTGTATTCCTAAAAATTCTATCTGATTTTTCATAATTTCGGCTTTCTTTTCACTTAGACTTATTCCTGAATTTTCTATTATATCTGTAAATTGTTCTAATAATTTTATATGTTCTTCCTTAGTTTTTGTATATAATAATATATCATCTATGTATACTATGCAATTAGGTAATTGTTTAAAATAATTATCCATAAAATGTTGATATCTACCTGGTGCATTTTTATATCCAAAGGGTAACACATTCCATTCGTAAAATCCTTGTGGTACCGTAAATGCGGTTAATTCTTTAGATTCTTCTTCTAACTTTAGATGGTAAAATCCTGATTTACAATCGAATTTACTAAAATAATTATATCCTTGGATTTGTCTTATTTTTAATATCTTATTTGGTATTGGATAATTATATGTTATAGTTTTTGCATTTAAATTTCTATAATCAATAACCATTCTACTTTTTCCTCTTTTTTGTTCACTATGTTTATTTACTATAAATGCTGGACTATTATGTTTGCTATTACTTTTTTGTATATATTGTTTTTCTAATAATTCATCTATATGCATTTTAAATTCTTTTAAATCGTCAAAATTATATGTTAATGGTTTTTGGGTTATTATACTATTTTTATCTATTAATTCAATTTTTATGGTAGTTTTATGTTTTTCCCATCCTTTTAATGGATCTTCGCTATATAATTGTTCTAATTTTTTCTTAACTATTTCTATCTTATTTATTGAAAATATAGTTATTTCTGTTTTATTTATTGAAAATACTACTAATTCTATTGTATCTTCAGCAGTTTTTATATTTTCTAACTTTTGTGTAATTTTTTCACTTCCTTTTATCCAATCAGTTTTCTTTCTTATTTTATTATTAACTCTTTTTGCTCTTACTTTTTGTTTGCATGGTGTTGTGAACCACCAATCGTTTCTAGTTATTATATGTGGGTATAATTTATCTAAAAATGGCATTCCTAAAAGTATATCTTTTGATGTTAGTTCATAATTATAAATTTCTTCTATTGTCAATATCTTATCCCATATTTGTGCTTTTACATTCCTAGCTTTGTAAGTAATTAAGCTTCCTTCATTATTAAATCCTTTAACTATTATTGGTATTTTTAATTTATCCCATTTACTTTCTGGTAAGCAATTATATCTACATAAATTAGCTTCTGCTCCTGTATCTATCATAGGCGTATAATATCTACTATAATATCCTTCCACTACTATCTTCATTAATACATATATTTTCATTTTATGTTAAGGCTCTTCTTAAGAGTAATCTTTCCCTATTATATGTTATAGCTAATTGTGTATGTTCTATGTTATATGGTTTTACTTGTTCTAACCATTTTATTCCTAATATTATATCTGCTTTTTGCATTTCTTCTTTTACCTCAAATTCTATTTTTATTTTTCTAATTCCTCCTATTATTATTTCTTTTTCTGCTATATCTTTATTATTTATTAAACTTCTCGGTAGATCTGGGCATATATCATTATCAGTTTTTATTTCTTCATTTTTTACTAGATATTTTGCTATATAATTTTCTTCTTGTCCTGTGTTTAATAGTATTAAATGTTCTTTTTCATTTATTTTTCCTGTTATGTAATATTGATTTAAATTTTTGGTATATTAAATTTCCTTTTACGGCAGTTATTATGCTTTTTTCTATAGGTTTTATAATTCTATCATCTGCTAAATATAATTCTATCGGTGTATCTATTCCTTCTCTAAAACATGCTTTTATTAATATCTCTGTACCTCCGAGGTGTACGTATTTTATTGGATCTCCTTTACTTTTTATATCATTTATTTCTTTATTAATTATCCTTTTTGTTACTAGTGGTATACTAGCTTTTCCTTTTGCATATCTACAGTCTATTACATGTTCTTTTTGACATACTACATAATATTCATCTTTTTTCCTACTAAAAATATTTTTTATTGTTGGTATTTTAAATATTTTTTCTACACTTAAATCTAACTCTTTTCCTTTTATTTCATCAAATATATTACTATCAAATATTATCTTTTGTTCTGTTCCTTCATCATTTAAATATTCTTCCTTTGTTATTATTTTTATATCTTCTTCAGTCATTTGATTCATCTATCTCACTATCTATTTCAGTATCTGTTTCGTTTTCTGAAATTTCATATATACTATCTTCACTTTCTAATTCATAATCTATATAATCTATTTGCATATATTCTGTATTTTCTATTTTTATTTCGGATATTTGTTTATTTTTTGGATTTTTAGGTAATTTACAATCTCTAGCTAAATGTCCTAACTTTCCACAATTATAACATGTACATTCTTTTATAGATTTTTTCTTTCTATATGGTCTTTTATTTTTATAATTTTTAACATAATATCTTTTTCTTGGTTTCTTATACTTATATTTTGATTTTTTATATTTCTTATATTTCTTATGTCTTTTTCTTTTCTTATAATATCTTTCTTCGCATCCAAATTGAGGTGCTATTTTATTTTTGCAACATGCTAAATTTCTTATTAATGTTTTTTCCATTTTTAATTCTTCTCTATATTTTTCACATAGTTTTCTATACCATTGTTGTAAAAATTTTATTCTAGCTCCTAATGTATCTACTATTTTTGCTTCTTCCCAACTTTTTATTATTTTTGAACTAAATGGTTCAGGTAATTTGTTAAAATACAATTTTCTTATTTCTTTACTTTCTTCTATATTATATGTTCCTTTATAATAATATTCTTTAAATGCGCAAGTATATTCATCTATATAACACATATTACATATTGTTAATTTTATCATTAAATTCCTATTTGTATCTTTTTCTTCATCTTGTTCTTCTTCTAATGTTGTCATACTACCAAATTCATCTTTTATAGCTGTTTCATATTTTTTCAATAATTCTATAGGTGTTAATTTAGTTGTTGTTGATGCTGCTCCTTCCATAGGTTTATTAGCTCTTAATACTTTCTTACTATTTTCAGTTAAATTTGTAAACCATAATTTTACTGATCCTATTAGAGTTTTTTCTATGTATTCTGGTGCATCTGTTATGTTTATATTATTATCTAATAATTGTTTTGTCATATATCCTACCCATAATTGTATTGTTTTTTCTGTATCTATTACACAGTCTAGATCTAAAAAGTTATAATTTTTATTAACTATTTGTTTTGGTGTCCATTTGTCATATTCATTATATCTTTTAAATTATCATGATTCGAGAAAGGGTCGCACCTACGCTAAGGGGTGTGATATAGACAGCTTAACTTAATGCAAATATTAATGGCTGCTTCCACGACTCGAACCCGTGGCCTATAGGTCACTGAAAGACAACTTAAGATAGTACAACCACAACACAACTCTGAAGTATGAATAAACAAACAGTAGCAATTCATGCTGCAAGTCTTACTTCAAGCACAGGCATATCAAATAAAAAAAATAACCACTACATTAACAAAGTTGAAGAAACAGAATTGTCACAGTAGTTTATATCCCAAACTGATGGAAAAAACTCAGAGATATACTACTCCATCAACATTCGGTTCTGTCAATTCACATAAACTTCCAAAACATTGGAGCAAAAGGATCATGGTCGGATGAAAGACGTGAAAATCAAACAGGATGAGGATTTGGATGCTTATCCAACTTATATAAAACTTCTGCATTGGGTGATGCCCGCTGAAATTTTATTAGCTCGAGGATTTTGGCTGTTTCAGATTCTTCAACTAGACATGGCTCAATTTGCATTATCACCAGTTCAGGAGACTTGGCCAACAGAAGCTTGATAAGCTATCTCTCAGGGATTGTTTCATTAGTTTGCATTAGCTTATCTTACCTGAGGTGATTAAATATCACATCTGAGAAGAGTTCCACTTCAAGAGATTCTAGAGATAGTATATCATTGTCATCAGACTCCACCAAAGGAAAAATGAACCAAAACTCACTTTCTGAGCGTATTGATGATTTAAGGAGCACCAAAATAAGAAGCTACTACATAATAAAAAGTGAGAAAAGAGAACCTTAATTTCCATATATTATAAATTGGGGGAAGCTTCTTATTATGCAAAGAGCACATGAAACCTCTTCCGAGTTAGACAAATATATACTTGATATGCTGAGATATTTGACACAGTAAAGATCATAGGAAAGCCTCGTTGGTACTTCACCTGCTCCTGCAACAAAAGATTAGGAATAAAATACCAAAAATCAGAATGACTCAAAGTCCAAAAGATGTTCCGCGATTGAAAATTCATTAATTACATTGAGGGCTGTTGGGTTCAATGTATATGAAAAGTGTGAATGAAAAATTGAGGGAACCAAGTGGAAGAAAAAAAATAGAGAAGAAAAACACTAAAATGAAAAGTGTACTCTAAAATTGCAAGTCTACTAATTCTCCCACATTGGTGGGAGAATATGACTTTCAAGTGTTTATATTAAGAAACACTTATTCCACTTTGTAAGTGATGCAAGAAATAAGAGATACCTCGCACCATCATCGTCATCGCTTGCTTGGCGATGCAACCCTTCAACGAAATGATACACTTTTTCATGAAATGTTACATGATTTTCTAGAAAGGTCACACCTTTTAAGTGAACCATTGCCACCTTTTCGAAGAGGCATTCGATAGACTATATAAACTTTCTTTCATCCACAGGTTTAGAGATGAATTTTCTGAAATAAACAATTCTCTTCTTGTCTTCAAAAATATTCCGTGTGAACAATCAAATCGTTGAGTGAGTTCATTGAATCCAGCAATTTGATGTACTGATATTGTTCGGATTGAAGGCCATTTTATCCTAAGAGGAAGATGTCATAACCTCGGGTACAGTGAGGGGAATTATTCCTTAAGAAAACTCCGTAAAGTCGAGGGACTTGGCCTTAAAATTCTATTTCATCTCTTTTTTTGAACATTAACATACTTCTTAGATAGATTATTCATAATCTAGTGTTGAAAGTGTTAAGGAACTTCATAAGTGTTCTTGTCTTGGACTTTAACTTGTATTGAAGTTTGTATTGCTTATATACAGATTCTTGTACCCGAATACATACTAAATAACAATCTTAAGGAATAACTTTACTATTTAGGAATCTGTATTGCTTGTTTCTGGAGATTAAAGATTTTAGATTTCTACTCCGTTTGAACTTAACTTGTGATTTGAAGAAATAAAATCTTCATCACAATTTAAATATCATTCGGTTGACAATTGAAAGTCATAAAAACTTCATCGTTAAACTAGAAACAAGAAAAGAGTTTAAAGTTCTGTAACTTTATTAGTAGTATCCTCCAAATACAAAATTTATTGTCTTGTGGTGACAGGAAAAATGATAAATGATAGTCAAATGCATGATGCTACGACTATGGTGGAAACTACCATTTTCACGACAAGTCGAGAAAATGCTCCGCAACCTATGGCACCTGCAGAGAAGCCCAAAAATTTTGTGGGCATTGACTTCCAAAAATGGCAGCAAAAGATGTTCTTTTACCTCACCATTCTATGTCTTCAAAGGTTCACTAGTGAAGATGCTCCTAAGGTGCCTGAGGTAACCTCGGACAAAGAGCGTTTCATAATAGTAGATTCTTGGAAACACTCAGAATTTCTTTGCAGGAATTATATCTTGAGTGGTCTCTAAGATGACCTCTATAATGTTTACGGTGGAACTAAGACATCGAATGAATTTTGGGGGCACTAGAATGAAAATACAAGACAGAGGATGCGGAAATTAAAATATTCTTCATTGCAAGGTTCCTCGACTTTAAAATGATAGATTGCAAGTAAGTTGTCTCTAGAGTGAAGGATTTACATGTAATCATCCATAATCTTCTAGGGGAAGATATATCTTTAAAAAATACCTTTGTTGAAGAAATTGAAAATGTTTTTAGTACTCACATAAATTGTTTTGTAGTTTTGACTGTGAATGATGCATTTCAAGTAGCAGTAATAATTGAGAAGCTACCACCTATGTGGAAAGACTTCAAAAACTACTTGAAGCATAAATGCAAGGAGATGACTGTCGAAGATCTTATTATCTGATTACGTATTAAAGAAGATAATAAGGATGTCGAGAGAAGGTCAATAGGGAATTCTACAATTAATGGAGCACATATTGTAGAAGATGACCAAAACAATTCTAAGAAAATGAAGAAAGTTAAACATGGAAGCAATTACCCGAGAAGAAATTCAAGGAAAAGTGCTTCAACTGTGGCAAGATTGGCCACAAGTCCATGGATTGTCGTACCCCTAAGAAAGACAAGAAAAAAGACCAAGCAAATATGACTGAGTCCAACAAAGAATGTGATGATTTGTATGCTATGCTTTTATAATGCAACTTGGTATGGAATCCTCGCAAATGGTGGATGGATTCTGGTGCCACCCACAATATTTGTGCCAACAAAGAGTTGTTTTTGATGATCACTCCGGCTCAAGTAGAAGAAATGATCTACATGGCTAACTCCGCTACTGGAAAAGTAGATGGAACTTGAAAGGTGTGCTTGGAGATGACTTCCGGCAAAGTATTGACACTTAACAATGTCTTATATGTTTTGGAGTTAAGGAAGAACTTGATTTCTATTTCACTTCTACACAAGAACAGATTCAAATATGTTTTTGTTTTCGGAAAAATTGTACTTAGGAAATGAGAACTGTGTGTAGGAAAAGGCTACCTCATTGGGGTCTATTCAAAATGCATGTAATGAATGTAGAAATCAATAAAAGTTCAATTTCTTCTTACTTGCTTGAGTCTTATGATTTGTGGCATGAATGGTTAGGCCATGCTAATTACAAAACATTACGAAAACTAATTAACATAGAAGTTTTTCCAACCTTTGAGTGCAATAAATCAAAGTATCAAACGTGTGTGGAATCAAAGTATGCAAAGCATCCTTATAAGTTCGTTGAATGGAATTCCAATCCCTTAGACTTAATACACACTACATTTGTGATATGAAGTCAACACCATCACATGGTGGAAAAAAGTATTTCATAACTTTTATTGACGATTGCAATGAATATTGTTATGTCCACTTGCTAAATAGTAAGTATGGAGCAATAGATGCATTTAGGCAATAAAAACCTAAAATTGAAAATCAGTTAGAGAAAAACATAAAAATATTAAAAAGTGATAGGGGCAGAGAATATGAATCTCCCTTCGCTAAAATATGTGTAGAGAATGGAATTGTCCATCAAAATACGATCCCATATTAACCTTAATCTAATGGAATTATGGAAAGGAAAAGTCGAACTTTAAAGGAAATGATGAATGTATTACTTATAAGTTTAGGTTTACCACAAAACTTATGGGAGGTGGCTATCCTTACAGCCAACCATATACTCAATAGAGTTTCCCATTGTAAGACACAATCAATTCCTTATGAAAAATAGAAAGGAAGGAAACCCAACTTGAAATATTTCAAAGTGTGGGGATGTCTAGCAAAGGTCCAAGTTCCTATCCCTAAAAAGGTTAAGATAGGGCCTAAGACGATGGACTGTGTGTTCATAGGGTATACTAAAAGTAGTAAAGCATGTAGATTTTTGGTTAATAAATCCGAACATTCATACAATAATGAAAATACGGTAATTGGATCAGATCATGATGAATTCTTTGAAAATATTTATCCGTATAAAATTACACATGAAGAAATCCATAAAATGGATATGAAAACTACATTCCTAAATGGAGAATTAAAGGAAGAAATTTACATAGAACAACCTGAGGGTTTTATGGTTCCAGGAAAAGAAAATAGGGTGTGTAAAAAATAGTCATCTGATAGGCTATATAAACCTACTTTCATCCACAGGTTTAGAGATGAATTTTCTGAAATAAAAAATATTCTGTGTGATCAATCAAATCGTTGAGTGGGTCTATTGAATCCAACAATTTGAGGTACCGCTATTGTTCGGATTGAAGGCTATTTTATCCAGGGAGGAAGATTCCATAACCTCGGGTATAGTAAGGGGAATTATTCCTTAAGGACACTACGTGAAGTCAGTGGACTTAGCCTTAAAATTCTATTTCATCTCTTTTCTGAACATTAACACACTTCTTAGATAGATTATTAATAATTTAGTGTTGAAGGTGTTAAGGAACTTCATAAGTGTTCTTATCTTGGACTTGAACTAGTGTTGAAGATCATATTTCTTATATACAGATTCTTGTATCCGAATACATACTAAATAACAAGTGCATTAAGAAGCATTTACCATGTCATTAAAGTGGAGGTGGTCGAGTGCAGATAAAGACTCAGAAAACTTTGTAATATTATATTTTCTAGCTCCCAAGCAATATTCCCTATGCGAAAGTGAAAGCTTTGCAAGAAGAGGGATATTTTCTTAAAAAACAAATCTTACATTGCCTATGTAGTCAACGGATCTCAGCAGGGGAGCACTTATTTCAATGATCTTACTTGAAGCACCTGAGATCTACAACACCAACTGCTCGAGAAACAAGAAATAAGAGATAAAACGTTAAAGATAGTTGGATGAGACTATAGCATCACATAGTTCTAGTATAATAAACCTATCAAACCCATTAAAGGCTGGTTGATGAGCTATTAACCAATTCTGGAGAGTCAGATGCCTTAATTGGGAAACATGTGAGTAATAAAAAAGGCAATTTGTATGGTGTGCCCTTGATTGGAAGTCTAAGAAAAAGATATTTAATGCCATTGCTAGAGAGGAAATGAATCAAATAATCAATACTATGACATATATCAAAATACAGAACGCTAGGGTAAACTTTGTAACTGGTCCAAAATAAAAGACAAAAATGTGATCTACGAACTTTCCTAAATTACTTGTAAGGTCAGTTAAATCCTCTTTGGATTTCCAACTTGTGTGAGAAAGCATCAACTCTAGAAGTCTATGCCATACATATCTATATTTTTTGATAAGATATTTGTCCTCACAACATTTTGAAAAGGCAAACACATAAGAAATTCATCTATTGCATCCTCAGGAAAGTTGCTAAGCATTTCTGTTGGGGAGTAAAAATGGAAACCAAAGCAATCAAGCCAATTGTGCAGAAAATACAGCTATCCAAAAGTTAGTTAAGCACAGTAATTAGTTAGTTACAAGTTACTGTTTGACAGTTAGAAAAGTAGTTAGTCTCTGCAGTGTGTATATGTATAAATATATACTCAATCATGTATAATACACAACTTAAGGAATTCAATACACAATAAGTTAATCTCTCTCAACTATTGAGCTTTAATCTATTCTTTCTTCTTCCACCCTGGTTTTGTTCTTGTTCTCTCCCTTGTTTCTATATGAACTGATCATACAACTCTTAATCCTAGTAAGAAAAAAAAGGCAGCCTGGTGCACTAAAGCTATTGCAATGCGTGATGTCCGGGGAAGGGCCCCACCACAAGGGTGTATCGTACGTAGCCTTACCTTGCATTTCTGCATTTCCAAGGCTTGAACCCATAACCTTCTGGTCACATGGCAGAAACTTTACCAGTTAGTCCAAGGATCTCCTTCAATCCTAGTATAATCTTTCATAATTCTTCATGGTACACGATCCTTATGCTAAGTCTCTTCCTGAATTCTAGAAGTTGATAGTTTTGTTTGAAATTTTATTAGGAATTTCTCGGATTCTTATAAATGGCTTCTGGTGTAAATTCTACTGTAAATGGTGTTGAGAATTCAGCTACATCAATTCCTCAAAATAATGGTAGTGCCAACTTTCAATCCACAACTGCTTTGGATATTAATCACCCTCTTTATCTGCCAACTGCTGATGTTTCAGGTAACTCCCTTGTGTCATTGCAATTGAAAGGGAGTGACAAGTGTATTTTTTGGAGCAAAGTATATATGATAACTTTATTGGGTCGCAATGCTTCTCCTAATACAGGTGATGCTTTATCTGTGTATTCTAAGTCTTCTTACCCTGGAGGTGGCTATTAGAAAGGAAAAATGGGTTATGTGCAAAATTATAGTCCTACTGCCTTATGTGATTATTGCAAATTGCAAGGGCATTACAAAGTTCATTGCTTTAAACTGTTGGCTATCCATCAGGGCATCCTAATCATGGAGATCACAGAGGAAATACTGATACTAGAGATAATGTTGGATATGGGCAAAATTATGACTACAGGTCCAAGCAAAGAAGAGCAGGTCCTAGTACACACAATGATATAATTAAAGGTTGGCAGTCTCAGCCTCAACAAGCGCGACATCAACATGGTCCTCAAGCTTTTTTTGACAATTTTGCGACTCCACATGGACTACAGTCAAGTCAACTATCTTAACATGTGCTTGGTGCAGGATTGGTATCTATTCCACCAAGTTTTAAACCTGAGCAGTATACACAAATTGTCAAATGTTACAGACTCAAGAATATAGCATAATATCAGCACCTTCAGCTAATTTTGTGAATATAACAGGTAATTGTAGGCCTTGTTAATCACACATAATACACCTGAGTGGATTATTTACGTAGGAGATACCAACCATATGGCTTCATATATTGAACTTCTGAATAAAGATTCAATATTTGAGTTTGTGTGTCCTCTAAAAGTTATGTTACAAAATAGTGATGTGTCAAAAGAAACACACACTAGTTCATGTAACATATCTGATAGAAGAAACCTCTCAAATGTATTGTATCTACCACTATTTAAGTATAATCTATTGTCTGCATCTAAGGCGACTAGACAGTGACAATATTCAACTACATTTTATCGTAACTTTGAATATTTTAGGATCTCTGAAATGGGAAGGTGAAGGAGATTGGTAGAGAAAAAACTTGTCTACATTTCTTACTAAACAAAAAGCTACCAGGATATAAAAGAACAAGTTTTGTTTAATGTGGCACATACAAATAAATCTAATATAGAACTATGGAATAAAATATTTGGCCATGTTCCCTTCAAAGTTCTTTGTAGATTATTTTCTGTATCAAAGGATCCTTTAGATAATAAACTGTCTGCATTTAATAATAGTCTTTTTGCTTGACAAACTAGGTTTCCCTTTCCCATTAGTATGACATGTAGTAAAAATACTTTTGAATTGGTTCATATGGATATCTGGGGTCCTTATAGGGTAACCACCTGTGATGGTCAAATATGGTTCCTTACTACTGTTGATGGTTACACAAGAATGGCATGGATATATCTTCTAAAATTAAAGTCTGATGTATTTGTTGTTCTCAATCATTTTTTATCTTATGTTAAAAATCAGTTCAATATAAGCAATAAAATCCTAAGAACTGATAATGTCACTGAATTTGTGAACGGCGTGTATGTTGAACTATTTCCTAACTTAGGTATCATTTATCAAGCTTCTTTCTCTTATGCTGATACAATAAATACAAGGGAAACACAAAATCACACTCCAAACAGTCCACAAAGCACAAGATTCGAGGACCTATTGGAGACCAACTCTCGGATTCAACAAACAACCAACAAAACCAGATGAACAAATTTGTTTAACAAACCAACAGCCAACCCAAACTATGTTAAAAACCACAAGATAATGAAAAAGATGATTAGAAACAAGATGAGCAAAAATAACAACTTACGGGTTGGATTACTAGAATACAAACACATATACAAATACAAGAAAGAAAAGGATAGTTAGTAAGACATAGGTTATTACAATATTAAGAACCAAGTGTATATCAATACTAACCCCCTAATTAATGTAATGTAATTATCAACACCACACTCCTACGGTGACTACCAAGGAAATCAACTCACCTCATGATCAACCGTTTTCAAGCATAGGTTCATATTATCTTTTCTACGCCATAAACTACAATGGCTATTAAAATCCCTAACTAAGACTACACTAAGGTGTTCTACTCTAAAGAGAGAATTTTCATTATTTCATACAATAATTATTCATAAATTAAAGAGAGAAGACATAAAAAAGACTAGATACAACCTTATTATATAATGAGTGACAAAATGACTCCAATTCCCTTAATAAAGGAGGGGCATCCATGGAGTGTCAAATAGACAAGTCTAAGTTACTTAAATTCCCTGAAGGCTAAGTGACGAAAAATGCCCTTAATAAAGAGAACCAAAATCGTGAACCATCAAATATGGTCCAAACCCGTGAGTCATCAACTTTTCAAGGCTCCAAGCAATCTTCCACACATGGGTTTGTTTGTTGGCATGCTCAAAACAACCCCTCCAGGTATAATCATGTGCCCTTCATGCGACCAAAGCTTGATTCTTCACATAGTGACTTTGAATAATATAATCAAAAGCTATGGTGGCTATTTGGCTTGTATTATACATACCTTAACAGAATGGGATAGCTGAGAGAAAACATAGGCATCTCTTAGAAATTACAAGATTAATTAGATGTAATACCCCAAACTTTTGGGCTAAAGTTAAACCATCTTTCTTACGTTTATGGACCTGAATTATAATAGCCCAAACTATTCTTAGCTTAATTCATCTTTTAGTTTCATGTTTAAGGGGCTTAAGGTGTTAAATTTTCACTAAGTGTTGAGGATTTAGTCATCTTCAAGACACCTAAACTTTGAGGAATTTTATTTTGGTCTTCCCAATCTCAAGATGTTAGTTTTTGAGATAATTCATGTTCAAGGATGTGAGAAGAATATCTCGAGAAATTTTTAGAGTTTTTGGACAAGGTTTGGGTTATGTTTGGATCACGAATCTAGCTAGTCATCGTGACAGGGCTGCATCGCGGTGTCATTTCCTTTGGAACATATATTGCATCGCAGTGAAGGTGTTTTCATCCAGTTGTTGATTTGTAATTTTAATGCACGGGTCATAATCTTTATCCTAGTGTGTGAAGTGCTTATTAGGTGAAAATTTTTCATAGAAATCACTTAAATCAAAGTTGAGCTAAGAGCCTTTGATTCATCCAAAGTTTGGTATAGATTCTATGAGGGTCAATTTTAAACGTATATAAATTTAGATTTATATGGAATTCTTTAGCTCAAGTCCCACCAAATTGTAGATAATTGATTTATCTTTTCAATAATACCAATTTTACCTTAATCTGATACTCGAGAGAAAAGTTATGACCATTTTTGTTTGAACCAGTAAGCCACCGCTATAACACCACATCGTGGTGAACCTACAAAACTCAGTTATGGATTTAAAATGTCAGAAGGGAAATTAGGTCTTTTATCCATCAATGCAATCATTCATAAGAAGACTTGGGGCATCAGTTAGGGCATTCTTTTCCCTTCTTCTCCAATTATCCTCCCAAGAAAACCACTCTCTTTCCCAAGAACACAATTTTAGTTCCTTTATCCCAAAGTAATCTAGAATTCAAGCTTTCCAAGATCAAGATCCTCTAAGAAAGCATCAAGATTAGGGTTTCATCCCAAAATTAACAAACTTAAGGTACGTGGGGCTATCCTATATTTCATGGGCTAAAAATATTTTGTTCAAACGAGCTTTTATGTATGTAGTTTCCTACCTTTTTTGAAATTTTGAAATGGTTAAAGAATATATATTGTAAATTCATTTTATGATGGAACCGTGCATAAACTATGATGTTATTTTCCCAAAAATCTGGTCATTGTCTCGTATATATACATGTTATTGTCTTAAAAGATATATGAGAGCAAGATTTATGTAAATTCCCTCTCTTGTTGCGAAACCTATCGCTTGTGAATGTTATAGATTGTTTACTTGTATGATTGACAGTGGAATTAAGTGTTTTCATCTACGTTGAAGGATTGATATTGTCGTATGAAAGAATTGAGAGGGGTTTCGTCATTATTTATAAATACTCAATTCCCTGTTAAAGAGCTTGCATGTGCTCGATAAAGGAGGATGACAAAATTTTGCCAAATTATTGATGGGATTGAAAGAACTAAAGCATAACATGATATGGCTTATATATATACATATATATATAAATATATATATATGCCTTGTGACTCTTGGTTTGATGATACCAAACAGACGAATGCCATGACAGATTTAGAATAGATCAAAATATAGATTTTATTTAGATTTTTAGATTTTGAGTTCAGAAATATACATGATATAAAAGGTTAAAACGGGCTCAAAGAGAGTTCAATGGTTACCCGAATAAGGCATGAGTTCAGATAACTCATTTACCAAAACAGTGTTTTGCTAATACAGATTTATTATGTCCAAAAGATAGGGATTATATCCTGGCTTGTTCCCTTTTGCATATCAAAATCAGAAACTCAAACCCTTGCGGCTAACTTGGATTGGGGGTTTGACCACCGAGTCAAGGGCGGATTCCATATAGATGTGGGATTATAGAATTATAGGATGTACCACCTATCTCAAAAGTAAGACAAAGAATCGAGTTAAGATTTACACATATATTTTGAAGCTTACCGATTATGCCCATGTATTTTTAAGTATTTTATGCTGACATGTTTTATGAAGTGCACTCACCTACTTTTATAAAAATATATCTTGTTTTTGGAATGTTCTATATACCAGTACCTTGTGTATTGACCCCCTATATTTTAGGTTCTACGATTCAATCATGTGGTCCAGTACATCAGTTGTTCATATGGGATAATGATAGAGTCAGTGAGATATCCATCTTTCGGAAGGCATTTACTTTTATGTTGTGTCTTTCAGTAAATGGTCTATCCGTGGGCTTTGTCCAAGCCTTGAAGTTAGTATTTAGTAGAGGATTCGGAGATGGTATTTTAATAATTGTATTGTCATATTTTGTAGATATAGTTTGTATTATAAATTCTCTTGAATTTCATTTTATCTTCCGCATTTGATTTATTTATGGATTATGTTCATGATAGCATGTTATGTGGTCTCCCATGCCTTCGTATTTTGGGACGATCGACACGGCCAGGGCCTCAACTCAGGTCGTGACATTAGATTTCCATAAGTACCTAGTTTGAGGGGGAGTGTTGAGGAATAAAAATGGAATCCAAAGCAAGCAAGCCAATTTTAACAACCCTCATTTCGATGTGTGTAAACTCTAATCTACTGATTTATATTTTAATACATTTATCATGTTTCGGAATCAGTATGTAATCATATTTCCTTTCATGTATGTTCAGTCTAAGACCTTAGTTTTCTCAGTAGTCTTAGTCTAAACCAGTCTCATTCGAGGACCAGTGTTCCCAAGGGTGAGATATTGTAAAACCCCATAAACGTCTTAGCAATTTTTAGCTCTAAGTTGAATTTTTAAGGGGTCCAGGACTTGAAAATTTCACTAAGTGTTGAGGACATAGTTACTTTCAAGCCCTCTATACCTTATGGATTTTTAAATCAACCTTCTTGACCCTGAAATATTGGGTTTTAAGTTGATTCATGATTAGGGAGGTCAAAAGTACATGTTGGGTGAGTTTTTGAACATTTGGTCAAGCGTAGGGGCAAATTTGGAAGACATAAACTGAAGCACCCCTGGGATAGGATGCGACGCTCGGTTTAGTGCGCTGTCATAGAGCCTGTGGCGCCTGGTCTGGTCCATCAGACTGGGCCTCGTGGCGCGATACTTACCCTTCCTATTTTATCCATAATAGAAATTGAGGCTTCTAAAGGGGCATTATTTGCCTCTTTTACTCAAATTATACCCTAGAAAACCCTTCCCCAAGAATACAATCAAATATCCTTTTCCACAAGGATCCAAAGATTCAAGTTTTCTTCACAAATCAAGAAGCTTAAGGTATGTGGGGCTATCCTAATTATCATGGGCATAGGTTTTACAATTTTTACAAGCGTTAGAGATACATATGTATGTACATGTAATGAGTTTTGGGAAATTATTTTAAAAGCATGCATCATGGATCCAATTCGATGAAAATATGTATTTGACATGGGGGTATTCCATAAGCTTGATTTATAATCTCATGCATATGTGATTTGAGTTCAAAAAGTGATTTGGGAATTTGAGTTGTGAAATTTCTTTCCCCATGATGAAATTTATGGTCGTTTCATGTCATAAATTGTGAATTATTTTGAGATCATTTATTAAAATCCCCTTTTTGATCATGAAATTTATGTATAACCAATGTTGGAGCTGGTTTATGAATAATGACAACTCTTGAGTTTAAATACCTCTTTAACCACTATGCATTGTTGTTTGTAAGCTTTTAAAAGGGGTATGTCATATGCTAAAGGATTTTTTGTCTTAATTGAAATAAATGCATGCATCGAATAAATGAATTGGCCACCATGTGCTAGAGATTTGTAAAAAGAGTATGCTGCATGAGTTTACATATGCTTTTGAAAATAAGAACTCTCGTGTGATTTGATAAAATATTTTGAGTTGTCATATGCATATTTTTTAATGAGAAGGGCGTATACGATGTTGTATGATATGAATGACTGGAAAGTCTGGGTACCCTATGATGATAATGTAACACCCCGCACCTTCGGGCTAGAATTTAAAATGTCATTCCTACGCGTATAAACCCAAACTAAATGATTCCAGTTTAGTATATTTGTGGTGATCACTCCTATTGTGTGGGAATACCTTTGAATATGAATTGAGGTCATAAAAGACCCTAACTTTAAGATAAGTTGAAAACATTTCTATCGATTAAGTTTTAGTGGACATTTTAACTTGGTTCAACTTCCATCGACTATAATCCTATAATATGACTATTTAGAGGGACTACTATGTATCAAGTTAAGGCCCCTTGAAACTTCTTTCAAACTCCATTAAACGTTTGTCAATTCGTGTTCGGAGATAAAAGTTATGAGTGTTTGTGTCATGACCCAAACCAGGGCCTGGCCGTGACGAGCATTTCGAACCATAGAGGCACGAAACACCCTTATCTGTCTGGTAATCATGTACCTAATTCATATGATCAAATTAATGGGGAAGAAGCACAATAGTTTGGAAACATGGTCATAAATATGAAAAGAAACAATAACGGGGAAATAAGGTTCCCCCAACGTCAATCAACCTCTAAACAACTGTCAGCGAAAATCTCTAACAAATGACCGAGTTAAGTAACTGTATATAAACTGGGACAAGGCCCCCAGTACACCCCAAAACTAAATATAAGCTACAGGACTGCAGGACATAAGACCTTTCGAAACATAGAAGGCTCACCACTTGTCTCTGCAACTCTGTCTGAATGATATACTGATTCTCTTGACCCCTAGAATGGGCCTCTGAACCTGAGAGGTTGGAGAGGGGAGGGGGTCAGCACAAAAGTACTGGCACGCAGAGATATTCAAACAAAACATAATATTTTTACAAAATATAGTTGAGAGCCATTATAAAGAAATTTCGTATCAAATCATTTGAAAACACATGGGCATAATGCAATAGTTTCTCAACAATAATGAAATGCAACTGAGCTACGTGGAATACCCTACATAATGTACACCAACTTCCCAACCTCGGTTGCCACCGAGATTAGTGTATAAGTTAGGGAGAGACACACAAGACCACGAAGCATGGTGTCTCGACTCACTGGTAGTTCCCAAAATAACTTAGCCTGGGATGCTACCTATAGTCCCAATTTGGGAATGACATAAAGTCAAGTACACAAGATCACTTAGCCTGGTACAAAATTTCCGTGTCGGCAAACACGTTTTCTAGCGATGAGGCCTTACACTCAAACTTCTTCTTCGGGTATCCACCTATCTCATGTAAAATCAATGCATTCAAATTTCAACTGATTCAATCACATATCATATTCTGTAGGGTCTCCTCACACCTGACTTGCAAGTCATCAATATTACTTTCACATATGCATTATCATGTAAAAACGAAGGTGCTTCATCATTTACAAGTGGTGAACAATATTTATTTCGAATTCATGCTCTATTTTGTTGGTCACAATATGATATGGGTTATCAAGACATTATCATGGGAATTTGAAAGCAATTTATCATTCATATTTATCAAACTTCCATGGAAAATCTCAAATCACATATTCATGGTTTCAACCATTGAAGTATATAGGCAAACAATTCCCATGACATAAAGAAAAATGACTTAGAAATCATATTGAAAGCAAGTTATTAGCATTTGATTGAAAACCCCCATTTAAAAGCATGCATGTTCATAAATACTACACCCATGAGATTTTAGGATAACCCCATGTACCTCGATTACTATGAATATTAGATGCTTCTCGAAGCCTACGTTGAGAGGATTCCAAATATGTAATTTGTTCCTAAAACCCCCGGTTGAATCTCGAGTTGCTTGGGTTTTTATTTTGAAACCCGAAGGAGAATCTTTGAGAACTTTTGATGAATGAAGGTGTATTTTGTGGTCCTTGGAACTGAATTTCATGTTTTAGGGCTAAGTAAGGGGTGAAAAGGACCATTTTACCCCAAAAACAGAGTGTTTAAATCACTTGAATTCTTTACATAGGCGCCTCCCATCCCATTGCCTATTTTTACATAGGCGCCGCCTAGGCTATTTCCTAAGTTTACATAGGCACCGCCTAGGCTATCGTCTATGATTTCCAGTGGCCATGGGTGATTTGTTAGGCGACACATATCACTTTGAAAGGCCAAACTTCTTGGTCGGGTGTCGGATTTTAGCAAAATTGGTATCGTTGGAAAGCTAACTCGAAGGCCTATCATTTGACACATAGTAGGCTTCCCAATTCGACCTATACAGAGAGTTATGGTCGATGGAAGATGACAAAATTTACAACATCTACTAAAACTTAGTCGATTGAAATAGTTTCAACTCGTCCATGAGTTTAAGGAGCTCTATGGTCTAAATTCAATATTGAATGGATTCACATACTACACAATTAATTGACATACCGTATTGGCGTAGGATTTTATGGCTTCGGGATTTGTCAACACATTGGAATCATGGTCTATATTGTAGCCATAAATGCGGGGCGTTACATTATCCCCCCCTTAGGATCATTCATCCCCGAATTATGATGCCGGACACAGACAAACACAATTTCAAGTATAATAACGGACTAGAAAAATTAAGATAGGAATAGTACCTTCTGTCTCATCCTCCATTGAAGCAAACAAATTGGGATATCTAATTCTTATGTCATCTTCTGACTCCCAAGTTGCTTCTTTGACTTTCTGATTCCTTCACAGTACCTTTACTGAGGCTATCTCTTTGCTCCTCTGCTTTAGAACTTGGCGATCTAAAATTTCAATGGGCTCTTCTTTGAAAGACAAGGAGTCTGTCACTCTGATACCTTCTACTGGAAATATCATAGAATGATCTCCAATGCATTTCTTCAACATGGATACACGGAATACCAGATGAACGGAACCCAAACTTGGAGGCAATTCTAGCTTATAAGCAACTGTACCAATCTTTTTCAGAATCTAATATGGCCCTATGTAGCGAGGGCTCAATTTACCCCTTTTTCCAAACCGCATAACTCCTTTCATAGGAGATACCTTGAGAAACACCCAATTACAAACTTCAAACTCTAGTTCTCTTCTCCAAACATCGACATAGGACTTTTGATGACTCTGAGCATGCTTGAGTCATTCTCTAATGATCTTCACTTTCTCCATCGCCTGATGAACAAGATCAGACCCATACAACTAATTCTTACCCACTTCATACCATCCTATCGGAGACCTACATCTCCTCCCATACAACGCCTCAAAAGGAGCCATATTGATGTTGGCATGGTAACTATTATTGTAAGAGAATTCAACCAGTGGCAGGTGATCTACCCAACTACCTTTGAAATCAATGACGCATGCCCTCAACATATCCTCGAGGGTCTGAATGGTATGCTTAGCTTGCCCATCCATCTGAGGGTGGAAAGCCGTGCTCAAATTCAATTGTGTACCTAAACCCTTCTGAAAAGATCTCCAGAACTGAGATAAACACTTTGTAGCTCTATCAAATATAATGGACACTGGTTCCCCATGCAACCGAACTATCTCGTCAATGTAAATTTTAGCATAACCCTCTCTTGAATAATTAGTCCTCACAGGCAAAAAGTTGGATGACTTTGTCAACCGATTTACAATCACCCATATAGAATCATACTGGTTTCGGGATCTCAAAAGTCCTGTAATGAAGTCTATGTTTATCATCTCCCACTTCCATAAAGGTAGGGCTATCTCTTGGGAAATACCACCTGGCCTCATGTGTTCTACCTTTACTTGTTGACAGTTCAAACACTTGGACACAAAATTAGCTACATCACGTTTCATGTTATTCCACCAATACAAGGTTTTCAGATCATGGTAATCTTAATAGATTCTGGGTGAATGACTTACCTCAAAGTGTGCGCCTCATTAAGGATTCTTTCCCGTAGTCCATCAACATTCGGAACGCATAACCTACCCTGAAATCTTAGAATACCATCACCACCAATTTCAAACGACATAACCTTTTGTTGACCCACATCTTTCTTGATTTGCATCAAGACGGGATCTTCAACCTGTTTCTCCTTAACTTCATCACAAAGGGATGACTTAGATAACTCATGAACAATCACCCCTCCATCTTTGGAATCTAAGAGTCGCACTCCTAGATTTTCAAGGCGGTGAATATCCTTCACCATCTCTTTCTTTCCTTCTTCTACATGAGAAAGGCTGCCCATAGACAACCTGCTGAGGGAGTCGGCTACAACATTTGCCTTGCCCGGATGGTAATACAGACTCATATCATAGTCTTTCAAAAGCTCCTTCCAACGCCTCTGCCTGAGGTTCAATTCTTTCTATGAGAAAACATGCTACAAACATTTATGGTCAGTATAAATATCCACATGCACTCCATAGAGATAGTGCCTCCAGATTCTAAATACAAACACTACGGCTGCTAACTCCAAGTCATGAGTTGGGTAATTGCGCTCATGCACCTTTAAATGCATAGATGCATAAGCTATCACCTTACCACGCTGCATCAATACACAACCAAGTCCCACACGGGACGTATCATAATAAACCACAAAATCATCTACACCCTTGGGAAGGGTTAAAACAGGAGTAGTAGTCAGCTTGTCCTTCAACTTCTCAAAACTGTTTTCACACAAGTTAGACCACACAAACTTTATCTTTTTCTAAGTCAGTTTAGTAAGCGGAGCAGCTATGGAAGAAATACTCTCTACGAACCTTCTATAATACCCCGAGAAGCTCCAAATATCAGTTGGAGTCGTGGGTCTATGCCATTTTCTCTCTACTTCAACTTTCTGGGGATCCACTCTTATCCCGTCACTGGACACAATATGCCCCAGGAAGGCAATAGCATCTAACCAAAATTCACACTGAGAAAATTTGGCATACAATTGATGATCCTTAAGGGTTTGAAGAATAATTCGGAGGTGATCCGCGTGATCCTCTTTACTCCTAGAATAGATCAGAATATCATCAATAAATACAATGATGAACAAGTCAAGAAACTGATGGAACACTCTA
The DNA here is from genome assembly GCA_030864225.1 of Capsicum baccatum var. pendulum. Lineage (NCBI taxonomy): Eukaryota > Viridiplantae > Streptophyta > Magnoliopsida > Solanales > Solanaceae > Capsicum > Capsicum baccatum. Next base: position 249,350,840 of record CM061558.1, read on the forward strand.
TTCATAAGATCCATAAAGGCTGCAGGGGCATTATTCAACCTGAAGGACATGACTAGAAATTCCTAGTGACTATATCGGGTTCGAAAGGCTGTCTTGGGAATGTATGAATCCCTAACTTTCAACTGATGATAACCCGAATGAGGGTGTATTTTTGAAAAACACTTGGCACCCTGAAGCTGGTCAAAAAGGTCGTCAATCCTAGGAAGAGGATATTTATTTTTAATCATGACCTTATTCAATTGACGATAGTCTATGCCCATCCGAAGGGACCCATTCTTCTTTCCCATGAAGAGCACGGGTGCACCCCATGGGGAAACACTAGGACGAATAAAACCTTTGTCTAGGAGGTCTGCAAGCTGTTCCTTTAACTCCTTTAGTTATGCGGGAGCCATTATATAAGGAAGAATAGAAATAGGATGAGTGTCTGGCAACACATCAATGTCAAAATCTATCTCCCTATCAGGGGGTATCCCTGGGAGATCTTCGGGAAGACTTTTGGGAATTCATTCACTATAGGGACTGACTGCAGAGAAAGATTTTCAACTTTTGAATATTTTAATCAAATTAGATGGTACATACAACCTTTGGAGATAATCTTTTGGGCTCTAAGATAAGAGATAAAGTGACCTCTAGGTTCCACAGAACTCCCTGTCCATATAATTGGTGTCTTATTCGGGAAAGAAAAAGTGACATTTCGGGTCCTATAATCGAGTGTGGCATAGCACGAATGGAGCCAGTCTATCCCAAGAATGGCATCAAAATCTATCATATCAAGTTCTATAAGGTCTGTCAGGGTTTCCCTACTATGAATAGACTTGACACAATTTCTATACACCCTTTTAGCAACAACAGACTCAGGTACAAGAGTAGAAACAGAGAAGGGTTCTACAATAACTTCGGGCTAAAACTCAAAACCAATAGCCACATAAGGGGTCACATAAGATAAAGTAGACCCAGGATCAAGCAATACATAAACATCATGAGAAAAGATTTGTAACATACCGGTGACAACATCTGGTAAAGCTTCCACCTCCTGGCGATTAGTCAAAGAATATAACCGGTTGTGACCACTCCCGGCAGCTGAAGGGGCACCTTTAGAAAGAGGAGCTGTGGAGGTAGATTAGGACTTAGACCCTCCCCCCCTCGTATTTCGTCCAACAGAAATACAATCTCTCTGAAGGTGACCCACTTTGCCATAAGTATAGATGTTTCACCCTTTAAAACAACACTTCCCTAGATGATTCCTTCAGCAAACCTCGCACCATGGATAAGTACGACACTGCTGGGCCACACTGCCCTAAGACTGTGTACCTAGAGCTTTGGATCCATGAGGAGTCTGGAAACTCTGAGTTTGTCTGTCTGTCGGTGGTCTGGGTGCTGGAGCGCTGGCTGCTGTCTGTGCATTATTCCAAAACTTCTTATTCTTTGACCACTTATTACCCCAGTTACCATTCTGTAGTTGAATCTAGTGCTGGTCCGCAGATCTAGCTCTCTTAGCCTTTCTCTCTTTCTCTCTAGATTCAGCAATCTTTTTCTTCTTCTCTTCCACCTGCTGCATATGAATGGTCAGTCAGGCAACGTCTAACTCCTTATTAAACATAGCCCCCTGTCCCTCAAGTACCAGGTTATCAGCAAGGCCAGATTCAAATTTTCTCATCCGGGCTCTCATATTACTAGTCCACTCTGGTGTATAGCGAGCTAGTTTATTAAACTTCAAAGTGTACTGGACACTCATACTGCCCTGCTTCAGATTCATAAACTCTTCCGCTTTGGTCTCCCTCAACTCTAGAGGAAAGAATCGATCAAGGAAAACTTCCACAAATTCACCCCAAATTGTGGGCTCAAAACTGTCACCTTTTGCATCTTCCCAGTCGGCATACCACTGATTCGCAACGTCCTTGAGCTGATAGGTTGCTAGTTCCACCCCTTCAACCTCATCGACATGCATCACCTTAAAGATCTTTTCCATATCATCCACGAACACCTGTGGATCTTCCTCTACCTTAGTGCCAGTTAACCTAGGTTGGTTCATCTTTATGAAATGTCCGACTCTAGGAGCCTCAGACGTAATAGATGAAGACCCAAAATCTTCTGATCATTGAGCCTGTTTAGCTACCAACTGCGTCAGCATATGAATAGATCGTCTGAATTCTGTGTTTGAAATATCTCCCTGAGCAGTTGAGGGATAGTTGGCATTAGTCCATGGAGCCCGAGGTGGACTGGTCAGGACTGGAGGGACTCCCAAAGTAAGGACAAATTCTAGAGTGTGAGTCCTGTTACGGGTCCTCATCCCATGGGTGGGACGGACCTCATCTACCTGAGTATTCTGACAGATGATACGACGTGGAGGCATAGTTGTGTTTCTAAAACATAAGTGATCATTGATTAAGGGACAGTTCAGAATCTAAAGCACGAACTAAATCACAAAGAAAGGAAACATTTCTTAAATGCCCAGCACCCTCCTGCTTATAAGTGTGGCTCTCTACACACCATAAATAGGACTCTACCCGACGTGACTTTGCAGACACCCTAGGACCATGAACCATGCTCTGATACCAAGTTTGTCACAACTCAAACTAGGGCCTGGCCGTGATGAATATTTTGAGTGATAGAGGTCCAAAACACCCCTATCTATTTGGTAATCATGAACCTAATTCATATGATCAAAGTAATGCGGAAGAAGTACAATAATTCGGAAACAAGGTCAGAAATATGAAAAGAAGCAATAACGGGGAAATAATTTTCCCCCAATGTCAATCAACCTCTAAACTACTGTCTGTGAAAATCTCTAACAAATGAATGAGTCAAGAAACTGTATATAAACTGGGACAAGGCCCTCAGTAGACCCCAAAACTAAATATAAGCTAAAGGACTGCAGGACATAAGACCTTCCGAAACATAGAAGGCTCACAACTTGTCTCTATAATTCTGTCTGAATGATCTATTGATTCTCTTAACCCCTAGACTGGGCCTCTGAACCTAAGAGGTTGGAGAGGGAAGGGGGTTAGCACAAAAGTACTGGCACACAGAGATATCCAAACAAATCATAATATTTTTACAAGATATAGTTGAGAGCCATTATAAAGCAATTTTGTATCAAATTATTTGAAAACACATGGGCGTAATGCAATAGTTTCTCAATAACAATGAAATGCAACTCAGCTAGGTGGAATACCCTATATAATTTACACCAACTGCCCAACCTCGGTTGCCGCCAAGATTAGAGTATAAGTGAGGGAGAGACACACAAGACCACGAAGCATGGTGTCTCGACCCACTGGTAGTGCCCAAGATCACTTAGCCCGAGTTCCTACCTATAGTCCCAATTTGGGAATGACATAAAGTCAAGTACACAAGATCACTTAGACTGGTACCAAATTTCCGTGTCAGCAAATTTGTTTTCCAGCGATGAGCCCTTACACTCAAACAACTTCTTCGGGCATCCACCTATCTCATGTAAAATCAATGCATTCAAATTTCATCTGGTTCAATCACATATCATATTCTGTCGGGTATCATCATACCCAACTTTCAAGTCATCAATATCACTTCCAAATATGCACTATCATGTAAAAACCAAGGTGCTTCATCATTTACAAGTGGTGAACAATATTAATTTCAAATTCATGCTCTCTTTTATTGGTCATAATATGATATGGGGTATCAAGACATTATCATGGGAATTTGAAAGCAATCTATCATTCATATTTATCAAACTTCCATGGAAAATCTCAAATCACATATGCATGGTTTCAACCATTGAAGTATATAGGCAAATAATTCCCATGACATAAAGAAAAAGGACTTAGAAATCATATTGAAAGCAAGTTATTAGCATTTGATTGAAAACCCCCATTTAAAAGCATGCATGTTGATAAAAAATACACCCATGAGTTTTTAGGATAACCCCACGTACCTTGATTACTATGAATATTAAATGCTTCTCGTAGCCTACGTTGAGAGGATTCTAAATATGCAATTTGTTCCTAAAACCTCCGGTTGAATATCGAGTTTCTTGGGTTTTTATTTTGAAACCCTAAGGAGAATCTTTGAGAACTTTTGATGAATGAAGGTGTATTTTGGGGTCTTTGGAACTGAATTTCGTGTTTTTGGGCTAAGTAAGGGTGGAAAAGGACTATTTTGCCCTTAAAATGGAGTATTTAAATCACTTGAATTCTTTACACAGGCGCCTCCCATCCCATTGCCTATGTTTACATAGGCGCAACCTAGGCTATCACATATGTTTACATAGGCGCCGCCTAGGCTATTGCCTATGCTTTCCAGTGGCCATGGGCGATTGGTTAGGCGATACATATCACTTTAAAAGGTCATAACTTCTTGCTCGGTTGTCGGATTTTAGCAAAATTGGTATCGTTGGAAAGCTGACTCAAAGACCTATCATTTGAAACATAGTAGGCATCCTAATTCGACATATATATAGAGTTATGGTCAATGGAATCTGACACAATTTACAATGTCCACTAAAACTTGGTCGATTGAAATAGTTTCAACTCGTCCTTGAGTTGAAGGACCTCTATGTTCTAAATTCAAGCTTGAATGGATTCACAGGCTACACAATTAATTGACATTTCGTATTTTCATAGGATTTTATGGCTTCGAGATTTATCAAGACATCAGAATCATGGTCTATATTATAGCCCGAAATGCGGGGCATTACAATTTGAATGAGTCACTTTCCAGACTATTCGATGGGGTATGTGACAACCACTTAAGGTTAAACAATGGGTTGTGCGTCCCCCATCTTGGCTTGTACCATGGGTTGTGCGTCGCCTACCTTGGGAAAAATGGCGTAAGAGATCCATTTTAGTGTTATTTAATGGCAATTAGGTCCTTTCAGTCCCATAACAGTCCCTAAAAACCTATACATAAATTACAACCCTAATGTATGTTATTTCCTCCTCAAAAATTTCAAATCAATTTTCTAAGGCACAAGAGGAGAAAAATAACTTAGGGCTTGCTCTTTCAAACTTAAATGTTTGATCTTTTCACAAATTCTTTTTCAATTAAGGTACGTAGGGCTGTCCTAAAAACTCCGTGGGCATTAGTTATTGATTTACAAAGTTTTGAAAGCATATTATGATGTTTAGCAAAGGTTTTTGAATAATTGTTTGAACAGCTGAATCATGAAATCCTTTTTGATGAAATAATGTTTTGGTCTTGAGGACTTCCCCTAAACTTGATTTTGCTCTTATTTAGGTATGTTTGCAGTTTGAGTTTGAAAGTTGAATTAAAAGCATGAATATTTACACTCCCTCTTTTTTATGACATCACTTGATTTTCATGTGTTATGAATTGATGAATTTCATATGTAAAAGCATCGCACAAAAGTTTTTGACTATTTTTTAAGTCTTGAAATTGATTATAAACTGAAGAGAGGGTGTTTATCTTGCTTTTAAGTATTAAAGATTATTATTGAAAGGATTGCATGGTTTGCTATGAAGTAAATGACCACCACATGTTTAAGAGTCAAAAGAGAGAATCTTTGCATCAGTTTTCATGGATTTCGTTACACAAATTCTCTTATACTATTTGAATGATTTGGTGGTGCAAATATTATGTTTTAATTGAAGAGAGTGTAATATGATATTTTATAGCTTAGAGATATGTCTTGCAAATTGTGGTATAAGGATACCAAACAGATGAATGTCATAATAGAGTTAGATTTTTAGATTTTGAATTCAAAGTAAGAATGTCTTAAAGAGTTCAAAATGGGGTTAAAGAGATTTAGATGGTTACTCGAAAAAGGAATGAGCCCAGAGTGGAAAATTGTGTTTTGCCGATATGGATTTATTATGTCCCCACGAGGAACCATACACTGGCCTAGTGCCCCTTTACATTTTATAGTTAGGGACTCCAACCCTTGTGGAAAACATGGGTTGGGGGCTCGGCCACTGAGTTAAGGGAGAATTCCAAAAAGTCCATTGGATCGTAGAGTTGTAGAGTGTACCACCTAGCTCAGAAGTAAGATAAAGAGTGATTCATGGATTTCAAGTAAATGTTCAAAGTCTTTTAAGTATTCTCATATGTTTTTGCATATCTTATGTTAAGTGTTTTATAAATTGCTCTTACTTATGTTGTATAATATTATATTATTTTTTATTGCTCTACGTACCAGTACATTTGCATTGACCCTCTATATTTAAGGATCAGAGGATCAGTCCCGAGGTCTCACTAAACTGTATACCATTGTCAGATGATTGAATTTTGTGTGCCTTATTTATTTTGGAAGGACTTATCTTATGATTTCATTTTATTCACTTTATGGTCCGACCGGGGTCCTTGTCCTTGTCTCCCAACTGATGCTATTTTCTTTCAGTTAGTATAGATTGCACAGATAGGTGTTAGATGGATTTTGGTAGTGTTGAAATCATAACTATATGGTTTTGTTGAAATCAAATGACCATGATTCTGTTTTGTATTTTTGTATCTTTATAGTTTATGAATTATGCATATGATTTCAAGTTAGAAGGGCTCTCGAACCTTCATGGTTTGGGATGCCCACTACGGCCAGGTCCTTTGTTCAGGTCATGACAAACTTTGGATCAGAGCACGATTCATTGTCCTAGCGTGTCTACAAAATCATGTCTAGTAGAATCCTGCTTATGGGTATGTTGTACACTACACTTATAATCAGGAGGCTACTGGAATTTAGGAGTTGTTTCTTATCCTTTCCTACTCTAGATCATGCTATAGCGTTGTCCATGAGAAAGTTATTCAAATTTCCTTCCTTTCTCTAATTTCATGGGCCATTCCTCATTGTCGAGGCAATACAAGACTAAGAGTTTTGCTTCCCCAACGATATGGTTCTGTTTGATTGAGTCATAAATGATTATGAAATTGCACAAGAAATTAAGAAGACTCCATAATACTTCAAAGTGTATTAATTTAAGCTTATACATCTATCTAAATCAATCGTGCATTTGAGCCTGAGATATGGAGTGTATTCTATCTTCTTTTATAAAACCCATAATGCAGATGTCATGCTTAAGGGTAATGATGTATGGCAGAATGTTAGATCATTATTTCTACTTGAGTAGTAGTATGTGATAAAGTGTTATAACCTATGATGAGTAAGATGGTCCAAAATTTAGTGACATGAAGTCACAGGCTTAACAGTCAGAATGAGAGTGACTTTTGCATAAAGAATCTAGTTTAGTTGAATAACCTTTGATTGAGAGGTGGATTACCTTTTTAGATTGATAGACTAATGTGGTAGAAATAAGTGTAGATTATATGGTAGTCTATGAAGGAAGTGGATGGCTATGATTTTTATTTATTAGAAATAAGGAAGGATCTCAGAATAGATAGTTATGGTTATTGTAGAAATCATTTATACACTGTGAATGGAAAGAAGTAGATTAGTATATAAGTTATGGGTTGAGACTCAGTGGTGTAAGTGGAATTTGAAGGTAGTCTAAATGTATGCTTGAGTAAGTATGTATGAAGTGAGAAATTAGAATATGTTGATAAGATTGAAATGGGTTATATTATAAGATTAAGTTCAAATATCCCTATTATGTGACTTTACCCACTTGATTTATCTTTTCTCTAGCAGTTGTAAATTAGTAGTACATGTGAGAAGGTATGCAGTAGATTTTGAGTTGTAGTAGTAATATCGTGGAGAGGATATATTTATGGGCCATAGGTAAGTGAAATAAGAAACTTTGGTTGATATTTCTATTCAGTTGATTAGTATAGTATGTGGCCTGTTTCATATGATTGGAGTCCTTAGATAATAGGCTTGAACTTTAGATGTTGAATGTGCTGGTAAAAATAGTAGCTTAAGATTAATGATGTATGTCTTGTGGGAATGAATTAGTAGGCTTGATGTGATTTGTGATAGAGCCTAGGTTGAAAATTTATGGAAATTTTAAGTGGTAATTGTGAGATAATTATGTATATGCGGACTTGAATAAAAGATAATGGATTGTGTTTGAGTCATTAAGTGGATAAGTGCTTAAGTATAAAAGAATAATTTGAACCCTGAGGTAGCGTGTTGTTAGATGAGGCGTGATATGTATGAGTGTCACATGTACCTAGGTTTCATTCTTGAATTTTATAGTAAGGAGAAGTCTGGGGAGTTGTGTATAGTGTTATATCGATTTGAATTGAGGAAATATTGGTAGGCAATATGTGCCTTTGCTATAGTTTTACAAATTTCATTATGTTTTAAGTTATGTGGTTAGCGGTCTAATGTTAGAATGTTAAGTAATGGGGAGTAGATTTTTATGTGATAAGGTGTAAGGATGTGTATTATCATGAGACTGTGAGTTGTAAGTTGATGGCTATAGAGGATAGAGAAAAATTAAGAGTAGCATTCTTTGAAAGCAATTCCTTTAGAGTATAGTTAAAAAGGGAAAGTTTAGTGTTATGTGTATGGTGATACCCCCATTATATTGAGTGTTTTGCTTGTAGATTTAATGAGATGATATGTTCTCAAGTCTAGTATTGTGACTTTGATCTAAGGGGGAGTTGATTGATTAAGGTAGTTCCCGAATTTTTGTGCCATATTGGTCAGTGGCGTGCTCGCCCAAAGCTAAAATAACAATTGTCCTTTTTCCAATGTCTCAGCACTATTTCTCCGCATCGTGCCATCCCTCAATTTCTCAGTTGTCAAATTCCAGTGACACGGCACGATAGCGCTGCGTCACGCCAAGGGTCCAATTCAGGAAAATTTCACTGAAATTAAAAGATGCGTCTAGGGTTAAAAGGGTCAATTTTCCACCCCTATTTAAGCCCTTTGACACAAGATTCAGCTATTTTAGAACCCAAAATATACCAGTTTCTCTAAATTTTCACTCAAGAACAAGATAGGATTTCAATTGGGGATTCAATTTCAAGAAAGTCTGTCCGTCAATCTTCACTAAATCAAGAACTAAGGTATGTCATGTGTTGATTCATGGGCCTCTCTCACCTATGAAGCTCAAGAATCTCTTTTCAAAATCCAAGATTTGGGCATTTGTGAATGTTCATAGTTAAAATTAAATTAAAATTCATGTTCATGATGTTGTGTGGTTTTGATTCATGTTTTAAATTACATATTCCAATGATTGACCTTAGTATGTGATGATTGGCATAATAATCATGATAATCCCCCTTCAGTTTACAAGTTGATTGATGTATCCTTGATTATTACATGTGTTGATGATAGCATAACCAAAGCATGCTCCCCACATGTTTTATTAAATGCCCATGTGAAGGAAAAATTCCATAATAGTATGATATTATGAAATCCCCATTCATGTATAAGTTATGTATATCAAGTGTGTGATGAAATGTCTTAGTCAATGGATTATATATTGTTGATGTTAGTCATGTATAAAAGAATGTCATGGCTTTTCAGTTTTCTTCCATCGAGTTCTGGGGGTACTTGTACTTGAAAAAAAATATAGTTGTGTGGCTAGCTTTCGTGTCATGTATTCATGATATCCTAGTCAAGCCATGATCTATAAAACTCAGTCACTCATGTGACTCAGGAAAACTCAGTAATACAGTAATCTCAGTACTATTTCATCTGTTAACGGAACTCAGTAATTCAGTCCAGTTCAGTTCAGTAATATATGTTCAGTGTCTATTCAGATAGGAGTAGAAATTAGCACCGAGTGAACCCAAAGATGGGAACACACACTGTCAGATTAGGGTGTGATTCATAGAAGGTATCCTTGTGTTCCAGAACTATGTAGCAAGAATAGGTTGAGATATCAACACTGTCAAATGAGGGTTGATGAGGTAGATAAGCACTGTCAGATAAGGGCCCCACCGTTCTCTTTTGGGGACACTGTCAGATGAGGGTCACTCACAGCTTGTCCTTACCAATGGCGTGGTGTTGACACCCTTCCAATTGGGGTTCCAGATTGCACCCCAACTCAGCCATAATGTCGTATTAGGGGCATGTTGGATAGATAACTACTTCCTACTATTTCAGATACAGAATCAGCACTATCAGATATAGTCATTCAGTCTCAGTAATATAGCTCAGATAGTTTTACAGAATTAAGGACTATAAGATACAGTCAACTTAGATACAGTATGCAACTCAGATAGTTCCATCAGATTCAGGATTGTCAGACATAGTCACTCATGTCATCAATTATATCAGTCTTCAGAATTTAGTTATCAGTCATGTTAGTTATCATTAAATTTATGTTATCACGATCTCAGATATAGTTACTATGTATTTATGCATGTATTCTCACGTTTATATAATTCAGTTAGCCAATATTGTTCATGCATATTAACCCCATGCATTCATCCTACCTTCCATGCATACCAGTACATTAAAAGTACTGACGCATTTGCGCTATGATGTCTTATACCATAGGTTCAGAAGCATGAGCTCCAGAGCATCATTAGCATTCCAGTCTCAGTAATCAGAGTTAGCAGTGAGTCCTCATCTCTTGAGGATATGATCATTTATTTATTATCTCATTAATTAATTTATTAGTTGGAGTTAGTTTGGGACATGTCCTATCAACTTCTCATTGAGACAGTTCAGTCAGTTATAGGTTTTTCAGTCTATATTGTTTAGACTATCATGTTATTTCAGTTTTGTTTTGGGTATTTCATACTCTATTCAGATGCTATATCTTTATCAGTTATGTTACATTCTTGAACCTTATGGCAGTTTAGTTAATATTTCCATAATCATAAAGTATATTATGCAGTATATAGGTACAGATACCAGTCATGGGTTAGCTTGTGGTCCTTCGGGGTCATGAGCACCATGTTGCATTTCGGGTAACAGATTCGGGGCGTTACAAACTTGGTATTAGAGCCTAAGTCTGAATAGAGTCCTAGGATGTCTATAAGCCGCATCTGGTAGAGTTTTATGCTTGGGTGTGTTGCTTGCCATATTTATGTACAGGAGGCTTTAAGATATTTTGGGAGTAGTTTCCCTTCTTTGAGTATTCATGTCATGCTAGTGAGCATAATTTCTAGTCAATCTCTCATTCTAATCCATTTCTCCCTTTCTTCTACAAAAAATGCCTCCTAAATGAAGAAACAAGAATCAGTCAACCCCTCAACCCAAATAACCTTCGGGCAAACATGTTTCTTATGCAGAGTTTAGAGCTGTATTCACTACTCTTGATCAGTCATTTATTTCTCAGAATAAATGACCAATTGTCATTCCAGCCAACCCAGTGTCCAATTCAGCTGCAGCCAGGATTTGGGATTTCACCCGAATGAATCCTCCATCCTTTCTTGTGTCAAAGTCAGATGAGGACCCATTGAAATTCATCGATCAGGTTTAGAAGATTACTAACTTTATGGGGGTGTCATCTGTTGAGAGTGTTGAGCTAGCTTCATATCAGTTGTAGGATGTTGCTCACACTTGGTACAAATAGTGGAAGTCAGAAAGGTCAGTTGATGTAGGGCCTATAGAGTGGGAGGACTTTGTCATCCTATATTTAGAGAGGTTCTTTCCCCTAGCGCTAAGAGAAGCCAAGGTGTTAGAATTCATTAACCTCAAGAAGGAAAACATGAAGGTGAAAGAGTATTCTCTTAAGTTTACTCAATTGGCTAGATATGCCCCTCATGTGGGTGCAGACAGCAGGGCCAAGATGAGTTAGTTTATTTTTGGGGTGAATGATAGTGTGGTCAACGAGTGTAGGTCTGAGATGTTGAATAGTAACATGACTTTAGCCAGGCATATGACTCATTCTTAGCAAATAGAAGATCAAAAGATTAACATGAGGAAGAAGCAGAATAAGAGAGCAAAGACAGGTAGTTTCAACTTTGCTCAGCCTAAATCAGAAGGAGAAAACCGTTCTCTATTTCGTCCTAAGCTGTCAATTCTAACTCCTTCGTCATCTAGTGCTCCAGCTCCTATGTTCAGGAATGGTAGTAAAGATAGGGAGCCAGGCTCTAAGTTTCAGGGCATCTCAGTAATGCCCGAACTAATTCCCTTTGTCAGACTCATGGTAAGAACTCTAAGGGTTCTTGGAGAGCTGGTAGAGATGTCTGTTTAGGATATGGCAAGCTAGGATATAGAGCCAGAGATTGTCCCCATTCAAGTTATCTGGGTTACCAGAACCATTCCTTAGCACATTCCAGTTGCCCAAATCAGCAGGGTGCCACTTCCAGTGCTACTAGTGGACAATGGCCAAACAGACTCTATGCTCTCCAGTACCAGCAAGATCAATAAAATTCTCCTGATATGGTTACAGGTACGTTGTAGATCTTTATTGTGCATATTTATGCTTTGCTAGATCCATGAGCTTTTTTTTCTTTTGTTACTCCTTATATAGCAGTTGATTTCAGAGTCAGTCCAAAAAGTCTAGTAAAGACCTTCTCAGTCTCTACCCTAGTGGGTAAAACTATCATAGCTCGGTAGGTATACAGGAACTGCCCGATTATGATATTTTAGAAAGTCACTTCACCAGACTTAGTCAAATTTGAGATGACTAATTTTGATGTCATTCTCGGCATAGATTGGCTTCATTCCTTCTATACCATAGTTGACTTCAAGAACAAAATAGTTCAGTTTTAGTTTCCGAATGAACTATCACGGAAAATGATTTCTAAACGATACATCTATCATCTTGTTTGAGTAAAGGACACTAGTTCATAAACTCCCAATCTTGATTTAGTCCCAGTCGTGAATGAATATTAAGATGTCTTTCCCTAAGATCTTTCAGAGATTCCTCCCGGAAGGGAAATAGACTTCGATATCGATCTTCTTCCAGATACTCAGCGTATATCTATTCCAGCATATAGAATGGTCCAGCATAACTCAAAGAACTGAAAGAACAGTTGAAGGATCTCTTAGATAAGGGATTCATAAGACCCAATATGTCCTCGTGGGGTGCACCAATCTTATATGTGAAAAAGAAAGACGTTTCTCTTAGAATCTACCAAGCCTACCATCAACTTAATAAAGTCACAGTCAAGAACAAGTATCCACTTCCCAAAATCGCTGACTTATTTGACCTACTTCAGGATGCCAGTTATTTCTCTAAGGTAGACGTCAGTTCCGGTGATCATCAGTGAAGAGTCAAATAATATGAAATTTTGAAAATAGCCTTTTGTTCTCGGTATGGTCACTTTGAATTCCTAGTCATGTCTTTTGGTCGTACTAATGCCCCAACATCGTTCATGGACATGATAAACCGTGTGTTCAAGCAGTACTTGGACATATTCATCATAGTCTTTATAGATGATATTCTGATCAATTCCCGCAGTAAGCATAATCATACAGACCATCTCAGAATTGTACTTCAGACTCTCAGCGATCATCAGATGTTCGCCAAATTCAGTAAGTGTGAATTTTGGATAAGGTCAGTAGAATTCCTTGCCCATATCAATACAGGTGATGGAATTAGAGTAGATACTTAAAAGGCCGAAGCGGTAAGAAACCGGCCCATACTTGTTGCTCCATCAGATATCAGGAGTTTCTTTGATTTGGCTGGCTATTATAGGTGGTTTTTTGATGGATTTTATTCAATTACATCACCTACGTCTAGATTGACTCAGAAGAAAGTTAAGTTTTAGTGGTTAGATCCTTGCGAGAAGATTTTTCAGGAGTTAAAGACTCGACTCATCTCAGCTCTAGTCCTAGCTCTTCTAGATGGTTCAGATGATTTCGTAGTGTATTATGATGCATCAAGAGTAGGTTTGGGTTGTGTCCTCATGCATCATGGTAATGTCATAGCCTATTCCTGCAGAAATCTTAAACCCCATGAGAAGAATTATCCTACTCATGATCTTAAGCTAGTAGCTGTAGTATTTGCCTTAAAGATTTAAAGGCATTATCCATACGAAGTTCATGTAGATGTGTTCACAGATCATATGATCCTTCAGTATGCCTTTTCTTAGAAAGATCTCAATCTTCATCAGAGAAGGTGGTTAGAGCTCTTGAAAGATTATAACATAAGTGTCCTTTATCATCCGGGCAAGGACAATGTAGTGGCCGACGCTCTCAGTAGACTGTCTATAAGTAGTGTTGCTCATGGTGAGAATAGTAAGAAGAAGTTAACTCAAGAATTCCTTTATCTTTCCAGACTAGGCTTTCACTTAGTCAATACAGAGGAGGGTGACATATGGGTTCAGAGTAGTTCACAATAATCTCTAGTTTCTGAAGTGAAAGAAAATCAAGATAGAGACCCCAATGTAGTCAAGTTGAAAGAGTTAGATAAGGATCAGAAAGTGGAGGTTTTCTCCCAAGGGGTAGTGGTGTTCTATGTTGTCAGGGTCGTCTGTGTGTTCCAGCTGTAGATGACTTAAGGCAGCGAATTCTTGTAGAAGTGCATGGTGCACGCTACTTATTTGATCCAGGGGCCACAAAGATGTACCACGACTTGTGGGAGATCTATTGGTGGGGTGTGATTAAGAGGGATGTTGTAGAGTTTGTCGCTAAGTGATCTACATGTCAGCAAGTTAAGCTAGAGTATCAAAAGCTTAGTGGGTTCATGCAAGAGTTCAATAATTTTAATTGGAAGTGGGAAGAAGTGAACATGGACTTTGTGACAAGTTTGCCTCAACCTCGTCGTCATCATGATTCAGTCTTGGTCGTTGTAGACAGGATAACCAAGTAAGCTTATTTCCTCCAAGTTCATACCTCTTATTCAGCCGAGGATTGTGCCAAACTCCATATCAGAGAGTTTGTCAGATTGCATAGTGTTCCATTATCTATTATCTCAGACCAATTCACCTCTCATTTCTGGAAAGCATTCCAAAACAGTCTTGGTACCTAAATTAATTTCAGTACAACCTTTTATCCACAGATAGATGGTCAAGATAAAAGGACCATTCAGACCCTAGAAGATATGCTAAGGCTGTGTGCAATTGATTTCACGGGTAGTTGGAATGACCACTTTCCTTTGATTGAGTTTGTATACAACAATAGCTATCATTCCATTATTCGGATGGCTCCATTTGAAGCTCTCTATGATAGGAGGTGTAGATCTCCAACCGGTTGGTTCGAAGTTAGTGAGGCCTTAGTTATAGGTCCTAACTTAGTCTTTGATGCCTTTGAGAAAGTCCAGTTGATCAGAGAAAGACTTCAGGCTACTCAGAGCCAAAAGAAATTTTATTCAAGATTATTTACAATGTCTATCTAAAGATCTCTCCTACAAAGGGAGTGGAGAGGTTTGGAAAGAAGAGAAAGCTTAGTCCCTGATATGTTGGATCCTTCAAAATTTTCAGTCGCTTCAGGCAAGGTAGGTTATGCGCTCGAATTGCCTTCAGATCTAAACTCAGTTCATCCCGTTTCCATGTCTCTTTGCTCAAGAAGTGCATAGGTGACCCAGCGGTTGTAGTCCATATTCAGATCATAGATATTCCGAACAACCTCTCTTACGAAGAGATTCCAGTTAATGTCGTAGTCAATGGATTATATATTGTTGATATTAGTCATGTATTCAAGAATGTCATGCCATATCAGTTTCCTTCCATCGAGTCCAGGGGGTACTTGTACCCCATTCATGTTTTGGCGATGCCCTTAGTCAAGCCATGATCCATAGAACTCAGTCAGTCATGTGACTCAGAAAATCTCAGAATTTCAGTAATCTCAGTTCTATTCCATCAGTCAATGGAACTCAGTAATTCAGTCCAGTTCAGTTCAGTAATCCATGTTCAGTATCTATTCAGATGGGAGTAGAAATTAGCACCGAGTGAACTCAAGGATGGGAACACACACTGTCATATGAGGGTGTGATTCTTAGAAGTCATTCTTACATTCCAGAACTATGTAGTTACAGAATCAGGACTTTCAAATACAGTTATTCAGTCTCATTAATAGAACTCAGATAGTTCTATAGAATTTAGGACTGTCAGATACAATCAACTTAGAACAATATAGAACTCAGCTAGTTCCATCAAATTCAGGACTATCAAATACAGTCACTCGTGTCATCAGTTTTATCAGTCATATAAATTCAGTTATCAGTCATGACAGTTAACAGAAAATTCATGATATCAGGATCTTAGATATAGTTACGACATATTCATGCATGTATTCTCACATTTATATTAGTCAGTTATCCAATATTGTGCATGCATATGAACACCATGCATTCAGCCTACCTTTCATGCATACCAGTACATTAAGAGTACTGATCCATTTGCGCTGTGGTGTCTTATACCATAGGTTCCAAAACACGAGCTCCAGAGCATTAGTAGGATTCCAGTCTCAGCAATCAGAGTTAGTAGTGAGTCCTCATCTCTCGAGGACATGATCATTTATTTTTTATCTCATTAAGTTATTTATTAGTTGGATTTAGTTTCTTACATGTCCCATAAACTCCTCATTCAGACAGTTTAATCAGTTATAGGCTTTCCAGACTATCATGTTTAGACTATCATGTTATTTCAGTTTTGTTTTGGATATTTCATACCCCATTCAGTTGTTATATCTTTATCAGTTATGTTACAGTCTTAAACCTTATGGCCATTCAGTTCATGTTTCCACAATTGTACAGTATATTATGTAGTATACAGGTACAAATATCAGTCATGGGTTAGCTTATGGTCCTTCGAGGTCATGAGCAACGTGTAGCATTTCGGGTACCAGATCCGGGGCGTTACCTCTTATATGTCTTTCTTCCTGATTTGATAGTGCTTGGGTCAATATTTGGAGGAGGTATTAATCTCCCCATAATCTCTTCAGGAATAACCCAAGATTCTTCGAGAGGCACCGGAGTAATATGCCCACTATATACCATTTTATATTTTTCCATTGAATAATATTGAGAGGAGTGCTTGTAAACTTCAGCTCCATATTTATGACCGTATTGAGCTCGAAGAGCTGTCATAGCATGTGGATAGGGTATTTTTCTCAAGTCAAAAACTCTGCACGTACAAGATCTTATTTGAAGATCGACCGTGGCATCATCACCATGACCAGTGATACTGAATTTGTAATCTGCTATTTTATGAGATAATAACTTATTCCCTAAACTGACGTTCGTTGATATTATTTTTTTTTATTTTAAAACCAATTGGGATTTTTTTTTGGGCACTTGAACTGCACACGCCTTTCGTTAAAAAATTCACCATAGTTTTTGCTTATTTTTTCAAACATAGCCTTGATAGGAAATTCTCTATCATCCCCAAACAATGAATTCACCGATTCAACTATGTTTGACGTAATATTATTGTACCTATACAAAAGAAGCACTTAGTACAACATCATACTTAACTTGTAACTCACACAAGACATTAAATCGATAAGAATGTACCTATCTGCTGGACAGAATGCCCGGGTCCATCTCTCAAAATCGACACAAACGAGAAATTCTACTCCCTTGGGATTCACATCTGTTATTTGATTGAAATAGTCTAAAATCTCCTCTATACTATATTCTTTAGCTTCTATATAAAAAAAGGTCACTACCCTTTTGTTTTGATAGTTGGTCTGAATGTTCTCTTAAAGATGCCTGATGCAACAACCAAAGTAAGTTGAAGTCAAGAAACATGAACCCATCTTCGGAATACTTGGATGCCTACACAATAAAAAACATAACTCTTTGGTATCTTTGATGCAGCTTCGCAGTTGTTCAAAAAAAATTCATAAGCGGCATCACATTCTTTGTCCGCTACATAAAAAGCGACAGAAAAGATATGATTCTCCGCATCCTACGCCACTGTCGCTAACAGAACTCCATTATACCTTTTTCTCAAGAAGGAACCATCGACGTATATGTCTTATCTCAAATGTCTAAAACCTTTAATCCAAGCACCATAGGATACAAAAAATCACTTCTCATCTTACTTTCGGGATTTGTAGACTCAATCATGTAACGGTAGGCATCCAGGACTGCATACCCATGCTCGAGTGTCCCCCGAACCAAGTATTTTTCAATCCCCATGGCCGTATATAACTTCCAATAAGTGATCAGAACACCCAATTCTGTAAGGACTTAATTGTCCATAACCCTTGTTGTAGGGCCTTTGCCATCGGGGAAACTACTCCTGAAATATTCACCGAGGACCTTTGTCGTGGCGTGAGGATTATGGCCCGAGATGTGCAATGAACCACATGTGTGATGCTTTTCATGTTTATGAATGACGAATCTATCATAAATTGCATACTTCACCACTCCCAACCACCACTTGCAGTTCAAATTAACATATTTGAAGCAAAAGACACTTCTTGAACTAATCGCGTTCTTTATTCTGAAATCTTTTTTCAAGAAAGAAATAAACAAAGTGGTAGATAGTTCATTCTTGTACTTGAATGAAATTCCAATAAAAAATCCGGTCCCATCATCTTGAAGATTTTCATACTATGTCGACTCATAAGAAGTGCACATCATATTGGTCGCATCAACGGGCGTCGGTGTTTGATCATCATTTGGAATATTCATATCTAGATCATCCAACCTATCATCAAAATTGTCTTGTTGTTGTTATTCTTCTACATTCTGTTTCTCATTCTCTCTCATCTTTTTAACCATGTACACCTTTAATGCTGCCCTAGATGAATCACTAAGATAAGCACGCAACCGAACCCGATCGGTTATCTTGAAAGGCAGTACCCTTTGATTTTCAAAGGAGTTGTGCACATAGCTAATGATGAGTTCTTCTGATTGACAATTCAGCCCATAATACATGATGATTTAAGTTCACAAAATCATCATACGAAAAAAAACTTTGGACTGTCATAGCTATCGTCTCTAGGATTTCACCCTTGTTCCAATGTCATACATATCGATTGCTTTTCTCGATCTATTGACCATGACAATCCACCTCTATTGTTATTGATCCCTCTATTAGTGGTACCTAAATAAAGTAATTTGATGAAAAAAGTTAATATTGATTTCATAGTGCCGTAAATGAATCTCACCATACGTGTAATCGATCACAACGTGTTACTTACCTGTTGGGAATGATATTATGCTCCTGAATCTGATTTCAATAGATGAGTCATCTGTTGTAACAGGTGAATCATATGTTGCAATAGACTATATATCTATTGGGATTGATGTTACAGTACTGAGGCACCTTTGAAGATGATTCCAATATATGAGTGATATGTGCAATTGATAATTAACCTGTTGCGACAGTTGACTTACCTGTTGCAACAGATGATGATTTGTTGGAATCAAGGTCAGGTTCTATCACAATAAGTTACTAATATGTTGCAACAAATATTTATCGTCTGTTGAAATCAAGTTTGAGTTCTGTTACAACAGTTTTATAATCTGTTGCAACAGATGCATACCTTGTTGCAACAGACAACACATCTGTTGGAATCAAGTTCAGGTTCTATTGCAACAGGTTTATAATATGTTGCAATAGATATTTACCACATAGCACTAAATAACTAATCGATTTAAACAGATAAATCATTTGTTCCAATAGATGACCCATCTATTCGATTCATGTTACGACATATAGAACCATAAACATGAATCTAAAATATCAGTCTTCTATTGAAATAGATGTCTAATCTATCACAACATATGATTTATCTGCTTAAAAAAATGGCTCTTATGTTGGATTCATGATCGGGTTCTATCCATTGTTGGAAATACAGCACAATAGCAGTTACCCAGATAAAAAATTCAACCAAAAATCATAATTTGACATACCAAAATCTCCTATGAAGTAATGTAAAAGTGGAAAGTGATGTACAAAACAAGATTTGACCTAATAAATTGGTCAAATAGCAACAGTGGCGGTAACAACAACAACAACGACAATGGTCAACAAGAAGAAGTTGAAGATGATAATGAAGTAGAAGATGATAGTAATAAAGCAGAAGTTGATGAATAAAGCAACAACAACAATGAACAACAAAAATTGCTAAGAGAGAGAAAACAACAATGGATGATAAGAGAGAGAAACGGGCGCCTTATTTTCCCTCTGTTTCCCATTTTATTAGGTAAACATTTGGATCAAAGTGTAAATTTTAAAAACTTGTGAGCTAATCTCAAACTTACCAAACTTTCTTAATCCATAATAAAGTAATGGTCTCCTCCACTCAATTATTAAGACTTGTGCCACCTACACCTCATTTGAAAACTCTTTTGTCATCTATAGCCCAAAGCCCCTAGTTACAAATTACTGTTAGTCACTTAGAAAAGTGGTTCAATATAATTTTTCCAAGCTAAACTCGTGTTTTCCAAAAAAAAAAAGAATCAAAAAATATAAAATAAAAAAATTAAAGTATACTTAATTCATAAACATACAACAAATATATAATTTTGATTATTAAACAAAGAAAATGTGAGCTTAGCTTACAATTAAGGTAATCTTAAAAGTCTTAATAATGAGTTAAATTATTATTATTATTATTTTTACAAAAATACACTTTCAAACAAAAGTTAATCTTATAAAACTATCCATATAGTCTATTAACAAACATTTAGTCATGTAACGCCCCCAGGTGTTTAGTTGGCTAAATGAGTAAAAACGAATCCACATGACCCCTAGATTGAACATATAATGCCTTAGAATGGTTTCGAATGCATTGTCGAAAGTTTAGGGAAAGAAAAATGGTCGATCACCTCGAGGGGACCATCACGCGATGCCCCCATGCCATGAGGGAGACTACGAGGGGGGACCATCCCGCGATGGGCCCCGTAACGCGACCCCATCTTCTTCATCGACAGGTCATTGTTTTAATGGCTATTTAGGGTTATTGGGGATCTTTCACGCCTAATAAACCATCCTTCTTTCACTTAATATATTTCTAAGACCCAAGAGAGTTGGTTCTTCTCTTCTCTTCTAAAGAAACTAGAAGGAAAAGGCAAGGGTTTCAAAGCTTAAGCTTCACATCTTCCTATCTTCTTCAAAGATTCCCGTCAAAAGGCATATTGAACATTCTCTACATTAACTACTATCCTAAAATGTTAATTTTATTATCGTTATACTTAATTTATTAACGTTTTAAAGTTGAGATTCAAGATTTTCATTACAAACATTAAACATTGATTTTTCCTCCTTACAAATTATTTCTAACTACTCTTATAGGGTATTGTGATTATAACAGAATGATTGGAAGGAAGCATTTCATTTTTACATTTCAAAATGTAGAATATTATGAATGTTTGTAATTACGACTTTCAAGTACTTTGAAGAGGCTTTGAATTAAAATAATGAATACAGATGACAGCGTATCTGTTTGAATCATCGAAAGTGTTGAAATTTGCTTATTTTAATATATTTATGCAAACCTAATGATGAGTATGTTTTATCTATTTGAATGATGGGGTTAAGGAGTCTATAGTATTTTATGAAAATGTTTTCTTTGCATGAACTGAATGTCTTGAAAGTCTATTTTGGCATGAACTGAATGACTTGCAAGTCTTGGATGGTGCCTCTAGTGAACCTTAACTACAGGAATCTCTTTAATATATATCCACCTCACATTACTAGCCAAAATCAGCACGGCCTCCTCCACAAAGGTAAACTGCTTAACTAACTTGACTGAGACCCATCTAAGCACATGAGACAGATCCGGAATATACTTCAGCAACATGGATACATGGAAAACTTGTTGGATAAAAGCAAAATCTTGAGGTAAAGCTAACTCATAGGCCATCTTGCTAACTGTGCGGAGAATCTCAAAAGGACAAACATATCGAGGACTGAGATTACCCTTTCTTCCAAACCTCAGCACACCCTTCATGGGCGAAACATGGAGGAATACACAGTTACCAACTCCATATCTCAAGTCACTAATCTGGTGATCTGCATTGGCGTTTTGCCTACTCTGAGTTACTCTCAACCTATCCAGAATCAACCTGACTCTATCCAATAGTCCAAAAGCAAATCAGTACCACAAGGAATCACCTCAGAACTCTTAAACTAACCGAACAGAGAGTGACACTTCCTACCATACAAAGTATCATAAGGCACCAGCTCAATACTTGAATAAAAGTTGTTGTTATACGTGAATTCAACCAATGCTAAGTGTTGATCCTACTGTCCTCCAAATTCTATGACACAAGCTTGAAGCATATCCTTGAGCACCTGAATGATACCCTCGAACTGATCATTGGTCTGTGGATGAATGGTTGTACTCAAATCCACTCGAATACCCAACTCCTCCGGGAATACTCTAAAAAACCTTGAAGTTAACATAGAACTACAATCTGAAATGATAGAATAGGGACCCCGTGTGAACAAACTATCTCCCAAATATAGATATGGGCTAATCTATCAACATTGAAGGTCATTTTAATATGAATGAAATGTGATGACTTGGTCAAATAATCCACAATATCCCAAATACCATCAAAACTATAGGAAGTATGAGGCAAACCACTAATGAATTCCATAGTAATTCATTCCCATTTTCACTCGGGAATGGGCAACCTCTGAGTCATGCCACCAGGACACATATTCTTAGCCTTAACCTACAGACAGCATAGGAAATGAGCTACAAAGTCTGCCATATATCTCTTCGTACCATCCCACAAATAATATTGTCTCAAATCTCTATACATCTTAGCTGTGTAGCGATGAATTGAATATCTAGAGCTGGGAGCCTCATGTAAAATCCACTGAATAACATTGCCAACCTAAGGAACACAAAGATGGCCCTGACAATCACGAACCTGCTTAAATAGGGAGGACCTCACCTCCACACAAACCAAAATCCTCAGAGGATTTGAAATATCAAGACAAACCATTAAATTGACTAAGAATGGAATGTCCCATGCCATAGGCCTGTGAGAAACTTATATGCAAGCCAAGCTTACGATCTCACTGCCTTGCGTCTCAAGGCATCAGCTACCACATTTGCCTTATCCAGATGATACAAGATGGAAATATCATAGTCCTTAAGCAACTTTATCCATCTGTGTTATACAGTATTAAGCTCTCGCTGGGTCATAAGATGCTGAAGACTGTGAAGATCAGTGAAAATCTCACAATGCACACTATACAAGTAGTGCCTCCATATCTTAAGTGTGAAAACTACCCCACCAACTTCAATACTTGAGTGGTGTAGATGCGCTCATATACCTTATGTTTTCTAGGAGCATAGACATTAGCATACGCCGCTACATCAAAACACAACCAAGACCAACACTAAAAGCATTGCAAAACACGTTGAATCCCTCATACTCTACAAGAAGAGCTAAAAATGGAGATGATGTGAGAAAATCCTTAAGCCTTCTAAAGCTTGACTCACACTCCTTGAACCATTGGAAATAGACTTCCTTTCGAGTCAATCTGGACATAGGGGTGAAATAGTCGCAAAATGCTCAACAAAGCATTTGTAATAATCAGACAAAACAATATATATATATATATGTATATGTATATATATATGTACATACACATACTGTGGACCTCTACTAGAGACATAGGTTTATCCCAATCACGAATTGCCTCAATCATAGTCGGGTCTACCATAGTACCAACCTTAGACACCATATGCCTAAGTAATGTTATTGACTCAAGCCAAAAATCACACTTAGAGAACTTGGAAAAAAGCATATGATCTCTCAAAGTCAGGAGCACGTCTCTCAAATATTGTACATGATCCTCACTAATCTTCTAATAAACAAGAATGTCATCAATGAACATAATAACAGAGTAGTCTAGATATGGCCTGAACATACAGTTCATCAAATCCATGAACACAGATGGGGCATTGGTCAACCCAAAAGACATCACTAAGAACTCATAATGACCATAATGGGTCCTAAAAGCTATCTTTGGGATATCCTCAGCTCAGAACCTCAACCGATGGTAACCAGATCTCAATTCAATCTTAGAAAACATTACTGCACCCTAAGATAGTCATATAAATCATCAATATGAGGTATAGGATAATGGTTCTTTACTGTCACCTTATTAAGCTTCCTATAATCCGTACACATACACATAGAGCCCGCGTTCTTCTTCACAAACAATATAAGAGATCTTCACGGGGACACACTTGGTCTAGTGAAACCCTTACCAAGATGATCTTAAAGATGAGTGTTCAGTTCCTTAGGTTCGGCAGGATCCATACAGTAAGGTGCTATAAAAATACGTTAGGTTCTAGGCTTGAGGTCAATAGAAAACTCAAGCTCACGGACAGGTGGAATATCAGGTAGGTTGGTAGGGAACACATTAGGAAACTCACTAATGACAAAGAGTCAAGTGACAGACTCTCCATATGAGTATCACAAATATAAGCGAGATAAGACTCACAGCCCCTGGAGATTAGTCTCCTGGAACAGACATAAGAAATAATTCCCATTGGGTCACGACAAATTGCTCTCTGCCAAATGACAGAGGGTACACCGGGTAAGGCTTAGGTAACGCTCTTGGAAAAATAATCCATGTCTGCGTGATAGTTGGATATCCAGTCCATGCCCAGAATAACATCAAAATCCAGCATATAGGTGAGAACAAGTATCAGCATCACTAACTATCATATCACATGATCTGAATACTCGATCCACTACTAAGAAATCACCCACGAGAGTAGATACACGCAATGGCATCAATAATAAATCACTGGTCAACTCAAACAGTGGTGCATAATAAGAAGATATATAAGAATAAGTGGATTCGAGATCAAATAAAGCAAGAGCCACTTACGGGACACCAAAATTGTACTGTAACCATAGCTTTTGAAGTATTATCCTCGGTCCTAGCAGGTACCACATATAACTGACCATACCTGCCTCATAGATGGGGAACCTGACCGACCTTCTGTCTTGCCTTCCTGAGTACGACCTCGAGCACCCTGATAACCACGCCTGCAACTATGAGAACTACCTCTACCAAAGGGATGAACTATTTTAATAGGGGAAGCACCCTAGGATAAAGTAACCATCACCCCAAGACTAAGGAACTCTTGTGAATGGTGACCACGAAGCCTATAAGTATAACAGGAATCACAAAAAAAACCAGAACGAACATATCCAACTAACCCAAATTAACCACCACTTCTAGCATAACTCAAAATGAACTCATCGAGGATTGATCGCCGCCCTTTTCTAGGGCGATCACTTGCACCAATGTGACCTCCTCCAGTAGTGTTAAGAGTTTCCTGAACTAATCGGCTTGGCTGACTTTGAGACTGATAAGATGGACCAAGAGGATATCCAGCACAAGAACTACCACCTCTTAATTAGGAACCATCATGGTTCCCACTAAATCTACCCCAGATCCTAGGCCTTTTATAATGGCCCTCAAGACTCTCCCTGTGCAACTTGTCCATCACCCTAGCATATCTGATACCTCAGCAAAAGACATGCCTGCAATGACTAAACTCTGAGTAGCCATACAAATAGGGAGTCTCAACACTCTAACAAAATAACAAACTCTCTCATACTCAGCGTCTAAAATAAAAGTCACATGCCTAGACAACTCATGAAAATGGGCCATATACTCGACGTTCGTCATAGAGTCCTTCTCTAATTTGGAGAACTGATCCCTCAGTCAACTTCTAAGTCTGCGCGACATATTCTTCTCCAAGAACATCTTAGAGAACTGTGTCCATGACAAGGGAGAAGATCTAACTGGTCTAGAATCCGTGAAACCTCTCCACTAATGATGAGTGGACAAATCCAATTGAAATATAGTGTAATCTACACCACGAGTCTCAACAAGTCCTAAGCTATGAAGCCTATCCTCAGAAGTAGTATAAAAATCAAATCCATCCTCTCTAAGATCACCAAAAAACCTAGGTGGAGCCAATCTAAAAAATCTACTCAAAATCTTCTGCTCCTCAGCAGACATAGCAGGTTGGGACATATTTGGCAGTGCAACTACCGACTGAAAGACTATCGGTGTAGGAGGAATCTTAACTTTGGGAGCTGCAGCTATAGGTTGTGCCTTAGGCCTAATAGTTTGTGCACCATCAGACGATACACTACCAATTATACTCCATCATCTGAATCCAAGAATCTATGAGTAATGAAGAAGGAATGAAACCTGATGGAGCCTGGGTTAGTCCCTACCCCACTGTTGGCTGTGGCAGAGAAATCTCTAGCTCAGGTGCAGGGATAGGGTCTGAGAAAGGTGGCCTATTCTGGCACCTAGTTGGGTACACATCATAAGGTTGTCCTCACCCTCTAGGTCCTCTACAAATAGGAGTAGGATCCCTGGGCCCAATCTTGAGACCATCATCTCGCATAGACGTAGCGCATCTCCTCAACATCTACGAAATAGTAAGGTCAAGGAAATATTCTACAAACCTACTCAGACTCTTAGCATTATATGAATGAAAAAAAGTGAAAGACTCCTAAGAATGTCACATAGCCTCCCAAAGATGGGAAACAAACATCAATGTTCTGATCTACAAGGCACTATTAGACATTTGCTCATACACAAACAATACCAGTAAAACCGAGGATCTGATACTAATTTATCATAACCCAATTTGCAGGTCATGATGGCACCTACCAATTCCCACTAGTAGGTAAGCCAATACCATAACTCGGAGCTAACACACTGAGTTAATTAGGTAAGAAATGCCCAACTAGGCCAAAATCAATGAACATAAGATATACTTAAATAGTGTTCTAATATATAAAGAAAATCAACTATGGATATCAATCCCACGACCTAGTAACATTAGTACAGGAGCAACTAAATACAATAGTAAAAGAAGTATAACCCAAGAATCTTAAATAGTTAGTACTTCTTTCTAGAATACAAGAGACCAAATCAAAGATAGAAGGAAACAAGCTACTCGAAACTCCAAGAGCTCACCTTATCTTCAAAATATCAACACTGCATGAACGCAACTCAACAACGGCAGATAGTACTCAGTTCTGCACTAAAAGGTAAAGAAGTGTAGCATGAGTACCAAAATAGAGGGCACTCAGTAGGCATCATCAATCGCCTGAGCTAAGTCATGATATAGAGATGATATAATGCAATATCAACATATCTAAGTGAAGGTATAGAATCGAACCTGAATCATCTCTATCATCACCAAATATAATAGGTAGGCAAACCTGGACAATAATATACCATAACGCACAACACTTTCCAATACCATCGTGCATAAAAGATAAATGATTCGGAGTCATAAAAGAATACTTATACAATCACAAACCACTTAAGTACAAAGTTGGTGCCCATACATCAACTAGTGTATAAAGTAAAAGAACCCATAGCGCGTCTCATATCACTAGAGAGTTCACCCAAGGAAATAATAATAAGGCATAACCATCAATGTGACCATATCCTACAATTATCATAAATTGAAATTTTTTTCTAAATTCTCATTAGAAACCAACATCGATTAAAAATCCCTTGTTCTATATTATTATCATCATTAGCCAGGCATCAACCATATTTTCTAGCTTCCATACTTTAACTAAACAAGATTCATTAACTAGTACACTAGTTTCTAACCGTCAAGTAATATAGTCATTTAATAGACAAGTATTCACCACATAGCTAATTCCATTAGCCAACATTTCTTAATTAATTCAATTTTTAGTACTAACATTATTCACTAGGTAAATCCTTAGATTATAATAAATCCCATTTACCAACTAGTTTAGGTTCATTATTAGGAAATAACCATTTCCACTCTCTAATTTTCAATAAACATGAATTACTTTACTTTATAAGTGTTTAGCACTAGAAATCTATAACTGGCAGGGGAACCTCCTACCCTTATTTCACAAGTGGATGTAAACATATAAAGCATGCACACACACACACACTAGTATATATATATATATATATATATATATATTGCCATGAATATCACCAACATATCCTCCGAACTCGAACTGGGTATCAATATCACCAACATATCCTCCAAAATCAAACCGGGTATCAATATCACCAACATATATTTCGGACTCAAACTGGTTATTAACATCATCAATATATCCTCCGAACTTTTCGGGCATCATCATCACATCAATGTAAATATCAATAATAAAGAACAAGCTCCACAAGGGCTAAAGTACATGCAGGCCCCAATACTGCATATTTCACTATTCAAATAATGTCAATTTACCAACCTAAATTGCATATCTTAACAGATCATCTTTAACTGCAAATTTATGCACTTTGTCCCTTCATAGTACTAATAATTTTTTATGTAACACAACATACTTTACTGAAAACATATATGAATGAGGACATGAACTGTAACTTTAACATTATTAGCAGAATACCACAAGAAATCCATAAATACTCATTGTATCAGGTATCTAACATAGAGTTATAACATTAATATTTCAACATCACACCCTTAGATCTCTATTTGATATTAGTGAACTAAATAAACAACATTGATATTTGTAAAGTTGTGCTTTGCCGTAAGAAGAGAATAGTTACCAGTAATATGTGTACCCTAGTTGGATTGGCAAAAAGACATAGCTCTTTTTCCAACTTTGTCTCATGTTACTTTCATTTCATGATCAAGAGTGAATGATTGTTACAAAAATATTTTTAAGCTATACTAAAGTGTCAAGGAAAAAGAACTCCCAGTTGTAGTGATTCGACATGGTACATACCTACTGAAGAAATAACATTTAGGAAAATCGACAAAGTAATTTGTAATTATTACTCATGAAAATCCATAAAGTCTCACACCAAACAACAAGGGACAATACTAATTTGTCCGAGGATAAGCTACATCACAAACTCCAGTGCTAAAGGAAGTCAAGATGACTCAATACCTAAAATAAACAATAGTCATCTAACATGTATACATGCATCATGAAAAGAACAATTTCAACCAATAGCTATACAATACAGTAACTAACTAATCCATCTAATGGTCATTTAATCTACTAAGTAAGAAAAGACAAATTCTATAAATTTTCGAATAAAACCACTACTATGGTGAAACAGATACAATACAAGAGATTAATGTAGTTGATAACAGGTCGATATTACACATCGAATTCTAAAAAGAGGCCAGGATTACACATTAATCCAAAAGGGGAAATCAACTGAGCCTACAAGTCAAGTATTTCAAAATATGAGTTCAAATGACCTAAATAATTCAACTAATCCCAAGTTTTACCATTTAATCAATCCAACACCTAGAACCCCTCTCAATTCAATAAAACATCGCAATTATAGAGTGGGATAGTAATTTTTCCTTTTCCTGAGGATGGAGAAGCAACCAAGAAATGGAGGAATGAAGGTATTGTATGAAACTTTTGCCTTCATAATATAGTCAAATTGTTATAGTGAACAAAATATTAATGTGCATTAGTGATAATTATCATAATTAGGTTAATATGTTATTTTTATACAATATTTGACTATGAATAAGATAAAGGGCAATTTTACAAAAAGTGTATTGCAAATGAATTTCATCTCTATTATCAGCAGAATGTTGCTATAGGAAAGTAACAACGTGACATGAACGTTTACTCATCATTCAATATACTTCAACATGGTCTTTCTTTAATTTGACAACTTTCCTTCTCTAAAAGAAACTTGTTGACCTTTCATTAATTTTCTATACGTTTTTTTCTTTTTGTTGAAGACTCAATTTCAGAGCAACAGAAGTTTGAAGGGCAAGAAAATGATGAGAGGCCTTCTGTAAAGTCAAAGTGGGCTGCGAGTTAAATCCTTAAACCCATATAGTTTGTTTAATTCAACTTTTGTAGGTTGACATCTCTTCTCTCTTTCTTGTTCAGCGCTTCGCGGATGTCATTCCAAATAACATGCCAAAATATGCTACTAACATCACCAAACATTCTCCTAGTTATCTCCACGGCTCATGCCAGTATCTGTGTTTATATGTATTCATGTCTATGGAAAAAGGTGGATGATAGAATTATGAGGATTATTGAGGATATGATTGAATTTTACTTGAATACAGTATCAAAAATTGAAGACAAATGTTGTGATCACTTTAAGTTAACCCAAGAGAATTCACAATGATTTGCTTGCTTGTTATATTAAATTTCTTAAACTTATGAATTTCATAATGATTTTTGTTTATAGAATATTTTGAGATATCTCAAAATTGGAAGTAGTCATCTAGTATTCAACTTGTTGATAAAATGGTATTTAACATATAAATTGAGAAGTACAATGTTTTCAATATGCTCTTGTAGAAATGTCATGGGTTCAAGTTTGGAAACAACCTCTTGCAGAAATGTGAGGGAAGGCTTTTTACAATAAACCCTTGTTGTTAGTCCTTTTCCTGGACCGGCGCATAGTAGGAGCTTTAGTGCACCAATCTCCCTGTAATGTGTTCAATATTAGCAACCTTAGGGGTAGTTTGATGTGAGGTATAAGGGATAAATAGTCCCGGAAATAAAATGAAGGATTATTTTATCCCAGGACTATTTATCCCACCATTTATACCATAGTGTTGGGACAAGTTATCTCATATATATATATGGTGGGACAACTAATCACTTAATAGCTGATCCCGGGATTAATTATCTCAGGATAACTCTTTCCTAACAAAACAACCCCTTAAGGTTGCATTCATCATATTAAAGTCATGGATACGCCATGAGAGAGTACTACTGTGGCTGGAAACACCTTAAATGAAAACTTCAAGACCCATTTAAGGTACAGTACTCAAGACAAGTTAGGAAATTATATTTAGAGAAGTAGGGAAAATAGCAAGGTCTCCACACGATAGATGAAGGCTTAAAGATATAGGAAATTGATGAGAACACTTGGAATCCTCGTAATATAACAAGTAATGCCGGTTGATTTCCGTTTACTTAGGCTATGTACTTCAAAACTTCATCGTTTTGGAGGAAGGTGAGTTGGTCAAACCTTCATATTTTTATGCTAGCAGTTCAATTAACAATAGCGAATGAGCTCTATTTCTTTCTTTCCACCCTTGGTCCTTTATATTTTCCAGTGTAAGAAATAGTTGACGCAGTTTATGACAATTGTATCAAAAATTTCTTTGGTGTTGTCTACTTAGATCTCACAATTTTTTTTAGCGAGACCTTGGTGAGGTGGAAGGTTAAGAAGTCGTGATATTTTGAGTTACTATGCATCTCCCTTATTTTGTACTTACATCTCTTCTAATGAGGATAACTTGTAATTCTCTTATGATTATGTTCAATTATAATTATTTCAGTTGATTATTAACCTCAGTTATTCGTAGATTGCTTCGAGTAAAATGGCCTTATCTTTTAAATCTTTTGCTAAGATGCTGCACCTTTATCATCTCATTTCAAGTCACCTGTACTTGAAAAAACTAAAGCTAAAGTTCAGAATTTACTAATGATGCCTTTGAACGACGTTCTTCTCCCTGAAAACTATTCACTCTTAGTGACGTCCCTTCCTATATATGCTGGATCATCTAATTTTTCGGTTGAGAAAGCAGATGCTTTGGAGGAACTGGAGAAAAATCTTCCTTCGTTGTTCACAAATTTTCATCATGCAAAGAGGCAGGAGGTACTTTTCTGTATGTGGATACCTCTCTACCTCTCTCTCTACCTTCTCTCTAAACCAAAACCATCCCCGGCCCCCGGCCCCCGTCGCCGACCTCCGGCTCCGACCTCCGGCCCCCCGCCGCCCCCCCCTCCTTCGCCGACCTCCGGCTCCGATCCGATCCGCCTCCCTCCATCCGTTCATACCTCAACGACACCCGCCCGGCGCCGCCATCGGCGAAACAGCGCCGCCACCTCCGCCACAGAAACAGCCGTCCACCTCCGCCGTAAACCCCAACTTCGGCGCCGGCTCCGGCGAGATCCTACCCAACCGCTCCGCCGTCCGGTTCCGGTCAGACCCAAGCGACCGGCGACCCTCTCCGTCTCAGCACCTCCGGCGAACAAACAACGTTAACCAGGTGACCCCATCGCTGCCATCCATCTCCATCTCCAACCGCGACAAACCAGCCCAGCGCCGCCGCTGGCTCCCTCTGTTCGGCCTCCTCTCCCCCAAACGATGACCAGCCCCCTCGGTCTCCAGCAGCTGCCGCTCCCTCTAATTTCTGCATCCAGCAGTGCCGTCTCTCCATCACCGGAACTCCCCGGAGCCCGATCTACGTTGGGTTTTGGTTCCCGGCTTGGTCTACAAGCATAACCCGATGACTTCTAACCTTTGTTATTGCATTCTTCGTATTATGCTAGTATTATCTCCTGTATCTTGACTTGCGTTTGATTTGTTGATATTGTCTGTTGTCGTTTCTTGCACTGCTTTTTATTGGGTTATCGGGTTGGGACTCTGTTTTTGGGGCTTTGGGTGTTGAGTCCAATGGTGTTTGCTCTCTATTTGAGTTTGTTTTTATTTCTTGATTATTTCTTCGAATTTGTGTGAGCCTTGTATTTTTTGCTGCTGCTTTGCTGCTACCATTGTTTATATTTTCTTATATTTTCTTGTAGTAGTGGATGTGGGCGGTGATGGTCGGATAGGGTCATGTCCGAGGGGGTTGGGGTGTGGGGCTGTGGTGGGGGCGGGGGATGAGGAAAGGGCGGGAGTGGGAGGGAGGCCAAGGTTTGGCCTCAGGGGTGGTAAAGGAAGACGTGTGGATAGTGATGGTAGGCTGAGGGTTGGGTCTTGGAATATAGGGACCCTTCAGGGTAAGTCCATAGAGCTTGTGAAGATTCTTAGAAAGAGGAGGATTAATATTGTGTGTGTTCAAGAGACCAAATGAGTAGGGTCTAAGGCTAGGGATGTGGATGGTTACAAGCTGTGGTACTCTGGAAGCGAGAGGCGTAGGAATGGAGTTGGCATCTTAGTAGATGAAGAGCTTAGAGATCAGGTAGTAGAGGTGAAGAGGATCAACGATAGGTTGATGACTATTAAGTTGGTCATTCGGGGGTTTACCCTTAACGTGTGTAGTGCTTATGCGCCGTAACTGGGCTTGGAGGGGGGAGAAGATACGGTTTTGGGAGGCTTTGGATGAGGTGGTGAGAGGCGTGCCTAGCTCGGAGAAGATTGTTGTAGCAGGAGATTTCAACGGGCGCATCGGGGCGTTACCGGGAGGCTTTGGTGATGTGCATGGTGGTTTTGGTTTTGGGGAAAGAAATGAAGAGGGGGCTACTCTATTGGATTTTGCGAGGTCCTTTGGGCTGGTGGTGGTGAACTCGGGCTTCCCGAAGAAGGACGATCACCTGATCACCTTTCGAAGCGCGATAGCCAAGACCTAGATTGACTTTTTGTTGCTTAGGAAAGTGGATAGGGCATTGTGTAAGGACTGTAAGGTCATCCCAAGTGAGAATCTTTTGACCCAGCATAGGCTCTTGGTTATGTATTTGGGTATAAAGAAGATTAGAAAAAGGAGGGGTGAGGAGTGTAGACCTAGAATTAAGTGGGGCGGCTTGACGCCAGTGAATGCGTGGGAGATAGGGGAGAAGTTGGCGGGAATGGGGGTATGGGAGTGTAGGGGGACGTGGATAGTATGTGGGATGGGGTGGCTAGGTGCATCAGGGAGAATGCAAGTGAGGTGTTGGGTGTTTCTAGGGGCCGGGACGGGCATCATCGAGGGATTGGTGGTGGAATGAAGAGGTTAAGAAGAAAGTGGGGACCAAGAAAGGGGCGTATGCTAAGTTGGTTGAGAGTAAGGACGAAGAAGAGAAGCGGGTAAACGGGAAAGAGTACAAGCTATCTAGGAAGGAGGCTAAGTTAGCAGTTATGGCGGCTAAAACGGCCGCTTTTGAGAGCTTGTATGCAGGGTTACAGGGGAAAAGAGGGGAGAAAAAGTTTTTTAGACTCGCTAAGGCTAGGGAGAGGAAGGGTCGTGACCTCGACCAAGTGAGGTGCATTAAGGGGGAGGACGGTACAGTGTTGGTGGAGGACGGCCACATTAAGAATAGACGGCAGTCGTACTTTCATAGGCTCTTGAATGACGAAGGGGATAGAGCGATTGTGTTAGGGGAGCTGGAGCACTCAGAGGAGTGTCAGGATTTTAGTTATTGTAGACGTTTTAAGGTAGAAGAGGTTAGAGAGGCTGTTCGCAGGATGCGAAGGGGTAGGGCGACGGGGCCGGATGAGATACCGGTGGATTTTTGGAAGTTCGCTGGAGAGGCTGGTGTAAGGTGGTTGACTGGATTGTTTAACGAAATCTTCAAGATGGAAAAAATGCCCGTGGTTTGGAGGTGGAGTACCATGATCCCTCTCTATAAAAATAAGGGTGACATCCAGAGTTGCAATAACTATAGGGGGATTAAGTTATTGAGTCACTCTATGAAGATTTGGGAGAGAGTGGTCGAGGTGAGGCTGAGACGGATAGTGTCTATTTCGGAAAACCAGTTTCGATTTATGCCTGGCCGCTCGATGACGGAGGCAACTCACCTGGTACGGAGGCTGGTGGAACAGTATAGGGAAAGAAAGAAGGACCTGCACATGGTGTTTATCGACCTGGAGAAGGCATACGACAAAGTACCCAGAAAGGTGCTTTGGAGATGCTTGGAGGTGAGTGGAGTCCCGTGGCATATATCAGAGCAATTAAGGACATGTATGATGGAGCGAAAACTCAGGTGAGGACGGCGGGAGGAGACTCAGAGCATTTCACTGTCTTGATAGGATTGCATCAGGGATCTACTCTTAGTCCCTTTTTGTTTGCTTTGGTGATGGATGTGTTGACGCGGCGTATTCAAGGGGAGGTGCCTTGGTGTATGCTTTTTGTAGATGATGTAGTTTTGATTGATGAGACGCGAGGGGGTGTGAATGACAAATTAGAGGTGTGGAGACAAACTCTTGAGTCTAAAGGGTTCAGGTTGAGCAGAAGCAAGACGGAGTATTTGGAATGCAAGTTTAATGATGTGAGGCTGGAGAATGAGGTGGTAGTAAAGTTGGAATCACAGGAGGTATGTAAGAGGGATAGTTTCAAGTATCTCGGGTCCGTGATCCAGGGTAACGGCGAGATTGACGAGGATGTCTCGCACCATATTGGGGCGGGATGGATGAAGTGGAAGCTCGCGTCGGGGGTGTTGTGCGATAAGAAGGTGCCGCCCAAGCTTAAAGGCAAATTCTACAGGGTGGTAGTCTGTCCGGCCATGTTGTATGTAGCGGAGTGTTGGCCAGTTAAGAACTCCCACATCCAAAAAATGAAGGTGGCAGAAATGCGGATGTTGCGTTGGATGTGTGGGCTGACTAGAGCGGATAGAGTTCGGAATGAGACTATCAGGGAGAAGGTTGGTGTGACTCCAGTGGAGTATAAGATGCGGGAAGCCCGATTGAGATGGTTCGGACACGTGATGAGGAGAGGCATAGATGCCCCGGTTCGTAGGTGTGAGAGGCTAGCGTTGGATGGTTTTAGGCGGGGTAGGGGTAGGCCGAAGAAATACTGGGGTGAGGTGATTAGGCGGGACATGGAGCAGTTACAGCTCACCGAGGACATGACCCTAGATAGGAAGATCTGGAGGACGCGAATTAGGGCAGAAGGCTAGGGCCAGTTTGGGTCGCTAGTGTAGGGAATTACTTGGGGGGGGGGGGTATTATTCTTGTTATGATACCTTGTTCCATGTTTTATTACAAATCTGTGTGCTTTTCTCTGTTTTTTATTACTTATGGGTGTCGTATTTATGTTATGTTATGAAATCTTGTTCTATGCTTTACTATGTATTTGTGTGGTATCTCGTGTCTCGAGCTGGGGTTCTATCGGAAACAGCCTTTCTACTTCTTTAGAGGTAGAGGTATAGACTACGTACATCTTACCCCTCCAGACCCCACTTTGTGGGAATACACTGGGTTTGTTGTTGTTGTTGTTGCAAAGAGGCAGGAGGAATACCATTTTAGTAAGATTACCAAGAAGGTAAACCTGATCGACAAGCTTACTAAAAGCCAGGAGGGTTACAATGATCTCAAGCACCATTTCATTGAAATTGATGCGTATATTTCAAAGTTGAAGGCGAGCCTAGAAAAAGCAGAGATGAATAAGAGAGAAATCGAGGAAGAAGAAATCAATTTGAAAAGTGAAATATCCCCCTTGGAAGCTGCATTTGAAGAATTAGGAGCTGAATCTCTAATTTCAAAGAAAGACATGGTTGACTCTCTAACCACTCAAGCAGAGGCTAGTTGGGCAGACTTTAAACAAAAGATAATTGCCTTGGGAATGTGAAGTTGTCAAGACATCCTTCATGGATGAAAATATGTTTTGTTGTTTACTCAAACTTCACGATGGTTAATTTGAAAAAGAGTTTGTTACTTTTTCAACTGAATTTTTAATAATTGTTAATTAGCAAAATATATTATTTCATAAACATTTATAAATAATGTAGGCAAATTCTATGTGGTTGAGTGTGGGGGTTATGGGGGTGTAGAGGAGTCCCATGTGAAACGCCACCTACACAACTTGGTTTCCCTCTTTGTTTTGGATCTAGGTTGATATATATAGCTCCTTGTGGGAGTAATAAGTGCATGAGTAATATGTTGCAGCTGATGCATTATTTATGTTATCCCATTATTTTTCTTATGTGTTCTAGTATCTGATCAACTTCTGGTTTATTATTCCAAGAACATAAGTATCAAGACAAATAAATTAATTTTCTTCTTCAACTCGCATGTAACGATAAAACTGAAGAAACCATCTGTTTTCACTTGCATTCTCCAAATAGATGTTTACACTTCTCTTAATCTTTAGAAATAAGACCAAATGCAGTTGTGCTACTGCATCAACAATTGTTTTGTCTATTCGCTTCAACATCAAAAACATCATTTTTCGGTAAAGTATTACCCAAAACACACGGTTTGATTGGAAAGACACGATTCAGGATCAAACAGAATGCTTATCCAAGTGTATAGACAACTTCAGCTTTAGGTGATGCATGATGAATACTAAACGAAAAGCCTTTTTTGCTTAGTAGATTTGAGATACATTATTTATATATGTTAAAAAAATATCTTTATATAACAAGATTTAAGCTGAAGCTACTAAATTTTGTTGAACCCGTAGCTTCAAATAATGTAACTTCACCCTTGGTCTTGAAGCTTACGATATGGATATGACCAAGGAGAGAATTAACATACAGATACTCACAATAACAGGCAAAATATGATGTTATACTACTGCATCAATAATCATATTTCATTTCACTTTGTAAAGTGGCCATATCTTGGCCAATATATTATGAAAAATCTCTTCATATTATTTGTAAAATTCTCATGATATTTTGTTGAAAATATCTACCATGAGATTTGATTTGGGGACAAAATTTTATTGACGCCATCCATGACATCAAATACTTGGAGAACAAGAACTTTGTTGCTATAAATAGATGTGTTTCTTTTAGCATAGACACACCAATTTGAGAGGATCTTAGTTGTGGTTTTTTTTTTTTTTCTATTGTAGAGAGTATTTGTGAGAGAGTTATGTTGGGAAAAATTTGTGTGAACCCTTTTTTAGAGTGATCTTGTGATGCTATTCTCTTGGGGTATTTGAGATATGAGAGAATTTAATTATTCTAATTTTGTATTCTATTTTATGCCCTTGTACTCTTTATTATTCCGTTGATCTTTAGTAAAATTGCTCCTCCTTTGGATAGTGAACGTAGGTCAAGTTGACTGAACTACGTTAAATTTGTGCCACCTTTGTTTTCTCAACTTATTGTTATTATTTTCTTTGTTATTGTATTTAATTGATTACTTAGTTTAATTGTGCACTATCCGGGATTCACGATCCTAACACACTTCAACATCAAAAGCATTATTTTACGGTAGGGTCGATTGGACATTAAACTTGACATAGCAAAAACTTACGACATGCAACTGGAATTTCTTAATAGCTTTTAATTGCTGTTATGAGAAGATTTGGGTTTGCAAAAAAATGGATAGAGATCTTATTTGGAGATCTATCTCAAATGTTTGGTTCTCAGTGTCATAAATGGTGTCACGAGAAGTTTTTTTTTTTCCTTTTTCCAACTGTCAGGAGAAGATTTTTTTAAAATTTTATACTAGTGGAGTTTGCCATTATATAACACTTGCCTTTAAGTTTTGGTGACACCTTCTTATCACACAAGACTCCTCATGCAGTCTCCCATCTCCTTATATAAAGATCCAAGTTACATGAAACTTTCTCTCTTTGGGACTGCTATGAAGTCTTACTTGCACAATAGATGCATGTGCTACATGACTAAACTTGTATAACAAGTATTCTATCTCGACTCTGCTCAACTTGAATCCTTAACACTCCAAGGTCTGTCATCCACAAATCTTATCAACAAAAACTATGTCATCCGCAAATGACATACACTACAATACATCACCATGAATTTCCATAGACCATCAGATGCAGCTTGTTTGCTCTTTTCCATCTTAAGAACATTGGTTTTGGATGATTAGGAAAAATGAACATGATTGACTTAATTATCTCCAACTGATGCTTCCTAGATTCTAGTCGATATTTCCTTATATCTACATACTGATTACCTCATTTACTAGAGAGGACTATTTAAGGTTTTCTAAATTAGAGTTAAATAAAAAATATTTAAGGTATCTTGTCAAGGTATGAAAAGATATAACATAATTTGGAAAAATGTAGCATCAAACTGGAAAATATAGAGCATTTGTTTAACATTACAACAAATTATAACACCCCACATTTTTTGGCTAGAATTCGAACCATCATTCCTATGTGTGTAAACCCGATCCCCATGTTTTTTATGTAAATATAAATGTCATGATCATTTACCTAGTGTTTTATGTTATTTCTTGGTGATGAATGTTCATTGGAAACACTTAGACCAAAGTTGAGTTAAGAACTTTAGTTATCGACTGAATTTTGGTATTCGATCCTACAAGGATAAACTTTGAAATTCTATAACTTCTGAAATATATGGAATTTTGGTGCTCAAGACCCACTAAATTAATGATAATTGAGTTATCTTTCCAATGCCACCGATTTCGCCTTAATCCGATACCCAAGCGAAAAGTTATGAGCATTTTCACGAGTGAACCAGTGAGCGTCCATGATAAGGGTGTGGCACACCCTGTTTGCTCCACGATAAGAGTGTGGCACGCCCTGTATTCTCCATGTTTAGGGAGTGGCACACCCATATTCCCATAGACTCTTAAACTCACATTTCTCTTTCATTTTTCGAAGACAAACTAGTCATTTATGTCCTAAATCATCCTATAATTAATACTAACACGTTTTTCCTCATCCCGTAACCCAAAGACACGATTTATCTTCTCCCGAACCCTCAAGAACACCAAATAAGGTTTATTCTCCAACATTCAAGCTTCCGAGGATTCAATTCAAGCTTTTCTCAAATTTCTTCCATCAAAAGGCATGTTGGACACTCCATATTTTATTTTTTGTTATATTGCATCAATTTACATGATTTCTTACGTGTTTTTGAATGCTTGAGTAATCTACGATTGAGGATGTTTGAGTTGTTTAACACTACCACTATATTTTACTTGATTTAAATGGTTTATTCATGGTTTGAATGGTGATTTGGAAAATGAATTTGTCTCCCATGATAATGGTGGAAATTGGTAATATGGTTTTCATAATGTTTATAGATTTTGGTATAATAATAACATGACCCTCAACCCATTTGTCCTTTAACAAGGATCCTACAGAGTTTAACTTATCTTTTGAAATATTGCATTGAATCAAATGGTAAAAATATAAAGAGGTTTTAAAACGTTCTTGGGGGCTATGGTGTTGGATTTTAACATGGAATTAGGAGTCAAATGGTTAAATGATTAAGGTATGGCATAATGGGAATAACTTTCAAGTACATTGGTATGACGATTCTAATTCAAAAATATCGTAGTAAAAGACTCCACAATTAATGGTATGTGAAAAGTATTTTAATTGGGCTTGAAGGTAATTATGTAGCTTCAATGAGTAGGTGTAGTTTCAAGGGGACTAACACTAAGAACCATGTTTTCCAAAGTTGGGGGTCTATGACCACTATGTCTTCTTTACATAGTATAATTTTGGATGGCTATTGACTATTGGTGATGTTAGCCTCATTTCTCCGATCCATGTAGCTAACATGGATCGGGGCCC
The DNA here is from genome assembly GCA_030864225.1 of Capsicum baccatum var. pendulum. Lineage (NCBI taxonomy): Eukaryota > Viridiplantae > Streptophyta > Magnoliopsida > Solanales > Solanaceae > Capsicum > Capsicum baccatum. Next base: position 249,390,624 of record CM061558.1, read on the forward strand.
TTCCTACAGGGGGTGCCGGACCCCTAAAGCCCGTGGGTGATTGAAGGTCGGTATGAGAAACAAAGTTTAGGATTAAATTTTCAAATGGTCATGTCTCATGTCCCAGCATCCTATTACATCTATATTTGTTGTTCATATAATTTATGACTGAATTTCAGTAAATTATTTCCTTCGGTTGCACAGGGGCACATGAAAATCCCTCGGAAACTACATCATTAAATTATGTAGCGTCCGAGGATGATCAGTATGGATAGTACTCTCATACAACTCAAGAAAAGGGATAAAACATGTATGCATATACCAAAACTAGTTTTAAACCACATGCATATCATATGTGTGTGTGAATATATATAAAATAGGATGTTGGGTAGGGGTAAGGTAAAAGTTACTTGAGCATTTAAAAATTTAATCCTGAACAAAATAAATTTCCCCATTATCGAATAACTCATAGGTAGTATGAGGCATCTAGTCACCCACGGGCTATATGGGTCCGACTTTTCCAACCGGAAGGGACCTAATGGGTAAGCCGCTTGAACTGGGGTTAGGCTAGAGTCACAAGTAGACTAAAGTAACCATACATATTATCCTCATGTTAAGGACATAATTTGATCATCCAATAAAGGTACGTTATCCCTTTTCCGTGAAATACAGATTTCGGGCATTGGTCACAAAGACTATGCCTTCATGGTGAGTTATATAATTCCTTTTAGAGCAAATTTAAAAGATTTTGCACATAACATTAATCATGGAGTCATTCATTAGGAATATTCACATTTCTCTCGTCATACTAAGACTTGCAATTCATTCATATTATGCTAATAAAATATTACTATAAAACATTAACGACTCCTTAACCTCATTATTCAAAATCATGCTCATCATCATCATTAGATTGCATAAAATCTCAAAGAAGTCATAAAGTTCAATACTTTCAATATTTCAAAAGAGATGGGGTATCGTCTTTGTTCACCATCTTCATGCAAATCCTTTTCAAAAGACTTGAAAGTCATGATTTCAATCATTATAACATTCTATGTTCCAAAGATAAGTTAAGTTATTAAGAATCCTTGTTTAAAATTAAATTAACCGTGTGGGTTGAGGTTCATGCCATTAACTTCATTCAAGTTCCATAATCATTGTGAAAAAACTATTTGTCAATTTCCCCATTACTATAAAACTCAAATTCAGTTCAAAATCCACCATTTAAACCGTGAATGATTCATTAAAAATAAGAAAAAACAATGCAAGTATTTAACAACCAAAAACCCTCAACCCTATTTTGAGTCAACATTCAAGAACATTTAAGAAATTATGTAAATGTATGCAATATTACATTAAATAAAATAGGGAGTGTACAATCTGGCTTTTTTACGGAAGCAATTTGAGAAGAACTTGAGTTTGAAGCCTTCGAAGTTGAACCTTGACAAGAAATCCTAGTTTTGTTTTTCTTGAGAGTGGAAAGGAGAAAAAGCGATGAGCAGCTGATATCTAATGAGCAAATAGAATTTAACGAGTGATTTAAGTCATGGGGGTAGGGTTTGAGTTGAGGAAAAGACCAAAATACCTCTAAAAATCGAAAAAGAATACAGGAATTTCTCAGTTGAGTACTAAGTTAATTTCCCGTCATTTTTTTGACAACCGATCACCCTAATCATGAATCTCCATCTGGATTTGGTCATTTACTGGTTAACTTAGTCATTACCTTCTGGCAGGCAAACACTCCCAAGTAAATTGAGCATAACTTTCTACACCGATATCGGATTAATGTGAAATAAGATGAATTGGAAAGAATATTTGAATATCATTCATTTGGTATATATTATTCCACCTAAATTATTACTTTATAGGATTAATGATGGTTTTAAATTTACCCAAGTAGGAACGTCCACTAAAACTCAATCGTTAGAAAAGTTTTCAACTCGTCTTTGAGTTAGGAGATTTTTATGATATCAATTAATCTCCAAAGATGTTGTCACACTAGTGAATTGATCATCACACTTATATTGACATATAATCATTGGGTTCAGATCTATACACATAGGAATGACTGTTTGAATTCTTGCCCAAAAATCTGGGTGCTATAGTTTCTCTATAACTAATTCACAAGAATCCAAGTAGAATTTTGCATCTAAAAAGTACTACGTTTTCTCAATGAAAGGATTGATATCCACATTAATTTTGACAACTTCACTATACGTCATATACTTTATTTATTGATGTAAAGTAGATGACACCACCCTATTTTCATGAATCTGGGGGAGTCTAAGAAGTAAGTTGAATGATGTTTTGGAATGTATAACATGAATTAAAATGTTTGACTTAATGTTTCCAATGGACAATCTTACAAAAATCTTCCCCAGGGGCCATTGTCCTTTTTTATTGAAGTCTTAGATCGTTATGTTGCTCTTTGATAGTTTATCAATAGAGACTCCAAGCCTTCTGAACACTATTTTCAGCTTGATATTGACTACCATACCATCATCAATCAATGTGAGATTGAAATGTCGTTCTCAAATAACTCATACGAAAAAAGGTTTGTTATGTAGTTTAAACCCAGAATCAAATCATTATCTGTAGGGGAAGTTGCAGAAAAACATTATGGGACTTATCTATTAGCAGGATATTCTAGTACTGTTATTGGACAATACTAACTTTGCTTTTTATTATTTCCCCTCTGACAGAAATTACATGTGTGCCACTAATTTGACTATCTTTAAGGAATTTTTCATCGAAAGAACTCATCTAATGTAATAGGCCTCGAACGTTCTATAACAAGGAACCATCATTCTTCTTTCTAGTACCAAACTTAAGATTTTGTGATTATCATAGCTGCTCTATGTTACTTCTAATTACTCTTGTCTTAGAAAATCGTATTCTCAAAAACGTTTGATAGCTCCTTTTCTTATGAGAAACCAAGGTCCAATTGAACTATCATTATCTTTAGAGTTGTTATTTGTCTCAAGTGTAACTTCAAGAGTATTTCTTGGAAAATCCACTACAATCAGATCAAAACTTTCAAATTGTAAGAAAATTGAGCTAGGTATAGTCCACTATATTAAACACTTCTCTTTCTCGGGTACAACATTAACATAGTTTGCTTCTACTATTTCATCTATGTCGACGATGATTTTTATTCACTCCCTAACGTCATGATTCTCTACTTTAAGTTGAAGCACTTTCCTTTCTGGTGTCCAATGACACAATAAAAGTTATCGTATTTAGGATTGTTGACCTTATCGATTTTCTCTTACCTCTATGATTCAAAAAGATCAATGATTCTCTTGGCTAGTAATTCATCCAATATCATAGATATGTTAGAATCTAGAAATGTGTAAACCGTTGCTTCTAAATTTTTCAAGGTTGGACAATGTTTTCCTCCCTTTGATATTGCCTTAGGGTTTCATCGGCCTTCACCTTTTGCTTGGTTGTGACCTTCACAGAAGTTACTTTCAATACCATGTATTCTTTAGTTTAAACCTTTGAGGTTGTACATTTTTTAATTACTTCTTTTCTTTTATAAGATCAACAAAAGGAGATACCTTTCCATGTTTTGCAATGCTCAGCTCCATGACATGTCCTCGTGTATCCTGCTTTTTAATTGTTCACAATGTGATTCCTCGTAGTACATAGAAAATGCCCCAATGCATCTCTTGAATGCATATTTCTATAATCAGGATTTTAGAAAGGTGTTTTGTATAGTTTAAACACAATGATATCCAATGATTGACGTAATCCATCACATGCTCATCTTTTTCTTAGTGATAGTCAACTCTATCATGCTCACAGTTCACCGCGTGTTATAAAATTTATTGAAAATTTCTTTTTTTGATGCTCCCAAATATTAATTAACTAATGCTTTAGGTTGATATACAAATCAAATGCAGTTTTGTTTAGTGAACTAACAAACTATTTTACTAAGAGGTCGACATGTGTTTTAGCATTGCTACATGTTTTGACAAAGTGTAGTATGTTGCCTTTAGTCTCGCTTGTCATAAAATTGCTACAGCTTTGGTGGTTGATAGTTTGTTGTTAGGGGTAGAAAATCAATTCGTCTTATGTAAGTCTTGGATTAATACAACAAAATTTGTCGTGCTCCACAATATTGAGCCCTGATGGTGTTGGTTATCATGTCTTACAACTATTGGACACACAAAGCGCTATGAAAGAATATTATTTCTCCTTTTGAAAGTTAAGATTAGCAACAAATTGTGCAACATCCATGTCTTGTGGAGTGAACCTAGGAGAAAAAGTGGGGATATAACTCGACTCTCCAGGTCCGATGGCCTCCAATTTGTTCATAAGTTGAGTGATATAAAGATTCGTATCATCAACAAGCTTGTTGAAGGATTTAATGGTTTGTTTTATCACTGCAAGAATGTCATACATGTTAGTTGAGTCAGCTATTAATGCGTTGACGTCCATTGAAATTGAAGAATCCATTGAATCCTCGGGTTCACCATTGTTGGAGTCAGTTTGTGAAAGTTATAGCTGTCATATGAGAGTTTGTTTTTCACTATCTCTAAAGAGTTGAGGTATTAAGATCCATCCAAGCCACGAGTCTTGAAATTTTGTCTAGTAATTCGCTTAACATGACTGAGTTCAGCAGACTGGATTGTAGTAGATTCCTTGCATGAAACATCATTTATCTTTTCTGAAATCCATAACAATAGTTGAATTTGTAGTTTCCCATTTACAAGAGGAAGAGATGAAGAGCAAAAATGGTCCCCATTGGAGTGCAAAAATTTGATCGGATCAAATTTTTAAATTTTTTAAAAATTAACTACGGCCAAAGATAAATAAAAGAAAAAGTAATTTTTATTAATATATCTTGCGAGTACAATTCTGTAACATTCTTCTCTCTTAGAAATTATCTGAGAGATTTCGTTAGCGTGTTTCTCGAGTCGTTGGATGATTTTGACTCCTAGAGATGTATTTCAATCACTGAGAATGTTGGAATGTGATTTGTAAATTCGAAAAAATCATTGAGAACTCTGTTGATTTCTCCTTGAAAGAACTTAGTAGCCGATGTCAATGTTTCTCTAATTCTAGTCAAAGTGTTTTTTTAAATCTTCTTAGAATGTTATGTATCTCCCCTATTTATAGTTGTAGGGAGTAGGTCAGGAGACTTGCGATTGGTCGAAACATATCATTTCGATACTTGATGGCTTTTGACTTGTTCTTGAATTTGGACGAGATTTCCACATCATCTGGACATGTGGCGTCATCTTGTTGGTCTTGCATTTGATGAGGACGCCAAGTCACCCTAACACATGCCATGTCTTTGGACTTGATTGTGTAATGAACTTTGGTCTTGAATATAATACAACGGACTAATTAATTTGTAAGGCCCAAGTTAATTAATTAACCCAAATGAATATGAACTAAACCCAAACCTTTTATGAATTTAATCCAACAAAATTTATATATCTATAGAGAGGTGATCAAATAAAATAATTGTCAATACAGATGTTGAGGTCTCGTTTTCCTTGAGGTATAAATTACAACACTTACTAAGATTATTTTATTCAGAAAAGAAATTATTTTCTATATCAATTTTAAAGTCGGGTCATGATATAATGTGAAGATTATGATAAAGATATAATATTTTTGTGACACTTTGGAATTAATTCTAATGGTTGATAATAATATATAAGTATTAGTTTAAATGATTAAGATAAAGTGAAAACCTAATTACACCTATTAAATGAAAATGAATACCCACTATTATCCGATAAGTTACAAAAGTTATTTTTCTTTATAATTGAAAATGTTTTATTAAAAATGAAAAAAAAAAAAGTTTTTCTCCATACTAAATCTGCAAATGGAAAAGAAAAAGAAAAAAGTTTATCCTTTATCTTGGCTTCATCAACATAACCTTATCTTTGACTCAAGAATGGAAAAAGAATCAAATAGTCAAATGAAAATTATTTGTGTAGTCAACGCTAGACATGCCCCCTATGTCCTAGCCACCAGAGGCACTATATAAATGTCTACCCAAAGAGTTATGCCAAAGAGAAATTAAATATTCTTATAACTCCGAAGAGGTTAAATTATTGAAGGAATAGAAATGACAACTTCTTACTATGGTATAATTGAAGAAGTCCGTGTGATGCTAATCGACAGTGATACAACGTCTGCTACTAAGATGATAGATTTGCTAAAGTGTTATGAATATAAAGGTGATATTTCTAAAAATATATATAAAACTTATAATCTTTTGTTCTTTTATAATAAAATCAGTGTGATTGTCTTTTTACAACATATTTTATTGATAAGATGCTTGTTATTTCATTTGTGATGTTAGTGCCGAGCTCTTTTAGATTCATTTATAGATCTTTTTAGATTCATTTAAACACATCTTTTAAATTTTGAATTTCTCTTTTACTTGTTGTCATAACAATATTTGTATGTTTGTATATGTTGTTTTCATAGTTAATAATTGAGTTTTGTGTGGTTATAAAGAACCAAATTAGATTCTCTATTGTTGATTCTTCGTTTAAGCCAAACATTTGATTGCCTTAAGCTATAAAGATTATATGGCTTTTCAAAGGAGTTTGATAATTTATATTAATATTCATATCATTGCAATTAACGAATGTCCCGGACGAGATAATTTTAATTATTAATCAACTTATATTTGAATTTAATAATTGATCTTTTTGTAGAAATGTAGGAAAAAATTTCTTTGTCAATTGATATGGATGAGAAAGTTCATTAAATCCCTCAAAAATAATTTTTGAAGAAGTATATAGTTGATTTTTACTAATCCATCCATCATTTTAAAAAATAATTTTGTTTGGATGGTGGAAGCTCGGAGGCACAAGAATAGGGTAATGAGAGGAAAGAGAAAGGGCAAGAGAAGAACAAGCTAAGAACTAATATGACAATCATTATTATCGACATTGAGATAATATTTTTTTAATCTTCTTCTATTGGACATATATAAAAAATTGTGGAGATATGATTTTCATAGAATAATAATATTTTTCTTCCAGTTAATTGATCGTTTAAAAATGTCCTAAAGTTAAAAATATTTTAATTTTACTAATTTTTTCCTTAATTTGAAAGAAAATAGATTGGGATCTAGTTTAATGGCAAGTAGCCAATTTTTCTTTTTTAAATCTTGACTCAACATTGATGGTCATTCAATTACTTCGGCTACTTTACTTTGTGAAGGTAATAAACAATTTTCAGGATATTTAAAATAAATAAATAAATGCCACAATTATCTTACCCCAAAACTATATTACAATAGTGGTTCTTCTGAACTATTTCATCCTAAAAGAAATATAACTGACACTTTTAGTAAACTTAGGTGTGTTTTATGGCTTTTTTCATATTTGTTTTATTTTGTTTCTTAATCACTTTGTCCGTATTCATTGATTTTTCTCACTCCAAACTGTGTTAATCCTTTCGACTTAAATGTTGTTGCTAGATCATTGAAATAAATTCTCGAAGAAAATCTGAAATACACTGTTAAACTTTCATAAATAACTCAACCATGTCAGTCCTTAATAGCTGTCCTTATTATGTCATTGTCGTGACACACTTGGTTCATTCGTGTCACTAACAAAATCCTACTAGAAGCAGATTTTTTCACGTGACATTATTTAAAACATCTTTTACGAGTGGAATATGTGAGCCTTTTCCAATCCCTTATCACGTTCTTATCATCCACTATTAGCACCCCTAATTTTACTATGAAAACACATATACTCTTAATTTGCATACTCATATTTACTTTCACACCCAACTACGCCTCATTAGTGCACTCTCATTTAAACCCGTTCTTAATTCACAAACTTCATATGTACTTGTCCAACTATACCTCATTGATCTCTTTTTATTCTGTCTTTTCATTTCTTGAACAATATTTTATGTCATTTTCCTAAGCAATTACCACATTCCAGCCGTTGTAATAACCCTAATTTCATCTTGAAAACACATAAATACTCAAAACATATAAATACTCTTAATTTAGAATTTTAGATACCGTCAAATGTACTTTTCACATGCAACACATTTTCATTAGTGTACTTTCTTTTAAACCAATCATTTTTTCTTAATTGTTTTTTATATGTTTTTTAAATCTATTCAAAGATCCATAAAATATGTGGAAATTGTGAATGATATCATATAAGATCAGATTCAACAACATATCCAATAAATATGTGGAAATTGTGAATGATATCATATAAGATCAGATTCAACAACATATCCAATGTACTCTCAGAAAATTGGGTTTGAAGTGGATAGAATGTGTACAGATTGTACCTCTACTTTAGAGATAAGGTAGAGAGGCCTTTCCCTATAGACCCCAACTCAAGATAAAAACAGTAAAAAAATGTCATGAGAGTACAAAAGAACATAGATAGCATAAAAAATGATAAATAGCAAAAGACCAATACTACAAAAAAATAATACTCCACTCGAACAACACAAAAACAATGGGTAATAATAGGAATTGAAGAACACAAAACTACAAAAGTTGTCCTACGACTAATAGAAAGGGAAACAAGACAACACACTCATATCTACTAGCTAGTATGGGGACACTCATACCTACCAACCTTCTATCCTAATTTATGTCCTCCACACCTTACTATCTAAGGTTATGTCTTTTGTAAGCTGTAACTGTGTCATGGCCCGTCTAATCACCTCCCCCAATACTTCTTTTGTCTACCTTTAGTTTACCTAAATCCATCAATAACCAACTTCTTGCACTAGGGCATCTATGCATCTCCTCATCATATGCCCGAAGCAGCTTAACTTCCCTTCCCCAATCATGTTTATCACTGAAGTCATTCCCACTTGTCTTGAATGTCTTCATTTTTAATTCTATTTCTCTTAGTATACACATAGATTTATCATAACATCCTCATCATTTCTACCACTTTCATCTTCTGAATATTAGAGTTCTTGACTAGCCAACACTTTGTCCCATACAACATAGCCAGTCTAACTACAACCTGTAGGAGTTGCCTTTGAGTTTAGGTGACACTCTCTTATCGGACAAGAATCCAGATAAGAGTCTTCATTTCGTCCACTTTGTACTAATACGAGATTAAACCGGATTTAATATTCAATTAAATGAGAGCATAGAATTTTTCCACATAAAATAATAATGTTATTAGTATATGGGACAAACTTATCCTTGTATGTTTGTTACATAAAATTATAAGTTTTATTATACAAATTACAAAAGATGCTGAATTGATATAATTTTAAAATAATATAAGTTAGTTTTGTTATCTAAACGAGTCATGTATTATAAGGCATAATAGTGAAAACACTTAAATATACCATTGAACTTAATGAAATGACGGCTCACATATGCCACTTGTAAAAGGGGTGGAGGCTGGTAAGCAATGAAGTGTTTAGATAAAGCCACGTGGCAAAATCTCATTGTACTAGAACTACATTAGTTGTTATTGCCACTAATGAACCAAATGTAATAAGCCCAACTATTAGCGGATGACATATATGAGCCATCTCCGAAAATTGATGGCCATTTCAGTTTTTTTTCTAGATTCTTTAATAATGCTTCCCACATGATCTTTTATATTATATATAATCCAATAATTTATCCTAAATGATGCTTCATATAGGTAAATTATGTGAATTTATCTAAGATTTCGCAGGTGGTTGTAATATAAGTTGATGAATATGTGGAATTGCATGAACTAAATCGTAGCAATACAATCTGGTAATTTATCATTGAATTTGTATATGTTAAACAGACCCTAATGATAATTTTGTGAATGATTTTCATCACTGACTTTCAAAGGGCACTATACAGTTACTATGATTGGTACGACTTCAGCAGCAATGACAATGCTTTCTAAAGGAAAGGAAAAAATTGATGTTATGATAATCAATGTCCATTCATTGAACCTGTTTTCTTTTGAACACTTAGCTCAAGCTGTGAACTTGGATATAATTTCACTCGGTAAGTATTTGTGCTACTCTTCCTCTTATGTGTCTACTATGGGTATAGTTAGTTCAGGGGCGGCTCAACCCTTTCGGAGAAAAGGCGGCCGCCTAAGGCCTCCAAAGTTTGAGTAATAATAAATTACAAACTGTAAGAAATATATTAAATACTATTTATAGAAAAAAGAATCTTTTTATGTAAAAAAAAATTAGGAGATTGATACAGTAAAAACTTTTTAATGCATTGACGATATTATTAAATAGAATTATATAATTTTAAAAATAGAATTTATAAAATTAATTTTTTTCTTAAAAACGTAAGGCCTCCATTTGCTTTTTGCCTTAGGTCATGGATTTGCTTGAGCTGCCCCTAAGTTAGTTATTTTAACTAAGAAACTACAAAAAAGGTTAGCTATAAAATTTACCATTAATCTATCGTTAAATAATTTTTAGCTAAATGAATTTTCGATAATTCATCATTAAATAGAATTAGCAATGAGTTTTTGTTGTTTAGTGACACAAATTATTGATTAGTAATTTCTATATCTTTTGATATAGGATAAACAAGTATTTTGTAGCATTAATGTTGTAATACATAAAGTTTAGCGAATATGTATAATATTAACTATCCATATAATTTTAATATATTCAATTCTAATCTCAATCTTCTCAAAATAATTACGCAGTAATAAGTGATGAACATGATGAATTATTCGCAAAGAAGGCCTGGGACAATGGAGCTTATCTTTACATTAAAAAGCCATTTGATGGGGGTATTTTGAAGTATTTATGGCAATTTGTATTGAGAGAAAAAATGCAACGAGAGAAAGTGGGAGAAGGTCCGATGCATGTTGAAGATATTGGTAACAATATTATCCATGAGGCTGAAAATGATGTCGGATCGAATGGAAAATACAAGTTGAAGAGAAAGAGAGGTAGAAAAAACTTGATAGAGACTAATGTAGGAGAAAGCCAAAGAAGTAATGTCAATAAGGCTGTTAGGCAAAAGATTTGCATAGAATGGACTGACTATCTTCATGAAAAATTCATGAAAGCTGTGCGACAACTAGGTGAAGGAAGTAAGTTTATTTCACTATTCAATACATTTATTGGTAATTTCATTATATGGAGCGATATGAATAGTGTGAATTCATTAAGGCATAGTGGTTCTAGTATTTACGTGTAATGGACTTGATTTAAGAATATTATAGTTACTAAATTAAAGATACATTGTTATGAAATATGTAGATTGTTATCCCAAAAACATTCTTGAGGTGATGGGTGTGCCTAATCTTACGAGGATGCAAGTAGCGAGTCATCTTCAGGTATAACTTTAAATAATTTAAGTGGCAAATTTTGTATCATTTGTGTGTATTTGGTTCGGGAGAAGATGTTTCCAAAAAAATATTTTCTAATACATGACCTTTTATGATCTTTGATGCTCTCCCAAATGAGCTATTCCCGCTTTTGTATCAAAAGCAGAACAAAATATCTATCTTTTTCCACTTTTGCTAGTAAATAGTTAGACATTATGATCAATTTTTAGTACTCAAAAGACTTACCAAAACACACACTATTTAAATAGCATTAGTGATAGACTTTTATTACATGTTTAGTGATGGAATGTAATTATTAGTTGTCAGCTTCTATTATTTTGTAGTTTGATGAATAATATAATTTCCAATGTTTTATTGTTCATCAATTACCAAACACTAAAAATATCTTCAATTATAAATGACTTCAATTGTTTCAAGCATATCTAAATAACAATGAGTTTAGATGATAAATATATACATAATTTATCCCTTTTTTCATTTTCTTAAACACCTTCCAGAAATGTCGTACAAATAATTGGAGAGCTCTAGGAGAGCGAAAATCTGTTCCTCACTCATCGGGTCAGGGATTATCAAGTGGTTCTCAACAATCAAGTTTCTTTAAAAAATTTGGGACAATGCCTCGACTTCACACTTGTGTTTCAAATTTGCAACGTAACCCAAATCAAGTCCAAAGAGGTCCGGAGTTTTTACTTCCAACTCTCAGCACAAGCAATATTTTTTCTAGAGGAGAGAGTTCAATCCAAAAATTCTATCACCCACAATTTCAGGTTCAACCCCACCACCTTACTTTTGGCAATTCATTCAATAACCCATTTTTCCCGGTTCAAAATAATATTGGTGGTGGAATACATCAATATGGACCATTTTTTGGAATGCCGGGTTCACAAGGACTTCAAGGTCCAATTATTGGGAACATTAATTCTATGCCTAATCTAGAGTTTAACCGTGGAAGTCATCACACTCAAAGTATTTATAGCTTGGATCTCAATAATATGGCTAATCACAATCATGGACCTCCGAGTGCTACTCTCCCTAATGAACAAGGCCGTGGATTTGATCAAGTTTACTTTGATGATCTGGTTAGTGCTTCTACCTAATTTGGTGTTACATATATTCCTTGTTTGATTAGTCTATTAGCCAAAATCAATATATTTTAAATCATTTTCTTGTATTATATACCCATATCAAACTCGAGATTAAATTTTATTTTTATGTCTTTAGTTGAAATTATAATCTCTAATTTTTCTGTTCAAATCAAATGAGTTCTTAGCAAATTGGGTTCAAAACTTGATGAAGCTTTTTGGTATATATATATATATATATCTTTATTTTCATTCTGAGGTAAATATTTTTTTTTTTTTCACAATGAGTGTTTTACCTCAATACCGAGTTCCTTTTTAATAAATATTATTTTTCATATTTATAATCACCTCTAGAGTTTATATTAAATCTATATATGTAGGTGGCAGAGACATTAAACGTTCAATTTTCGGAATTAACAAATTATTCTGCTGAATCATCAATATGATGATACAATACAATCCAGACTACCAGTGACAACTCTCTAAGGGTACTTTTGGAGTGTTAAAGTTCTTTTCTCAAGTGAGAAGTGCATCTTCTTTTTATGTTTGGGAGACTATTTTTGTTCGATATGGCTTGGATGGTTGATTTGTTTTTGTTTTCTCATTGGGAATTAGTGGCCGATGTTTAATTACAGCTATCATTAGTTTCTTGAATTGGAATTGTTGTTTTGCTTAGTATCTTCCATGTGTCCTTCCATTATATAACCTTTTGGTTTACTGATGATATATTAACTATGGGACTCATCATTCGTGGCGCTAATTATATTGCATTTCAATTTTAGCATAATATTTGTGCTGGATAAAAGTTTTATTATTACACCCATATTGGCGTTCAGGTAATCTCTGTATAGCTTGTCTTCATATTTTTCTAGTTCAAATTTTCTTAAAAATAATAGTGTGTTGGTGAAGTATATTTTGACATCCAGTTAATATTTTCATGTAACTTTGCCATTTTGCTAGGCTAGCTACCGTGTTTGATAGGCTGGAAGTTGATCTTCAAAATAGATTTTCTGAAAAATGACACACAAACTCACACACACACATCATAATTATTTTGAGTGGGAAGACCCTAATATAAAAGTTGAATTATCAAAATGTCCTTAAATTTATCGAATGACTTTTTTACCCTTTAAAAAATAAACAAATGAGACAAATCCCCAAATGTAGGGTCATTAATACATAATATCCCATATCCGTTAAAAAATTATATAAATAACTTAAATTAAAAATTGTTCCTGGTACATATCTAATGTTGGCAATTCCACCATTGTAGCCCAGAATCACGTGATTTCATGTTTCGAAATTTTCTCCCTAACATTTCCGGTAATCTCTCTCACGCAACCATATTTTTCTTTTCAATACCATAAACCATTTCTCAATATCATTAATGAAAACCCTATTGATTTGAATCTCACTTCACTATTATACTCTACAAATTGACACTATGAACAAAACTTGAATTTTTGGGAGAGAATTGAATTTCAACTCACACTCATTTCACATATAAGCCCAAGTAGTACCAGACTTATAGTTCGACACCAATCCAAAGTGTAATCAGAAAATGCCCAAATAAGAAGGATAATTCGAATTTTGTTCCACAAGTTCTAGTTTAGTCACAGGGATAACTGATAAGGTAATAACTAAAGAGAGACAATCGAGAGAATTAGAAGTGAATATATTTATGAATCAAGGAAGCCTTACATACCTCCAAACGCAGAGAAACTAGTGGCCAGAAGGGAGGAAATTAAGCTTGATTCTTGAGCCAATTGTCTTGGATTTACTTTTAAGCTTGAGTTTGGGAGGAGAATTTGGGATTTCTGGATAAAAATAATGCGTTGAACTGATGGAGAAATGAAAAGACTAGGCTAATACTAATACTATGTAACACCCTGCATTTTTGGTGTAGAATTCAAACCTCACTCCTACGTATATAGATCCGAACCTAATGATTCTGTGTCATATAAGTGTGATGATCAATTCTATAGTGTGGGAACACCTTTGGAGATGAATTGAGATAGTAAAAATCTCCTAATTCAAAGTCAAATTGAGAACTTTTCTACTGATTGAATTTTAGTGAATGTTCCAACTTGTGTCATGTTACAACGATCTTTACTCCTATAATATAATGAGTTTGGTGTTCTACTACATATCAAATGAAATATCTTTGAGTCTTTTTTCCAACTCATTCTATTTCACTATAATTCGATATTGGAGTGGAAAGTTATGCTCATTTTAATCAGAAGTGTCTGTCTACCAAAAAGTGATGACTAAGGTGATAAGCCATAATTCAGGTGACGAACCGTCAACCCTAGTCGTCACCCTTAACCAGTGTAATACCCCGTAATATTCAAATATCAATTCAGCTCTTAGTTGTACACTTAAGTGGTCCAAAGCATGAAAATTACACTAAGTGTTGAGGATTTAGTCTTTTTCAAGACCCATAAACTTTACGGATTTAGGCCTTCCCAACCCCAAAATACTGGTTTTCGACTTGGTTCATGTTTAGAGAGGTTAAAAATATGTCTCGGGAGAGTTTTGGGGCTTTCGGGCGAGGTTTGGGACTTGTTTGGATAGCTAAAACAGAGAGCCAATGAGATAAGGCCATGACGCATTGGTCTCTCCCATAGTGAGGAGGTCCGCGGCGCATTGCTTTCGCCCCCGGAGTAAGCGAAGCGGCACTTTACTTTCTCCCGCAGAGAGAAAGGCGCGAAACGTGTCTTTGTTCTGCATAGTTATATGATCTAAGTGCCCAAGGTGGATTTGAGTCATTTCCCTCGACCCAATTCATCCTTAACACGATTTGGGACTTCCAAAAAGGCATTATTAACCTTTTTCACTCTAAATTGCTCACAAGAAATCTTCCTCTTCTCCCGAGAACAAAACCCATGATCTTTCTCATGAAATCAAGAGTCCAAGCTTCTAAGTTAAAGAAACTAGCTATTAAGGTATGTGGGTATTCATCAATGGGTTTCTTTCACACATTGAGCCAAAAAACCTTTTTTTTTAATTTAAATATGGAGATTTTCCTTTACTATGGAATTTCATATGTTCAAGATGGTTTAATTTCATGTATTCCCTTGATATTTAAACTCAATTCATGTTCATGTATTATCCCATGAAAAGTTAGGTTTCTTCATGCTATAAATGTTAGTTTCCCATGTCATATTCATGTGAATTTCATGTTAAATCTTCAATTTATAAATTTATCCATGTAATCATGTCATCTTCCTTATATTTAACCCATTCTTATGTTCAATTTCATGATTCTCACATGTTTTATGAAATGACTATGTTATGGGACTTTGAACCATGACCCCGTACCATAGTTTTAAAGCTTTGTATCGTATTTTTTTGGCCAATTAGTGCTGGTGGGTTATGAACACCCGATACCTATATGTTTGATAATGCTCAATTCACTCCCATGATTGATGGGTGAGGCAGTCGTTGTCAAATAACCCAATGAAAATTGGGGTTGAATCTCAAGGAGTGAATGCTATATACTTCAAACCGATGGATACTCAAGTTACTGTAAGGTTACGTGGAATGCTAATGAAAACAACATGTATAAATAAATGGGGGAAATATTTGAAATCTTTTCAGACAAACTTCAACAAGTAGGCGGATGATGCTAACAAGTGTGGAGTTTATATAAACACCCAAAACCTTAACCAAGCATCTCTATTTCTAGGATGATGCTATTGACCTGATTTACACTCCCTAAATGCTTATTTTTAAGATTGCAAAGGGTAGTAAACCATAGGCTTAGTTGTTCACCATTGCTTTATCCCCCGATAACCCTTTTTTGAGGATGTTATGGGTTACCTAATATTCTCCTAAATCCCTCTTTCGATGATGACAAAGGGTTTATAGAGCTTGAAGTTTTCACTCATCAAACCCAGTTGGAGATTTAGAGCTTTCATCCATCTTATTCCAACACATAAGCTCAAGCAATGGTGAAATCCATACAAAACAACTAAAATCAATGCAAACACAACAATACCCACACATAATCACACTCTAGTTCAATATAATTCCAAGACTAAATTATTTAGTTGCTCATGAAGAAAGTAAAGAGAAAGATACCATGTGGGTCATCAAAATCATTCATTATTCACAAAGAAACTAAGAAATTTGAGTCTCTAAAGTTAATTACAACTTTCCCAAATTAGGGTTTCAAGCTTGGAATTCCCCACTATCTTAAGAGGTAAGCCCCCTATTAAAGAAAAAGGGGTATTTCTTATATATGGTCTTGGGTTCATCTAGAAGAAATTGAAAAACTTCCCAGGTCCATACTCCCACATGATCATGATTGGGTGAGGTTGTCTGCGATCGTAGCAAACATGACCGCGTTTGTTGACCACGGTTTCGCTCTGATGATCATCTTCACTGACCGAGACCACGGTCTTAGCAGCAACCATGGTACTTGAGGTTCACCAGCTGTAGGTCTTTTATTGCACTCTTTTGTGCCCTTTGAATCATTTTTAAGCTCCAATCCACATCTTTCTATCTTTTCATCTCTATATCAGCAAAAAGAGGATATTAGTGTAGTTAAATCTTAGGAATGTCTCATTTTGAAACACAAAACATAGTAGTGTGCATAATTAATGGGAGAGAATGGGTGGTAGGATTACCACTTATAAACACCCTCAACTTAAACTCTTTCTTGTCCTTAAGCATCACTACCTTTTTTAATGAAACAATCTCCATGTATGCCCCCAACTATATTCTCAATGATCATAAAGACTCCAACTTGGTTGACACCCTAAAAAGCTTTTCACACATGGATCGAAGAGTTTTAGCGATGCCCCTTATCATAAAATAGAGTGGCAAAGGCTTCAATGATCTTTGGGGAGAAACTATGTGACAACTACCAACACTCTAAAAATGACTCGCATGTTTGACTATAATCATATTATACCTCTTTTTATCTAATTTTGGGGAAGATGATAAAATCACCCACCTTAACTAGTCCACATGCCTCCTCACAAGAAATAAGGGTTCACACACCTAGTTATCAATCATGAAACAAGGAAATTTAAGTGCAATCACTCACCATCTCAAGAAATTCTCCAAGTCTACAAGTATCATGCCATAGGCTTGTCTCCATTTTCAATCACCGCTATAATGACCACACTTGGTTCGAAATCACTAAGGGCTTTTTGAGCTTGAAATGAAGGCTTCGGGTTGGGTAGGATAGCAATTTAGGACAATAAGGCTATACCCTCGTTGAACTTCTACATCAAATTCATATTACTTATTTCTCATTGGGCCACTTCTTTTTCATTTATTTCTTTACCTAGTTTGTCTCTTTTGCTTTACCCAAAGTCTTTTCACGTCATTTCTTAACTTTATATGATTGCATCAAGCTCCATGAAACTCATACTTTTGACGGACTATCCTTCCTTTAAAGCAAAATACTTACTTGTTTAAACTCAAAGGCCTTTTTTATGACTTCGTGGCTCAACTACACTTCCTCTTTCTTTCCATCACTCCCAAATTAGTATTTTAGCCTTAATTTTTATTATTAAGTTCAAGAAGGATAGGGTTCAAGAGAGGATAAATAGAAGGGTCACGACTTATAACGTGTTTGCCAAACGAAAGTCCAAAGGTACAAAAAGGGTGACTAGTGGTAATTACTATGTATTGGTTGGATTTTTAGGCTAAAGTGGGCCTCTAAAATCACAAGATTGCCTAAGATCATTTTCCCAACCAAGAACAATCAATAATTATCTTGGAAAGACTAATGGGGAAAGTTCTAGATGGTACAGGTATACATGATATGTAGAAAATTAAACTCACACACACAACATACGAATTATGTGAAGGGTATTCATTTGTTGTACCAGATCGATACAGGAATGAAATATTCCCTACTTTTCCGTAGTCAACTTACAGAGTCATAATAAGAGGGAGAATCTTTTATAAAGTTGCTCACGTCCATGCCTTTGATTTTTACAAAATTTCAAACGGAGAGGGTTGTTTGCTTTTTTACCCTAACCACTCATAATTTGCTAATTATGGCAACAAACGAAGTTATTGTCTTACATTGTAAACTATAGTATGGATGAAATTCTATGTGGTTACTAAGGATTATCCAATAGGTGTAAATGTGAATCCAAATTATCAATGTCACGGGTACTTAGGCTTCCCTTGCATCCTTTGATAAAAACTCAATCATAACTCGATCATTAAAATTGAAATAAAATAATAACTCAATAATTAAGTATGTAATTAATGCAAGTCTAGGCACTGCTAAAGTATCTGAATATTACAACCCGAATAAAACTAAGGAACATCTAATAGAGTAGAAGAGTATGCAGGCATATCAACAATACAAGCCCAAATCAAATGAATAGGGAATCAATGAATCGAGGAACACCACCAAATAAATAGGTAGCATTGTCTCTACTGCATAAACAACAAAGGATAACAAAGAGATAAGGGTGCTCCCTGAAACCCTATCAACGATCGCTATCATTACCGATTTTGGCATTATCATCATTCTTCTTGGGATCGTGCTATTTCTTCATACAAAAACTTTAACAAGAGTGAGAGAAAATTTAGGGGAGGAGCAGTTAGTGTATCAATTAGCTGTAGGAGTGGCGATCATGGTTGGTTGACCACTATTACAGACATGCGTCTACTTCTATCACATTTTGTGACCGCGATCGTGGTAACTGAGGGCAGGCCTATTCCCCTATTTTTCCTATTCAGATTTCCTGCTTATCCTTAACACTCTATAGTGTCACAACATGCATGATTTATTTCAGTGGAAACTACAAAAATATGATAGAAAGGATATAATCCATCCACGTGGAAATTGTGGGTTTCCTCCCACATAGCGCCTTAGTTAGAGTCATGGCACGACCTTCTTTTTAATTACTTTGTCAAGGAGGGTCTGTAAGTCCCCACTTATCAAACTCTACCTTATCAATTGACCTTTCATCAAGTCTTTCTACCACTTTCTTCTCTTTGTCAACTAAGCTTCGGGGTAACTTCTCATTTTGCTTAGTGCGGGGAATTTTTCTTCCCAAGTCTTCTTTCAAGAGCTCCTCATTTACTTTTTCACCTTCCACACAATTTTCCAAAACTTGATCATAGCTTTTGGGGTCAACAACTATGTCACTAATGGAGACCCCCTTAGGTGTAACATTTAACCGTGTGAAAGACTTATCCTATTTAGATCTCCAACTATATGATAGAGGCTGAATGAGACACCACAATTTGAGAGAGTGAAAAGAAGTCCTTTTTTAATTCATGGACTATTTTATTTGTTCCCTTAACTCTATTTAAAATTCTCGTAAGGATATCCTCTATTCCAGATCTATCGGCATCAGTGGAGCTTGAATCCTTGCTAGAAGCACGATAATAGCGAGGTAAAAAATAGCAATCCTCATGATCCCACTCTTTCTAATATCGACTACTAACCTGATTCATCTAACCTTGATTCTCACCTTGCCTATGATATGTCGGGCGAGAATCCTCTGAGTGGTTTGCTAAATATTGAAAATTTTTCTCCCATCCTTCTAACGCCTTCATCCTCGCCATGGGATTTTGGTTTAGAACCTATGACATACTTGGTTAGGAGATCAAGTTGAGTTAAGATCTTGGCGAAGGTTCCCTCTTGCTCGTCGCCCCACTTTTGTTATTCTTTGCTAACCATGGGCTTGGGTGAAAAGCTATTGGAAATGTTGGAATTTTGGGTATGCCATTTAAAATTTTGATTAGATACCTCTATTTATATTTTTGTAGCCGAATTAAAATGCAAGTTTAAGAGATACCCTTCCTTCACATTGTTTACCACTATTTAGTATAATAGATCTAGTGCCCGGTAGAATATTTGGGAAGTGATTTCGCTGGAATCTCATCATTTGGGCATTTGGCTAGCTTCCTATGAAATCTCTCCCATACTTCATGAAGTGGCTCCCAGTTCCTTTATATAAAATTCGCAATTTCATCTCTTGTTTGATAGTTCTTGGAGGGAGAGGAGTATTAGTCTAAGAATTTCTTTGTGAGTTCACTCTATGAAGTGATTGTAGTCGTAAGATGTGAGCGGAACCACAAAAATACTTCTCTCATTAGTAAGAATGGGAAAAGACAGAGTCGAAAGGGCTCTTGATTGGTACGTGGAATATTGAATGGTGTACAAACCTCCAAAAAGTTCCTTAACTGAGCATATGGGTCCATACATGCTTGACCCCCGTATAACCCTTTTATTTGCAACACATAAAGCATGGTACTAGTCTCATGGAATCCCACCCCTATGATAAGGTGGAATATAGTTTTTTCCTACATGACCCCCATAATTTAAGTTTCTTTCTCCACAAGTATCGTCAAATGGTTCCGGATGATTAGTGCCTTCACTCATGTATTCATGTATGCTATAATTACCTACAAATGAGTCAAAAACAACAAGAAAAATAAAGTATGACACTCCGAATTCTCCCAAGTAAGGGTAACACCTTACAAGTAAAATCTACACTTCACTCCCCGACAATGGCACCATTTTGATAATGCTCAACTCACTCCCATGATTGAGAGGAGAGGCAGTCGTTGTTAAGTAACCCAATGTAAATTGGGGTCAAATCTTAAAGAGTGAATGCTATAGACTTTAAACCTGTGGGTGCTCAAGTTACTACAAGGCTACTAGGAATTCTAATGAAAACAACATGTATAAATAAATAGTGGAAATGTTTGAAAACTTTTCACAAACACTTCAACAAGTAGGCGGTAAATGCTATCTTAGGTTTGAACTCAAGGTTTGGTGATATCTTGGGATTATGTATCCTTAGAGGTAGAGCATGTGAGTTAATGTTTGTTTGTTGTGGAATTAAGTTATTAATTAATGGATAGGCTAGGTCAAAGATCATTGAAGTCAATCTTTTAATAAAATCCCAACGATTTCACCCATTGGCTCTTTCCAGCACCTAACAAGTGTGGAGTTTATATAACCACCCAAAACTTCAACCAAGCATCCCTATTACTAGGATGATGCTCTTGACATGATTTACACTCCCTAAACACTTATTTCTAAGATTGCAAAGGGTATTAAACCATAGGCTTAGTTGTTTACCATTTCTTTGTCCCACGATAACCCTCTTTTGAGGATGTTATGGGTTACCTAATATTCACATAATTCCCTCTTTCGAGGATGATAAAGGTTTTCTAGAGCTTAGAGATTTTAGTCATGAAACCCATTTAGACATTTGGAGTTTTCACCCATCAAATTTTAACTCATAAACTCACAAAATGGTACAATCCATACACAACAACTAAAATCCATGCAAACACAACAATACCCACACACAATCACACTCTAGTTCAACATAATCCTAAGAGTAAATTATTTAGCTACTCATGAAGAAAGTAAAGAGAAATATGGCATGTGGGTCATCAAAAGCATTCATTGTTCACAAAGTAACTATGAAATTTGAGTCTCCAAAGTTAATTATAACTTTCCCAAATTATGGTTTCAATCTTAGAACTCCCCACTATCTAATAGGTAAACACCCCATTAAAGAGAAAGGATTTTTCCTATATATGGTCTTGGGTTCGTCTAGAAGAAAGTACAAAACTTCCCGTATCCATACACCCACATGACTGTGATCGCATGAGGTTGTCCCTGATCACGAAAAATGCTACCGAGATCGAACTTTGATGATCATCTTGACAGGCGATCTTAGCTGCGACTACGGTACCAGAGGTTCAATAGATGCAGGTCTTCTATTGCACTCTTTTGCTCCCTTTTTTTATATTTAATCTCTATATATATAAAAAGAGGATATTAGTGTAGGTAAATCCTGGGAATATCTCATTTTCAAACACAAAACATAGTAGTATGCATGCATAGTGAGTGCAAATGAGTTGTAGGATTACCACTTATTAGTGTTTTACATGATTTCAGATTTTCAAGTAATGATTCAGTTAAACCATGGATATTATTATTATTTCACTCAGTTGATATAATCATGATGAGCACCATAAGAGGTAATGTTCTCTTAAACTTAGTTCAGTTCAGTACCAGTGTCAGTACAGTTAGGAGTAAGATTTAATATCTAGCAAACCTAGGGATGGGGGCTCACCTGCCAGTTAGGATTGGGTCCTTAGTAGTAGACCCTATGTTCATAACTATGTTGCCAATGTAGGATAATGAGATTTCAGTCGCCAATTTATGGCTAATACTCTTTTATGGGTCTCCCTCTAATTTAGGACTTACTTCCTAGTAATTTATGAGATTAGATTAATGGATCCACATATCTAGTGTTAGTACCCATGGAACGGTACTGACAACCTTTAAACTGGTGTTACAGGTTGGATCTTAATTAGCTCAAATTGAGGCATATCAATTATATTATACCTCCCACAGTTTTAGTCAGTATGTCACTGTAACCCAGCTTAGGTTTTCTTGACCATGTATATAGATTTATTAGTTATTCAGTTACATAGATTTAAGTCTTTCAGATTTTAGAATATAACAATAACGTGATTATACTTTGTCTTACATTCTTATATATAACATGTTTATGCATTTGTGCCCAGTTATCTAATGTATTTCAGTTAATTCTTATCTCACATACTAGTTAATTCAAATTACTAATCAGATACTTTTCTTTGCACTATGTTGCCTTATAACATTGGTTCGGATGTTCAGTTTCCCAACCATTCTTATACAGCTCAGCGTTACCCAGCAGCAGTAGTGGTGAATCCTCATCCATTGAGGACAGAATATCTTTTTCTTAATTTTTTCAGTAGTTCCTTATGTTCTGTCAGTCGGAGTTAGTTGTGGGTTTGTCTCATCAACTTCTCATGTTGTTTAGAGGCTTTTAGACAATCAGTTAGACTTTCAGTCAGTTCTTTCAATATTTATCAGTTATTTCAGACATGTCAGTATTACTTATTTCACTATTTCCAATTTATAGTATTTTATCTAATTATCTTTCACATATACTGTTTAATTTCTCTATTGTTCAGTGCTCACAACAGGTACTAGCTTATTGGTTAGCTTGTGGCACTTGTGACCATAAGCACCATTATCTCAACGAGAGGGATAGCCTCGGGTCATGAAAAATCTTGGTATCAGAGCCTAAGGTTTTTAAGTTTCCGATGGATTTTGAAAGTCGTGTTGAGTAGAGTCTTGTGCGTGGGTGTTAAGCATTCTACACTTATGGGCAAGAGGCTATGAGATATTTTAGGAAAGTTTCCCTTTTTTTCGTGTTTATGTCATGTGAAAGAGAGTGAGCCCTATTCAATCCCTATTTCTAACTTATACTTCATTCCATTTATAGACAATTCCTCTTAGAAGAAATAACGAAAGAAGGAACTGGGATCATCCTACACCCCTACTTGTTCAGAAAGATCCTTTGAATGAGCATATTTCTCATGATGAATTTAGGGATGCTTTCACTGCCTTAGCCCATTTTGTAGCTGCTAAGAACAACCACCAACCTATTGTCCCAGCCAATCTAGGGGCAAATATAGCTGCAGTTAGGATTTGAGATTTCACTCAAATGAATCGAGGGTAGTTTTTGGACATGGTGCAGAAAGTGATAGATATCATGGGCGTCACTTTGAGAAAAAGTGAAGAGTTGGCTGCATATCAGTTGCAGGATGTAGCTTATACCTGGTTTAAATAGTTAAAGGAGGACTTTGGTGTTAATGCAGGGCTGGTAGAGTGGGAAGAGTTTGCCACAACTTTCTTAGACAGGTTCTTTCCCCAAGAGTTGTAGGAAGCTAAGGTTCAGGAGTTCATTAGCTTGAAGTAGTCTAATATGAGCATAAAGGTGTACTCACTCAAGATCACTCAGTTGGCGAGGTATGCTCCTTCTATAGTGGCAGACAATTAGTCCAAAATGAGTAAGTTCGTATCTGAGGTATCTGATAGTGTGGGTATAAAGTGTAGGACCTCCATGTTAATTAAGGAGATGGAACTATCTAAAATCATGGTTCATGCTCAAAAGATTGAGGAGGAGAAGTATAAGGAGAGGGAAAGAGAGAATAAGAGCGCCATAACAGGTAGTTTTTTCTTATCCAAGGTCAGAAGGTGGTAACCTTTCTCAGTTTTGTTAGAAGTTTCCATCCTCAGCTCTATCATCAATGAGTGCACCAGTGCCAAAGTTCATGCAAGACAATTAAGATAGAGTGCCAGGATCTTAGTCCTATGAAAGTGTGAACAGTGGTTGCACAAATCTACTTTGCAAGAAATATGGTAGGAATTATCAGGATGAGTGTAAGGCTGGTAGTGATGTGTGTTTTGGATATGTCAAGACGGGCCAAAGGATCCGATAGCGCCTATTGGTTGCCCAAAATGGAAAGGAGTCGTGCCAACAAGGCCAGTCCAATTTTTTATCAGCTCCAGCAGGCCGCTCAACTCAGCAGGGTGCCACTTCTAGTGCAACCAGTGGGCCGCATCCGAATATATTGTATGCTCTGTAGAGTCGGCATAATCAGGAAAGTTCTCCTAATGTGGTTACGCATACGTTACAAGTCATCCATCTTTATGTTTTGTATTATTACCCCAGAGATTCACTTTCATTTGTGACCCTTTATATAACTGTCAACTTTGGTCTCAGTCCCTAAACATTAGCATAGTCTTTATTAGTCTCTACCCCAGTGGGTAAATTTATTATATCCTGACGGATATACAAAAATTGGCCGATCATAGTATCTCAAAAAATTACCTCAGTTGATCTGTTGGAGTTAGAGATGACTGATTTCGACATAATTCTCAATATGAATTGGATCCTCTCATGCTATGCCTCAGTTGATTGTATAAATAGAGTCATTCAATTTCATTTTTCCAATGAGCCAGTCATTGAATGAAGGGACAGTACTTCAATGCTTAAGGGTCAGATTATTTCACATATTAACGCTAGAAAAATTATATCTAAAGGGTGTGTTTACTGTCACACCCCTTTTGTCACTCCCAAAAAGAATTCGTTTTAAGTTTGAAAGGGTTTTTATTATTAAAGTGACAAAAGATTATATATTTGTTTCGAAAAGGACTTTTTACATTTAAACTCAGAGTCGCCACTTGACATAAAATGGATGTGCCAAGTCCCCTTTGAAGATCCTTTTCAAAAATAGTTTGACTCTATAAACTGATCAGCGAACAGAGAGTCCGACTAAGGAATTCTGTTGACCGAGGGGAAGGTGTTGGGTACCCCTCAATGCCGTGGTTCAATCACGGTCGCTTCGTAGAGCGTATCGGCTAACTTGACAATATAAAATGTATAAACCACATAAACACACAAAACAAGAAAAACAAACAAATCAAAACAAAATTCAAAACCAAAATAATGTCCTGTCCGAATTATAAAGTCCCAAAAAATAGAAAAATTCAAAAATTGTAAATCCTATCCTAGACTAATCCTAAACTATGCTCCATTCCTTTCTCCACCCAGCATTTCAGGCCTTGATCGTGCGTCGTCTTCAAGTACATGATACTTCGGGGCATTCTCTGGTGAATAAATACAATTCCTTTGGGGCATTCCCCACAAATGAATACAACGTCAATTTCATGCGATAAACTTGAAAACATCTAACATATTCAACATTCCACGCATTCAACCCAAAATCAATCCAAAATTTTCCTACCCAACTTAGAATTTGTCTATTTATCCTGACCTTAAACATGCCGCTATTGATGTTAGGCGTATTTACATGCCTAAAACACCTTAATTTACCCATATTTTAGCTAAGTTTTGAGGACAAAATATATAATTCCTGCACTTTTAGTCTTTTTTCCTGTAAGTGAGCTAACCAACGTGATTAGCAAGTTTTCAGGTATAAATGATGAAGATTTCAGCATTTTATGGACTGGTTGACGCCAAAGGAAGCTTTACGTAAGAATGAAGGCAGCTTTTGGAAGCCTATGGACTGTAAGTGATGCATGGAAAACTTGTCCCGGGCAAAAACAGTATTTCCAAAGACTTAGGGGTGCAGCAGTAACCCAGTAGGACTGGGACAAGGATAAAAACCCTATTACAGTTGGACAAGGATAAAAACCCTATTTCAGTAGGACTAGGACAAGGGTGTTATAAAAACCCTTATTTGCTGAATTTTTCAGCATTCAATTCATTCATCCTATTTTCTATTCAATTCAATTTTTTTTATTCGACACTTAATTCTTCACGTTACTTTCTGACAGAGAAAGCACGACTCTTGTGACCAACGTGAGGTCATTCTAGTTTTGATATGATGATGATGTTTATGGTGATCTCCGTTGCACTCATGAGTAGCTAAACTTCTCTGTTAGGGTTATGGAAGCCTTTTAATAATACTATCTATTTCTATGAGTTTGTGATTTCTTGATACGTATGCTACTTATATCATTACTCTCTTCATCTTAATTGAATTCTTGTGGTTGCAAACATATAGAATACACCAGTATAGCATTAACTTGTTCGAAAGAAAAGTTACATGTCTGGAAAAGAGAGAGTGACAAGGAAATAGGGCTACTAACCCCTGTTTAAAAGTTAGTGCCGTAACTGGATTAACCTCTTAGAGAATTCATACCATTAGTTATACGCTTTAAGCTCGAAAGAGTTAAAGTGAGATAATCCTTGATGGTCGAAAGGCGCTAGGATTTACCATAGAATACAAATCTCTATAAGTGCATGCATGTCTGAATTCCGCATAACTCATAGTTATTAGATACGTAGAACTCATAAGGTGGACATAACCCTAACTTATAATTCTCATTGATTAAATTCTACTAAACAAAGATTTCCGTTTTTACTTTGATTACATTAATTCACGTCATAATTCAAATCCCCCCTTTCCGTAGAATTTTCGACGAATAGCCTACTAATAGTTGCATACTTAGTGACCGAGTATTCCCTGTGGGATTCGAAACCTAACCCAGTTGGGTTCTATATTTGACAACGACCGCTTGCACTCTTACGAGAGCTGTAGTTTGAGCGTTATCAAATTTTGGCGCCGTTGACGGGGAATACGGTTGTCTACTAAGTTTGTGATAGTTACTAGACCCTTTGGTCAAAGATTCTTGTATTTTACTTTTAGTTGTTGTTTTGGTTTTATTCAGGTTTTGTTCAGTGCATTCCAAACACCCAAAGTTAAGGTCAACCATTATTACCTATCAATCCTAAACCACATCGTATTGGCAGAATGGATGCACAACGTGACATTGAAAGAAGGGCTGCTCAATAGAAGCAAGCTAGATTAGCTGCGTTGGCAGACGCTCAAGTGCATCAACAGAATATTGATAATCCAGGTCGGGCAACAAATCCTGATGATGAGGACCTGGGGGATGAGGAGCTACTGAATCCTAGGCGTATTCATGAGGTGGCGACACCTGGGAATAGAAGAGATCATCAAGCTAGATTCAGGCCTGAATGCCGAGCTGTGCAGATTCCTTTTGAGGATGATGATGATGATTTAGATGGGGCTGGTGCCACAGGGGCAATTATTCCTCCACCCTTGGCTCCCGAAGCCAAGTGCAATATCACTAGCACCATGATTCAGCTGTTGCAGCTCAAGGGATTATTTGGTGGACTTACAGGCGATGATCCGAATATGCACCTGATCAATTTTATCTCAATATGCAAGTCATTTGACAATCCAGGAGTTGGACAGAATGCAATTCGACTGTGCTTATTTCCATTGTCTCTATTTGGAGAGGCAACTCTATGGTTAAACGGGTTAACTCCTGATTCTATTACTAATTGGAGGCAATTGAAAGATGCTTTCATAGAAAGATTCTATCCACCATCCAAAAGAGCACAATTAAGAGATGAGATCAGCAACTTTCGACAGCTTCCAACTGAAGCTCTTCACGAAACATAGGATAGATTTAAGAAAAAGCTTATGAGATGCCCATACCATCATATAACCAATGTCCACTTGATGGAGATATTATACAGATCCTTAAATTCGGTAACTAAGCCAGTGGTGGATAATGTGGCTGAAGGATCATTTATGGACCTCACCTTTATTCAGGCAAGCGATATGCTAGACCGTATGACAAAGCAAAGTAGAGCTTGGCATACCACGGATTCAGAAGTAGCAAGCTCTACCACATCTATTGGCATGACTGCAGAACAAAGGCGAAGAGAGAAAGAACGTGATCAAGATATGGCGCACATAAAAACATAGATGGATCTTCTTACAAAGCATCTATTATCAGGGAAGACCGAAAAAGTCAAAGCGGTTGCGTCAAAAGGAAGAGAGGAATCTGATTCCGAGGAAGAAGCCAACAACTTGAACAATCAGGGGGGTTTCCGAGGCATTTCCCAAGGAAACCAACGTCGGAACTATTATGATAAATCTGGAAACAAGGACCGTGATCAAGGTAGTTGAAAGAATAAGACTGACAGGAGTGGTTTGTATGTTCTACCTAGAAGACGAGAGGCCGCTACATCTGGTTCTGGAAAGATGTCCATGGAAGATATGTTGGCTAACCTGGTGAAAGGAGTGGAGGCAACCAACACGGGAGTAACTAAGGTAATAAATGATTTGTCCTCAATGAAGCAATTGGTTGACTCACATTCCACTTCAATAAACCAGCTCGAACAATAATTGAGTCAACTTTCAGCAGCATTTAATCAAAGAAAGGCTGGCACTTTACCTAGTGACACTGTGCAAAATCAAAGGAACGACGGATCATGTATGACTATTACTACCAGAAGTGGTAAGGTGTTGGAGAATCCTTCCAAAGACAAGCAGGTGGTTGATGATATAGCAGATGATATGGTTGATGCCGACGAAGCTGAGGTGAGTATGCATGACGTCACCCCTAGACGTCCGCAACCTGAAAAGATCGACAATCGGAAGCAAGATAAAAAGGAAGTGGTGGAGAAAACTATTCCCTTTCCACCACCACCTTTTCCTTAGAGATTTAAGAATAAAGATGATGACACCAGGTTCAGTAAATTCATGACTAGGTTGAAGTAGCTGACTATTAATGTTCCTTTGGTGGAGGCACTGGAACAGATGCCTGGGTATGCTAAATTCATGAAGGACCTTTTGACAAAGAAGCGGACAGTAAGCTATGAGCTGGCATATAATGTTCATCATTGCAGTGCAATTGCAACGAGAACTTTAGTACAGAAGAAGGCAGATCCTGGTGCTTTCACTATTCCTTGCACGATTAGATCGTTGGATTTTGCTAAGGCGTTGTGCGATTTGGGAGCTAGCATCAATTTGATGCCGCTATCCATGTACAGAAAGTTGGGGTTGGGTGACCCTACACCAACCAATATGCGGCTCGTGATGGCAGATAGGTCGGTAAAATGACCTGTGGGTATCTTGAATGATGTGTTGGTGAAGGTTTCCACCTTCATCTTTCCTGCAGACATTTTTATTTTGGATTGCGAGGTGGATTCTGAAGTTCCCATAATCTTGGGACGCCCTTTCCTTTCAACTGGAAGTGTGCTTATTGACATAAGAGCTAATGAGCTTTTATTTCGAATGAATGACAAAGTGGTCCATTTTGATGTATGCAAAGCAATGAAGCAGCCCAGCGATGTGAATGTGTTCTCTGTAGATGATGTTTATTATGAGGATGAGAAAGAATTATCTGTAGAGAAGCAGCTTACTGTTGAGTCACTATCTGATGTGCTGCTGAATTTTGAGCGTGAGAAGGTTGAAGAATATGAAGAAACCGCTTGTGCTCTAACATGAATAAGGTCCTATTCTCATAGCCCTAAGAAGCTGGACCTTGATCTTAAGAATCGACCCTCACCAATAGTGAAGACTTCCATTGAAGAGCCACCAGTACTAGAATCGAGAGAGATCCCCATTCACCTAAGGTATGCGTTCTTGGGAAGTGGAAATACACTTCCGGTGAGTGTTGTGGCTGATCTAGGTAAACATCACGTAGAAGCTCTCATCTCTACTCTGAAGAGGTACAAGAGAGCTATGGGATGGACTATTGATGATATCATTTGTATCCCTCCTGGGATATGTATACACAAGAGTCATCTCGAAGAAGTTTGCATGACTACAAGTAAGCATCAGCGTCGTCTGAATCCATTCAGAAAATGATGCACCATATATCTCGATGAAGTCTAAGTAATTGAGATAACTGTGTCGTGCTGCGACAATAAATCAAGCGCTAGATGGGAGGCAACCCATCGTCTTTAATTGTTTTGTTTTACTAGGAGTTTGTTTTTGTAGTTGAGCCACGACCAAAACTAAGGCGCTTGATGGGAGGCAACACATCGTTCTAATCATTTTTGTTGTTTTTGAGTAAGTGTAGGTGCAAGAGGTATAAAGGAGGAGATTGGTTTCAAATCTTGATTTGGAAGTGTTTCATGTTAAAGGTGGTAAGTTTTGAATGAAGAAGCAAAGGCTATGGGTTAGACATTGCCTATGCAAATCTAGGCAATGAACAAGGCAAGGCCTATGTAAATCTAGGCAATGTACAAGGCAAGGCCTATGCTATGGCCTTTGGTATCTGAATCTAGAATGCCATAGCATAGGCGCCGCCTATGCCAAAGCCTTTGGTCCAACAATGCCATAGCACAGGCGCCGCCTATGACAAAGCCTTTGCTCTCTGAATCTACAATGCCATAGCATAGGCTCCGCCTATCCTTACTTTTTGGTCTCCTAACCTGAGTTTACATGGGTCAAACCCGATCCATAGCTTGTTCTATAAATAGATCTTCAACATTAGAACAAAACACACTTATTTTGCTCAAACTAGGCACCGCTTTTGCTATCCAAATCTCTCAAAACTTTTCTTTTTTCTCATCTAACCTTGCAAGATTATATTCCAAGTCCATCACCAAGTAGGTTCTTCATTTATATTCCATAAAGTGTTACAATACTACGCTTATAACGATTTGTTAGATCTTGAATTGGTGTTGGTGGTTTGAATGTGGTTAGTTTGTTATGATACAACTAGTTGAGTGAAAGAATACGTGTGGGTGTTCTTGACTTGGTTCCAACTTGTATTTGATTGTTATACACTGTCGTAGATTCATGGAATCGAAATGGTGTAATTAATTGCATAATCTTCAAACTTGAATGCTTGAATGTTTGAGTGACTCATTCATCGAGATAAAGATCATGATTGAATACAAGCATGAGATGTTGTGATTATTTCTATACCATAAACTCGATTCAATCTCTACATGGTCATCTTTTTCCAAAAGTGTATTAATCCAAACCATAAAGTATGGTCAAGATTACATAACATAGAGTTGAAAAGAATAGTTAAAGACAACATGCAAGTATGACTTTGCTGAACATATTGTTGGAACATATGGCCTATATGTATGTCGATGAAGTCTGAGTAATTGACATCACTCACTTAATTAGTTTGTACAAACAAATTAAGTGTGGGGTGGTGCCACTATAGTTTCTTTGTCGATTATATCTTCCGAGATGAGCTAACATGAATCTCAGGTAGAATGGCACCAAAAGGACGACAAGGTAAAGGAAAAGCGTCCACCTCGCAGAAAGGTCAAAAAAGGGGAAGAAAAGAGCAAGCTGAATCCTCCACGCTACAAATACCACGACGCACTTTTGGGATCAATTGGGGTACAATTTGAGGAAACTCTGAGGATGACGACTTTGATGATGATTCCGACACAGGGGGCATGACCCCAGACATAGAGGAGGAGTCCGACTAATCAGGTTTTCCGTATTTATTTTCCACTGAGGGCAGTGTGTCCCGTCTAAGTGTGGGGTGCTGGTATTTGTATGCTATACTTCTTTATCTGCATTTGCATTTATTTATGTTTGTTTGTTTTGTTTGTTAGTAGTTAAATTTTAGAAATTGTTTAGTTAAACTTTGCATGAAATTGTTCTGATAGGCAGCATGGAATTATGACAAGAGTCTGTGATAAAATCATTACTATTGAGACGTTTAGGCTCTATGTGTGACTCACTGTGTGATAGTTGTGCGGTTTAATTCCTTCATCTGTTGGGTCAAGAGTCTATACTGCTCCCAATAAAGTTGACCATATGCCTTGTGTGTGAGAGGTAATAGTATATTCTGTGTTGTGGCTGGTGCTAGAACTTGCCTGGTGTGTGTGTAAAGCGAAATAAAGAGTGCAAGTTTAGGATATGATTTAGGCATTTCTTTGGCAGCCTGTGATTGTTTACCTTCTTTTTACCTACCCTTATACATTATCATAGTTAATCCCCTTTGAGCCTTTAGCTATTTTCTTTGACAGCCTCATGTGTAAGCCTAATCCATTTTTTTTCAAGACCATAATTTGATCCAAAATCCTAAGTGCTTTAAATTGTAAAGTCATATGACAAAATAAGAGGAAATTGGGTGAGAGTGATTCCTTAGAGTGTATAGGTACTTGAATTTGTTATGAAAAAGAGTGGCTATCATAGAGGTGTGTTATAAAAAAAAAGAAATAGAAAAAACAAAAAGATAAATTGTGTTTATGATCAAATAAAAAGATAGTTATGTTTGGAGGGAAAAATAGGTGAAAAGGGATGGTAGATAAAAGGAAAGTAGAGAAGTTTTAAAGAGAATGTTAATGGCATAATGTGATGTATTAAAGCGCTTAGGAACATAGTCACTATTTCTGGCCAAAATAGTCCTACCCGTCCCTTAGCCTACATTACAACCTGCAAAAGACCTATTTGATCCTAATCTTAGCATTCTGATATTAGTGGAACATTACACTAAGGGAAAGCCTATGGTCATCAGTTGCAACATATGAATTCTTTATGAGAGTGAGAGCAAGGAAAATCTTATACCCATGTTTCGAAAAATGAAATACTTATGAGTGATTATGGGTGATATATTGTCAGACACACATGGTTGATGAGTTTTGGGTAGTTGTGTATGATTCTTTGTGCCTTAACTTTTGGATACGAATTAACCATCATCACGAGTCTAGGTTGGAGGTTGAATTGTTTCTAGTAGTGATCTGAAAACTACTCTTTGTTAATAATTGTCGTGCCTGTCTTGATGAATATTTTGTGCTGTTACTGTGAAACCCTAAGTAGATGTTTATATGAAAATGATATTTTTTTCGTGGACGAACAAAGCTTTAAGTGTGGGGTGTTGATGTTAGGCGTAATTACACGCCTAAAGCACCTTAATTTACCCATATTTTAGCTAAGTTTTGAGGACAAAATATATAATTCCTGCACTTTTAGTCCTTTTTCCTATAAGTGAGCTAACCAACGCGATTAGCAAGTTTTCAGGTATAAATGATGAAGATTTCAGCATTTTATGGACTGGTTGACGCCAAAGGAAGCTTCACGTAAGAATGAAGGCAGCTTTTGGAAGCCTATGGACTGAAAGTGATGCATGGAAAACTTGTCCCGGTCAAAAATAGTATTTCCAAAGACTTAGGGGTGCAGCAGTAACCCAGTAGGACTGGGACAAGGATAAAAACCCTATTTCAGTAGGACAAGGATAAAAACCCTATTTCAGTAGGACTAGGACAAGGGTGTTATAAAAACCCTTATTTGCTGAATTTTTCAGCATTCAATTCATTCATCCTATTTTCTATTCAATTCTATTTTTTTTATTCGACACTTAATTCTTCACGTTACTTTCTGACAGAGAAAGCACGACTCTTGTGACCAACGTGAGATCATTCTAGTTTTGATATGATGATGATGATTATGGTGATCTCCGTTGCACTCATGAGTAGATAAACTTCTCTGTTAGGGTTATGGAAACCTTTTGATAATACTATCTATTTCTATGAGTTTGTGATTTCTTGATACGTATGCTACTTATATCATTACTCTCTTCATCTTAATTGAATTCTTGTGGTTGCAAACATATAGAATACACCAGTATAGCATTAACTTGTTCGAAAGAAAAGTTACATGTCTGGAAAAGAGAGAGTGACAAGGAAATAGGGCTACCAACCCCTGTTTAAAAGTTAGTGCCGTAACTGGATTAACCTCTTGGAGAATTCATACCATTAGTTATACGCTTTAAGCTCGAAAGAGTTAAAGTGAGATAATCCTTAATGGTTGAAAGGCGCTAGGATTTACCATAGAATACGAATCTCTATAAGTGCATGCATGTCTGAATTCCGCATAACTCATATTTAATAGATACGTAGAACTCATAAGGTGGAAATAACCCTAACTTATAATTCTCGTTGATTAAATTATACTAAACAAAGCTTTTCGTTTTTACTTTGATTACATTAATTCACGTCATAATTCAAATCCCCCCTTTCCGTAAAATTTTCGACCAATAGTCTACTAATAGTTGCATACTTAGTGACCGAGTATTCCCTGTGGGATTAGACACCCAACCCAGTTGGGTTCTATATTTGACAACGACCGCTTACACTCTGACGAGAGCTGTAGTTTCATCGTTATCAGCTATCAAGTTCAAATAGCGTTCGTTTCAAGTCAAACAACAATCCAGGACTAAAACCAACCAAAATTCACCTTTTATAAACTTTAAATTCCTGTCCCACTTATTCTTAATCAATTAACCATGTTCAATATAAAAATCAATCAATCAAGCCACGATAATCATAGAAACTCAAACACGCTCAAAATTCATATCATTGACCCATCACGAATCAACAAACATCACAACATCAAATATCACATTACGATAAAGATAGAAAGAAATTAAGTTGAAGAATCGGACCTCCTTTTTTATTTCAACTTACTGAATTGTGCGAACAATGAAACTGACCTCAAGACCTCGATTCAACAAACTCAAAAAAGGATCTACCAACTCGATCACACCCGAATTTAGGACCGACCCAAATGAACTGACTGACTCATTTCAATTAGTGGTTTTCCAATTGGGGTTTTGGTCAGATTCTGATAGACGTGGTGTTTTCTGGCGAACCCTTGACTAGAATAGTGGCAAATACAGGGGTTCACTTCTGTCTCAACACTTTGTTTTCTAAATTTGAAACTCAAGTCCCGAACAACTAATTGAATATTTGAAATCGAACCCAACTCGAGACTTTGGACTAGGGTTTGACGATAAAAATGGGACGCCGATCTGTTGGCAATTTCCAATGGGTGTACGCCATTTTTCGGCGATGGCAAAGGTATTTGTATTAGTAGCGTGATAGGGATGGTTTCTTTTCTCCTACCTCGACCTCTCACTGTATTCTCTCCGTGTTTTTCTCCCACCCAATCTCTCACTCTCAACCTCTTCCGATCTGTGTGTTTTTGGCGACCTCTGTGTGTTGATGGTCTTAGTTTCTACTCCCTTTACTTTTTCTAATATCAGTGAGTGAATTCTATATATATGGTAGTGGTGTCTATCCAAAAATAAAAAAAGGAAAAATGGTCTTTCCAGGAAGGTTCCTAGTGGGCCTCTCCCTTTTGTATTCTTTCCATATTTGGTTAAAGGGAATAAAATAAAATAAAATATGAAGTGGGTAAGTGGGGTACGGTAGGGTTAGGTAGGTAGGATATGGTTATGGGGTAGGTTGTTAGGATAATGTAAAATTAGTTAGGGAGTTGTTATTTTTTTGTCATTTTGTAGAGGTATAATAACATGGATGAGGGTACATGGTAGGAAAAGGTAAAATGGATAAAAAATGGTATCGGGGCCAGATGAAATTAGGTGTATACATCATGCCCCCTTTGAATGTAAACACGAAGTACTTTCAGACAAAGAAGTAGACAACAAGACAAAATTTTGACCCGACCATTATTCAAAGAAAGAAATAGAAGGAAGAAGGACAACCGAGTTTTGAGTTAAGACATCCTACCTACCCAAGTTATGAGAGAATCAAGTCACGGGTATTTAAAAGGATTGGAAAGAGAAGGACTATACCGGGTTGGAGAGTCGAGTGAGGTTCCATCCAGGTTACGATCCGCGGCTCTGTTATTACATCAAAATACAAATTACAAGTTAAAGCATAAATGAAATTACAAAAATCTTATCTGTGCAGCTTCTTTTGGACTCCTGACTTAAGTCTTATCACCTTATTCTTCAGGCGGGCCCCTGACTTACAATTTCATCACTTGTTGCATGCTTTTCAATAGCTTCACCTTGTTGCCTGACTTTTAACTTCTTTACTTTGTTGCTTGACTTTCCATTTATTCGCCCTATGCTTTTGTCAGGCTCCTGAAATCACATCAAAACTGGAAAGAAAATTATCCCAAGAAAAAATTATTATAAAGAGGAATTTCATTTGCCAGAAAAGTAAAGTTCCCAAAAAACAAGAATTAAAATTTTTCCCTAGTTTATCATCAAAGTACTTTTGTGAAAGTCACATCATACCTACTTGCATGTTGCAATGATGAATCAAGACTCTGATCAAGAAATGCATCTCTTGTGAGTAAAATTAAATGACCAAGACTAGGAAGTGTGTCTCGTATGAATTAAAGTGAGGAATTTTGACTAGAAAGTGCGTCTTCTAGAGATACAAGTTTAAGTTAAAAAGTGTGCCACCTAACAAATGAAAACTAGGAAGGAAGTGCATCTCCTAAGGATTAAGTGCAGTAACTCAACAAGGTGGTACAACTACTAGGAGTCACTACTTAAGTTAGGAAGTGTATTACCCAAAAAGAAAAGTTCAAATTACCTGATCAAGGAAGTGCATCTCCTTACCAATTTTGCTTGAATTATCAAAACAAGGAAGTGATTCTCCTTACCAATGCCTCTTGAATTACTCAAACAAGGAAGTGCATCTCATCACAAATGTTTCTCGAATTAACCAAACAAGGAAGTACATCTCCTTACAAATGTTTCATGAATTAAATAAATAAGAAAGTGTGTCTCCTTACAAATATTGCTCGAATTGCCCAAGCAAGGAAGTGCATCTCCTTACAAATGTTGCTTGAATTAACCAAACAAGGAAGTGCATCTCCTTACAAATGTTTCATGAATAAACTAAACAAGAAAGTGCATCTCCTTACAAATGTTGCTCAAATTGCCCAAAGCAGGAAGTGCGTCTATTTACAAATGTTGCTTGAATTGTCCAAATAAGGAAGTGTGTCTCCTTACAAATGTTTCTTGAATTACCCCAAAAAGGAAGTGCGTATCCTTACAAATACTGCTTGATTACCAAACAAGGAAGTGCATTTCCTCACAAATGTTGCTGGAATTACCCAAACAAGGAAGTGCATCTCCATGGCTTGGAATATCAAATATGTGCAGCAATATTGCCTGTTGCATTTGAAAAAGTTAGAATGTTACAGCCTTTAATGTTTAGGCTTTCAAATCCTTCATTAGAAGGTAGCATGTGTTCCTATTTCATACAAAGAAAACTTATTAGTTTAAAAACATGGAAACTTATTAGTTTAAAAACATGGTGGCTGGTTTGTGGCTTTGGTTTTCATGGAAATTGATCTTGCCCCGGTTACATTTAACCTTGCTTCCAACCATTAGCATATGTCATTGGCTTGCTGCATCATTGACCTAAACTCCAATTATTAAGAGTTCTTCTGAAATAAACACAGTATCTTTGCTTTGCCATGCTTCTCAGATAAAATATTTGACCCTTGATATTTTCATGAATTCCCAGAATTTTTTGTTGACACAACTTTCTGCATGCCTTATTTTAGCTCACAATCATGTCTTTTTCATGTGCTAGCCTTTGGTCGTGCTTTCTGTAATTGAAGAAGATGGTAGCGAGTTTTGAAATCTTTTCTCACTTGTGTCGACATAGACTTGACTCAACAACAAGAGAAAAATGACAATGACTTTTATTTGGATAACTGACTCAAGAAAGATAAACAAAATAAAGAGAAGATAATGAATGTCCCCATTGAAACAAAGAAATAAAAATTTATCTAAAAATGACAGTCAACTCCAAAGATTATGCCATGCATTTTTGGGTCAGGCAGCCTGATCATTCCATCCAAACTTTGTACCGATTGTTGCTGAATTAATGTCCTTGAAATTGAGTTATTTCCTTAGGTCAATTGCATTTAAGACCTCGTTCGGCTACTGGCGCGTTGGAGGTTTTTTTTTTCAACAAGCCTCTCTCATTTTTTCTAGCTCACCATTCTTTTATGGTGTCCGTGAGGGTTTTTCACCGATGAAACTCTCTTATTTTCATTTGTATCAAATCACCATCGTCTTACCATGCCCATGATAGTTTTCACCGATAAGACACTCTCATTGTTATCTCTCTTAGCTTTCCATCGTCTTACGGTGCCCGTGAGAGTTTTCACCTATAAGACTCTCTAATTTTCATTTCTTTCCTGATTCCTTATACCGAGGAATACAAGTAGTTCCCAAAATGCATCATTACATCCATTGCATGCTTAACCTTAACATTCTCAAAGATTGATCTGAAGGTCTTTCTTTGGTTGTAATTTGGATTTTAGATAAGGTAAGAAAGAAAGGATGATTTGAGGCCCTAACGACACTTGAAGTGGGGTGGGACTTACATTTTTGAAATCGACTCAAATAATGAGGATCAACTCATGCCCCAGTTTCTTTTGACTAGAAAATACTAAATTGTTTATTTTGTTGGAACGAGCCCAGAGTAGGGCAGCCTATGTATCTCACCCCTGAGAGATGAGAATCAGGTCACATGTAGTTTTGGAAGCTTGTTCTTTTGCTTGATTCTAATTTCTTTTCTTTTTTTTTGTACTTTTCTAATTCTATTTTACCTGACACTTTTTCTTTTCCTTCTTTTTGACATATTTTTTTGAAACCTTTGACTCTATTCTTTTGTTCGACACTTATCTTTTGAGCTTTGTTGACTATATCTTGATTACAAAAGAGGGGTATGAAAGAAAATAAAACTAAGGCTCAAATGGCTAAACAAAGGATGACACAATATTTGGATAGCAGAATGAAGTGCCTTTGTCATATCAATCCTTGAAAAAAGCAAGTACATATCATGCAATATGAAAGTGAGAGATGAAGATCATTTGTGATATTTTTTTATGGCGCTAATTTTAACTGAGACTGTGTGTTACTACTTCTTCTGCAAACTCCATCTTTGTTGTACATTCCTCATGCTTTCCTGGAGCTAATTTTTCTATTCCTTTTGATGTAGGATCACACATTCACTACTTGACCTAATTGAGATATGTCTTTCAATTAATGACCAATTTTTCTCACAATTCTTAAAATAATTGCCTTAATTTTCAAAGAGGCTTCAAATTGATCACCAAATGCCCCAACTCTCTATCTATTTTCTCAAATGCTCTCTTTTCTAACTTTAACCCTCTAATTCAATGTTCATGCTTAAACTAGATTTTAAGATCTGGCCAAAAATTTTGCAAGCATGTCATATCAATAGAGTCAACATAAAATGTATTGTCTAAAGAAATCAAACAAACAACATATATTTTAGAACATAAAAGAAAAAAGGGGACACTTCATTTAGTTGAAACAGTAGATAGAAGGGTTTGAACATAAACAACAAAAGGATAAAACAACATAGATCCCGAAGTACAACCCTGAAATTATTCGGACGATAGAAAATAAAATAAAACAAGCTACCAAACCCCTTCCTAGTAAAGAGAGGGGTAACTTCTCAATTGCTCAGCCTGACATCTTAGCCAATGGTTTGCATATCAGCATGACTAGAGCTTTTGTCACTGTCAATGTTCTGCACCATGATTGATTTATCTTGAATCATCTTTTCAATTTCTCTTTTCAAAGCACGACAATCTTCAATGCTATGATCCTGAACATCAGAATGATATGCATATCGTACATTAGGATCAAAACTTCTTGAATGGGCCAGGAGTATACCCAAGGAGAGGTGTGATCAGGCCCTATTGTACCAATCTCTAGAATAAACTTGCATACGACTCTCCTATTAGTGTGAATCTATCCCTTTACTTCTGTCTTATTTCATTGTTTGGATTAAATTGAAAACTAGGCCTAGAAGGGCTTCGATATGTATGTAGAGTTGGAGGATGACTCAGCAGAGTTGAACATAAGGTTGCACATTATACACTTGATATGGAGGTGGGGGAATGGGATATAATGGATTTTGGTAAAGATTCTGTGGAGCTTGGGCATAAAATTTGGTTTGAGCCCGTGGGTAACGATTGTGTGGTCCTCTTGCCCATGCCTGTTGTCCAACTGCAATGGCAGATGCATATTTCTTATTCTTCTTTCCTCTCACAATTCCCGAACCCTTTTTGAATTGCTTGAGTAGTCGCTTTCAATGTTGCAAAACTCATAATGCGACCAGTCTTAATTACATCCTGTATCATCTCCCCCATTTTAAGGACCTCAATAAATGGATTTCCTAATATAGGTAACAAGTGTTGTAATATGTTTCATCCTGCGCTTGAATAAACGCCTCCACTATCTTACTTTCTTTCATTGGTGGTTTCACCCTATCAACTTGTTCACACCATCTAATCGCATACTCTCTGAAAGTTTCAGTACACTTTTTCTTCATATTAGTTAAGGATTTCCCATCAAGAATCAACTCCATATTGTATTGAAATTGTTGCACGAATTCATTAGCCAGGTCATCCAAGCTATTCCACTTGTCGATGTCTTGGTCAAAAAACCATTCTGAAGCTAGACCTGAAAGACTCTCACCAAAATATGCCATGAGTAATTCTTACTTCCCTACAACGCCCCTTAGCTTATTGCAAAAGCGTCTCAAATGTTTTAAAGGATCGCTATGTTCATCATACTTCTCAAACTTTGGCATTATAAAACCACGAGGAAGATGTACACCTGGAAACATGCATAGATCTTTATATGAGACACTTTTGTACCCCCAAGTCCTTGCAAGTTTTCCATAGTCAGTTCCAAACTTCTCAATTTTCTGTCTAATTCCTCTTGTTCTTCTATCATAACAGGATTCTCAGAGTTAGGAGGAAATTCAGGCGGTTGAGGGAAATCGTAAGGACCAGTCGACTTAAATGTGGGCTCGAGAGCATAATGCTGGTCACTAAAAATATTTAATGCAGACTCTCTTGTAGAGTAGGGAGGCACAACTTGTGGATGAACATCAAAAGTAGGAGCCTCAGGTGGGGGTGGTGCCGCAAAAGCATGAACAACAGCTGGAGCTGAGTATGTGGTAATCTTGGATTATGGAGTGAGGAAATGAACTTTGAAAGTGGTTGGATATTGTTTCCCTAGAGTCGATCATGATGCATGTTATGGAATATCAACAAAAATGGGAAATTGTGCATGTGACATGGGAGGCAAGCTAGAAAGATATTCCATATTATCAATGGGAACTGGGGGAGGAGGCAACCCATTAGCCCAAGCTCAATGCATTTCAATTATTTGCCGCCTTAATTTCCGAATCTGTTCATTATCTTGTACATTATCATTCCTCAATATCCCTATCTGAATAGTGACAAATAACTCGGTATACTTATTGGCCATAACTTCCTATGTGACTTGGAGCAATATGGAGGACCAGCCCAAATGCCACAAACTAACCACCTTAAACTAACTGGACAAGAGATAGAAATGGTTAGAGTTCAACAGTTTTTCAAAAACTTTTTTTTTCTAGAATAGATCACCAAACCCAAGATGGGCCCCTACGTATCTCACTCCCGAAAGAGGAGAATCAGATGTGCATAGTTCGTGAAGTCTTGTCAAAATAGCCGATTAAACTCTTTTTCTTTCTTTTTTATTTTTCTTGAAACTTTAAAAAGAAAATAAAATAAATTTTTTTCAAAAGAAAAGACGAAAATATTTTTGAATTCTTCGGCTTTAACATCCCTATACAAAATGAAACCTATGATTCCCCAAGAAAATCTTCTTGGGCTTTTGATTTTGAATTTTATATGAAAATGAAACTTGAACCTATTAAAGGAAAAATCTTTTTTGTTGCTTTCTCTTAAAGACGTATATGAAACACCTACTCTAATAAAGAGTGAAGAAAATCTTTTAGGATTTTTGAAATAAGATCCCCCAACCCACAATAAGTTGCCTATGTATCTCACTCCTGAGAGAGGAGAATCAGGGGTGCATAGTTCATCCAGATTTGACAATTAACGATTAATTAATAGATTGACCCTAACTCAAGAGACACAACCAAAGACAAATGAATAAAATATTTTTTTTT
Source organism: Capsicum baccatum var. pendulum (assembly GCA_030864225.1). Taxonomy (NCBI): domain Eukaryota; kingdom Viridiplantae; phylum Streptophyta; class Magnoliopsida; order Solanales; family Solanaceae; genus Capsicum; species Capsicum baccatum. Next base: position 249,432,867 of record CM061558.1, read on the forward strand.
ATATTTAGTTAGACAATTCAACTAAGACTGACACCAAGAACTATGAAGAAAAATCTTTTTGGTATGTACAAATTTCTACCAACCCTTTTTTCGAATATTCTTTTATAAAATCTACTACTATATAAAAATCTTTTTTTGTGTTTTTCTTTTTTCTTTTTTAAAAATATTTGAATTATTAATGCATATTAAAAAATACAAAATGAAAATCTTTTGTGCTTTTTTTTTGGAAAATAAGTAGAAAAGGTAAAAAAAATTCACTTTTTTTTTTAATTTGCAGTACTTTGAGAAAATAAATGCAAAAGGTAAAAAAAAATTCACTTTTTTTTTAATTTGCAGTACTTTGAGAAAATAAATGCAAAAGGTAAAAAAAAAAATCTTTTTCAGTTTTTGGATTGTGAAGAACAAAAGCCATAAAGAACTCTAAAAGCTACGACACTCTTTTTTTTTTTTCTTGTTTTTGACTCACTACACTTTTTTTCTCTATTTTTTTCAACAGTTCTTGCCTACGCACCTTACTTGTAATACATGTTTTCCCCAAATCAGTCCGTCAAATGACCACGTTACCATTAAAGATGCAACAGTTAGCATGTAGGGATGATTTAGAGGTGAGTCTCCTACAAAGGGCCACGTAGGTCCTTCTAGGTCTTAGTATGATGCACATAAGCATGACCTAAAGGTTGACCTACATTGTGGTTCACTAACAAGGCTGTTCGGGGGAGCGTATAGTCGATAGTTGCTGCTTTGCTTTCCACTTACTCCATAACACTGATGGATCCCGCCCTAAAAATAAGGGTGACTCAACTAGAGGTCGTGTACAACACGTGTACGACAGATTTGTTACAGAAAGAAGGCCTGGCGTTACACACATGATGCCAGATATAAAAGGGGTTACACATAGGATAAATACTGTACATAAAGAGCACAAAAACATGCCACAATGATAAAACAATAACACAAAACAACACAAACAAAATGTTTATACACCTATAGTGCCAAACAAAGCCGATAGGACTCCAAAATAAGCTCGAATTCTGAACAAGTTCCCTAGTAGAGTCGCCAAAGCTGTCACACCCCTTTTTTCTCTCCCAAAAAGAATTCATCTTAAGTTTTAAAGGGTTTTTATTATTAAAGTGACAAAAGATTAAAAATTTATTTCGAAAAGGACATTTTACATTTAAACTTAGAGTCACCACTTGACGTAAATTGGGTGTGCCAAGTCACCTTTGAAAATCCTTTTCAAAAATAGTTTGACTCTATAAACTGATCTGCGAACAGAGATTCCGGCTAAGGAATTTTGTTGATCGAGAGAAAGGTGTTAGGCACCTATCGATCCCGTGGTTCGACCACAGTCGCTTGGTAGAGCGTATCGGCTAACTTGACAATATAAAATGTATAAACCACATAAACACACAAAACAAGTAAAATAAACAAATCAAAACAAAATTAAAAACTAAAATAATGTCCAGTTCGAATAATACAATCCCAAAAAATAGAAAAATGCAAAAAACGTAAATCATATTCTAAACTGATCCTAAACTATGCTCCATTCCTTTCTCCACCCAATGTTTCGGGCCTTGTTCGTGTGTCATCTTTAAGTATATGATACTTTGGGGCATTCCCCGATGAATAAATATAATTCCATTAGGGCATTCCCCGATGAACCCAACTCGAGACTTTGGACTAGGGTTTGACAATAAAAATAGGACGCCGATCTGTTGGCACTTTTCAGTGGGTTTACGCTATTTTTAGGTGATGACAAAGGTCATTAGAACAGTACCGTGAGAGGGACGATTTATTTTCTCCTCCCTCGAGCCCTCACTGTATTCTCTTCGTGTTTCTTCCCCACCCAATCTCTCACTCTCGACCTCTCCTAATCTGTGTGTTTTTGGGAACCTCTGTATGTTGATGGTCTTAGTTTTTTCTCCCTTCTCTTTTTCTAATATCAGTGAGTGAAGTCTATATATATGGTAGTGGTGTCTATCCAAAAATAAAAAATGGATAAATGGTCTTTCGAGGAAGGTTCCTAGTGGGCCTCTCCCTTTTGTATTCTTTCTATATTTGGTTAAAGGGAATAAAATAAAAAAATATGAAGGGGGGTAAGTGAGGTATGTTAGGGGTAGGTATGTACGATAGGGGTATTGGGTAGGTTGTTAGGATAATATGAAATTAGTTAGGGAGTTGTTATTTTTTTGTCATTTTATAGAGCTATAATAACATGGATGAGGGTACACGGTAGGAAAAGGTAAAATGGGTAAAAAATGTTATTGGGGCTGGCTGAAATTAGGTATCTACATTTACCATTTTCCCTAAGTCAAGGACTCAAATATTGAGACACCAATTCTTGAGTCAGTTTTACTAGTAAGAGAATTTCCAAATGTGTTCCTTAAAGATCTTCTCGAAGTTCCTCCCGAAAGGGAAATTAACTTCAGTAGATTTCCTTCTAGATATCCAACATATCTGTATTCCACCCAATAGAATATCTCAAGTTGAGCTTAAATAATTGAAGTAACTGTTAAAGTATCTTTTAGATAAGGTTTCATCAGGCCTAGTGTTTCTCCATGGGGCGCTCCAGACCTATTTGTGCAAAGAAAGACGATTCTCTCAAAATGTGCATCGATTATCGTCTTTTGAATAAAGTCACAATCAAGAATAAGTATCCACTCCCCATAATTGATGACTTGTTTGACCAATAATAGTTATCACTTAAGTATTTAGGTGGCTCCATTTGAGGCTCTTTATAGAAGGAGATGTTGATATCATATTGGTTGGTTTGAGGTAGGTAAGGCTGTTTTAATAAGTCCAGAATTAGTGTTGTAGGAAATGGAGAAGGTTCAATTGATTCGGAAAAGGTTGAAGATAGCACAATGTCGTCAGAAATCTTATACAGATGTGAGGAGAAGGGATCTTATGTTTGAGGTCAGTGACTTAGTTTATTTGAAAATTTTAACTATAAAAGGAATGAATATATTTGGAAAGAAGGGGAAAATCAGCACCCACTATGTTTGCCCTTATAGAATTTTAAACTGATTTGGGAAGGTACCTTATGAGCTTAAGTTGCCTAAAAAGTTTCCATCTTTAGGGAGTATGGATGTTAAGGATAGCCTTTCCTACGAAGAAGTCCTAGTTAAGATCCTGGATCATCAGATTTGTACACTAAGGAATAAAGAGATTTTGTTGGTTAAAGTTATATGGCAGAATCAGTCTGTTGAGGGAGCTACTTGAGAAACACAAGAAGATAAGCGAACCAAGTACCCTCATCTTTTCTCTGCAAACTCAGATTCAACTTGAGATGACTATTTTTCTTACATCGACTCCTTTCTGTTATCAGTTTTAGCTATGTAAACATTCTCATGTCATTTCAAACATTCATGAAATCAGATTAGTTCATATATTATGCTTCATACTCAGTTATGTAATCATGTTCCAAGTCATGCATATTCAGTATATGACCTCAGTTGCCTTAGTATTCTCAGTCTATCTTGTCTCATTCGAGGAAAAATATTCCCAAGGCGGAGATACTTTAATACCCCATAATATTCCAAGCTTGATTTAGCTCTTAGTTGCATGCTTAAGGGGTCCAGGGCTTGAAAATTTCACCAAATGTTGAGGAATTAGAAATTTTAAAGACCCCTAAACTTTACCAAATTCTATTTTGGCTTTCATGACCTCGAAATATTGGTTTTTGAGTTGGTTCATATTTAAAAAGGTTAAAAGTATGTCTCGGGAGCATTTTGGGGCTTTCGGGCGAGGTTTGGGACTTACTTGGATAGTTGAAACGGAGATCCAATGCGATAAGTACGCAATTTGTTGGTCTCTTCCGTAGTGAGGAGGTTTGCAGTGTTCTGCTTTCTTCTTCGGAGTAAGAAATAAGGCACGCTGCATTCACCCGTGGAGAGAAAGGCATGGTGTGTCGCTTTGTTTGGCATAATTATATGACCTAAGTACCCAAGGGGAATTTGAATCACTTACTTCATCCCAATTTTCCCTTAACACGATTTAGGACTTCCAAAAGAGCATTATTTGCCCCTTTCACTCAAAATTGCTCTCAAGAAACCCTCCTATTCTGTCAAGAACAAAACCCAGGATCTTTATCAACAAATCAAGAGTTCAAGCTTCTAAGTTTAAGAAATTGTTAAGAAACTAGCTATTAAGATATATAGGTATTCATCAATGGATTCCTTTAACCCATTGAGCCCAAAAAACCTTCTCTTTAATTTAAATGTGGCGCTTTTCCATTACTATGGAATTTCATATGTTCAAGATGGGTAAAATTCATGTATTCCCTAGTAATTTAAACTCAATTCATGTTCATGTATGATCCCATGAAAATTTAGGTTTCTTTATGCTTTAAATTTCAGTTTTCCATGTCATATTCATGTGAATTTTATGTTAAATCCTAAATTTATGAATTTAGCCATGTAATCATGTTGTCTTCCTCATACTTAACACATTCCCATGTAAGAGTTCAGGATGCTCACATATTTGATGAAATCTCTATGTTATGGATCTTTGAACCATGATCCCATACTAAAGTTTTAAAGCTTTGTATCATATTTTTAGGGTCATTCAGTGTTGGCGGGTTATGAACACTTGATACCTATGTATTTTACATGATTTTATATTTTCAAGTAATGATTTAGTGAAACCATGGATATTATTATTATTTTATTCAGTTGATAAAATATTGATGAACACCATCAGAAGTAATGTTCAATTAAACTTAGTTCAGTTCAGTACCAGTGTCAGTTTATTTAGGACTAGGATTTAGAACTAAGCAAACCTAGGGATGGGGGGCTAACCCACCAGTTAGGACTAGGTTTTTAGTAGTACTCCCAAAGTTCCAGAGCTACATAGCCAGCGTAGTATTATGAGATGTCACCTACCAGTTTCGCACTGACACTTTCTGAGGGGTCACCCACCAGTTTAGGACTGACTCCTTAGTCCTTCAAGACATCAGCTTAGTTGATCCACATAGACACTATTAGTACCCGTGGCATGGTACTAACACTCTATCAACTGGGTCTACAAGTTTGACCCCGATTAGCTGAGATTGGAGTATGTTGGTTATATGATATCTCCCACAGTTTCAATCAGTATGTCAGTGTATCCCAGCTCAGGTTTTCTTGACCAAGTGTACATATTTATCAATTATTCAGTTACACAAATTTCAGGCTTTCAGATTTCATAATATCTCAGTAACATGCTACTACTTGGTCTTGTATTCTTAGATATTACATGTTTACACATTCGTGCTCAGTGATCTCATGCATTTCAGTCAATTCTTATCTCATATACAAGTACATTAAAAGTACTGACCACATACTTTTATTTGTGTTATGTTTTCTTATAACATTGGTTTGGACTCTTATTTTCTCGATAGTTCTTAGACAACTCAGCATTACCCAATAGCAGTAGTGGTGAGTCCTCATCCAATAAGGACCAGATATGTTTTTCTCAGTGATTTCAGTATTTCCTTATGACCAGTTAGCCAGAGTTAGTTGGGGGTTTTCCCCATAAAATCCTCACGATGTTTAGAGGCTTTTAGACAACCAGTTAGACTTTCAGTCAGTTCTTTCAGTATTTATCTGTTGTTCCATCAATGTCAGTATTATGTATTTCTATATTTCTAATTTATAATATCTTATTAGATTATCTTTCGCATATGTTTTTAAATTCCTCTTTCATTCAGTGCTCACAGCAGGTACCAATTTATGGGATAGCTTGTGGTCACTTGTGACCGTAAGCACCTTTGTCATGACTAAGGAGATATGCTCGGGCCGTGACAACCAGTAAATTGAAAAATTCAGCTAGATATTGATGACTAGGATGGTGAGTTTTTACCAAACAAATGAGTCGTCAACCCAAGTCCTCAACTGAGAATTCCTGTAATTTTCTTTGGTTTCTTTAGGGGTATTTTGGTCCTTTCCTCACCTTAAACCCTATCTCCATGACTTAAATCACACTTTAAACCCTACCCCCATGACTTAAATCACACTTTAAATGCGATTTTCTCATTAGATATCAGTTTCTCATCTCCTTTTCACTCCTAAGAGAGAAAGAAGTTAGGTTTTATTTCAAAACTCACACTTCCAAGGCTTAGATTGACATAGATCAAAAATTTTTCATTCAAAAGGTAAGTAGAATTATCCTAAGACTCATGGATGTAAGTATTATTTCTCTATGGATTTCAAAGTGTATTTATGTATATATGTATGTTATGAATCTTGAGAATTAATTTAAGAGCATGGTTTATAAAAACTCCATCTTTTATGGTTATGGACTTTGAAATTGATTGAAAAGCATGAATTACGAAAACCCCATTTTTATGATGAAATTATGCATTTATCATTGGGTTTTTTATACATGTTTGTTGATTATGTATTTTTGTTATGGGGTTTGATGTGTTTGAACTATGAATCCCAATTTTATTACAAGAATTATGTGTTTTACAATTGTTGTGGATTCTTAAATGAATATGGAAAGATTTATGTTTCTAATGCCCTTTAATCAAATTATGGACCCATTACTCATATGATTTTTAAGAGAGCATCTAATGTACGTCAAAACACTTTTGTTTCTCATGAAACTTGTATGAATTATGAAAGAGATGACCTCCTAAGAGTAATATCATGAATGGAAATTGTTTTGCCTAAACTTGTGTGTCATTTTTGAAAAACAACTCTTTTGTGATAATTGAATCATATTGATGGTCAATAATAAGAAGAGTCATGGATACAATATGGTATAATATGATATGACATGCAAGTCTATGTATGATGTTACATTGTTATGAATTATCCTTAAAAAAAATAAGAGGTAAATTTTTATGGGCATGAACAATGATTTTAAGAGGTTAAAAATGAATTTAAAACGAGTTACATGGTTATACGAAGAATGCACGAGTTAAGATAACTCATTACAGGAAATTGTGTTTTGTTGATGTAGGTTTATTATGTACTTAAATATGGATTGTACGCTTCCTATGTGATTATGGCATACTATAGATTATTTACCCCAATTCTTTTGGAAAACTTGGACTGAGGGCTTGATTGTCGCGTTAAGGGTGGATTCCATATTTCCTATGGGATTGTAGAGATATTGGGTATACCATCTAGCTCAAAAGTAAAACGAAGAGTTGATTCTACATTTTATAATGTTGATTGAAGTTTGTAAGTATGCCCATGTGTTTTGATCTCTATTATGTTGAATTTTTTTCACAATGCTCTTGATTATTTTATATGAAATATATGTTAGTTTTTGATTGTTCTTCTAACGCCTTGAGAGTTCACCCTGGGGATCACATGGTGCATACAGTCCTGAAGGACCACAAGCTAACCCATGAGCTAGTACCTGCCGTGAGCACTGAATAATATAATAACATATGTGGAAGAACAACTAATAAGCCATAAGGTTATAGCAATTGAAAGAAATATTGAATCATGAATTTGGAAAACAACTGTCTCAAACTGATAAAATAAAGATAAAATGACTGACTATCTGAAATGTTCGAAAGCCTCTAAATTAACTGAATATAAGTTGATGGGAAAGGCCCCAACAAACTGCTGAACTGAAAGCATGAAATAAAATAGTCCATGCTCAAAATATGAAGACTCACCACTGCTACGACTGATTATCTGGAAGTCTATGTGAGACCCAAGAACTGGGCGTCCGAACCTATGATATGATATATCATAGCGCAGAAAAAAGACTATGCGATAGTACTCTGAATGTAATGGTATGCTAAATGAGGTAGGCTGATATTCTTGGTTTTATGAACATGAATAAAAACTCTCTGAATATATATATATATATATATATATTGAGATATATATATATATATATATATATAGATATATATATATATATAACATGAAGTACTGAATAGAGAGCATGAAATCTGTAAGTACTGAGGATGCATGACAAAGAACATAACATGTTCCAAATATAATCTTTGAATACTAAAATACTTAAATTTGATAAATGAATCAGTGATATCTGTATGCTATAGTCAAGCAACTAAAACTTAATTACTGAACTGATTACTTGACTGAGACTGTGGGAGGTATCATCTAACAGACATGCCCCAATCTGAACTAATCAGGTTCCAACTTGTAACTCCAGTTTGAAGGGTGTTAGTAACATGAAATGGGTACTAAAGCTGGTTGTGTGGATCTAATATACTAACGTACTATCCCGAAGGACTAAGTGTGTCAGGCCTACACTGATGGGTGACCCTTGCGATGTAGTCAAGCCTAATTTGATGGGAGACTTCTCATATCCTATGTTGGATATATAGTTCTGGAGTGCAGCGACTGGTAATATTGACTCTGCCTATCTGACCGGGAAGCTGCCATCCATACAATCTCTAAGTGCTAATTCCTACTCCCAACTAAACTAACTCGAAATACTGAACTGTTCTAAGTTTAACTGATTCTGATGACTAACTGAACTGATAATGCTTATAAAATATTCTGAAACTATCCTGAAGATACTGAGACTAGGTAAACAACTAATTTCGGGTATTCATAACCCCCAGGACTCAATAGCAATAATAATATAATAGTACTTAAGCTCAAAGGACATAACATGAAAGCTTTTATCAAATATTCATTCTTGTAGGAATTTTATCAGACACTTGATATTCATAGTTTAAGCTAATATAGGAATGTAGGAAACTTGGAGTAATAGAATGATTTTAAAATCAATAACACTGAATCATGATTTAATTTAGTAAATAGAAACATTAAAACATGTGGGGTCAAATAAACAACATCAATTTCGTGTAAACATGGTATAAAATTTCAATTCTTGGGACTTCATGATTTAAATCACAATCTAAAATCGTAATAACTTGTAAATATGATAACTTTTAAAAACAAATTCGATACTTGGGCTCCATGGGTGAAAGGAAACCATGGATGAACACTTAACATACCTGGGTTGTTGAATTCATGAGAATTAATGGTGAATTCTTTAGATTTGCTCTTGAATTTTGAAGGCTAGGGTTTATTCTTTTAAGAGAGAGTGATTTCAATATGGGGAAAATTTTTAAAATCGATTTATAAGTGGTATTTAGGGACTTAAATACTGTTTTTGTACGGATTGGGGGCTTTGGACAAAGACAAAACGGTCCCTGAAATTTAAGTGGCGAAACTGACAAATCTAGATTTTTGGCTCCGGTGTGATGCGGCACAATCACGTCAGGCCACTGAAAAACTGATGACGTGGTGCAATCGCGTTGCACCACTGGAAATGGATAATTCCCAATTGGAATTGTGGCACGACGCGATGAGTATTGCGGTGCCTTACTGGAAATTGACAATTACAAAAATGACCCTTGGCGTGAAATGATACTTACTGTGGTAACATACTAGAAAAGGATGAACATGAAAATGGCCATCACCGCGACGCGGCCTTATCATGTTGGGCTACTTCTTTGGACTAAAAGTGCCTTAACTTCTCACCCGAGTATATAATTTGTGCAAAATTGGTATCGTTGGAAAGCAAAATAAATTTCCTACCATTTGTTGGGGATTGAGAAGGAAAATTCTGAGTAGAGAAAAATATATGCTCATTTGAAGTTGTCAAAATCAATATTTTTATAAAAATTTCAATTGGTAAGGATTAATTTGATTCGTCTAATAGCTGGGAGCTTTTTGCGACCTTAATATTTATCAAACTAACTCCTAAAACTTTCAAAGAACCACAACGTACTATGCATGATCTTGAAATATAACTCTAGAATTGGCTTGGATTTTTAGGGTATTATAATATCGACCCCTTGGGAATATTCATCTTCAAATGAGACTGGTTAAGTTGAAAGCACTGGGGAACTAAGATCACATGCTTAATGTACATGATGAAAACATGATTACATGACTGAGTCTGAAATATTATTTTTGAATGAACTGGTTCTGTGAATGCATGATTGACATAAGAATGATATGTAGCTGAAACATAACATAGAGAAGAGAAATTCTATGGAGATTGTTACCTTAAGCTAAGTCTGAGTTTGAGAAGAAAATATGAGGGTACTTGGTACACATATCTACTTCTGCTTCCTATGTGGCTCCCTTAATGGAATGATTGCGCCAAAGAACTTTGACTAGGGGAACTTATTTGTTCCTTAGTCTAAAACTTGTCGATCAAGAATTTGGACTGGAATTTCCTCATAGAAAAGTCTATTCTAAACATCTATGCTTTCTAATGGAACAACTACAACTGGGTTACCGATAAACTTTTTCAATAAAGAGATATGGAATACTGGGTGCACTAATGCTAACTCTGCAAGCAACTCAAGCTCATAAGCCACCTTTCCGAAATGGCTCAAAATTCTGAAAGGGCCAACATACCAGGAACTAAGCATCCCCTTCTTACCAAACCTCTTTACTCCTTTCATGGGAGATATATTCAGATATATGAAATCACCAATCTCAAACTCAAGATCTTTCCTCTTCATATCTGTATAGGATTTCTGTCGGCTCTGGGCTGCCTTAAGCCTCTCCTTGATTATCTGAACTTTCTCTAAAGCATCAAACACTATGTCCAGCCCTACTAGCGCAGTTTCTCCTATTTCAAAATAACCAATTGGAGATCTACATGTCCTTCCATATAGATCCTCAAATAGAAACATTTGAATACTTGAATGATAACTGTTATGATACGCGAACTCGATCAAAGGGAAGTGGTTATCCTAACTTCTCTTAAAGTCGACAATGCATGCTCTAAAATATCCTTAAGGGTCTGAATGGTCCTTTTTGCTTGACAATCTGTCTGAGGGTGGAAGGCTATACTGAGGTGAACTTGGTCACCAATACCCTTTTGAAAAGTTTTCTAAAGGTGAAAGGTAAATAGAGTACCTCTATCTAATATGATAGATAATGGAAAACTGTGCAACCTAACCAACTCTCTATCACAAAGCTTAGCATAGTGCTCGGCAGAATAAGAAGTATAGGATGGCAAGAAATCCTATCGATAATGTCCCAAATCAATTTATACTTCTACGAGTATGAGGCAAACCTATCACAAAATCCATGTTCACTTCCTCCCACTTCCAAGTGGGAATACTGAACTCCTTCATAGACTCACTTGGCTTGTGATGTTCATTCCTAACCTGCTGACATGTGGATCACTTAACTATTCTGAAACCAAACACTACCCTCAGCTGAATCAACCAAATGAACACCTAATCTGGCAAGTTGATAAACTTCCTAAACTAACATCTTCTTATTACCCTTAACATGAGCAACTCTACCCATAAAAAATCTACTTAGGGTATCTTCCACTACATAGGTATTGTTCGGGTGGTAAAAAACACTCATGTCATAATATTTCAGCAATTCTAACCATCTCCTTTGAAACAAATTCAAATCCTTATGTGAAAAGACATATTTAAAGATTTTGTGATCTATGAACACATTAATATGCATCCCATACAAAGAGTGTCTCCAAATATTTAAGGCAAACACAACAATTTCTAACTCAAGATTATGGGTAGGGTAATTCTTTTCATGGGGCTTAGGCTGTCTAAAGGTATAGGCCACAACCTTACCCCTATGAATTAAAACACATCCCAACCTAACTTTGGAATCATTAAAGTACTCAACAAATTCATCTGAACCATCTAGCAATGTCAAAACTGGGGCTGTAGTGAGTCGAGTCTTCAACGCCTGAAAACACTTCTTGCAAGAATTTTAACACTGACAGCCAATCTAGACATGGGGGATGCAATAGATTAAATCCCTCAATAAACTATCAGTAATAGGCAGCTAAACCCAAGAAACTCCTGATATCCGATAGAGAGATAGGTCTTGGCCTTTTTTCTCACCACCTCAGTCTTTTCAAGATCAACTCTAATGCCATCAATAGAAATAATATGTCCAAGGAAAGCTATTGATCTTAGCTATAATTTGCACTTACTAAATATAGCAAATAACAGATGGGATCTAAGAGTCTGTAATACTATGATGAGGTTGTCTGCATGATCATTTTCGTTATGGGAGTAGACAAGGATATCATTAATGATGACTATGACGAACATGTTCAAGTACTGGTTGAACACTCATTTTATCAAGTCCATAAAGGCTGTTGGGGCATTCGTGAGATCGAAGAACATGACTAGAAACTCAAAGTGACCATACAGAGTTCTGAAAGCTATTTTGGAATGTCACATTCTCTAACTCTAAGCTGATGATAGCCAGATCTGAGGACTATTTTAGAGAAATAACTGGCACCCTTAAGTTGGTCAAACAAGTCATTAATTTTGGGAAGTAGGTATTTGTTTTTGATTGTGACTTTGTTCAACTGATGGTAGTCGATACATATTCAAAGAGGACCACCTTTCCGATGCACGAATAGGACTAGTGCACCCTACGGGGAAATGCTGGGCTTGGTGAATCCCTTATCTAGGATATCTTTCAACCATTTTGTCAATTCTTTGATATTTGTTGGAGCCATTCTGTATGGAAGAATAGAGATAGATTGAGAATCTAGAAGAAGGTTGATTTCAAAGTCACTTTCCCTTTTGGGAGGAACTCTGAGAAGATCTTCAGGGAACACATCTGGAAATTCCCTCACTACTAAAACTGACTCAAGGTTTGGATCCTCAGAATTTGAGTCCTTGACTCAGAAAAGATCATAAATACACCCCTTATATATAATTTTTCTCACTTTATGGTACGAAACAAGCTAACCCTTTAGAGTAATAGTACAACCCTCTATTCAAGGACTGGCTCATTTGGAAATTGAAAATAAACTACTCTATTTCTCAATCAACTGAAGCATAGCATGAGTGGAGTCAATCCATGCCGAGAATGACCTCAAAATCTATCATGTATAACTCCACAAGATCAACTGAAGTGACTTTTTATGATATTATGACCGGACAGTTCTTGTATATCTTCCTGACTAGAATCGAGACACCTACTGGGGTGGAAACATAAAAATAATCTGCTAGGATTTCTAGGCTGACTTTGAAGTTGATGTCTTATAACGGGTGACAAAAGAAAGAGATACTTTAGGATCTAATAAAGCATGAAGATGTAAAGGAAAGACCTGTAACATACCAGTAGCTACATCAGGAGAATTTTCATAATCCGGTCGAGACTGAAGGGCATACAATCTGTTTGGATGCTGACCACTGTAGCATTGGAAGAGATACCCTACTGAGTCAAGCAGGCGGCTGGAACTAATAACTAATGGGACTGGCCCTCTTGGCGCAAATCCCTACCTTTCTGAGCAACTACCCGACACTCTCAAATCTGATGGCCTAGCTTGCCATAAATAAATCTTACATCAGTGGTAGCTGGATACTAACCCTGATGGTTACAACCACATATCTGGCAAAGAGTATTTTAATGAGCACTATTAATACTACTTTGCGACTTAGAGCCTGGCACTCTACCCTGATTGTTATTTCTGAACTTGGGTACTGGGTCACTAGCTGAAGATAGATCTGTGATTGAAGATTTCTAACTAAATTAAGGATGATTACCACCTTATAACCTAGGCTAACTTAAATTAAAGCTACCTATTATAGCACTCTTTTTTCACTTTCTCTCTCCTTAGTCTTCTACTCCTCAATCTTTTGTGGATGGACCATCAACCTAGACAAGTCCATCTCCTTAATCAGCATTACAGTCTTACACTCCTTGACCACACTTTTTGATATACTAGACACAAACTTACTCATCTTAGACCTACTATAAGCTACCGCATGAGGAGCAAACCTAGCCAACTAAGTAATCTTGAAGGAATACTCCTTCACACTCATGTTACCCTGCCTCAAGTTAATAAACTCTAACATGTTGGCTTTTCTTAGATCTAACAGAAAGGTTGATTGAAGTTTTTAGGTATGCTTATGTGTTTTGATTTCTATTACATTGAATTGTTTTCACAATACTCTCAATTATTTTATATTAAATATATGATATTTTTTGATTGTTCATGTAAGGCCCTGAGAGTACACCCTGGGCATCACACGGTTCTTATAGTCCCAAGGGACCACAAGCTAACCCATAAGCTGGTACCTATTGTGAGCATTGAATAATATAATAACATATGCAGAAGAATAATTGTTAATCCATAAGGTTATAGCAACTGAAAATAATACTAAACCATGAGTCTGTAAAACAACTATCTGAAATTGATAAAATAAAGATAAATTGACTGACTATCTAAAATGTTTGAAAGCCTCCAAACTGACTGAATATGAGTTGATGGGAGAGGCTCTAACTAACTCCAACTAACTACTGAACTAAAAGCATGAAATAAAATAATCTATCCTCGAATTATGAGGACTCACCCTTGATATATCTAATATTCTGGGAAGTCTATGCGTGATTCAGGAACTGGATGTCTGCACCTAAAATATGATACATCATAGCACAAAAAAAGAGTATGTGATTAGTACTTCGAATGTACTCGTATGCTAAATAAGGTAGGCTGATATGCATGGTTTCATGAACATGAATAATAACTGCCTGAATATATATATATATATATATATATATATAATATAAAGTAGTGAATAGATTGTATGAAATCTGTAAGTACTGAGGATGTATGAACAAGTATTTAACCTATTCTTAATATAAACTTTGAATATTGAAATACTGAAATCTGATAACTAAATCACTAGTATTTGTATTCTTTGGTCAAGCTACTAAAACTGAATTACTGAACTGATTATTGTACTGAGACTGTGGGAGGTATCATCTAACCCCAATGCCCAAATCTAAGCTAATAAGGGTCAAGCCTGTAACCCTAGTTGGAAAGGTGTTAGTACCATGCCACAGGTATGATAACGCTCAATCTACAACTCTCGTAGGAGTGTAAAGCGGTCGTTAGCAAATATAGAACCCAACCTGGGTTGGGTGTCGATCCCACAGGGAATAGCTTGGCCAACAAGTAAGCAACGGTTACTAGACTTTTAGTGCAAGTCTCGTAATGAGGGGGGATTGCAATGTGTAACCCAATTATTAAAGCAAAACTGAAAATAGCAAAGTAAAAAGGAAAGAATGTTTCATAGGTTGTGAATCAATGAGAATTGAGGAGTTGGGGTTATGTCCACCTTCTGAGTTATACGTCTCTATTGGCTATGAGTGTGTTGAATTCAGACGTGCATGTGCTTATAGAGAATTGTATTCGATGGTAAATCCAGGCGTCTTTCGACCTATTCGAGGATTAGTTCACTTTAACTCTTTCGATCTTAAAGCGTGTCTAATGGTACGAATTCTCCAAGAGGTTAATCAAGTTACAGAACTAACTGTTTAATAGGGAATTTAGGATGTGACCCTACTACCTTGACACTATCTCTTTTCTAGATAAATAACCTTTCTTTCGAACAAGTTAAATGTTATACTGGCGTTATTCTATGCGTCTGCAGCCACAAGAATTTGCATTAAGATGAAGAGAATAATGATATAAGCAGCATACGTGTCACGAACTCACAAACTCATAGCAATAGATAGTATCTCATTTGGCTTCCATAACCCAAACAGAGAGGTTTAGTTACCCATGAGTGCAAAGGAAGTCACAATAAACATGATCATTATACCCCAATAAAGATTTGCATGTTAGGTGTAAGGGTGAGGATGGCGTGAAGTCCTTTGCAAAGTAACGTCTCTGTTGTTGTGGAATTTAATTGAAGAATAGAAGAAGAATAGAATTAATGGAAGAATTAGAATTGTTGGAATAGTAAGTGAATGAATCTCTCCACTAAGGGAGGAATTGTTAAACATCTCTAGCAAGGTAGGGTATTTATAATACCCATATCCTAATCCTACTAAGCTAATGAAATATCTAACCAAATCCTACTAAGCTAATGAAATACTTAACCCAATTGTACTAGGTTAATGTAATATTCTCCTAATCCAAATAAACTAATGAAATACTTAACCCAATTGTACTAGGTTAATGTATTATTATCCTAATCCAAATAAGTTACTGCAAGTCCCCAAAGTCTTCAGAAATGCTGTTTTAGCCCGGGACAGATTTTCCATGTATCACTTTTGGTCCTTTAGGCGTCCAAGCTCCCTTTCCTTCCTTAGTGAGCTTTCTTTGGCATCAAGTAAGCCATAAAATGCTGAATTCTGCATCATTTATACCTGAAACTTTGCTAATCATGTTTGTTAGCTCACTTACAGGGAAAAGGACTAAAAGTGCATGAAATATATAATTTGTTCTCAAAACATGGCACAAATATGGGCAAAATATATTGATATAGGCGTGTAAATTCGCCTATCATCAACACCCCACACTTGAAGCTTTGTTCATCCTCGAGCAAAATATCATGTCCCTCTAAACATCAACTTAGGGTTTCACAGCAACAACACAAAACATTCGTCAAGGCAAGCACAACAATTATCAACAAAGAGTAGTTTTCCGATCATTAGTAGAAACAGTTTAACCTCTAGCATAGACTCGTGACAGTGATCAACTCATATTCAAAAGTTAAGGCACAAGGAATCATATACATCTATCCAAAACTCATCAACCATGTGTTTCTCACAATATATTACCCATAATCACTCACAAGTATAACATCTTTTTCAAACATGGGTATCAACATATCCTTGCTCTCACTCTCACAAAGAATTCATATGCAGCAACTGATGACCATAGGCTTGCCCTTAGTGTAATACTCCACTAAATGTCAGAATGCTAAGCTTAGGATCAAGTAGGTCTTTTGATGGTTGTAATGTAGGCTAAGGGACGGGTAGGATCAGCTATTTTGGCCAGAAATAGTGACTAAGTTCCTAAGAACTTTAATACATCACATTGTATCATTGACAATTTTTTCTTTCAACCTTTTTTATTTCTTTTATTCTACCACCCTTGTTCTCCTCTTTTGTTTTTCAATTTTAAACATAACTCACTTTTCAGCTTTGTTTTTCCTAACACACTTTTCAGCTTTCTTTTTCCTTCTTCTTTTCACAACATACCTCTTATGATGGCACTTTTTTTTTCATAGCACATTCAAGCACCATTACAATTTAAAGCATCACACTTACCCAATTTCCTCTTATATTGTCACATGACTTTTTCACTTTAAAGAACTTAGGATTTTGGATCAAATTACGGTCTTGAAAAAATAGATTAGGTTTACATATGAGGTTCGTCAAAGAAAATAGGCTAAAGGCACAAAAGGGTTTAACTAGGATGATGTCCATGGGTAGGTAAAACGAAGGTAAACATATATAGGTTGCCAAAGAAATGCCTAAATCATCTCCTAAACTTACACTCCTTATTTTCGCTTTACATACATACCAGGCAAGTTCTAGCATCAGCCACAAACATAGAATATACTATTAATCTCACACACACAAGGCACATGGTCGACTTTATTGGAAGTAATATAGACTCTTGACCCAACAGGTGAAGGAATTGAACCACACAATATCACATAATGAGTCACACCTAGAGCCTAAAACATCTCAGTAGTCATAATTGTAGCACATACTCTTGTTATAATCTCATGCTGCCTATTAGAATAATTTCATGCGATGCTACGTTAAAAAATTTACTACTAAAAAAAACAAAACGAGAAAACTAAGCAAACAAACATGAATAAATGCAAATGCAGATAGACAAGTATAGCATGCAAATACCATCACCCCACACTTAGACGGGACACACTGTCCTCAGTGGAAAATAAATAAGAAGAACCTAGTTAGTCAGACTCATTCTCTATGTCTGGGGTCATACCCCTTTGCATCGGAATCATCATCAGAGTCGTCATCCTTAGGAGTTCCTCATAAGTATCCCACTTAATTCCAAGAGTGAGTCGAGGTGTTTGCATCGAGGAGGGTTCTCCTTGCTCTTTTTTGGCCTTTTTTCTTGGCTTTTTGTGAAGTGGTAGCCTTATCTTTGCCTTGTCTTTTGGTGCCATTGTACCTGAGATCTAAATAGAGTCATGTTAGCATCATCTCAATGGATACAATCTATAAACAAGTAGTAGAGGTACCACCCCACACTTAGGTTGTTGGCATAAACTAGTGAAGTGAAAGTGGTCGATTACTTAGACTTCATCGACATACGTTTTAGGGGCTAAATTCCGACAAGAAAATCAGAGATGTATCACTTCTTGGAACCTTTGAAATACTTTCATGTTAGGTATAACAAGACTATTACATAGGGATTACATCATGGTATAGTTTTTATCAATAATCTCAACCTCCTATCTCGATAGGCACTTATAAGTCTTATTCTGATGAACGGGATCTTCTAACATGCAAGTATTCAAGTGACAAGATTATGCAATGTTCATGACTATAGCAATTTCGCAAGTAGTATAACAATGCATTAAAATCAGATTCAAGTCGTAAACAAGTTAAGATAATCCTAACGTATGTGGTCACTCATATGGTTTTGTATCAACAATCCAAACACATTAACATCACCAATATTCTTTCAAGATGTAGCAATTCATAATAGACATAGTAACGTAGTACTTACGAGAAATAGATGAAGAATAAAAGAGTACTTACGTGATTGAAGCCTTTGGAGATGTTCTTGTGAATTGGAAGAGAAAGAAAGAAAAATTTTGAGATGATTTGGGTTGATGTGCTGCGCCTTTAGGTCAGGTTTCAATGTGGTTATGTTTCAAGACCAAGTCCCCTTTCTATAGGAAAAGAATGGGTCGGGTTTTGACCCATTTAAAAATGGTTTTGGAGACAAAAAGGGTCCATATGCAGCGCATAGTGCTTTGCATAAGCATGGTATATGCGACGCATAGTGTAGTGCATTTAGGGACATATGCGGCGCATAGTATATAGCATTTAGGGACATATGCGCCGCATAGTGTTTGGAATTTGAGATATTGAGACCTAATGCTATATCATAGGCGGCGCATAGTGTATAGCACACTTAAGCATGGGCGGCGCCAATGTCTTTGCACCCTAGATTCCGAGACCTTAGGCTATAGTATAGGTTTTGCATTGTTCGTGGCCTAGTTTTACCTAGTCCTAGCCTTCCTCGATGCCTATTTTGTCATGAGCAATACTCAATCCATAGCCTTATGCATCCTTATTCCTAACTTACCACCTTTACCGTACAATACGTCCAAATCGTCATTTGAAACCAATCTCCCCATTGCATACTTCTCGCACCTATATTTGCTCAAAACCAATGAAAACGATTAGTACGATGGGTTGCCTCCCACCAAGCGCCTTAGTTTTGGTCGTGGCTCGACAAAATCCTAAGAAAACAAAAACAATTTAAAACATTTAAAAACAATGGGTTGCCTCCCACCAAGCGCTTGATTTATTGTCGCGGCACGACATAGCTATCTCGATTACTTAGTCTTCATCGAGATAGATGGGGCATCATTTTTTGAATGGATTCAGACGATGCTGATACTTACTTGTAGGCATGCAATCTTCTTTGATATGACTCTTGTGCATACATACCTCAGGAGAGATATCAATTATATCATCAATCTTCCTACCCATAGCTCTCTTGTACCTCATCAGAGCAGAGATGAGAGCCTCTACGTGCTGTTTATTTAAATCATCCGCCACACTCTCCGAAAGTGTATTTCCATATCCCAAGAACGTATACCATAGATAATTGGGGAGCTCTTTCGATTCTAGCATTGGTGGCTCTTCAATGGAAGTCTATGCTGTTGGTGATGGTTGATTCGTAAGATCAAGGTCCAGCTGTTTAGGAGTATGAGAATAGGACCTTATTCCTGTTAGAGCACCCATAAGTTCTTCATAATCTTCATCATCCTCATGCTCAACATTCAGCAGTGCCGCAGCCAATGGCTCAACAATAAGATGTTTCTTTACAGATAATGCTTTCTTATCCTCATAAGCTACGAAGAACACATCCATATCGTTGGGTTGCTTCATTGCTTTGCATATATCAAAGCGGACCACTTCGTCATTCAACCGAAACAAAAGCTCATTATCCCTCATGTCAATAAGCACACTTCCAGTTGCAAGGAAGGGACGTCCTAAGATTATGGGAACTTCAGAATCCACCTCGCAATCCAGAATAATGAAGTCTGCAGGAAATATGAATGAAGAAACCTTCACCAACACATCATTCAAGATACCCACAGGTCGTTTTACCGACCTATCAGCCATCACGAGCCTCATATTGGTTGGTGTCGGATCGCCTAACCCCAACTTCCTATAGACGGATAGTGGCATCAAATTGATGCTAGCACCCAAATCGCACAATGCCTTGCCAAAATTCATGGATCCAACAGTACAAGGAATAGTGAAAGCACCGGGGTTGGCCTTTCTCTGAACTAGCGATCTTGTAGCAATTGCGCTGCAGTAATGAACATCATCTTTCAACTCATAACTTGCTGCCCGCTTCTTTGTCAAAATATACTTCATAAATTTCGCATACCCAGGCATTTCTTCAAGTGCCTCCACCAATGGAACATTAATGGTCAGCTGTTTCAACATAGTCATGAATTTGCTGAACTTCGTGTCATCCGCCACCTTCTTCAATCTTTGAGGAAAAGGTGGTGGTGGGTATGGAATTGTTCTCTCCATGGCTTTCTTCTCCTCTTGCTTCCGTTTTTTAGCTTTTTCAGGTTCCAATCTGTTGGAGTCGACGTCATGGACGTTGTGGCCTTTTTCTGTGGATGCTTCTTCTGTCGCCTTATCATCAATGTCCACTACTTCGTCAACCACTTGCTTGCCTTTTGCTGAAGTTTACAGCACCTTACCACTTCGGGTAGGGATAGCCATGCATGATCCTTCGTTCCTTGGATTTGGCGCAGTGTCGCTGGGTAGTGTGCCAGCTTTTCTTTGATTAATTGCTGCTGAAAGTTGACTTAATTACTGCTCTAGTTGTCTTATTGCAATGGAATGTGAGTCAACCAACTGATTCATTGAAGACAAATCGTTCTTCACCTCAGTTATGCCCATATTGGTTGCCTCCACTCCTTTCAGCAGCTTGGCCATCATATCTTCCATAGACATCTTTTCGGAATCAGATGCCTCAGCCTCATGATTTCTAGAAGGAATATACAAACCACTCCTGTCTGAATTATTCTTCCAACTACCTTGATCGCGGTCCTTGTATCTAGATTTATCATAATAGCTCCGACCTTGGTTTCCTTGGGTAATACCTCGGAAACCCCCCTGATTGTTCAAGTAGTTGGCTTCTTCTTCTGAATCAGATTCATTTCTTCCATGTGATACCACGGCCTTAACTTTTTTGGTCTTCCCTGATAATAAATGCTTTGTAAGAAGATCCATTTGTGTTTTCATGTGCGCCATGTCTTGATCACGTTCTTCTTCTCTTCTCCTTTGTTCAGCAGTCATGCCAATAGATAAAGTGGGGCTTGCTACCTCAGAATCCCTGGTATGCCAAGCTCTACTTTGCTTCGTCATCCGGTCCAACATATTGCTTGCTTGACCAAAGGTGAGGTCCATGAATGATCCTCCAGCCGCATTATCAACCATTGGCTTTGTCACCGAATTCAAAGCTCTATATAATATCTCCATCAAGTGGACATTGGTCATATAATGGTTTGGGCACCGCATTAGCTTTGTCTTGAACCTCTCCCATGTTTCGTGGAGAGCTTCAGTTGGAAGATGTCGAAAATTGGTGGTCTCATCTCTCAACTGTGCTCTTTTGGATGGCGGAAAGAATCTTTCTAGGAAAGCATCTTTCAATTGCCTCCAATTTGTAATAGAATCAGGAGTCAGCCCATTCAACCATAGAGTTGCCTCCCCAGACAGAGACAATGGAAATAAGCGTAGTCGAATTGCATGGACCGTGTGTTTAGTAGCTCCTCATCGCCCAGGTCCTCATCATCAGGATTTGTTGCACGGCCTGGGTTATCAATATTCTGTTGATGCACTTGAGCAGTTATCCTTTCAATTTCACGTTGTGCATCCATTGATGCACTGAACAAACTTAATAAAACAAAAATAACAACTAAAAGTAAAAGTACGAGAATCTTTAACCAAAGGGTCTAGTAATTATCACAAACTTAGTTGACACTCGTATTCCCTGGCAACGGCGCCAATTTTTGATAACACTCAATCTACAGCTCTCGTAGGAGTGTAAAGTGATCGTTAGCAAATATAGAACCCAACCTGGGTTGGGTGTCGATCCCACAGGGAATAGCATGGCCAACAAGTAAGCAACGGTTACTAGACTTTTAGTGCAAGTCTCGTAATGAGGGGGGATTGCAATGTGTAACCAAATTATTAAAGCAAAACTGAAAATAGCAAAGTAAAAAGGAAAGAATGTTTTGTAGGTTGTGAATCAATGAGAATTGAGAAGTTGGGGTTATGTCCACCTTCTGAGTTATACGTCTCTATTGGCTATGAGTGTGTTGAATTCAGACATGCATGTGCTTATAGAGAATTGTATTCGATGGTAAATCTAGGCGTCTTTCGACCTATTCGAGGATTATTTCACTTTAACTCTTTCGATCTTAAAGCGTGTCTAACGGTACGAATTCTCCAAGAGGTTAATCCAGTTACGGCACTAACTTTTTAACAGGGAATTTAGGATGTGACCCTACTACCTTGACACTATCTCTTTTCCAGACAAATAACCTTTCTTTCGAACAAGTTAAATGTTATACTGGCGCTATGCGTCTGCAGCCACAAGAATTTGCATTAAGATGAAGAGAATAATGATATAAGCAGCATACGTGTCACGAACTCACAAACTCACAGCAATAGATAGTATCTCATTCAGCTTCCATAACCCCAACAGAGAGGTTTAGTTACCCATGAATGCGAAGGAAGTCACAATAAACATGATCATTGTACCCCAATAAAGATTTGCACGTTAGGTGTAACGGTGAGGATGGCATGAAGTCCTTTGCAAAGTAACGTCTCTCTTGTTGTGGAATTTAATAGAAGAATAGAAGAAGAATAGAATTAATGGAAGAATTAGAATTGTTGGAATAGTAAGTGAATGAATCTCTCCACTAAGGGAGGAATTGTTAAACATCTCTAGCAAGATAGGGTATTTATAATACCCATATCCTAATCCTACTAAGCTAATGAAATATCTAACCAAATCCTACTAAGCTAATGAAATACTTAACCCAATTGTACTAGGTTAATGTAATATTCTCCTAATCCAAATAAACTAATAAAATACTTAACCCAATTGTACTAGGTTAATGTATTATTATCCTAATCCAAATAAGTTACTGCAAGTCCCCAAAGTCTTCAGAAATGTTGTTTTAGCCCGGGACAGATTTTCCATGTATCACTTTTGGTCCTTTAGGCGTCCAAGCTCCCTTTCCTTCCTTCGTGAGCTTTCTTTGGCATCAAGTAAGCCATAAAATGCTGAATTCTGCATCATTTATACTTGAAACTTTGCTAATCATGTTCGTTAGCTCACTTACAGGAAAAGGGACTAAAAGTGCATGAAATATATAATTTGTTCTCAAAACATGGCACAAATATGGGCAAAATATATTGATATAGGCATGTAAATTCGCCTATCATCAAGGTACTAACACTGTCTATGTGGATCAACTATATTGATGTACTATTCTGAAGGACTAAGGGTGTCAAGACTAAATGGATGGGTAACCCCTGTAAGGTAGTCAAGCCTAATCTGATGAGAGACTCCTCATATTCTACACTAGGTACATAGTTCTAGAGTACAGGGACTGCTACTAATGACTCTGCCTATCTGACGGGGAAGCCTCCATCACTACACTAGCTCGGTGCTAAATCTTACTCCCAAGAACTGACTAGAAATGTAGAACTATTATAAATTTAACTAATTCTGATGGCATACTGAACTAATAATGCTCATAATATATACTAAATCTATCCTGAAGATACTGAGACTCAGTAAATGGCTATGTTTTTTGGTATTCATAACCCCCAGGACTCAATAGCAATAATAGTAAAATACTACTTAAGCTTGGAGGACATAACATGAAAGCTTTTATCAAATATTCATTCTTGTAGGCATTTTATCAGACACTAAATATTCACAGTTTAAGCTAATCAGAGGAATAGTAAGATATTTGGAGTAATAGTATGATTTCAAAATCAGTAACAGTTAATCTTGATTTAATTTAGTAAATAGAAACAGTAAAACATGTGGGGTCTATTAAAAACATCAATTTCGTGTAAACATGGTATAGAATTTCAATTCATGGGAGTTCATGGTTAAAATCACTATTTAAAATCATAATAACTTGTAAAGATCACATCTTTAAATTAAAATTTAATACTTGGGATCCATGGGTGAAAGGAACCCATGGACGAACACTTAACATACCTGGGTTGATGAATTCATATGAATTGATGAGTAATTCTTGAGATTTGATCTTGAATTTTAAAGGGTAGGGTTTATTCTTTTGAGAGAGAGTGATTGAAATTTGGGAAAATATGTTAAAAGTGATGTAAAAGTTGTATTTAGGGACTTAAATCCCGTGTTTGGATGGATTAGGGGCTTTCGGAAAATACCAAATGGTTTTTAAAATTTAAGTGGCAGAAATGACAAATCCCAATTTTTGTCTCCAGCACAATGCGATACAATCACGTCGGGCCACTGAAAAACTGATGAACCCCATTTGGCCCAGTGTCGAGATGTGGTTTTATCGCATTGCACCACTAGAAACGGATAATTCCCAATTGGACGAAATTGACGACAATAAAAATGCCCCTGGTACAACGCGATGCTTATCACAGTAACATACTAGAAAGGGACGAAGGTGAAAATGGCCATCACCACGATGCGACCTTATCACATTGGGCTATTGCTTTGCCCTAAAATTTCCATAACATCTCACTCGAGTATCAAATTTGAGAAAAATTTGTATCGTTGGAAAGCTAATTC
Source organism: Capsicum baccatum var. pendulum (assembly GCA_030864225.1). Taxonomy (NCBI): domain Eukaryota; kingdom Viridiplantae; phylum Streptophyta; class Magnoliopsida; order Solanales; family Solanaceae; genus Capsicum; species Capsicum baccatum. The sequence goes on from CM061558.1 coordinate 249,457,662, forward strand.
AATTCACTACTATTTGGTGGGTTTTGAGAAAGAAAATTATTAGTAGAGCAAAAGATAAGCTCATTTGAATATGACTAAAGCAACATTCTTATCAAAATTTCAATTTGTAAGGATTATTTTGATTTATCTAATAGCTGAGAGTTATTTGAGACCTTAATATACATCAAACTAAATCGTAAAACTTTAAAAGAACTATAATGTACTATGCATGATCTTGAACCATGACTCTTACATTGGCTTGGATTTTAGGGGTATTATAGTTCTGTAGAACAATACATTCAAAGTATTGACCATCCTCATGGTGGATGCATTCTCTCATAATGTATGTTTTGAGGAATAGTCTCATTATCCATCACATAAGTAGTATATTTGGATATGAAAGAGTTGGTGATCCATCCATATTTTGGAAGACATTTATTCATATGTTGGCTTCATTTAGATTATGGACCAGTCGAGGGCCTTGTCCTGGTCTAGATAGTTAGTATTCAGTAGAGACTTCACATATAAAATTTTACTATCGCATTCTCATAACATTATTGACATTATTTGATTATAAGATTTCCTTAGTTTTATTATATCTTCCACACTTTGATTTATCTATGAATTATGCTTATGATAGTATGCTAAGGGGTCTCTCGGGCCTTCGTGGTTTGGGATGCCTTGGACAGTGTCGCAGCTCAGTTCTGGAAAATATTGGTATTAGATAATGGTTTAGGGTCCCGAGGTTTCAACGAAGTTGTGTCTAGTAGTGTCTTTCTTATGGGTGTGTCCTGTACTACACTTATATCAGGAGGCTATCAGGCATTTAGAAAATATTTCTTATTCTTTCATACTCTAGATAGTGCAATGGATTTTTCATATAAAGGTTATCCAAATTTATTCGTTGCTCTAATTTTATTAGATATGTCTTATTGCCGAGACGATACAAGTGCAAAAGATTAGAGTCTAAATAATATAATCTATTCTAGCTGAGTCATCAAAAAGGTTACAAAATAGCACTAGGACAGGAGAGGAGTTCGTTAGTGCTTCAAAGTGTATTGATTCAATTTTATACCCTCTATATCAATCATTTGTTTTAAACTAAGGTGAGAAGTGTTTTCAATCCTTTTTCAAAGATTTGTTGCAGACTTCACACTTAAGGGTAATGATATGTAGCATAATGTTGGAACAGTATTTACATCCTGGTGGTAGTATATCTTAATGTATTATAACCTATGAGTAGTAAAATGGTCCCAAAGTTAGTGATTTGAAATCATGAGTTTAGAAGTTAGAGTAAGGGTAATTCTTGAGCAAAAAAGGTAGTTTTGTTCATGTAACCATTAAGTGAGAATTGGGGGTGGTATGCCATTATGTTGATTGACCAAGGTTGTAGAAACATTTGTAGATTTTAAGGTAGTTATGTAATACTCCACACTTTTCCTAGCTTGAATTCATTCCTAGAATATTAAGAAATATCTTCCAAAATGAAGAATATTTATTTCGTGTGGAATTTTTCAGATTTAGGCTCCCTATTGTGTGGAAAATTGAATAAACTTTCAATCGATACCAAATTCGTCAAATTTCGATACTCGGTAGAGGAGTTAGAGTATTTATAAGTTGATAGTGTGCCACCTGGACACTTGGCACGTCGCCGAGGTAGGTAAAATGATTATTGTCAAAATCTAGTGGTCCTCCGTGATAGTCACGAATCGCGGAGAAGCCCAAATTCCGAATATTCCCATTCCAGTAGAACAACGCGATATTGGCGCATCGCGGAGAGGGATAATTTTCCAAATGTCAATTTCCCATAACCCAACGTGATGTTGGCGCATCGCACCAGTGGAAAAAATGGCATTCCAAAGGGGCATCGCGATGGTGGCGTGTCACGGAGTAAACCCAGTTCCCAATTATCCTATTTCTAGAGAGCCACCGCGATTATGGCACATCGCGGTGGCCACCCAAATCGAAAAAGTGTTTCATTTTTTAGTGTTTTTTAAAAGTTTAAAAACGATATTTGATCAATTCCCAAGGCCTGAAATCCATCCAAAACACAAGATTAATCATATTCAAATCACTTTGTGCTCATTATTCATCATTCTTTTTGAAAGGAAACCCCTAGAGCTCTAAAACCTCTTCTCCAAAAAATCAAAATCCTCCATTAGTTCTCCAAGAAAGCTTAAGATTGAGGATTCCCAAGGAAAGATAATCAAGAATCCATCCCCAAGAACTCAATTAGGAATCAATAATTGAAGTTTCTTCATCTAATCATCTATCAAGGTATCTGGGATTTATGAACAAGGATCTTCTCTCATCCTAGTTCCCAAAACAAATCTTTTATATTAAATTCATTTGATTTTTGAATTATATTACATGAGTTATAAATTAGGGTTCATACCCATCAATGCTACTTGCAAAGTTATGAGTTTCTGAGATATTTTGAAGATGAATTGCATGTCTATTTTCATATTTTCATGCCTATTGTAGTAAATTATAGCTTTTGAGATGAATTATCATTGTTTTCATTATAAAGCATGGTTATTATAATATTTTGACATGAGATTGAAGCATGGGTTACTACCCCAATATTGAATATTATTATTTCAAGAAAGATGATGCTTTAAGCATCCTATTATCAGATTATTTAAAAAAATTTAGTAAAGCTTTCAAACGTTTAGAGGCTTTCAAACATTTTCAGTCATTCAGTCAGTTTAGAGGCTTTCAGACATTTTCAGTTATTCAGACAGTAGTCAGTTTATAAGTTCAGTTGTTTTATCAAACTTTCCAGTATATCATCAGATGTTCAGATTTATGATTTAAATCACAATTGTCGGCATTTAAAACCTTATGGATTTATTTAGTTTTTTCTACACATGTTCATTATTAGTAAATTATTCAGTGCTTACAACAGGTACCAACTCATGGGTTGGCTTGTGGTCACTTGTAACCATAAGTACCGTTCTTACGACTAGGAAGTAGCCTCGGGTCATGACACATTGTCATTCCCAAACAAGATGAATTTCAAGATACTGCTCTCCTTTGAAGATAGGATGTGTAGGAAGATCTTGACTCATACTATACCATCTATTTCTACCTTGATTCCCATTTTCATGTGTTTGGGAAGTAGTATTAGAAGAATAATATGTAGTGCCCCAGGCTTTAGCAAATCAAACTCTTTTATTCCCATGGATCAACCTCTACTATAGTTAGTATAACCGTTCATATCTATTCGACCTTGATAGGAAGTACTACAAGACAAGGAACATGAAAGATCACAATTCTCAAGTAATTTTTGACTATGAACCTCATAAGATTAGTAATTTAATGGGTCTTAACTTACATCACCTCTACGCTAGAAGTGGGAAGTATAATACTCCTCACATACCCCATATTCCTTATAAGAACCCTCTCATGGATTTTCATCATATCCATACTCACTATAAGAACTAGGATCATCATTCATCTAACATTCTCCTTCGAAATAGTAGCAATCATAGTCATTCATTTCTTGATCATGGATATATTCACAACCCCCATAGTCTCCAACTTCTTTGTAGCCATAAATATTTTCACCATAATCATAGTCTCCTATGTCGAAATCAAAATTATTCGAGGCTATCAAAGACATACTTACTTATATCACCTTTTATCTACAAAATGAACAAAAAATATTAGTGTAAAGCACCTCACCAACACACATAAGAATCTCACATTTGTAATCCTCACAATTGGAGCGGCGAATATTAAAATTTACTTATACTCTGGTGGTTCATAAGGTGTCAATACCTACTTGTGGATAGAGTGGATTATTGTTAAAGAAATAATAAATATTTATAGACTTGAATTAAAAAGTTACAATGAAATAAAAACTAGAAAATCATAAAAGAAATAGCATGATGAAAGATTTCAGACTTAAGAACTAATCAATAACTTAGTAGACAAATTACTATTTAATGATTGGTTTAAGAATTAAAAGACAAGATTAGGAATCAAGAAAATGAAAAAAAAAAGAATCAAACCCTTAGAAATGGATTAATTAAATTATTTAAAAGAGTTTGGAAACTTGTTTGGACGTTGGTTTGTTTTATATGCGTTGGGATTGTGTTGGCCTGTGTTGGGGACCTGCTTCAGTGGGTGGGGCATATCCCCAACGCACCATAGTTTCATCAAGGACTTCCTTTACTGGTTTGAGTTGTATCCACAGGTATGGAGAATACTAAGCACACCTACAGCGCACCTTGAGTGTAGATCACCCGCCTATTGGCCTTGAATTAGCCAATTTACCCTCTAAATGGTCCTTTTTGTCCTGCTTTGTTGGAATATCCTTACATGAACAAGTAAAAACTCTTTTTCACTAATTTTCTTCCTTACTTTTTGATAAAACACCCAAATTTTCTGAAAAGTTCAACTTGAAGATAGCAATTTCTTCAAGAACACCAAAAACATCAATCTTTCTAACTATTTCTCCGAAGCTCGAAATGAGTTAAAATTTTGAACGTACATACTTTTCAACATGCCTAAACTCATCCCAAATGTAATTTTCCAAAATTCTTCACCAAACACTTCACATCTTTCGGCCAACTTCTAAATCTTCTATCCAAGATTCCAACAAGGACAAAACACGTAAATAAACTCCGATTTGACTCAGTTTTGGTTCATAGACTCATATAGTATTAGAGAATATGATTCTAATACTAGAAACATAAGAAAAAAAAATAAAAACTCAAAATTTAACCTAAGAACAAAAACATGAATAGTAACGTTTTTGTGATTTTTCAATTTTCTGAGATGAATAGACCCAAAATTGACTTCGTAGGGATGAAATAAAGATCGAATCTGATACTAAATGATACGTGAGAAATCTAGGAAAATGAGAACAAACCCAAACACTAAATAAACAATGATATTGTCAAATCAAAAGTAAAGAATAAAAAGGATAGATGATAGAAAAATAGACACAAGAAAATAATAAAAGGGCAATCAAAGGGTGTCTCAAAGTTAAAAACCTCCCTTACCGATTACCTAAAAGCACCTATATCTTAGTTAACAAAATTGTGTATCATATCTCCCTTACAACCACCGTTTCTAAACAAGGTTCAACATTAGATTTTTCAAGCACCCAACACTGTCAATGGAGTTTTCATGAATTCATCATCATCATTAAACAAAACTAAGGATGGAAATAGGCCTAGCTACCAAGTATTTATAGTTTTTCTAAATATTAAATAATTAGCACCCAAAAGTGACCCACATGCAAGAAAAGGCCCACTAGGGGTTGTTTTGACCAGCTCTTAGAATGCTGGAGTGAATCCAAAGTGCCTTGGGAATATATCCCTTACAAGGGGCTTTCGAGCCATGTTTTGCATTACTTCGACCTCGTCAAAGTCCTTTGTTCCTTATTAATGCTAATATTCATCCATGTGACATCTTTTAATAGCATTAAGGAGTCATCTAGCACCTTGAACATCATACGTATCTCATCCAATTGTACGAAGGCAATTTGGCTTGAATCTTATAGTCACAACCCAAGACTACCCCCAAGTCGTAACACGATTCTTAGAACCACAAGTTATCCCAAGCTAACTCATGTACTATCATGATTCTTGAGAAAATGATTTAAAAAAATATATAAAAGCTAAATTTACTAAGAAGAAGCATAATCATGAGATAATCCATATAAATATGATAATGTCAAAGTTTACAACATGATAAATTTGAAGAAGGAACTTGAATTACATATCATGACTCTGACTAACTATCTATAAAGCCTGCACTATGTTCACTATAGGTAGTCAAGACATGACCTCAACTATCCCTAATACATAAGAATAAGAAAATAAAATATAGGAACTATAATTGACTTGAATACTCAAAATAAGAGAACTCATCACCAGCTGGCTGGATGCTATAATCTGTTTGACCTGGTGTGTGGGTTACATCTGGTATCTTCATCACGAAGCAATGCAGCTAAAGACACATATATGTTGTTAGTACTTTGGAATGTACTACACATGTGAGATATGCAGTAGTCATGAAAATAATTAAATCACATTTTAAACCTGTGAACATAAGTTACTTGCTGAAATATGCATTGAAAACAAGTTTGTACGTTAAAACTATAAGGTGCAGAAAAAATTATAAATCATTAGCTAAGATATTTCTATAAACTGGATAGTGGTAGAAATATGAATACTATATGTAAATCTCAAGTTAAACTTGAATATGCTATAAAACTGCACTGATGATCATGTATTAATAGTGAGCATGAATGCATGGACCTAAAAATGAATGCAAGACTAAGCATAAACATGTACTGAAATAATTTGAATAACTGAATAATAGATATATGGACACTTGGTCAAGAAACCCTGAAATAATATAATCTGAATACTAAATTGATACTGTGGGAGCTAACATTTAACCCAAATGCCCTAATTTGAGCTAATCGGGGTCCAACCTGTAACCCCAATTGAAAGGGTGTTAGTACCTTGCCAAGGACACTAATACTGGTTATGTGGATCTACTAAACTGCTGTCTTGAAAGACTAGGGTGTTAATGCTCCCTCTATTAGCAGGTGACCCCTAAGAGAGTGTCAGTCCTCAACTGGCGGGTGAACTCTTATATCCTACACTATAAACATAGTTCTAAAACTCAGGAACTTCTACTAAAGGTATCAGTCCTCTACTGGTGGGTAAGCCTTCATCCCTAGGTTCGCTCGGTGCTAAGTTCTACTCTAAACTAAACTAACACAAAAGCATAAACTGGTATATGCACTTAAAACTAATATGCTCAAGTCATGGTATTTTGAAAACAATAGTGCATGTATAATTTGAAGTATTTAAAACCATGTAAATAGATCATAATAAGGAAATTTCGTAAATAAAGCCCAAAAATTCAACAAATGATCATAATAAGGAAATTCATGATTCTTGAACATGAGAAGATGGCATTCTTATGGGAAACATGTATTCATGGGATAATAATAAAATAAACTAAAGAAATTAGGAAAAACTCACATTTGACCTGGATCTCAAAACTAGAAGGGAATTAAGCTTGAGGATTGAGAAATCTTAAAAACATGGGTATATCATTCAGAACATGTTCATATGATTTAAATTTGGAATACTAACCTATTAATCATGCATGGATATGAGAATAGGATGAATGATACATTATGAGCCTAAGAAGTCATGAATAATCATTAAAACATGCTTATGATTGAAAATTATATCATGAGAGATTGAATTTATGGTTAGAATAACAATTTAATAAAAGCCCTATATTATGAAAATAATAAATTCATAAATAAAAAGCATAATTTGGTAATGAGGATGAAAGAATATCCTCATTGAGTACCCATATACCTGATTATCTTCGATTCTTGAATTAAAGTTTTGAGGATTTGGACTTGAATATAAAAAACCCCAATTTCTTGCTTTGGAGAAGAGAAAATCGTATGTTCTTGGAGAATTTCGTGAGTTGTGTTAAGAATGAGGGATTTGGGGATGTTTTCACTTTTTATTTATCCTTACAATATCTTAAACAACATGGTTTTGGGGTTAAAGAGTGGGAAAAAAGTAAAAAAAAAACCTTAGAAACCATCTAGAAGTCGTTTGGAAGCAGTCCCAAAAACTTAGGTCATGACTCATAGGGTTAGGCCATGAGTTGTAACTTGGGTCGTGGTAAGAAGTCCTATTTCATCCCCTAATGCCTAGATTACGCTTCCCTCCTAACAACCCATAATGAGGCATTACGAGTCGTTGTACAGGCAGCTTTGACAGTGCATCAGTATTTTGGTCTTAACTTTTCATCCCAATATAGGCAAAATTGATAGCACAAAATTCAACCATAGAACTATACTAACACTAACATCAAAATTTGTAGAATTTCTATTCACACTTAAAAATCATCCTTAAAGAAAGTACGTTGTTGTAGTAAAATTCTACCATATAACTACACAACTAATAAAAACTTAGTGATTCTTCCATACTGGACGTCATAAGTATCCCGTGAAATTAGTCTAGGTGCATGAAAGCTATCTGGATACGAGGATTATATCAAAAATAAAAAAAAGTACACAACTAATAAACACTATAGGTGATTCTTCCCTTGTGGGCGTGGTAGGTATCTGATCAAATTGCTCGAGGTACATGAAAACTAGTCCAAATATCATGATTTCAAAAAAAACAAAAAACTATACATCTAATAAACACTAGGTGATTCTTCCCTGGTGGCCATGGCAGAGATCACTTGAACATAATCCAGGTGAACGAAAATTGACTTGGACATCAATATTATCAAAAACAAAAAAGCACTACACAACTAATAATCATTAGGTGATTCTTTTCCGGTGGCCATGGCAGCTATCCGTGAAATTAGGTGAGGTGCATGAAAGTGGGCACGAATACAACGATTATTCAAAAAAAAACTACACAACTAATAAACACTAAGTCATTCTTCCCTAAAGGCCATAACAGGTACCCAATGAAATTAGTTGAGGTGCATGAAAGTTGGCCTAGATACCACAACTATTGAAAAAAACAAACTATACAACTAATAAACAATGGGTCATTCTTCACTGGTGGCCATAGCAGGTATCGTGAGAATAGTCGAGGTGCATGAAAGTTAGCCTGTATGCCGAGATTATCAAAAACTAAAAAAAACTACTGAATCAGTAATGTCAAAAATATTCAACAAACTTTTGGTACATCGACCATCTCTATTAGAACCAACATCACACTCATCCGCTTCTTCTTCCTCAAGATGACTCTTTCCAGATTTCATCATTGATTTTTTTCAAGATTTTCTCCATAAAATCAATTCATTCATCAAAGAAAAATTGAAGAAAGAAAAATTACAATTTACAGTTTTTACTGTTACAATCAGTGCTTTTGGTTTTATTTGCATTGGAAAATGTGAAGTTGGCTGTTTTTTTGCTTCATGTAGTAATTGCTACTAAGAATCTTTTGTGTGTTTTTTGGGCTTTGATGTTTAGCTGGGGTTGAAAATAGATTTGAAAGTATATTTTGAAGATTTATTTTTGAATATTTATTTGACCATGAAATTTTATTAGCTTCTAAAAATCTGATTTTAAAATATTTTCAAATTTTCCAAAGAAAATTCACTTTTTGGGTTTTTCAGAAATCTACTTATTCCCTCTATTCGTTCCCAAATAGTTGTCACGATTCAATTCTTGAGATTATTTAAATTCTTTTTAAGTATAAATTTGTTCAGATTGCTTCTATATTTTAAAATTTAAATTTTGATATTAAAAAATTATAAAAAATACACCTTAAAATATTAGTCAAATTAAAATTTATATTATTTGACTCTCAAAATGAAATTGTGACAATTATTTTGAAATAAAGGAAGCACAAAAGTTCAATTCTGTTTCAAGTGAAATGCACGTTCAATAACTTTTCAAAATTTCAAAAATCATTACTTGAAAAATCTAAAATTTTGAGTTATAAGTTTCAACTTCAAAATCTATTATCAAAAGTTAGCTCTAATATCATAATTAGTTGTTTATCTTAAGCTTTTGTCATAAGTAATGTGATCTATTCAGATATTTCAAGAGTTATAAGTATGAAGTTTTCAAAAGGTTACAATAATTACGGTCCATCTTTTTCAATTGTGGTGTTCTTTATTAGGTGGCTAATCGCTGATATGTTTTGGTTGGAGACTTGCATCACTGTTTGTTGGCCCCCCAACGATGTAGATGCACTATAACGAGAGCAAATGTTTTTCTCTAAACATACTGATCTCCTTCTCAGATCGGTGAATATGAAATAGAATGATTTCAAGGACAAAACTCGTCAGTATATTGTGATCCAGATCAGAGAAGGGTTACGAAAGAATCGGAAAGACTAACTTCTCTCATATGATAAAAGGTGTGCATTATTGTAATGCCCCGCAAAATTCTCTTTCAGTCTGAGCCTTAGAGCGTATTTGGTAAAGCGAAAATCCGAGTTAAAATGTTTAAGAAATATCCTCCCAAATATAAAATACTTTGAAATTGTGTGGGAATCTATTTGAGCATGAATTAAGATCATAGAGGTCCCCTAACTCATGAACGAGTTGAAAACTTTCCTACCATTCAAGTTTTAGTGACCATCAAAATTTGTGTCAACTTCAATCTACCATAACTCATTGTATATTAAGAACTGGGTGGTTTTATGTATATCAAATGAGATATATTTGAATTATCTTTCCAACGATACCAATTTTGCCTAAATCCTATATCGGAGCAAAGAGTTATGCCTATTTTACTCCAGCATGTCAAGCTGAAAAATGGTGACGACGTTTCTGACGGGCTATCACGTTTTTGACACCCTTTTTCCGATGTCGTCACATTCTGACGATATTTCTGACGATGTCGTCATCCCTGGGCAGAAAATCAAGAATTTGGACCCCTTTTATGACGACCATTCGTGACGGCCTATCACGAACCTGGCGACCTATCACGGATGGCGTCAAGTATATTTTTCCAGAAATTCAAGGGAGTTTTTGCAAGGGTACTTTGGTTATTTCCCACTCTTTTTGAGTCTCTATAAATATGAGGAACCCTCATTCAAACCCTAATTCAATCATTTCTTTTTTTCAACTCTCTCAAGAGTGTATAACTAGGGTTTAAATCAAGAACCCTAATCTTCCAAAAATCATCCATAAATTTTCAAGGTTTCTTGAAGAATCAAGTTCCTCATAGTGTGGGCTTCAAGAATTTATTTATTTCAAGTATGGATAAAGTTTCAAGCACTAAAGTTCATCCAATTTCAAAGGATAAGGTATGTAGATGTTGATTCTTGGGTCCCTTTCATCAAATAAGCTCAAGAACCCTTTCTAAAACTAAAAGATTTTTATGTTTATGACTTGTTAATGATTTTTATGAGTTGAAATGGATGTTTAATGTGTTGTTGAGTTTTAATTTATATTTGCCTACAAAATTTATGAGCTTTGACCCTAGTATGTGGAATTCATTTGATGTTTGTGATAGACCCTGTTGAAGTTGTTTTTCCATGTGATGTGTTCACAAATTTTGGGTGTAGAAATGGTTGATTAAGTGAAGCACGTTCCCCATAGGTTTGATAAAGAGCTTAGGTGAAGCATAAGGGCCGTTATAGTATCTTAAATAGGAAAATCAAAATTGTGAGCTAGTCCATACATGCCTATGGTTTGATAAAATGCCTTAGTGAGTGAAATTTGCCAAGATAGCATAAAATCCCCAAGTAGGTGTAAAATCAGTCGTGTCTTGTGGTTGTCGAAAGGCCCTAGGGAACAAAGGAACAAGTCGAGATATGATGGTTATAAATTCTCTGATTTTGTGCTCTTTGATAAATGCTAAGCTTTTAATACATGTCAAGTGGTTAGCAAGTAAATAGTGACGTGTTACTATGAAGTTTCCCCCAAATCAAGTGACATCCAAATACATAACAAGACCGATATAGGTATGAAGTACTTGATGTTAAATCTCATTGAATTGGGTATAACATAATAGCATGTCTTCCCTAGGCTAGTATATGACAATGAACCGATGTTGTTGATCCTTAAAGGCTTGGAGTGACCCTTTGGTGGTTGTGATGATGAGTAGAGGTCTATGTTTCCTAAATTCTTAATGCGATGTCCTAAGGATCTTGAGAGGGAAAGTATGTTAAGATGACCAACTACTTGAAGTGATTCTTTAACGATTGTGATAATACATGAATGATTGTAATTATGAATGAATGGTTGTAATGATGAATAAATGATTGTAGTGATGAATGGATGACCGTGATGATGCATGAATGATTTGTGATGAAGAATGATTATGTCTTACTTTTATGTTATCGAGTCCTGGGGGTATTTATACCTGAAAATAGAGTTGTTGTCTAGAGCCTGTATAAGTTTCTCGATAATTCCAATCGAGCCATGATTCTAAAAAATCAGTAAACTATAGAACTCTGTTTCCTCAAACAAGTACGAAGCTTAATAAAGCTTGGTAATCTCAATTATCTCTGTAATCTCTGTATCGCTAGTAACCTAGCTTTATACCTGTAATCAACTCAGTTCTAATAGTATTCAAGTGATTCAATCCTAATCTTAGAAGCGATTCAAGTAATCCATTCAAGCTCTGTATCATCAATCAGATACCATGATTCGATATCTTTTCTGTCAGATACATAAATAAGTGATCTCAGCGTAACTCAGTAAGAACTTTTGAGTAATAAGATCAGTGTCAAATTCACTTCAGCCAGTGTTCAGTTAAGAATTCAGTTCTGATTTTTTCAGTTGGGAGTAGAAACTAGCACTGAGCGAGCTCAAGGATGGGATCTTACTTACCAATAGAGGGTGTAATTTTTAAAAGCAATCCTTATGCTCCAGAACTACGTAGACACCGTAGGTTAAGACTTCACACCTGTTAGTAGATGGTGGATGAGAGACATCGTACCTGCTAGATAAGGGTAGATAAGGTGGTTTGACCTGCTAGATGAAGGCTCCACCGTTCTCGTTTGAGGACCTGCTAGAAGAGGATCACATAGAATTGTCTTTACCAGCGGAGTGGTAATGACACCCTTCCAACTGGGGCACAATTTGGACCCCACCTATGGTAGATCGGGGCATGTCGGTTAAGTGACTACTTCCTCCAGTTTTAGTTTCGGATTTAGTCTCAGTTTTAGAATCAGTCTTCAGAAATTAGGACTGTCAGATACAGTCCTCTATCACTGTGAGGAACTCAAATAGTTCCATTGATTTATGGACTATCCCATCAGATAGACTTGGTCTCACATACAGTTATTGGATATCATATTCAAAGATATGCCATCATACAGTCTTGATCACAGTATCAGATTTCTATTGAGTATTCTGGTTGTCAGATTCATATATAATCATATTTTTTATCATTAATAAAGCTTCCAAAATCTTCTATTAGAAAGGTTGATTTCTAATCCTGTCAGTAGAAAACAGTAAGTCTAAGAATTCAATCATTGATGTAAGCACATCCAGATCCTCAGTTATTAGTATATCTCAATGTCAGTAGAGTAAAGTGGTATCTGAGTTTCAGTATCTAGAGTTGCGATAATTGTGTTCATGTTCTGTGCATTTATGTATGTGTTCTAATGTGGCATTTTCATGATTATTCAGTTTAGATATTGCGCTTGCATGAACCCTTGCACTAACCTACCCCGTCTACATACTCGGTACATATTTGTACAACTCATTTTCCCTATGGTGTTTTATTTGACACCATAGGTTTAGAGGCATAGGATCCAGTTTATCCTCAGTAGTCTGGTCCCAGTCAGTAGCAGTATCATTGAGTCCTACTCTTTTGAGGATGAGTCTCAGTTTACTACTATTGTTTCAGAATTTGTTTATTTTCTATTGACGGAGTTAGTTGGTGACATGTCCCATCAAGTCCACAGTTCAGACAGTTAGAGGCTTTTTTAGATGGATGTATTAGTATTCAGTTTTCATCTATGAGTATGTATCAATATGTTGAACCTTATGGAAAGTTTTTGCATTTTTTCCAGATATTATATAGTTTACAGGTACATATATCAAAAAAGGGTTAGCTTGTGGTCCTTCGATTCTATAAGCACCGTGTGACATATCGGGATGGGTTCTTGGGGTATTACAAACTTGGTATGAGAGCCTAAGGTTCAAGAGTATCATAGGGAGTCTAAAAATCCGCATCTAGTAGATTCTTGTACATGGGTGTATAGCGCGCCACATTTATATACAAGAGGTTACAGGATGTTCTTTAGAGAAGTTTCTCTTCTTTCAGTGATCATTTTGTATGAGTGAGCATGAGCTCATGTTGGTATTTAGTCTACTCCACTTTATTCTTTCATTTACAGAGTATGCCTCCTCGCAGAGACTTTGTCCACAGGATTAATAATCAGCCCCCTCAGCCAGTAGATCCTGAAAATGAGAGTGTGTCACATACAGAGTTTTGGACAGCTTTCCAGGCGCTTGCCCAGGTGGTGACTAATGTTCATGGAAGTCGTCAGGCTGCAGTCCCACCTTAGCAAGATGGGAATTTTGCCGCAGCAAAATTAGAAGTTTCATAATAATAAACCAGCCCAAATTCTTTGGGTCAACAGTAGGTGAGGATCCGCAGTTGTTTCTTGAGGAGGTGAAGAAGATCACCCAGATTATGTATATGTAAGAGGAGGAGAGTTTTGAGTTAACATCTTATAGGTTGAAAGATATTGCTCATGATTGGGTAGTCATGTGGGAGAAAAGTAGAGGGGTGAATGCAGTTCTCGTGACTTTGCTAGAGTTTCAGAGTGCCTTTCTAGATAGGTTTTTCCTACTTGAAATGAGAGAAGCTAAGGTAGAAGAGTTTATGAACCTAAGGCAAGGCTCCATGACAGTGAAAGAGTATTGTCTTAAGTTTAACCAATTAGCTAAGTATGCTCCCGACTTGATAGCTGACCCTAGAGCAGGTATGAGTAAGTTTTTGACTGGGATATCAAGTGATGTGTTGAAAAAGTATAGAGCTGCCATGCTTAATAGAGATATGGATCTTTCTAGGCTAATGATTCATGCGCAACAGATTAAGGCAGATAAGATGAAGAAGAGAGGGAGAGTGAGTAAGAGAGTCAAGACTGGTAGTCAGAGATTTTTAGTTCCAATTCCATCTTCAGTATGTTTACTCACACCTGCATTTGGGGGTGTCAGATTTGAGGCCAGGCTCCAAATCCCAGAGTAGTACTAGTGGTGTTCGTACCTACCCGTTGTGTGAAGAATATGGTAAGAATCATAAGGATGTGTGTAGAGCCGGTAGTGATGTGTGCTTCGGATATGGCAAGACCTGTCACAAAGTTTAAGACTATCCTAAGCCAGGTCCCCGAAGTCAGCGTAGTCATCCTTTAGCTCACAATATATTGTATGCACTTCAGGATCACCTTGATCGGGAAAGATCCCCTGAAATTGACTCGGGTATGTTATGAGCCCTTCATCTTTATGTTATGCATTGATAGATCCTTTTCTCTCATTTTGAGCTTATATGTTAGCATGAGTCATGCATAAGTTTTAGATCTTGATCGGTCAATTATGACCCAATCTATAGGTGCCCCATGCACCGCTCCTGTATTTTATCGAAGTATGGTTAGAGGGATATAGAGTCCTGAGGGGTAGATAGCCCATGGTATTATGATGTTGCATTCCTTTAGATTCATCTCGATGCATGTAAATATTTTCTTTATAAAGTTAGCATCAATCATTGTTGTATTGTCAAGTCGTGCTTTAAAAAGTCAGCTTAGTCGGACATTCATGCATTAAATATGCACATTCAGTAGAAAAAGATCAGATTGTCAGCGTGTGTTCAGTCGTGTATTCATGAGATCATCCCAGCTATGAGTGCAATCATCAAATATGCATGTGTATTATGAGAATGCAGCAATGAGTATCATCAGTCGAGTATTCCATCCATCATATATGCATGCCCAGTGTGAGAACTCTGTATGTCAGTTTTTCCAGTTGCGTAGTCCATATCTGATATGTTTCCATTTCTTGAGTAAGTTTTATTGATCCTTATTCTCAGTTTACCAAACGACATTCGAGGACGTATGTTCTCAAGGGAGACATAACGTATTGCTCCACAAAATCCTCTTCCATTATGAGCCTTAGAGCGTATTTGGTAAACAGAAAATCCGAGTCAAAATATTTAAAAAATATCCTCCCAAGTATGAAATACTTTTAAATCATGTGGGAATATATTTGAGCATGAATTAATAACATAGAGGTCCCCTAACTCATGAACAAGTTGAAAAATTTCCTATTATTCAAGTTTTAGTGACCATCAAAATTTGGGTAAGAACTGGGTGGTTTTCTATATATCAAATGAAAGATCTTTGAATTAGCTTTCCAATGATACCAATTTCACCTAAATCAAATATCGGAGCAAAGAGTTTGCCCATTTTACTCTAGCATGTCAAGTTGGAAAATGGTGGTGACATTTATGATGGGTTGTCATGTCTCTGATGCCCTTTTTGATGACGTAGTCACATTCTTACGACATTTTTGATGACGTCGTCAGCCCTGGGCAGAAAATCAAGAATCTGGACCCCTTTTGTGATGACCATTCGTGACGGCCTATCACGAACCTGATGGCTTGTCACGAACCTGATGGCCTGTCAAGGATGGCATCAAGTATATTTTTCCAGCAATTCAAAGGAGTTTTTACATGGGTATTTTGGTTATTTCCCACCCTTTTTGAGCCTCTATAAATATGAGGAACCCTCATTCAAACACTAATTCAATCATTTTCTTTTTCAACTCTCTCAAGAGAGTATAACTATGGTTAAAATCAAGAACCCTAATCTTCCAAAAATCATCAATAAATCTTCAAGGTTTCTTCCAGAATCAAGTTCCTCATAGTGTGGGCTTCAAGAATTTATTTATTTTAAGTGTGGATAAAGTTTCAAGCACTAAAGTTCATCCAATTTCGAAGGTTAAGGTATGTAGATGTTGATTCTTGGTCCCTTTGATCCAAGAAGCTCAAGAACCCTTTTTAAAACTAAAAGATTTTTATGTTTATGAGTTTTTAATGATTTGTATGATTTGAAATGGATGTTTAATTTGTTGTTGAGTTTTGATTTATGTTTGCCTACAAAATTTATGAGCTTTGACCCTAGTATATGGAATTCATGTGATGTTTGGATAGACCCTCTTGAAGTTATTTTTCCATGTAATGTGATCACGACTTTTGGGTGTAGAAGTGGTTGAATAAGTGAAGAACGTTCCCCATAGGTTTGATAAAGATCTTAGGTGATGCATAAGGGCCGCTATAGTATATTGAATAGGAAACTCCAAATTGTGAGCTAGTCCATGCATGCCTAGTCTTTGATAAAATGCCTTAGTGAGTGAAATTTGCCAAGATAGCATGAAATCCCCAAGTAGGTGTAAAATCGGTCATGTCTAGTAGTTTTTCAAAGACCCTAGGGAACAAAGGAATAAGTCGAGATATGATGGTTGTAAATTCCCCGATTTCGTGCTCTTTGATGTATGTTAAGCTTTTAATACATGTTAAGTGGTTAGCAAGTAAATAGTGATGTGTTAGTATGAAGTTTCCCCCAAATAAGGTGATATCCAACTACATAATAAGAATGATATAGGTATGAAGTACCTGCTGTCAGATGTCGTTGAATGGGGTATAATCTAATAGCATGTCTTCCCTAGGATAGTATATGATAGTGAACTAATTTTGATGATCCTTAAAGGTTTGGAGTGACCGTTTGGTGGTTGTGATGATGAGTAGAGGTCTATGTTTCCTAAATACTTAATGTGATGTCATAAGGATCTTGAGAGGAAAAGTATGTTATGATGGCCAACTACTTGAAGTGATTCTTTAATGATTGTGATAATACATGAATGATTGTAATGATGAATGAATGCTTGTAATAATGAATAAATGATTGTAGTGATGAATGGATGACCGTGATGATGCATGAATGATTTGTGATGAAGAATGATTATGTCTTACTTTTTTGTTATTGACTCCTGGGGATATTTATACTCGAAAATAGATCTGTTGTCTAGAGCCTATGTCAGTTTCTCAATAATTTCAATTGAGGCATGATTCTCAGAACTCAGTGAAATATAGAACTCTATTTCCTCAGATAAGTGTGAACCTTAATAAAGCTCGGTAAAATCAGTTATCTTTGTAATCTTTGTATCACTAGTACCCTAGCCTCAGACCTGTAATCAGCTGAGTTCTAATAGTATTCAAGTGACTCAATCCTAATCTCAATAACGATTCGAGTAATCCATTCAAGCTCTGTATCATCAATCAGATACCATGATTCGATATCTTTTCTATCAGATACAAAAATAAGTGATCTCAGCGTAACTCAGCCAGACCTTTTGAGTAATATAATCAGTGCCAAATTCAGTTCAGCCAGTGTTCAGTTGAGAATTCAGTTCTGAGTCTTTCAGTTGGGAGTCGAAACTAGCACTGAGAAAGATCAAGGATGGGATCTTACCTAATAGTAGAGGGTGTGATTCTTAGAAGCAATCCTTGTGGTCCAAAACTATGTAGCCAGCGTAGGTTGAGACATCACACCTATTAGTTGAGGGTGGATGAGAGACATCATACCTGCTAGATGAGGGTTTATGTGGTGGCTTGTCCTACTAGATGAGGGTTCCACCATTCTTTTTTGAGGACCTACTAGATGAGGGTCACATAGAGTTGTCTTTACCAGTGGCACCGTAATGAAACCCTTCCAACTGAGGCACAAGTTAAACCCCACCTGTGGTAGGTCGGGGAATGCCGGTTAAGTGACTGCTTCCCACAATTTCAGTTTCAGATTCAATCTCAGTTTCAAAATCAGTCTTCAAAAATCAGGACTATCAGATACAGTCATCTACCATTGTGAGGAACACAAATAGTTTCATTGACTAATGGTCTATCCCATCAGACAGACTTGGTCTCACATATATTTATTTGGTATCATATTCAGAGATATGTCATCAGATAGGCTTGATCACAGTATCGGATTTCTATTGAGTATTCTTGTTGTCAGATTCAGATATAAACATATTTATTATCATTGGTAAAGCTTTGGAAATCATCTGTTAGAAATTTTGATCTCTAATCCTGTCATTCAAAAGCAATAAGTCTAAGAATTCAGTCATTGATGTAAGCACATCCAGATCCTCACTTATCAGTATCAGATGAGTCAGTGATTCAGTATCTCAGTGTCAGTAGTGAGTTTAGTCTGCAATAAAGTGGTATCTGAGTTTTAGTATCTAGATTTGTGATAATTATGTTCCTTCTCTGTGCATTCATGTATGTATTCTAGTATGGAAAGTTCATGATTATTCAGTTTAGATATTGCGCATGCATGAACCCTTGCATTAGCCTACCCCGTCTACATACTCGGTATATTTTTGGACTGACGTATTTGCGCTATGGTATTTTATTTGACACCATAGGTTCAAAGGCACAGGATCCAGTTTATCCTCAGTAGTTTGGTCCAGTCAGTAGCAGTAGCAGTGAGTCATCTTCTTTTAAGGACGAGTCTCAGTTTACTACTATTGTTTTAGACTTTGTTTATTTTCTGTTGACGGAGTTAGTTAGGGACATGTCCCATCAACTCCACAGTTTAGACAGTTAGAGGCTTTTTAGACGGATGTATTAGTATACAGTTTTCAGCTTAGAGTATGTAAAGATGTAATGAACCTTATGGCAAGTTTCTACATTTTTTCAAATATTATGTAGTGTACAGGTACAGATATCAAAAAAAGGTTAGCTTGTGGTCCTTCGGGTCCATAAGAATAATGTGACATCTCGGGATAGGATCTCAGGGTGTTACAATTATATATAGAACGACTCTTTATAATGATCTAGTTTTTCGAAACATTTAGGAAAATTAAGGTCCATCCTTGAGAAAATGTTTCAAGCATGCCAAATAAATAAAGCGATGTAATGATCCTTCTGGTTATTTTTCATATTTCTACTTTTATTCACCATTAGGGCTTCTCCATAGCTTCCACAAGTCATTTATGATTTACTAGGATCGACGGTTCGATTACCGGGCATTTTGTTTGATTTTTAGAACCAATTCCCTATTTTGAAGTCTTCTCTTGTCCCAAATAACCAATGGGTGAAAACTTCAATGAAACGATCTCAGATGCAAAATTTTACTTTGCCATCATATCTAGAATATCGATCTAAGGCTATAGGAACTCTTGGTTTAGGTCCCAAGTCTCTCAAATTCGTTTTGGGTTATTGAACAGATTTTATGAAAAATGAAACACTAGGTGTCAGCCCCAATTTTTTCCAAAATGATTTTAGATAAAATTTTTGATGATTCTATGGTTTTGAAATATGGGTTACACTCAAATTTCACTATTGAATCATGATATTTTTATTTCGAATGAGTTCTGAGGTCAAAAATAAGTTTTTGACTTTGCTGTCACGGGGATACCGTATCACTTCACTGGGGTTAGGTTTCTATAAATAGACCCCAAGGACTCCAATTTGGGTATTTTTCCCTTCATCTTTTAAATCCTAAAACCCTAAATGGGTATGATAACTGAAAATTGAGTGTGACTTAGGAGCTTGATTATCATATATTATGACTATTATCATCCGAATTAAGGTAAGATTTCATCACATTATTGATGAATTTCTTAGTTCTTGATCCAAAACTCTAAATTCACTTAGCCCTTCATTCTAGCCTAAAATTAGCTTTTTTCCACCCATTTCTTGAGAGTTATGATTCCTTGATGATGTATGAATGTTGGGTTGGCCTCGAAAATATGTTTTTCATAAGTCGGACTCACTAGGGTTTTTTGGTGTCATTTTTATGAACATGGATATCGTTATACTCATATTAATGAGTAGGTTATATTTTTGATAGAACAATTATATTTTGGGGATTGTGAATTGAAGACGAGCATCTGGTGAATGATGTAAGGTTTTGCAGTTCATTTCTAAGGTAGGCATCTACCAACTATTCTTCAAAGATGATGTTTGTTATATATGACATGTGAATGTGAATGCTGGGCTTGATTATGAATGAAATAACTTAGTATTTACTATTGATGTTTGGGGAATTAGATAAAAGTTTTAGGTAGGATGTTTATGACCCTTTTTGAATTCTATTGCCCTTTTTCTAGGTGAAGCGAATTGGTAGCAAGGATATGACACCATGCTAGGTTAGAGATGTGGTTTATGTGTTTGAATAATATTAGGTACGCTTAACCTTAGTCGGGCTATTCTAGTGATCTTGAAATAGTAATTTGGGTAGTGTTGGCTTAAATGCTCATATTTTTAGGTGAATTTCATATATTAGGATTGGTCATTGCTTACTTGACATCTATAAGATGAACTTGAAATCTTAGCCTAGTTTGGGGAATAGTTTGCCTAATTATAAAAATTGAGGATTAGAAATGGGAACTTGACCGACCTTAAGGTTGGATTTATATAGTTCCATTGAAGACCTTAGACACTTTTAAATGCTTAGAGAATGGCCTAGGGAGCATGTTGGCTAACCATGGTAAATGAGTTATGGTGATAGTATTGAGGTGATGTATGTGGTTATTGACTACATTATCATCAAAGCTATGTGTAGCTACGGCTTATGTTATTAATGAATAATGTTATCATTTAAATGTTTTACAAGACTATTATTTTGGGCTTTGTACTATGATATTACTAATGTTATACATTTCCTAGTAACCAAACTAGTGAGTAGGCAATAAAGCCCTCTTGTTTCTAATATTGGGAGTCATGATACTAAGGGATCTAGAAGGCATATTTATTTACTACATGAGAAGCTATGCTACTAACAATGTTGAATCCGATAATTCATTGTAATATTCATGTTATATACAATCATATATCTGTGGATAAATTGTCTTGACGACGAATGATGGGTTATGAAGGTATACACTTCCTCCCTTCTCTTTTACTTTAACCCTCATGGGACCTATCATTTACGTTAGCCCTCATGGAGCTTGTTATTTACTTTAGCCCTCGTGGGGCTTATTATTTACTTTAGCCCTCATGGGGTTCAGACTTTACTTTAGCCAATATGAGGCTTGTCTTTAATTATAGGGCCTAAGACCATGAGTACGACAGTTTCATTATTTCGAACATATTATAGGGCTGAGGTCCGTGTTATGATATTGATTGAATATCCAAAAAATAGTTATCCCAGTAGAGGATACAATTGTAGAATATGCATACATATATGTTTGTGTTGCTTATAATTTAACTTTCTGAACATTGGTGATGGCATGCATAGATTCGGTACATTTATGATTATTATATCGGTATTGATGTGATCCTAACTAAAATACAACCTTAACACTGTTGTTCCTAAATAAGGGTTAAAACCCACTTTTCACGATAACACTAATATAATAATTGCCTACTAAATGGAATATTTATACATATAAAAGTGGTTTAAAATATTATTTAAAGATTTGACCAAGATCGATTTTATTTCATGACTTGACACTATTATTTACTCCAGTCGTGAGATAGTCCGACCTTTTCTACATTTTTACAATGATTTAGTTACAAAGATCATTTCAGGCAACAGACTAATGGATTTACACACTTTTAGATATGACTTAAGTATGTGCACCTATTATATACATATCTATAGACATGTATTGAAATTTATGATGATATTAACACCTGGAAAGTCTGAAGGATGTTGTTATGATGATATTGATACCCTCCATTGTCGTAGGATGTTGTTATGATGATATTGATACTTAGCAAGATCGGAGGATACCATTATGATTATATTGATCTCGATAGAGCCGGAGGATACCTTTATGATAATATTGATACTTGAAAAAGTCAGAGGATACTATGATGATGATGTTGATACTCAAAAAGGTTGGAGGATGTTGTGATGATGATATATATACTCGGTTGAGTCCAGAGGATGATTGTGATATTGATTCTGCACCTTGCTTTCATTCGTACATTTGAATCACCTATCACCAGTATGTACCTATGTCTACCAGCCTTTATGGAATAATTGCCTAGATATAGAAGATGACTATGCCTTGTGTTGTTGTGTGTTGATTTAGCTTTCCAAGCCTAGGGTGGTAAGTGAAATGTGTAGGACCGATTAGGTATTTGGTTGTTTGTAACAGCCGGTTACTCGCCTTATTATTGATATTGTTATTATCATTGATGTGATCATTATTATGGCTATTTTTTGACAAATTGGTTATTTATTTATTATTGAGATTTGAGGTTTATTTTCGGCCTCTTCTATCTTACAATTTCATTATTATGAATGATTATTTCATATCTAGCCATGTGCATTAGAAACCTTGAGCATGATTAGTATGAGACTTTAAAATGTAAATAAGATGATCTAGGCTATTCTTTGAGATGACCTTGTATATATATATATATATAGCAGTATGTAGCTATGGTATTACCGTATATCCCTTCCTTCATATTTCAGATTCTATATCCGTTCCTTGGCCTTTTATATTATTATATATTCTTCTTCTACTCTTTATTCATATATTGGACAGAGATATATGGTATAGTGTTGAAACTCCTAAGTATGGTTGGAATAAGATAGTGCACTGCTATTACTTACTTAGCATTATTATGTTAGTCTATTGGATATGAACAGGATAGTTGTTCCTTATTATCTCATTGGCTTGTTATACAATTTCTTGAATCTTAGGTGTAGTTTTTATTCTATTTATATGTTGAGTATATCTGCTTTATCTTTTGAAATTAGTTGGCAGTTGCATATTGAGTACCATTCTTTGGTATTCACTCTACACTTCTGCAGCCTGCAGATCATAGTACGGGTTATCACCGTCGATGTGTTCATCATGCGGAGAAGCTATAGTTCAGAGATACAAAGTGAGCTCATAACTTTAGAGTACAACTTTTCTCCATCTTATGTATAGACTAGTCTCTATATTGTATTTGGAGATAAATTATATCAGTGTAATTTATTCATCTATTCCATATTTTTATTCTTATTATCTTAGAAACTCTTGTTCTGGTACCATAAAGTTTTGATATTCATACATGTAGTTGAACTTTTGTTATATATAATGCATTTTTTCCTTATTTTATTTTGTAGTTCGTTACTAGCCATTTCGGACTATGAGTTTGGCTTGCTTATAGGTGGGTTATAGTAGGCACCATCATAACCTAAGAAATTGCACCATGACAAATTCGTATCAGAGTGTAGGTTTCACTGGTGTATTAGTACAAGAGCTAAGTGCTGGCAGAGTCCTGTGGATCAGTGCAGAGAAGTTCGTACCTTATCTTCGAAAGGCTATAGGTTCATTTTAGGAATTCACTTCTTGACTCCTTATCGTGTGTCCATATTTCTATGAACGTCAAACACATTCTTTGACACTATTCTTTCCCAGATGAATGATGCAAGATGGGTGAGGATGTGGATATATGTGGACGAGACTGTAGAACATGTTTCTAATATTTTAGCATTGTGTCAGACTAGAGAATCAGAGATGGTTGTTGAAGATCTTAAGCATTAGACAAAGGATTTAGGGCCAATTAAGGCTCCAGTTGAGCTTTTGACTACTTCATGCTTTGAGGTTCAACAGTGGGAATTCGAGTCGTGATGTAGATCTCTCTCAGCCATGGATGTCATTCTACTCATTGAGCAGTTCTCTTACCAGAGTTGGGTCTATTAGTGTTAATTAAGGTTCTTTACCAATTTTGAGTATGAAATTGAATTTTTCAAGTGTGCTAGACATATTCCTATGTGATATCCTTCTGGGTAGCACAATGGTGTCGTGGTTTCATCACTCGAAAGTATTTTTATATTGAAGTTAAGATGTCATGAATTCATCTCTTGGATTTATTGGCTTTGTTCCCTTGTTATTAGTGTGGAGATTGGATACTTTTTTATTTGTTTGATATGGTTTTCTCTAGCATTGTTGGAGAGTTAGAGACAGGTGGCCTTTCCTGTGATTGCTTCTTGAGTTAGCAAATTAAAAGTTCTTTATCTTGATTTATTGATTTTCTTGTGGTGGTTTTGACTTTGACTTTGGTTTTGAGATTGGTATATTTCTTCTTCGATGATGTAATTCTTGGGTGGATTTAGGAAATCCCCATTTTAGAGTTTGTATGGCCTAATGGGGCTTGGTGGAGTGTTTCTCCTTGATGATATGTGCCTATGGCTACTCTTGTCGAGATGAAGTGTTGGATTGATTAGTTGTCAGTTAAAGTTGTGTTTCTTTGAGTTGCTAGCGTTTTCCATTACTAATGTGGTTTGCACCCTTTGAGAGTTTTTGAGTATAAATTGATAGTTTATGCTTTCCAATGGATATGAAGTGGGTGATTTGCATTTTCAGCTAGTGATTCATCCTTTTGCATAATTTTGATTTTGTGGCAATATTTTTTACTCTTTAGCTGATATAGGGTTGGTTTCTTCAATTTTTAGTCGACGGTTATCCCTAAGGAGATTTTTGTTCTTTCGTTATG
Organism: Capsicum baccatum var. pendulum; assembly: GCA_030864225.1. Taxonomy (NCBI): domain Eukaryota; kingdom Viridiplantae; phylum Streptophyta; class Magnoliopsida; order Solanales; family Solanaceae; genus Capsicum; species Capsicum baccatum. The sequence continues at coordinate 249,482,575 of CM061558.1, forward strand.
TCTTGACTGGGTCTTGGTATGATTTATCATGAATATGTCAGATTTTGATACTAAAGTCAATTTGAATTGTAGGTAATGATATAGGCTTATTGGTTCAGTTTTGACTTGGCACCTTGGAATGATGATTTGGAAGGTGTGACAATTTTTTAGTATGAATGCCTACCTATCTTCAGGTTTGGTTTAAGTAGTTTAAATCGAGCAATTTAATCTCGGTATTGAAATTTTAGCTTGTTTTTGTAGATCTTGCATACAGCTTTCGCTGGTATTAATCTCAGCTCAGATTTAATTTATAGGATAGTTAAGCTTACTCCATGGTTGCCTATTGGGTCTTCTTAACTTTATATGGATAATAGTTGATAAGTGTTAAGATGATAGCCAACTGACCCAGTATTGGTTCTTTTATATTTGACCAAGATTCTTAGTTTTCTTTTTAAATTTTTGATGATAGACTCTGTGGGAGTAATATATTCTAGTTGGATTTAGTATGGCTTCATTCTAGGCGGATGAGACATCCTGGGGCGGAATATTCAGTGATGAGTAGTAATGCCTTGGTCCTTTGGGATTTTACTTTAATTTTTATCCGAACAGGTTGCAGTATTGTCATAGATTGTATTCCTTGATTATCTCTATTTGTGTGCCCAAATATCCCCTTATGAGATTAGTATTATGGTTTCCATATGGACTTTCAGCGGCTTAGCTTCAGCTCCTTAAGTTCTCTGTGATGAGATTGCACGGATGAGACGTAATTAAATTTCCTCATGGTTTGGATAGGATACCAGGTGTAAGATGGTAAAAGAAAGTTATAATTGGATTTGGAGTCAGTGGTATGACTCATTTCTTGGTATATTTTTGATGGGATAAGTCTTGGTTGGATTATGGTTGTATCGAGATAGTATCAGTATGTTGTAGTTCAGTTTATGTGTATCAGATTTTTTCAGTTTAGTGGAGGCTAGTTAGTGGTTAAAGTCAAGTTTTGACTGTTTGGAAGTGAAGTGAGAGTGTTGGTTGAAAAAGAGATACCTGTGGAAAAATTCCTTAAAGCATTTTCTCTTAGTTGAGGTTATCTAGGAAGTAATGCTCGGAGCATGCGGCTCAGTATCTTATTCTTTTGAGATTTTGAGATTCTTTCTATTCGTTGAGCTTCATGGATGAAAGTCCTTTTAGTAGTGGATATTGTACTGACCCTTCCGGTTATTTTTCATATTTCCGCTTATCTTCACCATTAGGGATTCTCCATAGGTACCAAAAGTACTTTACGACTTGCTGGGATCGACGGTTCAGTGACCCGATAGTTCATTTGGTTCTTAGAACCAATTCTCTATTTTGAAGTCTTTGATGATCCAAATGGCCATTGAACAAAACCTTCAGTAAAATGATCTCAGATCCAAAATCTGACTGCTCCACCACGCTCGAAACGTCTATTTTAGGCTAAGGGGTCCCTTTATTCATGTCCCAAGGCAACCAAACTTATTTTGAGTTATTAAGAAGATTTTATGATGATACTAATGGATTTTAAATGAGATTTACCCACAAATTTCACTATTAGATTATGTTATTTGAGTTCTAAGGGTCAAAAACTAATTTTTTACTTTACTGTCAAGGGGTACCGCATCTCTTTACCGAGGGGTCTATAAATAGACTCCAAGGTTGCAAATTTGGGCATTTTTCCTTCATCCCTCAGAGCCTAAAACCATAAATAGGTATGATATCTCAAAATTGAGTGTGACTTTGGATCTTGATTATCATCTATTATCCTGATTATTATCCCAATTATGGTAAGATTTCATTACTTTATTGCTAAATTTTTTAGTTCTTGACCCAAAACTCCAAATTCACTTAGAGCTTGAGTTTAGCAGAACATTAGCTTTGTTTACACTCATTTATTGAGGGTTATAAATCCTTAATGGTGTGTGAGTGTATGATTGGCCTCAGAAATATATTTTTCATAAGTAGTACCCACTTGGGATTTTTGGTGTCATTTTTGGACCTGAAGCATAATAGTGAAATATGGGTATTGTTAGACTCATAATGAAGAGTAGATTATGTTTTTTATAGCATGATGACAATTTTGGGATTATGAAGTGAAGACGAGCATGGGAGATTGACTTAAGGTTTTGCGGTTTTGTTTTGAGGTAGGCTTCTACCTACTCTTCATCAAAGATGATATCTGTTATGTATGACACATGAATATAAATGTTAGGCTTGATATGAATAAAATAACTTAATTTTGATTATTGATGTTTGGGGAATTAAATGATAGTTTTTGACCCGTAAGGTGGATTGTTTATGATCCTTTTTGAACCCTATTTCCTTTTACCTAGGTTAAGCTAATTTGTAGCATGGATATGACAGTATGCTAGATTTTGGATGTGGTTTATGTGTTGAAATCATGACGTGGTTAGTAGGTTTAACCTTAGTTGGTCTATTCTTGAGATCTTGAAATCGTAATTTGAATAGTGTTGGCTTAAATGCCCATGTTTCTAGGAGAATTTCATATCATAGGATTGGTTATGACTTACTTGACATGTAAAAGTTGAACTAGATACCTTAGCCTAGTTTGGAGTATAGTATGCCTAATTATGGAAATTGAGGATTAGAAGTGGGATCGTGGCCCACTTTAAGCTTGTATTTATATATTTTCATTGAAGACCTTAGACACTTGTTAAACACTTAGAGAATGACCTTGGGAGAATGTTGGCTAACCGTGGTAAATGAGTTATGGTAATAGTATATGACGTGATGTATATGATTGTTGACTACGTTATCATTAATTCTTTGTGTAGCTATAGATTATGCTATTAATTAAGTCCATAACTATGTTATCATTTAAATCATTGACTAGACTACTATTTCGTGCTTTGGACTATGATATTCCTTATGTTATACTTTGCCTAGTAATTAAACTAGTGATTAGGCTAGAAAGCCACCTTGTTACTAATATTGTGAGTCTTGATTCTAAGGGCTGCTCCAGTCATATTTATTGACTACATGAGAAGCTATGCTACTAACCATGTTGAATTCAATAATGCATTATAATATTCATGTTATATGCATTCATATATCTATGATAAATTGTCTTGATGAAGAATGACGGGTTATGAAGGTATTCTCTTCCTCACTTCTCTTTTACTTTATCCCTCATGTGGCTTGTCAGTTACATTAGCCCTCATGGGTCTTGTCATTTACTTAAGCCCTCGTTAGGATTGTCATTTACTTTAGCCATCGTTGGGCTTGTCATTACTTTAGCCGTCATGGGGCTCGCACTTTAATTTTGTCCTTGTAGGGCTTGTCTTTTATTACTGGGCCTAAGGCCGTGAGTATGATGTTGTGATTATTCCGTACATATCATTAGGCTGCGGGACGTGTTATGATATTTGTTGGATATCCAGGAAGTATTTATACTTGTAGAGGATACGGTTGTAGAATATGGATACACATATGTTTATTTTGCTTATGATTTCATTTAGTGAATACAGGTGATGGCATGCATACATTTAGTAAATTCATGACTATTGTATCGGTATTGATGTGATCCTAGCTGAAATACAACCTTATCACCGTTGTTCCTAAATAAGGTTTAAAACACACTTTTCACCGTAATAATGGATTTTCTAACAATAATAATTGCCTACTAAACGAAATATTTATACGTATAAAAGAAGATAAAAATATTGTTTAATGATTTGATCAAGATAGATTCTAGTCTTTGACTTGACACTATTATTTACTCCGATCATTAAATATTCCGATGCTTTCTACAAATTTATAATGATTTAGTTCCGAAGTTCATTTCGGGGAACAAACTTATGAATTTACACTCTTTTAGCCACGACTTGAGTGTGTGCACCTATTACATATATCTATACACATGTACTGATGGTTATGATGATATTGATACCTGCAAGCCTAGAGGATATTGTTATGATGGTATTGATTCCGGGCAAGGCCGGAGGATGTTTTTATGATGATATTGATACCTAGTAAGGCCAGAGGATACTATTATGATGATATTGATACCCGTCATGGTTGGGGGATACTATTATGATGATATTGATACCCGACAAAGTCGGAAAATGCTGTGATAATTATGTTGATACCCAAAAATTTCAGAGGATGTTGCAATGATTGTGTCCCTTGCATTCATTCTTGTATGCAAGAATGATATTGAATGTGTTCGGAGGATAGTTGTGATATTGATTGTGTACTTTGCATTCATTCTTGCATGAGCATCTCCTATCACGAGTTTGTGCCTATGTCTATTAGTCGGTATAAGGCGGTTGCATAGATATGTGTGATGACTATACCTTGTGTTGTTGTGTACTGATTGAGCCTTCCGAGCCTGGTGTGGTGGGGGAAACACATAGGCTTAGTTATGTATTTGGTTGTCCGAAATATCCGGTTACTCGGACTGTTATTGATATTGTTATTATCATTGGTATGATCATTATTATGGCTAGTTTATGATATTTTGGTTATTTATTTGGTATCGAGATTTGAGATATGTTTTTGGCCTCTTCTATCTTTCGATTATGTTATTATGAATAATTATTTCATATCTAGCCATGTGGATTACAAACCCTGAGCATGGTAGAATTAAATCATGAAAGGATTATTATGAGGCCTTAAAATGAAGATATGATGATCTAGGTTGTGCTTTGATATATACATTGTATATATCATCGTGGAGGACACTTAGGATATAATTCCTACATAGAAAATCAGAATGTTTCTGTGCCTCTACTATAACAAACCACTCTTTGTCCGAAGTTTCTTCGAGCAATTCTTGAGCATCTTCAGATATAAATCATTAAAGTTACAATGTTGTAGATAGAAGAACATCTTCTGTTGCCATCGCTTAAAATCTATTCCAGAAAATTTTCTGAACTTTTTTGTTAGTTCTATAGTAGGTATTGTAGTTGTGTGACTGGTTGTAGAAACATTCATTCCAGCCACACTTATCATACCATCAGTTTCTTGACCATTAGTAGTCATCTTTCCTATCACAAAAATACAATTAACTTTAGTCTCTAGATACTAACTACAAATTTTTTGCAACTTTAAACAACACTTGTTTCTAGTTTAACAATGAAGTTTGTATGTCTTCGAATCGTTAATCAAATACTCTTTAACTTGTGGTTAATTTTTTATTTCTTCAAATTACTAGTTAAGTTCAAACAAAGTAGAAAGCATAAAGGTTTAATCTTAAAAAATTAAAGAATACAGATTACGAAGGCTGATTCCTTAAGATTGTTATCTACAGGTACACAATCTGGATGTTTGCACAAACAATTCAACACAAGTTCAAGACTATTTCAAGAACACCTATGAAATTTCAAAACCTTCAACACAAGCTCAACAATAATTATCAAAGAATTATATTTTTTTAAAAGAAGCAAGATGAAGTAGAAGTAGATCCAAGTCCTCTGAGTTCAGGAGAGTCCTTAAAGAATTAATTCCCCACAAGTAACCAAGGTTGTAGAATATTTCCTCCCAGGATAAAATGTCTCACAATCAGAATGTAGTGGTATATGAAAACTTATGATTCTTCAAACACACCAAACTACAAATGATTACAAAGAGTTTTAAGAATTAGAGAGTGTTTTTCAATCAGAAAATTTTGTACTAACTGAGAAAAAAGTGTGGTATTGATAGCCATCAAGTGACCCTTCGGAAAGGAAGAAATAGTTCATCGGAAAGGTGGATCTCTTTGGAAGAGTCATGTCTTTCTATTATGAAATAGTGTCTTTTATGAACAGTCATCTCCGACCGAATAGTCATTCCTTTTTTGAAACAGTGGGTCAGTTCTAGAAGGATTACACCCATTTCAAGTTATGTTTCTTATTTTCTAAATTTCTGCATGCATTTTCATAGAGAAAGTATTTTTGTTGGATTTTTGGATTAAAAAAATTCACTTTGTTTTTCCAAGTTTTAAATCAAATTTGTCCAAGAAATTAATCCCTTTGATCGGTCATTTTCCAAATCTGAAGAGAAAGCCAAAGTCGAGATGAGCGAGCGACGATGACGACGGTGTGAGGCACCTCTTGGTTCTTTCCTCACTAGCCACTTGAAGAAGTGTTTCTTAAAAAAAACAATATTGAACCTTTCTTCCACCAATGTGGGAGAAGTATACTTTTCTTTAGTGAGTACACTTTCCTTTTATGTGTGTGCTCGCTTTCCCTCTATTTTCCATTCATATGTCCTATTGAACCCAATAATACTCCACATGAATGGGGAATGGCTATTCTTTATAAAAATTTATGGATAAGTATGTGATCAACTATCAAAGACTGATTGCATCTAGATAAGTGGATTTTCTCTTTGAACTTTCGGTAGTGAACATACATTAGCTGCACTTCGTCAATCGGTGGATTTGATATCTTTGAACTTTTGAGCTTTAATGTACGCCTAGACAACACATGTTACAGAACCAAACTTTTACCATTTATGGTACTCACGATTTTGTTCATTTCATCCATGAAAACGTCCGATTTCATAAGAGCTTGGAGAATAGGCCTTTACTAACTTTCTCCTTGAAATGGCTTTCACTTAACCCTTACATAGGTGATTTCTAAATATTCAATTTTTTAGATTAAACTATTTATTAAAATCTATCAAATTTAGATAATCATTAAAAGGATTCACCCCATAAGCCTTATCCTTGTTTACTAAACATTCTCTATATCATAAGAATAGGTTGAATATATTGACAATGTTGGACTTGTCAGTTCCAACTTTTTTTGATCATCTTAAACCTGGATCTTGGGATCTCCAGTCTTTAAGGTAGTGTTACCACCATGATTACTTGTCCTAGGTTGTAAACCTATTCCCTTGGATGTTCTCTCAACTTCCTCTCTAGATAGGTCTTTTGTAAGTGGATCCGACACATTATCATTTGACTTCACATAGTCAACAGTGATAATTCCACTAGAGAGTAGTTGTCAAACAATATTTTGTCTCCATCTTATATAATGAGATTTATCATTATTCATCACGTTCCCTGTCCTACCTATTACTGCTTGGCTATCACAGTATATACATACTAGTGCCAATGGTTTGGGGCAATAAGGAATATCTTCCAAGAAATTTTAGAGCCATTCAGCTTCTTCATCGGCTTTATCTAATGCAATAAATTCAGATTGCATTGGAGAGAGAGCAATACATATCTGTTTGGATTATTTCCATGAGAATGCTCATCCACCTATAGTAAAACATATCCACTCAAGGATGTTACCTTATTTGATCAAATGATCCAATTTGCATCACTATATCCTTCAATAACCGTGGGATATTTATTATAATGCAAAGCATAGTCTTGAGTGTATTTAAGATACCCCAATACTTTTTCCATTGCCATCCAATGAGTTTTATTGGTATTAATCATGTACCAACTTAATTTACTAATAGCACATGCTATGTATAGACGTGTACAATTCATGATATACATTAAAAATCTCAACACTCTTGCGTAATCCAACAGTGAGTCACTTTCACCTTCATTCTCTTGAAGTGCAAAGCTCATGTCCAATGGAGTCTTGGCAATACCAAAATCCAAATGCTTGAACATGTCAACTACCTTTTTCATTTAATAAGACTGAGACAATGCCAATCCTTATGGATTTTTATGGATTCTTATCCCACAGATCACATCCACAACTTCAAGGTCTTTCATATCAAATTTAATCTCAAGCATCCATTTTGTAGCATTTATGTCAGAAATGTCTCTACCGATGATCAACATATCATCCACTTACAAACAAACAATGACCTTGTGATTTTGAGTGTCTTTAATGTAAACACATTTATTTATCTTGAACACTTTTGCCAACATGGTTTGGTCAAACTTTGCATGCCACTGGTTAGGTTCTTGTTTTAGACCATAAAGTGATAACTAGTTTGTACACCTTCTTTTTTTACCATGAACCACAAAAACCTTGGGTTGTTCCATGTAAATATCTTCCTCCAATTCTCTATTTAAGTATGTTGTCATATCCATTTGATGGATTTCTAGACCATATATCGTCGCTAAGGAAATTAACATTCGAATAGATGGTATCTTTGTTACAGGTGAGTATGTATCAAAGTAATCAAGTCCTTTCTTATATTTGAAGCTTTTCACTACAAGTTTTGCCTTGTATTTGTCAATAGTACCATCTTCTTTCATATTTTTTTTTAAAGATCCATTTAGAACCTAAAGGTTTATTACCTGGAGGAAGATCAACTAACTCCCAAGTATGGTTTCTCAAGATTGATTTAATCTCACTATTATCAGCCTCTTTCCAAAAGGATAAATCGAAAGACAACATCACTTATTTAAATGTTTTAGGCTCATTTTCTAAGAGAAATGTTAAAAAAATACGATCCAAACGAAGTTGATGTTCTTTGATGTATACCACGTCTTCAATTCTCATCATTATGTATATCTTTTCTTGGTTAATCTCGAGGCCGTTTAGTCTCTCCACTAGACTGTTCATGTCTAGTTTGATACAGATAAATATGTTCAAAGAACTAAACGTTATCTGATTCAATTATCATATTTTCATTTATATTCGAATGTTCAGATTTATGAATCAAAAACCGACATGCTTTACTATTTTTAGCATATCCTATGAACACACATTCCACTGTCTTACGTCCTATTTTCACCCTTTTATCATAGAAAATTGGACTTTCCTAGACACCCCCACACTTTGAAATATTTCAAGGTGGATTTTCTTTGTTTTAATTTTTTGTTATGGAATTAATATTGTCTTACTGTGGCGCACTCTATTGAGTATTCAGTTCCCCCACTAGGTTTGTGGTAAACTTGAACTTATAAGTAAGGCATTAATCATTTCCATTAAACTTTGGATTTTTTTTTGTAATTCCATTAGATTGAGGTGAATACGGGGCCGTAGTTTGATAGATAATTCAATTTTCTACAACAATTTCTGCAAAGGGAGATTCATATCTCCACCCCTATCACTTGTTATCATTTTGATTTTTTTCTCTAACTGATTTTCAACTTCTATTTTATATTTTCTATACACATCTATTCCTTCATCCTTAATTAACAAACAGACATAATAGTATCTAGTGCAATCATCAATAAAAGTTATAGAATACTTTTTCCCACAATGAGATAGTGTTGACTTCATATCACAAATATCAGTGGGGACTAAGTCTAAAGGAATGGAATTCCTTGCAATGTACTTATGCAGATGCTTAGCACACTTTGATTCCGCACACGTTTGACATTTTGATTTTTTGCACTCAAATTTTGGCAAAACTTCTAAGTTAATTAACTTTCACAATGTTTTGTGATTGACATGTCCTAATCCCTCATGCCACAATTCATTAGACTCGAGAAAGTAAGAAGAAATAGAACTTTTATTAATTTCAACTATCACTACACACATCTTAAATAGGCCCTCAGTGAGGTAACCTTTTCCTACAAACACTACTCCTTTACTAAGTACAATCTTGCCTGAAACAAATACACATTTTAAACCATTTTTGTCAAGAAGTGATACGGAAATTAAGTTCTTTCTTAACTCTGGTACATAAAGGACATTGTTGAGAGTCAATACTTTGCCTGACATCATTTTCAAGCAAACTTTTTCTATCACTTCAAATTTTGTAGTTGTTGAGTTTTCCATATAGATCTTCTCTTAGGATTTAGCCAGAGAAAATGTAGTAAATAACTCTTCACTATCAAAAATGTGGTGGGAGGCACCGGAATCCATCAACCATTATTGAGGATTTCCCACAAAGTTACATTTAGAAAGCATGGCATATAGATCGTCCATTTCATTCTTGGATCCAGACATATTCACTTGGTCCTACTTTCTACCTTTTTTTGGGGCATGATAATTTATTGACTTGTGGCCAATATTGCCACAATTAAATCATTCCCCCTTGTATTTCTTCTTAGGCTGATTACTTTGTTGTCCAACTTTATTCTGCTTCTTTGAGTTGTTGGGGTCATCTTCTACAATGTTAGCTCCACTAATTGTAGAATTTCCTTTCAACCTCCTTTCTGTGGCTTTGTTGTCTTACTCAATGCAAAACCTCACAATGAGGTCTTCGACTTTCGTCTCCTGTAGTTTGTGTTTCAAGTAATTTTTGAAGACCTTCCACAAAGGTTACAACTTCTCTATTGTTGCAGCAACTTGAAAGGCCTTGTTCAAAACTAAACCTATAATAAAGTTTATGTAATCAGTAAGAACAGTTTTAACATGTTCAAATAAGATTTTCACTGTATTCATACCTTCAGCAAGGAGATCATGGATGATAACTTGAAATTCCCGTACTTTAGTTACCACAGTCTTACGGTCAATCATTTTGTATTCAAGGAATCTTGTAACAAAGAACTTCTTCGTTCCAACAACCTCAGTCATATATTTCTTTTCCAGTGCATTCCACAATTTTTTTGATGTCTTCATTCTGCTGTAAAGATTGTATAAATCATCTTAGAGGCTACTAAGGATATAATTTCTACATAGGAAATTAGAATATTTCCATGGCTTTACTAGAACGAACCGCTTTATGTTCAAAGTTTCTTCGGGAAATTCTGGAGAATCTTCAGATATAAATCTTTAAAAACACAAGGTTATCAGATAGAAGATAATCTTCTATTGCCACCACTTAAAATCTATTTTAGGAAATTTTTTGGCCTTTTTCACTAGTGCCATAGTGGGTGGCGCAGTTGTACGAGTGGTTGTAGCAACATTCGTTGCTGCCACACTAGTCACACAATCAGTTACTTAACTATTAGTAGTCATATTTATTGTCATAAAAATACAGTCAACTTTAGTATCCAGATACTATTACAAGTTTGTAGCAACTTTAAAAACACTTGTTTCTACTTTAACTATAAAGTTTTTATGTCTTCCAGTTGATAACCGGATGATCTTTAACTGGTGATGAAATTTTTATTTCTTCAAATCACTTGTTATAGAAAGCATAAATCGCATAAATCTTTAATCTCTAGAAACTAAACAATACAAATTACGAAGGTTAATTCTTTAAGATTGTTGTCTACGGGTATATAATCTGTATGTTTGCAGAAACAATTCAACACAAGTTCAAGACTGTTTCAAGATCACCTATGAAGTGTTAACACCTTCAACACAAGTTCAACAAGAACTATCAAAGAAGTATTTTATTTTAAAAGAAACAAGATGAAGTAAAAGTAGAGCCAAGTCCTCAGAGTTCACGGAGTGTCCTTAAGGAATTAATTTCCTCAAGCAGCCGAGGTTGCAGAATTTTTTCTCCTAGCATAAAATGGCTCACAATCAAAATATAGTGGTACCCCAAATATTCTGATTATTAGAACACAGTCAACAGAAGATGATCACAAAGAGTGTTTAGAAGTAGAAGAGTGTTTTTAAGTCTGAAAATTTCATACTACCTATGGAAAAAGTGCAAGTATTTATAGCCATCAAGTGCCCCTTCGAAAAGGAAGCAATGGTTCATCAGAAATGTGTATCAGTTTGAAAAACTCATGTTTGTCCATTCCAAAATAGTGTGTCTTTTCTAAACAGTAATTTCACTTCATTTTTTCAGGTTTCAAATCAACTTTGTCTAAAAAATTAATATCATCGATCATTTTCCAAGTCTAAAGTCGAAGTCGAAGAGGAAGACGATTCTAGAGAGCGACGACGACGACGGTGCGAGGAATCTCTTGGTTCTTGTCTCACTATCTACTTGAAGGAATGTTTCTTAATAAAACACAAAAAGTTTCTTTCTCCCACCAATGTAGAAAAAGTATACTTTCCTTTAGTGAGTACACTAACCTTTTAAGTGTGTGCTCACTTTCCCTCCAATATTTTCTTCCATTTTTCATTCACACATCCTATTGAACTCAACACCTGGAATCTAAAATGGTTTTATAGATTGAAATAAAGGTATATTAATTAATAAATAAATAGATTTCCTTATTTTCCTTACAAAATAGGTGGCCACTCTATATAAAATCTAATTTTTTAGAGTTCATAAAGTCGTGCTTGTATTAACCAAGGTAAAAATAGGGCATGACACCATGTGAGAACCAAACTTATAGAAGTAGCTTGTTACTTTGTGAGGGAAAAAGTTCAGCAAAGGCTCATCAGAACTACTTAAATTTCAACCAATTATCAACTTATAGATACTTTAACTTGGAGTCTAACTAATGTTTGGCATGAGTATCTTATGTCCAATCATGGATTTTTCAATCTCTTTGAAGTACCAAGTTTGAGGGGGAGTGTTGAGGAGTAAAAATGGAAGCCAAAGAAATCTAGCCAATTATGTAGAAAATACAGATGTCCAGAAGTTAGTGAAGCACAATAATTAGTTAGTTTCAAGTTATTATTAGACTGTTGAAAATGTAGTTTCCTATAAGTTTTCCAAGCTAAACTGTAATGCCTAGAAGTTTTTCTTAGCTAAATTTTGTACCTAAAATATAAAGCATTGACTTCTAGAATGATTTATAATTTTTTTTTTCCGATGGAATCCCTTAGATTTCAACTTTTCATTTCGTAGATGATTGAATAAGTTTTCTGTCGACATAAGATGTGTCTAAAACGGACAGTCGGTAAAGGAGTTATGGTTAATTTAAGTCCTCATTATAAAATACCGTCATTCCTTTCCTTGGCGCGTCGCGAAGAGGGTGTAAATGACGATGGTCAATTTCCAATGGTACTTTGCAATGGTGGCGCATCGTGTAGTGGGCTAAATTCCCATTCATCAATTTCTAGTGAGCCAACGTGATAGTAGTGCATGGCAGTGGCCCATGAAATCTGGCTCGTAGTTATATATTAATACCTTTCTCATTAAGGGTATATTGGGTATTTTCCCACATCCTTAATAGTCCAAACATGAGATTTCAACCCCAATTGAGCTTACTACTCATACATTCATGAAAAATATTCAAGAACACTCTCTAGTGTTCCATATTGATATCCAAATAAATCAAGATTCAACCACGGGTTTTCAAAACAAATTAAAGAGTTGGAATCCCCAAGCCGTGGGCATCAAGAAGCATCCTTTACATTTTGAGATAGAGATATGTGGGGTTTATAGTAAAAACTACATGGGATTAAAGCCATTAGAGCATGATTTTAAGATTTTTATGCATGAATTTCAAAGGGGTTTTGGAATCTATGTTCTAAATTACGTACTCTGAATGTTTTAATATTACTATTTTATTGACCTTGTGGTCCTATCCCATAAATTGATTTACATATATACATATATGTATGGAATTGGAGATTTATGATCGTTGAGAGCATAAATTATGAACTCCCTCTCATGCATTGAATTAAAGATTATGGTTTTCTGATTTGAAAGTTATTTTCACAATATTATAGCATTTGAGCATGATTTGAAATTGCTGAGAGGGTATTTCATGGTATAAATGTGTTCTTGTGATTAAGAGAAAGAATTACATGTGAATTGAGAACTTTTACATGACCACCTTGTACTGTACTACTAAAATGCTTGACAAAGATGAGTTCCTTGCATGTGTTTACATGAGGTTTGAGAAAGAATTTTTTTGAATTGGATTATTAAAATCATGGTCCCAAAACTTATGTTTTGAAAACAAAGATTTATGATAGACTAATAATGGCTCAGAGATGTGACTTGCAAGTCAATGGTATGACGATACCATAAGTATTTATGCCATAACAAATTGTATTTTCATAGTATGTTTTCAGAGACTGTTTGTTTTGATAGAGATTTAAAAAGGGGCTTAAAAAGGGTTAGGTGGTTACCCGAAGAAGGCGCGAGTTCAAGAAACTCTTAGCTTGAAACCACATTTGCCAATATGGGTAGATTATTATTGTACGCTGGCGACGTCCATGTAGCGTAGTTGATTCAGAGACTCCGACCCTTGGGGAACACTTGGGTTGGGGGCTTCTCATCCAAGTTAATGGCAATTTCCATATAGCCCATGGAATTTTTTAGAGTTGTAGGGTATACCACCAAGCGCAGAAGTAACACAGATTTCTCAGAGTTGAGATGATTTTTACAGAGTTTTTAAAATGCCTATGTGAATTCTTACTATATGATTTACTTATGAACTATTTTAAATTGATCTCATATATGTTGAATAATAAATGATTATTTTGGATATGCTCTGCGTATCGGTACATCTATATTGACCCCGATCCCCCTACCTATAAGGTTCTAAGACTCAGTCTAGGGGTCCAGATAAGTAGTAGATAATTCAGATAGCTGATCAGATTGTGTAGTGGTGAGCCTTCTCGATTCTAGAAGGTATGTCTTTTCAAATTATTTCACTTATTTTAGTTTTGGTCTACTGGGGGCCTTGTCCCAGTTTCAGATAGTTGTCATATTTTTATGTAGTAAAGATTTCGTAAATTGAGCCAAATGTTATTTAGATGTAGTTCATTTAAACTTTCCATACTTGTGTTGAATTCAGAATTAACCATATTTTCGTAGCAGATTATGTTTCCGAATATTCTTTTATTATATGAATGTTGTGCATGATTACCAGATAGAGAAGGGCATTCCAGGCCTTCATTGTTTAGGATGTCCGTCATGGCCAGGCCCTCATTTTGGTCTTGATAAATATGGTATCAGAGCACGGTTCATGGTCCCAGGATGCCTACAAAATCGTGTTGGGTAGAGTCTTATTTATGGTTGCGTAGCACATCACACTTATAAGTAGGAGGCTATTACGCGTTTAAGAATGCTTCTCTTCTTTGTGATTTAGCTCGTGCTTCGGAGTTTAATCTGCCCCCTAAACAGTGACCTCTTGCTTTTTAGAAAACAAATGATGCCTCTCCGTCACACCAACGTTAATGCTCAGGATGATGAAGTCCGTCCTACCCATGGGATGCGGATACGTAATACAGCTTATACCCCAAAACCCGTTCCTACTTCGGGAGTACCTCCTGTACCGACCAACCTTCTATAGCTCCCCGGACGGGGGCCAGTCGCACTCATCCTCGTGAAAGAGAGGTTTCTAATACTAAATTCAAACAATATATTCCCATGCTAGCACAACTTATAGCCGCATAGACTCAGAGGTCAGAGGATGATGGGTCTGTGTCTGTTAATTTTGAAGCTACTAGAGTGGGCCAGTTCATGAGAATGAACCCGCCCAAGTTCTCTGGTGCTAAGGTAGATGATGATCCACATGCGTTCATAGACGAAATAGAGAAGATTTTCAAAGTAATGCACAACGATCAGGTGGAGGGTGTTGAGCTAGAAGCATACCAGCTAAAAGATGTAGCAAACCAATTGTACAACAGGTGGAAAAACACGAAGGGTGACAGTGCTGAACCCACAGTTTGGGATAAGCTTGTGAAAGCTTTTCTTGATCGATTTTTTCCTTTGGAGATGAGAAAAGCTACAGCAGAGGAGATCATAAAACTTAAGTAGGGTAAGATGAGCATTTAAATGTATACGTTAAAGTTTAACCGGTTGGCCCATTATGCTCCTGAGATGACGAGTAGTATGAGGGCCCGAATAAGGAAGTTATCTTCTGGCCTTTCAGATAATCTGGTGCTTGAGTGTCAGGGAGCTATGCTAAACAGGGATATGGACTTTGCTAGACTATTAGTACATATATAGTAAGTTTAGGAGAAAAAGAAGAAGATAGCCGAATCTAGGGAAAAGAACAGGCAGACAAAGAGAGCCAGAGCGATAGACCAGAGTCATAGTCAGTAGCAGAGCGGTAATTAGGGCGAAAAATGGCAAATAAAAAAAGAGAATTGGGGTAATGCATAGCCAGAAGCTAGTGCTCCAGTGTCCAGACCCATAGCTGAGTAGCAAACCCAGAATTTTTAGTCTAGTCAGGGGCCGAGGATGCAGGGTACACAGTCGCAGAAAAGTGTAGCCCAGATCTCTCAGTCATATCCATACTGTGGGAGATACGGGAGGAATCATCCAGGGAGATATAAGTTTGTTTCTTTGGTCAGTTATTCATGCGGCCAACCAAGCCATATCAGAGAGACTGTCCAGCAACAAAGAGTATTGTTGGAGGAGCAAAGTCGCAGGCGAATTCATCTGCACCACCACCTCTGATGGGTGCCACTTCAGTCGTTAGAAACAGTCAAAACCGATTGTATACTTTGACTAACTGCCAGGAGGCAGAGGCCTCACCAGATATAGTGATAGGTACATTGCAAATTTTTTCTTGTGATGTGTATGTATTACTTGATCCAGGGTCTACCTTGTCTTATGTGACCCTATACATAGTTGTTGGTTTTGGGTTTGAGCCTGATGTGATTGGTGAACCTTTTTTGGTTTCCACCCTGGTGGGAGATTATGTTTTGGCTTGGAGGGTGTATAGAAATTGTGTTGTGTCTATTATCAGCCAGCATACTAAGGCAGATCTCATAGAAATTGATATGGTTGATTTTGATGTCATCTTAGGGATGCATTGGCTCCATTCATACTATGCCACCTTGCATTGTAGGACCCAAAGAGCCACCATTTTTTTTTCGAATGAGTCTGTGTTAGAATGGGAGGGACATTCTATAGCACCTAGAGGGCACTTCATATCTTATCTCAGGGCCCATAAACTTATTTTCAAAGGTAGCTTTTATCATCTTATTTGGATTAAAGATTCTAGTGCCCAAAGTCTCCCTCTTTAGTCTGTCCCCATAGTGAATAAATTCCTAAAAGTTTTTCCAAATAATCTCCCAGGAATACCACCATAGCTGCACCATTTACTAAGTTGACTCAAAAAAAGGTAAAGTTTTTATGTTCTGACTCTTGTGAGAATAGTTTTGAGAAGTTGAAAGACAATTTGACTACTGCTCATGTTCTTACTATTCCGACGTGTACAAAAGGTTTTGTTGTATACTGTGATGCGTCCCGAGTGGGAATTGGGTGTGTTCTTATGCAGCAGGGTAAGGTAGTGGCTTATGCATCTAGGCAATTAAAGTTGCATGAGCGGAACTACCTTACTTATCACTTGCAATTAGCGGCTGTGGTTTTTACACTTAAGATCTGGAGGCACTATTTGTATGGGGTACACATTGATATATTTACTGACCACAAGAGTTTACAGTATGTTTTCTCACAGAAAGAATTGAATCCCAGGCAGATGCGGTGGTTGGAACTTTTAAAAGACTATGACATGAGCCTGCACTATTATTCCGGTAAGGCGAATGTGGTATCCAACGCCCTCAGCAGGTTATCTATGGGCAGTCTTTCTCATGTAGGGAAAGAAAAGAGGGAGATAGTGAAGGATATTTATTGACTTACAAATCTAGGAATGCGACTTTTGGATTCCAAGTATAGAGGAGTGGTTGTTCATGAGATAGATAAATCTTCCCTTTTGTGTAGAACTCAAAGAGAAGCAGGTTGACGATCCTATCTTGATGCAGATCAAGAAAGATGTGGGCCAACAAAAGGTATTGTCCTTTGTAATTGCTGGTGATGGTATTTTGAGATACCAGGGTAAATTGTGTGTGCCAGATGTAGATGGTCTGAGGGGGAGAATCCTTGACGAAACTCCCACGTCGAGATATGTTGTTCACCCTGGCTCTACTAAGATGTATCAGGATTTGAAAATAATTTATTGGTGGAATAATATGAAGCGTGATATGGCTAACTATGTTGCCAAGTGTTTGAACTGTCAACAAGTTAAAGTGGAACATCTGAGGCTGGGTGGTTCTTCTCAAGAGATAGCTTTGCCTTTGTGGAAGTGGGAGATGATTTATATGGACATCATTATAGGACTTTCGAGGCCCCAAAACCAGTATGATTCTATTTGGGTGATTGTAGATAGGTTGACCAAGTCAGCTCACTTTCTACCTGTCAGGACAAATTATTTGGGAGAGGATTATACCAAGCTGTTCATTACAAAAATAGTTCATTTGCATGTGGCACTTGTGTCCATCATATCTGAAAGAGGTACACAGTTTTCTTCATAGTTTTAGAGATCGTTTCAAAAGGGTTTAGGTACCGAAGAGAATTTGAGCATGGCTTTCTACCCTCAGATAGCTAAGTGCACCATCCAGACCCTTGAGGATATGTTGAGGGCCTATGTGATTGATTTTAAAGGTATTTGGGTAGAGAACTTGCCATTGATGGAGTTCGCATATAATAATAGTTTCCATTCCAATATTAAGATGACATCTTTTAAGGCATTGTTTGGGAGAAGACGTAGGTCCCTGATAGGATGGTATGAAGTAGGTGAGACATAGATATTTGGGCCTGATCTTGTTCATCAGGAAATAGAGGATGTGAAAGTCATTAGAGAATGACTTAAGACAGCTCAGAGTCTTCAGAAGTCCTACGCCAATTTTAGGTGAAGAGATCTAGAGTTTGAGGTTGGAGATTGGGTGTTTCTCAAGGTTTCTCCCATGAAGGGAGTCATGCGATTCGGGAAGAAAAGTAAGTTGAGTCCTTGCTATATAGGACTATATCAGATTGTGAGAAGGATAGGTGGTGTTGCGTATGAGTTAGAATTTCTAGCTATTTTGGGTTTGGTTCATCCGATATTTCATATAACTATGTTGAAGAAGTGTATTGGAGACCATTCATTAGTATTGCCTGTCAAAGAAATCAAAGTAACAGACTCCTTATCCTATGAAGAATAGCCTGTAGAGATTTTGGATCGCCAAGTTAGAAGATTGGGGAACAAATAGATAGCCTCAGTTATAGTATTGTGGAGAAACCAGAAAATTGAAGAAGCGATTTGGGAATCAGAAGTTGACATAAGAGCTAGATACCCAAACCTTTTTTATCCAATGGATGACGAAATGGAAGGTACAATCCTTGACTTATTCTTTCTATGCCTTAGTATGCTTGATATTATAATTGTCTGTATCCCGCATCAACATTCGAGGATGAATGTTCCCAAGGAGGGGATATTGTAATGCCCCAAAATTTTTCTTAGCTAAATTTTATCCCTAAAATATCAAGCACTGGCTTCTAGAATGATTTATACTTTTATTCCCGGTGGATTCCCTTATATTTAAACTTTTCATTTCGTAGAGGATTGAATAAGTTTTCTATCGACATAAGATACGTCCAAAACGGATACTCGATGAAGGAGTTATGGTTAATTTAAGTCCTAGTCATGAAAAACCGCCATTCCTGTCCTTGGTGCATCACGGAGAGGGTGTAAATGATGATGTTTAATTTCCAGTGGGACACCGCGATGGTGGCGCATTGCGGAGTGAGCCAAATTCCCATTCGTCAATTTCCAATGAGCCACCGCAGTAGTGGCGCGTCGCGGTGGCCCATGTAATCGGGCTCCCAGTTATATTTTAATACCGGTCTTATTAAGGGTATATTGGGTATTTTTCCACACCCTTATCAGTACAAACACAAGATTTCAACCCCAATTGAGCATATTACTTATACATTCACCAAAAATATTCAAGAACACTCTCCAGGATTCCATATTGATAATCCAAATAAATCAAGATTCAACCGTGGGTTTTCAAAACAAATTGAAGATTTGGAATCCCCAAGCTGTGGGCATCGAGAAACATCCTTTAAATTTCTAGATAGAGGTACTTGGGATTTATCCTAAAAACAACATGGACTTAAAACCATTAGAGCATGATTTTAAGATTTTATGCATGAATTTCAAAGGGGTTTTGGAATCTATGTTCTAAATTACATACTTCGAATGTTTTAATGTTACTATTGTTTTAACCTTGTGGTCCTAACTCCTAAATTGATTTGCATGTATACGTATATGTATGGAATTTGAGATTTAAGATCGTTGAGAACATAAATTATGAACTCTCTCTCGTGTATTGAATTAAAGATTATGGTTTTGTAATTTGAAAGATGTTTTCACAATATTATAGCATTTGAGCATGATTTTAAATCTTTGGTAGGGTGTTTCTAGGTATAAATATGTTCTTGTGTTTAAGAAAAAGAATTCCATGTGAATTGAGAACTTTGACATGATCACCTTGTACTGTACTACTGAAATGCTTGACAAAGATGAGTTCCTTGCATGTGTTTACATGATGTTTGAGAAAGAGTTTCTTTGAATTGAATTATTGAAATGGTGGTCCCAAAATTTGTGTTTTGAAAACAGAGATTTACGATAGACTAATAATGGCTCAGAGATGTGACTTGTAAGTCAATGGTATGACAATATCATATGTATTTATGCCATAACAGATTATGTTTTCAGAGCATATTTTTAGAGTATGTTTTTAGAGACTGTATATTATGATAGAGTTTTAAAAAGGAGATTAAAGAGGGTTAGGTGGTTACTCGAAGAAGGCGCGAGTTCAAGTAACTCTTAGCCTGAAGCCGTATTTGGCGATACTGGTAGATTATTATTGTACGATGAGGACGGCCATGTGGCGTAGTAGATTCAGAGACTCCAACTCTTGTGTCATAATTGTGTTGGGGGCTTTGCTGCCTAGTTAATGGCAGTTTTTCTATAGCCCATGGAATTTTTCAGAGTTGTAGGGTATACCACCTAGCATAGAAGTAACATAGATTTCTCATAGTTGAGATGATATTTACGGAGTCTTTAAAATGTCCATGTGAATTCTTACTATATGATATACATATGATCTGTTTTTAATTGATCTCTTACTTGTTGAATAATAAATGATTATTTTTTATATGCTCTGCGTACCAGTACATCTGTATTGACCTCCTCCCTCCCCCTACCTCTCGGGTTCTGAGACTCAGACTAGGGGTCTAGATAATCAGTAGATAATTCAAACAGCTCCTCAGATTGTGCAGTGGTGAGCCTTCTCTATTCCAGAAGGCCTGTATTTTCAGATTATGTCACTTATTTCAGCTTTGGTCTACTGGGGGCCTTGTCCCAATTTCAGACAGTTGTCATAATTTCAAGTAGTAGAGATTTTGCAAACTAAGTCAGATGTTATTTAGATGTAGTTGATTTACAGTTTCCATACTTGTGTTGAATACATAATTGACCTTCTTTCCGTAGCATATTATGTTTCCGCATCTTCTTTTATTATATGAATGTTGTGCATGATTACCAGATAGAGAAGGACATTTTGGGCCTTCATGGTTCGGGATGTCCGTCACGGCCAGACCCTCGTTCGGGTCGTGACATAAACTCACATTTTTTAAAAAAATAATTAAAAATTAAAAATAAAAAAAACTAAGGTATACTTAATTCATAAACATACAGAGAATATATATATATATATATATATAAAACAAGCAAATGTGAGCTCAGCTAACAATAAAGGTAATCTGAAAATTCTTAAAAATAAGTTAAATTGTTATTTTTTTTTAACAAAAACACACTTTCAAACACAAGTTAATCTTAAAAATTTGTCCATATAGGCTATTACCAAACGTTTGGTCATGCAACTCCCCTGGGTGATTAATTGGCCAAATGAGGTTAAGAACAAACCCACATGACCCGTAGATTGAGTTTAGAATGCCTTAGGATGGCTTTGAATGCATTGGGGAAAGCTTAGGTATAGAAAAGTTGCCGAGCATTGCGTAGGGACTATCATGAGATGGCCCCTCACCGTGAGGGAGCCCATAAGGGGCCACTACCTCGCCAGCATGGTCGGATCTTCACTGATAGGGGGATGCCCTGTGATGGGCCCCACGCCGAGAGGATAGCTCCCTGCGATGGGCCCCACACTGCGACCCGCATTCCCTTCTTCGATGGGTCATTATTTTTAAAGGTTACTTAGGGGTATTTGCGTCCTTTCACACCTAATAAACGATCATTTCTTCACTTAATACGTTTCTAAAGCCTCAAGAGAAAATCATTCAAAAGAGTTGGTTCTTGTCTTCTCCACTAAAGCAACTAGAAGGAAAAGGCTAGTGTTTCAAACCTTAAGGTTCAAATCTTGCTATCTTCTTCAAAGATTTCCGTCAAACAGGCATGCTATACATTCGCTACTTTAACTACTATCCTAAAGTGTGCATTTTATTATCGCTATGCTTATTTTATTGATGTTTTAAAGTTGATATTGAGTATTGTCATTTCAAACATTAAACATTGATTTCCCCCTTCTTATAAATTATTTCTAACCACTTGAGTAGGGCTTTGTGATTTGAACAAAATGATTGAAAGGATGCATATCATTATATAAATTTCAAAATGTTAAATATTATGAATGTTTGAAAATACGACTTTCAAGTACTTTGTAGAGGCTTTGAATTAAAATGATGAATAGAGATGACACCCCATCCATTTGAATCATCGAAAGTGTTGAACTTTGCTTATTTTGATATACTTATGCAAACCTAATGATGAATATGTATATGTTTTTTGAATGATGGGGTTAAGGAGTCGATAATATTTTATGATAATGTTTTCTTGGCATTAAACGAATGACATGCAAGTTTTGGTACGACAATACAAATGTATGAATGTCTTAATGAAAGACACCTTGTAGTAAAAGAAAGGAAAATGTTTTAATTAGGCATAAAGAGGACTTGGTAGTTGCAGCTAGAAGGTGGAGTCCTCGTGCTTAACACTTGAAATTGCGTTTGTCGACGTTGGAGGTCTTGTCCTGAAAGGGGATGACCGATGTATGCTTGCTTCACGCAGTAGTATCCAGTTGTAACATGAATACCTTAGTCCATGCAGCTCACATGGAATGGAGCCCCCCAGTTGGGTACGGACTGGACCCATATCACCCGTGGGTAAAACTATGTCGGTGTAACTACCTAGTCGAGCACTAATATTTTCAGCTGATTATGTTTCCTTTACATTCTTAGTTATTTGAAACTTATTGCATCTGATTTGAAATTACTACATGAATCTTTATAACTTGTCTAATAAACTGTTTTAGTTTCCTTCCCCTAGGTTGCATGCTAGTACTCACTCTCCGGAACGTCCACAGACGCTACATAATTTTAGGAAGCGACTGGAAGGGAAGCAACTGGGCTAGACTGCTGATCTTATCATTTCATGATGTGGGTTCGGAGGCATTTTTATGTGATTCTGTGCAGCTCTAGGCTACTATTACTCTCTCCGCGACAACTGGTGATAAGTGGTGAGCCTTCCATCATCCAGACGGCGTCTGTTTGTTTCTTTCAATTTGTTGTTGCGTCATTTTTATTTTTTTATGGCAAGGTCGGGGTCGTGTCCCTTGAAGTAGAGGCTTCGTAGACAGTGTTGATAAATGGTTGAATGATGCTTTTAAGACATTGACAGTACCTTATGTGAAGTTTTGAATTTCCTTTATCATGGGCTTACTTCCGCATTCTGTAAATAATGACCATGCTTTTGAGATAACACTAAGGAGTCAAGAATAACTTTTTTTGATCCTTCAGTCATTAGTAATTTCTGATTTTGGTTTATAATGTATCACTAAACACATTTAATTTTGATCAACTACAATGTCTTCTTTTTTTTTTTTTAATTCTACCACCTTACAAAGGAAATGTGCTATATTTAGACTATTTTTAGAAGTATATTTCACTCAAATATAGAGTAACAATACAAATTTAATATCTCATATGGATAATTCAATGATGAACGGTAATTCCTAAATATTTTCTATATATAGATGCAAAGGGATCAAAAGTGCATTTGAAGTAATTGATATTTAATTTTTTCACTTACTAAGTTTAAATATTTGTTAAGGTATTTTAACTTACTAATACCTACATAACATTTTACCCATCAAGTTTAAAATCTGTGAGTGCATTTTAACTTACTAGTACCTACATAACTTACTGTTTGTGCTTCTTTTTCTTCTTCTTTCTTTCTTCTTTTGAGCTATAAATAAGGGTGGATCCATGATATCGGGTAGGGGTTCTTCTGAACCTATTAACTTTTGTTCAGACTTTGTATTTGAATTAAAAATTCATTTATCATATGATAAATTGGTAGTTGAAAATCCATAAGAAAACTTCTTTCTTGACATAGAGTCAATTCTCCTTTGAGTCATCATACCATTCAATTTTTTGCAAGATAAAAAAAAAAATTTTATGCATCAAATTTTAATACTGAGATAATGCTCTATTTAACCCTTATACTATACCCAAAATGGTTGAGACACACCTCAACTTAAAGGGGGTCCTATTACCTCCTGAACTTATTAAAAGTGTAATTTTGACACCTTTAGTGCCTTCGTGGCACATACATGGCACAACACACTGAAGGGGCCACGTAGGCACACGTGTGTGCCACATAGGCATTAAGGGTGTCAAAATTACACTTTTAATTAGTTTAGGGGGTAATAAGACCCCGTTAGGTTGAGATGTGTCTCAACTGTTCTAGCTATAGTTAAAGGGTAAAATAGGGTATTTTCTCTTTAATATTTGATCTGTGTATTTTAACTTTCTAATACCTACATAAATGTAACCAACAAAGATTAGAGGGATTTAAGGGCTCATTTGGTATAAGAGATAAGGGATTATTAATCTCTGGCTAATTTTAGGATGTGCTTATCTCACATTTGGTCGGAATAAAATGCATGAAATTAAAGAATTGCTAAAAGAAAAAAGAAGGAAACAAATTAAAATGGAGTGAGGATTAATTTAATCACTCTATTTATGTAACATGTGAGTGCCTATATATTTGTTAACCTGATTTTGTGCGGCAGTGTGATGAAATCAATTCTTCCTCAACAGTAACACATTTCTCTCTCGATTTCTCGAATTCTCAAGTCCACTCTATCTATCTATTCTCAGGTTTGTCAATCAATCTATCTCAATTCCTGAATGCTCCATCTCCAGCCACCAATTTACCATAGACAACTTCTTCACTTCCTGTCAGAAAAAGTCCCATCCCCCGTCCCCGAACAGCTCCCCATGCCAATTCCAGAGGTTGCACCAAATCGAATAATCACTAGGTACCAGAATAATATTACCAAGCCCCAAAACAATTTAGTTTTCTACAGTCAGCTACTGTTTATGTGCTCATCTATGTTGACGACATTTTGAATAGGAAGTCATCCCAGCTTGATTAGACAAGTTATTGATTCCTTGGGTCCTCATTGTTCTTTCACGGATCTTGATTATTTAAACTACTTTTTGGGTGTTCAAGCTAAAAAAGTGTCAGATTGTATTATTCCCTCTCAAACGAAATACATTTTTGAAATTTTGTATGAACTGGCTATGCAAAACTAGAAAGGAGTCTTGACACTAATGTGCTCTGGGAACCTACGTCAGGCAACTGATGGTTCTCCACCTTCTAAAGCTATACTCTGCAGGCACACCGTCGGTAAGTTGCAATATTTGTCATTCACACGGCCTTACATTTCTTATGTTGTCAACAAACCGTCATATTTTATACGTGATCCTGCTGATGAACATTGGAAGGCAGTTAAAAGGATACTATGGTTTCTCAAAACGACGGCAACTTCTGATCTTCATATTCCTTGCTACTCAGACTGCAATCTTTAGGTGTACGCTGATGTTGATTGGGCAAGATACCCGAATGATAGAATGTCCACATCAGCCTATACTCTTTTCTTTGGGCGCAATCCTGTGAGTTGGTCGTCTAAAAAGCAACAAGCAGTAGCTCACTCATCTACTGAAGCAGAGTACAAATAAACTGCAAATGCTTTTGTAGAACTCATATGGGTGCACAACTTGCTAATGAATTTTGTATCATCATTACAAATACACCCATAATATTTTGTGATAATGTTGGTGTGATTTGTCTCTGTGATAATCCAGTGTTCCATAGCCATATGAAACATATTGTTGTAGACTTTTGTTATGTTACGAACCAAGTACAAGCACATCGGGTTCTTGTCAAACACACTCATACTTGTGATCAACTTGCTGATACATTTACTAAGTCGTTATTAGAACCAGCTTTTGCAAAGTGTTGTTCCAAGTTAGGCATTGTCGCACCATACCTGAGGGGGTGTATTAAGCATAATTATTTTGTCTTATCATTATTAAATAAGTTACTATTGTAGATACTGCTTTCTAGTATCCGTAGAAGGCTCCTATTGTAGGAGATTATAGTAGTTGTATATATTTAGAAGACTGGTCCAACCGTTATGAGTATACATAGCAACTAGCTTCCTTACGTTTAGCTGTAGGTTGTTATTATTTTTTGTATTTAAAGATTGGATGCTAAACGAATAAAATCATCTTTCGACGACTTCTCTCTATTAGATTTTACATCACCACACATTGAATACAACATTCTCCTTTCCGCAACTTCCATCTTATGAACATGAGATATCTTGATTGGCCAACATTCCGCCACATACAACATAATAGGTCTAATTGTCATTTTGTAGAACTTGCCTTTAAGTTTTGGCGGCGTCTTGTTATCACACAAGACTCCTGATGAAATGTTCGATCCTCCTAGGTAACGATCCACGATACTTGAAACTCTTTCTTTGGGACTGCCTGTGTATCAAGTCTTATTTCCACAATAGCCCATGTGCTACGTCGCTAAACTAATACTTTAAGTATTCTGTCTTGATTCTGCTTAACTTGGATCCTTTAAACTCCAAGGTCTGTCTCCATACTTTTAGCTCAAAGTTAGCTACTCCACAAACCTTATCAATCAAAACTATGTCATCCACAAATAAGATACACTACAATACATCACCATGAATTTCCAATAAACCATCAGATGCAGCTTGTCTGCTCTTTTCCATATCAAGAACATTGGTTTAGGATGATCAGGAAACATGAACATGATTGGCTTTATTATATCCAACTGATGCTTCTTAGATTCTACTCCATATTTCCTTATATCTACATACATCAACCACATTTATTAGAGAGGACTATTTAAGGTTTTCTAAATTAGAGTTAAATAAAAGAAATATTTAAGGTATCTTGTCAACATATGAAAAGATAGAACATTAGTTGCAAAAGTGTAGCATCAACCTGGAAAATATAGAACATTTGTTGAACATCACAATCAGTGCCCCCCCCCCCCCCCGCCTTTTTTAATTAAGTATAACCCTTGGCAACAAGCTTGGCTTTATTCGGTTAACTAGTTTAGGTGTACGCGCCTTGCGCGTGTACCTACTTTAATGAGTTCAAACATTACATTAAATATGATATTTGTTTAAATAATAAAGATGAATATAATAAATAAATTTAATAGCTTTTGAGTATGTGAAGATGGTGAATTTATTTATTAAACCTAAATTTTACTAAAAATATTTTTAAAAGTAGATCGACATTCATCTACCATCTATAAATTACAACAAAATAATATAATGATAGAGACATCAAAATAATACAATTTAATTTAATCTTTACACACAAAAAAATTTTCAAAGTGATCTGACACTCATCTACCACCTGTAAATAATAACAAAATAATAGGATAATAGAGATATCAAAATAATATAATTAAACCTAACCTTTACTTTAAAAAATTCCTCAAAGCCGACCAACATTTATCTATCACCTGTAAACTACAACAAAATAATATGATAAAAATAATATCAAAACAATACAATTAAACCTAAATTTTACCCACAAAAATTTTTCAAAGCCGATCGAGATACATCTACGAATTGTAAAACTACCACAAAATAACAAACTAATATGGATATTACGATAATACAATTAAACCTAACCTTTACCTAAAAAAATTTTCAAAGCCGACTCACATTCATCTAGCATCTGTAAATTAAAATAAAACAATAAGATAATAAAGATATCAAAACAATACAATTAAACCTAATATTTACACAAGAAATTCTTCAAAGTCAACCGACTTTCATTTACGACCAGTAAACTATAAAAAAAAACATAATGGTGATCACAAAACTTCGATTTTGATCTAACTAATTCTTGTCTGAGCAAAAATTTTGACCCTAAAGAATGATTTTGAATGAAAACAACGAAGATATATATATATATACACATGTTGAATTCTATTATGCAGACAAAAACAGTGAAGAAGTTGAGGATTAGAAAATCAAACATCCACCAATCTTGACATGCAATCGAATCAAGTTAGATGAGCAATCGAATCATATTTTAGAAGTATTTTTCTAATTGAACAGTAAAAAGGAAAATATTAATTACTTCTTTTACCATATATTTAGGAGTCCCATATATTTTAGGAAGTCTAGTAAAAGTAAAAATATTAATTAATTCTTCTACCATATATTTTAGGAGTCCTATATATTTTAGAAAGTCTAGTTAATATAATAAAAAAAATAATAAATTAAAAAATAGTAAAAAATAGTTTTGTCTAAAGAAAGTCTTAAATGAAGGGCAAAAAGTTTAAATCACCTCTCTAAAAGTTTTCACACTTTTAATATATTACAGATATAGATATTGTCATATGAATTAATATTGTGTGGGGTCTTAAAGACCTATCAACTGCCAATCCCTATAGAACTTTCTGGCAATTTAACTAGATCTCAGATTTTAGTTTGTGGTATTTGTGGATTTTTACTCTTCTTTCATAGAAACAATCCATTTATCAGACGCAAGTGCTTTATATGACATGAGAAAATGAAATAAGATCTTTATTAAGTCCTATGTCAAAATCGGACTCTTGCAAATAACCACGTAATCTTCTCTAATGGCATTCTTTGTGGTTATTTTGTATCAATATTTGTGAGTTTGTTCCCTCCTAAGTGTTTCATCCAAATGTCGTTCAAGATTGTCAGAGTGTTATTCGAGTACAAAAGGAGCAACATTTGTTATTAGTGTGCATGGAAGTACGCACATTCAAAGGTGACGAGACATTTACCCTGGCCTCATTTATTTCCACACTTATCATTCAATACTTCCACTAATTATATTACTCTCAAGGAGTATAGTACAAGTTTAATAACTAAAAATTTATCTATATGTAAAAGCAAAGGGATCAAATGTGCAATTCTAGTAATGAAATGTTGAGATTTCATGCGACAAGTTTAAATATCTGTAAGTGTATTAATTTAACTTATTAATACCAACATAACATTTTATGTGACAAGCTTAAGCTTAAATTTCTGTGAATTTATTTTGACTTACTAATACCAACATAACTTACTAGTTTATCTTTTTTGATCGAGCTATAAATAGGGGAGGATCCATGGTATCGCTTGGGGGTCTCAGAAAACCAATAAATTTTCTCCAGGCTTTATATTTATATTAAAAATTCATTTGCCATATAATAAATCAATAGTTGGAAATCCATAACAAAACATCTTGCCTGACACAGAATCGATTCTCCTTGGAGTCACACCATTCAATTTTTTTCCTGGTAAAAGTTTTACCGTCACAACCCGAACCGAGCCCTTGGTCGTGGAGAGCATCTCGAACCGTGAAGGCCCAAGCTCCCTTTGCGGTCTGGCAATCATGCACACCATTCATATACTATAAATAAATGCGGAAAAAAAACTAGAGGAATCATGGCCATTTTCTGAGTTCAACTGAACAATACGGAATTTAATTTATAAACATTAGACAACCACATGAAAACTAGTCTGCGAAATCGTTAGCAATACGAAAACCAACATCTGTCTGAATTGGGAAAAGGCCCCCAGTCGTACCATGAGATAAAAATAAAATAGCAATTATCCAACAACCAATGCCTTCCGAAATAAGGGAGGCTCACCAACTGTAAACTTCGGACAAACAATCTACTACTTAGCGGGACCCCGAGACGGTGCCTCAGATCCTTAAATATAGGGAGTCAATACAGAGCAATCCAAAATAATGTACTTTTATACAACATAAGCGAGAGAAATTCATAAACCATTTTACATACGATATATGAAAACACATGGGCATATTTAAAAGACTTTAAAACATTTCGTTGAAACCACGATTTACTCTTTGTCTTACTTTTGATCTAGGTGGTACACCCTACAATTATGATATTTCACGGGCTATATGGAATCCTCCCTTGACTCGATGGTCAAGCCACCAACCCATGTTTTCCGCAAAGGTTGGAGTTTCTGATTCTGATACGCCACAGGGCACTAGGCTAGCGTATAGTCCCTCTTGGGGTCATAATAACTCGTATTGGCAAAACACAATTTTAGAAAATGAGTTTTCTGAAATCGTTCCTTCTTTGTGTAACCACCTAACATCTCTTAAGCCCATTTTAAACATTTTAAACATGCACCTTTCTGAAACCAAATTCTGAAAATCTGAATGATATCTGACTTCCATTCTATTCTGAGTCTGTTATGGAATTATTTATTTTTGTATCGTCATACCAAGACTTTCAAGAAATATCTTCTAAGTCATATAGTATCATGTTATAATCCTTTCATCCAAAACAAAGTATTTGGACCACCAAATCATTCAAAAAGTACAAAAGAATTTGTATATTGAAGTACATGTGGTGGTCATTTACTTCATAGCAAACCATGCAATTCTTTCAATAATAATCTTTAATATTTTCAAACAATAAATATCCCTCCCTCCAATTCACAACCAACATAAAGTTCATAAATGATAGTAATACCCTTGGTTCATACTTTAAGACATGCAATTGAGTAACCCATAACTTGTAATTCAAGAAATAACAGAATGAGAGAGGGAAATATGTTATTCATAATCTCAATTCATTTTTCAAAACTAAAAACACATATATACATATACACGAGTAAGAATTCAAGTCTAAGGGAAAGCCTCAAGACCAAAACGTTTGCAATGCAAACTTCTTAATGTAATTTGAAACCCTTCATACACATATGATTTCTCAACATTCAAAATCATACTAAAATTATTTAATCATGCCCATGTAGTCTAGGAAAATTCCACGTACCTTATATTACTTAGTTCGAAGAATAGAATCCGAATCTTGACTCATTTCTTGGAAATCTTGAACTTAAAGGTTGATTCTTAATCTTTGGGAGAGATTTTTTTTTTGATGGAATTGGAGTAACTTTTAGCATACTATGCCTTAATAATGACTTAATTTCGTGTTTTGGATGAGATAGAATGAGGAAAAAAGAATGAAATACCCTCCTAGAGCCGAAAATTTATTAAAATGAATTGGGCACCCGACGCGTTAAGCGACGCGCCGAGTCGGTCCCTACCGACG
This sequence comes from Capsicum baccatum var. pendulum, assembly GCA_030864225.1. Taxonomy (NCBI): domain Eukaryota; kingdom Viridiplantae; phylum Streptophyta; class Magnoliopsida; order Solanales; family Solanaceae; genus Capsicum; species Capsicum baccatum. Next base: position 249,513,431 of record CM061558.1, read on the forward strand.
TGATTCCTGGTGCGACACATTGATATCGCGTTGGCCCATTATTTTGATCATCCAAACATGTCTCAAACGTCATCCAAAAAATCCAAAACTTCCCCAAGACACCCCTTTTACACCCCTAAGTATGAATCAACTCAAAAATCTACATCTCGGAGTCGGGAAGATTGATTTAAAAATCATTGAAGTTTAGGATCTTAAAATATGACTAAGTCCTTTTTAACACTTAGAAAAATTTCATGTTGCAAGTCCTTTATACATGCTACTAAGGGTGGTACTAAGTCAAGAATGCTACGGGGCATTACATTTACTCACCAAGTTTAAGTATCAATGGATTCTAACTTTCTAATACCTATGCATCTATAACCAACAAACATCAGAGGGAGCTTAAAAGCTAGTTTGGTACAAGGGATACGGGATAACTAATCCCTAATTAATTTTAGCTTCATGACCCAAGCCGAGGCCTTGGACACAACGAGCATCCAGAACCACTAAGGCCAGAGAGACCCCTTAGTATACTATCATAAGAATAATCCATACATAAATCAAATTGCAAAAAATATAAGAATATTCAATGGAGACTTATAATAAAAAATGTGTAAATGAAATTATGGCAAAATAATACTCAAATTCTGTCTACGAAGCCTCTACTGACCACTGACTATCTAGACCGGGACAAGTCCCCCAGCTAAACTATAAGTTGTCTGAGATTAGATATAGAAACAATGCCTTCCATTGTAATGGAAGCTCACTAACTCTGAACTAGTGGAACAATTTGCTGCTACTGAATTGGAACCGGGACTAAGCCTTAGATCCTACATTATAGGACAATGCAGCTACCACGAAGGATGGTCAATAATTGGAATGTATTGGCATGCAGAACTCACCAATAACAACATATGTTCCATATATAATAGTCTATAGTAGTAAGAAAACAATTTAACATAATCGATATCAAAAACACATGGGCATAATTCAAGAGCTTGCAAACACACGGGCTATATCGAACCCTCCATTGACTCGGCGGCCAAGCCCCCAACCCAACTTTTCCGCTAGGGCTGGATTTTCTCACATTCTGATATGCAAAGGGCATACGTTCTGCGTATTGTCACACCCTTTTTTTGTCGTACTACAAAAGATTAATTTCATAGTTCGAAAGGGTTTTAATTATTAAAATGACAAAAGATGAAAATTCATTTTCGAAAAAAAAATTTATATTCAAAACTCAGAGTCTCCACTTGGCATAATCTGGTGTGCCAAGTCACCATTGGAAAATCCTTTTCAAAAAACGAATTTGACTCTAAGACTGATCTGCGAACAGAGATTTCGGCTAAGGAATTCTGTTGACCGAGGGGAAGGTGTTAGGCACCCCTCGATCACGTGGTTCAACCACGATCGCTTGGTGGAGCATATCGGCTAATTTAACATTATGAATATATAAACCACACAAAATACACATAAAACAATCGATCAAACACACAAAACAAAACAAATCCAAAATATAGTGTTCAGTCCAATTATACAATCCCAAATAAAGAGTGCGAGAAAAGAAACCATATTATAACCTACACTAACCTAATTACTCTTCTGTGCATTACTCGATGCATTGGGCCTTCATCACGAACGTCTTCTGCCAACATAATACGTCGGGACATTCCCCGGTGAATAAATATAATATGCCTCGGGGCATTCTCCGGCTAAATGAATACATATTTTCAATGCGATGAAATCAAACCATTCAACAACATTTCAAACATTCAACGCATTAAACAACACATCATTCCTAAATTTTTCCTACCTGAACCTAAATATTTTTACCTATCCAATTCGTTTAACATCATAATGAATCAAAATTGATCCGGCGCTAATCTTTTCATCAATTTTCAATTCCACCCCCAACTCTTATTTTTCGATCAAACAATCAATTTCAATATAGAAATAACCCATCAAAGCCACGACAATCATAGATGTTCAAACATACGATCAAATTTCTATCATCAATCTTCACGAAACATGAAAATCACAACATTAACATATCAAATTGAGTAAAATGAAAAGGATATGAAACATCGGACCTTATTTTAAGCTTTCAAATTCAACATTACTCGAATGAACAGAGTCTGCGTCCGAAATACCTTGAGTCGAACCTCAATCCAAAATCCCAAATCGATAACTCCGATCTAGCATTCCACCCGCACCCACTTCTATTTTTCTTTCACTAAGCCGGACCCAAACTTACAAATAGCGAATACCCACACCCATTTTTAATGCAATAATTCTGCAATAGCTCTATTTTGGTTATCCTCCAGTAAAGTGAACTGTTGGCGAATGGATGGAATTTTTAGTAGGGTTTCTTGGCGATTTGAGCTGTTTTGGGGATGTTGGTCGCTGTAATTGGTCGTTAAACTATCGTTAGTGACGTTTCCTAATTGTTTTGATGATAGAGGAGCTCAAAATCACTGTATTTGCATTGCTGGAGCTTCGGCGACCTCAACAACTTATAATTCACCTCCCCGTCACCCCTTTCTCCTATTTTCTCCCAATACTCTCTATTTTTTTGTCTCAATATATCACTATTTACCTCCCTCACATCTCTCTCGATTGATCAATTATGGTGTAGCGTGGATCAGTGAATATTCTGTATTCTTGTGAAAGAGTGGAGTGTGATGTTGTGAGAGTGATGTGTGTGTATTCTCTAAAAAATGGAAAAATAAAATGGAGAGAATATACTGTCTCTAATCTGTGTATTGTTAAAATGGCCCCCCAAAAAATGGTGAACCCCCAAGTTGTTGTCAATATGTCCCCCCCTGTATATAATTCTCTTTATATATCTGATCCTCCCCCTCATTTTGTTAGTGGTGGACCCTATTTATTGTATTCCTATCAAATCTATTAAAGAACAAAACAAAGACTTGAAGGGAGGGGTTACGTGTAGATGGGGTGGGGTTAGGTGTCCTAATTTAATAGGTAGGGTTGTTAATTAGTTATAACAAGAATAATTGGGGATTGGGTTTGTTAGGGTTTGTTATTTTGTCATTTTGTGGAGGGATAATTATACGGGTAAGGGTGTATGATAAAGTGAGGTACAAAATGAATAAAATTGGACTTAGGAGGGACAAAATTAGGTGTCTACAGCATGCCCCCTTTGAATGTAAACATGAAGTGATTTCAGACAAAGAAGTAGACAACGAGACCAAATTTTGACCCGACCATTATTCAAAGAAAGAAACAGAAGGAAGAAGGGCAACCGGGGCTTTGACATCTTACTTACCCAAGTTATAAGAGAGTCCAATCACAGTTATCTCAAATGGTTGAAAGGAGAGGAATTATACCGAGTTGGAGAGTCGAGTGAGGCCCTGTCGAGGTTTCGGTCTGCGGCTCTGTCATTATATCAAAAATGAAAAATTTTAAGAGTTAAAAAGATAAATAAAATTACAAAAGTCCTATCTATGCAGGTTCTTCTGAACTTTTTACTTGAGTTTCATCACCCTATTCTTCAGGCGGGCTCCTGACTTGCAATTTCTTCAACTTGTTGCTTGCCTTTTAATTTTTTCACCCTATTTTTCAGGTAGGCTCCTGACTTGCTATTTTTCAATTTGTTCACTTTCAATTTCTTCACCTTGTTTCTTGGTTTTCAAATTCTTCACCTTGTTGCTTGACTTTCAATCTCTTAACCTTGTTACCTGACTTTCCATTTCATCACCCTATTCTTTAGGCAGGCTCCAGACTTGCCATTTCATCATCCCGTTCTTCAGGCGGGCTCTTGACTTTTAATTTCATCACCCTGTTCTTCAGGCGGGCTCCTGACTTTCTATTTTTCAATCTATTTAATTTTCAATTTCTTCACCTTGTTGCTTGATTTTCCATTTATTCGCCCTGTACTTCGGGCATTCTCCTGAAATCACATTAAAATTGAAAAGAAAATTATCCCAAACAAATAAATGCATTTTTTATGAGTTAATTGGAATGACTTGACTAAAAGGTACATCTTTTAGGAATCAAAGGGGATGACTCGACTAAAAGGTACGTCTTATAGGAATCCACGGGGATGACTCGACTAAAAGGTACGTCCTATAGGAATCAAAGGGAATGACTCGACTAACAGTTACATCTTCTAGGAATCAAGGGAAATGACTCGACTAAAAGGTACATCTTCTAGGGGTCAAAGGGGATGACTCGACTAAAAGGTACGTCTTATAGGAATCAAAGGGGATGACTCGACTAAAAGGTACATCTTCTAGTAGTAAAGGTGAATAACTCGACTAAAAGGTATGTCTTATAGGAATCAAAGGGGATGACTTGACTAAAAGGTATGTCTTATAGGAATCAAAGGGGATAACTCGACTAAAAGGTACGTCTTATAAGAATCAAAGGGGATGACTCGACTAAAAGGTACGTCTTATAAGAATCAAAGGGGATAACTTGACTAAAAGGTACGTCTTATAGGAATCAAAGGGGATGACTCGACTAAAAGGTACGTCTTATAGGAATCAAAGGGGATATCTCGACTATAAGGTACTTCTTAAAGGAATCCACGAGATTGAATCGACTAAAAGGTATGTCTTATAGGAATCAAAGTGAATGACTTGACTAAAAGTTACATCTTCTAGGAATCAAGGGAAATGACTCAACTAAAAGGTACATCTTCTAGGGGTCAAAGGGGATGACTCGACTAAAAGGTACGTCTTATAGGAATAGAAGGGGATGAATCGAATAAAAGGTACGTCTTCTAGGGGTCAAGGTGAATAACACGACTAAAAGGTACGTCTTATTGGAATCAAAGGGGATGACTCGACTAAAAGGTACGTCTTATAGGAATCAAAGGGGATGACTCAACTAAAAGGTACATCTTATAGGAATCAAAGGGGATTAATTAAATAAAAGGTACGTCTTATAGGAATCAAGGGAATAACTCGACTAAAAGGTACGTCTTCTAGGGGTCAAAGGGGATGACTCAACTAAAAGGTACGTCTTCTAGGAATCAAAGGGAATGAATCGACTAAAAGGTACGTCTTATAACTATCAAGGGGGATGACTCGACTAAAAGATATGTCTTATAGGAATCAAAGGGGATGACTTGACTAAAAGGTACGTCTTATAGGAAGCAAAGGGGATGACTCAACTAAAAGGTACATCTTATAGGAATCAAAGGGGATGACTCGACTAAAAGGTACGTCTTCTAGGAATCAAGACTTAAGTAAGGAAGTGCATTATATAAGAAGAAAAATTCGAATCACCTAATCAACGAAGTGTGTTTCCTTATCAATGTTGTTTGAATTATCAAAACAATGAAGTGCGTCTCCTTACCAAAGCTGCTCGAATTACCAAAACAAGGAAGTGTGTCTCCTAGAGATCTTGAATTATGAGTTTTACCATGGTTTTGATTACCAAACCCGGGCAGCAACCTTGCCTCTTGAATTTGTTGTGGTGAGAAATTACGGCCTTCGATGTTTAGGCTCTGAAATCCTTGATTTGAATGCAACATGTATTCCTATTACATACATAGAAATTTTGTGAGTTTAAAAACATGGTGGCTAGTTTGTTGCTTTGGATTTTGAGGTAATTGCTCTTGCCCCCATCATATTTAGATTTGCTTCCAACCATTAGCATATGTCATTGACTTGCTGTATCTTTGACTCAAACTCAACTTATTAAGATTGACTCCGAAACAAACACAGTATTTCTGCTTTGTCGTGTTTCTCGAATAAACCCTTTGAATCTTGGTATTTCCATGAGTTCCCTGACTTCTCTATTGACAAAACTTCCTGCATGCCTTTTTTTGGGCCCACAATCATGTCTCTTTCATATGCTAGCTTTTGTCATGCTTTGTGTAATTAAAGAAGCTGGTAGCCAGTTTTGAAATCTTTTCTCACTTGTTTTGACACGGACTTGACTCAAAGACAAGAAACAAAAAAAAGAATGACAATTTTTGTTTTGATAACTAACTTAAGAAAGATAAAAATTAAAATAAAGAGAAGAAAGAAAAGTCAATGAAGTTCCCCTTTTAAAACAAAGAAACAAAAAATTCATCCAAAAATGGCAGTCAATACTAATGATTATGCCATGCACTTTGGATTAAGAAGCTTGATCTTTTCATCCAAAATTTCTACCCCATTGTTGTTGAGTTAATGGCCTTGAAATTGAGTTGCTTTCTTAGGTCAATTGCATTTAAGACCCCATTCGGCTAGTGGCTCCTTGAAGGGTTTTCACCAACAAGCTTCTTTCATTTTCTCTCGGTTCACTATCGCCTTATGGTGCCCGTAAGGGTTCTTACCAATAAGACACTCTCATTTTTATTTCTCTCAACTTGCCATCGCCTTATGGTGTCCATAAGTGTTTTAACCAATAAGACTCTCTCAGTTTTATTTCTCTCTTGATTCCCTATACTGAGGAAGACAAATAGTTCCCAAATGCATCATCATATCCGTTGCATACTCAACCTTAACATCCTCAAAAATTGATCTGAAGGTCTTTCTTTGGTTGTAACTTGGTTTTTGGATAAGGTTAGAAAGAAAGGATGACATGGGGCCCAAACGACACTTGAATTGGTGTAGGACTTACAACTTTTGGAATCGACTCAAACAATGAGGATTAACTCATTCTCCAGTTTCTTTTGACTGGGTGACTCTAAATTGTTTATTTGGATGGACCGGGCCCTGAGTAGGGCAGCCTACATATCTCACCCCCGAGAGGAGAATCAGGTCATGCGTAGTTCTGGCAGCTTGTTTTTTTTCACTTGATTCTAAGTTTTTTTTTGTTGACTCCTTTCTCTTTGGGACTTTTCTGACTTTATTTTTCTCAACGCTCTTCTTTTTCTCCTTTTGGACACATTTTCTCTTCTTCTTTTTTTAAATTTTCTGACTATACTATTTTGCTCGACACCTTTATTTTGAGCTTTGTTGACTCTATATGATTCCAAAAGAGAGGTATGAAAGAAAATAGGACTAAAGCTCAAATGGGTAAACAAAGGATGACATAATGTTTGGATAGTAGAATGAAAGGCCTTCGTCATATCAATCATTAAAAATGTAAGTACATATCATGCAATATGAAAATGAAAGATGAAGATCATTTGTGGCACTTTAACAACACTAACTTCAACTGAGCATGTATGTCACTTCTTTTTCTACACTTGTCAAACATACAACTCCATTTTCGTTGTACATTCCTCATGCTGAAGGACTCATGACTTCGTAGAACTGATTTTCTTCCTGTTCCTTTTGACATAGTATCACACATTCACTACTTGACCTAATTGAGATATGTCTTTTAATTGATGACCAAGTTATTCTCACAATTTTCAAAATAACAGTCTTAATTTTCAAAGAAGTTTTCAACTTGATTACCAGATGCCCCAGCACTCTATCTATTTCCTCAGATGCTCTGTTTTTCTAACTTTAACCCTCTGATTCAATGTTCTTTCTTAAATTGGATGCTAAGATATAGTTGTAAATTTCACTAGCATATCATATCACTAGAGTCAACATAAAATGTACTATGCAAAAAAAACAACAACATATATTTAAAACGCAAAGAAAAAGGGGACACTCCATTTAACAAAAATGAAAGATAGAGGGGTTTGAACATAAACGACAAAGGGACAAAATAAGAAAGATCCCGAACTACAAACCTGAAATAATTCGAAAAATAGAAAAGAAGAAAAAACAAACTACCAGACCTCTTCCTAGTAGGGAGATAGGTGAATTCTCAATTGCTCAGCCGGACAACTTAGCCGCTGGTTTGCATATCAGAATGACTAGAGCTTCCCTCACTATCAATGTTCTTCACCATAATTGATACATCATGAATCATCTTTTCAATTTCTCTTTTCAAATCTCGTCAATCTTCAATACTATGACCCTGAGCCTCATAATGATACGTACATCGTGTGTTAGGATCAAAATTTCTTGAACGCTGATTAAGGTTGTGCCCAAGGAGAGGAGTAATCATTCCTTCCTATACCAATCTCTGAAATAAACTGGCATATGACTCTCCAATTAGTGTAAAGCTATCTCTCGACTTATTCCCCATTTCATTATTTGGCTTGGATAGAAAATATGGCTTAGAAGGGTTTTGGTATGTTTGTGGAGTTAGAGGATGACTCTGGGGCGTTGGGGTATGCCAATGTGGGTAAGATGAGGGTTGAACATGTGGTTATGCATTATAAAATGGATATGGATGTGGAGGAACAGAGTATAATGGATTTTGGGAGTGATTATGTGGAGCCTGGGCATAAACTTGAGCTTGAGCCTGAGATCGACGACGACGTGGTCTTCTTGACCTTTCTTGTTGTCCAACTATAATTGCAGATGCATCTTCCTCATTCTTTTACTCCCCAACACTTCCTAAATACTCTGGAATTACTTGAGTTGTCGCTTTTAATGTTGTAAAACTCACAATGCGACCAGTCTTAATTCCCTCTTTTATCATCTCCCCCATTTTAAGGACCTTAATGAACGGCTTGCCTAATACAGGTAACAAGTGTTGATAATATGTTTCGTCCTGCTCTTGAATAAACACCTCCACTATTTTTCTTTCTTTCATTGGCGGTTTTACTCTAGCAGCTTTTTCGCGCCATCTGATCGCATACTCCCTGAAACTCTCAGTATTCTTCTTTGTTATACTAGTTAGGGATTTTTTGTCAGGGATCAACTCCACATTGTATTGAAATTATTGCACAAATTCATTAGCTAGGTCATCCCAACTAACTCATTTGTCAATGTCTTGGTCAACAAACCATTCTGAAGCTAGACCTGAAAGACTTTCATCGAAATATGTCATGAGTAATTCTTCCTTCTTTCCAGCGCCCCTTAGCTGGTTGCAATAGCGTCTCCAATGTGCTACAGGATCGCCATGTCCATCATACTTCTCAAACTTCATCATTTTAAAACCAAGAGGAAGATGTACACTAGGAAACATGCACAGATCTTTATATGAGACACTTTTGTACCCCCCAAGTCCTTGCAAGTTTTTCATAGTCAGTTCCAAACTTCTCAATTTTCTGGCTATTTTCTCTTGTTATTCTGTCATAACAGGCTTCTCAGTGTTAGGAGTAAATTCAGGCGGTTGAGGGCAATCGTAAGGACCATTCGACTTAAATGTAGGATCGAGAGCATAATGCTGATCCCTAAAAATATTCAATGCAGGCTCTCTTGTAGAGTAGAGAGGCACAACTTGTGGATGAACATCAAAAGTAAGAGGTGGGGGTAGCGCCGCAAAAGCATGAACAGCAGTTGGAGCCGAGTATGTGGTAGTCTTGGATTGGGGAGTGAGGAAATGAACATTGGAAGTAGTTGGATATTGTTGCCCCGGAGTCGATCCTGATGCATGTTGTGGCATATCAACAAAAATGGGAAATTGTGCATGTGACACAGCAGGCAAGCAAGAAATATATTCCAGATTATCAATGGTAACTGGAGGAGGCGGCAACCCATTAGCCCAAGCTTGATGCATTTCTATTATTTGCCGCCTTAATTTCCGAATCTCTTCATTATCTCCTTCATTCTCATTCCTCGAATTCCATATCTGATTAGTGACAACTAACTCGGTATCCTTGTTGGCCATAACTTCCTTTTTTACTTGGAGAAATATGGAGGACCAACCAAAATGCCACAAACCAACCACCTTATACTAACTGGACAAGAGATAGCAAATGCGTTAGAGTTTAACGATTTTTCAAAACCTCTTTTTTTTTTATTATTATTATTATTATTATTATTATTATTATTATTTTAAAAAAAAGGTCACTGAACCCAAGAAGGGCGCCTACGTATCTCACCCCCGAGAGAGGAGAATCAGGTGAGCGTAGTTCGTGAAGTCTTGCTAAAATGGCCGATTAAACGCTTTTTCTTCCTTTTTTCTCTTTTTCTTGAAACTTTAAAAAGAAAAGAAAATAAAAATTTGTCAAAAGAATTGACGAAAATCTTTTTTTTTGCATTTTTTTTAGGCTTAACATCCTTATACAAAATGAAACCTATGATTACCAAAGAAAAATATTTTGGGGTTTTTGATTTGGAATTTCATAGGAAAATGAAACTTGAAACTATTAAAGAAAAATCTTTTTGTAGTTTTCTTTTAGAGATGTATATGAAACACCTACTCTAAGTGAAGAGTGAAGAAAATCTGTTTGAATTTTTCAGATTTCTGTACAAAATGAAATCTATGGTTATCGAAAAAATATTTTTTGATTTTTGATTTTGAATTTCATGTGAAAAATGAAACCTGAACCTATTAAAGGGAAATATACTTTTTTTTTGTTGTTTTCTTTTAAAGATGTACATGAAACACCTACTCTAAATGAAGAGTGAAGAAAATCTTGTTTTGGATATTTGAAATAAGATCAACCAAAAATAAAACCTACGACTATTAAGGATTTTTTTTGTATTTTGATTTTCAAGACATGTATGAAACACCTACTCTAGATGAAAAGTGAAGAAAATCTTTTTTTGATTTTTTAAATAAGATCCCTGAACCTATAATAGGCTACCTACGTATCTCACATCCCGAAAGAGGAGAATCAGGGGTGTGTAGTTCGTCTAGATTGGACAATTAATGATTAACTAATAGATTGACCCTAACTTAAGAGACACAATCAAAGACAAATAAATAAAATCTTTTTTTGGATTTTTAATTAGACACTTCAACTAAAACTGACACCAACAATTATGAAGGAAAATCTTTTTGGCATTTTTCACTATATAAGAATGTACAAAGCTCCTATTGAAAGGAAAAAATATTTTTTGAGTTTTCGAATTATTAATGCTTACTAAAGAAAATGAAAGGAAAATTTTTTAACGTTTTTGATTTTTTGAGAAATGAGTGCAAAAAGTTAAAAAAAAATTCTGTTTAAATTGTGAAAAACAAAAGCCATGAAGAAACCTAAAATATACCAAATCTTTTTCTTTTCACTTTTTTTTTCAACAATTTCTTGCCTACACACTTTGCTTCTAACTCATGTTTTTGCCCAAACCAGTCGGTCAAATAACCTCGTTACCTTCAAAGATGCAACATTTAGCACGTACAGATGCCTTAGAGATGAGTCTCCTACAAAAGGCCAAGTGGGCCCTACTAGGTCTTCAATATGATGCACATAAGCATGACTTAAAGGCTCACCTGCATTAGGGTTCACTAACAAGGTTGTTCGGGGGAGCGTATGGTCAATAGTGGCTGCTTTGCTTTCTACCTACTCCATAAGACCGACGGCTCCCCCTCCCCTAAAATAAGGGTGACTCAACTAAAGGTCGTGTACAACACGTGTACTACGAACTTGTTGCAAAAAGAAGGCCGGGGGGTGGACATATTATGCTAGATATAAAAGTGGTAACACATAGGATAAATACTGTACAAAAAGAGCACAAAAACATTCAATAATGATAAAACAATAACACAAAACAACACAAACAAAATGTTTATACACCTATAGTGTCAAACAAAGCCGATACGACTCCAAAATAAGCTCGAATTCTGAACAAGGTCCCCAGCAGAGTCGCCAGAGCTGTCACACCCTTTTTTTGTCGCACTACAAAAGATTAATTTCATGGTTCAAAAGGGTTTTAATTATTAAAGTGACGAAAGATGAAAATTCATTTTTGAAAAGAACTTTTTATATTCAAAACTCAAAGTCGCCACTTGGCATAATCTGGTGTGCCAAGTCACCATTGGAAAATCCTTTTCAAAAAATGAATTTGACTCTAAGGAATTCTGTTGACCGAGGGGAAGGTGTTAGGCACCTCTCGATCCCGTGGTTCGACCACGATCGCTTGGTGGAGCGTATCAGCTAATTTTACATTATGAATATATAAACCACACAAAATACACATAAAACAATCGATCAAATGCACAAAACAAAACAAATCCAAAATATAGTGTTCAGTCCAATTATACAATCCCAAATAAAGAGTGCGAGAAAAGATATCATATTCTAACCTACACTAACCTAATTACTCTCCTGTGCTTTACCCGATGCCTTGGGACTTCATCACGAACGTCTTCTGCCAACATAATACGTTGGGGCATTCCCCGGTGAATAAATACAGTGTGCCTCGGGGCATTCTCCGGCTAAATGAATACATATTTTCAATGCGATGAAATCAAATCATTCAACAAAATTTCAAACATTCAACGTATTCAACAACACATCATTCCTAAATTTTGCCTACCTGAACCTAAATATTTTAACCTATCCACTTCGTTCAACATTATAATGAATCAAAATTGATCCGACGCTAATCTTTTCATCAATTTTCAATTCCACCCCCAACTCTCATTTTTTGATCAAACAATCAATTTCAATATATAAATAACCCATCAAAGCCACGACAATCATAGATGTTTAAACATATGATCAAATTTATATCATCAATCATCACGAAACATGCAAATGACAACATTAACATATCAAATTAAGTAAAATGAAAAGGAGTTGAAACATCGGACCTTATTTGAAGCTTTCAAATTCAACATTACCCGAGTGAATAGAGTCCGCGTCTGGAAGGCCTCGAGTCGAACCTCAATCTAAAATCCCAAATCAATAACTCCAATCTAGCATTCCACCTGCACCCACTTCTATTTTTCTTTCACTAATCCTAGCCCAAACTTACAAATAGCGAATACCCTCACCCATTTTTAATGCAATAATTCTGCAATAGCTCTGTTTTGGATATCCTCCGATGAAGTGAACTGCTGGCGAATGGATGGAATTTTTGGTGGGGTTTCTTGGCGATTTGAGCTGTTTAGGGGATGTTGGTCGCTGTAATTGTCGTTGAACTATCGTTAGTGATGTGTCCTGGTGGCTTTGACGACAACGAAGCTCGAAATCACTGTATTCACGTCGCCAAAGCTCCGACGACCTCAACATCTTATAATTCACCTCCCCGTCACCTCTTTCTCCTATTTTCTCCCAATATTCTCTGTTTTTTTTGCTCTTAATATGTCACTATTTACCTCTCTCACATCTCTCTCGATTGATCAATTATGGTGTAGTGTGGATCAGTAAAGATTCTGTATTATTGTGAAAGAGTGGAGTGTGATTTTATGAGAGTGATGTGCGTGTATTCTCTAAGAAATGGAAAAATAAATTGGAGAGAATATACTGTCTCCAATCTGTGTATTGTTAAAATGGCCCCCTAAAAAAATGGTGAACCCCCAAGTTGTTGTCAATATGTTCCTCCCCCTGTGTATATAATTCTCTGTATATATCTGATCCTCCCCCTCATTTTGTTAGTAGTGGGCCCCATTTATTCTATTCCTATCAACTGTATTAAATAGCAAAACAAAGACTTGAAGGGAGGGGTTATGTGTAGATGGGGTGGGTTTAGGTGTCCTAATTTAATAGGTAGGGTTGTTAATTAGTTATAACAAGAATAATTGGGGATTGGGTTTGTTAGGGGTTTGTTATTTTGTTATTTTGTGGAGGGATAATTATACGGGTAAGGGTGTATGATAAAGTGAGGTACAAAATTAATAAAATTGGACTTGGGAGGGACAAAATTAGGTGTCGACACGTATAATCCCCTCTTTCATGGCAGATCCCCTCTTTCAGGGCACAATAAATGTCGTATCAGTAAAACATGATTTCGAACCATGAGTTATCTCAACTCGTGCCTTCTTCGGGAAACCATCTAACTCCCTTTAAGCCCAAATTTTAGCCTCTTAAAAACGTACTTCATGCTTACAAACATTTCTTTTTATATTTTGTTAAGGTCATATCACAATAGGGTCTCGTCATACCCCAACTTGCAAGTCATTCATTTCATACCACATCATATCCATATCCCTTCCTACTTAAAAACATATCAATGACCAGCCAAAGAATTTAAACATCACAAGAGAGTTTTTATTTTAAAATAATGTGAAAACTTATGCAAACACACTCTCTTTTATAGACTTAAACATGTCGTGGCCAGTTCAATCATTAATCACATGCAGTTTCTTCATTAGGAAACCATCGTATTTAGAATAGAAATCACCTCGTTGAAAAACACGTGAAAAAAACATCCATAAACAAGTAAAGAGGAATTTAAGCTCAAGAATCATATTCATTCATAAAACATCTCTAACATTTGTTATACGTATATCTAATGATCAAAAAGGGCTTATAATTTATGCTCTCAAGCCGAATTCACAATTCATAACATGATAAGACCATAAATTTCTTCATGGAGAAGGGAATTTCAGAAGTCATGTTCATAAATCACTTTTTGAACTCAAATTATGTATGCACAATATTATAAATCAAGCTTATGAAAAAACCCATGATAATTACGTACTTTCATCAAAACGGGTTAATGATGCATGCTCTTTAAACGATTTCAAAAACCCCTTACATATATATTCATATACAGCTTCAAAACATGCTTCAAAATGTTAAATTCATGCCCATGATATTTAGGATAGTTCCACATACATTTTGATGGCGAAAAATTGAAGGAAATATAGGGAGATTGTCCCTATAGGGAGTAGAATCCTCAACCCTAGGTAGTTTCTCCACTTTTGAATATGGCATGATATTTGGGAATTTACTGAGGCAATGTAACGTTTATAAGGCCTTAATTTCATGCAAAGAGGGATAGGAATGGTTATGTGATGATAAAAGACCTTTATTCCCTTAAAATAAATCAAATGGAACACTTTTTGATGTCCCAGAAAGTCTGTGTATAGTATGGACAAAGCATAGCTGAGGCATGTGCTTAGGAGATTTCTTTGCGGTGCAAGGCCATCCCACACCCTGGACAGTGACTCATTAAAATACTCATAACTTTTGACTCTAAAATCAGATTAATGAACTGTTGGTGGAGTTGGAAATAAGACTCGAAGGGCTTTAATTTGACACATAGTATGCCACATGAATATTTATGTACTAGGATAAATGGTTGATAGAAGTTAGGCAGGAAATTGTTGTAGCTCTAAAAGTATGGAATAAAGAAAATAACCTTGCATTGGACATTTTTCCACAAAAAAATATGCAAAGGCATCAAAAGTGCATCATGATATCCCCTAGTGAATTGTGTAAGTACAAAGCGTGAGATAGAAGAATTGACATAGAGATGACCTTGCACATGAGTTATAGGGATCATGATTTTCACAACATAGGGAATGAGTTTATTAGGTGATCATGGGCCTAATTTATATCGGTATTAATCATGAACTAAGATTTCGCGGGAGATAGGAATTTACGCATTATCTACCTTACAAGATATAAAAAATAGACTTAAGCTTAGAGAAACTTCTTGTCTATGTCCCTAAAAATAAATAACATAATTCATCCTTTCAAACATATAATTCTACCATAACACATCTAACCACAAGATTTTGAGTCCCATTGCATAGTACTTCTATGTTGAAGCCTAACTCGGATAAAAGAGAAGCTAGCTTAAGATATCAGGCCCATACTCTACATCCCTTTAAGAATATTACTTCACCTTATCACTACCATAAAACACCCTCGAGTTTTAATTCATGAAGTACTAACCACATAGTACATGGGTTTGTGTTTTCATCAATCACAACATTCAAGACTATCATTACTAGACCTACTTTATGGATCTCCCCACTAAGACCAAAAAATTAAATCGCTCTCACTACGATTTTTGCCACATATCTCCTCCCCAACTATTTCACATAACAAAATTTCATCTCCTTCTTTTCCCGTTCACCTTTAACCTTAACTCAAGAATAACATCAAAATTTTCTCATTCGAGAACATCTACTCCCCAACCCAAGACATTAATATGCTGCCATGACCACCATTATACTAACATATGGAGGGTCATTGAGGTACTCGATCATAAGCATCAAGAATAAGAGTGACACTAAATGATTATAACTTATACTTGTTGGACTACTCAAGGTGAGAAATGAGGTGAAGATACGATAGAATAGACACGAAGTGCTTCATATATCAAGTATCTTGATAACAAGTAGAGAGTCATTCTACATAAACACAACACAACATGAGTTCTTAGGACAGACCACAGTGAGAAACATTAGTGCATACATCATGAGTCGTATAACATAAGGCCAAAATTCATGAATTTAGTGACTGAGACAAGGATTGTTACTTGAAGCTTTTGCTCCTCATTTTATTTGCATAAACTTGATCTCTTCGTACTAGAATTGATATAAAATTGATCGATAACATATAGGAATCATAGTTTCTTAGAACCAAGAATGATGTGAGAAATAGATTTTATGGATCATGAGCAACACAATATAGAGATCGGATAATTGGACTACTGGATTACCGAGGGACATTATTGTTTATATTTTGGAGGTCATAACTCGACCATAACATAGATAGATGTCTCAAACCTTACACATATGTAGGACTTAAATACATAAAACAATGGTAGATGTCCCTTTTTAATTGAAGTAAGAGGAGTTTGCTTGAATAGGAATAGATTTATCATGACTCTTCCCAAACCTTCCCACTAGGAGAAAATTCAAGAACTACCTTAGTCTATCATCTCTCTTTTAGATCAAAGTCACAAAACTAGGCTTGCGGACATAACCTTTTATTAAATCTACAAGTACCACTGTCAACATAAAAAGGGATATTAGCATACACATATAGGCTTAGCTCCCCCATATAAACTATAGTCTGAAGGTATTGCATTTGGAGAATGATACTCTTAACTTTTGCTAGCCTTTATAGACATCAGCCTACAACTCACTCTCATGAGAATATACGTCCACACCCTTTATAACAAAATGATCAATGCTCCACTACATAATGCATTAGCATTAAACCTCTAATCACAAAACTTATAACTTACCAAAATTTGTAAAACTTTGCCAAAGGCACATATTGCCTACCTTTATTTCCTCAATTTAACTCAAAAGAACACCATACAACAACTTCCCAGATTCTCCATACTACAAAATTCAAGAATGTGAACTAGGTACACATAACACTAATACACATAAAACCTTATCTAACAACATGCTGCCTAGGGATTCAACTTATCCTTATATACTTATTCTAATTGTACTATATTTGATATTAAATTCTAGGTTATCTATTTTGTTAATTATCCTGTCTTTTTCTTCTATGAATAATTCTATGTCTAAATCATATTCTAAACTATCTTTTAACTCTAGTTGTTTTATGGTTTTATATATCCAAATTAATCTTTCTTTTAATTGTTTTTTTTCTCTTCTAAGCTGGTTTCTATAATTAATTTCTTTGTATGACCAAATTTATTTTTCTCTAACTCTTTTAATATATTCTAATATTTTTAATCTGTATAATATCCATCTGAATAATAACTGTCTAAATCTGAGCAGTAGTTATCATTATATAGGTGTAAATTTTCTATAGAACTTAATAACTCTTCTTCTTCATAATTCCATATCTTTTCCCATATTATTTTCTTTATGTCTATAATTTCTATATCTCTAAGTATATATAAAACAAGTATTTTAAAGTTATATGTCATTTGCTTTTTCATAATATTCTTTAGTTGTTTGTTTTAATCTTTTTAATTCTTTCATATTTTTGTTAAGGTATTCTATATATTTATATTTTTAGTTCTCATGTATTCTACTAAATTTTTTTTCATTAGTTTTTCTATTAATTATATATTTTTATATCAATTTTCTAATAGTTTATCATGGTTGATGCATAGGTTTGGCATGTATTTATATATAGGAGTAGGTAGGAAGGTGTGGTATGTAATTTATTCTAGCCAGAGTATATTTGTCAAATATATTTTCACATATGATCTTTCTTATATCTACCATTTCTATTTCTTCAGTACATACAAACAAGTATTTTGAATTTATCTATCATTTCATCAGATAAGTAGGTAGTCATTCTTTTTAATGTGATGTTATTTCAAAATACTCCCTTCAATCATATACATAACAAAATATGATCATTTTAGATTACTATGTACTATATTATTCTTAAATAATTATGTTACTCTGTCACTATTAGCATGGTAGTCTGGATACTTTTCCCTTAAACAATGCCTCTACTCTGGCTACTCCCCTATTACAACTTTCTTTCCCCACCATTTTTACCTTTAGGATGGCATAGTCCTAGGGATTTTTCTCCTTTTTCTCTTTGCTAATAAACTTTGTAACATATTATTCTTCAAAAAATTCTACTATATAGTAACTAACATGAACTTATTTTATCATATTATGATTTTTAGGAGTATATGAATTTAGCTATTCATAATTATAAATGAATATACCTGTTCTGGTAGATTTGATAATTCTGGGCTTTGTTCATCCATAGCTTTTCCTTAGAAATATATTTGATTTTATTAAATATTCAAAAGTTTTTTGGGTACAAAAGAACATAGAAGATTTTATCAAGCGATTGTGTGATAACTTTTTCTTCTTCTCCATCATTCAAGATATTATGTGAATTAATATATTACTGAATCTAATGAGTTAAACTTAAATTAAAGTAAAAAGAAAAAGTTTTATAAGGTAACTGTTCGCTTTAAAATCGAAAATGGATTCGATACAATTCAACAGAATCTAAGAAATGATCAAATTCTAAAATCATTTCTATTTTGATTCTATATGTTTCACTTTCTTCTGAATCATAATTATCTATCTCTTCAATATCCATATTATTTATTTTTTAATTTTTCCTTAAATTGATTTATCTCGTTTAGTAATTTTTGTTCTCTATCTTTTTCTTATTTTTCTTTTTGTCTTTGTTCATACAGATCTTTTAACATTTGTAGTTCTTTTTCTAATTCAGCAATCCTACTATTTTTGGTTTCTTCTATTTTTCGTATTTCTTCTGTAGTTTGTTGTTTAATTTTTTTTATCTATTTCTTCATTTTCTTTTTCTATTCTTAGCATTGCTGTTAATTTATCTTCTAATTTTAATACTTCTTTTTCTAACATTAGATATAAATGTTCACCTAGTTTGTTATATCTTCTTCCTAGATTAGAAAATACTATTTTTATTTTTAGTCCTTCGTGATTTTCATATATTTTTTCATCTATTATAAATTCTTCTTTGTTCATTTTATTGTGAATAGTTCATGTTGGTATATATATTCTAAGCTATCTATTTGTGATTCTAATTTTGATATTTCATCTTTTTGTGTATTTATTGAGTTTTTACTAACTCCGGCAAATATATTATAATGTAGTCTTTCTATTCTTATTTTTTATTCTTTACGTTTTTCAGAAATAAATTGTTTTAATTCTTTGTATTTTTGCTCTTTATTCATTTAAATTATTTTTATAATATCTTGGCGGATATCTAAATCTAATGTTATCATAAGTAGGTGGTATGTGTCTCATTCTTCTAGATTTTAAATGGATTATTAATTTTGCTTCAATACTAGATATTAATGTAATTAGATAGGCTAATCTTTGTGGATTTTCATTTGTTTTATTTAGACTTATGCATTCTGAATAATTACTAACTAAAGATTCTTTAATTTTTCTAAAAGCTTCTCTATTTTTAAATGGTCTTCTCATAATTAATTCAGTAAATATACATATCCTACTGTTGTACTTTTTAAATTACTGGGTTCTGATTCCATTTGGAAGGGGGTGCGGATAACTAGATTATAAAATAGATTCATTAGACCATTTGTAGGGGGTGCGGATAACTAGATTATAAAATAGATTTATTATATCTAATGAATCTATTCTTTTTTGTGCGTGGATGCTTCTTAGATTTTGTTTCAATATTTTTTAATAATTTATTCTTTTTATAAGATGTATCCATTAATTTATTTGGTTTATTATTTTATCCTGTAGTAACTGCAGAGTTACAAATTTCTGTATAATAATTTATCCTATTTGTACTGTAGTATATATCTAATTCTAGATTTTCTATGTTATTTATTATCTTGTGTTGTTCTTCTCGTAGTGAGTTTTTTAAATTATATAAACTATCACATGTACTTTTTTCTAAATTTTCAAAGGTTTCTTCTATCCATATTAACTTTTCTTTTAGATTTTCCATTATTTTTCTAATTCGGTTTCTATAATTAATTTCGTTATTTAGATTATCTTGGTTTTCTCTAGTTTTTCTAATATATTCTAACACCCTTGATCTGAATAATATCCTTCTGGGTAAATTTCTTCGTATAACTGTTCTAGCTAATTTATGGTTTCCATTTCGTAGTCTATTACTTTTTCTAATATTATTTTCTTAATATCTATAATTTCTATATCTTTAAGTATATATATGATTAAAACTTTAAGATAGTCTAAATGATCTATTTTCTAAAATTGATATTTTATAGTTGTTTGTTTTAGCCTTAGTAGTTTTTGCATATTTTTATTAAGAGATTTATTTTTATTTTCCATGTATTTGTCTATATTTGTTTTCATCCATTTTTCTAGTAACTGTATATTTCGCATATCTTTTTCTAAAAATTTTAGGTAATTTATCATGATAAGTATTTATAAGAGTAGTTAGGTAGGCATGGTATATAATTTACTCTAGCCATGTAATATTCACCAAATGCTTTTTCTAATATGATTTTTCTTATATCTACTACTTTTATATCTCTAAGTGCATACAAAATAAGTATTTTAAATTTATCTACCATCACATTAGATAAATTATCATTCATTTTCATAAAATTGCTTTTTTCAAAATATTCCCTCCAATCATGTACATAACAAAATATGGTCATCTTAGATTACTATATACTAGATTACTCTTAAATAACATGTTCTTCGGTCACAATTAGCATGGTAATTTGGATACTTTTTCCCTTAAACAGCGCCTCTACTCTGGTTACTCCCCGCCACGGCTTCTTGCCTCATTGGTTTCACCTTTAGGATGGCATAATTCTTAGGGATTTTTCTCCGTTTCCACTTTGCTAATAAACTTCTTAACATATTATTCTTCGAATAATTCTACTATAAAGTAACTAATATGAATTTATTTTATCATATCATGATTGTTGGGAACTATGAATTTAGCTATTCATAATCATAAATAGATATACCTGTTCGGGTAGCTTTGATATTTCTGAAGTTTGTTCCTCCATAGCTTTTTCCATTGAAGTATGTATGTTTTTTAATTAACTGGGCAAAATATTTTTTACGGAATGGAGAGAGTATTTGCTTTAACGTGAGAAGGTTTGCTTTGCAATGCCTTCTGCTTTCTTTATTTATAGAACGAAAGAATGAACTCTACATTTGTTTACACGTTTTTTAAATGTCTACTAAATGCTAAAAAAGAACTAAAAAAGTCAAAAAGCCTATAAGGCGTAAAAAGCTATCTAGGGCCTAAAAAGTCTACAAAGTCCAAACTACATTTAATGCTTTACAATAATTATCTTATCAAACTTTACGTAAATACTTGAAAATTTATACAAATCTATACAATATATGGTCAAATATCTTGATATCTTGTCTCCCGTTGGTGTTGTCGTATCTGCTATATCTCCATTATTGCTTCTTATTTTATCTTTCCAGCTGACATTTTGTCTTCTTGATTTTTATTCTAGATGTACTTCTGGAATAATATTATCTTCTCCATTACACCTCGAACATTGGTGATCTGGATATTTATGTCCAATTATTTTACAATATCTTGTTAGTAGTCCGTCAGAAATAAATTCTTTTTTAATAGCTCTTGCGGTAGATTGTTTCTCTGGGTTGAGTAGTGTCATTATCCATTGTCTGACATCCTCCATATCTGCTGGCCGTAGCTCTTTTGAATTTGAGTAAATCATTTGATGATCTCTCGAATAGTAGCTCCATATTGGGTTTCCATTATTATAGTTATTTGCTAGTTCTTGTATAATCGTAGCTAGTCCAATAAGTCTTTTATTTGCGTAGAACTCTGGTATCTCAATTCTGGGTATCTCCGGTTGCTGAGTAATATCTTCTGGTATGATCATATCTCTAGTTAGTCCTATCTTTTCAACTTGTATAGCTGGTTTTATCTCGTCATATAATATCTCTGCGGGTGCAGTATAACACTTTATATAAAATAGATTGCCTTTCGTTATTCTTTTATAGGAAGTGAATATCTTGTATAATTCTTCCATAGCTATTAATTCTTCTCCGTCCTGGGTGTATATGGTGTTTAATAGTCCATAGTCAAAATAAGTTTTTACTAGGCTTGGGTTAGTTTTGGGTAGTGCGATTAGCTTGTTATATCCTTATAATTTTTGGGTTATATAGTTGGTGTTTATTTCTTTAATGTTTGTAGTTCTGGGGTTATGGTTTAGAAAAGTTTGTACTCTATAGATGTTTTTTATATATTTCTGGGTTGTATAATTATAAACTTTTTTGTCTTGGTTTAGGCTATCTCGGTATGTGGTAATTTGTGGGGGTATGAATAAATGGTCTTTTTGTGTTTTTGGTGTAAATCCTTTTTCAAATATTTTATTCATGTTCGTGTTTTGGTATCTTGGTCGACTAACTCCTTTGCTTGTACCTGCAGAAGTAGATTGATAAATGTTATGGGTTTTATGGAGTGTCCCAATGTCTCCTTCTAGCTCTGGAATTTTATTGTCTTTCGATCGACATAGCTCTGCACACTGCTGGGTTAGCTGATTTATAGCTATAGACTTCAGTTTATCTTCATTAGTCTTTAGTTTTTCTATCTCAGTACCCATACTGTCCACTTTCAATGAAAGCGTAGTTAGGGTGTTGAGTATTTTTTCTAGAGTATCTTCTTCTATAATTTCAGTCTGTGTATCTTTGTCTTGATATGTAATCTGCAATAACATTTTTGTTAGTACTGATCACTTCAATTATAAATGTGAAATTTAATATATTTAAAACTAGTCTCCGAATCTCTTTCGTTGTAACTGAATTTTGTATTTTCTTTGTTAGCAACCAGCGTACCTGTGTATTATCTATTCGTACAATAAATTTGTTATATACAATATATGGTTCAAATTCTAACAAACATTTATATAATGAACATAATTCTTTCCTATTTATTTCCATTTTATTTCTGTCTCATTGAACGTACCTGAGTAGTATCTACAATGGTGTTCCATTTTTTCTGCTTCTTATCGATATTTAAGTACTCCTCCATAACTATATTCACTATCATCGGCTTATACAATATATATAAATTTTCTATTTTCATCTGGAAATTGTAATTTCGGTAATTCTTTACAAAGTAATTTTATTTTTTGGACTTGTTTTTTATCTTCTTCATTGTAGTTATATTCTATATCCTTTTTTAATTTTTTCTGTAATGGTTTTAAAGCTTCTGCTAATTTTGGAATATATTCTCTTACTTGGTTTACTAATCCTAAAAATGATTGTAATTTCTTTTTTGTATCTAATTCTTCTTTCGAATTTATTATTTTTTGTATTATATGTTGTTGCATTTTTACTCCACTTTTATCTATTTGTATTCCTAAAAATTCTATCTGGTTTTTCATAATTTCAGCTTTCTTTTCGCTTAGACTTATTCCCGATTTTTCTATTATATCTGTAAACTGTTCCAATAATTTTAAATGTTCTTCTTTGGTTTTTGTATATAATAATATATCATCTATGTATACTATACAATTAGATAATTGTTTAAAATAATTATCCATAAAATGTTGATATCTACCTGGTGCATTTTTATATCCAAATGGTAATACATTCCATTCATAGAATCCGTGTGGTACCGTAAATGCAGTTAATTCTTTAGATTCTTCTTCTAACTTTAGATGGTAAAATCCTGATTTACAATCGAATTTGCTAAAATAATTATATCCTTGTATTTGCCTTATTTTTAATATCTTATTTGGTATTGGATAATTATATGTTATAGTTTTTGCATTTAAATTTCTATAATCAATAATCATCCTACTTTGTCCTCTTTTTTGTTCACTATGTTTATTTACTATAAATGCTGGGCTATTATGTTTACCATTACTTTTTTGTATATATTGTGTTTCTAATAATTCATCTATATGCATTTTAAATTCTTTTAAATCGTCAAAATTATAGGTTAATGGTTTTTGGGTTATTATACTATTTTTATCTATTAATTCAACTTTTATAGTAGTTTTATGTTTTTCCCATCCTTTCAATGGATCTTCACTATATAATTGTTCTAATTTTTTCTTAACTATTTCTATCTTATTTATTGAAAATAAGGTTATTTCTGTTTTATTTATCGAAAATACTACTAGTTCTATTGTATCTTCAATATTTTTTATATTTTCTAATTTTTGTGTAATTTTTTCACTTCCTTTAATCCAATCAGTTTTCTTTCTTATTTTATTATTAACTCTTTTTGCTCTTACTTTTTGTTTGCACGGTGTTGTAAACCACCAGTCGTTTCTAGTTATTATATGTAGGTATAATTTGTCTAAAAATGACATTCCTAAAAGTATATCTTTTGACGTTAGTTCATAATTATAAATTTCTTCTATTGTTAATATCTTATCCCGTATTTGTACTTTTACATTCCTAGCTTTATAAGTAATTAAGCTTTATTTATTATTAAATCCTTTAACTATTATTGGTGTTTTTAATTTATCCCATTTACTTTCTGGTAAGCAATTATATCTACATAAATTAGCTTCTGCTCCTGTATCTATCATAGGCGTATAATATCTACTGTAATATCCTTCTACTACTATCTTCATTAATACATATATTTTCATTTTATGTTAAGGCTCTTTTTAAGAATAATTTTTCTTTGTTATATGTTAAGGTTAATTGTGTATGTTCTATATTATATGGTTTTACTTGTTCTAACCATTTTATTCCTAATATTATATCTGCTTTTTGCATTTCTTCCTTTACTTCAAATTCTATTTTTATTTTTCTAACTCCTATTATTATTTCTTTTTCTGCTATATTTTTATTATTTATTAAACTTCTTGGTAGATCTGGGCACATATCATTATCAGTTTTTATTTCTTCATTCTTTACTAGATATTTTGCTATATAATTTTCTTCTTGTCCTGTATTTAACAGTATTAAATATTCTTTTTCATTTATTTTTCCTATTATGTAATATTGGTTTAAATTACTTATTGAATTTGTTTCATAACTTGTTCTTTTTGATGAGCTTGATGATTCTGGTTTTTCATCAGCTATTCTTTTTGTTGTACTTATTCTATCATTTACTATTTCTAAATTTACTTCTATATCTATGTCTTTATAGCTATAATCATTATAATCTATTGTTTTTACAATTTGTTCAAATGGGCTTTCTATTCGTATCTTGTTAATCTTATTTTTTCCTGTTATTTTATGTTTTGTTGTTAATACATATAAATTTTTGCATTTTGCTGTAAATATTTTACTTCCTGGAGTTAATTCTATTCCTGATATTTTCCAATATAATACTAGTGATTTATCTATATTCCTATCTGTTACCTCTACTGAATAGTTTGCACTTATTATGAATTTGAATTTTTGGTATATTAAATTTCCTTTTACGGCAGTTATTATGCTTTTTTCTATAGGTTTTATAATTCTATCATCTGCTAAATATAATTCTATTGGTGTATCTATTCCTTCTCTAAAACATGCTTTTATTAATATTTCTGTACCTCCAAGGTGTACATATTTTATTGGATCTCCTTTACTTTTTATATCATTTATCTCTTCATTAATTATTATTTATGTTACTAGTGGTATACTAGCTTTGCCTTTTGCATATCTACAGTCTATTACATGTTCTTTTTGGCACACTACATAATATTCATCCCTTTTTCAAGTAAAAATATTTTTTATTGTTGGTATTTTAAATATTTTTTCTACACTTAAATCTAATTCTTTTCCTTTTATTTCGTCAAATATATTACTGTCAAATATTATTTTTTGTTCCGTTCCTTCATTATTTAAATATTCTTCCTTTGTTATTATTTTTATATCTTTTTCAGTCATTTGATTCATCTATTTCACTATCTATTTCAGTATTTGTTTCGTTTTCTGAAATTTCATATATACTATCCTCACTTTCTGATTCATAATCTATATAATCTATCTGCATATATTCTGTATTATCTATTTTTATTTCTGATATTTGTTTATTTTTTGGATTTTTAGGTAATTTACAATCTCTAGCTAAATGTCCTAACTTTCCACAATTATAACAAGTACTTTCTTTTATAGGTTTCTTCTTTCTATATGGTCTTTTATTTTTATAATTTTTTACATAATATTTTTTTCTTGGTTTCTTGTATTTGTATTTTGATTTTTTATATTTCTTATATTTCTTATGTCTTTTTCTTTTCTTATAATATCTTTCTTCACATCCAAATTGGGGTGCTATTTTATTTTTGCAACATGCTAAATTTCTTATTAGTGTTTTTTCCATTTTTAATTCTTCTCTATATTTTTCACATAAATTTCTATACCATTGTTGTAAAAATTTTATTCTTGCTCCTAACGTATCTACTATTTTTGCTTCTTCCCAACTTTTTATTATCTTTGAACTAAATGGTTCGGGTAATTTATTAAAATATAATTTTCTTATTTCCTTACTTTCTTCTATACTATATGCTCCTTTATAATCTATATAACACATATTACATATTGCTAATTTTAACATTAAATTCCTATTTGTATCTTTTTCTTCATCTTGTTCTTCTTCTATTGTTGTCATACTACCAAATTCATCTTTTATAGATGTTTCATATTTTTTTAATAATTCGATAGGTGTTAGTTTAGTTGTTGTTGATGATGTTCCTTCTATAGGTTTATTAGCTCTTAATACTTTCTTGCTATTTTCAGTTAAGTTTGAAAACCATAGTTTTATTGATCCTATTAGTGTTCTTTCCATATATTCTGGTACATCTGTTATGTTTATATTATTATCTAATAATTGTTTTGTCATATATCCTATCCATAATTGTATTGTTTTTTCTGTATATATTACACAGTCTAGGTCTAAAAAGTTATAATTTTGTTAACTATCTGTTTTGGTGTCCATTTGTCATATTCATTATATTTTTTAAATTTACTTTTATAATATATAAGTTTTCTTATTTCTGTCATTTTAGGTATTATATTTTCATCTTCATTTTTATCAAGAGTATTTATTTCAGTGTTGGTACTTTCTAAGTTTTTCTCATTAATTACTTCTTGTTTTTCATTGATTTCTATATTTATAAGAGGAAAAGAACTATTCCTACTTTACACGTTTTACACGTAAACTACATAGCTTTACAAAAAAGTCTTTCTTTTCAAAAAGTAGAAAAAGACTAGACTCAAGCTAAACTAGACTAGACTAGACTTAAAGTATAAAAAGACAAAACTTTAATAAAGGTACTTGCCAAAAAAAAATTCTAACCTAATAAAGCTATACAATATCTTTACATAAAGTAAAGTCAAGAAAACTATTCACATGTTGCTTTCTATTTTGTCTTCTTTGTCTTTATTTTTTCATTATTGCTCTGTTGCTTTCTATCTTCTTTCTATCTTCCAGCTGGCGTTCTTATCTTCTTTTATTCTAGTTGAACTTTCGGGATAATATTTTCTTCTCCATTACATCTCGAACATAAATGGTCTGGATTTTTGTGTCCAATTAACTTGCAATATCTTGTTAATAATTCTTCTAAAATAAATCTCTTCCTAATTGCTCTAGCAGTTGGTTGTTTTTATAGATTGAGTAGTGTCAAAATCCATTGTCTAGCTTCTTCCATATCTGACTGTCGTAGGTTACTTGAATTTGAATAAATCATTTGATGATCTCTTGAATAATAGCTCCATCTAGGGTTTCATTGATATAATTATTTTCTAATTATTGAACAATTGTAGATATTCCAATAATTTGTTTATTTGCATAAAAATCAGGTATTTTGACTTTAGGTATCTCTGGTTGTTGAACAATATTTTCTGGTAAAATCATATCTCTGGTTAATTCTATTTTTACAACTTGTATAACTGGTTTGATTTCGTCATATAATATTTCTGCTGGTGCAGTATAACACTTTATAAAAAAATAGATTTCATTTGGTTATTTTCTTATAGGTGGCAAATGCTCTATATAATTCCGGTATAGTTGTTACTTCATCTTCATCTTGGGTATATACGGTATTCAATAATTTATAACTTAAACAAGGTTTAACTAAGCTTGGGTTGGTTCTCGGTAGTGCGATTAACTTGTTGTAACCTTGTAATTTTTGGGTTATATAGTTTTTGTTTGGTTCTTGAATATTTGTAGCTCTGGGGCTAAGGTTTAGATAAGTTTTTATTTTGTGGATATTTTCTATTTATGCTCTAGTTATATAGTTATAGGCTTTTCTATCTTGGTTTAAACTTTCTAGATTTGTGGTAGTTTATGGGGGTATGAACAATGGGTCTTTTTGTGTTTTTGGTATAATTGGTTTTTCAAATATCTTATTCATGTTCATGTTCTGATATCTTTGTCCACTAACTCCGTTGCTTGTACTTGCAATTGTAGATTGATAAACGTTATGGGTTTTATGGAGTGTCCCAACGTCTCCTTTTAGCTTTGGAATTTTGATGTCTTCCGATCGACATAGCTCTGCACACTGGAGAGTTATCTGATTCATAGCTTTGGAATTCAGTTTAACTTCATTAGTCTTTAGCTTTTCTATTTCATTACCCATACTGTCCACTTTCATTGAAAACATAGTTAGAGTTTTGAGTATCTTTTCTAAAGCCTCATCTTCTATTATATAAGTCTGTGTAGCTTTGTCTTGATATGTAATCTGCAATGACATTCTTTTTAGTTTTGATTACTTCAATTGTAAATGTAAAATTTAATATATTTAATACTAGTCTCCGAATTTCCTTTATTGTAAATGAATTTTATATTCTCTTTGTTAACCACCAACGTACCTGGATATTATTTGTTCGTACAATAAACTTGTTATATACAATATATGGCTCAAATGCTAATAAACATTTATATAATAAACATAATTCTTTTCTATTTATTGCCCATCTTATTTCGGTTTCATTAAACGTACCAGAGTAGTGCCTACAATGATGTTCTAATTTTTCTTCTTCATATCTATATTTAAGTACTCCACCATAACTATATTCGTTTGCATCTGTTTCTACTATATATGTAAATTTTTTATTTTCGTCTGGGAATTGTAATTTTGGTAATTCTTTACAAAGTATTTTTATTTTGTGAACTTGTTTTTTATCTTCTTCGTTGTAATTATACTCTACATCCTTTTTAAATTTTTTCTGTAACGACTTTAGGTTTTCTGCTAATTTTTGTATATATTCTCTTACTTGGTTTTCTAATCTTAAAAGTGATTGTATTTTCTTTTGTGTATCTAATTCTTCTTTTCAATTTATTATTTTTTGTACTATATGTTGTTGCATTTTTACTCCTCTTTTATCTATTTATATTTCTAAGAATTCTATCTGTTTTTTCATAATTTCTGCTTTCTTTTCACTTAATCTTATTCCTGACTTTTCTATTATATCTGTAAATTGTTCTAATAATTTTAAATGTTTCTCTTTAGTTTTTGTATATAATAGTATATCATCTATCTATACAATACAATTAGGTAGTTGTTTAAAATAACTACCCAAAAAGTGTTGGTATCTACCTGGTGCATTTTTATATCAAAATAGTAACACATTCCATTCATAAAATCCTTGTGGTACTATAAATACAATTAATTTTTTATATTCTTCTTGTAACTTTAAATGGTAAAATCCTGATTTACAATCAAATTTACTAAAGTAATTATATCCTTGTATTGGTCTTATTTTAAATATCTTATTTGGTATTGGATAATTATATGTCATAGTTTTTGCATTTAGGTTTCTGTAATCAATAACCATTCCACTCTGTTTTTATAACCAATAACCATTCTACTTTTTCCTCTTTTTTGTTCACTGTGTTTATTTACTATAAATGTTGGACTATTATGTTTACTATTGCTTTTCTGTATGTATTGTTTTTCTAATAATTCATCTATATGAATTTTAAATTTTTTTAAATTATAAAAGTTATATGATAATGGTTATTGGCTTATTATACTATTTTTATCTATTAGATCAATTTTTACAGTACTTTTATATTTTTTTCATCCTTTTAATTGATCTTTACTGTATAATTGTCTTAATTTTTTCTTTATTATTTCTACGTTATCTATTAAAAATATAGTCATTTGTTCTTTATTTATTGAAAATATAACTAGTTCTACTGTGTCTTCAGTATCTTTTATATTTTTCTAGTTTTGTGCGATTTTTTCACTTCCTTTTATCCAATCAGTTTTCTTTCTTATTTTATTAATAACTCTTTTTGCTCTTACCTTTTGTTTACATGGCGTTGTAAACCACCAGTGTGTTTTAGTTATTATATATTGGTATAATTTATCTAAAAATGACATTCCTAAAAGCATATCTTTTGATGTTAGTTCATAATTATAGATTTCATCTATTGTTAATATCTTATCCCATACTTGTATTTTTACATTTCTAGTTGTATAAGTAATTAGGCTCCATTCATTGTTAAATCCTCTAACTACTATTGGTGTTTTTAATTTATCCTATTTACTATTTGGTAAACAATTATATCTACATAAATTGGCTTCTGCTCCTATATCTATCATAGGCGTATAATATCTGTTGTAATAGCCTTCTACTATTATCTTTATTAATACATATATTTTCATATCATGTCAAAGTTCTTTTTTATTAATAATTTTTCTTTATTATATGTTATGGTTAATTGTGTATGTTCTATATTGTATGGTTTTACTTGTTCTAACCATTTTATTCCTAATATTATGACTGTTTTTCGCATATCTTCTTTTATTTCAAATTCTATTTTTATTTTTCTACTTCCTATTATTATTTCTTTTTCTTCTATATCCTTAATATTTATCAAACTTCTTGGTAGATCTGGACATATATTACTATTAGATTTTATTTCTTCATTTTTTACTAAATATTTTTCTATATAATTTTCTTCTTGTCCTGTATTTAGGAGTATTAAATATTATTTTTCATTTATTGTTCCCGTTATAAAATATTGAGTTAAATTAATTGTTGAAATTATTTCATCATTTGTTCTTTTTTATGATCCTGATGATTCTGGTTTTTCAAACGCTATTCTTTTTGTTGTACTTATTCTATCATTTATTATTTCTAAATCTTCTTCTATATCTATGTCTTTGTAAATATAATCATTGTTATGAATTGTTTTTATAAATTGCTTGAAAGGACTTTCTATTTGTATTTTATTAATTTTATTTTTTTCATTATTTTATGTTTTGTTGTTAATACATATAGATTTTTACATCTTGCTGTAAATATTTTACTTCCTGGGGTTAGTTCTATTCCTGATATTTTTCAATATAATACTAATGATTTATCTATGTTTTTATCTGTTATTTCTACTGAATAATTTGCACTGATTATAAATTTAAATTTTTGGTATATTAAATTTCCTTTTATAGCAGTTATTATACTTTTTTCTATAAGTTTTATAATTCTATCATCTTCTAAATATAATTCTATTGGTATATCTATTCCTTCTCTAAAACATGTTTTTATTAATATCTCTATTCCTCTAAAGTACACATATTTTATTGGGTCTTTACTTTTTATATCGTTTATTTTTTTATTAATTATTCTTTTTGTTACTAGTGGTATACTAGCTCTTCCTTTTGCATATCTACAGTCTACTACATGTTCTTTGTGACTTACTATATAGTATTATTCTTTTCGTCTACTAAATATATTTTTTATTGTTGGTGTTTTAAATATTTTTTCTACACTTAAATCTAATTCTTTTCCTTTTATTTCGTCAACTATATTATTATCAAATATTATTTTTTGATCTGTTGCTTCTTCATTTAAATATTCTTCCTTTGTTATTATTTTTATATCTTCTTTAGTTATTTGATTCATTTTAATATCCGCTTCAGTCATTTCATTCATCGGATTTACTATCTATTTCATTATCTGTTTCATTATCCGAAATTTCATATATACTATCATCACTTTCTAATTTGTAATCTATATAATCTATTTGCATATATTCTATATTTTCTATCTTTATTTCTAATATTTGTTTCTTTTTGGGTTTTTAGGCATTTTACAATCTCTAGATAAATGTCCGAGTTTTCCACAATTATAACAAGTACATTCTTTTGTAGATTTCTTTTTCCTATATGGCCTTTTATGTTTATAATTCTTTATATAATATCTTTTTCTCGGTTTCTTATATTTATATTTTGATTTTTTGTATTTCTTATATTTCTTATGTCTTTTTCTTTTCTTATAATATCTTTCTTCACATCCAAATTGAGGTGTTATTTTATCTTTGCAGCATGCTAAATTTCTTATTAATGTTTTTTCCATTTTTATTTCTTCTCTATATTTTTCACATAGATTTATATACCATTGTTATAAAAATTTTACTCTTGCTCCTAGAGTATCTACTATTTTTTTTTCAGCCCAACTCTTTGTTATTTTTGAACTAAATGGTTCAGGTAATTTACTAAAATATAATCTTTTTACTTATTTACTTTCTTTTATATGCTATGTTCCTTTATAGTAGTATTCTTTAAATGCGCACGTATACTCATCTATATAACACATATTATATATTGCTAGTTTTAACATTAAATTTCTATTTATATCTTTTTCTTTATTTTGTTCTTCTTCTGCTGTTTCCATAATACTAATCTCTTATAGCTATTTCATATTTTTTCAATATGTCTATAGGTGTTAGTTTAGTTATTGTTATTCCTTCCATTTTTTTATCATCTCTTAATACCCTTTTAATTTTTCAATTAAATTTAAAAACCATAATTTTTTTGTTCCTATTAGTGTTCTTTCTATATATTCTGGTGTATCTATTGCATTTATACCATTGTCTAATAATTTTTTTGCTATATATCCTATGCATAAATGTATTATTTTATCTACATCTATTACACAATCTAAGTCTAAGAAGTTATAATTTTTATTAATTATCTGCTTTGGTGTCCATTTGTTATATTCATTTTTCAGGTTAAATTTTTAAAACTTATCTTTATAACAATATGTAGGTTTTCTTATTTCAGATGTACTAGGTATTATATATTTTAAGTTTTCTTTATAAATTACTTCTTGTTTTTCATTGATTTCTAACTTTTCTATATTTGTTAAGATTTTCGTATATGTTTCACTATCTTTCGAATCGTAATTATCTATTTCTTCAACATCTATTGTATTTATTTTTATTTCATTAATTTCTAATTCTTTATTTTCTTCTTCTAATTTTTCCTTAAATTGATTTATCTCAATTAATAATTTTTGTTCTTTATCTTTTTCTTCTTTTTATTTTTGTCCCTTTTCAAACATACCTTTTAGCATTTGTAATTCTTTTTCTAATTCAGCAATCCTACTATTTTTAGCTTCTTCTATTTTTCGTATTTCTTCTGTAGTTTGTTGTTTTATTTGATCTATTTTTTTCCTATCTATTTCTTCGTTTTCTTTTGCTATTCTTACCATAGCTGTTAACTTCTCTTCTAATTTTAATTCTTCTTTTTCTAACATTAAATATAAATGTTCACCTATTTTCTTATATCTTCTTCCTAAATTGGAAAATATTATTCTTATTTTTAATCCTTCATGATTTTCATATGTTTTTTCATCTATTATAAATTCTTATTTGTTCAATTTTATCTACTTGATGATGCATAGATCATGTTGATATATGTATTCTAGACTATCTATTTGTGATTCTAAATATGATATTTCTTCATTTTGTGCATTTATTGATTTTTGACATACTCCTACAATCATGTTATATTGTAGTCTTTCTTTTCTTATTTTAATTCTCTTTTTTTTTTTCAGATATTACTTGTTTTAGTACATTATATTTTTGGAATTTTGTTATATTATTCATCTTTACAATATTTAAAATTTTTTGGTGGATAGCGAAATCTGATTTTATCATAATTAGGCGGTATATATCTCATTCTTCTAGATTTTAAATGAATTATTAATTTTGCCACATTGCTAGATATTAAAGTAATTAATTAAGATAATCTACGGGGGGTTTCTTTCGTTTTATTTAACTTCATATATTCTGGGTAGTCACTAGTTAAAGTTTCTTTAATTTTTCTAAAAGCTTCTATATTTTTAAATGGTCTTCTCATTTTTTAAAATAAAATCACCCTCACTCTGACTTCTAACCTTATGGCTCATATCACTAACTTCTGGATGATCTTACTGTCAATGGGTTATCACACTTTAACATAATATTGCTCCATTATTCGGTGAAATCTCTTTATCCTTAAGCATGACATCTGCAACAAGGATTTTGAAAGGGATCGAAGAAACTTAATATCTCAGGCTCAAATGCATGATTGATATAGATAAGGGTACAAGATTAAATCAATAGACTTTGAAGCACTAACTAACTCCTCTCAAGTCCTTGTGAAATTTCATAACTTTTGCTGACACAATCGGAAAGGACCACATCATTTGGGACTCTAAGGTTTTGCAGTTTAATCGCCATAACAATGAGACATATCTAATAAAACAAAAGTAAAGAAGGAATTTAGATAACATCAAAATGGCACAAACTATAGAATGAAAGATTTATAAACATCTCCTAAATGCCTGGAAGCTTTCTACGTAAAAGTGTGGCGTGCTATACACCCATGAAAAATACTCTACTCGACACAACTTTGTAGCCACCTTGAGACCATTAAACGAGCTCTTATACCAATTTTGTCACAACCCAAACTAAGGTCCTGGAAACAATAAGCATCTCGAACCACGAACGACCAAGAAACCCCTTAGCATACTATCATAAGCATAATCCATACATAAATCAAAGTGCCAAAATATAATAATGTTCAATCAAAACTTATAATCCAAAACATGTCAACTAAATTATGAAAATACAATACTCAAATTTTGTCTATGAAGCCTCTACTAACCATTAACTATCTATCCGGGACAAGGCCATCGGCTGAACCATTAGCTGAATGAGATTACATAGAATGCCTTCTGATGTAAGGGAGGATCACCAACTCTGAACTCCTAGAACAATCTACTGCTACTGAATTGAACCCCGAGATTACGCTTCAGATCCTACATTATAAGACAATTCAGCCGCCACGAAGGACGGTCAATACTTGAAATGTATTGGTATGCAGAACTAACAAAAAACAACATATGTTCCATATAAAATAGTCGATAGCATTAAGAAAATAATTTAATATAATAGATGTCAAAAACACATGGGCATAATTCAAGATCTTTAAAACATTCTTTTAAGTCACTAACTCAATTCTTTGTGTTACTTTTGAGCTAGATGATGCACCCTACAAGTCTATAATCCCACAGGCTGTATGGAATCCGCCCTTGACTCGACGGCCAAGCCACTAACCCAAGTTTTTCGCAAGGGATGGAGTTTATAATTCTGATATGCAAAGGGAACAAGGCCATCATATAATACCCTCTTCCAGAGCACATCACCTCTTTTAGGGCACAATAAAATCCTGTATCTACAAAACTCGATTTCAGGCAATGAGTTATTTTAAATTGTGCCTTCTTTTGGTAACCATCTAACTCTCTATAATCCCAGTTTTTAGCCTCTTAAAAATGTACTTCATGCTTATAATCAATTCCTTTCGTATTCTGTTAAGGGCATATCACAACAGGCTATCCTAATACCTAGACTTGCAACTCATTCATTTCATACCATATCATATCCATAGCCTTTCTTACTTAAAAGTACATTAATGACCACCCAAAGAATTTAAACATCACAAGAGAGCTTTTATTTCAAACGAATGTGCAAACTTATGCAAACACACTCTCTTTTAAAGACTTAAACATGTGGTGGACAATTCAATTATTAATCACATGTAGTTTCTTCATTAGGAAACCACCGCATTTAGAATAGAAATAACCTCATTGAAAAACAAGTTAAACAACCATCCATATTAAATAAAGAGATATTTGAAGAATCATCTTCATTCGTAAAACAGCCCCAACATTTGTTTTACATAATTCTCGTGATCAAAAAGGGGATTGTAATTCATGCTTTCAAATAGAATTCACAGTTCATAACATGCTAAGACCATAAATTTCTTCATGAATAAGGGAATTTCGCAAGTCATGTTCAGAAATCACTTTTTGAACTCAAATCATGTATGCCTAAGATTATAAATCAAGCATATGGAAAAACCCCATGATAATTACTTACTTTCATCAAAACGGGTTTATGATGCATGCTCTTTAATAAATTTTCAAAACCACTTTCATATACATACATATATAACTTTGAAACTTGTTAAGAAAACATTAAACCTATGCCCATGAATTTTAGGATAGTCCCACATACCCTTTTACAGAGAAAAATCGAATAGGACGTAGAGGAATTAGACCCCCAAATCCTTAATTCCTTAACCCTAGGAAGTTTCTCCCCTTTTGATTTATGGATTATGATTTTGGGATCTTAGAAGAGAAAAATAATGTGTTTAAGATTAAATATTCTTCCATAGGGGGGTGAGGAATGGTTATGGGATGATAAAAGACTTTTTGATGCCCCGAATAGGATATGAATCACATGACCAAAGAACACCATACAATAACTCCCCAGAATTCTCCATAATACCAAATTCAAGAACGTTAACTTGGTGAACATAACACTTATACATATAAAACCTTATCTAACAACATGCTACCTGGGGTTCAACTTATCCTTATATATTTACGCCCTTACCAATTTAATGAATCAACCACAATTCATGGTTTTAACCCTAGTCCTCATGTATATATATCACAATTATCCACTCTTTTTTTAAAAAGTTTCAAACCTAGGCTATTGCACGCATCACATCAAACCTACTTATTTTTTCCCATAAAATATGCATCATTAGTCTTAAGCTACTATTCTTACCACCATAATCCACATCTAAAGCTCAAGCCTATAGTCTAGCACTATTTATGTACGAGCTACGAAGCATACCACATACTATACTAGTCCATGAAAAGGGGAAATCAGCCCAAGTTTCTTATTTCACGCAACTATGGCCCATAAGTTCATTCTCTCCACAACACTACTACTACACCTTAGAATCTACCACACCCCTTCTCACGTGCAGTACTAGTTTACAACTACTATAGAAAAGAAAATCAAGGGGGTAAAGTCATATAATAACGATAGTCGATCTTAATCTTATAATATAACCCATTGCAATTTTATTAACATATTCCACCTTCTCACATCAAATTTACTTACCCATGCACCCATCCCAACTACTTTCAAATTCCATAAACACCAATGAGTCTCTACCCATAACTTATTGACTAATCTACCCCTTTTTGGGTACTACCTATAAATTATTTGTATAACCACCATAACTATCCACACCGAGCTCCTTTCATATTTTAAATAAATAACAATCACAACCAATCATTTCCTCCATAGATTACCACACAATCTACAAATGCTACAACACTAGTCAGTCACTATAAAAGGGCAACCCACCCCTCAATCAGAGAATATTTCTGACTTCTAAACTTATGACTACATATCTCTATCTTATGGACCATCTTACTACAAATAGGTCATGAAACATTAATGTATACTACTATTTGAGTTGAAATATTGCTCCAACATTTTGGTACATCTTATTATCCTTAAGCATGACATCTACAACTAGGATTTTCAAAGGTACTGAATACACTTAATACATTAGGATAAAATGCATGATTGATATAGATAGGGGTACAAGCTTAAATCAACACACTTTGAAGTACTAATTGACTCCTTTCAAGTCCTTGTGCAATTTCATAACTTTTGATAATGCAATCGAAAAGGAACACATCATTTAAATTTTAAGCTTTCACACTAGAATTGCCTCAACAATGAGATAGATCTAATAAATTTAGAGTAAACAAGGAATTTGGATAACTTCAGCATGGACATCACAATGGCAGAACTTGAGTATGAAAGAATGGGAAACATCTCCTAATTGCCCCATAGCTTCTTTCTTATAAGTATGGCACGCTAGATATCCATAAAAAGGACTCTACTCGATACAGCTTTGTAGACACACTGGGACCATAAATCAGGATCTGCTATCAATCTTGTCATGACCTGAGCCGAGGCCCTAACCGTAACGGGCGTCCCAAACTATGAAGTCCCGAGAGACCCCTTAGTATACTATCATAAGCATAATCCATACATAAATCAATGTGCGGAAAATATAATAATATTCAATAGAAACTTATAATCTAAAATGTTTCAACAAAATTATGACAATACAATGCTCAAATTCCTTCTACGAAGCCTCCACTGACCATTAACTGTTTAGGCCCGGACAAGGCCCCTAGTTGTACCATAAGCTAACTGAGATTTCATATATATAGAATGCCCCCTGTTGTAAGGGAGTCTCACCAACTCTGAACTCCTAGAACAATCTACTTCTACTCAATTAGACCTCGGGACTAAGCTACAGATCCTACATTATATCCCAATGCAGCCGCCACGAAGGATGGTCAATACATGGAATGTATTGGTATACGGGATAAGCCAGAAAACAACATATGTTCCATGTAAAATAGTTGATAGCATTAAGAAAAAAATTTAACATAATAGATATCAAAAACACATGTGCAAAATTTAATATCTTTAGAACATTCTTGTAAGTCACAGGCTTATAATTCATACTCTAAAATTGAATTCACAATTCATAACATGCTAAGACCATAAATTTCTTCATGGGGAAGAGAATTTAGAAAATGATGTTCATAAATCACTTTTCGAACTCAAATCATGTATGCACAAGATTATAAATAACTATTATAGAAAAACCCTATGATAATTATGTACTTTCATCAAAACAGGTTACGATTCATGCACTTTAAACAATTTTCTAAACCCTTTTTATATACATACATATATAACTTTGAAGCTTGTTACAAAATGTAAAACCTATGCCCATGAAGTTTAGGATAGTCCTACAACCTTTTAATGGAGAAAAATAAAAGAGAAAGTAGAGGAATCGGACCCCCAAAGCTTGAATTTATTAATGCTACATAGTTTCACCCTTTTTGATTTATGAAAGATGATTTAGGGATTTTAGAAGAGAAAAATAACCTGTTTAAGATTTAATATTTGTTTAAAGATGATTAGGAATGGTTATGGGATGATAAAAGACCTTTATGCCCTTAAAATAAATCAAAAAGAACACTTTTTGACACCACGGATAGGCTTGTGTAACACAGCCAAAGAACACCATACAGAAACTCCCCAGACTTGTCCATACTACAAAATTCAAGAACATGAACTGGGTACATATGACACTTATACACAGAAAATCTTATCTAACATCATGCTACTTGTGGGTTCAACTTATCCTTTTATACTTACACCCTTACCTATTTAATGACTAAATAGCAATTCATCGTTTTACCCTAGTCCTCATGTATATATATCACAATTGTCCACTCCCTTTTCAACAAGTTGACAACATAGGCTATTTCACACATCACATCAAGCTTTCTAATTCATTTCTAAAAAACATTCAACATTAATCTTAAGCTACTATTCTCACTACCACATTCCACATCTAAAGCACAAGCCTATAGTATAGAATCAATTAGGTACAACTGATGAAGCATGCCGCATACTATACTTTCCCATAAAATAAAAAATCAGCCCAAGTCTCTTATTTCAAGAAACTATGGGCCCTAAGTTCATTCTCTCCACGACAATAGTACTACACCTTGAAATCTACCATACCCCTTCTCACATGCAATGCTAGTTTACAACTACTATAAAAAAGAAAATCAAGGGGGTAAATTCACTTAATAAGGATAATAGATCTTAATCTTATAATATAACCCATTAC
Organism: Capsicum baccatum var. pendulum; assembly: GCA_030864225.1. Classification (NCBI taxonomy): domain Eukaryota; kingdom Viridiplantae; phylum Streptophyta; class Magnoliopsida; order Solanales; family Solanaceae; genus Capsicum; species Capsicum baccatum. The sequence continues at coordinate 249,553,150 of CM061558.1, forward strand.
GATTTTATTATCATATTCTACCTTCTCTCATCAAATTTACTTACCCATGCACATATCTCAACTACCTTCAAATTCTATAAATACCAATAAGTGTCTACCCATAACTTATTGTCTAATCTACCGCTTTCTGTTTACCACCTATAAATGATTTCTACAACTACCATAACTATCCACTCTGAGATCCTTTCTTATTTTGAATAAATAAAAATCATAGCCGATCACTTCCTCCACGAATTACGAAACCCTCTAAAAATGCTACAATATAAGTCAATCACTATAAAAGGGCAACCCACCACTCAATCAAAGGGTTATACAACTAAAACTAACTTCTTTACCCAAAAGTCACCCTCACTCTAACTTCTAACCATGTGACTACATATCACTATCTTCTAGACCATCTTACTGCCAATTGATCATGACATTAATGTATACTACTACATGGGTTGAAATATTGATCCAATATTTTGCTATATATCATTATCCTTAAGCATGACATCTGCATCAAGGATTTTTTAAGGGACTAAATACACTTAATACCTCAGGCTCAAACGTATGATAGATATAGATAGGTGTACAAGCTTAAATTAACACACTTTGAAGCACTAATTGACTTTTCTCAAGTCCTTGTGCAATTTCATAACTTTTGATGACACAATCGAAAAGGACCATATCATTTACACTCTAATCTTTTAACTTGAATTGCCTAAAAACATGAGACAGAGCTAATAAAATTGGAGTAAAGAAGGAATTTGGATAAATATAACATGGACATCACAATGGCACGATCGAGAGTATAAAAGAATACGAAACAACTCACAAATGCCTCGTAGCTTCCGTCTTATAATTGTGGCGCGATACACACCCATAAAATGTACTTTACTCAACATGATATTGTAGTGTAATGCCCCGAAATTGGGTCCCGAGACGTCACACGGTGCTTAGGATCACAAGTGACCGCAAGCTAAACCTTATACTAGCATTACTCATAAGCAACTGAACAAAAAGTATAAATCTGTACAAATCTGTGGAAAATAACTCTTTTCTGAATATGATAGATACAAAACTAAATTTACAAGATTACAACTCTGCTTTTACAATAAAAAATGAAACGGAATACATCAACTTCTACTGACTGTCTGTGAGGCCTCTACTAGTACTAATTGTAGGCATCCGGGTCATGACTCTCGACTAACCCAACTCAATACGATTGAATAAAGAAAATACAACACTTTTCAAACTTTATAACTAACTCAAGCCCTTGAATCAAAGGACTCATCACCTGCTGACTGGATGCCGCGAACTAACTGGATCTGAAGAAGTATACTATACCTTGTACCTATATTCCAAGAAAATGTAGCCCACATATGAATATGTGGGTTAGTACCATGAACACATACCGAGCATATGGGGGTGCAATGTATATATAAAATAATATCTTAATATCATCACAGTTTATAAAATTATGCATAATGATATAAATGACTCACTTAGCTCAAATTAAAATCATCATAATCATAAGAGAGTAAAATATATTGGGTGAAACGTGTGAGTCATCATAATAAATCTCAATTCACTTCCATCTCGATTCCAAATCATCAAATCAATCAAATCTCATAACAATTCTCTTTGGAATATATGTTCATTAAATATTTAGAAAACAATGACTTTCTCAAACTAAGTCTTTCAAACAGAAATGTTTTCATCTCAAATAGAAGAATAAGACTTTTCATATTAGATAGGAGAATACACACACACACATTGGGAGTCTCTCATAACCGACATAAACTATGCGATCTACATGGAGTCCAACGTCCAACCCAAGTTGGGGAGAGCTTTCCTATCCTTGCCATTGGAGTAGGACCTTAATCTTTTATTCACTAGTGATCACTATATATAAATCAGCCTCAGGCTCATAACCTACGGGGGCACGTAGTTCTAGGAAAGTACCAATCCTACTATACCTCCCACTCGATGCAAAAGACTACTCCCGGACTTAGCTCATATCTTTTCAAAAGAAAATCCACTAATAAATATTTCAACAATTCACAACGGGAGCCATCATGCTACCCCTTTCATAATAAATTAATAAAAGTGGATTTCTTTTGTCATCTCGGTTTCAAAAACAACCCTTTTTATGACCAAAAGGTCAAAGCTTCTTTATCATCTCAAATTTTTTAAACTCAAGGAGTTTATAACACATGATTTTCTCTAAATAATAATCTTAAATAGGGTTCCAAAAATCCATACATCAATATCACCATAAAACCTTCCAAAGTTTCATACTTTATGACATAAGCACAAAAATAATCACTTAAAACATAAAATTTCAGCTTTATAATCATACGTCTTGGTAAAGAAAATTAGCTTTGGGATTCAAATCTCATTGTGCTTATAGCACATAATTTCTCAAAGTACAATCCCAATTAGGACTCAAGGTCTCATACATCAAAATCATATTAAATTTTCTCAAGATTCATGCTTTTCATCATAAATATATATAACTTACTTTAAAATCTCGAAAATTCAGCTTTATGTACAAAAATGTCATCATTTTCATTCAATTCAACTTCCAAAACATAGAGAGTATCATAATCTCATGTAAAACCATGTAGGGTATAAATTCATGCTTCAAAATCATATCAAAACTTGTAAAATCATATATATTTATATAAAAAAAATCAATTTGGGCACAAGAATGAAAGGATGTTCTTGTTGAAAAACCACACATATCTTAAACTTGAAGCTTTGAATGAACTCTTGACCTTGGGACTCTATTCGTGAAAATAATGAGTGTTTCTTGTAGCCCTCAGAATGGGGATTCCGAATATCGAAGAGTTATTGAAAACTCATGATTGAATCTTGAGAAATTTGAATATTTAAGTTGAAACCCTAATGAATGTTCTTGGTGATTTTGAGAGAAAGTAAACTTATTTTGGTGTTATGGGAGTTTAATCTCGTGTTATAGACATATATAAGGGTGTTTTTGGCACTTGGAAGTGAGGCATGCAGTGCAAAACCCATGAAAGATCTTAAGGTGTGCGTCCCACACCTTATGACAGACATTTAAGTATGACTCGCACTCCCTATTGCACACATTTGATTGGGTGGCGCATTGCCCATCGCACACCCTTACTGCCTCTCATGAAAATGGGCATAACTCCTCGCTCGTGTATCAGATTTTTGAAAAATTGGTATCATTGGAAAGATAATTCAATTATCTACAATTTGATAGGTCTTGGGATGAAAAATTCCATGTATATTAATATATATACACGTTTGAAGTTTATCCTTGTAGAATCGAATGTCAAACTTTGGATGAATCAATTGGTCTTAGCACAACTTTATTCTAGGTCATTGCTATGAACATTTTTCACCTATAAAATACTCCATAGACTAGGATAGTGATCATGCAACTTGTATTCATGTGAGAATCACTTGTATTGGAGCTTAGATGCGCAGAAACGACGGTTAGAATTCTAGCATGAAAATACAGGGTATTACATGTACCCACCCTGGGACCATGAAATGTGAACTAATACCAGGCATGTCATGACCTGAGCCGAGACCCTGACCATAATAGGCACCCTGAACCACGAAGGCCGGAGCGACCCCTTAGCATACTATCATAAGTATAATTCATACATAAATCAAATTGTGAAAAATATAATAATATTTAATAGTAACATATAATCCAAAATGTGTCCAAGAGATTATGACAATACAATACTCAAATTCCATCTACAAAGCCTTTACTGACCATTAACTTTCTAGGTTGGGACAAGGCCCCAGGCTGAACGATAAGCTGACTAAGATTACATATAGATAGAATTCCTTCTGGTGTAAGAGATGCCCACCAACTCTGAACTCATGGAAGAATCTTATTCTATTGAATATGACCCCAGGACTAAGACTCAGATCCTAAATTATAAGACAATGCAGCCGCCATGAAGGATGGTTAATACTTAGAATATATTGGTATGCGGAACTAACCAAAAAACAACATATGTTCCATATAAAATAGTCGATATCATTAAGAAAACAATTTAAAATAATAGATATAAAAAACACATGGGTATAATTCAAGAGCTTCAAGACATTCTTGTAAGTCACAAGCTTATAATTTATGCTCTCAAACAAAAATCACTATTCATAACATACTAAGACCATAAATTTCTCCATGGGGAAGAGAATTTCTCAAGTAATGTTCATAAATCAATTTTCAAACTCAAATCATGTATGATAAAGATTAAACATCAAACTTATGGAAAAATCCCAAGATTATTATGTACTTTCATAAAAATGGTTTTATGATGCATGTGCTTTAACCAATTTCAAAAGCCCTTTCATATACATACATATATAACTTTGAAAATTGTTAAAAATCATAAGACCTATGACCATGAAGTTTATGATAGTCCAACATACCTTTTGATGGTGAAAACTCAAAGAGAACGTAGAGAAATTGGACCCTCAAAGCATGAATTACTTATCCCAAGTAGTTTCTCCCCTTTTGATTTATGGAAGATAATTTGGGGATTTTAGAAGAGAATAATAATTTGATTAATGTTTAATATTCATCCAAAGAGGGTTAGGAATGGATATGGGATGATAAAATACCTATATGCCCTTAAAAAAAATCAAGCATAATACTTTTTAATACCTCGGATAGGCTATGCCTTGCATGGCCAAAGAACACCATACAACAACTCCCCAGACTTCACCATACTACGAAATTCACATAACACTTAGACACATAAAACCTTATCTCACAACATGCTACCAGGGGGTTTAACTTATCTTTACATACAAATGCCCTTACCCACTTAATGACTCAACCACAATTCAAAATTTTACCCTAGTCCTCATGTATATATATATCAGAATTATCCACTTCTTTTTTCATAAGTTGTCAACCTAGGATATTCATGCATCACATCAAGCATACTAATTCATTCCAACAAAACATGCATCAATAGTCTTAAGCTACTATTCCCACCACTATCATGCACATATAAAAATCAAGCCTATAGTCTAGCATCAATCATTGTAACCCATAAAAATAGGTCCCGAGATATTACACAGTGCTTAAGACTAGGAGTAGCCTTAAGCTAACCCTGTCTACCTTCTACTATGTCTGAATCTCATAATAAAGAAAATATAGATATAACATCAAAACTAGAATGCAGAAATCTGTCTGAGCTAACTAAGAATATCTGAATATAATCTGTGAAAATATACTAGACTCAATAGTCTAAAGAATCAATATTGAATAATCTGAATCATATGTAGCAGTTTGAAAAACCTCTACTTATAATAAATAGAGAGTCACTAGGACAAACCCCCAACTGACTCAAACTGTATGAAAATACTAAATTATCTAATCTAATAAGCTGAAAACTAAGTACTGGTTCCCCAAACTATAAGGACTCACCAACTGTTGGGATGCAGATAAAGATACTAGAAATCCCTCGCATTGTTGAAACAGAGCACCTGAACCTAGATTATGAGATAATGTAGTACATAGACATATATGTGGATCAATACTTTGAGAGTGTACTGAGTATAAGGTGGTGAATGCATAAGTAAAACAGTGTCTCAACATCATAATAATTTGTAAAACAATCCATGCTAAATGTAGATGACTCACATAAAATGGAATATCTGAAAGTTGAGAATCATAATCATGAGTAACAAATCATACTTTATAAATCTAGTGACTCATAATATTTTATTCTAAGAGTTGTACTTATGTTCTCTCTGTAAATCATGCTATCTAAGTGAAGAAAAGACTCACTTTTATATCAGAAACCTGAAAGATAAAGTCAATAGCTAATGTATTTCTGTAAAACAATATCTGAGTGAAGTTGTCAGCCTTTACATTTAGTTTCTAAAACCTTTTCTGTTACTCTTTTCTATTAGGATTACTTTTTCTGTAGGGAGGTTCTTTTAACCGATATAAACCATGTGAGCTATCATGGAGTCCAACGTTTTGTTTCCTTGTGGGAAAACCTTACATTTGGGAGAGGGGTCATACACCTATAAGGGAGTATAACCAAATCTAAGTGATCACATCTGTATTGGTCATCCAAATAGAAATGGAAAATCTGATAATATGAATCTACTTTAGATCATAGTTCTGGGGCAGAAGAACATACCCGACTCGATGCTAAATACCACTCCCTTTAATCGTTATGCTCGTTCTATTAGAAATCCACTTTAAAATCTAGTATAATGTCTTATTACAAAAACCCACTGTAAATCTATAAGTTTAATCTATAACTAAAACTATAAAGTGGATTCCATATCTAAACTGAGATCAAGATATCAAATCTTTAACGAAAATATAAAAATAATCTAGTCATAGGGTGCTTATAGCACAATCAATCTTGAAATAGTAATATCCAATTAGTGTTTCATGACCCATACATCAAATTCATGTTAAAACATCATAATGTTCTTGGTTGATAATGTAAACATTTATAATTCAACTCAAAATCTGGAATTTACTGCAATACATATGAAAATACAAAAATAGACATGCAATTTAAACTCTAAATCCCTTGAAATGTCATAATCTTGGAAATAACAATAATGGATATGAACCCTAATTTAAGACTCATGTATATTCATACAAAATCATGTAAATAGGGTAATTAAAAACTAGTTTGGGGCACAAGGATGAAAGAATATCCTTGTTCATAAACCTTACATACCTTAATTAATGCAATTGATAAAGAAGCTTGAACTTGAATTCCTATTTGTACTTTAGAAGATGACTTCTAGAATTGGGAATCCTTAATTTTGAGTTATCTTAGAAGAAGAGAAGAGGAAATTTCATTTCTTGGGGAGTAAGTTTTGAGCTCTAGGGTTTTCTTTGAGAGAGAATTGATGAAAAGTGGGCATAGAATGATTAGAATGAGAAGAATATAGTGTTTTAAACGGTTTAGGGCTTGGGACAAGACCAAATCACCCTTTTAAAATTTAACTCTGAAAATTGGAAAAGAAAGAAAATTCCCAATTTGGCATGCCACCGCGACGTGCCACTATTGCGATGACTTAATGGAAATTTACAAATGGGAACTAAAAAATCATTGCAACACAGAGCTATCGCGGTAAGCCACTAGTATGCTATTTAGGCCTTCACCGCGATGTGCCACCATTGTGGTGAGCTGTTGGAAATTGACAATTGGGAAATAGGGCTTCAACGCGACGTCGGTTAATCATGCAGGTCCATTAGAAATTGACAATTGCCATTTTGGTCTTCACCGCGACGCGGTTCTTGTCGAAATGACATACTGCTTTACTAAAAACACTATAACTTCTCAATGGAGTAGCGGATTGAGGTAAAATTGGTATCGTTGACAAACTAATTTAATTTTCTACACACTGGAGGGTCTAGAACTGGAAAATTCTGTATATATCAAAGGTTATTCAGTTTTAATGATAACCCTTGACATTTTAGGAGCTAAATTGATCTAGGAAAAATTGCAGGGTATTACATTATTTTCCCCTTGGGAACATTCGTCCTCAAATGCGTCTAGTTAAACTGAAAATACTAAGGAATCTGAGGCTATATGTTAACATGAACAATTGAAACAAGCTGTATGACTGAATCTAAATCATACTGAGCGACTGATCTAATCTGTGAGTGAATGAATTTACATGAGGACAACTATATAGCTGAATCTGAGACTGGAAAAGAGCTGAATTAAGGTAGATTGTTACCTTCAGATGAATCTGTGTTTGTGGAGAAGATATGAGGATAATTTGTATGCATGTTTGTTTCTTCTTACCAAGTAGCGCCCTTAACGAACTGATTTTTCCATAGAACTTTGACCAAGGAAACTTCTTTGTTCCCTAGTCTACAGATCTGATGATCAAGAATCTTTACTACAACTTCTTCATATAAGAGGATATTCTTAATATCTGTACTTTTTAGAAGGAATACAATAGCTGAATCGTCCATGGACTTCTTCAATAAGGACACATGGAACACTAGATGAACTGAGAATAAATCTGTGGGTAGTTCAAGCTCATACGCTACCTTTCCCATGAGACTCAAAATCTTATAGGGGCATAAATATCGGGGACTAAGCTTCCCCTTATTTCCAAATCTCTTCACCCCCTTTATGGGTGAACCTTTCAAGTAAACAAAATTATCAACTTCAAACTCAAGATCTCTCCTTCTTACGTCTGCATAGGATTTCTAATGACTCTGAGCTGCTTTTAATCTCACTCGAATCAATGAAACTTACTCCATGTCTTTAAACACAATATCTACCCCAATCAAAGTGACTTTACCTACTTTGAACCAACCAATGGGTGATCTACATCTCCGCCATAAAGAACCTCAAATGGGGCCATCTAGATACTAGCATGGTAACTATTATTATAAGTTAACTCAAACAACGACAAATGCTCATCCCAAATTCCTTTGAAATCAAGAACATATGCCCTCAACATATTCTCTAAGGTTTGAATAGTCATCTCTGCTTGACCATCAGTCTGTGGATGGGAAGATAAACTAAAATGAACTTGGGTACCAAGACCTTTCTGAAAGACTTTCCAAAACTTAGAGGTAAACTGAGTAACCTTATCTGAGATGATAGATAAAGGAACTCTATACAATCTGACTGACTCTGTGATATACAACTTAGCATAATCTTCAGTTGTGTAGGATGTATAAATAGCCAAGAAATGCGCTAACTTAGTCAATCTGTCTAGAATAACTCAAATAGAATTATGCTGACAATGCGAATGGGGTAATCTTGTCAAAAAGTCCATATTTAACTCTTCCCACTTCTAATTGGGGATACAAAACTCCTGAAATATACCACCAGGTCTTTGGTGCTCTACCTTAACATGTTGACAAGTTGCACATCTGGCTACAAATTCTACTTTATCTTTCTTCAAACCACTCCACCAATAGATTTCCCAAAAGTCGGGGTACATCTTGGTGGCTCCTGGATGAATAGAGTAATACACACCGTGCTCATCCACCACAATCCACTGCTGCAAATGATCAACACATGGCATACAAAATCTAGTATGGTACCTCAACATACCATCTCCCCCCATAGAGAAAACATCTACCTTTTGGTCATTAACTGTCTTCTTTAGTTTGATGAAACTAGAATCCTTATCCTTCTTTTGTTTCACTTCTGAAACTAGAGAAGATTTGAAACTACTTTGTACCTAAACATTCCCTTTAGCTGAGTCAACCAACCTCACACCCAATCTAGATAACTGTTGAACTTCCCGAACTAACTCCTTCTTATCATTCTCCACATAAACAACATAACCCATGGACAATCTACTAATGGCGTCTGCCACTACATTGGCCTTGACCAGATGATATAACACACTTATATCATAATCTTTCAACAAGTCCCACAACCTTCTCTGCTGAAGATTTAACTCCCTACGAGTAAACACATACTGCAAACTTCTGTGATCTAGAAAAACATCAACATGTACTCCTTTAAGATAGTGCCCCTAAATTTTCAATGTAAACACAACTGCAGCTAACTAAAGACCATAGGTCGGGTAGTTCTTTTTCATACGGCTTAAGCTATCAAGAGGCGTAGGCTATGACCTTACCTCTCTGCATAAAAACACATCCTAGGCCCATTCTAGAGGTATTACAATAAACAACAAAACTATCTCTACATAAGGTAATGCTAAAACTGGGGATAAAGTAAGTCGAGTTATCAACTCCTGAAAACTCTTCCCATAGGAATTTGACCACAGAAACTTAACTTTATTCTGAGTTAATATAGACATAGGGTACGCAATAGACGATAAAACCTCAATGAAACATTTGTAATAGCCATCAAAACCCAAGAAACTTCTAATATCTGAAGGAAAAATAGGTCTAGGCCAGTTTCTTACTGGTTATGTCTTTTGGGGATCAACTCTAATACAATTACTGGAAATAATATGATCGAGGAAAGCTACTGATCTTATCCAAAATTTGTATTTTCTGAATTTGGCGATCAACTGGTGCTCTCTAAGAGTTTGTAACACAATTATAAGGTGCTCTGCATGATCATTCTCACTATGAGAATAGACAAGAATATAATCAATAAAGACTGTAACAAATATGTCAAAATATTGTTTGAACACTTTGTTCATCAAGTCCATGAAGGCAGCTGGGGCATTGGTAAGACCAAATGACATGACTATAAACTTAAAATGATTGTAACAGCTTTTGAAATATTGTATTTCCTTACTCTAAGCTGATGATAGTCCGATGTAAGGTCTATCTTAGAGAAATAACTTGCACCTTGGAGTTGGTCAAATAAGTCATCAATCCTAGGAAGAGGATATTTGTTTTTTACCTAGTGACTTTATCCAGCTGATGATAGTCAATGCACATTCGCAAAGAATCGTCTTTCTTTCACACGAATAGGATAGGAGCCACTCATGGAGAAACACTGGGCCTTATGAAACCTTTATCTAAAAGATCTTTAAGTTTCTCTTTTAACTCTTTAAGCTCAGATGGAGCCATACAATATGAAGGAATATAGATAGGCTGAGTATCTGGGAGAAGGTTAATACCGAATTATATTTCCTTATCGGGATGTAACCATGGAAAATCTTCAGGAAAAACACCAGGAAACTCATTGACTATTCTGACTGAATGAACTGTTGGAGTCTCAATCTTAGTGTTTTTTACCCGAACTAGATGATAAATGCATCCTTTTGAAATCATCTTTCCATTTTTGAGATAGGATATGAAATAACACTGGGAGACAATGAATTTTCTCCCCACTCAAAGACTGGCACATATGGAAACTAAAATGTCACGACTCGAACTAGGGCCCTGGCCATGAAGAGCATCCCAAACCATGAAGTCCCGAACACCCTTCTCTCTTTGGTAATCATGCATAATATTCATAATTTATAATAGAAGATGCAGAATTTTAAATCATTATGGAAACATGGTCATACTCTGAGTTCAATTAAACTATGAAAACTAAAATCCAATATCATCTATGCAATGTCTGAACCAGTCTGTGAAATCTCTACTACATTAGAAAATGACAACTGTTTGAAACTGGGACAAGGCCCCAAGTAAACCTAAACCAAAATAAAAAACATAATCTGAAATACATAAGCCTTCTGGAATAAAAAAGACTCACCAACTGCATACATCACTGCTGTCTGAAAACTCTATGGCCTAGTAGGACCTCTGAATTGAGCTTTAGACCTTGGGAGGAAGAAGGGTCAATACAAATGTATTAGTACACAAAGTAATTCAAAATAATTTTTTTATTTAATAAAATAATAGAGAACAATTTGTCCAAACATCATTGTTTTGATAATCGTAAAAACCTTTCTTTTAGTGTAATTTCTGATCATCGTATTTCTTCTGAGTTAGGTGGTACGCCCCTACAAGTCTAAAACCCCACGAGCTATATGGAGTCTGCCGTTAACTCGGCAGGGAATCTCCCAACCCAAGTATGCCGCAAGGGTTGGAGTATCTGAGTCTAATACGCCATAGGGCACTAGCCAGTGTAATATAATATACCCGGATTGGCAAATCACTATTTTAGGCAATGAGTTGTCTGAGCTCGTACCTTCTTCGGGGCACCACCTAACATCTCTTTATGCCAAATTTTATCCATTTCTAAACATATATCATCCTAAAATCTTAAGTCATGAAAATCTGGTTTCTATGTTTGTCTGAGTCTATTATGGGATTGTCTATTTTGGTATCGTCATACCAAGACTTGCAAGTCATAATTATGAGCCATAATTCATTAATCATAATTCTTTTGTTAAAACTCAATTTAAACCACCTAATATTTTCAATAGTATGAGATGATTTCATGTTCCAAAATATAAGTCTAAATTGTGCAAGAATTCTTCAAACATATGGTGGTCATATGCTTTTGTAAAAACCATGCACTCTTTCATTATATGTATATTCAACATTTATCAGCATGCATGACCCTATCTTTTTATTTCAAAATCATATTCAAGTCATAATATAAATCAAGACATTTCGTATCATACTCTTCAAGATTAATTTCAAAACAATCTATAGTATATCATGAGTAAATGAAAATCATAACAAGAGAGGGGTTTTTCATGATTTATGCTCTCAATTAAATCATCAATATTTAAAACGCGTGCTTACATATATATATAATTTCCAATCAATTTGGGCTAAGGTCTAAAGAACAAAAAAATACCGTCAAAACTTCTAAAACATGGTTATATTCATAAATCCAAGAACCCATTCTTAAAATCGTGATTTCTGTGCCCATGAGATTTTTAGGAAAACCCCGCGTACCTTAATTTATGATTCTTGAATGAACTCGTGCTTTTGGGATGCTATTCTAACAATTGAGGGGTGCATCTTGTATCCCTCGTAATGGGGATTCCGAATCTTGAAGAATTATTAAAAACCCATGGTGAAATCTTAGGATATTTGGGTTTTTAGTTTGAAATCCTAGAGAGAGCTTCTTGTATATTTTTGCAGAAAATATGTATAATGTGGTCACTTGGGAGAAAAATCTAATGATCAAGTTGATAAGGGGGTGGAAATTATCCAACATACCCTTAATGAGACAGAATAAAATATACTTGGAACTTAATTTTTTGGGCCACCGCGACGCGCCACTATCACGGTGGCTCACTTGAAAATGACAAATGGGATTCTTGGGATCACCACGACGCGGAGCCATCGCGTTATCCCACTAGTTGTGACCTGAAACTTCAGCGTGATGCGCCACAACCGTGCTAGGCTATTGGAATTTGACAATTGTTAAATAGACCACCTCCTTGATGCGCAAAGTACCAAAATGATGGTGTTTTACGACTAGGACTAAAATTATCCATAACATCTTGCTCGGGTATCGAATTTGGGAAAATCTTAAATCAACGAAAATCTCATTCAATTTTCCACACTACATAATTGATTAACATGGAAAATTTGCATAGGATTTATGGCTTCTGGATCATCTACGCATAGAAATAATGGGTTTCATTCTAGCCCAAAATATGGGGAGTTACATTATCTCCCCCTTGGGATCATTCATCCCTGAATAATGGGTAGGAATGTTGAAGCTTAAGGGATATAACTGATCTAAAACATTTAAACTTCTATCGTGAAACTGAATTCTGAGCTAACTTGACTTTACTTGCTTCAAAGAGCTAATTCTTACTAAGAATTTATGATTCCCACCTTAGTGTTTATGCTCAAATCATACACATTGATTTTGGAAGTGATAACTTATATATTTATGAATCATGAGGCAACAAAATTTAGATTGCACAAAGGTATTACACTGTCAGAGCTAAAATAGCTGGAAAAATTTAAGATTATGTGCTGAACTCTTATAAACTGAGTCATGACTAAATAACTGAATCTGAAACATGATTCTTGGACTCAACTGAGTTTACAACTTACACGGATGGAATAGATTATCTTTTAGGATGGTCATACGCATTGGACTTTAGATAGTAGGACTAGGTGAAAAGGCGGAAAACCACAATAACTTGTCTGCTTGCCTGCTAAACTGAATTATACGGGACACTTATACTTAACTGGAGTATCTCTTGTACACTCTTTCTAAAGAAGTTCTAGTAGCGTGAGATAGTAAAGAATCTCTGACATGAGTTACAGAAGACATCCAACTAAGGAATCACAACAATGACACTACCATATAGCATGGAATGTAGACGTATAACTCATAAACAAGGATAGAATTACCCAACCTGAGGTAATGCAACTTCTTACTTTCGAGATTAGCCACACTTCAAAAATACTTTCTCAACTATACTTTCCCCTTAAACACCATGCTCATTGATTTTACTTATTTTTCTCACATGGCCAGTGATATTTCCATCTACTAATGTCTAAACTGAACTAAATCCCCTTATCATCTTCAAGCCTAAATCAAAATCATAAGACTCACCACATAATACTGTAGTGCTAGTCTGAACTATGAATTTAGCACACCCTGCATTTCACAATTCCTCATCACCTGAATAATTCTTATTGCCACTCCAGCAATCTCCTTCAACTTTATATTAGACATTCACAAACACTCAAGGCATCTATCCATATGCATACAAACATGATATTCAATCCTATCTTCATAACCCATATGTGCACTTCTAAACAACCACTCATAAAGTATATTTCCCATATTCTCTAATACTTCTATCCATAACAACTTTCGTGCACTATTCAGATGATACATATAAAATATTCTTAGCTAACCAAGCCATACACGAAACTTCAACTCAAAATTCATTCAACTTATAGACTTACCTAAAACAAGCGCACAATAATTTCCCCAATATAACACATAAAATTCAACTAACCTTGACACGTATAAAAGACTTGGCCTCATTCTTACTCCACAATTTCCGCCTTAACTCAAATAAGAATACAACCATCTTTCATCAACAAGAAATGTTTACTCTTTCCCATCTAAACAACTGTTCATCATCACTACCTCGACCTAAGGAAAAAGGTCACTAAAAAATTGGAATACCGAAATTCGGAATAAGAGGGGAGTACTAAGCATAACTTGATGCCCTATTGAGGTGTGAGAAATAGACCACTGATGGCATGGACTCATTGAAGAGATCTGATCTGAGGACATACCTGATATAAATCTGAATTTTCACTAACTGTTAAGACTATCACATGTGTACAAGAGTCATAAACTGCATAATCTGAATTTTGGAATTCATAACTTACGGAATGCGATTCTGACTGCTAAAAAAACTGGGAACTCATCATACTAGGAACTAGGAGAGTACATGATTCCTTATCATATGGCGGAACGTGAGCTATGATCATGAAATTGAAACATAAAACATGAGTATGTATCGAAATAACTGCAGTAAACTGCTGAAATAAGAATAGATTGAGCATTATTCTTTCTTACGACCAATTCAACAACTTACTGGCACATCTATTAACATCTGAAAACTTGACTTGGTTACTCGTTCTATCATCTCCCCCTTAAATTTAATCCATTACTGTAAGTCTTTGAACCACTATATACACTCTAGTATAAACTGAAATCACTTACTCTAGAGTCCGAGATATAACAGTACATATAAAAATAAATTTACCTGTCAGACGGTATCTTCATGTATAGCAACCAATGCTAATACCTCCTTCTAAGATTCAAGCCCTTAGGTATCTATAGCCCTAAAAGTTACCATATAACATCTTAAACATTCACCAACTCGGATTCTTCTAACACTAATCATGGATATCTCCAAACCTTTGACGGACCATACCACTTCTGTCATAGTCTACCAGCATCACGACTCCAAACTTATATTTCTAAATCATTAGAATCAAGATTATGCAAAAAGGATCAACATCATTAATCATAACTCCATAACTTAGCTATAAAGAACATCACATATTATGTAACTAGTCTTTCTCTACCTAGCGACTCAGCAGTACTACTAACCACACAATATGCAATAATCCTTGAAAATAATGCAGCCACATAACACCTTGGGTGTACTTCTTAATCATACTTACAAAATTAGAGTTGATTATGAATCAAATAAACTTAAGCCCTTGTATACAATGTTAAAGCCTACTAGATCACTTTCACACAACTAACACCCACCACAACAATTATTTATATCCACCTTGATCATAATCTACTTTTCCAACTTAGTGTCTAGTTCTAGCTATGATGAACCAACACTTTATACAATATCTTCCATGCCAAAACATCTGGAAACATCAATCCACCAAAACTTCATAACAAAAAGGATCAATCACAATCCTATGATCTATCTTATTAAAAATTCATTAACACATCTTCCTTCTACACATCATTACTATCTACCCCTTTTATATAGCTAAACATAGTTCATTGCTCCATAAGTCCCAACTAAACTACCTTTTGAAATCTCAGGAGCATTAAAATTAACACCACTTATCAACCAAGTGCCTTCATCAATAACCTATAATTTCCATGCACGACAAACACTGCCAACAACTCTTTTCATACTTCAAGTAAACAATAATTCACCTAAACTAATAACTCCTTCTCTATATTACCTTCTACTAAACTAACACACAAGGATATATCACCTCATTATCAACAAAATCATATGCAAAAAGATTCGGCCGTACATATATTCAATAAATCTCCCTTAACACTTTTGTTACCATTACACCACTAAACCCCAGTTCCAACCAACAAAAGAGCAACAAGATGAACAACAAGTTTCTAGTGAATCGAAATAGGCCCCACACGGCTCCACTAGACTTTGATTTTATTTTTTGAACAAGAAATGAGATGAATGACAAGGAAACTATGCTAGTGAATAGAAAGATCCTCACACGGCTTCACTAGACTTTCAGTTTCAACGACACAATGATATAAGATTACAAGGGATAGAAACTTGGCATACATCATTTCATGATCTAAGAATACACATCTTACTCTGTATATAACAAAAAATCTGAGTCAAACACTCCCCCCACAGACTACCATACAATCTACACATGCTACTAGCTACCACATTAGTCTATTACTCTAAATGGTAAATCATTCTCAAACATCCGTTATTCAACTAAACACATTTATCTACAAAAAAGTCAGCCTCACTCTGATTTCTAGCCTTGCGACTTCACATTACCAACTTCTTAGTCCAATATCACTACCAATAGGTCATGACACCGTTACTTTAACTTATACTACTACTCGAGTGAAAATACAATTTCAATATTCTACTACACATCAATCCCCTTGAAGAACGACATTTGCAACATAAATTTTGAAAAGGATTGAATACAGTTAATACTGCAGGCTGAAAAGCATAATTTCATTAGAATCAAAGTTCACAATAGAATCAATGCACCATGGAGTACTAACGGGTTCTTCACAAGTCCTTGCACAAATTTTTTACTCTTATATGACTTAATCAGAAAGGACCATACCATTTAGACTCTAAACTTTTGCACTTGAATCACCCTAATAATGAGACATATCGAAGCACATCAAAGTAAGAAAAGAATTGAGATGACTTTACTTCCATATGGGCGACACCATAGCATGATTTAGAGTATGTAATAGGGACATTCTGACTCCATAGCATAAACTAGAACATGGAGAGAGAGAGACATTCCTAAATGTCTAGTATCCTCCAGCCTATAAGTGTGGCACGCTACACACCCATAAATAAGACTCTACCTGATGTAATTTTGCAGACACCCTGGGACCATGAACTGTGCTTTCATACCAAGTTTTTCATGACCCAAACTGGGACCCACACCATGACGAGCATCTTAAACCATAAAGGCTCGGATACCCTTCTCTTTCTAGTAATCATGCACAATATTCATAAGTTATAATAGAAAATGTAGAATTGTAAATCATTAAGGAAATATGGTCATACTCTATGTTCAATTAAACTACAAAAAATAAAATCAAATATCAACTACACAACGTTTGAACCAGTCTGTGAAATCTCTACTATATCTGAAATGACAACTGTCTGAAATTGGCACAAGGCCCCAGTGGACCTAAACCAAAATAAATAACATAATATGAAAGACATAGGACTTTTGGAATAAAAAAGGCTCACTAATTGCACAGATCACTGTTGTTTGAAAACTCTATGGCCTAGTAGGACCTTTGAACTAATCTTTAGATCTTGCAAGGAAGGGGGGTCAATGCAAATGTACTTCTACGCAAAGTAATCAATAATGAAGCTTTTATATAAATAAACTAATAGAGAGAAATTTGTCCAAACATCACACATTAAATAGTTTTCAAAACATGTGAGAATCTATTTGATAGTCATAAAAACATTTCTGTCAATGCAATTTCTGATCTTCATATTACTTCTGAGTTAGGTGGTATGACCTTAAAAGTCTAAAATCCCATGGGCTATATGGAGTCCTCCATTGACATGGAGAGGAAGCCCCAAACCTAAGTGTGCCACAAGAGTTGGAGTGTCTGTGTCTAATATGCCACAGGGAACTAGGCCAGAGTAATATAATATACCCAGATCAGCAAATCATGGTTTTTGGCAATGAGTTGTCTAAGCTCGTGCCTTCTTCGGGGAACCACCTAACATCTCTTTATGCCCAATTTTATCCATTTCTAAACATATATCATCCTGAAATCATAAGTTAAGAAAATTTGGTTTCAATGTTTGTTTGAGTCTGTTATGGCAGTGTCTATTTTGGTATCATCATACCAAGACTTACAAGTCCTAATTTTGAGCCGTAATGCATTAATCATAATTCTTTCATCAAAACTGAAGTTAGACCACCCAATATTTGAAATAGTATGAGATGATTTCATGTTCCAAAATATAAGCCAAAAATATGCAAGAATTCTTCAAACATATGGTGGTCATGTGCTTTTGGAAAAACCATGCACTCTTTTATTATATGGATATTCAACCTTTATCAACATGCATATACCTCTCTTTTTATTTCAAAATCATATTCAAGTCATACTATAAATCAAGACATTTCGTATCATGCTCTTCAAGATGCATTTTAAAACAATCCATAGTATATCATGAGTAAAGGAAAATCATAACATGAGAGGGATTTTTCATGATTCATGCTTTCAATTCAATCATCAATATTTAAAATGCGTTCTTACATATATATACAATTTCCAATCAATTTGGGAGAAGGTCTAAAGACCAAAACAATACCGTCAAAATTTCTTAAACATGGTTATATTCATAAATCCAAAACACCAGTCTTAAAATCATGATTTCGTTGCCCATTAGATTTTTAGGAAAACCCCGCGTACCTTAATTTATGACTCTTGAATGAACTCTTGCTTTAGGGATGTTATTCGAACAATTGATGGGTGTTTCTTGTAGCCTTCGCAATGGGGATTCTGAATCTCAAAGAATTGTTGAAAACCCACGATGAAATCTTAGAATATTTGGGTTTTTAGCTTGAAATGCTAGAGAGAGTTTCTTGTAAATTATTGAAAAAAATATGAATAATGTGGTCGGTCACTTGGGAGAAAAATCCCATATTTAAGCTGATAAGGGGGTGAAAATTACCCAACATATCCTTAATGATATGGAATAATATATAACTAGGAGCTCAATTTTATAGGTCACCAAGACATGCCACTATCACGGTGTCTCACTGGAAAATGCCGAATGGGATTCTTAGGGTAACCGCGATGCGAAGCCATCGTGTTGTCCCACTGGTTGGGACTTAGAACTTCAACATGACGCGCCACAATCGCACTAGGCTACTGGAATTTGAAAATTGTTAAATAGACCACCTCCGCGACATGCCAAGAACCAAAATGATGGTGTTTTACAACTAGGACTAAAATTAGCCATAATATTTTGGCTGGGCATCGAATTTGGGCTAATCTTATATCGACGGAAAGCTCATTAAATTTTCCACGCTACATAATTTATTAACATAAAAAATTTGTATAGTATTTATGGCTTTTGGATCTTCTACGAATAGAAATGATGGTTTTTGTTCTAGCCCAAAATGCGGGGTGTTACATAAAACTTCACCACTCGGGTGCGATAATCGATAGATGCATAACTGGAATGGTGCTAATCCATTCCAAGAATAAGGTCAAAGTCAACCATATCTACCTCTATTAGTTCTTCATACATGATTTTATGAAGGACAATGATAGGAAACTTTCTGTAGATCTATTTGGCAACAATTGACTCATCCACTGGATTAGAAACTAAGAAGGGCTCAGGGATCTTTTCAGGACCTATTTCAAAATTCACTCTAACTAATGGGGTCACATAAGAGAAATTCTACCCATGGGGATGAAAGTATATAAACATCAAGATGAAAGACATGAAGCATACCAATAACAATATCTGGTGAATCTTCTTGCTCCTAAGGGGATGGTAAAGCATAAAACCAACTCTGCCATTGACCACCACTAGTACGGGATGATGCGCCCTAAAGAGGGATTGGACAACCTAGTGCAGCTGGTGCACTAGTAGCATGAGTTTAGGGACGAATATCCCTGTTACCCCACTACTCCTGCCTAGCTACGGGAGAGGGAGCACTAGCTGAAGATGGCACAAGTATAGATGAATGATACTGAAACTATGAATGATTTCCCGCTCCATTCTTTGTATGGCCATACGCAAACCACCCTGTTCTACCCTTTTTATTTCTCCTCTCTCTTTCCTTTAACTTTTCTTCCTCAATCAACCTGGCATGAATGATCAACCTAGCAAGATCCATGTCCTAAATACTAAAGGTATTCGTACACTCCTTAACTATCAAACCAGATACTCCAGTAATAAACTTACTCATACTTTCCCTAGGATCAACCATTGTATCAGGTGCATACTTAGACAATTGATTGAACTTAAGGTAGTAGTCCTTCACTGTCATCGAGCCTACCTTAGGTTCACAAACTCCTCTATCTTCTATTATTTCATGTGGAAAAAACCTATCTAGAAATACATTTTAAAATACTTTCCAACTTATAGGAGCTGCATTCTCCCATCTACCATCTTCCATAAAACTTCCCAATCATATGCTACATCTTTAAATCTATAGGATGCCAACTCTATACTCTATTCTTCAAAAACATGCATAATCTTGGTGATTTTCTACACGTCATCTAAATAATTATGGGTCCTCACCTCTATTTAATGCAAAGAACTCAGGCAGATTCATTCTTATGAAGTCTTGAATTCTGGCTCCTGCTAAATCACCATTATGTTGAAGTGAGACTGTCGCTTAATGGTTACCCTTAATATTGGCAGCCACAGCTTGAGCTAACACCTAAATGGCAGCCTAAAATTCAGCATGGGATACATTCTCATTCAAAGGATCTGCAGGATGGGGTGGCTGATTATCATTTCTTAAGGTATTAGCTCGGCAAGGAGGCATATTAAACTACCACATAAGAGTATGAGTTAAAATCAAATAGAGACACTGTAAGCATGACAAATCATGATAGAAAGAGATGATTTCCTAAGAACGTCCTGGAGCCTCATACTCATAAATGTGGTGTGCTTCACACTTATGATCAACACTCTATGTAACGCAGCTTGTCAGACTCCCTAAGAATCTTATAAACCTTAGGATCTGATACCAAGTTTGTCACGAACCAAAATACGCCTCGAGACATCACAGGTGCTCAAGACTATGAGTAGACTTAAGCTAACCCTATCTGCCTTTTGCTAAGTATGAATCTCATAATAGAGGAAATATAGATATAACATCAAAACTAGAAAGTGGAAATCTGTCTGAGCTAAATGAGAATATCTGATTATAATCTCTGAAAAATACTAGACTCAATAGTCTGAACAATCAATATTGAATAATCAGAATCATATCAAGCAGTCTGACAAGCCTCTACTACTAATAACTCGAGAGTCAATAGGACAAACCCCCAGATGACACAAACTCTATGAAAATAATAAATCATCTATTCTAATAAGCTAAATATTAAGTACTGGGTCCCCAACTATGAGGACTCACCATCTGTCATGATGTAGATAAAGATGCTCGAAATCACTCGCACTACTAAAACTGAGCACCTAAACCTACATTAAGACAAATGGGAACTGGAAATCAATGCGCTGAAGAGCTATAGCGGTAAGCCACTGAAATGACATTTGGTCCATCACTGCAACGCGCCACCATCACGAAAAGCTGATGGAAATTGATAATTAGGAAATTGGACTTTCACACGACAGGAGCCAATCACGGAGGTCCACTAGAAATTGACAATTGCTATTTTTGTCTTCACTCTGATACGGTGCTTGTCGAAATGCCATACTATTTTACTAAAAGCTTCATAACTTCTCAACCAAGTATTTTTTTGAGGAGAAATTGATATCATTGGAAAGCTAATTCAATTGCCTACTTACTAGAGGGTCTAGAACTGGAAAATTCTATATGTATCAAAGGTTATTCATTTTTAAGCTAACCCTAGAAATTCTAGGAGCAAAATTAAGCTAGGAAAAAGTGCGGGATGTTACAATCATGTACCACCAATGAAGCATTCCACATACTATACTAGTCCATCAATTAGGGAAATTAAGTCAAGTATTTTATTTTATGCAACTGTGGCCCATAAGTTTATTCTCTACACAATACAGTTACTACACTGTAGAATCTACCACACCCTTTCTCACATGCAGAACAAGTTTACAACTACTATAGAAAAGAAAATTTAGGTAGTAAAGTTACTTAGTAAGGATAGTCAACTTAATCCTATAATATAATCCATTAAAATTTTTTACTAACATATTCTACCTTCTCACATCAAATTTACTTACCCATGCACACATCCCAACTACCTTCAAATTCCATAAACACCAATGAGTCTCTACCCATAACTTACTGACTAATATACCCCTTTTCATTTACAATGTATAAATGATTTCTACATCCGTCATAACTATCCACTCTGAGATCTTTTCCTATTTTGAATAAATAACAATCATAGCTAATCACTTCCTCCACTGATTACCATATAATCTTCAAATGCTACAACATTAGTCAATCACTATTAAAGGGTAACCCATACCCCAATCAAAGGGTTGTACTACTAAAACTTAACTTTTTTACGCAAAAAATCATCCTCACTCTGACTTCTAACCTTATGATTTCATATCACTAACTTTTGGACCATCTTATTACCAATAGGTCATGACACTTTAACATATACTACCACTCGGGTGGAAATATTGCTCTAACATTTTGCTATAGATCATTATACTTAAGCATGACATCTGGAACAAGAATTTTGAAAGGGACTGAATGCACTTAATACCTCAGGCTCAAATGTATGAATCATATAGATAGGGGTACAATCTCAAATTAACACACTTTGAAGCACTAACGGACTTCTCTTAATTCCTTTTTCAAGTTTATAACTTTTGATGACACAATCTGAAAGAATCACATTATTTAGATGCTAAACTTTTGCACTTGATTCTCCTCAACAATGAGACTGTAATACCCCATACTTTTCCCAGCTTAAATTCATCCCTAGATTTTCAAATATTACCTTTATAAAGGAATAACTTTTGTTACGTATAGAATTTTTCTTATTTAGACCTTTCATTATGTAGGAAATTGAATAATCTTTCTATCGATAGAAAATTCACCTAAATTCAATTCTCGGTTGAAAGGCTATGGTATTTTTAAGTTGACAACGTGCCACCTGGGCACTCAGCGTATCGCAGAAAAGGTAAAAATTTCAACCGTTAATTCCAGTGAACCTCCATAATATTAGCGCATCATGGAGTGGTCCATTTTCCCATTTGTCAAAATCTAGTAGCCCAACGCGATCTTACCGCATCGCGTTGGTGGCTAAAATTTTATTCCAAAGGGGTACCACGATGGTGGCGCATCGTGGAACATGCTTAGTTCCCACTCTTACACTTTCTAGTAAGGTACCACAATAGTGGCGCTCGTGGTGGCCTACCAATTCTGAAAATATTGCTTTATCCAGATCCATTTAGAAGTTTAAGAGGGGTATTTTGGTTAATTCCTAAGCCCCTAATTCATGGATAACACAAGATTAAACTTATTTAAAGAACTTTATGCCCAAATTCATCCATTCTCCCTCAAAGTAAAACCCTAGAGCTCGAAAGCTTCTTCTCCAAGAAATGAAAATCCTCAATAATTTCTCCAAGAAAGCTCAAAATTGAGGATTCCAAAGACAAGATAAACAAGAAATCATCTCCAACAAATCAAATCGGAATCAATAATTCAAGGTTTCTTCATCTAATCATCTACCAAGGTATGTGGGGTTTATGAACAAGGATCTTCTTCCATCTTTATGCTAAAACCAAGTTTTAATTACAAATTCATATGATTCTGAATGATTATACATGAGATTTGAATTAGGGTTCATACCTATTATTTCTACTTGCATGATTATGAGTTTTAGAAAGATTTTAAAGATTAATTGCATGTCTATTTTCATACTTTCATGCCTATTGTAGTAAATTACAGATTTTGAGATAAATTATTATTGTTTTCACTATCAAGAATGATTATTATGATGTTTTGACATAAGATTAATGCATAGGTTACAATCTCCATATTAAATATTAGTATTTAAAGAAAGATGATGCTTTAAGCATCCTATTATCAAATTATGTAAAAATTTTCAGTAAATCTTTGATCCTTCAATTTTCAGATTAGTTATGGAATCCACTTCACAGAATTTCTATAGTTTACAGAATTTAGAATAGCTTTATTAATAGATTCAATCAGATAAGTGCCTAATTGTTTCAGAAAAACCCTTATGCTAGTTTTAAAGTGGATTTCCAACAATATAAGTGTAGTATATAAAAAGGGAGTAGTATTTAGCACCAAGTGGGAAGTGTGTGTGTAGCACATCCTACTTAAACAAAACTACGTATCCAACAAAGATATAGATTCAGATTTCTCCTATTCCATTATGGGTTACAGTTACAAATATGATTACTTAGCTCAGGTTATACTCCTTTACAAGAGTATGACACCTCTCCCCAACATGTGATTTCTTCCTTAGGAGGAAAACACATTGGACTTCATGTAGCTCGCATGGTTTATGTTGGTTAAGATATACTAGTAAAGATTTTCCGAATATTTTCTAAAAGTATTTTTCCCTGCTTTCTAAAAGAGAAGAATGACAAAAATCTTTTAGATAACTAAGTGTAAAGGCTCACAATTTTACTCAGATTATACTTTATAGAAAGATATTAGATTTAGATTTCAGCTTTCAGATTTCAGATTATAGATTGAGTCCTTTCTACACTTAGATAGTATGATTTAAAATGAGAATACAAGCACAACTTTCAAAACTAAATGTTGTGGCTCATTAGATTTACAAAGTATGATTTGTTATTCATGATTTCAGATTTTAGTATTTTAGATGTTCTAGCTTATATGAGTCATTCCTTTTTACATTTAGAATACATTATTTTATAATTTATAATGATGAGATGATTGTTTACCTATGCATTCACCCCCATATAATCAGTACATCCTCAACGTACTGATCCACATATATGTCTATGTGCTACATTGTCTCATAATATAGGTTTAGGTGCTCAGTATTAGCAATGTGAGTAGTTCGAGCATCTCAATCTACATCCGACAGTTGGTGAGTCCTTATAGTTTGGGGACTTATTCATTCAGATTTTTCAGCTTAGTAGTTCATATGATTTAGTATTTCTTTTCAGATTGTTTGAGTTAGATGGAGATTTTTCCTAGTGACTCTCTGCATATTAGTAGTAAAGGCTTGTCATACTTCTAATTATGATCCAGATTATTCAGTATTAATATTTTAGACATTATTTTAGATATTTTAGCCAAATTTTTGCATTTTTCATGATTATACACCTATATTTCCTTTATTATGAGATTTAGACTCGATAGTAGGTAGATAGGGTTAGCTTAAGGCTACTGGAAGTCTTGAGCACTATGTGACTTCTTGAGACTATGTTTAGAGGAATTACAAACTTGGTATCAGAGCCTAAGGTTTTTAAGAGTCCTAGGGAGTTAGACAAGTCGCGTTATGTAGTATTGATCATGAGTGTGTTGCATGCCACATTTATCAGCAAGAGGCTATGGGATGTTTTAGGAAATCATCTCTTTCTTTCTTAATTTATCATGCTTACAATATCACTATATTTTTTTTAACTCATGCTCTTATGTCACAGTTTAAAATGCCTCTTTGTCGAGCTAATGCATGTAAAAATGGTAACCAGCCACCCCAACCCGTAAATCTTTTGAATGAGAATGTATCTCATACTGAGTTTAGAGATGCCTTTCAGGTGTTGGCCTAAGAGTCAGGGAAATCATTAGGATGTAGTCCCACTTCAGCAGAATGGGGATTCAGTAGCAGCCAAAATTAGAGTGTTTATGAGAATGAATCTGCCAGAGTTCTTCGGGTTAAAAGCATGTGAGGATCCATAGCTTTTCTTAGATGAGGTGAATAAGATCACTCATATTATGTATGTTTCTTAAGAGGAGAGTGTAGAGTTAGCATCCTATAGGTTAGAGGATGTAACATATGATTAGATGGTTATGTTGAGGAATGGTAAAGGTAAGAATGCAACTGCTATAAGATGTAAGGTATTTCAAGATGCCTTTTTAGAAATGTTCTTCCCACATGAGATAAGGGAAGCTAAGATAGAGGAGTTTTTAAACCCGAGGCATGGCTCAATGACAGTGAAGGAGTATTGACTTAAGTTTAATCAGTTACTAAGTATGCCTCTGATATGATGGCTAATCCTAAGGTAAGAATGACTAGGTTTATTACAGGAGTGTCTAGCTTGGTAGTCAAGGAGTATAAGATTTCCATACTTATAGGATATATGGATCTTACTTGATTGATGATGCATGCTCAACAGTTTAAAGCAAATAAGTTGAAGGGAAGAGAGAGAAAATAAGAAGGCTAGAAAAGGGCAGTTTGAGTATGGCCAAGCTAGGTCTCAAGGAGGAAATCAGTCACAATTTCAAAATTGTTCATCTATGCCAGAAACATCTTCATCTAGTGCTCCCACTCTGAGAGGTAGACAGGAGTAGTGAGGTAAGTCTTCTATGTCTAGATCCCTGAATAGTGTGAGTTGTAGGCCCAATTATCCTCCATGTACTAAGTATAGTAATAATCACCCTGGAGAGTGTTTAGCTGGTTAGAAGGGTTGTTTTAGTTTTGGTAAGTTGGGTTACAATATTAGAGATTGTCCGTATGCTAAGCAGGGAAACAAAGATTTTTGTCCCCAGACTCAGGCTGCTAGTGCTCCATCTCCTTTAGGTCGTCCAGTCCTTTCTTAGGGTGTATCATTCAGTACCGGTAGTGGTCAGCACCTAAATCAATTTTATTGTTTACAATCCCATCAGGAGCAAAAGGATTCACGAGATGTTTTCACTGGCATGCTTCGTGTGTTTGATCTTGGGTTTATGTCTTGTCAGACCCTTGGTCGTGTTTCTCTTATA
Source organism: Capsicum baccatum var. pendulum (assembly GCA_030864225.1). Taxonomy (NCBI): domain Eukaryota; kingdom Viridiplantae; phylum Streptophyta; class Magnoliopsida; order Solanales; family Solanaceae; genus Capsicum; species Capsicum baccatum. The sequence continues at coordinate 249,580,085 of CM061558.1, forward strand.
TTACACTATTAGTTGTAGTAAATTTTCTAATAAGTTCTAAAAAGATCCCTGAGCCATTCTTGGTTTCTCCCCCAGTAGGTGAGTCAGTTGTTGCTAAACAAATCTATAGAAAGTGTCCTATCATTGTCCTTTATAAAGTCATGGTAGAAGACTTCATAGAGTTAGATATTATTGACTTTGATCTTATTCTTGGTATGGATTGGTTCAATTCCTGTTATTCTTCTACAGATTGTCGCACTTGAGTGGTGACGTTTCTGGATAAGCCAGTCTTTGTGTGGTCAGGTAATTCAATGTCTCTCAAGAGTCATTTCATATCTTATCTCAAAGCCAGAAAGTTTATCTCCAAAGGGTGTATCTATCATGTAGTTTGAGTTAAAGATAGTAAGTCTGAGACTCCCACAATTCAGTCAGTCAGTGTACTCAATGAGTTTCTTGATGTCTTTTCCGAAGATTTGCCAGGAGTACCTCCCGATAGGGAAATAGAATTCCGTATTGATCTTCTCCCAGATACTCATCCTATTTCTATACCTCTATATCATGTGGCTCCCACCGATCTTAAGGAATTAAAGGAACAACTCAAAGATATTTTAGACAAAGGTTACATAAGGCCTAGTGTTTTTTTGTGGGGCGCTCCCATCCTATTTGTGCGAAAGAAAGATTGTTCTTTGCATATGTGCATTGACTATCATCATCTAAATAAAGACACAGTAAAAAAAAATCCTTTTCCTAGAATTGATGACTTATTTGATCAACTCCAAGGTGCAAGTTATTTCTCAAAGATAGACCTTAGATCCGACTATCATTAGCTTAAAGTAAGGGAGTGTGATATTCCAAAGACAACTCTCAGAACCGGCTACGGTCATTTTGAGTTTCTAGTCTTGTCCTTCAAACTAACAAATGCCCCAACAACCTTCATGGACTTGATGAACAGAGTGTTCAAATAGTATCAAGACACGTTGGTTATGTCTTTATCGATTATATTCATGACTACTCTCATAGTAAACATGTTCATGCAGACCATCTTAGAATTGTGTTATAAATCCTCAGAGATCACCAGTTGTTCACAAAGTTTAGCAAATGTGAATTTTAGCTAAGATCAGTAGCTTTCCTTAGTCATATTATTTCCAGTGAGGGTATTAGAGTTGAACCCCAAAAGACAGAAGCCAAAAGAAATTACCCTAGACCTATCTCTCCATTAGAAATTAGGATTTTCTTAAGTGTAGCTAGTTATTAAAGATTTTTTGTTGATGTTTTCTCGTCTATTACATCTCCTATGTCTAAATTGACCCAAAAAAAAGTTATGTTTCAGTGGTTGGATTCCTGTGAGAAGAATTTTCAGGAGGTTAAGAGTCGACTCACTCCAGCCCATTATTAGCATTACCTGATGACACAGATGGTTTTGTGGTTTATTGTGATTCCTCTAGAGTTGATTTGGGTTGTATTTTGATATTGAGAGATAAGATCATAGCCTAGGCCTCTAGACAGCTTAAGACTTATGAAAAGAATTACCCAACCTATGATCTTGAGTTAGGTGTTGATGTGTTTGTTTTGAAAATCTGGAGACATTATTTATATGAGGAGCATGTTGATGTGTTCATGGATCAAAAAAGCTTAAAGTATGTGTTTGATCAGAGGGATTTGAATCTTTATTAGAGAAGGAAGTTGGAGTTGTTAAAATATTAAGATATGAGTAGATTGTATCATCTGGGCATGGCCAATGTTGTGGCAGATGCCCTTAGTACATTGTCTATGGGTAGTGTTGCTCATATGGAGAATGATAAAAAAGAGATAGATCGAGAAGTGTATCGTTTAGCTAGATTGGGAGTTAGGTTGGTTGATTCAGCTGAAGGGAATGTTTGGGTTCAGAGTAGTTTCACATCTTCCCTAGTTACGGAAGTGAAAGAGAAGCAAGAAAAGGATTCTAGTTTTGTCAAAACTGAAGGAGTCGACTAAAAACTAAAAGGTAGAGGTTTTCTCCCATAGGAGAGATGGTCTGTTGAACTACCAGAGTAGATCATGTGTGCCATGTGTTGATGATTTAAGGCAGTGGATTATGGAGGCAGATCATGTTACGCGTTATTCCATATATCCAGGATCCACCAAGATATACCATGACTTGCTGGAAATATATTGGTGGAGTGGTAAGAAGAGATATATAGCAGATTTGTAGCGAAATGTGCAACTTGTCCATAGGTTAAGGTAGATCACCAAAGACCTGGTGGTAGGTTGCAAGAGTTTGGTATCCCAACTTTGAAGTGGAAACAGGTTAACATGGTCTTTGTGGATGGTTTACCCTATTTGCGTTGGCGGCATGATTCGATTTGGGTTATTGTAGATAGATTAATAAGTTAGTGTATTTCTTGCCAGTTCATACGTCTTACACAGATAAAGATTACGCTAATTTGTATATCCAAGAGATAGTTAGATTGTATGGAGTCCCCTTGTCCATAATCTCATATACGGGTACTCAGTTTACCGCTCAATTTTAGAGAGCTTTTCAGAAGGGTCTTGGTACCGAAGTCCATCTCAGTTCAGCTTTTCATCCGCAAATAAATTGTCAGGCAGGGAGAACCATTCAGACTCTAGAGGACATGTTGAGGGCTTGTGTTATTGACTTCAAAGGTAGTTGGGATGAGCATTTTTCATTGATTGAGTTCGCTTATAATAACAGTTATCATGCTACTATTTAGATGGCTCCATTTAAGGCTCTTTATGGGTGAAGATAGAGATTTCCAGTTGGTTGGTTTGAAGTGGGTGAGGCCAGTTTGATTGGGCGAGACATGGTGTTTGAGGCCGTGGATAAAGTTCAATTGATTCATGGGAGATTTAAAGCAGCCCAGAGTCGTCAAAATTTTTATCCAGATGTAAGAAGAAGAGACCTTGAGTTCAAGGTTGATCATCTTGTGTATTTAAAAGTTTCACCCATGAAAGGGGTGAAGAGGTTTGGCAAGAAAGGGAAACTTAGTCCACGTTATATTGGTCCTTTCTGTATTTTTAGTCATGTTGGAAAGGAAACATATTAGCTTGAGCTACCTACTGACTTATCATCAGTTCATCCAGTTTTTCCATCTGTCCTTGTTAAAATAGAGTATGGACGATTCAGCTATTATAGTTCCTCTAGAAAGTAAAGATATTTAGAATAGACTTTCTTATGAAAAATTCCCAGTAGAGATTCTTGATCATCAGATTCGTAAACAAAGGAACAAAGAAGTTCCCTTGGTCAAAGTTATGTGGAGAAATCAGTCCGTTGAGGGTGATACTTGGGAAACAGAAGTAGACATACGTACCAAGTTTCCTCATCGCTTCTCCACGAACTCAGCTTCAGTTGAAAGTAATAGTTTTCATTCATTCAGGTCTTTTTCAGTCTCAGATTTAGCTATATAGTTATCTTCATATTAATCCATGCACTCACAGATCAGTTCAGAAAACTCATTATGTTGAGATCTAGTCTTACAGTTTATTTCAGTTGTGCATGATAACTGATATCCTTAGATTCCTCAATATCTCCAGCATGACTAGCCATATCAGAGGACGAATGTTCCCAAGGGGGAGATATTGTAATACCCCGTACTTTTTCCAACTTAAATTCATCCCTAGAATGTCAAAGATTAGATTAAAAAAAGAATAACTTTTGTTATGTAGAGAATTTTCCAGATGTAGACCATTCATTATGTGGAAAATTAAATTATGTTTCCATCGATACCTAATTTGCCTAAATCTGATACGCGGTTGAAAAACTATGGCACTTTTAAGTTGATAGTGTGCCACCTGGTCACTTAGCATGTCGCGTAGAAGGCCAAAATGGCAATCTTCAATTCCAGTGGACCTTTCTGATATTGGCGCGTCGCGGAGTGGTTCATTTTCCCATTTGTCAAAATACAGTAGCCCAATGCGATCTTACCGCATTGCGTTGGTTGCCAAAATGCCATTCCAAAGGGCACCGCGATGGTGGCACGTCGCGGAGCACGCCCAGTTCCCACTCATCCACTTTCCAGTAAGCCACTGCGTAGTGGCGCTTCACGGTGGCCTACTATTTCAGAAAATTTTTCTTTTTCCAAATCTGTTTAGAAGTTTAAGAGGGGTATTTTTGTCAGTTCTTAAGCCCTCAATTTGTGGATAACACGAGATTAAACATATTCAAAGCACTTTATCCCCAAATTCTTCCATTTTCTCTCAAAGTAAAACCCTAGAGCTCCAAAACTTCTTCTCCAAGAAATAAAAATCCTCCATAATTTCTCCAAGAAAACTTTAAATTGAGGATTCCAAGTCAAGATATTCAAGAACTCATCTCCTATAACTCAAATAGGAATCAATAATTCATGGTTTCTTCATCAACTCATCTACCAAGGTATGTGGGGTTTATGAACAAGGATTTTCTTCCATCCTTGTGACCAAAACCAAGTTTTAATTACAAATTCATATGATTTTGAATGTTTATACATGAGATTTGAATTAGGGTTGGTACCTATTATTTCTACTTGCATGATTATTAGTTTTTGAGAAATTTTAAAGATGAATTGCATATCTATTTTCAAACTTTCATTCCTATTGCAGTAAATTACAGATTTTGAGATGAATTATTATTGTTTTCATTATCAAGAATGATTATTATAATGTTTTGAAAGATTGTATATTAGTATTTAAAGAAAGATGATGCTTTAAGCATTCTATTATTAGATTATGTATAGATTTTCAATAAAGCTTCGATCTTTCGATCATTGGATTAGCTATGGAATCCATTTCACCGAATTTTTGCAATTTACAGAATTTAGAATAACTTTCTTTATAGATTTAATCAGATAAGTGCATAATTGGTTTTAGATAAACCCTTATTCTAGTTTTAAAGTGGATTTCCAACAGCATGAGTATAGAAAATAAATAGGGAGTAGTACTTAGCACCGAGCTGGAAGTGTGGGTTTAGCGCATCCTACTTCCATAGAACTATGTAACCAACATAGGTTTAGATTCAAATTTCTCCAATTCTAATATATGTTACAGTTACAAATGTGATCACGTAGCTCAGGTTATATTCCTTGGCAAGAGTATGACACCTTTCCCTAATGAGAGGTTTCTTCCTTAGGAGGATGAGACGTTGGACTCCATGTAGCTTGCATGGTTTATGTTTTTTAAGAGAACCTCCCTATAGCTTAATAGTAATGATTTTTAGAATATTTTATGATGTGTGAGCAGATGCTAACACATTTGAGGCTTTTAACAAAGAGTAATTGCTGTCTAAAGCAACTTTTGTCATTTTTTATTGTTTTCTATTTGATATTGCAGTAAAAGTCACGATGAAAGAGAACAACAATAATGGAAGTAAAAGAGTTGATTTCTGAGCAAGTAGAGAGGGAAGTATAGCGACAACTTTTCTGATAAGTCATCAGCCTTGTGATAATCTATCATAGTTGGCGTCAGCCTTAGACAGAGAATGAGTTTCAGCTGGAATTCATGACGACATCTCTGATAGGCCATAAGAAGTCTGATAAGCCATCACGCTCGTCGTTATCCTTAGACAGAGAATGAGCTTCAGCTAGAATTTGTGACGATATCTGTAATAGGCCGTCAAAAATGTGATAAGCGATCAGGCTCTTCATTAGTCTTAGGTAGGGAATGGGATTTGAAGTGAAGAAGAGACGACAATTTGGATAAGTCATCACATGTCTGATAAGTTGTCACGTCTCATCGTCAACATATGGCATAGGTTGTCAAAAGTGAAGAGGAGCTGACGACATTCCTGATAAGTTGTTAGACTCCTGATAAGTCATCACACACATCGTTGCCTATCCGAGAAAATAATGTGGTCTATGATGTTGTTTCCATAATTATGCCAAAGTATTTAAAGCATATGTTAGGGTTTTCTAATATAAAAAAGGGGGAACTAACGTTTTGAGAATCTTTTCTCTCTAGTTTTCTGACCTGGACTTTATAATTATTTTTGATAGATTATTACAATTTTTTTGTGATTTTCTACTAGGAATCAAATCTGAGAACCACTTGTTGCTATTCATCTTGCTGTAAGTTCATATGTCAAACTATGAATTCAACTTGTTGTCTTGATTATTTTATTATGAGTATCTAAATTTCCTTAACCCGAGTTGTGGGATCTATGGGTTTGGGTTAGTAACGTAACAAAGTGTTCAAGATTCTCACGGTGGTAGGAACTTCTTGTTAATTTCATTATTTTATACTCTAACTATTGGTTGGAAACAATAGGCCTTGCTTTCTGGTGATTTGCTAGAGATAAAAAAATCAACCCTAGTAAGAAGTGAATTATCAACAGGGACTTGGAAGCATCAAACTTCTATTTAATAATTAATGTTGTAACAAGATTAAGTCACTTGAGATAACATCCTGTTATGAAATATAAATTCCCTAAGTTTGAGAGAATTAGGTGGTTAAATGTCTAAATAGGTTGAGAAACATTTAGACATAACTTCGACAAGGATAGTCTATTGTTCCTACCTACAATAATAATCTTGAACCGTTACTACCGTCTGTCAAATCCCAACAGCTATAGTGAACACTGCTCTGGTTTTCCTTATCATATTGATTTCAAACACTGAATTGAGAAGTAATTATTTGTTACCTTTCAAAAAAATCCATTCACAGAAAAACTGATAACTATCAGTTGATTAACCCGCAGATAACTCGAATTCACACCATATTCCTTATGGGATTCGACCCCAACCTAGTTAGGTTATATATTGACAATGATCACCTATATTCTCGTAAGAGAGGTGTAGTTTGAGCGCTATCAAAAATGGCATCGTTGTTAGGGAATACAGTTGTAAATTAAAGTTGTGTGCGCTAATTGACTGTTAGTCAAGTTTCCTAGTTTTACGTTTATTTGTTGTTTTTGTTTGTTGTAGAAATTTTGTGCTTCATGGAAAGAACTATAAGTTCTGACGAACCATTATTACCATTTAATCCGAAACCGCAACTAATCGGCAGAATGGGAAACCATCAGAAGGTTGATAGGTTAGCAGCCTTAGCTAGAGCTTAGGTGAATATGCAGAATGACAATCAACAAGTACGATATCCAAATCCTGAGGATGATGACATGGGAGATAAGGAGTTTTTAAACCCTGGTAACCCGAAGCGTGCAGACCAAATAGCTACACCAGTACAGTATAATGCTAACAGGAAATGTCTATTTCGAGAAAGGCAAGATCACCATCTTGTCCAGTATGACCTTAATGATAATGATGATAGAATGGATGAAGCATGTGCAATAGGTGCAATTATAACCCCACCGTTAGCACCTAGGGAAAAATTCAACATTACGAGTACTATGATTCAACTCCTCAATCTGAAGGGGTTGTTTTGTCGCCTTTCTAGGGATGATCCGAACTAGCATCTAGTGAAATTTGTATCCATTTGTAAATCTTTTGATAACCCAGGAGTGAGTTAGAATGTTATCTGTTTGAGATTGTTTTCATTTTCTCTGTTTGGGAAGGCAACATTGTGGCTGAATGAGCTGACACCCGATTCTATAACCAACTGGAGGAAGTTGAAAGGAGCTTTTCACCTTCCAGGAGGGTACAGTAGAGGGATGAGATCAACAACTTTAGACAACTCCTAACAGAAGCCTTGCATAAAACCTGGGAGAGATTTAAAAAGTAGTTGATGCAGTCTCTGAAGCACAACATGACGGACATACACTTGATGGAAACTTTATACAGGGCTCTTAACTCTGTGACAAAACTGATTGTAGATAATGATGGTGGTGGTTCGTGTGTCAATTTTACATTCCCAAAGGCTTTATAAATTTTTGAGAGAATGATTAAATAGAGTTGGGCATGGCATACCAGGGACTCTGTAGTAGCAAGCCTTACTGTTTCTGTTGGTATGACTATGGAATAACAAAGAAGAGATGAGGAGAGTTATCAAGACATGGCTTACCTAAAAATGCAGATGGACTTGTTAACCAAGTATTTACTATTTGGTAAAAATGAGAAATTGAAGGTTGTGGGATCGCATAGCAAAGTGGAGTTTGACTTAGAAGAAAAGGCAAACTATGTAAATAATTAGGGGGGTTTCCAAGGTAATAACCAAGGAAATCAAGGTCGTACTTATTATGACAAGGCTAGATACAAGAACCAGGAGCAAGGTAATTGGAGGAGCAATAATGATTGGAGCGAGTTATACGTCCCTTCTGGAAATCATGAGGCTGCTACAACAAGTTCTGAAAAGATATCCTAGAGGACATGATGGCTAAATTGTTAAAGGGAGTGGAGGCTACCAACTCAGGGGTGATTACCATGAAGACCAATTTATCCACTATAAGTCAGTTGGTAAATCTGCACTCCACTTAGATCAAACAGTTGGAACAACAAATGAACCAACTCTCAGCAGTGTTGAACCAGAGGAAGAGTGGAACGTTACCTAGTGATATGATTCAGAGTCCGTGAAATGATGGCTCATGTATGTTGATTACCAGTAAAAGCGGTAAGATATTACCTAGCCCTTCTATGGAAAAAATGGACTTGAAGATGTGACTGAAGCAGATGACGAACTCGAAGAAGAATATCTAGTGGAGTCTGGGAAGATGGATGGTTCTGATGATGCTTCAGAACAAGAAAAGGAGAAATAAAAGGAAGTAGTGGTAAAAACTCTCCCAATACCACCACTTCCATTTCCTCAAATATTAAAGAAGAAGGTTAACGACACAAAATTTAGTAAATTCATGGCAATGTTGAAGCATTTAATGATAAATGTGCATTTGGTGGAGGCACTCGAGCAAATTCCAAGGTATGCTAAATTCATGAAGGACCTTGTGATGAAGAAAAGAGCAGTGAGATATGAACTGGAGGATAATCTCCACCATTGTAGTGCTATTTCTACACGATCCTTAGTACAGAAGAAGGCCGACCCTAGAGCATTCACTATTCCATGTACAATCGGGTCTCTCAATTTTGCTAAGGTTGTATGTAATCTGGAGGCGAGCATAAATATGATGCCACTATCCATGTATAAAAATCTAGGTTTGGGGGATCCTACCCCGATAAACATGCAGTTGGTCATGGCGGATAGGTCTGTAAAGCGGCCAGTAAGAATATTACATGATGTATTGGTAAAGGTGGCCGACTTTATACTTCATGCTAATTTTGTAGTCCTAGACTTTGAGATGGATCTTGAAGTACCCATCATTTTGGGTACACCATTACTTGCTACTGGGAGAGTAATAGTGGACATGGAGCTGAATCAGCTCAAGTTTAGGTTCAATGACAAAGAAGAAAGAATCAAAATGCACTCATCCATGACACAACAAAAGGAGATGAGTGTCTTCTCAATCATGGATGTGTTTTATGAAGATGGGAAAGAGGTAGCATCATGGTGTCTTGATGAAGTATGAGTAGTCAAGATAACCTTATCTTGCCACAACATTAAATCAAGCGCTATTGGGAGGCAACCCAAAATTTTTATGTTTAAACACAAGTTGTTTAAATTTATTTAGATAGGAAGCATAATGAACTGAAGAGGTATGTAGGGGTCTAGCTAAAAATTAATGAAGTCAGCCAAAGGACCCTGATGATAGATGTGACGAGTTATCACAGTTGTGATAAGCCGTCAGATATGTCATCAGAAAAATTAAAAAGAAGGAAACACCCTGCCTAAGGTTGATGACATCTGCGATGACTTATTGGACATCTGATAAGCCGTCAGGTAATCTTGGTCCCAAATACTAAAAAATTCAAACCGGCCCATAGTCAAACCTTTTCACCTTCCCGTGTATCTCCTTTCTTTTCTTTAAGTTTAATTTACTTCCATATTTAGTTTATTTACTTACTCTTTTCAAAATAAATTCATAAGTAAAACAAGAAAAATATTCTTCCCTGTGAAGTATGGGTTTTAAATCAAGATCAAGAACTCTTCTTTCATCTGCTACTTCCTCTCACTCGCGTATCCAAGTGAAGTCGCCTATCAGGTATGCTCATAACTCAACTCTCCTCCTCATTGTAAGTGATACAACTGAGGTAAATCTTAGTTTCAAAGGGATTAAGGTAAGCTAAACTTGCCATTGTGTGAAAAATAGAATCTAGGATGCATAGTGCTGCATTGTAGATAACAACGTAGGGATTAGCTTAAGAAAATAACTCCATGTGATTCTAAGAAGAAAGTGGATTGATAATCAAGACTAAAACTGAGCTGGAGGTTGTATTCTAAGATGACGATGTGTTTGACAAGCTATCACATTTGTGACGGCTTATCAGAATATGTCGTCACAAGTTAAAAAAAATAAGCTTGTTATTTTTATGGCTGATGACATGAATGATAAGTTATCACATTTCTAACGACTTATTAAAACATGTCATCACAACTTTGATCTGAAACAATTGTGAATCTCTTTTGAGGGATATGGAATTATAATTACTGAACCTCTTAAGTTGGATGATCTTGACTGCTAAATGAGTGCTTTATTTTGCTATAGGTCTTATAATGGCACCCAAAGAAAAAAAGCCCCAAACCTACAAATAATGTGACAAAGGGGAGTGTACCTCAGAGACTCTTCAATGAGGAATTCGATTATGAGGAGGGGGGCCACTGCTCAAGAAGCAAAGGAAAAAGAAAATCCCAAAAATGCCTTTTCCACCTCCACCTGTTAAGGTGGTGAAGAATGAAGAAAGTGATACTGAAGCAACAAAACCACCTGACAGTACAACTTTTGAGCAGATGACTTGTGAGAAGCCTAAGTCTGAGCATTCTGAGTCTATGGAGCCTGAGTCAGAGCATGCTGAATCTAAGCAACCTAAATCTAAGGGACCATCATATGAGTCCCCTTCTTCTGAGCAACAGGATGATGAAGAATCTCTGATTCAGGGAACTTTAGTTAAATGCAAGAACCCCGGGGTCCGAGATAGTGATAGATGGTAAATTCCCAAGGCATAGAAAATCTTCTATAATGGGCTTCTCAGAATTAAAAAAAGGACCATTAAAAGGCCAATCTTGGAGGAAAAGAAGATCATCACTACTGGGTTGAGCAGATATGCTGAAGTGGAGCAGAAATTTTGAGACTACGACTTGGGATGGACAACAAAAGGAGGAAACTCATTTTCCCCTACACTAGTTTAGGAGTTCTATGCAAACTATCAGGCTCAATTGGAGAACATGTGCAAAGAAAGGAAGAAATCAGTAGATCAACCCTTGTTGGTAAAGTTCTAGTACGAGGTATGATGGTGGATCTCTCAGAAACAACAATCAATAGTTTTCTTCATGGCCCAGAATTCATTTCTCAGGCCACTTGACCTATACTCTACGCTCGGTTGACGTATCGTACAAGTCAACGGTCTTGGTTATCCACCCTCATTACTTCAGGAAAACCTGAATGGCAGACCAATCTGAATAAAAATATTTTCAAGGACTCCCTAACTCAAGAAGCAAGTTTCTAGTGAGGTGTAGTGCACACCCATTTGATGCCTACTGAAGGAGATAACATCCTTGTAGATGATAGAGCAATACTGGTGGCAAGTCTTGTGGATAAACTCAACTTAAATTTTAGAGAAGTCATTGCTAAGGAGATAAAAATTTGGGTCTCAAGGCTCGACACGGCATATCCTTTCCATTGTCTAATTATGAGGTTATGTAAGGCAGCCAATGTACCTGAGGTTGCAGGGATAGACAATGAACTACCTACCAAGAAAACCTACAAACCCATCCTATATAATGAAAATCAGCCAAGGCCGACACTTAACAGAGGAGTAGGGGTTCCAACATATCCACCAGTTATAAATACCAGCTCGACACTTAATGTAGAGGTGCCATATTCTGAAGCTGCACCACCGATATCCCCAGCACTAGCAGACTCAGTGCATAGAAATGAAATAGATCCTTCAACTGCTATGTTTAATATAGAATTTTCCTTCAACCCGGTGAATTTCAGGAGAGTGGCAAAACAAGCCAAGTGGTGTGAGGCTCAGCTGCAAATTTTTGCCAAGAAATTTACTTCTACGGTAGACAAAAGGATTAAGGTCATACTTGATCCCTTCTGAGCCTTGCCCGATCAGATTGATGAGTTAGAAAACCGTTTCAATACACGGTTAAGAGAAATGTTAAGGTCAGACCTTGCATAATTTAGATTATCCCTGGAAAAGGTAAAGGCGGATGTTTGATTATTATAGTAGCACCAACTTATAATGTCGGAAAACTTGGCTAGTGATGAGTCTGAGGGTGAGATCCCATTGCTTGATCTCGCGGGGGAAAAAATGGAAAAAAAGAAGAAAAAAGGCTGGAAGAAAGGTAAGGGTAAGACAGAAAGGCCTGATAGTGATGAAGAAAGAAAAGCAGAGAAGAGGGAAAGAAAGAAGGATAAAAAAAGAGGAGATGAAAAAGGCGATGATTGAGTCTCTAGTTGAGAATGATAAATTAGAGGAGGCCCTACGAGCCAGAACAGTAGGTGCCTCAACTAGTAGGCCACCAACAACTACTAGGCCAGATAAGTCAAAATAGAGGAAGGCTCCCGATAGAGATAGGGCAGCTGAGGAAGCAGCAGCAGGGTCAGGGACCCATGATTCCCGTGCTTGATCTACTCCAGGTATACCCTAAGCCTTAGTTTAGTTTTTCTTTGATTTTAAGTGAGGGTGTAGGGTAAGCTATTATTGTAACATTTTGTAGTTGACTAGGAGAAAGACAAGCACCTGAGTTAGTTGACATGGTTTTGTTATTTTTTGAACACCTCTCAAATCGTCTGATGTTTAATTGTCTAATTTGCATCTAATTATGACCACGTGCATCTTGTTATGGTATCAGTCTAGTGATTTGATAATCATTGATAAACAATTGCATGAACTGGATAAGTAGTAACTTGTGATATACTTGTGTGCCATGTGCATGTGAGATCTTACTTAGTTCCATTTGTATGTTGAATCTAGAACTTGCTCGATTAGTCTTACCTAGATTGAAGGATAGGGGTTAGGAAATGATCATAGACCGTTTTGATATTATCCACTTTTAGCCTAAATGACCTTTCCTATATGCATAATATACCTTGATCCCTATTTTGAGCCTGAATAGCCAATTTTCCTTTTTTAATATACTTATCACCATCTCATTTATATCATAATGAACCTGTTTTGGCCTTGGTCCTCCTGGGACACTGTGCACCTTGACTTAGGAAAATGGCCTATGTTGAGGGTGGTTATCATAGGGGTGCATGATGTAAAGTGAGTATGAAGAAAGGTAGAATAAAACAAAAAATAAAAAGATGGGTGCAGTGGAAAAGAACAAGAAAAAAAACTTTGTGAACAAAAAGAAGCGATTGTAGAAAATACCGTACCCATCTTGAATATGTGTGATCAAAAAAACAAAAAAATAGAAGAATCTTAATAAGTGAGACCCCAGAAGCTAGTGTAGTATCAAGTAAGATTAGTCCTATGGTATTTTTCATACATTGATTGGAACTTCATTCTGTGAGTGAGTGTCTTTTGATTGTCCCCATGGTTACATATGTTATGTTTTATATAAGTGGAGTTGGACTTCTTTGTAGTGAGGGTACACTAGTTACGTTTCTAGTTGCTAACTTGTTTGGATAGTGTAATCTTGGTACATGCATGGTTGTTGTTACTAAATTGATGCCATATCTTAATTCCTATGTTTCGCATTGTTGTTCTACAATAATATGCACAGTTGTTGCTTTTAAATTAATTGACCTTGGAGATGGTGAAGATGTTTTGAGATAATATAGATGGTTGACTGTCGAATGTACTCTGTATCCTCTTGGTTGTGTTTTAGTTGCTTGAGGACAAGCAATTGTTTTAGGTTGAGGGTGTTGATATGTGAGTATATGCTAACATATTTGAGGCTTTTAACTAAGAATAATCTCAAAGTCTTAAGCAACTTTTGTCGTTTTTGATTGTTTTCTATTTTATATTGCAGTAAAAGTCAAGATGCAAGAGAACCAACAATAATGGAAGTAAAAGAGTTGATTTCTGAGCAAGTAAAAAGGGTATATATGATGACTTGTTTGATAAGTCGTTAGCCTTATGATAAGCTATCAGAGTTACCATCAGCCTTAGTAAGAGAATGAACTTCAGCTAGAATTCATGATGACATCTATGATAGGCCATCAGAAGTGTGATAAGCTATCAGGCTAATTGTTAGCCTTATACAGAGACTGAGCTTCAGTTGGAATTCGTGATGATATCTGTGATAGGTAGTCAGAAGTGTGATAAGTCGTCAAGCTTGTCGTTAGGCTTAGGCAGGGAATGGGATTTGAAGCGAAGAAGTGACGACAATTCTGATAAGTTATCATATGTCTGACAAGACGTCACGTCTTATCGTTAACCTAAGGAAAAGATTGTCAAAAGTGAAGAGGAGATGACGACAATCCTGATAAGCCGTCACACACGTCGTCTCCTGTCCGAGAAAATACTGTGGTCTATGATATTGTTTCCATAATTAGGCTGAAGTATTTAAAGCATATGTTAGGGTTTTCTAATATAAAAAGGGGGGGGGGAACTGGCGTTTTGAGAATCTTTTTTCTCTAGTTTTCTGACTTGAACATTACAATTATTTTTTGAGAGATTATTACAATTGTTTTGGGATTTTCTACTGTGAATCAAATCTGAGAAACACTTATCGCTATTCATCTTGCTGTAAGTTAATATATCAAACTATGAATTCAACTTGTTGTCTTGATTATTTTATTATGAGTAGCTAAATTCCCTTAACCCGAGTTTTAGGATCTGTGGGATTGGGTTTGTAACGTAACTAAGTGTTCAAGATTCTAACAGTGGTAGGAACTTCTTATTAATTCCATTATTTTATACTCTGACTATTGGTTGCAAACAATAGGCCTTGCTTACTGGTTATTTTCTTGAGATAGAAATCAACCCTAGTAAGAAGTAAATTATCAACAGGGACTTGGAAGCATCAAACTTCCATTTAATAATTAATGTTGCGACAAGATTAATTCACCTTAGATAACATCCTGTTATGAAATATAAATTCCCTAAGTTTGAGAGAATTAGGTGGTTAAATGTATAAATAGGTTGAGAAACATTTCAACATAACTTAGACAAGGATAGTCTATTGTTCCTACCTACCACAAGAATCTTGAACCTTTACTAGCGTCTGTCAAATCCCAACACCCATAGTGAATATAACTCTGGTTTTTCTTATTATATTGATTTCAAACATTTAATTGAGAAGTAATTATTTGTTACCTTTCCAAAAATCCCCATTCAAATGACACTTATATCTATCAGTTGATTAACCCAAAGATAACTCAAATTCACACCATATTCCCTGTCTGATTCGACCAAAACCTAGTTGGGTTATATATTGACAACGATCGCTTACATTCGCGTAAGAGAGGTGTAGTTTCAGTGTTATCAGTTTTGAAAAGTATTTCTCCCTACTAGCTAAAAGAAATGAATGAAAGAAAAGCTTTTAGAAAACTAAGTGTAAAGGCTCACAATTTTACTCAAATTATGCTTTATATTAAGATATTAGCTTCAGATTTCAGCTATCAGATTTCAGATTTAAGAGTGAGTCCATTCTACACTTAGACATTATGATTTAAAGGGAGAATACATGCACAACTTTTAGAACTAAATGTTGTGGCTCACTAGATTTGCAAAGTATGATTTGTTATTCATGATTTCATATTTCAGAAGTTCCGACTTATGTGAGTCATTTATATTTAGCATGCACTATGTTAGAAATTATGATGATGAGATGATGTTTTACTTTTGTATTAACCACTATATGCTAAGTACATCCTCAAAGTACTGATCCACATATATTTATATATCCTACATTGTCTCATAATGTAGGTTTAGGTGCTCAGTATCAGCAGCGTGAGTAGTTCAAGCATCTCTATCTACATCCGGCAGTTGGAGAGTCCTCATTGCTCGAGGACTTATTCATTCAGATTTTGTAGCTTAGTAGTTCATATAATACAGTATTTCTTTTCAGATAGTTCAAGTTAGCTGGGGGTTTGTCCCAGTGATTCTCTAGACATTATTAGTAGAGACTTTTCAGACTGATAGTTTTGATCCAGATTATTCAGTATTGATATTTCAAACATTATTCTTAGATATTTCTTCCAAATTTCTGCATTTGTCTTGATTATACACCTATATTTCCTTTATTATGAGATTCAGAAGAAGTAGTAGGAAAATAGGGTTAGCTTAAAGCTACTCGTAGTATTGAGCATCGTGTGATGTCTCGGGACCAGGTTTCAAAGAATTATAGAGACAGATCTAATAAATTTAGACTAAAGAAGGAATTTCAATAACTTCAACATGGACATCACAATGGAACGAACTAGAGTATGATGGAATGGGAAATATCTCCTAAATGCCTCATATCTTTTGTCTTATAAGTATGACATGATACACACCCATAAAAAGGACTCTACTTGACACATCTTTGTATTCATCCTTGGACCATGAATCGTGATCTAATATCAAGCTTTTCACTACCCGAACCGAGGCCCTAACCGCAAGAGGCATCCCGAACCATGACGGCTTGAGAGACCCCTTACCATACTAACATAAGCATAATCCATACATAAATCAAAGTGTGTAAAATATAATAATATTCAATAGAAACTTATAATTCAAAATGTGTCAACAAAATTATGAAAATACAAGACTCAAATTTTATCTACGAAGCCTCTACTGACCATTAACTGTCTAGGCCGGGACAAGGCCTCCAGCGAAACCATAAGTTGGCCAAAATTATATATAGATAGAATTCCTTCCGGTGTTAGGGAGGCTAACCAAATATGAACTCCTGTAATAATCTACTGCTACTTCCCCGAGACTAAACCTCAGATCCTTCATTATTCGACAATGCAACCACTACCAAGGAAAACCAATACCTGGGACATTTTGGTATGCAGAACTAACCAAAAAACAAAATAAGTTATATACAAAATAGTCAATAGCATTAATAAAAAAATTTAACATAATCAATATAAAAAACACATGGGCATAATACAAGAGCATTAAAACATTCTTGTAAGTCACAAGCTTATAATTCATGCTCTCAAACCGAATTCACAAATCATAACATGTTAAGACCATAAATTTATTCATAGATAAGGGAAATTCATAAATCATGTTCATAACTTTTAGAACTTAAATCATGTATTCACATGATTATAAATCAAGCTTATGGAAAAACCCCATGATAATTGCGTACTTTCATCAAAATGGGTTTATGATGCATGCTCTTTAAACAATTTAAAAACCCCTTACATATACATATATATATATATATATATATCTTCATAAATTTTTTAAATGCATAAAATTAATGTCCATGAAATTTAGTATAGTTCCACATACCTTTTGATAGAGAAAATTCGAAAGAAAAAATAAGAGATTGGCCCCTTAGAGAGTACAATCCTCAAACCCTGGGTAGTTTCTTCCCTCTTTCCTATGGAATAATTTTTGAAATAAGAATAGGCAATGTAATGTTTATAAGTCCTTAATTTTATCCAATGACGGTTAGGAATGATTATGGGATGTTCAAAGACCTTTATGCCCTTAAAATAAATCAAACAAAATCCTTTTTGATGCCCAAGAAAGGCTATACATTTCATGGAAAAATCACATATTAGGGTTTGCATCATATGGAAAAATATTAGATAAGGAAGTGTGCTAAGGTGATTTCTTTGCGGAGTAGGGCCATCACACACCCTGGACAATGTCTCATTCAGACACTCATACGGTCGATGGAAATTGACCCATGCGATATATTCAACTAAAAGTTAATTGATAGGAAAGTGCTTAACTTAACTTTTGAGCTAGCAGATTTTAATGATGTATATTCATCTACAAAGATGCTTCCACACTAATGAAGTTTAATTTATACGTATATTTAAGTAGGAACCATTGGGTTTGGGTCTATATACGTAGGAAAGATGGTTTAGAACTTAGCGCAAAAAAGTGAGGTGTTACATTTAGGGTGAACTTATCTCATATATGGTTGGAATAAAATGCATGGAATTAAAGAATTACTAAAAAGGAAAAAAGTCATTCTTTTTTTAAACAAACTAAAAAGGATACAAATTTGAAATGGAGGTAGTATTAATTTCATCATTCTTTTTATATAACACGTGGGTGCCTATATATATGTTACTTAACCCCATTTTGTACGTCTTTGTAATAAAATTATTTCTTGCACGAATGAAATGTATTTCTCTCTAGATTTCTTTAATTATCAAGTAACCTCTTTCTATCCATCTATTCTAAAGTTTGCCAAATAATCTATCTTCTTCTTAAATGTAACACCCCACACTTTTGGGCAAACATTAAAACATATTTCCTATGTTTATAGACCCAAATCCAATGATTTGTATTTACATATAATAGTCAATAACATTTACATAGTGTGGTAACAACCTTAGAGATGAATATACATTGTAAAATCTCCTAGCTCAAAAGTTAAGTTAAGCACTTTCCTATCGATTGACTTTTAGTTGATGATTTCTCATTGGTTAACTTCCATAGAACATTTATATTTTGATATAATGAGTTATTTGGCCTACTATATATCAAATTTAATCCGTTCAACTTTTCTTTCCAATGCTACCAACCATTCGTCAATCTGAGTCAGCAGTGAAAAGTTATGAGGGTTTGAATGTTGCACTATCTAGGGTGTGTGATGGCCATGCACCGCAAAGCAACTGCTTAAGCACACTGCCTCATCTATTAAATGGCCATGCGACACAAACCTTAAGGTTTTCTTTGGCCATGCAACACATAGCCTATCCGGGGTGTCAAAAAGTGCTCTGTTTGATTTATTTTAAGGACATAAAGGTCTTTTATCATCCCATAACCATTCCTACCCCTATTTGGACTAATATAACCCTTAAATATGTTATTTTTTCTTCAAAAATCCCCAAATCATCTCCCCTTCACCAAAAGGGGAGAAACTACCTTGGGTTAAGGGATTAAAGCTACGAGGGTCCAATTTCTCTATGCTCCCTTTGGTTTTTTATCATCAAAAGGTTCAAGGGGATATCCTAAAATCCATTGGAATAAATCTATAATTCAAACAAGATTTTAATGTATGTAGTATTTTACATGAGGTGGGTTAGAAATGGTTGAAGAGAATGTATTGTAAACCCTTTTTATGATGAAATCTTGTATATATTGTGAGGTTGTTTTTTGAAACTTCATTTGTTTTTATGTTTACATGTCTTATTATTTTGAGAATTTATATGAGAGAAATATTTATATAATTCCCTCTCTTGTTATAAAACCCATTGTCTTAAAAATGTTATGGATTGTTTACACGAATGGTTAAAAGTTGAGTTTAAATATTTTGCCAATATTTATGGATTGTTAGTGTCTTATCAATGAATTTTTAGCGGGTGCGGATTAGGGGCGGTAAGTTTACTAGATAATACATACTTATTAGGTTTGTAAGTGTTTATTTGTATATAATGTATTTTGTGAATATTATTGATTGGAGTAATTTTCCTTTTTATCTTCTTTACTTAAGATGTTTTATTAATTCATATTCTAGATTAGACATTATCGTAATTAAATTATCTAGTGTTTTAGGATCCTCGTTAGTATTATGTAACCTTTTGTATTCTAGGTATAAACTATATAGTTGGGTTTCAATTTCTTTTAACGATTTATTCTTTTCGTAAGATGTATCCATTAATTTATGTAATTGTTAAATTCTTTGTAGTAATATTCATTAACTATTTTTCTTCGTTCTTGTATTTTTTATTTTCATATATTTTATTAATATATTCAATTTTACTGATATTTATATTTTGGGGGGGGGGGGGGGGTGACTAAATTGTAGTTGATTAAATGCTTTGCTATAATATTCTTTAGTTTTTTCTTTTTTTTTTGTCAGTCTTTTATATTATTTTTAAGATATTCTAAATATTCTATATCTTTTGTTTTAAAGTATTCAATTAAATTTATTTTTATAAGGGTTTCTGTTAATCTTACTTCTTCAATTTCTTGTTTCCAATATTTTAGATATTCGTAGTTTATCATTTTATTCTAAAGTAAATGTATAATAATCAATTCTATTTGTTCTATATTTTATATCTTGTTTGAGGTTATTTATGCTACTAACTATTTCTTCTTGTTCTCTATCTATATACTCTAGTATTAAATATACTGAATTTTACATTTACAATCGAAGTAATCAATACTAACAAAAATATCATTGCAGATTACTTACCAAGACAAAGCTACTCAAACTGATTTACTAATGGAAGAGACTGATGCCAAACATACCCAGACTGACTTATTACTCCACATGTTTAAACAAATAGAGTTATTACAAGAACGAGTTATTACACTAACTGCTGAAGTTACAAATGTAAAAGTGCAAGTCTAGCACTATAAAAAAAATAAGATACTGTGTAGGAAGACCACATTAAAATACTAGACCTAGAAGGTGACGATGAGAAATACTTTAAAACTCAAATTACTGACGTAACTTCAATTACAGCTGCAGGTACATCTAAAGGAAAAAATATAGTCACTAAAAATAGACCTGAAATACCAAAGAAATAGAATTATAACCTCAGCTGAATATTTTCAAAACCATATACACCAAATATACAAAATTTAGAAGCATTTGCACATCCCCAGATACATACATATTCTGAATCACTTAACCAAGAAAAACAAATATACAACTATTCTTCTCGTAAATACATTGACAACATACACACCTTAAAACCCTTATTAAATACCAAACCTATTCAAAGTGAATAGCTAGCCGCACAACAAAAAGGATATATTACCCAGAAATG
Organism: Capsicum baccatum var. pendulum; assembly: GCA_030864225.1. NCBI lineage: Eukaryota > Viridiplantae > Streptophyta > Magnoliopsida > Solanales > Solanaceae > Capsicum > Capsicum baccatum. The sequence continues at coordinate 249,600,828 of CM061558.1, forward strand.
CCAAAATTACAATAAACTTATTGCCTTACCAGGTATAAGCCCAAATTTTATTACTTTATGTTACTCTTAAGGATTATTATCTATGGTTTACATAACCGATGGATAAGATTTAGCAGGTATTCCAGAAATTTACAAAGAATTTATGACTTACAAGAGAATTACCAACGAACAATTATTCTATGTTTGATTTTATTCCGCACCAGCTGAAATATTATTCGACGAAATTAAATAGAGTATTAATGTAGTCAAAATGGGTATGACCGGAGATTATATTATTCTGGAAGAAATATGTGAATTGATCGAGATACCAAAAATGCAGATACCAGTATTTTACCGCAACAAAAGAGTTATTGGAATAAGCAATATATTATCAGAGTTACTTAATAATTATTCAAATAAAAAATAAGTTTGGATATATAATTCAAGGAATCAAGCATTGATTTATTCAACTTACAAAGAGGTTAGAGACCATGACATGGAAGAACTTAGAAAATGAGGATTAACACTTCTCAGACCAGAAGAAACGAGATCTATCAGTAAGAAATTATTTCAGAAGAAGCTATGGACCAATTTTGTGAAAAAATTGGCCAAAAATACAAGACCACATATGCAGCAGATGTAGTGGCAAGCACAACTTTATTCCAGATGTGATGCTACACTGAAGAGAAGATAGGAAAACAGTAGATACGACAAAAAAGAAAGCAACGGAGCAAAATAATGGAGATAAAAGATAAGATATTAAATTGTGAAAGCGACATGTAACAAACTTTCACAATTTTCTTTACGTAAATTATTAGAAACTATTGTATAGTTTGACTATTATTAGTCTAAAACATTAATAGTTTTTGTCTTTTTAAAAACTTTTGTATAGTAAAGTAGGTTAGGTAGAAGACTTTTGGTAAAAAGTTTTAGGAACGTGTACAATTAGAGATACTTTTGTAAAATTTCAGATTATAAATAGAAGGCAATGGAGGCAAAATGAAGGTAAGCCTTCATGCGTTGAAGCAAAAAATTCTCTCTCTTGTCTACAACAAATATTATGATTATTTATTAAAAAACAGGTATATTTCAATGGAAAAATCTAAGGAGGAACAAAACATAGAATTATCAAACCTACCAGAACAGGTATATTCATTTACTATTATGAATAGCTAAATTCAGAATTTCTAATAATCATGATATGATAAAATAAGTTCCATGTTCGTTACTGTATAATAGAATTATTCCAAGAATAGCATGTTAAGAAGTTTATTAGCAAAGTGGAAACGAAGAAAAATCCCTAAGAACTATGCCATCCTAATGGTGAAACCAATGAGGCAAGAAGTCGTGGTGGGGAATAGCCAGAGTTGAGGTGTTGTTTAAGGGAAAAATATCTGGATTACCATGCTAACAGTGACGAACGAACATTTATTTAAGAATAATCTAGTATATAGTAATCTAATATGATCATATTTTGTTATGTGTATGATTGAAGGGAATATTGTGAAAATAGCAATTTTATGAAAAATAAATAATTATTTATCTGACGAAATGGTAGATAAATTTAAAATACTTATTTTATAGGCACTTAAGCATATAGAAGTAGTAGATATAAGAAAAATCATATTAGAAAAAACATTTGGTAAATATTATATGACTAGAATAAATTAGATACCATAAATACCTAATTACACTTATAAACACATATATACCAAACCTACATGTCAACTATGATAAATTACGTATATTTAGAATTTTGGAAAAAAGATATGAGAAACATACAATTAGTAGAAAAACAAATGAAAATAAATTTAGAAAAATACATGGAAACTAAAGATATTAAATATATAGAATTCCTTAATGAAAATATGCAAGAATTACTTAGACTAAAACAAAGAACTGAAAAATGTTATGAAAAAACATTTAATCAAGCCTAAATGACAGATGATATTAAAATACTTGTTTTATATATACTTAGAGATATAGAAATTATAGACATAAAGAAAATAATATGGGAAATATTACAAGATTATGAAGAGGAAGAATTAATAAACAGTATAGAGAACTTACGCACATAATATGAACATCAATATTATTTAGATTCAGATGGATATTATACTGACTAAAAATGTCAGAATATATTAAGAAAATTAGAGCAAACCAAGAAGACCTACATAAAGAAATCAATTATAGAAATAATGGAAAATCTAATAGAAAAATTAAAATGGATAGACGAAACCTTAAAAAATCTAGAAAAAAAAAAAGATAAAAGTTTAGATAGAGAACAAAAAGAAATAGTTAGTAGCATAAATAACTCCAAATTAGATATTAAATATAGTACAAATAGAATAGATTATTAAACATTTACTTTAGAATAAAATGATAAACTACGAATATCTAAAATATTGGAAACAAGAAATAGAAGAAATAAGATTAGTAGAAAACTTTATAAAAGCAAATTTAATTGAATACTTTAAAATAAAAGATATAGAATATTTAGAATATCTTAAAAATAAAATAGAAGATTTACAAAAACTAAGAGAAAAAACTAAAGAATATTATAGAAAAGTATTTAATCAACTACCATTTAATCACCCCCCACAATATGAATATCAGTAAAATTGAATATATTAATAAAATATATGAAAATAAAAAATACAAGAACGAAGAAAAGTAGTTAATGAATATTACTACAAAGAATTTAACAATTACATAAATTAATGGATACATCTTACGAAAAGAATAAATCATTAAAAGAAATCGAAACTCAACTATATAGTTTATACCTAGAATACAAAAGGTTACATAATACTAACGAGGATCCTAAAACACTAGATAATTTAATTATGATAATATCTAATCTAGAATATTAATTAATAAAACATCTAAAGTCAAGAAGATAAAAAAGAAAATTATTCCAATCAATAATATTCACAAAATACATTATATGAAAATAAATACCTACAAACCTAATAAGTATGTATTATCTAGTAAACTTACCGTTATCTAGTAAACTTACCGCGCCTAATCCGCACCCCCTACAACTGGATGAGATTTATTCCCCAAAATAATATTCAAATGAATAACGTACAAAAATATAAAGAATTAAAACAAATAATATCTGAAAAATGTAAAGAATTAAAAATAAGGTTGGAAACACTACAGTATAATATAATTGCCGGAGTTAGTAAAAACTCAATAAATGCACAAAAAGAAGAAATATCAAATTTAGAATCAACAATAGATAGTCTAGAATATACATACCAACATGATCTATTAACAATTAAATAAAAAATGAACAAAGAAGAATTTATAATAGATGAAAAAATATATGAAAACCATGAAGGATTAAAAATAAAAATAGTATTTTCTAATCTAGGGAGAAGGTATAAGAAAATAAGTGAACATTTATATTTAATGTTAGAGAAAGAAGAATTAAAATTAGAAGATAAATTGACAGCTATGGTGAGAATAAAAAAAGAAAATGAAGAAATAGATAGAAAAAAGCAAATAGAAAAAATAAAACAACAAACTACAGAAGAAATACGAAAATTAGAAGAAATTAAAAATACTAGGATTGCTGAATTAGAAAAAGAGCTACAAATACTAAAGGATCTGTATGAAAAAAGACAGAAAGAAAAAGAAGAAAAAAATAAAGAACAAAAATTATTAAATGAGATAAATCAATTTAAAGAAAAATTAGAAATAAACAATAAATAAATAGAAACCAAGGAATTAGAAATTAATATAATAGATGTTGAAGAAACAAATAATTATGATTCGGAAGATAGTGAAACATATACAGAAATCTTAACAAATACAAAAAATTTAGAAATAAATGAAAAAAAGAAGTAATTAATGAAGAAAACCTAGAAAATATAAACAAGGAAATAAATACTCTTGATAAAAAAGAAGATAAAAATATAAAAAATATAATACCTAAAACATCAGAAATAAGAAAACCTACACTCATGTTTCCTAATAAAGTACTTGCATGTGATTGATGAGACAGCTGACCACACGTTGTCAAAGTATTGGAAAGAAAAGTATTTTGTATGAGTTTCATACGTTTTTAAATAAGAGCTCTTTTACAGTGTTTAAATATTTTTGGTGATCAAATAACATGTTTTGATTTAAAGGACTAAGGCATGATATGATATGGCTTATATATGACTTGTAAGTCTTGGTATGACGATTACTAAATTGGTGAATTCCTGAATAGACTCAAAATAGAATAGACTACAGAGTTTTCAGACATTAGATCATGGTTTCAGTAAGATTCATGTTTTAAAAGTTTAAAAATGGGCTCTACGAGAGTTAGGTGGTTACACAAAGAAGGTACAAGTTCAAATAACTCATTATCTTAAATTATGTTTTGCCGATATGGGTTTTATAATGTCCAAAGATAGGGATTATACGCTGTCCTTGTGCCACCTTCCTGTATCAGAATTAGATACTCCAAGACTTAGGGAAAACTTGGGTTAGGGGCTTGTCCATTAAGTCAAGGTTGAATCCCATATAGTTCATGGGGTACTTTTTAGAAAAGTAGGGTGTGCCACCTAGCTCAAAACTAAGACAAAGGCTTGAGTCATGATTTATAGAAATATTTTAATGCTTATTGATTATGCCCATAAATTTCTAGATATATTAGGATAAATTAATTATAAAATGCTCTAACTTATTTTATATAAATTATGTGCTATCTTCTTATTGTTCTTTGTACTAGTACTTTCGAGTATTGACCCCCTATATTTCAGGTTCTAAGGCCCATTCCCGTGGTCCTACAGTCCGATAGTTTGTTTTCTAGTCTTTTAAAGATTAGTGAGCCTCTGTTACTTCGTAAGACATCTATCCTATTTGTCTTTTCCTTTTTATGGTGGTTATAGTCTAGCCGGGGGCCTTGTCTCGGTCTAGTCAGACTATTATTTTTAGTTCAGTAAAGGCTTCATAGATGGTTTCATATTCGATTTGGGTTTTCCATTTTAATATGATGTTATGAATCTTTTAGTTTGAATTTTGGACTACAATGTTTTTAGTTTATTTTATTCACAGTTATATCATATGAGTTATGCTATTTATTATGGGATAAAGGGTGTCTCAAACCTTCATGATTTGCTATGCGCATCATGGCCAGGGTATTGATTCGAGTCGTGACAAGCTTGGTATTCTAGCACGATTCATAGTCCAAGGGTATCTATGAAGACGTGTCGAGTAGAGTCTTTTTTATGGGTGTGCAGTGTACCACACTTATAAGGAGGAAGCTATAAGGAATTTAGGAGATGTTTCTCATTCTTTCAAACACTAAATTGTGCCATTATGTTTTGCATATGGATGTTATCCATGTTCCTTCTTACTTTGATTTTATTAGCTATATCCCAGTGTCGAGGCGATTCAAGTGCTGAAGCTTAGAGTCTAAATGATGTGGTCCTTTCTAATTGAGTCATAAAAGATCATAGAATTGCATAAAGACTTTAGATGAGTCCAAAAGTTCTTTAAAGTTTGTTGATTTAAGATTATACCCCTATGTACATCAATCGTGTATTTAAGCCTATGGTATGGAGTGTATTTAGTCCCTTTTTAAAATCGTTCCTGCAGATGTCGTGCTTAAGGGTGGAGATATGTAGTTGAATGTTGGAACAGTATTTCCACCTGAGTAGTATTATATGTTAAGGTGTCATACCCTATTGGTAATAAGATGGTCCCGAAGTTAGTTATATGAAGTCACAATTCTAGAAGCCACAGTAAGGGTGACTTTTGCATAAATAAGTAGTTTTAATTGTATAACCATAGAAGGGTGCTTTTTTCTTGTATGGTGATTGGTTAATATTGTAGCAAGATTTTTAGAGTGTATGGTAGTTTATGGAGGAAGTGTTGGCTATGATTATAATTTATTCTAAATAGGGAAGGATCCTAGAGTTGATAGTTATGGTGGTTATAGAATTTTTTTGTAGGTTGTGAATTGAAATGGGTAGATTATTCAATAAGTTATGGGTAGAGACTTATTAATGTATATGGAATTTAAAGGTAGTGGGGATGTATGTATGGGTAATTAAATATGACATGAGAAAGTGGAATATGTCGATAAGATCATAATGGATTATAAGATTAAGATCGACTACCCTCATTATATGACCTGATCCCCCTTGTTGTCTTTTTGTAGTAGTTGTAAACTAGAACTACACATGAGAAGGTATGTAGTATATTTTGAGGTATAGTAGTGATGTTTTGGAGGGGATGTGATTGTAGGTCGTAGTTAAGTGAATATGGTAGTTGGGTTGCTTTCCCAATAGATTGACTAGTATAATATGTGTCATGCCTCATCGATGGTGCTAGATTGGTTCTAGAAAATAGGCTTGAACATTAGATATGGATTGTGGTGGTAATAATAGTAGCTTAACATTAATGATGCATATTTTGTGGGAGTAAGTAGTAGGCTTTATTTGATGTATGAAATAGCCTAGGTTGGCAACTTGTGGAAAAAATGGGTAATTATGATATATTTATATATACATGAGACTAGTGTTAAAACAATGAATTGTGGTTGAGTCATTAAGTGTATAACAGCGTTCAGTATATAAGAATAAGTCAAATCCCAGGTAGCATGTGGTTAGATAATGTTTTATGTGTGTAAGTGTCAAGTTTAACTAGTTTATGTTCTCAAATTTCCTAATATGGAGAAGTCTAGAGAGCTACTATTTGGTGTTCTTTAGAACTGAATTTTTGGAAATATAGGTACATAATGTGTTCTCTTGGTTAAGTTCAAAAAACTTTGTTAAGTTGTAAGGGTATGCGATTAGAGGTTTAGTGAAAGAATATTAAGTAGTGGAGAGTGGATTGTGATATAATAAAGATTATGGATATGTATGTTCTTTAGAGTGTGAGTTGTAGAGTGATGGCTATAGAGGCTAGCGAAAGATAAGAGTAGTGTTTCAAAAAGCAAGTACTTCAGAGTATAGTTTATTAGGGGAAGTCTAGAATTTATGTGTTTGATGATACTCCATTGTGTTGAGTGTTGTGCTTGCATATTCAATGAGAGGATATGTCCTCAAGTATAACATTGTGACTTTGATCTAAGGGGGAGGTGATGAATTAAGGTAGTTCCCGAATTTTCTCATGGTGGCAAATTTCAGGGAAGATTCAAGATAAATATATTCCTATTCAAGTAAGATCCTCCTACTTTAATTCAAGAGGTCATTCTGCTAATGTCTTATGCATTCAAGTCATGCCTATGCCTATGATTCCCATTCTTAATGAACTTATGTCCATGTTCAGACCTCCAAAGTTGAAACAATAGTTTCTTTCAGTAATTCGAGCTTTCTAGAGTTCAATCTCTATGTTGTGATGCTCATGACCCACAGATCTATGTCTCAGATCATGTTTAGTTATAAGGAACTATTCTTTCTATATGTTACTGATTAGTTTTATGCCGGGTTTAGCCCAAAGTAATAAAGTTTATGCAAACTCATGACTATCTCAACTCTGAATATGAGAATCAATAACATCAAGTATCAAGCCTTGTCTCAATCATTAACTTCATTAATTACGGTATTATGTTATACAACTCAGGATATATACGCTCATGTTTCTCACCATAAGCACAGTCCTAAGAACTCATGTTTACTATGTTTATAGTCGAACAAATATCTATTTATGATCTAGACATCAAATGTATGAAGTACTTTGTGCCTATTGCATCACATCTGGAATCTCATACCCTACCTTGAGTAGTGCAAAAAGTTTGATTTATAATAATAAAGTGTTCCTCCCGTTCATGATTCTTATGCTCGGGTCCCTCAATGACCCTTCATATGTAAGTATGATGGTGGTTGTGGAAGCATAGAATTTCTTAGGTAAGGGAGGAGATGTTCTTACATATGAAAATTTTGATGTGATTCTCGAGATAAAGTTATAGGTAAAGGGGGGAAAGAAGGATATGAACATTCATTGTATGAAATACTTAGGAAGGAGATATATAGAGAAAATCTTTGTGAGAGTGACTGAATATGTTGGTGTTAGTGGGGAGATCCATAAAGTGGGTGTAGTAATGATAGGCTTGGATATTTTGATTGATGAAAACACAAACCAATGTGCTATGTGGTTAGTACCCCTTGACTTTAGAAATGAGGTTATTGGATTATAGTAATGAGGTGAGGCAAAATTCTTAATAGGAGCTAGAGTACTGGGTCTCGTAGCTTAAGTTAGCATATTTTAACTCTGGGTTAGGCTTCAAGATGGAAGTACTATACAACGAGACTCAAACTCTTGCATTAAGACGTGTTGTGGGAGAATTTTAAGTTGGAAATAATGAAGTATGTTATCTATTATTTTTGGCATAGATTAGAAGTGTTTCTAATTTTAAGGTCTACTCGTTGTATCTTGCAAAGTGGAGAATTCTTCTATTTCTATATCTCACAAAATCTTATTTCACGATTAGTAAAAATGTAAATTAGGCCTATGGTCACCAAATAAACTCGTACCATATGTTGCGATGATCAAGATCCCTATAACTCATGTGCAAGGTCATCTCTATGTCAATTCTTATTATCTCACGCTTCATGCTTACATGATCACTAGGGGTTATCTTGAAGATCTTCTGATGCCTTTGCATATTTCATTGAGGAAAAATGTTCAATGTTAGGTTACATTGTTTATTCCATACTTTTATAGCTTCAATAAGTTACTACCCATCATTCGGGAAAGAATAATCCCAAGGGGGAGATAATGTAACACCCCACACTTTTTGGCTAACGTTTAACTATCTTTCCTACGTTGATAGACTTGAACCAACTGGTTTTTATTTAGATATAAGAGTGAATAACATTTAATTAGTTTGGTAGCATCCTTGGAGATGAATATACGTCGTAAAAATCTTCTAGCTCAAAAGTTAAGTATAGTACTTTCCTATCGATTGACTTTTAGTTGACGAGTTTGCATGGGTCAACTTCCAGTGACCATTTCTCCTAGTACATTAATATTCATGTGTCCTACTATATACACAAATAAATCCCTTCGAGTCTTCTTTCCAATGCCACTGACCCTTCATCAATCCGATTTCGGAGTCAAAAGTTATGAGGGTTTGAATGAGGCAATGTCAGGGTATGTGATGGCCCTGCGCCGCTAAGTAATCGCCAAAGCACACTACCTCGGCCATACTTTTGCCATGGGATGCAAACCATAAGGTTTGCTTTGTCCATGTGACACAAAACCTATCCGGGGTGTGAAAAAGTGTTTCATTTGATTTATATTAGGAGAATAAAAGTCTTTTATCATCCCACAGCCATTCCCAACTCTCTTTTGACGAATATTAAACCTTAAACACATTATTTTCTCTTCAAAAATCCAAAAATCATTGTAATACCCAAAAAATCCAACTCAATATTATCTCCATGTTTCAATATCATGCATAGTACATCATGGTTCCTTGGTAGTTTCATGATCAAGGTTGATGTGAATTAAAGTCTCAAATATGTCCTAGCTATTGTGCGAATCAAAACATTCCTTACCGATTGAACTCTTGAGAAGGATATTCGTATCGTCAACTTCAACTGAGAATATCTCTCATTATACTATGAATTTTTAATACCATGACCAACCATCAGATATATAATTTAATAAGCTTTCCGTCGATACCAAATTCGCCTAAAACGAACACCTGGTGAAGAAGTTATGGCTATTTTAAGTTTCTGCTGTAAGACAAATGCCATTTCAATCCATGGCGCATCGCGCCGGAGGCCTAAATGGCACTCGTCAGTTTCCAGAAAGCCTTCATGATAGCCCCGCTTCGCGCCAAGCTTCCAGGTCGCAATACTTGGCATTTTACCAAGCTCCTCGTCGCGTCGGGACCCTAAATCGGGATAAATTTTGCGTTGTTTTAAGTTTTTGTTTTAAACTCCTCCAGGGCAATATGGTAACTTCCAAAAACCCTATATATACTCTTTAAACACGAGATTGAAGCCCCGAAGCAGCCCTTTTTATTAATTTTATTAAAATTCACTCAAGAACAGTCATGAACAAGTCCAGGGTTTTCATTGGGGTTTCAAGCTTCAAGCAAATTCAACCATAGATTCCACGAATTCTTAATCTAAGGTATGCATAGTGCTCATCAATGGATCCAATCCGTTCATAGAGATCAAGAACCATGTTTTTAAATGTTATTTTGTAAACTTTTTGTGGTGATATAAGCATGTACATGTTGATGATTATTGTTTAAGTTTAAAAATGATATGTAAAGATGTTTTCATGGAATATATGTGGTTCTAAGTTGAAAAACATGAACTTTAGGTGGTTTGATGTGATGAAAGTATTAAATCCACCTATGCTTTAAATAATGCATGCAAGGTATTTGATAAAATGCTTAGGATGCTAGAAACCCATAATTACATGATTCCATGATATCTAAATGACAAGTCCATATTAGCATACACTTCTATATGAATTTCCATGCTATTTATATGTTGTTGTTGTTGTGGCATTAAGTATGTGTGGTAATGGAAATATGAATTATATACACTAAATGTATCCATGCTCTCCCTACCATGTTGAGATGTGAATAAATACATGAAGTATACTATCCCCTACTTATAATATTGTGAATTGTGGACTCTAATCTTCTGATCAAGTCATGTCATGTGTGTCAGTTTCTATCAAGTCCTGGGGGTATTCATACCTGAAAAAATATAGTTGTGTGCCTAGAGCCATGTCATGTACCATGATAAATTTTAGTCAAGCTATACTCTATAGAACTCAGTCAGTCATATAACTCAGGACAAATTAGAAATCTCATGATCTCAATTAACTCTCAGATAATAGTACTACTCCTTCAGTCAACGGATGTCAGTTATTCAGTCCACGTACAACCAGTTAAATCATGTTCAGTCCCTTCAGATGGGAGTAGAAGTTAGCTTTGAGTAAACCCAAGAATGGGAACTCACCTGTCAGTTCAGGGTGTGACTCTTAGTAGTCATCCTTATGTTCCAGAACTATGTAGCCAGCATAGGTTGAGACATCTTAACCTGTCAGATTTAGGTTGATGAGGTGGCTTAACCTGTCAGTTAAGGGTCCCACTGTTCTTACTTTGAGTACCTGCCAGATAAGGGTTACTCACAACTGTCCTTACCAGTGGCGCGGTATTAACGCCCTTTTAGTCAGGTCAGGGATTGGACTCCAGCTTAGCCATAATGGTATACATGGGTCATGTCAGTTAAACAACTACCTCCCACAGTTTCAGTACCGATCTCAATAAAAAAATTCAGACAGTTCTTCAGATATCAATATACCAGGACTGTTAGATATAGTTAAATTAAGTTATAGAATGGGTCTCAAAGAGTTCTACTAGATTCAGGACTGTCAGACACAGTCGCTCATATTATCAGAACTACAGTTCCAGTCATGTATTAGAGTACAGATTTAGCTACCACGTACTCACAATCTCAATTACAATATATGTATGTTTGTACTCTTACATTCATATCAGTCCGTCAACTAGCATTATTCATGCATGTAAACCCTTTGCATTAGCCTACCTCACTCGTATACTCAATACTTAAGTTTTACTGATGCATTTGCGCTATGGTGCTTTCTTTTCATGTTACACCATAGGTCTAGAACCATGAGTTCCAGACCAGCAGTAGCTTTCTAGTCGTAGTGTTGCAGTGAGTCCTCATCCATCCGAGGATAATAGGATTTGATTTATTCATTATTACTGTAGTTTAGTTTTATGGAGTTAGTTGGAGACATGTTCCTTCAATTCCTTATTCAGATAGTACTTAAAAGCTTTCATATTTTGTTAGATTTAGCTATTATATTTAGTATTCAGTTTTATATTTAGTTGTTTTTGGTATTCATTACCCCATGGATATTACTATATCTCTTCAGTTGAACTTTATGACCTACATGTTTAGGTTTTCCGCGTATTATATGTATATTATGCAGTGTACAGGTACAAATATCAGTCATGGGTTAGCTTGTGGTCCCTTGGGATCATACATACCGTGTAGCATTCCGATTCAGAAAATCGGGGCATTAGAAACTTGGTATCAGATCCTAAGGTTCAATAGAGTCCTAGGTATTTTGAAAGCCGCATCTAGTAGAGTCTTGTGCATGGATGTGTTGCGCGCCACATTTATGTACAGGAGGCTATAATATGTTTTAGGAACAGTTTCCCTTATTTCAGTATTCATGTCATGCTAGTTAGCATAATCTCAAGTTAAACTCTGAGTCTAATTCGTTCTTCTCTTGTTTCAGAATATGGCCCCAAAGATAAGAAACCCGCCAGCTCCTCAGCTCGAAGATCCTTTAGGCAAACATATTTCTCATGCGGAGTTTAAAACTGCATTCACCACACTTGCTCAGTCCGTGGCTGCCCAAAATAAAAGGCCACCAACTATTCTGGCCAATCTAGTGGCAAATTCTGCAGCAACTTAGATTTGTGACTTCAACTGAATGAACCCTCTATCTTTCCATAAGTCTAAGTCTGATGAAGACCCTCAGGAGTTGATCGACCAAGTTCATATGGTCATTGAAATCATGGGTGTTACTTCTGTTCAAAGTGCTGAGTTAGCCACATATCAATTGCAAGATATGGCTCACACTTAGTACAAATAGTGGAAGTCTAAAAGGGTAGATGGCGCAGGTCCCATTGGGTGGGAGGAATTTGTCACGGATTTCTTAGATAGATTCTTTCCCCCAGAGTTGACGGAAGAAAAAGTTCTTGAGTTCATCAACCTCAGGCAGGGAAATATGATGGTTAGGGAGTATTCTCCCAGATTTACTCAGCTAGCAAGGTATGCCCCTCATGTGGTTGCAGACAATAGGGCTAAGATTAGCAAGTTCATGTATGGGGTGAACGATAACATGGTGAATGAGTGTAGATCTGCGATGCTGAACAATGATATGACCTTAGCTAGACTCATGACCCATGTTCAGCAGATAGAGGAGCAGAAGGTTAAGACTAGAGAGAGGCCGAACAAAAGAGAAGAATCAGGCAGTTTCAGCTATGCTCAGCCCAAATCAGAGAAAAGGAACTGTTCGCAGTTTCATCCCAAGTCAGCAGCTCCATCTCCTTCATCCACTAGTGCCCTAGTGCCAAAATTCAGAGACGATAGCAGAGACATAGTGCCAGGCTCTAAATCTCAAGGTAGTGTTAGCAGTTCCTGAACAAATACCCTTTGTCAGGCTTGTGGTAAGAACCACAAGGGTATTTGCAAAAGCGGTAGTGATATCTATTTTAGTTGTGGCAAGCCAAGCCACAGGATTAGAGAGTGTCCGTAGTCTGGTCTTCAAGGTTAGCAAATTTGTTCCGCAACTCAGTCCGGTCGCCTGAACCAGCAGGGTGCCACTTTCAATGCTACTAGTGGGCAACGCCCAAATAGACTCTATGCTCTTCAGACCCGACAAGATCAGGAAATTCTCCTGATGTTGTTATTGGTATGTTAAAAATTTTCCTTGTTCATGTTTATGCTTTGCTAGACCCAGGGGCATCATTGTCTTTTGTTACTCCATACATAGTAGGAGATTTTAGAATCAGTCTCGAGATTTTAGCAGAGCCCTTTTCAGTATGTACCCCAATGGGCAAAACCATCATAGCCCAGTGGGTATGCAGGACTTTCCCGATTATGATATTTCAGAAATCCATGTCAGCAGATTTAGTTGAGTTAGAGATGATGGACTTTGATATCATTCTCGGCATGGATTGGCTTAATTCCTTCTATGCCACAGTCGACTGTAGAAATAGGATAGTTCAGTTCCAATTCCCGAATGAGCCCGCCTTAGAGTGGAAAGGTAGTGTTTCAGCGTTCAGGGGTCAGCTTGTTTCCTACCTCCGGGCAAGGAAAATAATTTCTAAGGGGTGTGTGTATCTTATCATGCATGTTAAAGATTCCAGTTCTGAATCTCCCAGTCTCGAAGTAGTCCCAATGGTTAGTGAATATTCAGATATGTTTCCCAAAGATCTTCCAGGCATTTCTCCCGAAAGGGAAATAGACTTCAGCATAGACCTTCTCCCAGATACTCAGCCTATCTCTATCCTTCCATATGGAATGGTACCAGCAGAACTTAAGAAATTGAATGATCAGTTGAAGGATCTCTTAGATAAGGACTTCATCAGGCCCAGTGTATCCCCATGGGGTGTGCCAGTCTTATTCGTGCGCAAGAAAGATGGTTGTATCAGGATGTGTATTGATTACCGTTAGCTTAACAAAGTTACGGTCAAGAATAGTTATCCACTCCTGAGAATAGATGATCTGTTCGACCAACTTTAGGGTGCCAGTTATTTATCACAGATAGACCTCAGATCAGGCTATCATCATCTCAGAGTTAGAGAATATGACATCCCGAAGACAACTTTCCATACTTGGTATGGTCACTTTGAAATTCTAGTCATGTCCTTTGGTCTAACCAATGCCCCTGCAGCTTTCATGGACTTGATGAACCATGTGTTCAAGCAGTACTTGGATATGTTCTTTATAGTCTTTATAGATGATATTCTGGTCTATTCTCGCATAGAGCGTGATTATTCAGACCATATCAGAATTGTTCTTTAGACCATAAGAAATCATCAGTTATTCGCCAAGTTCAGTAAGTGTGAGTTTTGGGTAATATCAGTAGCATTCCATGGCCATATTATTTCTAGTGAGGGCATTATAGTAGATCCTCAGAAAACCGAAGCGGTAAGAAACTATCCTAGACCCGTATCTTCAACAGATATCAGGAGTTTCTTTAGTTTGGTTGGCTATTACAGACGGTTTGTCGAGGGATTTTTGCTTCTATTGCGTCTCCTATTTATAGATTGACTTAGATAAAGGTCAAGTTTTAGTGGTCAAATTCATGCGAGAAGAGTGTTCAGGAATTGAAGACTCGGCTCACTACAGCTACAATTCTAGCTCTTCCAGATGGTTTAGATAGGTTCGTAGTATATTGTGATGCATCCATACTGGTTTTAGGTTGTTTCCTTATGCAGCAAGGTAAGGTCGTATCCTACGCCTCCAGAAAATTAAATCCCCATGAGAAGAATTATCCTACTCATGATCTTGAGGTAGCAGCCATAGATTTTGCCTTGAAGATTTGGAGGCATTATCTTTATGGACTTCATATAGATATCTTCATAGATCATAAGAGTCTCCGATATGTCTTTTCTCAAAAAGATTTCAATCTTCGTCAGAGAAGGTGGTTAGAGATCTTGAAGGGCTATGACATGAGTGTCCTTTATCATCTGGGCAAGGCCAATGTTGTGGCCGATGCTCTCAGTAGACTCTCCATGGGAAGTATTTCTCACGTTAAGGATAGCAAGAAAAAGATAGCTCAGGAAATCCATCAGCTTGACAGACAAAGCGTTCACTTAGTCTACTCTTCAGAGGGCGGTGTATGTGTTTAGAGTAGTTCAGATTCATCTCTAGTTTTCGAGGTGAAAGAAAAGTAAGACATGGATCCTAGCCCTATCAAGATGAAAGAGTCAGTTTAGAATCAGAAAGTTCAGGTTTCTTCCCAAGGGGGAGACGGTGTTCTTCGTTGTAAGGGTCGTTTGTGCGTTCCAGGTGTAGATGACTTGATGCAACAAATTCTTGTAGAAGCGGATGGTGCGCGATACTCCATTCATCCATGGGCCACTAAGATGTACTGCGATTTGTGGGAGATCTATTGGTAAAGTGGGATGAAGAGTAAGGTGGCAGAGTTTGTGGCTAAATTCTCTACATGTCAGCAGGTTAAGATAGAGCATCAGAAACCTAATGGTTCTATGCAGGAGTTCATCATTCCTACTTAGAAGTGGGAAGAAGTGAAGATGCACTTCGTGATGGGTTTGCCTAGAACTCGTCATCAGCATGATTTAGTTGGGATCATTTGATATTCAGTCATGGATTCATGTATTAGTTCAATTATAAAGTCATGCATCAGATATACATTCTCATCTTGAGAAGTTCAGTTTATCAGATTGCTTAGTTATGCATCCATGTATTAGTTATTCATGCATCAGATATGCATGAGTTCAGTATGTTTAGCATATCAGTCATGATATCATGTTTTAGTCCTTCATGTTCAATTCATGTTTGGATTGTCTTATTCTTCCCTATTAGTTAAGTCTCATTCGAGGATGAATGTCCCCAAGGAAGAGATATTGTAATACCCCAGAAAATCCAACTCAATATTATCTCCATGTTTCAAGATCATGCATAGTACATCATGGTTCTTTGGTAGTTTCATGATCAAGGTTGATGTGAATTAAGGTCTCAAATATGACCTAGCTATTGTGCGTATCAAAACATTCCTTACCGATTGAATTCTTGAGAAAGATATTGGTATTGTCAACTTCAAATGAGAATATATGTCATTATACTATGAATTTTTGATCCCATGACCTACCAATCGATAGATAATTTAATAAGCTTTTTGTCGATACCAAATTCGCCTGAAACGAACACTCGGTGAAGAAGTTATGCCTATTTTGAGTTTCTGCTGTAGATGAATGCCATTTCAGTACAAGGCGCGTCGCGACGGAGGAAAAAATAGCACTCGTCAATTTCCAGAAAGCCTCCGCAATAGCCCCACTTCGCACCAAGCTTCCAGGTCACAATAATTGGCATTTTACCAAGCTCCGCATCGCACCGAGGCCCTAAATCGGGATTAATTTTGCGTAGTTTTTAGTTTTTATTTTAAACTCCTCAAGGGCAATATGGTAACTTCCCAAAACCCTATATATACTCATTAAATATGGGATTGAAGCCCCTAAAGCAGCCCTTTTCATTAATTTTATCAAAATTCACTCAAGAACAGTCAAAGCAAGTCTAGGGTTTCCATTGGGGTTTCAAGCTTCAAGCGAATTCAACCATAGATTCCACGAAATCTTAATCTAAGCTATGCGTAGTGTTCATCTATGGATCCAATCCGTTCATAGATCTCAAGAACCATGTTTTTTAATTTTATTTTGTAAACTTTTTGTGGTGATATAAGCATGTACATGTTGATGATTGTTGTTTAAGCTTCAAAATGATATCTAAAGATGTTTTCATGAAATATATGTTGTTGTTAGTTGAAAAACATGAAATTTAGGTGGTTTGTTGTGATGCAAGTATGAAATCCACCCATGCTTTAAAGAATGCATGCAAGGTGTTTGATAAAATTCCTAGGATGCTAGAAACCCATAATTACATTATTCCATGATATCTAAATGACAAGTCCATATTAGCTATACACTTCTATATGAATTTCCATGCTATTTATGTGTTGTTCTTGTTGTGAAATAAAGCATGTGTGACAATGGAAATATGAATTATATACACGAAATGTATCCATGCTCTCTCTGCCATGTTGAGATGTGAATAAATACATGAAGTATACTATCCCCTACTTATAATATTGTGAATTGTGGACTCTAATCTTTTGACCATGTCTTCTCATGTGTGACAGTTTCCTTCTATCAAGTACTGAGGGTATTCGTACTAAAAAAATATAGTTGTGTGCCTAGAGACATGTCATATGCCACGATAAATCTCAGTAAAGCTATACTCTATAGAACTCAGTCAGTTATGTGACTAAGGAAACATCATAAATCACATAATCTCAGTTAACTCTCAGATAATTATACTACTCCATCAGTCAATGGATGTAAGTTATTCAGTCCATGTACAGCCAGTTGAATCATGTTCAGTCCCTTCAGATGGGAGTAGAAGTTAGCACCGAGTGAACCCAAGGATGGGAACTGACCTGCCAGTTCAGGGTGTGATTCTTAGCACTAATCCTTGTATTCTAGAACTACGTAGCCAGCATAGGTTGATACATCTTAACTTGTTAGATTTAGGTTGATGAGGTGGCTTAACCTGTTAGTTTAGGGTCCCACCATTCTCTCTGCCAGATAAGGGTCACTCACAACTGTCCTTACCAGTGTCGTGGTATTGACACCCCTCTAGTTGGGGCAGCTATTGGACCCCAGCTTAGACGTAATGGTATACATAGGGCATGTCGGTTAAAAAACCACCTCCCACAGTTTCAGTATCAATCTCAGTAAAAAAACTCAGACAGTTCTTCAGATATCAGTATACAAGGACTGTTAGATACAATCAAATTCAGTTATAGCACGGGACTCAGAGAGTTCTACCAGATTTAGGACTGTCAGACGCAGTCACTCATGTTATTAGAACTATAGTTCCAATTATGTATTAGCATATAGCTTTAGCTACCATGTACTCACGATCTTAGTTACTATGTATGTATGTTTGTACTCTTACGTATATATCAGTCAGTGAGTTAGTATTATTCATGCATGTAAACCCTTTGCATTAGCCTACCTCACTCGTATACTCAGTACTCCAGTCGTACCGACGCATTTGCGCTATGGTTCTTTCTTTTCATATTACACTATAGGTCCAGAGCCACAAGTTCAAGACCAGCAGTAGCTTTCCAGTCGCAGTGTTACAGTGAGTCCTCATTCATCTGGGGATAATATGATTTGATTTGATTTATTCATTTATTACTTCAGTTCAATTTTACAGAGTTAGTTGGAGACATGTTCCTTCAACTCCTTATTTAGACAGTACTTAGAGGCTTTCAGATTTAGTTAGATTTAGCTATTAGATTCAGTATTTAGTTTTATATTTAGTTTTTTTGGGTATTCATTACCCCATGGATGTTACTATGTCTCTTCAGTTGAACCTTATGGCCTACATGTTCAGGTTTTCTACGTATTATATATATATATATATATATATATTATGCTTTGTACAGGTACAGATATTAGTCATGGGTTAGCTTGTGGTCCCTCGAGGTCATGAGCACTGTGTAGCATTCCGATTCGGAAAATTGGGGTGTTACAATCATCTTCACTAAATCAAAAGGTGAGAAACTACCTAGGGTTAAAGAATTAAAGCTCCGCAGGTCCAATTTCTCTACTTTCTCTGTGATTTTTCTCAGTCAAAAAGTACGTGGGGCTATCCTAAACTCCATGGGCATAAATTATTGTTCAGAAAAGCTTTTAATGTATGTAGTTTTGTACGGGATGTAGGTTTTGAAATAGTTGAAGAACATGTATTATAAACCCATTTTATGATGAAATCTTGTACAAACTATGAGGTTGTTTTCAAAAACTTGGTTTGTTTTATTTTGTACATATGGTATTAGCTTGAGAAGTTATATGAGAGAAAGATTTATGTAATTCCCTTTCTTTTTATGAAACCCATTGTCTGAACAATGTTATGGATTGTTTACATGGATGGTTAAAAGTTGAGTTTAAATGTTTTGCCAATGTTTATGGATTGTTATTGTCTTCTGAAATAATTGAGAGGGGTTATCCCGCGTTTTATAAATGTTCATGTTTCCCAATAAAGGACTTTCATGTGATTGGTCAAAGAGATGACCACACTTTGTCAAAGTATTGGAAAGAAGAGTATTTTGCATGATTTTCATATGTTTTGAAATAAGAACTCTCTTGTAGTGTTTAAATATTTTGGTGGTCAAATAATATGTTTTTATTTAAAGACTAAGGCATGATATTATATGGCTTATATATGACTTGCAAGTCTTGGTATGATGATACCAAAATAGATGATTGCCACGACAGACTCAAAACAGAATAGATTGCAGACTTTTTAGAATAGATCATGATTTCAGTAAGATGCAAGTTTAAAGGGTTAAAAATGGTCTCTAAGAGAGTGGGTGGTTGTCCAAAGACAGCACGAGTTTAGATAACTCATTGCCCAAAATTGCATTTTGCTGATACGGATTTTATTACGTCTCTAGATATGGATTATACGTTAGCCTTGTGCCTCTTTGGAATATTAAAATAATATAATCTAACCCTTGAGGAAAACTTGGGTTGTTGGCTTGGCCGCCGAGTCCAGGGCTAATCCCATATAGCCCATGGGGTACTTAACAGAAATGTAGGGTCTAGTACCTAGCGCAGAAATAAGACAAAGGGTTGAGTAGTGATTTACAAAAATGTTTTAAAGCTTTTTGATTATGCCCTTGAATTTCTAGATATATTATGATAAATTGATTTCAAAATGCACTCACTTATTTTACATAAATTATGTGCTATTTTTGGATTGTTCTACGTACCAGTACTTTTGAGTATTGATCCTCTATATTGTAATAACCCATCAGGTCATCTTTCATACTTATGCTTATTTCCGTTGTTTGAGCTTCTCCATAGTTGCCCAAGTTATTTATGACTTATTGGATCTGATAGTTCAATTATTAGGTAGTTCTTTGTTTTTTAGAGACAATTGCCCATTTAGAAGTCTTCGTCGATTACAAATGGCCGCCGAGCAAAAACTTCAATAAAATATTGTAGAATGCAAATTTTGACTGCGCCAGAAGCTATGTAATATCTATTTTAGGATAGGTAGACCCTTGGTTCAGATCCTACAGCACCCAAGCTCTTTTCGACCCAAAAATAAAAAATTCAAAAATAAAAATATATGGTAAGTAGCCTCAATAACCTTAGGTGGAAAATCCAACTTCACTAATGTGTCTGTAATGTTGAATTTAGTGGGGTTGCAAAGTTCGTTGGTAGAAAACGGAGTCTGAATGAGTTCGGGAGGTCAAAAATAAGTTTTGACCTTGTGGGCCTATTTAAACTCATATAAAAGGCCCATTTGGCCGATTTTTGGGGCATTCTTCTCCTATTTGAGAACCCTAGCAGACATAAAGATTTTTTGACTTAAAAATGAGTCTTGCGGGTTGATTATGAGCTTGAATAACTTGTGTAATCCATTTTTGCTACAAATCTAATGTAAGATTTCTTTAAATTTGGAATTAATTTCTGGATTTCTAGACCCAAAATCCAAAGTATTGAGGCTTAATTGTATCCACAAAAAAAATTGTTTTACTCAAATTTCTTGAGTGTTATAGCTCTCTAATGATGTTTGAACAATTGGTTGATCTCAAAAACTCATTTTCCAAAGATGGGACCCACTTGGGTGATTGGTGTCATTTTGGACCCATGGCATAGTGGTGCCATATTGGGTGTTCTTATTCTTGAAATGATGCTTAGACTATGTTGTTGATAGCTTTGCTTGTGGAAGAAGAAACTTCAAGAAAAAGGAAGAGAAAGCTTGGTTGTTTGTGTGAAATTAGAGTCAAGGTAGGTTAGGCTTACTTGTAGATAGATTGAGCTTGATTGTCATATAATTATTGATATCTTATGAGATTGGATGGGGTTTTAGATGATAAATGGAGGAATGGCGATATGTGGGATTAGTTATTTCTTGTAGTCTATTAAACTTGTAAAGTATGATGTTTGACCTTTAGCCTAGAACATTGGATAGTTCTACTTGAAGTCTCATGAATAGAATGAGAATACTTTAGTTGCTCTAGTAGTTGTGAATGATGTTGTTTTCTAACCAAAAGAGTATATAAACTAGTTATGACTAGTTATGAAATGGCCTTAGGTTTGGGGTGACTTAGGAAGGTTGCTTGAAGAATATTTTTCCCTTATAGGCTTAGTATGGATTGATAAGCCCTTACGGTGTGATTTAGATAACCTAGCCTAACTCCATGTAGAAGTTAGTCTTGTAGAAGAAAACTTTGGCATTACAGGGATTTAGGAGGGCGACTTAACTCACCTTAAGCCTGAACTATCAAATTCCTTAGTGACCTAGCTACTTGATGAACTTCTAAGTTACGTTATTGAGATTATCATGGTTAAACACAGTTGTCAGTTTATGTATGTGGTCGATGGTCAAATAATATGTATACTTAATTAAATATTTTGTTGTCATGATATGGATAGCCTCGCAATATCTTGTGAATTAAACTTATGGTTATGCTATCACTTGATTTATTGATTAGTTCACCAAGTGATTCTCTAATTATGTTACCACTCTATCTATGAACCAAGTCTAATGATTAAGCATTTTAGCTAATGCTTATGTGAACGATTTCCCTTTTTGATTTAGTATTGTGAAATGTTGGAATAAGAGAGGTGACTAGAAAGCATACACTTCACTTATAATTGACTTGCTAATACAAATGATAACCTTGGAAAAGTGGTTCTTGCGTATGTCATTTAGATGGTCATGCTCATGCATCTACTTATATTATGAAGTGATGACTAATTGTAAAGTATGATGATGTTTGTTACCTTGCATCACTTATACTCTATTATTGTGGATTGTGTATGTACATTGATTTGACTGAATATGTATGTGATTTTGGTTGTCTTAGAAGAGATACTAATGATATCATGATTCCTGGTGAATCCAGAGGATATGTTAATATTATAATGATACCTGATGAATTCAGAGGATATAATAATGTTATGATGATGCCCGAAGAATCCGGAGGCTATGTTGATATTATGATGATAATCGTCTAATCTAGAAGAGGTAATGATGTTATGATGATGCCCGGTGAATTTGGATGATAGGTTTATAATATGATGATTCCCGGTTAATATGGAAGAGGTAATGATGTTATGATGATACTCGGTGAATCTATAGGATATAATGATGTTATGATGATTCCTGGTGAATCTTGAGGATATGTTGATATTATGACTATGTCCGGTTAATCCGAAAGAGGTAATGAAGTTATAATGATACCCGGTGAATCCGGAGGATGTAATGATGTTATGATGATGCCCGCTAAATCTGGAGGTTATGTAAATGTTATGATGATGCTCGGTTAATATGAAAGAGGTAATGATGTTATGATGATACCAGGTAAATTCGGAGGATATAATGATGTTATGATGATTCTTGATGAATTGGAAAGATATGTTAATATTGTGATAATGCTCGTTTAATCAAGATGAGATAACGATATTAAGATGATACCATGTGTGGTGAGTATATATGAATATATGGACATATGTGGGGTTATGCCATGTGTGGCTAAACCTATTAGTGTACTTGGGATATGATGCCTTTCTTGGTAGATTATTAATCATTCTCCGTCACTAATCACTAGTTAAGAGGTGGGACTTGTATTCATTTTAATTAGTAACTAGAAGTTGATTATGCCGAGTAATGTATAAATAGTCATGTTATGAAATCTGCTTGACTTGGATAAATAGTTATGTTATGGAATTTTGCCTAATAAAGTGGCTTAAGTAATAACTAGTTTTCTCTAATAAATGACTATGACTTGTGGGATAGAAGCCTAGTAAACTAGTTGGTGGACCTTACTTGGTTAAATTATGTAATACAGGTGCCAAGATTACATGATCATTCTAAAAGGAAAAAGCTCGAGTTTACAAGTGGATGAAGACCTTTTTGAATAATTTCAAAGTCTTGGATCAAGTTGAAGAGAGAAGAAGGATCCATGCATTCCAAAAACGCTCCTTGCCATCTCATTAAGAGTATTGTGGTCTTTTGAAGCCTTTCTTTTACACTCCCTAGGAGCCCCCTTCATTAACGATATTTTAGTCTTTAACTATAATAACTATAAATAGACAATTAGGCTTCTATTTTTCACAAGTTGTTGAAGATTTTGAAGAACACTTTCTTCTCTTAAGAGAGAGTGCATTAGTGTAGGGATTGGAAAATCCATTGTATTGTAGTACCTGGAAAATTCATTGTAACTAGGGTTAGCTTGAGTGTGAATTCACTTGAGTTGACAATCTGGCTTAGAAACATTGGTGCTTTAGGGTGCTTCGAGTCCCTTTATGTATCAAGGTAATAGTGTGGTGTCGCATTTGTAGATTGTAGAGGGTCTTGGTGTTCGATACACACCTTGGTTCATACACATTGTAAAAGTTTATGTCTCACTACTATCCTTTCATTTATCCCTATTTTTGTGTCTTTAGTTTCCAAATGAGAGTGTAGTCTTTGAATCTTTTGTCATCATCTCTACTTCATCTATTTCATTAGTGTAGTTTTGGTTTTAAAGTGTTATTTCTATATTATTTGGTATCAGAGGCATGTTTTAGAGTTGTTCCCACAACTCTAAATCTTGGATTATTGATTACTTTGAAGAAAATCAACAAAAAAAAGGGTACACTCGAAAATCTCACAAACAATTGTTAACCCGTTTTTGTGTTTTGGCAGATTTGAGTATTAGATCTACTTTTTGTGTGTGTGTTTTTTTAGTTTCTAGTGCTATATCCTTGTACCCTAGCACTAAGAGAGTCTAGATCTACGTTTTGAGCAAGATTAGGGTTGTTTTGACCAATCCACCATTGCTGAACTTGAGTATGAAGCTTATTGAGGGTGTATTTCATGTGGTATATTGTGGTGTGGATATTTTGGACTTGATTTTGTGTTATTTGTGACCGGCTTGGCCAAAGGAACCTAGATTTTAGAGAAAATTTGAATCTGCAGGTCACTTCCTTTGTGGTCAAACTTGGTCAACTCTTGAATATTCATATTGTTCTTCCTCATTCTTCATATCTTGTTGGATAAGAATATTCAAAACTGCTTGTCTAATCTTGAAAAGGGAGGAAAGAGAGTGTGCTAGTTGTTAAAGGCATTTTTCAAGAAGCTTCCAAGTCTTGTCAAAAAAAAGAAAACAATAAAGATAAAAGGAATCTTCAAGTACAATTGCAAGTACAAGGGGGACCAATTCATTTCAAATCCATTTTGATGCTTGAAAAGGATACCAAAAACATGCAAATACCCCCCAAAACAGAAATCATACTCTCTTAGGATTGAGTTGTCCAAGACAAAAAATTGAAGAATCAAAAATTTTGTAAAGTTGACGTCCAATCACAATGTTCCATGTCATCATTTTGCGAACAACCGAATTTAGTTTAAAATTAGATTTCGTAGTTTCTAATTTGTGTTTCATAGTTACATTTTATTGATTCTATCACTAATTAGCAAACTAATAACTACCTACTAGGTTGATAATTAGTTTACTGTCCTTTTATTTCGCGTTAATGTTCTCTTGTGCTTTTGTCATTTTGTAACTCGTAGTATCTTGTTGGTTCAAGTCCGAAAACAATTTTCCTTTGAGTCACCTCAAACAAAAATATTTTTTTGGCAAAAATAGACTCATCCCTCAATAACTCACATAGTACAAGCCGAATTATCAACACATGTGAAACCAACTGTGAGGTAAGAATCCGAGAGTGAGAGTTGGTGAGGTTATTTTGAACTAACATTGTTTGTTTATTTTTGTTAGTATCTCTTCTTAGGTACCATGGAAAAAAATACAATTTTGGCCCATCTTAAAGTTCTTTCTCGACAAATGGCAAAAATACAAACATTTTTTGATAGGATAGAAACCAATGTGTCATTTATGAAAGGAGGTGTGTCTACTTTGAAAAGATGGTTGGAACATGCGGAAGGTCAAAAGAACACCAATCACTCCACTCCTCAAAACTACCTTGCTTCATCAAGTAATGAAGAGATTAATCAAGGGAGAAGAATTGGCGAACTTCCTTGTGATGAAAGCATCCCAAAGGAAAAAGTGGTCTTCCATGACACACTACAAGGTGAAGAAGAATGTTCTTAAGAACTTCAAGGTAAAATAGCTAACTCTTACACTTTTGTGCATATGAATGATGATTGTGTGGCTAGTAGGCCTTTGAGTGTGAATAGTAGCTTACCTATTTGTGAGTCTATTAATTCCTTTCTTCTTGTTGATGATGTACACATTGTAAGTATGGATACACTAGTTTATCCTATTGATGACCAAATTTACTCTTCTTTTAAGAGCAATTTATGCCCACCTAGTGTTGAAGCCATTTTGTTGAATGATAGTACACCATCTATTGATTTTTTGCCTCTTGTTTATGATGTACACATTCTGAGTGTGGATACACTAGTTGATACTATTGATGACCAAATCGACTCTTCTTGTAAGAGCAATTTATGTCCACCTAGTGTTGAAACCATTATGTTGAAAGAAAGTACATCATCTTGTGAAAATTGTATTGATCAACTTATGTGTGGAATCGGTGCACACTTGAGGATGTGTGTGAAGTATTTGATGGGTCTCAAGTGATTGATGATGTTGAAAATGTTGATCAAATGAATAACAATGAACCCATGAGCTTGCCTTTTGGTAAAGGGGACCCTACAATTTGTTTTGCTCATAGGGATAATCATGTGCTTGAAATATCTTTGAGACTTGTAAATGATTTTTTAGAGAATGGCTTTGCACGTTGTATATCCTATTCATGGATAAATCATTTTCTCTTTAAGGACAATATCTTGTTTTAAGATAATGAGCTCACTCCTAATGAACCTAGTGTTTAGAATGATGTTAAAGGTATAGTTGTCTTGAAAGCTATAGCCTATATACTAACCCACTATAGTGTGACAACATTCCTCCTAAAGATGGAAATCTCTTCTTGAAAGATGAGAGTACTCTTAGTCTTGGAAAAGAATGATCATTTAGGTGATGATAATTTTAACTTCCTTGAATTCTTAAGAAACTTAATAATTGATTGTTCCTTGAAAATTGATCGTGGCTTTGATCCTTTGTATGACACCCCACCCATGTTTGATGACTATGAGGATGAATTGTTTGCTTCTTGTGAAGAGTTAAGTAATAATCTCTTTGATTTTAGTGGTGGTATATGTCTACTTGAGGGTACTTCCATAGAAAGTGATGGTGTCCATTGTTTGGAAATTACTTCTTCTACTATGTGTGACCTTATTGTTGAGAGTACTTATAGTGATGATGTTGAAACTAGTAGTGAGTACATATATGAGGATACCTTAGTTGAAGTTAACATGAATGATACCTTTCTCCACTCTCTATTGGTTTTTGGTGATATGTATGCTATTGTAGAGAGTATATCTTATAGTTTGGGTAAAGCCTATGGGGAAAAAAAGTGTTGTCTAGAGCCATGTCTATGGCCACTCTTTTCATTTGACCTCATTTCCAAACATAGATATGATGATGTTGGCACACCCAACTTGTTGGTTGGTCTGTATGACAAGTAAAGTGACATTCTTGAAAACCCAAGGGCAAAGGTGTCATTGTCTCCTTGGGGTAATGCTACTAAAAGTTCATCCTCTCTTGACACACTTGTGCTTAAGTTTCATGATTCCAAACTTGTGGATGCCAAATTGATACTTTACTTGAAAGGAATAGGTCATATGTGCTTAAGTGCCTTAAATCCATCCTTGTGTGCTTTATGTGCTATATTTTTTTGGAAAAATAATATTCTTATAGATGAGGCCTTCACACTTGATTCCTTTCTATACTACATATTTTATTTTGATGATGTCCATGCTAGTCTTTGATTTATATAATATAGAGGTAGGGTCAATGCTATATGTGTACAACTTTGGCTTGATGATATTTGTGGTACTAATGCTATCCTTCATACCATGAGAATTTTGTGCTTGTTTGCCTTCACTTTGGTTTTGCAAGGTGTGAATTTGTGGTCAAATTCTTTTCAAGGTTGAGAGGATGATACAGGACCACAGAATACATGATCTTTTTCAAAGGACCAAGCTTGGGTTTACAAGATGATGAAGACCTTTTTTAATAATTTCAAAGTCTTGGCTCAAGTTGAAGAGAGAATAAGGGTCCATGCATTCCAAAGCCGACCCTTGCCTTCTCATTAAGGGCATTGTGCTCTTTTTAAGCCTTCTTTGATACTCTATAGGAGCCCCCTTCATTAAGGGTATTTTAGACTTTGATTGTAATAACTATAAATAGAAAATTAGGCTTTAGGGCAGGGATTGGAAAAGCCATTGTAGTGTAGGACTTAGAAAAGTCACTGTATCGGGTTATACCTTGACTTTAAGTTATTGTCGTACTTTATATCGGCCTTATATTATAATTTAGCTCAGTTGGCCGGTGATCCGACTGAGTGCCCGTGTTTTGGTACTCATACTATACTTCTGTCCCTTTTTTGTACATATTCGAGTTATAGTTGCCTTCATTCCGTCGAGATCGTGCCGTTTGGATCATCAGGAGATAGGGTGAGCTCTTGGAGTTCAAGTTGCCCTTTTTCCCCTGTATCCTTATTCTGTCTTTCGTATTGGAGATGAATGTATGAGATCATTTAAGACTATTTAAGTTTATTAGACTTCGAGCTGTA
Organism: Capsicum baccatum var. pendulum; assembly: GCA_030864225.1. Taxonomy (NCBI): domain Eukaryota; kingdom Viridiplantae; phylum Streptophyta; class Magnoliopsida; order Solanales; family Solanaceae; genus Capsicum; species Capsicum baccatum. Next base: position 249,628,735 of record CM061558.1, read on the forward strand.
ATTTTTGTTGTCAGATTTAGAGTTGCTCTTGTACTTATACTATCAGGTCATGGAATTAGAATTCAAATGTTAGTTGTTTCGTTTGTGGAATATTGTTGTTATATTGTGTTCCTATATAGGATCCATGTTGGAAGATTCCACCAAGGTAACCCATTGTTTTAGCTCTGGGTTACGGTGTCGGCTTACCTACTGATGGGTTATGGTAGGTGCCATCATGACTCGAAAATTGGGTCGTGACATATATTTTAGGTTCTGAGACCCATTCACGTGGTCCTTCAAACTAGGAGATTGTTTTCTAGACTTTCAGAGATTGGTGAGCCTCTAATATTTCGAAAGGCATCTATTCCATATGTTATTTCCTTTTTATGGTAGTTATGGTCCATCTGGGGTCCTTGTTCCGGTCTATTCAGACAATTGTTTTCAATTCAGTAGAGGCGTCGTAGATGGTTTTAAATTGGATTTGGGTTTTCCCTTTTAATACAATGTTATGAAACTTTCAGTTTGATTTTGGGACTACCATATTTTCAGTTTATCTTCTGTAAAGTTATATCATATGAGCTATGCTTATGATTAGGGGCTACGGGGTCTCTCAGGCCTTCATGGTTCGGGATGACCGTCGTGGCCAGGGCCCCGACTCAGGTCATGACATTAAATCTGCAAAAACAAAAATTCTTGTCAAGTTTTTCACAGAAAACTTTTTAGATTTTATTTTCAGTTTTAAAGTAGGCCTCGAACCATCATTACAATTTGGTGGTTTTAAATTGCGATAAAAAATACTGATTAACATTTAAAAACTTGCTAGTTATAGAAAGAGACTCTCTTTTTAGGACAAGCGAAAGAGGAATGTAACACACTTAAATATCCCATTTTCTTTTGTACAAATGCCTTCTGAGTTACTTTCTTGTGAGATTTGTTTGTCTCACACAGTTTTACAAAAAGATGCTAGCTTGTAAAGATTGTCTTTTACTTATATATGAGGAGTCAAGAGGGCAGAGTATATGTTGACCTTACTCATTTTTTGGGAGATAAAAAAGCCATTTTCGATAGACCCTCGAGTCAACGAAGAAAAAAAATTAAACGAAAAGAAAAGAGGGAGTGTGAAGTCGTCGTGGCAAGATACTTTAGAGAGAACGTCAATACATACTAAGAAGAAGCATAGCTACATCAAAAAATTTGATAATTGAAGTGCAATGAAACAACAAACATCGAAGAAAAATAAACTCTCTTAGTAATACTACGGACACTGTTGCGACCAAATGCAACTCGAAATCCTACGTGGTAGGGAAAATAATATAGGAATATAAGTCCAGATATCGTATCAACATGGACTTGTGATTT